>CM076677.1:86718546-88009379 GCA_038501925.1 Xenopus petersii
ATTACCACAATTCTGTGCTGAAATAATTGTGTGGTGAAAATATGTTACCTGAGGAGCATGTATTTTTGGAAGCATATTAAAAGGAGGATGTCTAAGGGGTAGAACAGTATGGCTGAAATGAGAAAAATCTGGGCATGTGTACAGCTGGCAGCATTAGTGAGCAATTTGCAGTAAACAACATGGTTGGTAGGAAATAGGGATGCACCGAATCCATTTTTTTGGATTCGGCCGAACCCCCAAATCCTTCGCGAAAGATTCGGCCGAATATCGAACACGATACATTTGCACGTGCAAATTAGGGGTGGGAAGGGGAAAACATTTTTTACTTCCTTGTTTTCTGACAAAAAGTCACGCGATTCCCCTCCCTGCCCCTAATTTGCAAATGTAAATTAGGATTCAGATTTGGTTCGGCCAGGCAGAAGGATTCGGCCAAATCCAAATCCTGCTGAAAAAGGCCGAATCCCGAACCGAATCCTGGATTCCGTGCATTCCTAGTAGGAAAAAAAATGTTAGGATGAGTAATCCATTCATATATTAAACTATAAAAAAGAAATGTGAAAAAGTGGTTATTAAACAACCACTGATTCATTGCTTGTCAGTATTTTAGTGTTCCATTATAACTGTATAGGATTTGTAAAGAAGTACAGTTCATGCAATTACCTTTTCGATCTAGCACAGCAGGTATTTTACATATACTGTATGTAATGATTAAAATATAATTTCATTTATTTTAAAAGTGTTACTTTGCTGTACTTTTGGAGTAGCTCAGACATGCTTATCCCACATTCTGGTCATTTTTAAAGTTGTCATTTGCATTTCAGATAGGTTACCAGGCAACTCACAAACAGGAGGGGCATGCATAGAAAAGCAAGCAAATGGTAGCTTGTGAGGCTCTACTCACAGGAAGTCTAGTGACAAGTGAATAAAGTCTTCTATAAATAAGATAATAAATACAGTCCGAAGTGACAGGCACTTACAGAACGGCTGCAAGCTCAGGGGTCCTGAGAAGGTCATGGAAGAGGACACTTTGGCAAAGTCAAAAGGGCTCAGTATATATTGAATAACAAAGCAGGTTATAAATAAGAAATTCCTGTTAAAAACCATGTCCACCATAAAGTTTTCATGATTGGAAACTTTAAAAAAAAAAAAAAAAAAAAAAAAAAAAAAAGGCCTGCCTTCTATACCTTCAAGAAATCTACATTAAATGCTCAAAGAATCTAAATCTGTTTTTTTCCAAATAAGTAACAAACTGCCTGCTTACATGGCCTCTGTAGCGTTTTTACTTCAGTCTATTTAAATCAATTCTTTCACGTTTAAAGCTAGAACATGAAAGACTTCCAGCAGCAATGTCGTGCCAGTTATAAACAGTAGAGCATAAGTGCAATAATACAGAACACCGATAGCGTGACACCTTTTCTGCTTCATAAATTGGCAACAGCAGCTTATCACTGACCCTTGGTATAAATTCTAACACCATACTGTTGTATTGGTACCAACATAAATTTTGTTACTGTGGTCACTGATTATCCAGTCACATATATATGTAAACTTAAATTCAAAATATGACAGAAACCAGTAAACAATTTTGGATTGTATTACGCAGTACCGTTGTCTTACAGACTCACTCTAATACTTTGCACCAAATGAATCATCCTAGTATCCTACTAAATCTGTCAGTTTTAGGGTGTTGGTAAAAGGGCAAGGGTATGAAGGTTTTTGTGTGAGGAAACAGAACACTTTTATGTGAATTTAAGAATTTCAATGCAGAATGTAAAAATGGCATGTATGAAACTAGCTAATCCTTTAAATATCCGACAACTGCTTTGCATCAAGTAAAATACTTTCTATCCATACCATGGGCTGTTTGTGCTATAGCTTCAAAGGTATGTGCAAACTTGCTTAACTCTGTAAACACTTGAGTTGTTGGTCTACACGTCCTCAGCAGAATACTTCAGAAAAGGTGCTTCTCTTTTGGTCTATAAAGTTTCTAGATTCCAATGAGAAAGTGTGCTTCTTAAGATTTACACAGAGCAAACCACTGCTGCTTCATAGTAAGGATTTTAAGGTTAACATGTATTGCTCTGGCTGTCTTGTAACTAATGTGACTGTTGCAAGGCAACAATCCATGGGACTTAGGCACTGGAACAGTCAGTGCAATGTATGCTCTCCTCTTGCCTGTAACTCTGCATCTGAATGAAGCACTTGTACATTCCATGTGTGTTCAGCAGTACTTGTCTGGCTTTGTTCTGCACTTCCTCCCACTTTGATGAGGCATCAGGACCTGAGGAAATACGGGTGGTCAGAAAAGTATATTTCCAGCATTAACTCCTTCATAATCTGCTTTCTTACTTTAACTTTCTTCTACATTTGTGCAATGCACACTGTATCTTAATACGGTTGTAAACTACACTTAAGTTCTCTATTTATGTTGAGATAAATTATATTTTATGCACTTGCTTTGTTCATAGGATTACTTACTTATTGTGATGCAACATTTTACATCACCATCACCACATATCACAGATATGCAGATAAATACTACAGTTAATGACAGTGGCCATTAAGTAAAACTTACATAGTTGCAATTGTATTATTGCAATAGATTTTCCTGTTGTGAGGGACCAGACATTAAGGTCTTTCACAGAATAAACATCGTCAATTTTCATCAGGTCGTCCTTGATCCGGTCCACATTCAGTTGTCTTGGAACACCTCAAATTAAAATGACATGTATAAGCAAATGTAGCAGGAAGGCACACGGAATATTACTTTTGCCAACCTTTTTTAATGCTGTACAGAATTCCAATAATTAAAAAAGAGTGCTAATAATTGCTTCCCACTTACTTGACAAATTGCTCAGGACCTGCACTTGTGGGCTTATTTATCATAAATCGATTTTGGGAGGTTTTTTTTATACTTCAAATAAACTCACAATTTTTACAAAAACATTTGCTTATTTATAAAAAAAAATCCAAATGTAAAAAAACTTGATCAAATACAATTATAAAACTCGAATACCATAACATTTTCAAGTTTATAGGCTTTAAAAAGTTGGATTTGTGAGTTTAACTTGAAAATTTTGAATTAAAAAAATGGCTTGAATTTTGCCTCGTACAGCTCCCACTAACTTCTACTTAATCTCACCAGCTTTTAGATGCAGATTTTTTTACATTTGAGACATTTGACATTCGCATTTTTGAAAATATACTTCAAATATGCGAGTCCTTGTGCAAAAATTTAATCATGGCAAAAAAAAAAAAAAAAAATTCAAATTTGAACCATTATAAATCATCCCCTTGTTGTCTGAATATGCACCTGTGTGTTTAGGTTAAAGGTTGTTTTTTCACATTCCAAAATGTGATGCAAGCAGCACAACTGCTTTCTGGACAGAGAGCCAATGCTTCACATTGTCACTTATGTGACAATGGGAAGTAACCTGTGGAAATTCTTGGTAGTTTGATTACACAACAGAAAATCCTGTTCCAACTGTAATACTACATAGTCGTAATAGTGGTTAGGCATATTTGTTCTACTCCCCAACAAATCTTTGCACTACTTCCAGTTTTCCACAAATCACCACAACATTGCCTCAATCCGAGGTTTGCCATGTGCATTGTTACAACTTGCATGTCAATTAATTTGTAGCAATTAGGGATGCACAGAATCCAGGATTCGGTTCACGTTTCGCCATTTTTCAGCAGGATTTGGCCGAATCCTTCTGCCCGGCCGAACCGAATCCTAATTTGCATATGCATATTAGGGGCGAGGATGGAAATCGTGTGACTTTTTGTCACAAAACAAGGAAGTAAAAAATGCTTTCCCCTTCCCATCCCTAATTTGCATATGCAAATTAGGATTCGGATCGGTATTTGGCCGAATCTTTCGCAAAGGATTCAGGGGTTCGACCGAATCCAAAATTGTGGATTCGGTGCATCCCTAGTAGCAATGTATAATTGATCACTATATGTTTATGTCACTAATAACACACTAAAATGCTTACAATAATTACTTGAACCAGAATAAGGGGCACTGCAGCCATACCATAAAGAAGTGGAATAAAGTGGTCCTGTAATTTTAGGGACCATCTTCAAATGTGCGACGTGCCAGTAATCGAGAATATTCATTGTTTTGACTTATTTGTCCTGGAGCATTAATTATTTAATTTAAAAAAAAAAAAAAAGAACATTATAGCAAGGTGTGGTCAGGTTACGGGTCAGCAGGTCTGGGTTGATACAATATTTGTGAATATTCCACTGATGCTGCTGAGAAATGTAGCAACTAAATGTAACAAATTGTAACAGCCAGAATGCTCCTGGATTACTGAGTTGTCAGACTAAAATAGAACTTCAATTTTGGAATTTGGTAAAAAATTAAAAGTCTGTTTATGGTGAACAATCTAAAACAACTCAACAGAAAAACGTGTCTGGAAGGTGAACAACCCCTTTAACAGTGTTTTCTACAGTAATGTTTATTTGGTATTTTACACCACTTTGGAATGGTACAATTAATTGGCATATGTGTGATTTAACTCTTGTATAAAGAAGGGATTTTGTTCTATATAGGCATAAATGATATTTGTGCCCTGGTTATCTCCCTGGTAAAGTACTAAAACTACTTTAGAGCTTATCTTTTATATGCTATGTAAACGTGTGCCCTATTGTAACTTGAATGTTTGCCCACATCAATATTTAGCAGCATAGTTACAGTACATATTTGAGCAAACACCAGTGTACCAGCGAAGGGTAAGAGCACATTATATGTAATATATAAAATAAACGGTTTGTAGAATAAAGGACTCAAACACATGAAACAATACACTTACCTTCAAGTATTATTAGGACTGTATCCCATACTATGCGGACTGTAGTAAACAAAACAAGTACAGAAAATATGTAGGTACAGATGGGGTCTGCTATTTTGTATTCTGGCTGCAACACAAAAAGGCAAATGTACAGTATTTATAGATGAATGGATGTAATAATATTCACATTGAAGAAATAAAAAAGGAAAAATAAACACTTGCAGAAATACCAAAACCACATAAAAAATGATACCCATTATATTGCCAGGACCTATTTCCAGTTTGGTTCAAGTTGGAGGATATTGGTGGTGCAGCTGATCAAACTTACTAGCTCAACTCGTTTCAGAAGCTCTGTAATTCACGTTTCAATCCATTTGTATCAAGCAATGCAGGAAGTAACCAAACTTCTAACCGAGTCGAGCCTGAAGAATTTAGTGCATACGATCTTTCATTCTGAACAAAAAATAATCAACCCCATTGATTATCCTGTAAATCCAGGGACCTTGAGTTTTTGTTGGTATTCCATTTATCCTACGGTATTTTAACTCTGCTTACCAATGTTGTGCTTGAATTTGAACACATATAAAAATATAGCTCACACTATTGCACTGCTGTGAATGCAAATACACAAACCACTGAATTATACTTTAATTCCAACACTTGGTTTTGCTTGTGACAGAAACACTCGACTTTAAAGGGGTTATTTATTAAAGTCCGAATGCCAAAAACTAAAAAAAATGTTTGGTTTTTTTATTATAAAATCTGAATTTTTTGTGAAAAAAATAGGTTTTTTTTTTTTTCTTCAATTTACTATACTCCAAGGATGAAAATCCAGCATCTCAGACCTGCCAAAGTTGTATATAAGTCAATGGGAGAAGTTATCAGAAGATATCCTGATCTGCGCATGGTTTTGTGGATCTCTAGCAAAAAAATAATTTTTTCAATGTGTTTTTCCTGCACAGGAAACTTTCGGAAAAATGTATTGATAAATAAGGGGGAAAACCCATGCAGATTTGGTCTGAGTAGTTTTCAGAAAGATATTTTCGGATTTGATAAATAACCCCCTAAATATAATTAAATAAATATACTCTTTTTCAAATGAGAGCAATACCTTTTTCTTTTTTTGTGTGTGTACAAATATAATATTATATATATATATATATATATATATATATATATATATATATATATATATATATATATATATATATATATATATATATATATATATATATATATATATATATATATATTCCAACAAAATGGAGTGGAGATTAACCCTGGTCTGTGACCTAGTCCAAAGGACAAATTATATATTAATCAAAAAAGTCCAGACAACTTGCTTTGTGATCAAGAAAAACTTTTATCAAGCAAGTATTAAGTACAACGTTTCGAAGCTCCCGCTTCTTTATCAAGCAATACAGATTACAATGACATCATATCCTTTTAAAGCCATGTATACAGACTGGAGTTGTAGGAGTCTGTGGCCACTTTACATGTGACACGGAATATGCGGTCTATACGCTCAAATGCCCGTGTGGGCTTGCGTACATTGGGGAGACGGTTCAACCAATACGGGATCGTATTAGTCAGCACAAATCCACGATCAGAAAGGAGGTATTGAAATTGCCAGTGCCAGCCCATTTCCAATCTGCACGACACTCTGTGGCAACCCTCAGATTTCTTGTACTGGAGTCTATTGCCCCCCCACGTCGGGGGGGCAATAGACTCCTACAACTCCAGAAAAGAGAAAAATTTTGGATACATACATTGCAAACACTGTCCCCTAAAGGTCTTAACAGGGAGTATGACCTGTATGCTTTCATGTGATTGAAAGATATTTTTGTAACACTTTACTAGTGGATTGTTGGGACTAATTAAATATGACATCGTGATTCCATATAACTTTTTTGTTCGTAGTTGCATATTGTTACTTTTGACCCATATGTTACTTTAATCTTTGCATGCTACTGTTACCACTGTCTCTATAGATCCTGATAGAATATACAAGTTAAATGTATGCTTATTGGTCTTTAGGTAACACATGATGAACCACATCCCACTTGATGGGTGTGGTCTGTATACATGGCTTTAAAAGGATATGATGTCATTGTAATCTGTATTGCTTGATAAAGAAGCGGGAGCTTCGAAACGTTGTACTTAATACTTGCTTGATAAAAGTTTTTCTTGATCACAAAGCAAGTTGTCTGGACTTTTTTGATTGATAGATATATATATATATATATATATATATATATATATATATATATATATATATATATATATATATATATATATATATATATATACACAGAAACCAAAAAAAAAAAAAAAACAATAAAAATCAGAATGTGATGGCCAATTAAAAAGTTACTTAGAAATAGCTGTTCAATAATATACTAAAAGTTATGTTAAATGTGAACCACCCCTTTAAAGCACAGGTGAAGAAGAAAAAATAAGTAAGACGCATACCTTGAATCTTATAATATAGGCTGCTATTAGAACGCCGATACTTTGAGCCAAGTCTCCTAATGCATGGACAAATGCAGCTCTAACTGCCAGACTCCCATGACTATGCCCATGGGGGCTCGGTGAATTTGCTGTGGGTCCATGAGAATGTGAATGAGGGTGACCTGACTGACTTAATAAAATTCCCATTCTGTAAGGAAAGAAATAAGCAGTGACTTTCATATTTCAATTACATACCCATAAGAGCCTATGAATGGTGAAACGTGTTAGGCCATGTATAGGATGTCACTATAGATTTTAATGTATTTGGAATAATAAAACAGTTTTTTAGACTTGTGAAAGAGCTGAATACAGGTATACAGTATTCATTACCCATTTTGGTCACTATGGGGACTTACTGCTTAACAACACTTTCTATTTAGCCTGTGGGACTCTCTGTGGTTACTATTTGAATTATATTCATACTCATCAGATGTCACATAAAAATGGCAATAAGAGAAAAAGAATGTTTTAGCAGATCTATCTAACTGTTAAAAAGACACAAAGACCCTGTCACTAAACATGCCCCTATGGTAGAGTTCACTACTACTCTGTTTTACCTGCCAGATGATTTTACATATAAGATACCTTGCTGACGGTACTCAGGAACCAATGTAAAAGTTAATTCCTAGCAGGAACAGTTAAAACCTTCCTCCTATTATTTTCTTTTTCACACCCAAAATTCCAAAGTAATATGGAGAACACAAAAGTGTTTCAAGTGAACTATGCAAATTAGCAGTATGTTTATTGTGTGCATTTATCTGTATGCTTCATGCCATCTCCCATGGTAAACTATTTAAAGGTTAACATTTATTAAACAAATCTATTAATGTTAATTAAACACTGAGCTTTTGTGTTCGGTATTCTAACTTACATAAGGTTTACAGCAACACCAACAGCTGCGGTAATCAACATCACATCTCCATTAATGTTATAGTTCATATGTATTGTCCTTTGGATGGCTTCATACACCAAAAAGCCTGTAAGGATGTATACCAGAAGCACACTGACAATGGCAGACAAAACCTCTGTAAAAGGAAAAAAAAAAGTACAATTAGCTTGTAGTAACATTGAATAGGCTTTTTGGCAAGGGCACACAAAGCCTAGGCTGCGCTGCTCTCAGCCTGTGTGTTTTTTGCAGGTCCCTCCATGCCACATTTGTATTGATTCAATAAAATTCGCTAGTGTGCAGTCACACACAGCAGAGGGCGACCCAAAAGCAAAAGGAGCGGTTTCTGGGCTGACATCCGCTGCGTGTGCCCTTATACTGAAAACCATAAGAAGCATAGACATTTTAAATAAAAGGACAAGCGTACTGCTTTCCATAATGGGTCCGGGTGCTCATGCCCCAAACCCTCAGTAAAGAGGAGCTACGCACAGAAACTTTATTTACATTGTATATAAAAAATAAAAGCCTAACGCGTTTCATGTCCCCAAAGGTCACTTAATCATGATTCCGTTGGGGACATGAAACGCGTCAGGCTTTTATTTTTTATACACAATGTAAATAAAGACTTTTGTAATATTTCACAAACAAATTTCTTGTACTCCTGGATTCTACTCATTAATTGATTTTTTGGTGTTCCGGAATAGTGCCTGCCCATCATTCAAGGTTCCTCTTTATGCCCTTGCCCTTAAAGGAGAATTCAAACCGTTAAGAAATAAACTGTACCCCCACATAGACCCCCTTCCCTCCTCCGCCCAGCCTAACTGCCCCCCCTGGGGAAATACCCCAGACTTTATACTTGCCCCTCGGCACAGATTCAGGCATCGGAGTTCCACACAGCCATCTTCCAGGTCTTCATCATCTTCCGGCGCTTCGGCAAATTTCGTGAGTTTCGGCACACGAGCAGTTGTTGCAAACCGGCAAATTGCTCCAATTGTGCATGCGCTGACATGCCGATCTCCCAATCAGCTTACCGAAGACCCAGAATATGGCATTTCCCGGAGGGCAGTTAGGCTGGGGGGGTACGGGTTTATTTCTTAAAGGGTTGAATTTTCCTTTAAGTCCTTTAGTAGTTGGCCTGGGGTAACTATATCAAATAAATATATCTATTTACACCAGAAAATGGCTTATTCCATGAGGGATACTGTCATCGGAAAACATGTTTTTTTTTCAAAACGCATCAGTTAATAGTGCTACTCCAGCAGAATTCTGCACTGAAATCCATTTCTCAAAAGAGCAAACTGATTTTTTTATATTCAATTTTGAAATCTGACATGGGGCTAGACATTCTGTCAAATTCCCAGCTGCCCCTGGTCATGTGACTTGTGCCTGCACTTTAGGAGAGAAATGCTTTCTGGCAGGCTGCTGTTTTTCCTTCTCAATGTAACTGAATGTGTCTCAGTGAGACATGGGTTTTTACTATTGAGTGTTGTTCTTAGATCTACCAGGCAGCTGTTATCTTGTGTTAAGGAGCTGCTATCTAGTTACCTTCCCATTGTTCTTTTGTTTGGCTGCTGGGGGGTGATATCACTCCAACTTGCTGTACAGCAGTAAAGAGTGATTGAAGTTTATCAGAGCACAAGTCACATGACTTGGGGCAGCTGGGAAATTGACAATATGTCTAGCCCCATGTCAGATTTCAAAATTGAATATAAAAAAAAAAATCTGTTTGCTCTTTTGAGAAATGGATTTCAGTGCAGAATTCTGCTGGAGCAGCACTATTAACTGATTCATTTTGAAAAAAAAATTTTTTCCCATGACAGTATCCCTTTAAGGTGGATCCTCACCCACATTTTTTTGTAAATCTGAAATCAGTATCCATCTGGCTGTTTTCTTCACTACCGTATCTGCCTAATGCAACAGAAGATAGCTAATTTCTAATCCTGGAAGAGAATTGGTTTATTTTCCTGGTTCATGAAGAATCAGAGACAGAGAAGAGATATAAAGAGAAAAAATTCTCCCACACCAAATGGACAACCACATTTTTTTTTTCAGACATACAAGAAGATTGTAAGATTGAAATCTCTGCACACAACATCATAACTAATAATTAGCCCAATAATCATTATTAATCATTTTAATGTGTTAAAAGGGGTCTTTGCAGATTTTGGTATTTTTTAAGTACCCATAGGTACCACCACCTAACTGCACTGGTGTGGTTTAAACCAGTATATAAGGGGTGTGATCCACTTGTAATAAAAAGTAGTTGGCTTCGATTTGATGATCTCTGAATACTGCTACATGCCTATTCAAACAGAAACCATTTAAGCAGAGGAGTAAGTATACACAAGAGTAGATACAAATACAGAAAGAAACAAAAAGAGGGAGAAGAATTAGAGAATGTTGAAAGAGTGCAAGGTGCTATTAGGAGAATCCTTGCAAATGTACAAAAGGACAGCTTTGAAGGTCATTGCAAAACTTTAAATGACCATTTTAAAAAATGTTGATCAACTGTAGTGTAAATGTATCAACTACAGGTGTGGGATCTGTTATCTGGAAAACCATTATCCAGACAGCTCAGAATTACGGAAAGGCAGTCTCCAACAGACTCCATTATAATCAAATAATGCAAATTTTTAAAAAAACATTTTTCGCTGTGATAATAAAACAGTACCTTATACTTAATCCAAAGCCTATTTGGTTTATTTCATGTTTACAGGATTTTCAGTCATGTAAGTCATGAAAATGCAAATTATTGAAAGATTTGTTATCTTAACAAATACTAATGATTTCTGTCAGAAAAGTCCAACAAAATAAAAATACAGATATTTAAATAACGTATCGTGAAAAAAAATCATGTAGAATGTTAAAAAGTACACACATCTAAACTACTACACTATGTTAATATATTTCAGCTCAACCATCTGCACGGCCTAACCCACAAAGAAAAGCTATTACATGGGTCAATTCCTTTTTACAACACTTGTAAAATAAAACGGGCCATACCCAGACGATGAAATCCAAAGGTGAAACGTTTGTTTGGAGATTTTGAAGACAGACATAAAGCAAGCAGGGTCAAAATAATACTGCTGAGGTCAGAAAGCATATGGAGTGCATCAGTCATGATAGCAAGGCTGTTGGCAACATATCCACCTGAAATAGAAGAATTAACATTGTCAGAGGCAAGATTATCAAACTATTAAGCTCCAGAAATTTTCAGGGAAATCAAAGTATGCTCAACAGACACTGCCTTAACTATTACTCTAACCTGCACCTGTCTGTCTTCTCCTAATGTGTACACAGTACTAAGCAATCTCTCAGATAACCTTAAGGTGGCCATACACAGGCCGATAAAAGCTGCCGACAGACCGTGTCGGCAGCTTATTGGCCCGTGTATGGGGGCCCCCGACGGGCTTCCCCGATCGAGATCTGGCCGAAAGTCGGCCAGATCTCGATCGGATGGGTTTAAAAACCCCGTCGGATCGCGGCCGCATCTGTTCGTTGATGCGGTCCCGCGATCCGACCGCCAGTTTATGAATGCTAGGATCCGATCGTTGGGCCCTAGGGCCCACGATCGGATCTGCCCGATATTGCCCACCTCAAGGTGGGCATATCGGAGGGAGATCCGCTCGTTTGGCGACATCGCCAAACGAGCGGATCTATCCGTGTATGGCCACCTTTACATATAATGCGTTAAAAAAAGCCTCAACTCTGAAACAGGTAAAAAAAAAAAAGCCCAACTCTAAAACAGGTAAAGGGGGGTCTAAACCCAAATACAACATTTTGCCTAATGATAATAAGCTTAATGCGAAGCAACTTTGTATTACAACATACATGTATAACAATGTAGTACAACATGTACATCACACAGCTGGCTTCTGCTACACTGCTTCAATAGCCAGGACTAATGCTTTGCAGTAGCAATTAAATTTACAAATTATTTACTTATTATTACTGTCCTGCCTCAATTCTGTCTTGTCAAAGGCCAAGCAACAGTACTACAGTACCCTTATATCACAAATCCAACCCACGACGCCTGTTTTCTCTATTCAATACTCTTCTCCATCCCTCATCAACAGTATCAGTCAACCTGACGCACTCTCCTCAGGACATTGCTGATTTCTTTAAAGACAAAGTAGAGACCACCCGCAATCAGATCCCTACCTCTACTAATGTAAACCAGCTCCTCCTTCCTAAGCCCCCTTTTGCATGTCTTAATTCCTTCCCTCCGGTAACAATGTCTGAAGTCTCCAAGCTTCTCTTGTCCTCCCCACTCACAACTTGCCCCCTTGACCCTATGCCTTCTTCTCTGCGCAAAGACTGTGTTGCAGAGCTTACACCACTGCTTACTCACATCTTCAATTCTTCTCTAGCTTCTGGAACCTTCCCTTCTCCTTTCAAACAGGCCTGTGTAAAGCCAATTCTTAAAAAGGCCACACTTGACCCATCCTGTCTATCAAATTACCATTCTATCTCCCTTCTACCACTTGCCTCTAAACTCCTAGAGAGGATTGTGTTCTCCCGTATTACTACCTTTCTATACACCCATGATCTGTTGGACCCTCTGCAATCTGGTTTCCGGCCTGGTCACTCTACTAAGACTGCTTTGTGCAGAATTACAAAGGATCTTCAGGTTGCCAAAGCCAAAAGTCACTTCTCCATCCGTCTCCTCCTTGACCTATTATCTGCATTTGATACAGTTGACCACTCTCTCCTGTTGCAGATTCTGTATTCGCTTGGCATCCGTAACCAGGCTGCATCTTGGCTCTCTTCTTACCTTTCTAACCGATCATTCACTCCTACAACAAAACCTCATCTCCAGTTCCACTTAATGTGGAGGCGCCGCAAGGCTCTGTACTTGGTCCACTGTTGTTCTGACTGTACACTCTGTCTTTGGGAGACAAAGACAGAGTGTACTGTTCATTTGGCTTTAATTAACATCTATATGCTGATACCCAAATATATTTATCCACCCCTTCATTAACAGCTGAAACAGAGGCTCAAATCTCTAACTGCCTCCTAACTTCTTCCTATCTCAAATTGAATGAACCAGCGCCACCTCAAAATCAACCTAACAAAAACTGAACTTATCCTCTTTCCACCTAAGCCTGGTCCTACTCCCCAATTTACTATCTCTATTGATAGCATGCTCATTAATCCTGTCAACTCAGCACTGGGGGTGACTCCTCTCTCGCCTTCTCTGATCTTATTAACACCACTGTCAAAACCTGTCACTTTTTTTTAAGCAATATTGCCAAAATTCATCCCTTCCTTTCACCTGATACATCCAAGACACTAATGCATGCTCTCATCCTATCCAGACTAGATTACTGTAACCTTCTACTAACTGGCCTCCCTAACTCCCATCTCTCCCCTCTACAGTCTGTATTAAACACTGCTGTCATAATTATCCTCCTCTCATCCAAAAGGGTACAGTCCCCTCCGCTGCTGAAGTCCTTATCATGGCTTCCTATAAAACAAAGAATAACTTGTAAACTCCTCCTCATAACCTTCAAAGCCCTTCATTCCTCTGCACCTAACTACATCTCATCTCTTCTTTCTCTATATGTTCCTGGCTGAAACCTCTGCTCCTCTCAGCGCAACCGCTTGGTTGTACCCCCCACTACTACTGCTGTTGTTGTTGTTTCCCGTATCAAACCCTTCTCTCTTGCGACTCCTTACATTTGGAATGTCGTTCCTGAAACTCTCCGGAGAGAATTCTACTTCTGTGTTTTTAAAACGAAACTCAAAGACTACCTCTGGGAGCACCTGGATAACACCTGAACTGGCACTTCTATAACTGTAACAAACTGTAACCTGCAGCACCTTAATACCCCTCTGAATTGTGTCTGTATGTTACCCTCCCATTTAGACTGTAAGCCAGTAATCCCCAACCAGTAGCTCGTGAGCAACATGTTGCTCTCCAACCCCTTGGATATTGCTCTCAGAGTCCTCAAAGCAGGTGATTATTTTTGAATTCCAAGCTTGAAAAGCAAGTTAAAATTGCATTAAAACTAAGTATAGTGCCAAGTAGAGACTCTTGTAGGCTGCCAGTCCACATAGGAGCTACCAAAAAGCCAATCATAGCCGTTATCTGGCACCCCAAGGGACTTTTTCATGCTTGTGTTGCTCCCCAACTGTTTTTACATTTTAATGTGGCTCACGGTTTAAAAAGGTTGGGGATCCCTGCTGTAAGCCCTATGGGATTGGGTCCTCTAGCCTTTCGTTTCCTTGACACTGAGCACTTAATCTGTATTGTAACGATATTTTATATTTATGTGAATTGTATTTCTAATAATGCACTTATTGTTGCTTTTTATTTCAATGACCCCTTGTTTGTTACTGCTAATTTATTGTTTTGCTGTACAGAGCAATATACAAATAAAGATATACATACATACACACATACTTACATACAAGGTGAACAACCCCTTTAATGCAACAGGTAGAATATTAGGAAAGTGCCCAAAACTGGGAGGAGCCAACTGGGAACATTAGATCTTTATTCACAAAACAAAAGCACTCACCCACAAGTTCCCCCACCATGAAGAGGAGATAAAGGACAGCAGCCAAGACCAACTTTCGCTTCACCTTGCCCTGTTTCCTCATCTCCCTGTGGCTGCTGCATTTGTCACAGGGCTCGGGCTTATCCCGACTTTGCGAGCTCTCCAACAAGGACTCGTCATCAGAGGCCACATTCACGGGTAGCCCATTTGTAGCCACTGGCTCATCAGCCACCAGAACCCTCAGCTTATTAAACCAGGGCAAATCCTCCTCCCCCTCCAGCGCAGGTTCATCATCAAAGCCAGTGGCATCGTTCAAATAAGGCGGCTGGTCAGACCGCTGGAGTGCCGACCTGACGGAGCTCCACCAGGCTTGTGGCCGCCACATATCGGCGTCCGGTCAGCCAGCCGAGGCTGCAGCTGTTACTCATTCTTCACTGCCCCACACCGTGAGGGCTTCCGGGTTTGTTTTCGGCAAAGCGCAAACATTGAGTCACGTGTTCCCCCCGGGGACGCGCCCCAATAACAATTGTCACCTGACCCAAGCGGGAGTGCGCCTCCAAAATCATAAATTTCACGGGATAGAAGCAGGAATGTCTTTGTGTCCATCTGTTTTTTTTTTTTTTTTTTTATGACGCCTAAACTTGGCTTAGTTTATTCGGTTACAAAATATATAACACAATTATCCTTCAGCTGTTGCTGTACGCCTACCTCCCTCAATAACTGCTGCGCTAAGAGTTCCGAGGTGTGCGTGTGGGTGTGGGTTTTTTTGTTATTTTTTTATGGAACTTTATTTATACAGACACCGAGGCGTCTTCGTTGCGTAGTGTGAAAGCGATAGAGCTAGTTCCGGGTTGTCGGCCTGCTGGATCACGTGATACTAATCAGCTGTCTGGTTTTTCTTCTTGGCTTTAGATTGGGGCAGATCCGCTGCTCACAGTTTGGGTTCATGGAGGAAGAAGAGCACAGTGATGGGCAAGCGGCAAACACGAACGCCCTGAACGAAGCACACCAAGAGACGGGTACGTGCCCTTGCTCTGGGCCCACAGCCCTTTCCATTGATCGCTGCTGGGCTACTGAGTGTCTTACTTAAATGCCATTTATCTCACACAACCATTAGGGAATGTGCTTTAGACTTGCTGCTATTCAATAATGGATCTGTTGCACTAACCATATGCTTATGTCCAGCTTCATAATAACTCTGTTATTCCTCCCCTTTTTAAAAAGGATTTTATCTAACATTTTATTAACACAGCAGCACATACATAAACTTGCATTGCTATGACCATACAAATAAGATTACGTGTTTGTCTGGTAATTGTGAGTTATATTTAGTAAGACATACACCAGTAGTCAATGGGGACTTAAAGGGGAAACTAGTGTTATTGGAAGGTTGGATTTCACTAACAGTAGGTTTACCCTGAAAAAACTACACCTTATTGGAAAGAACAGATTCTAACGAGTTCAAAATGGGTAAATATATATTTGTACTCCAAACTACCAAGTTGCAATTCTTTCCTAAAGTTAGCAGTTTTTATAAAAATGTGTTACATTTTTGAAAAATTACCTCAAAGTGTCCAGTCTACAGCATCGTATCTCCCACATATCATTATATACCATGATAAAACACCCTAAATATGAAAGCCCAGCGTCCGCTGAACAGTTTGATGCTCAATATGCATAGGTATATGTGGCGTATCGGGGCCCCAAAACGAAGACACCCCATATGAGTTATCAGTTCTGGAATTCCAAATACTGCAAAATCAGCACATTTACAGCATTTCTCAAGGGGCAAAAGTACAAAAATGCATGTTCACCCCAGAAAACCATATATTTTTGGAAAGTACACATTCTGACGAATCTAATATGGGTATGCATGTCTTTCTATTCCAAAGTACCAAGCCGTAAAGCGTTCCTACATTCGTCAATTTTTATGACATTACCGAAAATCATCTCAATATTGCAACTCTGAAGCATCGTATCTCCCACATATCATTATATATACCAAGATAAAACACTAAATATGAAAGCCCAGGGTCCGCTGAACAGTTTGATGCCCAATATGCATAGGTACACCTAAGTATGTAGCGTATAGGGATCCAGAACGAAGACAGTTCTGTAATTCCAAATACTGCAAAATCAGCACATTTACAGCATTTTATGAGGGGCAAAAGTACAAAAATGCATGTTCACCCCAGAAAACCATATACTTTTGGAAAGTACACATTCTGACGATTCTAAAATGGGTATGCATGTCTTTCTATTCCAAATTACCAAGCAGCAAAGCTTTCCTACATTTCGCAGTTTTTATGACATATACAAAAATCTCCTCAATACTCCAAATCTAAAGCATTGTATCTCCTACATATCATTATATACCAAGATAAAACACCCTAAACATGAAAGTCTGGGGTCTGCTGAACAGTATGATACCCAATATGCATAGGTACACCTAAGTATGTGGCGTATAGGGGCCCCAGAAAGAAGACACCCCATATGAGTTCTGTAATTCCAGATACTGCAAAATCAGCACATATACAGCATTTCACCCCAGAAAACCATATATTTTTGGAAAGTACACATTCTGCCGAATAAAAATTTGCTAAAACTGTTTCTACTCCAAACGTACATACTGCAAAGCAACGCTAAAGGCAGCAGTTTTTATGATATTTCTGAAAATCGCCTAAAAATATTGCAGTTGGTCGCATTTATCTCACCCAATTTCTTACATACAATTAGAAAACACCATAAATATTGACGCCAAGGGTCTACTGTACAGTATGATGCCCAATATGCATAGATATACCAAAGCAGGTGGGCACATGCGGACCCCAAATTAAAACAGTGCATAAGAATTTTCTCGGCTGTCAATTCGCCTTCTGTGAACATAGCACACTGACTGCATATAATGTGCCGTAAGACCACCTAACAGTACAAAGACCCCCCAAAACCATATATTTTTGGAAAGTACACATTCTGCCGAATAAAAATTTGCTAAAACTGTGTTTCTACTCCAAATGTACATACTGCAAAGCAACGCTAAAGTCAGCGGTTTTTATATTTCCGAAAATCGCCTAAAAATATTGCAGTTGGTCGCATTTATCTCACCCAATTTCTACCCCAAATGATCAAAGTGTAAACGATGCTAAAAAATGACACAAGGAAAAACAATGCAAGCATAAAACTGCAATAAGAATCACAAAAAATCAAATACAATTAGGAAAATCAACAAAATAACTTTTCTGACAGCGTGGTTAGTGGTCAGAATGCTTGATCCAGTAGTCACGCTATGAAATCTAAAGTTTTTTGGGGAAATAACAAGAGGGAAACTTGAAAATGAAGAGCTAAAAAAAAAAAAGTACAAAAAAACCCTATAAGTGTGTGTTTATGTATGCATGGATGTACAGCTCTAAAAAGTGTATACATTTGTGCATATGTGTATGTGAGTGTGTAAATAAGTGCCAAAGTGTGAAAAATCAAAAAAAATCAGAAAAGTCAGAAAAAAAAACTGCTATTACTAATATGTGCATTGTGTACATGTAAATGCTTATAAATGTACTAAATAAGTAAAAAAAAAAAAAAAAAGGGGGGCACTTACGGAATCTAGATGAAGGGGGTCCTTTTCAGAGCTGTAGGGTCCAGGATCGATGAGTCAGAGCAGCAGGAAGTGCGTGGGCGGCGCTGGAACACGTGAGGTCCGGGTCCTGCGACAAGGAAGCTGTTGCTGCGTCTGTGTCGCTCCTGGAGAAGGGGGTCGGCGAGGATCGGCGATCTGCTGCAGGTAAGCTCGTTGCCTAGGGGGTTGTGGCTCTGATCGCTCCTCTCTGCACGCTGATTTTGCTGTGCATGCAGAGAGAGCACTGTCTTAGTAAAGAACGTAGCTCCTATGTTCTTGGCACTTAAAGCCTTTTTTTAAAAGAACGTAGGAGCTACGTTCTTGGCAGTTAAAGGGTTGATGTATTTCACTACTTCTGTTCAGTACTTATATACCATTGGACATGCCCATAACAAGTGAAAGAACCCCCGAGTCTGGAGAGTTACATTTGGGGCATGATGCGTTAGTGTTCCTACCCATTACTTTGAGCTTTAGTGGCGTGATATATGTCTTGTGAATTATTCTGTACTGCGCCATCTTATCTTTGGTGGAGATTAGGTAGTCATATAGTCCCTCAGTTGCCTCTGTCCACATTTCATCACTTAATTAGGGCATGTCCACTGTCCGTTTTCTTCTTTCTCTTTAGTTCAATCTTACCACAGATCCATACCTTATGTATCACTTATGCTGCCCCCAACCCAATAGATTTGACACATTTATATGTATTTTAACACAGCTTGTTTTATTTAGGCGTTGTTTGTAAGTCATTTCTTTCTCTTTGTATTCTCCTTCAGTTAAATGTACAGGAAGGGTCATGGGAAGCACAGGGGAGAGCACAGCTTAACGCGTTTCATGACTATGCTAGTCCACTTCTGAGGAAGTGTCTAGCACAGTCATGAAACGTGTTAAGCCATGCTCTCCCCTGCCCTCTTCATTTGTTTGCATCCTAGAATCCAGAAATCTTCAATAAACTTTGTGTTTTATTCATACACTCGCATTCATAAGTCCTGCATATGTTCCAGTAAGCTACAAGTACACTTCCCATGACCCCTCCTGTTTGACCACGTGACCAGAGTGGATAGGCTTCTACCGGAAGCAGTTGATTGTTTGCTCCCTTCTCTCCATGCAGCGTGTTTTTCACTTTTGCTTAGCGTTAAATGTACAGCTCTGCAGACTATTTTTGTGCTTAATAATTCATTGTAATAATGCTAATAAATTGTATGTGGTGTGATACTTTATAAGGGCATTTATGCCTTGCTTTTGGCCACCTCTGAACTTGAAATAAAGATATAAGCTCTGAAACATTCTGTACTGTTTAAATAAAAAGTGACTGTTTTCAACCCTTCAAATCTGTTTTGCATGAAATACCCTACTGCTGTACAACTGACCAATGTGGGAACCATGGTGCACCAGTAAGGAAGTAGCACATTTACTTCTGTTTTCTTATCCATCTCTATGTGTAAAGTGCAGTCCTATAATTTAAAAACAAAAAACAAGCAGGTGTCCATGGTAGGAAAGCAGGTAGTTATGTCATAGCATGCCCCTAGATCATCAGGCCACGCCCACTCGCTTTAGGGCTTTATAAACGTCCAGTGCTACTCTCGTCATCGGAGGACACTCCCCTTCTGTAGTTGGTGCTTCACAGATGCCTATCTGTCCTGCATATTCGCCAATTGCCTTAAAAGCAGGTACCCCCTGTCGGAAGCCCCCCTAAAGCTGTCTCCCTAACCCATCAGTGCTTACATGGTAGATACAGCCCTCACTGACTTTTGGCAATGAAGTTCTATAGAATATAAGTCAACTGCAGTGAGACAGTGGCTGCTTAGGCAAGGCTAAAATTGCAGGCTGAGACTTTAATACATTTGCAGAATTTTTGTAGGAAGACGGCAAATAATTATATTCAGCTTCTGTTATTATCAGGTGCTCGAAAATATTCCACAGCTTGCTTCAATAGAGGGGAGTATCCATCAGACATAAAGATTAGATACAAATTCTGACCTACAGAGGAGGTAATTTAGACCTTACTTTTCATATTTAGATCTGGTCCCTGCCTGATCTGGTAGAATTTCAGAAAATGTAGGGATACTGGCCCTTTTAAAGGGGTGGTTCACTTTTAGTATGTTATACAATGACCAGTTCTAAGCAGCTATTCAATTGACCTTTATTATTTATTTTTATAGATATTTTTTTATTTCTGATTCTTTTCCACCTAAAAACAACTGCTCTGTAAGGCTACACATTTATTGTTAATGCTACTTTTTATTACTCATCTTTCTATTCAGACCCTTTCCTATTCATATTCCAATCCATTATTCAAATCAATGTAATGTTGCTATGGTAAATTGGACCTTAGCATCCAGACGCTGTAACTGCAAACTGGAGAGCTGCTGAATAAAAAGCCATAAATAATAAAAAATGAAAACCAATTGCAAGTTTTTTCAGAATATCACTCTTTACATCATAATAAAAGTTAATTTAAAGGTAGCATAATTATTACAAATGGCACTTTATACTGAGCAATATATGTGAACCTGAAATATGTCGAAATCTTTGTCTATTTACTTATAATTCCTCAATTAGTAACCATGATCATAATGCTGGTATAAGAAGCATATGTATTATCTGAAGAGATGGAGGACTGCTCATAATTGAAAGTAATATGTAAATGCAAAGGTTTAAGAAATACTGGAGGGGGGGTACTGTTGCTGGTTTGCTCTTTAATTGCTCCTGTTGATATCTGGTGGGACTGCACATAAAGAAGGCAATGTAGCTTATTATTATTTATATAGCTCCATCATTTCACACAGAGCTTTACAGATTAAAGGGATACAAAACAAGACCAAATGGTTTACAGTTATTGATGGGAAACAACAGGGGTGGGCCCTGCTCACAGGAGCTTATTCTTCTTAACCTTCTGCTTGCCTTCTGATATTCATCTGATTCTAATTATTGTGCATTTATATATCATTTCTACCTTTGCTATTTTTTTTTTTTTTTCAGCAACACGGAAAGACAGTGTTGATGAAGGGCTTCCAGATGATTTTCTTTCGTTGGATAAAAAAGCTGTGGAGCAACTGAGTGATGGTCTAATTTCTCACTACCTGCCCAGTCTTCAGAGTTCAAAACTTGCACTACAGGAGCTCACGTATGTTTTATGCACTAGAATAGGACATTGTCAAATATAATTTTCATAAAAAATACTAATCAAATAGATTTGCTTACCTTTCTTTTAAAGGGATTCTGTTATGATTTTTTATGGTGTAGTTTTTATTACTAAATTACACTGTTTACACTGCAAATAATTCACTCTACAATATAAAATTAAATTTCTGAACCAGTAAGTGTATTTTTTTTTAGTTGTAATATTGGTGTGTAGGCAGCCATCTCGGTCATTTTGCCTGGTCATGTGCTTTCAGAAAGAACTTTAGGATGGAACTGCTTTCTGGCAGGCTATTGTTTCACTTACTCAATGTAACTGAATGTGTCGCACTGGGACCTGTATTTTACTATTGAGTACTGTTCTTAGATCTACCAGGCAGCTGTTATCTTGTGTTAGGGAGCAGCTATCTGGTTACCTTCCCATTGTTCTGTTGTTAGGCTGCTGGGGGGAAAGGAAGGGGATAAGTGATATTAGTTCAACTTGCAGTACAGAATGACTGAAGTTTATCAGAGCACAAGTCACGTGACTGGGGACAGCTGGGAAACTGACAATATGTCTAGCCCCATGTCAGATTCAAAATTAAATATTATAAAATCTGTTTGCAGTTTTGAGAAACAGATTTCAGTGCAGAATTCTGCTGGAGCAGCACTATTAACTGATGCATTTTGACAGTATCAGTTTAAGTTTAGTATTTACATATATATGTTGTTCAGTGGTGCTTGTACATCTTTTGTACGCATGAATTACAATGTTTATCCTAAAGAAGCATTACTGGGAAAAAAGGTACAGAATCCCTTCTAATCTTTTCATTACATGGAGTACGTTCAAGGCTGAATACGTTTTAGGATCAGCCCAGGGTCTTTTTTTCTAGATTCCCTTCTGCTTTGCTCTGGTTCGCAATTCAAACAAACCTAAGTCTGTGCTGCCTGTTAACGGTAAGTGCGATGGCAACACTGTTTTTCTTTCCAAGCTGGTTATTTGTTTTGCTAAAATGAGCACTGGCTCAAAAACAAACATAGCAGTACAGTGCAGAGGGGGAGCCTAACATATTGGCACCCCCAAATTAATATTGCCAATGTAAACTGATGGTGTGATAGTGCTTTAGTTGTTAATGTTGGATAGATGGTTTGGTTTTTTTGTGTGTGTGTTTGTTTTTTTATTTATCACATACACTATATTACTTTAAAATTGTGTGGTAGCTTTATCACTTTTTAGCTGCCACACATTTTACAAAATTCATTTAGAAGAATAATAGTGTTTTGCTGTTATTTTAATGGGTTTAAATTCTTTTACAGACAAAATCAGGTTGTATTACTAGACACGCTTGACCAAGAAATATCAAAGTTCAAAGAATGTAATTCCATACTGGATATTAATGCTTTGGTAAGTACAGGTACAAGTACAAGTGAATCTACGACTGCCTTTTCAAAATACTTTCATGGCATCTGAGTAAACACAGACTTACTTTTGTATCTGTGTTTCCTGCAAAGGGAGCAAAGTGCAATATAACTCCTGCCTTTAAAGAAGTGTTAGTCTCAGGGCTCCCTTTGTGTGTTGCTTCTTTACCCATTTTCTGTCGCCACTGCTGCACAAGAAAGAATACCACCTGCACCCAAATTGATGGCAGCAAATTGTGAACACTTCTTGATTTACTAATGCAGGCACTAACTGGAGTCTGCATTGCATCACACACACCGGGTATACAATTTAAGCTGAAACTCTGGGAAATAAAATTGCATTGTGTGCAAAAATTGTGGCATTTTTTCATATGGAATACAATTTTTCCATTTTGTACATAAAAGGTATAAGCCCTAAGGGAGTCCAATTTGTTGCATCCCTTGTGATTATAATCACTTACATCAGACCCCTCTTCCAGGTAAACTATTATAATCATTGGGGGATAAGTTGCCACCCCTCTCCCCCCATGATTAACCCATTTTGTAAAAATAGTTCTAGTATGTCGCACAAGGAGAGGTATTTCAGTGATAGAGGCAGGTTATGGCAACAGAATGCCTAAAACTGATTTCAATCAAATACTGAAGCATAATAACAAGGGCACTGTCTCCCAACATGCAGACATCTTGGGGAGGTACTGCAATGTACAGTACCTTTCGTAAAAACTTTAGTGTAAGATATTTACATGAATCAAAGTGTCACTCTCCCCTTTGTTAAACAAGTCTAGCTCTATATCTATCCAGAAATTGTTGTTAAGGTCATTCTATAGCAGGAGGTTGTATATTAAATATTGCACTGAATGAAGAATGCTTTGTGGAATAGTTAACCTATACAGTGGCTATAAAATGTATTTGCCCTGTGTGGACCTACTGACTTTATCCTCAAACTCTTTTGTATACTTTCATTTATAGTTCACAGAAGCAAAGCATTACCACAACAAGCTAGTAAACATTCAAAAGGAAATGATAATGCTGCACGAGAAGACTTCAAAATTAAAAGTAAGTTCTTCATTAAAGGAATTGTTCACCTTTACGTTAACTTTTAGTATAATGTAGAGAGTGATATTCTGGTCTTCATTTTTTATTGTTTGTGTTTTTTGGTTACTCCGCTTTTGAGTTCTAAAATGCAGCGATAACAATACATTTGAAGCCTTATACAAAGCATTTGTTTTTCAGATGGGTCAGTGAACCCCATTTGAAAGCTGGAAAAAGTCAAGAAAAGATAATTCCAAACTAAAAAAAAAAATGAAGGCCAGTTGAAAAAGTCTCTTCGAATTAGCCATTCTATTACATACTAAAAGTTCACTTAAAAGTGAACTACTGCTTTAGAAATCTTTTATACATCTATAATGTACTAGATTCTGCTTGGTTGATCAGTGATATAGTAAGTACTACCAAGTCTGTTTTGAAAGGAATATGCCACAAGCTATACCCAGTGATTAGCCTAACTACTAACTAAATCTTGAATTAGAATCATTCAAATAGTCTTGGCAGCTACCAGTGGATAAAAGAATAACATTGCAACACTCCCACCCGCAAATGAGGAGGAGGCAGTACTAGGACACAGATGAGGTGCCATAGACTTAAAGTGACACTGACACAAAAAAATACTCTTCAAAATGTAAATGTGCATTGAAAGTAAAATAGGTCATGTTGATCATTTTTCGCGGATAAGTTTATTTTTTTATGTAATTGTAAATCTAATGGTAACTGACAACTGCTGCACATATATAGAGAAACTTGGAGGATCAGATAGGTAATGGGCAAATATTTTTTTGAGAAAATTATAAAAACATGCAAAGGCAAAGTTATGACAGATGTGGTGTATGTATCTCTTCAAGAATAACCTGCTTATTTACCATATGTGATGTTACATTTAAATTGCTCTGTACATTGTATTTGCAGAAACGAGCTCTGAAGTTACAGCAAAAGAAACAGGAAGAAAATCTTAGACAGGAGCAGCAAAGAGAACGAGAATTTGAGAGAGAAAAACAATTAACAGCAAAACCAGCAAAAAGGACATTATATCCAAATCCTGTCTAGAACTCTTCCTGTGCTGCAATCATGTTACACACTGCTTAATTTGTGAAACACAACTCTGCATGATTGACACAAAACAGGAATTGCACTCTTTTGGCATTGGGCTGTGCATAATCTAGTGGATTTCACCTCAGAAAATCAGTGTGAAACATTGACATTTTAATTATTTTAATGTACTGAGTGGTTTAAACACAGGCAATCTACTCCAATAATCCATGAGTGGGAAACTCCCTCATTAAGTGTTGACTACAATTTATATAAATGTTGCAGTAATATGGACTGCCCATTGGCTGAAACAAAGGTTTGGATAGCCTCTGATAGCCTGCTGGTCTTATATTTTATTCCCTCTGTTATTAAAAAGAAATCCCAATGTTTCTAATAATCCAGGGGTGTCCAAAAGGTAGATCGGAATCTACCAGTAGACCTTTAGCTGGTGATCAGTAGATCTCAAGACACGGTCAACAAACAACTTGTCTAAATCACCATCCTATTTCATGCTTTTTATTTATTATGTTAAGGTTACATAAGAAATATTTGTTTGTTAAATATAGCAATATAGATTCTCAAATCAATATTTAAATAATATTTTCCATTAAACAGACAGCCAACAATGCTTTTATGGATGTAGATCCCTATGGGACAACATCACTAAAAGTAGACCTCACATTAGCAAAGTATGGGTACTCTTGTTATAGTCTGTTCTTTTTTTGACCATTTCAATTTCAAATGCCAGCTCTCCCTGCTGAATGCCATAGCAAAATAACTGTATATTGGCAGAGATGGCTAGAAGCATCATTCACCTGGTACTGAATTCAATAAATGGCCCTACTGTTGTTTAATAGGTGTTGTGTATTGGCCTTCTTCCACGAAAGTACAATTACCATTAGAATGCAAGCTGTAGAGCTTACTCATCCCTGGAAAGAACAGTATTTGGGAAATAATTATTTGACACAGTTCAATTGTTGTTTGCTTGTTTTATTGCTATACTGCTTTCTTAGGACTGTAAGAATGTAAAGTTCTAATGCCTGCAGTTTACTGATGCATAAAGACATTATCTTATTTTCATGGTTATTTTTGTTTCTCTCGCTTTTTTTAATATAAATCTTCCTAATGTTTGTGTGCACAGGAATAGTTGGTCAGGGGATTTATGGCAGGTGATTTTATTTTCCATCACTTGCTGTCAAAATTACACTGCCAAATTCTTAAGGTGTAAGTTTGTTGCTTTGACACAAACCACTCTGGGAACCCTGGAGCTACTGCCACCTGGAAGGGGTTCCCCTACGTCCATAGATGTACTATGGAGTTTCAAACAGGAGGCAAGATGAACCGAGTGCCAGTAAACAACTATATGGAAGTGCAAGAAGCTGCTTTAGACTGATTGGTATCAATCATTTTGTGCAAAAACATTTGCAAACTTGTTGCATGAGTGCCACTGCATTTGCAGTTCTGAGATTGTTGTATAACATGTCAAAAAGTATGGCACTGTGGATCTATCATAAAAAAGATGCTAGTCCTATTCAGCCTTAGGCTTATGTCACAATTATTTGGCTGCAAATAATGTTTAGTTGTTCCATATGGGGCATAAAAAATGTCCCATGATGTGACAAATAGTTTCCAGTGTCCTAAGCAAGAGACACATGTTACTGTAGAGACCCTGGTAGACATGAAAAGTGTCAGGCCTTGGTTCTTGATGGAAATTAAAATTTACGTTTTTAACCTTTTACAATCTGACTTCGGCTCTACTACTTTGTGGGTCCAGGCTTGTGCTGTCCTCTTCTGATGTTTCCTGGTGACCAATTAAATACATATATTTATGTTCCCTATGTCTGTTAGTTTCAATAAATCTAAATAAAGATTATCATTAAGAATGGTAATAAAAGTAAAAAAAAAAAAAAAAAAACCTCTGTGTAGAATGATCTTAAAGGAACAGTTCAGTATGAAAATAAAAACGGGGTAAAAAGATAGCCTGTCAAAATAAAACATTTTTATAATATAGTTAGGCAAAAACGTTATGTATAAAGGCTGGAGTGACTGGATGTTTGAACAGAACAGAATCCTACTTCCTGCTTTTCAGCTCTCCATCTCTGATATAGTAAGTGACTTGAAGGGGGACCACATGGGATATAACTGTTCAGTGAAATTACAATTGATCTGCAGATGCTCAGATTCAAAAGCAACCATTTTGACCACTATATCCCTCCCTCAAGTCACTGATTGGTTACTGCCTGGTAACCAATCAGTGGAAACCAAGAGAGCTTCAAAGCAGGAAGTAGTGTTCTGGCTAATATGTTAGAGATCCAGTCACTCCAGCCTTTATACATTACACTTGTGGCTAACTAACTATACAGAAAACATTTTTTTATTTTGCACAGCCTATTTACCCAGTTTTATTTTTTAGCTATAGGAGCTAGAACTTGTCATAGAAATAGTAATGGTAATGCCAACACCACAGTGCCTTCTAGTAATATATATATATATAGACATTCAGCATACAACTTTAAAAGTTTAACCTCTGTAGTAATAAAGTGACAATACAAATTGTGCCATAGGCTGTAGTCAAGGTGCTGGCTTGATTATACACACAACCTGCCGACAGGAATTAGGGCAATAAAATGTTTGCAAGCATTTTTATTGTGGCTCTGATGCTGCTTACTATCCCTGCACCCTCCCAAGTTTATTTCCTTTAATTTGTGACACAAAATAAAATGATTCCATGGCTATATCCCCTGTTATTACTGTTACAATAAGAGTTTTGGTTATTTTTTTTTCATTTGTAATATTTAGATGTGACAGATTTTGGTGCCATTGGTGACCATACCACCTCTGAGGAACAGCATCACAAAAAGTGGCTTAGTATCAGGTCCAGATTGAGATTCAGAATAGGCCCTGGCCTTTTAAATACAGAGAAGCCGAAAAAGGCCAAGAAATAGTGACTGTCTATGGCATCTAATAGCTGGGCTTCTGGTATTTGCCAGAATCCACAAAATACCAGACAGGGTTTGCTTAGTATAGTATTGGATAAAAACTAGACCTACCTAAACCCAACAGCCAATTATGGTTCATTTACAAATGGTGGGCAAGTGTTTCTGCCATAAGCACCTGCAGATACAAGCTCTGGAGCTCAAAGACCTTTACTTTCCCAATGAATACAGTGCTACCTGCAATTGGCAGCACTGTATTAATAAGTGGTGTTGTGGAGGATGCACATAGCGCAGCAAAGAAATATAAATAAAACAAAAAAGCTCAGGGCATATCAAAGGGGGCCCAGGCACCACAGCAAAAAAAAAGTTTTCAGCCCCCAAAAACAATTGACAGACTGCACAGTAAGTTAAACTTTAGATAATTTGGAAATCATGTGACTTTTGGACATAAGGGTCCATCACAGCTCCAGGGAACTTCTCTAGTCCTAAACAGCACAGTACAATACAGACACACATACACCATACAGTTCAGCTGACATCTGACAGACATTTATCAACAAATTTGTTCATTTGTAGCACTGGAAAACTATGGGGCAGATGCACTAAGCCTCGACTGTTTTTTTACTTCGACCTTCGATTCGATAATCGAAGTGGACAAGTACGATTATCGAAGGATGTATTAGTTCGCCTATTCGACTCGACTCGAAGGATACCTTATTTATGAAATCTTCACCCGAAGTTTTATTTGTACCCCATCTTTGACCTACCGAAGTTGATTTTGGACTTCGACATTCGAAGATGATTGAATAGTCGAGGAAAAATAATCGAATGGTCGAGGTAAAAAATCATTCGACTATTCGATTTTCTTCTATTTTCTTTGCTGGTGCTCTCCACTGTTGTGGGTGTATAGTGACACCTAGGGATCACATTTATAAACTGTTTCTTTAGTTCTGGCTGCACTAGATGTTTGCTGAATTTCACCAGGGATCCTGGCATCGGAAAAAATGTTTTTTTCAAAACGCATCAGTTAATAGTGCTACTCCAGCAGAATTCTGCACTGAAATCCATTTCTCAAAAGAGCAAACAGATTTTTTTATATTCAATTTTGAAATCTGACATGGGGCTAGACATTTTGTCAATTTCCCAGCTGCCCCCAGTCATGTGACTTGACCTGCACTTTAGGAGAGAAATGCTTTCTGGCAGGCTGTGGTTTTTCCTTCTCAATGTAACTGAATGTGTCTCAGTGGGACATGGGTTTTTACTATTGAATGCTGTTCTCAGATCTGCCAGGCAGCTATCTTGTGTTAGGGAGCTGCTATCTGGTTATCTTCCCATTGTTCTTTTGTTTGGCTGCTGGGGGGGGGAAAAGGAGGGGGTGATATCACTCTAACTTGCAGTACAGCAGTAAAGAGTGATTGAAGTTTATCAGTGCACAAGTCACATGACCAGGGGCAGCTGGGAAATTGACAAAATGTCTAGCCCCATGTCAGATTTCAAAATTGAATATAAAAAATATGTTTGCTCTTTTGAGAAATGGATTTCAATGCAGAATTCTGCTGGAGCAGCACTATAAACTGATTCATTTTGAAAAAAATTTTTTCCCATGACAGTATCCCTTTAAAATAAATACTGACACCAGAAACATGTTTGTTTTTGCATCAATCAGAATATAATCTAAGATTTTCAAGTAGCAATGGCTTACAAAAGTCTAACATTATTTTTTAGTTTTTTTTTTCCCACATCACTTCAAATATTAATTGGCCCTATCTATCCTTACACTTCACTAAATGGTTAAATGTTTAAAAGCTGCATGGAATGCTGGGAAACACTGGCTTACTTATAAAAACCCCCACCAGATGCCATTTGACTTAGAATTTTTTCAAAATGGATATTTTGCCAGCCGCCATTTTTGAGGCCCAAGAGCAGGAACACCTTGTCCCTGCTACGATCAGGCAGCCTCGTCACTTTAGGAGACCTGTACTTTGTTTGGACGAGCTGTCTGATGATGAGGTTGTGAGGATGTTCTGCCTGAGTCGTGCCGCCATAGTGCAGGTTTATGGTCTCATCAGTGAGGCCATTGAACCTGTGACTGCACGGTCTCAGGCAGTGCCTGGGATGTGCAAGCTGCTTGCAGTTTTGCATTTCCCGGGCACTGGCAGTTTCCAGCAGGTTTCTTCATGCCTCATTGGCATGAGCCAGCCCACCTTTAGCAGGATACTAGCACAAGTGCTGAGGGCACTACTGCAGCACTCGCAAAGGCTCATTTCCTTCTGCTCAACTCAGGTAGAGTGGATAAGATTGAAACAGAGGATTTTTTCCTAATTGCCCAATTTCCAAATTGCCTAGGAGCCATTGATTGCACTCATGTTGCACTCACACCACCTCGCCAGCACCAGGAGCGCTACCGAAATCGTAAGCGCTCCCATTCTATCAATGTGCAGGTGGTGTGTGATTCCAACATGCGCATCATGAGTGTGAGATCTGGCTTTCCTCAAAGTGTCCATGATGCCACTATCCTGCGTCAGTCAGCTCTCCATGACCTCTTTACCCGAGGAGAAATGCCGGACGGCAGGCTTGTGGGTAATTTTCAATTTCATACAAAGACACTTCAAATATTATTTTAAAGGTGATGTGTATGTATTTTCAAGAAATGTTTCCCTTTTTGCAGTCTGGCTACAATAGATGCACTATGCATCTTGGGACCTGTAGTTTAGTTCAATCAGATAACTTTGTTAGGGGTTTTAATTCTTGCCACCTGATTCAGTTTACAGGTGTGATGTGTTAAGGGGAGGATTTCTTAATGGGTCTGCACACACACAATTCTTTGCATTTGGGGGGGGGGATTACCTCTTTTATTGTGCGACCAATGCTCATTTGAACCTGGGTGGAGTCATCTTTAGAAAACATCAGTAAGTCGCAGTGTTTGTTTAGCAATGACCGGCTCTTGTGTGGCTACTTAAATTTATTTTGATTTGTGTTAATGAATTCTTCTTGTTTGATCCACACGTATGGCTTCTTCTGTTTTCTTGTTTGAAATGACATTACCCATGTTACTATTTTGGACAAGCGCCTTGGCAAAAAAGAAAAAACAAACACACCTAGTACTGTTTTAGTGGCTTTACTGACACAATCTTTGTCAAAATCCAAAAGAGTTGAACAACAATAAAAAGACAATCTATATCTGTATAAAGTTTGTTTGTTTTTGGAACACACAATATTTATTTAAAACCATTAAATATGTACCTTAGCTGGAAGCCACAGGAGGAATTTGGTCTCAACATATATTTCAAAATATAGCAGCCCCTATAGACCACTAAAGTGCAAAAGCTTTACAAAGCATTTGTTGCATGACATTGATAATGCACCCCTGGATTCATCATGGCCAACTTTACATTAACCAGTATCCAAAAATTTGGCCCTCGATAAGCTTGTCTCCAAAACAATAATATAACAATCAATATGATCTACAAATGACACTTGTCACTATATGACAGTTTAAAAGTATCAACAATATGAGATTAGTGCTGGCCAGGTAGAGTGTTGGACACCCAACAATGCTTGATAGTGCAAAGTAACAACCAAGGCTTTGTGCCTTTAAGACATATCATACACCTTGGACTTGCTATTTAATGAGCACAGGTGGAGGAGGAGGTAGTAGGCGTTAACACCTATTATGAGTGCTGGGTAGCCAAAGTAGGCCAGAGGTAGCCAACAATACTTTATAGTGCAAAGTAACAACCAACACTTTGTGCCTTTAAGGCATATCATACACCTTGCACTTGCTATTTAATGAGCACAGGTGGAGGAGGAGGTAGTAGGCGTTAGCACATATTATGAGTGCTGGGTAGCCAAAGTAGAGGTAGCCAACAATACTTCACAATACTTCACAAGGTACACTGTTTTCACAGTTGCAGAATATAGGTGTAATAAAATTACCTGCACGGCGGGGTCGGCCGCCGCTCCATCGACGGGGACGCCCGCCGCGTGTCTCCTAGGCGCCATCTTTGTTATTAGGGCACACACGTCGTGCCTGCGCGCCTCTTAAAGTCGCTGGCGTGTTTGAATACTATTTAAGGCCCATTCAGTGTACTGTTCCTTGCCCGTTATAGAATCTTGATTCTGGTGGTTCCTGAAGCCTTGTGCTGTCTGTTCCTGAGAAATTTGTATCTGTTATTCCGGTTTTGATCCCTGCCTGTTCCTGACTATTCTGATATCCGAATCCTGACCTTTGCCTGCATCTCGACTACTCTTTCTGCCTGACCCCATCTGTTTGATTACCCGGTCTGACCCTTGCCTGCCTGACGATTCTTGATATCTGCCTGCCTCGACCCTGCCTGTCTGACGATTCTCTTGCCTGCTCCATTAGTACCGTGACCTACGGCCCAAAGACTATCTACCTGCCGTGCCCCTCTGCTAGCCAGAACATCTCGCCTTGTACCCCTCGTTAAGTCCAGGTGGCACCCAAGTAAGCTGAGGGCTCCTCCCGAAGCCCAACGATGGTCACACTACTGGTGAAGCCGAGCCGAGACCAGGGTACTTGGCTGGTATTGGGTGCCGGCCGTGACATTATCACGGGCCATGGAGGACGAAAGTCACAATGCTGCTGCTCCTCCTTCTTCAGCTCTTCCAATTACCACCGAAGCGCTTCTTACCACCTTGCTACAGTGCTTGGAGGACCAAGAGCAGAAGCAGAACAATCTCCTACAGGGTTTTCACAGCCTAACCCGTCAGCTGGAGAATCCGCAAGTTTTGCAGCAGCTGCCTGTTCCTCCTGTGGGTTCATCTGCTATGTGGGGTAGTACTATCAGGCCCCATGAACCCAAAATTGTGTTCCTGAAAAGTTTAGTAGGGATCGCACCAAATTTTTTGTGTTTAAGGAGGCATGCAAACTGTACCTTGGTTTCTTCCCTCACTCATTTTCTTCTGGTGAGGAGAAAGTAAGGTTTGTTATGACCCTGCTTTTGGGCGACCCCCAAATTTGGGCCCTAAGGCTTCCTATTTCTGACCCTGCACGCTATTCCCTTGAGTCATTTTTTAACCGCATGGCAATTCTTTACGATGACCCGGATCGCGCATCTTCTGCCGATTCCGCGATTCGTAAGTTGCGCCAGGGGAGAAGGGATGCGGAGGTGTATTGCACCGAGTTCCGCCGGTGGGCAGTAGAAACGATATGGCTCTTCGGAGTCAGTTCCGTTTGGGGTTAGCTGATCCTGTCAAGGACAGTATTGTTAATTACCCCCTATCTTCCAACCTGGATGACCTTATGTCTCTCGCCATCCAGGTAGATAGGAGACAAATGGAGAGAAGGGGTGAGAGGGGTGTTTCTACTTATTCTGGGGTTACTAATGTCAAGTCTAATATGGTGACCAATGTTAAGTTTTCAAACCCCTCTGTGCCTCTGCCTCAGGAGGAACCTATAAAGTTAGGCATTTTTCATCTAACTCCAGAGGAAAAGGCACGCAGGCGTTCTCATGGTTTATGTATTTATTGTGGGGAAAAGGATCATTTCTTGAACCTATGTCCAAGGAGGAAATGGAGACTCCCTAACCTAAATGGAGAAGGGGAGCTCCATTTGGGCGCAGGAGTTTCCTCTCCCCAATCTTCCTCTAAGGTTTTGTTACCGGTTAAGCTAACCTGGCCTACAGGTTCTGTAAAGGTTTCGGCATTTGTGGACTCAGGGGCGGAGGGTAATTTTCTGGATACTGCTTTTGCAGCTAAATTCTGTATCCCTGTAGTTCCTCTAAATGCCCCCATGAGAATAATTGCAGTAGACAGAAGACCCTTAGGGTCAGGTGTAATTTCTAAGGAGACGGTAACTCTTTCCATGTGTATTAATAATTTGCATTGTGAGGAGATAGCTTTTTACCTCATAGAGGGTGCTTCCTCTCCTCTTATTTTGGGGTTACAGTGGCTCCAGAGGCATAACCCTCTGATTGACTGGGTCTCAAGGGAGGTGGTTCAATGGGGTACTATGTGTGGTGGAGTATGTTTTCCCTCTGTAGTAGCAACTACATCGCTTGAAGGGTTACCTGCTGCATATGCAGAATTCGCTGATGTCTTTTCTAAAAAGGCAGCAGAAACCTTACCCCCACACCGGCAGTATGACTGCCCAATAGATCTGGTCCCTGGGTCAACTCCTCCTCGTGGTAGAACCTATCCTCTTTCATTGCCCGAAGCCCAGGCAATGAAAGAGTATATAAAGGAAAATCTAGAAAAGGGTTTCATCAGACCTTCTAGTTCCCCTGCGGGGGCGGGCTTCTTTTTTGTTGGGGAAAAAAGATGGTGGTCTTCGCCCCTGTATTGATTATAGGGGGCTCAATAAGATCACCATAAAAAACCGCTACCCTCTCCCTTTAATTTCTGAACTCTTTGATCAGGTCAAAGATGCTAAGATCTTTTCCAAGCTTGATCTTAGGGGGGCTTATAACCTGATCTGTATTAGGTAGGGTGATGAGTGGAAGACTGCATTTAACACCAGGGATGGCCACTACGAGTATCTCGTTATGCCTTTTGGCCTCTGTAATGCCCCCGCAGTGTTTCAGGAGTTTGTTAATGACATCTTCCGGGACCTGCTGGGGATCTTCGTAGTGGTCTACCTAGACGATATTCTGATTTTTTTCCTCTAACATGAAGGTGTAAGGCCAAAGGCCTCAGGAGTAGTGAGGACCAAGGGAGGAAAATAACAATGTCCAAGTTCGCAGTACAGTAGAGGATGAGACAGAAGAATGGTCAAAAACAGGCAGCAAGATCAGTCCAGGCAGAAGAGGTTCAAGGTCGAGAATTCCAGGCAAGGGTCGGTACACAATAGACAAGAAGTTTGCAATGAATCACACCCAGGAGTAGTAAACTAAACCTATAATTGGGCACTGATGACTGTCCGGAGTTCCCTTATAAAGGCCCAGGTTTGGCACCAAATTTTGGACGCATCGGCGTCATGACGTATGCGCGGACGCGCTGACGTGTGCGACTGACGCCGGCGCCCATTATTGACGCCGACGCCCATTCCGGCGACCAATCTGAGTGTGGGAAGAGGTCGACATCATCCGTCTGCGTCCGTGAGGAACCAGGGAGCCACCATCTTGGACGCCATCTTGGTTATCCAGCTCAGATTCCATTACAGTAACCCCCCCTAGGGGGGGCCTCCGGACCACCTGGGTTAGAAGGAAATTGCCGATGGAATTTTTGGAACAGGAGAGGAGCGTGGACATCTGAATTTCTCACCCAGGAGCACTCCTCAGGGCCGAACCCCTTCCACTCAATGAGGTATTGTAGGGTGCCCCTCGAAATCCGGGAGTCCAGGATTCTTTTAACCTCGAATTCTTGATGTCCGTCCACCAAGACAGGAGCTGAGGAAGAAGAAGTAGAAGAAGTACCTGCAGGTTTGAGCAAGGAGACATGGAAGGCATTTGGAATCCGCATCTCAGAGGGAAGTTGTAAACGGACGGCCACCGTGTTGATGATCTCAGAGATGGAGAAGGGACCAATAAACTTGGGACCAAGTTTCGGAGAGGGGACTTTGAGACGAATGTTCCGGGTGGATAGCCAAACCTTATCGCCAGGTGCGTACAAAGGGGAAGGAATTCTTCTTTGATCCGCGAACCTTTTCTGGACCAGGGAACTTTTTTCCAGATTGACGACCGTGGCGTGCCAGATGGCCGACATGTGGGCAGCTTGGTCGTTGGCGGCAGGGACATTGGTAAGTAATAAATCCTGAGGAAAAGCCAAAGGGTTAAGACCGTACATACAGAAAAAAGGGGACTTTTCGGAGGAAACGTGTAATGCATTGTTATGTGCGAATTCAGCCCATGGAAGCAGGTCCGCCCAATCATCTTGGCACAATAATACATGGCATCGAAGAAACTGTTCAAGGGCCTGGTTAACCCTTTCTGCTGCTCCATTAGACTGTGGATGGTATGAAGATGAAAATTGAAGAGAAACACCAAGGGCTTTACACAGGGATCTCCAGAACTTAGAAACAAATTGGGAACCACGGTCAGAGACAATTTCGGCAGGGAAACCATGGAGGCGGAAAATGTGTTTAATGAATAATGAAGAAAGTTCAGGAGCAGAGGGAAGTTTTCGAAGGGGAGTAAAGTGTGCAACTTTAGTGAATCTGTCAATTACCACCCAAATAACAGTGTAACCAGAGGAGTTAGGGAGGTCCACGATGAAGTCCATAGATAAATGAGTCCATGGGCGAGAAGGAATGGGTAGTGGTAAGAGTAACCCCTTGGGAGGGGAACGCCCAGATTTGGATACAGCACATACAGAGCAAGAAGAAACAAAGTCTTTGACATCCTTTCTTAGGAAAGGCCACCATACAAGACGAGACAGAAGTTCAGTGGTTTTCTTGATTCCAGGATGCCCGGCCTGCTTGGAACTGTGGGACTGAACCAAAATGTAATGACGGAGTTCAGGGGGAACAAAGGCAACACCAGGAGGGGTTCCTACAGGAGCAGAAGGTTGAACAGACAATAACTGGGAGGCCAAGGATGGAAATAGGGCAGCGATGATTTTTGTAGGAGGTATAATGGACTCTGGTTCAATGGAAGTGAGATCTTCAATGAGAACTTCTAGAAAGAGCGTCTGCCTTCCTGTTTCTAACACCAGGCCAAAAAGTAAGAATGAATTTAAAACGGGAGAAGAATAGTGCCCACCTGGCCTGACGAGGGTTGAGGCATTTGAGTGATTGGATATATTCAAGATTTTTATGGTCTGTATAGATGGTCACAGGGATAGAAGAACCTTCCAACAAATGTCTCCATTCTTCTAGGGCAAATTTTACGGCCAGCAACTCTCGATTTCCAACATCATAATTTTGTTCGGAAGAGGTGAATTTCTTAGAGAAGAAAGCACAAGGATGAAGCTTCCCATCAGTAGACGCTCTTTGGGACAAAATTGCTCCGACATCTGAGGCATCAACTTCAATAAAAAATGGCTGGAATAGTTCAGGGTGTCGAAGAATGGGGGCAGAAGAAAACAAAGTTTTAAGATCCTTGAATGCTTCCAAAGCTGAAGGTGGCCATTGCTGAGGCTTACCCCCTTTTTTGATAAGTGAAAGAATGGGAGCAATCTTGGAAGAAAACCCCTTGATAAATTGTCTTTAATAATTCGCAAAGCCAATAAATCTTTGGATGGCTTTAACACTGGTGGGGAGAGGCCAGTCCTGGATAGCGGAGATCTTGGCAGGATCCATTCTAAAACCCTGTTGAGAGATGATGTACCCAAGGAAAGAGATGGACGATACTTCAAAGGAACATTTTTCCAATTTAGCAAATAAGTTATTTTTCCGCAGACGGGAAAGGACTTCTTGGACTTGAAGACGATGCTCAGCAAGGTTTTTGGAAAAAATAAGGATATCGTCCAAGTACACCACCACGTACTGGCCCAGTAAATCTCTGAAAATGTCATTTACGAATTCTTGGAAGACCGCGGGAGCGTTACAGAGACCGAATGGCATCACCAAATATTCATAATGCCCGTCCTGGGTGTTGAATGCGGTCTTCCATTCATCACCTTCTCTGATCCGGATTAAATTATACGCCCCACGAAGATCCAACTTGGTGAAAAGACAAGCCCCTTTGAGTTGGTCGAACAGCTCGGAGATGAGAGGAAGGGGATAACGATTCTTAATCGTGATTTTATTCAGACCTCTATAATCAATGCAGGGCCGCAAACCTCCATCTTTTTTCTCTACAAAGAAGAAGCCGGCTCCAGCCGGGGAAGAAGAGGGACGAATAAAGCCTCTTTGCAGATTCTCTTGAATGTACTCCTTCATGGCACAGGTTTCAGAAGGAGACAGTGGATAGATGCGACCCCTGGGAGGCATGGTTCCAGGAAGAAGTTCGATGGGGCAATCATAAGGACGATGGGGAGGCAGGACTTCGGCAGACTTTTTATTTAAGACATCAGAGAAGGCCTGATAAACAGAGGGCAAAGAAGAATTGGAAGACACAGATGAAACTTTAATAATAGATTTGGTGGGTAAACAGTTCTGTTGGCAGAAGGAACTCCAGCGGGAGACCTGAGAAGAAGCCCAATCGATTACAGGGTTATGAATATTCAACCAGGGCAGACCAAGTACAATGGGAGTAGAAGGACAATCGATTAGGAGGAAGGACAATCTTTCAAGGTGCATAGATCCCACAATAACGGAAAGTTCATCGGTGGAGTGGGAAATTGTAGCGGAGGATAGTGGACGATCATCAATCGCCAAGGCTCGAAGAGGAACAGCCAGAGATCGCAGGGGAATGGAATGGCTTTCAGCGAAGACCTTATCGATGAAATTCCCAGCTGCGCCGGAGTCAAGGAAAGCCTCAGAGGAAATCGTCTGGGTTCCAAAACGAATCTGCACAGGAAGGAGGAAGCGTTGAGCAGAAGAATGGGGAGAGGGACCAATTCCACCCAGGTAAGTCTCCCCAATCTTACCTAGGTGTTGGCGTTTCCCGGCTTCACTGGACACTCATAGGCGAAGTGGGATTTTCCACCACAGTAAAGGCAGAGTCCAGCAGCCCTTCTCCGAAGCTTTTCCTGTTCGGTCAGACGAGCCCGTCCGATCTGCATTGGTTCTTCCGAAGGCAGGGAAGAAGAGGCAGGAACCGCAGGATTTGTAGAAGACAAGGTGGAAGCCGGGTTGGGAAGGAAGGGTCTTTGAAAACGAGGAGCCAGAGTAGGTTGGAACCTGTGGAATCTTTTGGTTGGGGAGCGCTCTCTGTCGAGTGCAGCTTGAAACTCCCTCTGCCGAGTATCTACCTTTATGGCCAGGGCGACTAGATCTTCCCAACGGGATGGAATTTCCCTGGACACCAGATCAGACTTTATACGTATCGCCAGGCCGTTGTAAAAGGCAGCGTGATACCCGTCGTTCCACGAAGTCTCTGCAACCAGGGTGCGGAACTCAATGGCGTACTCCGAGACTGAGCGAGTTCCCTGTTGAAGATGGAACAGGCGTGTGGAGGCAGCAGTGGCACGACCCGGAGCATCAAAGACCACTCGAAGTTCCCGGACGAAGGCTCGGGCATTATCGATAATGGGATCCTCCTTTTCCCAAAGAGGCGAAGCCCACTCCAATGCCTTCCCTTGCAGACGGGAGAATATGAAGCCCACCTTGGCTCGTTCAGACAGGAATTGGCTGGGTGCGAGTGCAAAGTGGACCTCGCACTGGTTAATAAACCCACGGCAGGCTGTAGGATCACCACTGTAGAGTGGGGGAGCCGGAATGCGGGGTTCGGAGGCGTGAAGCGGAGCCACAGGTACAGGTGCAGGAATAGGATCGGCAGGTGTTAGCGCCGACAGCTTAGCAAGAATGGTTTCCAAAGCCTGACCAAAGTGAGATTGCTGTACCTCATAGGACTGCATGCGGGATGCCAGACCACGAAGCGCTCCACCGCCATCAGGCGGCGCAGGATTCTCCTCCGACGGGTCCATGGCCCAATTATAATGTAAGGCCAAAGGCCTCAGGAGTAGTGAGGACCAAGGGAGGAAAATAACAATGTCCAAGTTCGCAGTACAGTAGAGGATGAGACAGAAGAATGGTCAAAAACAGGCAACAAGATCAGTCCAGGCAGAAGAGGTTCAAGGTCGAGAATTCCAGGCAAGGGTCGGTACACAATAGACAAGAAGTTTGCAATGAATCACACCCAGGAGTAGTAAACTAAACCTATAATTGGGCACTGATGACTGTCCGGAGTTCCCTTATAAAGGCCCAGGTTTGGCGCCAATTTTGGACGCATCGGCGTCATGATGTATGCGCGGACGCGCTGACGTCAGCGACTGACGCGCTGACGTGTGCGACTGACGCCGGCGCCCATTATTGACGCCGACGCCCATTCCGTCGCCGGCGACCAATCTGAGTGTGGGAAGAGATCGACATCATCCGTCTGCGTCCGTGAGGAACCAGGGAGCCACCATCTTGGATGCCATCTTGGTTATCCAGCTCAGATTCCATTACAGAAGGAACATCAAAATCATGTTCGTGAAGTCTTACGAAGGCTAAGGGGAAATAATCTTTATGCGAAACTAGAGAAATGTACTTTTGGGGTTTCTTCTGTTCAGTTTTTGGGGTTTAACATTTCCAGCAAGGGTCTAGAAATGGATCCAGGCAAGGTGAGAGCAGTCCTGGATTGGACCCAACCCCTTTCGTTACGTGCAACCCAAAAGTTTCTTGGTTTTGCTAATTATTACCGTCAATTTATCAATTTTTTCCCTCATTGTGGCCCCCATCACTAATCTGACTAAAAAGGGCGCTGACCCCAGCATGTGGCCCCCTGAGGCCGTTCAAGCGTTTGAATTCCTCAAAAAGGAATTCAGTTCTGCCCCAATCCTTCGTCACCCCGACACTGCGCTTCCTTTTATTGTGGAGATTGACGCCTCTGAGGTGGGAGCTGGGGCAGTCCTTTATCAAAGGCACCCGACTACCAACAAGTTACATCCCTGTGCTTTCTTCTCCAGGAAGTTTTCACCCGCAGAGGTGAATTATGATATAGGTAACAGGGAATTGTTGGCAGTCAAATGGGCCTTTGAGGAATGGCGGCATCTCCTGGAGGGTGCTAAACATCTGGTGACGGTCTATACTGACCACAAAAATCTATTACATATAGAGTCTGCTAAACGCCTTAATCCAAGGCAGGCTAGGTGGGCTCTATTTTTCACAAGGTTTAATTTTTCTTTGACTTTCAGGCCTAGGACTAAAAACACCAAGGCGGATGCACTCTCTAGGAGTTTTGAATCCATCTCTTCTGACTCTAGTGAGTGTACTCCCATTATTCCCAGAGAAATGATCATAGCAACCCTTGAATCTGACCTTTCTTCTTTGTTGCTCCCTCTTCAGACATCTGCTCCTGCAGATACCCCTTCAGGGAGATGGTTTGTACCACAGGAGTTGAGGGAGCAAGTATTGAGGGAGGTGCATGTTCTAAAATAGCAGGGCATCCAGGCATTTCTAAGATGGTGTCCCTGTTATCCTGGAAGGGGGGTAATGTAATAAAATTAGGGATGCACCGAATCCAGGATTCGGTTCGGGATTCGGCCAGGATTCTGCCTTTTTTAGCAGGATTCGGATTCAGCCGAATCCTTCTGCCTGGCCAAACCGAATCCAAATTTGCATATGCAAATTAGGGGCGGGAAGGAAATTGTGTGACTTTTTCTCAGAAAACAAGGAAGTAGAAAATGTGTTTCCCTTCCCACCCCTAATTTGCATATGCAAATTAGGGTTCGGTATTCGGCCGAATCTTTCGCGAGGGATTCAGGGGTTCGGCCGAATCCAAAAAAGTGGATTCGGTGCATCCCTAAATAAAATTACCTGCACGGCGGGGTTGGCCGCCGCTCCACCGATGGGGACGCCCGCCGCGTGTCTCCTAGGCGCCATCTTTGTTATTAGGGAGCATGCGGCGTGCCTGCGCGCCTCTTAAAGGCGCAGGCGTGCTGGCGTGTTTGCGCCAGCGCGTTTTGGCGCGAATTTTGAGTACTATTTAAGGCCCATTCAGTGTACTGTTCCTTGCCCGTGATAGAATCTTGATTCTGGTGGTTCCTGAAGCCTTGTGCTGTCTGTTCCTGAGAAATTTGTATCTGTTATTCCGGTTTTGATCCCTGCCTGTTCCTGACTATTCTGATATCCGAATCCTGACCTTTGCCTGCATCTCGACTACTCTTTCTGCCTGACCCCATCTGTTTGATTACCTGGTTTGACCCTTGCCTGCCTGACGATTCTTAATATCTGCCTGCCTCGACCCTGCCTGTCTGACGATTCTCTTGCCTGCTCCATTTGTACCGTGACCTTCGGCCCAAAAGACTATCTACCTGCCGTGCCCCTCTGCTAACTAGAACATCTCGCCTTGTACCCCTCATTAAGTCCAGGTGGCACCCAAGTAAGCTGAGGGCTCCTCCCGAAGCCCAACAGTGGTCACACTACTGGTGAAGCCAAGACCAGGGTACTTGGCACCTGTTCTGGTATTGGGTGCCGGCCGTGACACTAGGCCATTGTTACATGAATGCACATAACATGTAAACCACATAAATACAGAGCTTGATTAGCATATGGAACCTTTGAAGCAACACTGCACTAGTGATAAATACACAATAAAAAAGTGTAGTCATATGCTTGCAATGGAATTCATTGACCCTTACATGTAACATTTTTTGGCCAAGTGAATGTGTTAGGCAATACTGCAGCATCGCCATAGAAATATGTTAGAGAAAATGCACTTTTTGATGCTTGTAAGTGCTTTTCAAGATGTTATTGGAAAGGGCGCCAATGGGTGTTAGATATGGCACACCTTGGTGCTGATAACACCATACATATATACATATGTTAGAGTGAATGCACTTAGATGTTCTTTTCCAGGTGTTATTGGAAAGGGTGCCAATATAGGTTAAAATTGCACCCCTCAGTGATGAGAATGGAGCACAGTGTAAACAATGGGATGTGTTGTTTGGGAGTCAGTCCCATTGCTGGGTAACGGACAAAGTGATACCTGAAGCGTCAATAGGGCAAAGTTTGTTACCAGGAGAAAAATAGGCAAAGAGGCCAGTGTCAGATGGAAAATGACACAGACTGGAGCTAGGGACGTTTGTCCCCTCGGACAGGACCGTGTCCCCTTCCATGCCCCCTTTCCCTCTGATGTTGAGGAGCTTCAGGGGGTGGAGGGGGAGCAGCAGGTGGACCAGTGACTTCACCCTCAGCAGAGCCCCCTGGTCGATGAGGCTGGGCTGCCACCAGGTCCTGGAATCCACGATGGATGGTCACCTGGGTCTCCCCAATATCCGTATGGATTTGGGCCATCCACCGCCTCATCCAGAGTTCCTGGCGGCGCTGCTGGTGGAGCGTAGGCTGCATGGCAGCCATCATTGCGTCAACGAGCCCTGGTTGTGCCGCAGGTTGATCACCCAGTCGCCGTCCTTCCTCCTGTGGTGGTCCCCAATTGCTGCAGTGGCAGCAGCACGACCTACAAGAAAAATCAAATATAAGTATATATATTGGACATGTGCATAACCCACAACAAACAAAAGGTTAGAAAAGGTTCCAAGTTAAGGTGGCCATACACGGAGAGATCTGCTCGTTTGGCGATGTTGCCAAACGAGCGGATCTCTCTCCAATATGCCCACCTTGAGGTGGGCAATATCATGCTGATCCGATTGTGGGCCCTAGGGCCCAATGATCGGATCCTAATGAACGGGAACAGGCTGTCGGATCGCAGGACGGCATTAACGAACAGATGAGGACGCGATCCGACGGAATTTTAGTCCCATCCAGTCGAGATCTGGCAGCTTTTATTGGCCCGTGTTTGGCCACATTTAGATTGGGGGTGGTGTTTTCTTTTGGGGGGTGGCATAAACACAACATTAGAGTGAAAATTTCACACCAGTCTGTAGTTTGGAAAACAAGTGGTTTTTTTTTTTTAGATAAAAAAAAAAGTTTTAAAGGACATGTAAACCCTCCCTCCCAGTGAGGAGGAGCTTCAGATACCTGCCACTGGTTTTTAAAAGGTTAACAGTAAAGTCTGCAGTATCCCCTTAATCACTTAGAATTCCTTCTCCTCTTCTAAGTCACTCTGGCCCTCCCTCAGGAATTCACTTTGGATGTTGGCTAATGAGCATGCTCAGTTCTTCTCAGCTCAGATTACTAAACACACCCTCCAGTCTAACAGCCACTGAGGAGATATCATTACTGGTTCCCATAGAAACTCTGCTCTAGCTTTCTGATCCTATTTTATTCTCTTAACCACCTCTCTTGAGCTCAGCTTAACCAATACATGGCATTTTTGGTGACACACAGACAATTAAAGGAAGGGGTTATTAGTTATAAAATTACTCTTACGTCTGGGGGGCACCACAGGAATCACAGCTGGTGACTGGGCGCGGCTTTCAGCTCGGTGTTCTGTAATGTGAGATAGGACATTAGTAATGCTGTAAACAAGTTGAGGAAGCAACTACATTGGTCACAACATTGAACATGTCTGTACCTTGAGCTTCCAGGGCTCTATCCGGATCTTCAGCCTCACCCTCTTCCTGGGGTTGCTGAGCGGCGTCATCCTGGTCCTGGTCACTGCCCGAGTCAGGCTGTGATGTTTGCGGCGGTACTGCAATTGTGAATAAAGAAAACAAAAAATTATTAAAAGACAAAATCATATGGAATTGCAAGAGACCTCCCACATGCTACAAATCTATTTTATTTCTCATTCCAAATACTAACTCCAATGGAATGGTACAGCAAGGGAGATGGAATGGTTAAAACTTAAAGGAACAGTAACATCAAAAAATAAGTGTTTTAAAGTAATGAAAATATAATGCAGTGTTGCCCTGTTTGCTTCAGAAACACTACTATAGTTTATATAAATAAGCTGCTGTGTAGCAATGGGGGCAGCCATTCAAATGAGAAAAGGCTCAGGTTACACAGCAGAAGCTCTGTTGAACATATTGGTGTTATCTGTTAGCCACTATTTAACCTGTGTCATATAGACTTTTTTCAATTCCTGTTCCACAGCAGCTTGTTTATATGAACTATAGTAGTGTTTCTGAAGCAAACACATCAGTTTTACCCGTGCAGGGCAACAGTACATGACATTTTCATTACTTTAAAACACTTACATTTTTTGGTGTTACTGTTCCTTTAAATACATTTGCAATGGTGCGAGCAGGAGAGAATGTAATATATGACAATACTTGTGATTTTAAAGTTATTTAGCTTTTTAATCAGCAGATCTACACTTTGCAATCTCAGCAATCTGTTTGCTAGGGTCCAAATTAGCATAGCAACCATGCATTCATCTGAAGAAGAGACTGGAATATAATTAGGGGATGGTCTAATTAGTAATACTAGTAATAAAAACTCACAATAACATCACATGTGTAGTCTTACAGAGCATTTCTAGACCCACATTTTAAAGCTGGAAAGAGTCCTTTAATTTTAAAAATATACTAAATAAATAATGGACAACTGAAAAGTTGCTTAGACTTGGCCATTCTAGAACATACTTAAAAGTTAACTTAAAGGTGAACCACCCCTTTAATGCAGTTTCTAAACATTTGTGGTATAGTGGAGAAATGGTTAATAAAAAAATGGCTGCCATTTTGTCTATGGTACAGCTGCACTTAATAACTAGTAATGAACAAACCGCAAAGTTGTAAAGAAAAGCACAAGAAACTCCTCTAATGCAAAACAGGAGCAATATTTTAGCAAAGAAGTGAAATGCTAAAGGGGAAATTAGACATGTATCTAAATGATGTGAATGTGGAAAAAAGGAGTCAGATGTTTGTTTCTATAAAAGTGAACTTACTTCTCCAGTCTGTGTCCACTCCTTCACAGCCCTCTTTGCTCAAAATGTCCAGAAGCCGGCTCTCATAGGGCTTCACGCCCTCCGCCGGTCTTCTGGGCTTTAGCTCTCCTGGTAACTAGCTTTGCCCTTAGCCAACGCTTCAGATCACTGAAGCGCTTGTACACTGTGGGGCGATCCCTGTGTAAAGCGCCCACAGTGTTCACCTTGTCTGTTACCTGCTGCCAGTGTTGTTGACGTCTGGCAGCACTGATACGATGGGACCGACTCCCAAACAGCTCATCCCATCGCACTACCACCTTGTCCACCAGTGCTCCATTCTCATCACTGGTAAACCTTCGGGCCATTTTGTTGGTGGGGCCCTCTTCTCCTCCGTCATCATCACCCTCTTCCTGTCTCCTCTCTGAGGCAGTTGGTTGTGCCTCCATCTCCTCCTCGCTGCTGGGCAGCCTCTGTGTCCTCCTCCTGGGGGAGCCTCTCCGAGCCCTGGGTGGGGTGCGTGACACGCTGTGTGCCCCAGATGGTGAGCGAGACACGAAGCGTGCCCTGGGGGACTCCCTGCATTGGCTGGGGGACACCCTCCCTACACTATGCGCCTGCCCTATGCTCCTCCCTCCCTCTACGGGACCCCCCTGCCCTACTCTCCTCCCGTCTATGGGACCCCCTTGCCCTATGCTCCCCCTCTCTACGGGACCCCCCCCCTGCCCTACGCTCCTCCCCTCTACGGGAGTCCCCTGCCTTACGCTCCCCCTCTCTATGGGACCCCCCTGCCCTACTCTCCTCCCCTCTATGGGCCCCCCTGCCCTACTCTCACCCCCACTACGGGACCCCCCACCTGACCTACTCTCACCCCCACTACAGGACTCCCCACCTGACCTACTCTCACCCCCACTACGGGACCCCCCACCTGACCTACTCTCTTCCCCTGCCCTACGGGACCCCCACTCTCTTCCTCCTCTTCCCCCCAGGAACCCCTCCCAGTGACTCCCTAGCCTGTGCCCCCCTCTCTCCCCCTCCTGCGACGTTGGCACCTCCCCTGGGCTGGAGAGACGTTCTCCTCCTCCTCCTCAATCCTCCTCCTCCCAGCCATTTGCAGCCAAAAATTTCCAAAAATGAAACCTGCCTCAGACACCTCCTCCACCTGTGCAGTCTAAATAGCAAGTGCGCAATCAGGCCGAAAATGCACCTAAAATGGCCTCTAGAGGGCTTCCTGTTTGAAAAAAAATGGCAGAAAGGAAGTGGGGCTTAAAAACTTCGAATCGATCGATTCGAATACAAGTGGGGCAAGGTTCACTTCGATCTTATTCGACAATACGCTACGACCGAACCCCTCGGATCGAAGGCGCTATTCCTTCGATCGCAGGAGGAAATCGTTCGATCGTACGTTTTTACTTTGATCAGAAACAGCGCAAAAATCCTTCGACTTCGATAGTCGAAGGATTTTAATTCCCAGTCGCATTAATAATTAATTAACCCTCGATATTTGACCTTTGATGAATCTGCCCCTTATGTATCAGTGAACTCTGGAATGCTATATGACAATCTTGAATATCCAGTTATTGCTCTGGTGGACATGACTCAGCAGTTCTGATGTCTGTGTACACATGACAGTTGGATTGTGCCTCAAGTTTCAGAATTCTTTACTGAAGTGAGGAAGGATTTTCTATGCCGGCTTTTCTCTGCACAACCATTAATCTCATCCCATCATGCTGTAGTATCAACCTGTGGATAGTAATTAATAGATTGCCAGTACAGTACAGTGAATACACTCTCAAGACTAATTGGAGTAGAAAGAACATTCAATAACTACAGTAAATATTTCCATTTGCTTTTGACTGATAATTGTTTGTGTATGGTTTACCCTGTACACTCTCCTCTTATGGCAAGACAAATGCATGACATCCTTAAAGGACAAGGAAAGTGTATTAAACATTATAACTCATCTGACAATCATACCTGCAGTCAGTTCTGCAACATTCCAGAACTTCCTCAATTTTTATCCGTGCAGATGTAGAAGTGCCAGAGTAATGAATAGATTGCAGAGTAAAAGAAAAAAAATCCCACAAGCCATCTCTCCAGCACCAAGACCATGGTGCATTATTGAACTAGTATTACTCGTAGTACAAGCGCACAAGAATATAGGAGTGGGAGGAGAATACTTTGCACATGCGCAGAAGTACTGCAGCAGACATCCTGATGTTGTAACGCATGTCAATATGGTTCCCCATGAGTGTGCAACTAAGCTGAGTAATGTGGCGTTTGAGAAGTTAAAACAGGGGGAAAACAACTTTATTTGTTAGAAAACAAAATGGCGATTAGGGACAGTAAGGTCAGCTCTATAACATCGTGAACACTTTAGAGGAAGGCTTTCCTTGTCCTTTAAAGGAGTTGTTCACCCTCAAACACTTTTTCCAGTTTAGTTGTTTTAATCTTCCCAATTATTATTATTATTAGCGTTTTTATAGAGTGCCAACATATTTCGCAGCGCTGGCATTACTTTCTGTTTTCTATTTGTGACTATTTATGTAATATTGAAGTGTAAAGTTTCATTTTTCAGCACTGTGGCCGACTCTGTTCTAAATTGATACATTTAGTTAATACATTTGTTATCTTTGTCCTTGCTGAGCATATTCCCATTCATTAAATACAATTGATGCTAATATTCCAAAGATACTGCTGAGAAATGTATCATCTCATGTAGCCACTAAATATAGCAAATTGTAAGAGCATGGACACACAGAGCATTTTACCGGCGGCAACGTTTTTTTAAAAAGCTGACCGCTGCGTAAATTTTTGGAGAATGGTAAAAAATAAAGGTTGGAAAGCAACTGAAAAAAAGTCTTTATTTGTGGCGAACAATCTGAAAACTAAGCTGAAAAAGGTTTTTGGAATGTGAACAACCACTTTAACCACTTCCACCCAGTATGCCTTATAATATTTCTATTATTTGTTTTTAGGGATGCATCGAATCCAGGAATCAATTTGGTATTCAGCCTTTCCAGCGGGATTTGAATTTGGCTGAAATGTTCTGTGAACTGAATTTAATTCCTTAAATTCATGTGACTTTTTGCCACAAAACAAGGGAGTTCTTGCATGTTCTCTTTTACCTTTCCACTCTTAATTTGTACATGTCAATTAAGGTTCAAATTTGGTTCAGTATTCGCCCAAATCTTTCACGAAGGATTTGGGGGTTTGGTCAAATCTTAAATAGTGAATTTGGTGCATCCTTATTTGTTTTCATTACATATATTTCTATTTGGGCCATATCTTATTCAACGTCTGGCCTGTCACCCCAATTATACCTGGGAGGGGTAAGTGTGATCCTTGCAACCAAATAAAAGTTGAAATACTGAATAGCAGACCTGCACAACATGAACATAATTAAAAACTCAATGAATCATACATACTTAAAAAAAACCTCCTGATCAAAGTCACCCTAGTGTAGTGTGTTTTACCTGATAGGGATCTTAAGGTGGCCATACACAAGAAGATTAAAGCTGCCGATATCAGTCCTTTAGAGCATCTTATCTGACAGTTTGGATTAACTCAATAACGCCCTGCCGTTGGTGGGCATATCGGGGAAAGACAGTAACGAAACTAGAGAGGGACGGGCCCTGGTGTGTGACGCGCAGCCGGGCCCCCGCCCCCCTCTGTACGCAATTTTTCAACCCACATTTTATTGGCATTAATCATTATTGCCCCCGGTAGTTCCGCCACTGGGGAAAGATCCAATTGTTTGGCAACCTCGTCAAACAAGCAAATCTTATCATGTATGCCCACCTTTAGATTGTAAGTTCTGTTAGGAAGGTACTAATGTGAATTATGGAGAATCTCTATAAAGCTCTTTTTAAAAATGTCACTATATAAATAATGGATAATAATATGCAATTTATTTTTAATACAGTTATTCAAAGAGAAGGAGACAATGGGGCAAATTCACTAAGCGCCGAAGCGTCTAACGCTAGCATCAATTCGCTAGCGTTGGTCATTTTTGTTACTTCGCAAATTCACTAACGAATGCTGGCGTAAATTCGCTAGTGTTACTTCGCACCCTTATGCCTGGCAAATTTTCGCAAAGGACGTAACTACGCAAATTCACTAACACGCACATTGTACTGAACGCTACCTTTTATGCTAGACTTTTTTCGCCACCTCAGACCAGGCGAAGCGCAATAGAGTAGATAGGGATTGCTTCAAAAAAAGTTAAAATTTTTTCTAAGTCCCAAAAAACGCTGGCGTTTTTTCTATATTATGGGTGATAGGCTGAAAAAGATCGAAATTTTTTTTGGGGCTCCCCTCCTTCCCCCCTACATTTCCTAACTCATGGCAACTTAACTATACAGTCGGCACATGTGTAGGGAAAAAAAAAATTATTTGATGTTTTGAAGGTTTCCCAGGCATTTGTAGTGATTGTATGTATTCCTCCATTGAAATTTGAATTTGGTGCCGTATGCAAATTAACCATCGCTAGCGTAACTTCGATTCGCTTAGCGAATCAACGCTAGCGCAACTTCGCAACCTTATGCTACCCCTGAGCGCAACTTCGGATTTTAGTGAATTTGCGGAGCGCTGGCGAAACTACGCCTGGCGAAGTGCGGCGAAGTTACGCCTGGCGCAACTACGAATCTTAGTGAATTTGCCCCAATTTAGTCACAATGCATTGATAAATCAATTAAAAATAAACCAAACAGAACCAAAATCAACACAACTGCAGGTTAGAAATAAACACTGTTTTCTGGTGATATTGATAACTGAATGATGACATCTCCTGGGGCAGAAAGGCCCAAAAATGGTCTCTGCTAATTAGAGACAGTCGGCAACAAGCCCAAAATCTTTTGGGGCCCCGTTCTTCCCTGATTCTTGGACCATTCAGGTCCCCTATGAGGGCTTCAATACATATGGGTCCCCAGTCATTGCCGAGGGTGCTGTTTTGACTGTTACACCCCTAAAAGGAAGGTGAGTGGCTATATACTGAGTTGTAGAGGAGAAATTGTGCAACATCCATGTGCAATGAAACGCCCCCATTAAGGGATATTTAGTTTAATTTAAGTTCTGGTTTCCCTAAGAACATGTGCACTTTTTAGAACTTCATATTTCTATGTGGTCCATTCTATCCCTCACTGTCACTCTCTTACCCCTGCTATGTAATGTAAAGAAATGATTAATTCCAAGTAGAATAAATGTTGTGCCATTCTAACAAACTCCAGTTTGTCCTATAGGTATATAGGTCTTATGCCATAAATGGTTTATGAGTGTGCTTCCTCCATCCAATATTTTTTCCTACAGCAAACAACTCATACTGTTTGTTAGTTGTGCACTGCAAACTGCTTAGTCCTACTGGGATTAGCCACTTGCAGCAGGTCAAACAGGTCAGTGACCAGTTTTGGACTGACCCACCAGACATCCATAGATGTAAATAGTTCTACATGTATAGGGGTTATATAGGTCAACTGTGAGAGGGTTATTGACAACAAGTATAGGTATAAATGTTGGAGGAACAAAACGAACAAGGTGGAACAAGATGGTCAAATCAAACTAACGTCCCCTCTATTGCTCAGCTTAACTCTTCCTTCCTAAACTTACCGGTGAACTATATGAATGTGCCTTTACTTTTGATATTAAATATGGACTCTTGGAAAGTAAAGACACATTCCTGTTCGAATAGGTACAATCAAAACAATTCAGCGGTGCAATGAAAAGCCCTCTGCATATCAATCTGCTCACAAAGCCTAACAAAGTCTTCAGTTGGGGAAAGTTAGGATTTTTTTTTATCCAGAGGGGTTCCCAGTCAACAGGTGGATTGTTTTGACTGTACTTGTAAGAACTCAAAGCAGAATGTAACTGTACTTTTAATTTCAGAAATTTTAAAGCACAGGATGCACTGACACAAGTGAACTCTGTAATTAATAACCATGTTAAAAGATTTTGCTTACAGGCCCTTTGTATGGTGTGCCAACACATGCAACTGACTTGTACCTAATTAGCGTGCCAACATCATTTGAGCTGGCATGTACATTTAGCATGTCAGATGTAATGCCATTTACACACCTTGAGTAATTTACATTCTGAATTTATAAATCACTGCAAGCAGTGGTATTACTTTGCAACTGCCTGCAAATATTATTGCAAAAAAACGTAAACCGTAAAACATGTAGATCCCCATTCCAATTTCAGTTTAAAGACATCTCTAGTAGGCTATATATCCTGTTTCTGTTACTTTATCTGGAATAAATTCATGGACACGCTCCGTGTAACGTTCATTATAAAAGAAATCATATACATTTTTATTTACCTCTTTTACCAATTAAAAGGTTTACATACAAAGCTATTTATTTGGCATCCCTGCCAGATTACATTTCTTTATTTTCAATAATTTTTATTTATATTTTTAATTATATACACATGTCTAGATACAATTGTTATTATATATATATATATATATATATATATATATATATATATATATATATATATATATATATATATATATAAATCAAGCAAGTAATGCCGCACAGCCCAGTTACACTGCGTGGTGCACATTGTCAAAAATTTGTTGCTGCCACAGAAAAAAGAAAGAATAGACACAGCACTCACTCTTGTTGATGCAATTAGGTGTATTAAAAGCAGATTCTTGATCCCAGCAGTACATTTTCGAAGTACACAGACTCCTTTTTCAAGCACATGGGTTCAATAGTTACAATGAGATACAAATTAGTTACACCCTTTTAAGGTATCAAACTCAATCACTAATGGTATATGGCATCACAACACTCTCTAGCACATTCAATTAACACTTTAGTAGCAACATCTATGCTGCTGCTCCCTTTGCCCTAACATAGGAAATAATCCAAAAGTAAAAAAACTGTGGAAAACATTATCTATAGAAATACATACAGATCATAATCCTTATTTAACCCATTGGGGGCTAATGTGTTTAATTGATGGATCCAAAATATGACTAGCTCTCGCACACCTCAATTCAATTGGATATCTGGTGCTCAGTGGTAGAGGTTCGGCAACCTCACAATCTGTTAGAAGTACAAAGTATCCACGGCACACAGCTTAGTGTAAGCAAGGGTCTCCTTGCACGTTTATTGCGGTAGTGAGCAACGTTTCGGGGTCACGCCCCTTTCTCAAGCCTGAGGCTTGAGAAAGGGGCGTGACCCCGAAACGTTGCTCACTACCGCAATAAACGTGCAAGGAGACCCTTGCTTACACTAAGCTGTGTGCCGTGGATACTTTGTACTTCTAATTGATGGATCCACCATACCTCTCTTTTTCTTAATAACAACTCACGATCCCCCCCAACGTCTGAGTGGACGGACTTCTTCCGATACCATGTTTGGAAACCAGTTATTTGGTGTTAGACCTTCTAATGGTCGATCTATGTTGGGATATACAAGACTTTGTCTGCAACGTGGTCTCATCCACATAGATGAGGCCAGGCCCAGACTGGCAATCTGTGGGTTCTTGCAAATGCCAGAGGGGCTGCTATAAGGTCCCACAGAAAGTCACTATTTAGTGGGCTGGTGGGGGCTGTTTGGGCCTCTGTGTGGGCTGATTGGGCCTCTGTGTACATGAAATGCCAGGACCTATTTTAGTTCTCAGTCCGGACCTGGATGAGGCCATAACATAGCACAACAACCACTCCCCCCCTCAAAAAAACTAAACTAAAATATGCAGGAAACAGCACAAGTTCCACTGCTCAAGTGGCCTCAAGCTGGGTGGCAGAGTTTACCCCTATGTGCCAGAGCCGGGCCTACCCGGCCAGGCGCCCTAGGCAACCTGGCGGGCACGGCGCCGGCTCAGCGTGCGCGAAACTGCACATGCGCAAAAATACGCTCCAGCGCGCATGCACATTTTTGTGAAAGACACTCGCCAGTCTGAGAGAGACGGGACCGGACACGGGGTAGGCGACAGAGCAGGTACGTGCCTGGCGCCCCCCCAGCTTTGCGCCCTAGGCATGTGCCTACTCTGCCTACCCCTAGTTCTGGCCCTGCTATGTGCTATGAAGTGGTAAAATTTAGTGCCAAGCACCAGTTACTAACAGGGGCTAAATGAATGGACCGAAATGTTGAATGCAATAACATTTTTTCTTGCTGGATGATTTGAATGCTATATGGTATGTTTTTCCTAGCTCCTATGCAGCAGAATGTATTCTTATTTTTAAGTAAAGCATTTTAAGACAGAAATGAGGGATAAGCAAACTATTAATGCTTACAGAGTATTAAATGAGTGAGTGAAAAATGCTTTGCTTATTAGAACTTAAAACAGAGGTCTTCAGACTTTTCAGGTTCAGGTTCCCCTTTATGGTCAAAGATTCATGCTTTTTTCTTTATATTTGCATGTTACTTATATAATGGAAACAGTATCTGAGTTTTTATTGACAGTACAAAATGCTCTTTCACACTGCAAACATGTGATCTGGACTATAAATTGATTTTATGCTGTGTTTACCCTGTTCTGCTCTGTAGCATTTATTCAATCTTCATCAGCTAAATGCTGTATATTGCCTCTAAATTTGATTAAAATATGATAGAATAATAATAGCTATGCAAACTGTATTATTACATTTGACTGGTTAGGGTAATAACACTTCTGCAGCCTTTACAGCATATACTTAAAGAAATAGTTACAAACATATATATGTCTAGAAAAAAGTTCAAATCATTTCTGAACTTTATCACTTTTTGTTTTTTCTTAATAAATAAGATGAGCTTTCATAAATAACCCACATGTTAGTTTTTTGGAAAGAAAACCAGTCAGAAAGGTAGGAGATTCTAGCTAAAAACAGGCCATAGAATAGAGAAACACACAGACAAGTAGCTGTAGAAGTGATGGTTGTAGTTAACAGCAAGGGAACTCCATAACACACTATGATAAAGTAAGAGAAAACGGAACCGCAGATTCGACATGAAACCTTATACACGAGTATGCCATATGCCACATGCCACCAGTTCCTGCCAGTTTCAAATAAGCCTGTATATAACCTGTATGTAATTTGGTACTGTCATATCTAATTGTTATGAGAGGGGGCATTACTTTACCATAGACAAACATATTAACCTTCTGTTTTGGGCTGCAGAAGGAAACCCAACAATAACAGAAAAAGTGGACATACAAACCTGATGGAGACAGTGTTTAGAACCGAGCATTATACCCAGAGCTCCAAAACAATGATCCCTCTGTTGGGGCACCCTGCAAAGAAAAAACCTTTGAAACCCCCATTCCAAACTTTAATCACCAGCTGCACCACCCCAACAGGTTTGCTGCCCTAAACATCTCCTGCTCATGCATGTTTGATGGCTTGGAGATAGATAAAAAAAGATAAAAACGATACATCATTTCTCAGCACTGTTGTACCTTGATCCTCTTGTTATTAAAATTAACATATTTCACATGATTCTTTACCCAATCTAAACATTATGCCTCAAAGTGGTAACCACAAGTCAAGACCATGGATTAATTAATTGTGTCAGAGCCAAATAAGTACAACATACAAATGACCATATAACCTTTACTTTCCACCATGGGTAACAAGCATATATTAAAGGGTCCCTTATGAACTTTAGGTATGAACTAAAACCATTGTTTAAAGGTATCTGTATCTGAAGGTGCTCCTTACATGTCTACATAGTTGCTCTTTATGCGATTACTTCTGTCCAGCCTTCCCTTGCGAATTGAAGGCAATGCACCCTTTGCATCCAAGAATCAGACACAGGCATAATACGGGACGTGTGGTGCTTAACTTAGTGCCTGGTCAGAAACAAATAAAGCTTGTCCAGTAACGTCACCTACTGTAACGTTGATGAGTCATGACCACTGGACCAATCAGAGGGGAGTAGATCTTTAGTGGGTCGTGGTTTCTACCAGCAGGAGGACACATAGGTGATGCAAGGATTTGCAATCCCTCCCCAATTAATATTAGCAAACTGTTTAGATAATATATTTATACAATAATTGTTGATGAAGTTCTCTTTTACTGTCTTCTTTATATTGTCACAGCTGTTATATGTGTGGAGGTGTGTTGCGCACTGTCAGAGCAAAATGGGATTCATAAAATTGGTGAGTTATAGCTGTGGCCTTTAATTATGCACAATTACCGTCTCCTTGTATTAATTTAGGCCACAGTCAGGTAAGTTCATCTGTTTGGTGTTTTAGTGGCCATGTCCCTCTATGTCTATGCCCTAATTCCTGTGGTTAGGATTAGTGCAACTATATGGCCACGGGGTAGAATGAAATAGCCGAATTTTTAGTTAAAGTTTGGCTTTTTGCTCTACTGTGCATTCACAGCCACACGAAGAAAGAGGAAGACGGAAGAGGATCGTTCCGTGGTGCTTGCTGGAATAACCCCGGGCCAGTGCAGTTTTCTGCTTGTGGTAGCACCGGCCCAGGGTTTCAGGTAAGTAAAAACAATCACTTATATATATTCACCAAGTGCAAGAAGACTTTCCTTCTCCTTTAGGCTGGATTTCTTTATTCCCCTTGAGAACACAGGCCAGGTCATGTTAAAGGAGTGGTTCACTTTTAGTGTGCATTCTTTGCAACAATTCAAGCAGTATTTTTTTTTATCAGGGGCAAAGCTGCAGTGTTTCAGGAGAGCTTTCTAAAGGACACTAAAGCTGGCCAAACACAGACAGATCAGTCAAACAAGCAGATATGAGCCCATTTGGCTCTGCTGCGCTAACAATCTCCTTAGTGGTCTACGCAGACAAGTCAGAGGACCACATCAAAGCACCAATGCGCTCCTCATTTTACAAGACTTATAAACCGACAAAAAAGTGTTTACTAGGAATGTCTGTCATTGCACTAATAGTTCCATTCTCCTTTAACCACAACGGGGGAATGTAATAACAGTTGGTAATGGAAAAAATATTTGCAATATTATGCCTTTGTGCTAACAAATTTTCCTTTTAACGTTTTTAATATAGCTTTTGCAAACCCGGAAATTGTTTAGACACCACTTCAGACAGTGGAATAAGGTTTTTGAATGTTATAGTTTGCGTAGGGCGCAATGAATGTAATAAAACTTCTTACTGAAAAAGATATGTTTGCTCCAAAAGATTACGACACCTTCAAGCACTTCTTAAACATGAGTAATGCGCAATTAAAATTCACAATGCAATGAAAGTTTAATGCAATGCAATTTTTTATTCTTATATGTGCATATTGTTTGCTCTTTGTTACTTTTATTACATTCCCCAAATAGAGTTTCAAGCTTTACTTCTGACTAGGGCAATACAACATGGGAGCTTTGTTGTATACAGAGAATCATCTCTCCCTAGGGTTGCCACCTGGCTGATATTTTACTGGCTTCACCATTAAAAATGGTGCATGATCCCAATGATATTAAAGGAGACATATAGGATACAGTAAATGGAAAAAAAAAACTAATTTTGTAGGCAATTATAATTAATATATTGTGTTGCTTTTACATTGTGCTAAAAATTAATATTATCTTTAAAAATTGCCCCTTTATTGGAGCTCCCTATATATGTTCGCTGGTCCCTGTCCGTGTTTTAAATGAGGAGTAGCTTGTCGTAACGTTCCCTGCCAGAGGCACAGGTAGGAAGGGGACAGCCAATCACAGCCCTGCAGTCACACAAGCACAGGCTTCAGTTCCCTATTAGGTTCTGCTAGCTGCTGATTGGTTCCTGCCCAACAGAACAGTGAGCTGAGAGCCACCAGCTCCCTTGCACAGCCTGGGAATTCAGGGAGCAGGAAGTGAAAGAGAAGCGAGGGTTATTAGGATTTTTCTAGAAATATTCAATAAATCAGCCTGAAACACTACTTTTTTAAGCACAATTCTTCTAAATCTAAATGAGTATAATGCACTGGTACGTTCTTATTTTTTACAATTACACAATATGTCTCCATTCATAGGGAAGAAAGATAAATATATAAGAAAGCCAGTATTGTTTTTTTGCTGAAAGGTAGCAACCCTATCTCTTCCACAAGGGACCAAATGCACAGAAATCTCATGTTAATACAAAATATTCTGCATTCCACAGACTGGCATGATCAGTGTTGGTGGGTGCGCTCTGAGGCCGAAGTGCTTTGCGCACGACCAGGCACGCGCGTCCTTGGTTGCGCATGGTTACGCACGCGCGTCCTCGGTTGCGCACGGGCGTACTCGGTTACGCACAATTACGCACGCGCGTCCTCGGTTACGCATGATTACGCAAGCGCGTCCTCGGTTACGCATGATTACGCAAGCGCGTCCTCGGTTGCGCGCCGTTGCGCACAGCTGCGGCGGGGACCAAAGTTGCCAACTGACAGCTGGGTTGCCTGGGGGCAACTGACAGACTTTGCCCGGCACTGGGCATGATTGTCCAATTCAATAGTTACCCTGGATTTCTCCTTTAAATAGGGTTTCCCATCAATCTCACATGCAATTTAGCATTCACATAGCAGCTCCCTCACCCCCTTTGCATAGGTCACTCTGCCGCCCTTTAGTGAGGAGGACAGGCCCCACTCAGTTAAAAAAAAAAAACACTTCTCGTTTTACACTTTCCTAATAAACTCTTTCACTGACTTCCACGCGATTTTGTTATAACTCTCTCACCCCGCCCTGAGTATTTCTCAATTGCAAGACTTTGCTCCGCCCCTTAACCGGGCGACCAATAGAGTGGTGAAATGTGAGAGGGTTATGACTGGGAACCGGCTGTACTCCTGCCAAGGGACATACATATGCTGCTTCTTTCGTGCTTCTGTGTGGAAGCGCTCCGGACCCGCCCAAGGTAAGGCTTTATAATTTACATCCGGGCAACTACTTGTCAGCCTGCACGTTACCGATATGCACGGCGGGACTGCGGATCACGTGCCTCATAAGTGCACAATATAAATTCATGGGGTCCGAGTGGCGCATTTCTTACACAAAGTTGTCTGTGTGCAGTCAGTGCAGAGGGATTATAGGGCAGTGCGAGGCAGATTATTATTATTATAGGGTGTTGCTTTTATTCTTCCTGTTTTGTTCGGTGTCACATGTTGTTATATGAGCGGCCGGTGGTATACATGATCTGAAATGGCTCACTCTACTAATCCTTGTCGTGCCAGTGCGTTTTATAGATACGCTGTAAACAAAGTCATTTCCTGGTATCATGGTGGCGTTTTTCTTTCTGGTGCCAATTCTTCATGCACTATTGTTTAGGCGCATATATCTTTAAGTGAAAGTTTTTGTGCTTGAGGCTCACTGGTGGCTTGGGACCTGGCATTCAAGTCACATTCTCACACTCATAAGTAGCGAATAAAGTACCCCCTCTTGTAAAATATAAGGATATTATAAGTTACCGAGGAGTTTCATGTTTTTATACAGGTCATGGAACTCCAAGGTAACTTCTGATATCGTCATATTTTGCAACTGGGGGTACTTTATTTATTATAATACACAAATTTCAGTGAGTCGTGATTACGTCAGAACTTACCGTTTATAACTGATGACATCAGAACTCACCGTTTATAAGGATATAATTTACAAGATATTCATGGCTTTTGTGTATTATAAAGCTCTATCTACATTATATACTCCACAAATGAAGCTGCAGACATAGGCACCCACAGGCATTGTGCACTCACAGGCATAATGTACCTACAGGCGTAGTGCACTCACAGGCACAGGGCACCCATAAGCAGGGATTGTGCACCCACAGTCATAGGGCAGTCACAGGGTGCCCATCAGCAGATGAGACTTTCTGGATAGATCATCGCATTTTAGAGGTCTGTCAAAAGAACCCCTGAGCTGAAATACTGTACATGCCCAGAAAGTCAGGCTTTAATGTTCAAACTGGTCAAAAAGCCTGCCCAAATTTGGCTTCAGAGTCTTTCTAGTAATTCCCCTGTGGTACAATCATTTCATTCAACTTTATTCATATGCAGTCCGTTGTATGCCAGTAGCACAGTCCACATTATCCAAATGAATATTATCAGGTCAGTTACATTTTTGAAATATTTTGAAGAAAAAAAAAAAAACATTTCAAGGAAACTAGTTGTAAGGAACAAATGTGCATTAACTATTTAGAAAGTGATCCGGGAAAAGAACATTTTTTAGCAATATAACCATTAAAAATGTATATACCATCTGACTATATTTGCTTGCTAAATCAAAGCAATCTTCCATTATGCGTGACAAATTCTGCAGGACCATGCTGTACATAGATAAGGCCTATATTGCCGTTTGTATCTGTTAAAAAAAGGGCAAGTAATGCTTTATGGACAGATTACGTTACACTTAAAAAGCTCACTACACATTAGAAAAATAAAGTACCTGTACTTGTAAACTTATTTTGCGGTGGTAGCACTAGTTTGGTGTAGGATTTGTGATACTATTCTTATTTTGGGCAGTGAAATTATTCTCTTTCTCCTAATTAAGAATTGCATATATGTGAATGCCAAGTATTATATACGATGTTGTAATACTTATGAACACTCTGAATCATGCTGGCTGCAACATGCTCATCTTGTAAGCTATCTTCCTGTGCAGCATGGTTGCTTTATTCTGAGTTACTACATTGCTGTTCGAGGGGAACATATTGGAAATTAGGTGATACTCTTGTTATTTATGCTAGCATATTGAGTTGATCAGGTAACATAGAGCCCTCGTTAAAGAGACAAATTACCTTTTCAACACACTGGTGTCTGTGGGGCCAGGCCTGCTCACTCATGTTTACAGCTTGTCATAGATCCAGGATTTTTGAAAAAGCATACCAGATTTCCAGATTTTGTGGAGGCATACCTGCTTCTTTCAAGATGTAAACCCACGTCATTTTCCTTTTGTTTCTCACTTATATGAGAACCTTCTGTTACACTATTAGGGTTCTTTTATACAGTGTTCACACTAGCAAACTTTGTCCTCATTAGCTGGAAGCAGTCTGGCCCTTAATGAAACATTATTGTGCGGTTTCTAAAGAAAACTAGGTAAAAAGTTATCTTTGCTGATATTCTTGGCCAATTAACACACCTGTATTGTCTCCACCCCTAACCATATTTGCTATATTTGTTATTAATGCCTCACTAAATTTTTGCCTTCAAGTTGTAAATATGAAGCAAGAATTCATTTTAAAAGGAAAATACAAGAAAAAGATCACCAAGTCTGAGCAAGTATGTAAAATTAAAGTAGGAGAAAGCTGTGCTTGAATGATAGGGTGTATGTATCCTTTTCTGTGACGTTACCTACATGCCCCAGGGTACATGGCAGTTCCTTAAGTCTCAGGAACAAATAATACAGCCAACAGTACCTGTAGGACTGTAGTTTAAACAGTGCTGTGTTTGTTGATTATTAAAAATAAATCTCTAATTTTTAATTATACCTTAATGCATAATTTCTCTTATTTTCAATGATATGCAATATTAGTCCTCTGACCCTGGGACAACATTGCGCTTAATTCCGGTGTTTTTTTTCATTGTCATTTACAATCCCTAGGGAAATAGCATGTTAAGGCCCCCATACATAGGCCGAAAAAAGCTGCCGACAGACCGAGCTGGCAGCTTATTGGCCGTGTGTGGGGCCATCCGACAGGATTACCCGATTAATATCTGGCCAAATCTCAATAAAAAATCCGTCGGATCGCGGCCACATCTCTGCGTGTATGTGGTCCGCTATCCGACCGCCCGTTCTCCTGCATTATGATCCAATCGCTGGGCACTAGGGCCCACAATCGGATCAGCCCGAAATCTCCCACTTCAATGTGTGCATATCGGGCAGAGATCCACTCGTTTTTCGCCAAATGAGCGGATCTCTACGTCTATGGCCACCTTTAGGTATTTTACCAGATTACACGTTAAATGGATTGTTTAAGAAATTTGTAGTAGTTAAAAGTTCAGGTTGAACGTGTGAGTTACCCCAGTGTTCTAGAGAAAATAATTAATGCGACCTTCATAACACTCAATATGGCAGACCAAGGAAGAATTGTTGTTCCTTGAAAATAAACTGCAGAGAAGCAGGTCCCTCCCTCCAAGTCTCTTTGCTCTAATTTTGGCTACGTGCCTAAGCAAGAACATTCATACTTTGGGTGTTTGAGGAAAAGTGTCTAGTCATTGTGAGCCTGCCCAAATCCCTCCGTGCCTGCAAAGTTGTTCTGGCTACTAGGATGCATTCCTTGTAGCCTATTGAGCTTTTAATGGTTCTGCTCTTTGCATGGATTAATAGTATTTACTTGGGTTTTGCCTTACCCAAACAGCAGTGTATTTACAAGGAGTAATATAAGAAAAAGCTTTCAGTTGCAAGGAGATCTGCATCAATGCTTCATCCACATACCCATAATGTAACAATGCAGAGAACTGCCCAAGCTTTTATACATAACTTGTGATTTTGCAACAATCTCAACTTTGTAGCTGCAATGTTATCATCCTGTCCTCTTTGTATCCTGTGTCACTTACTGTGTAACACAGTGACAGTTGATAGTAGTGTAACTGCCAAGTTTCGATTGTACCTGCCAGCTGGGTGACTTCACATTCATTCACAGCTGTAAAGCTGAATGTCACATGGATGAACAGACTAGCCACAAGAAATACTGTAAGGATCTACATAAAGGGCTATTCTTCATAGATTGTTTTTTTTACTTGGGTGCGTAGGCGTTGTTGTACTACAACTCTCAGATGCTTTAATTCATTATGTATTAAAGGATATATATAGGAGTTGTAGTGCAGCAGCATTTGTGGGCCCACATTTGAGAACAAATACTATAGATCAGGGCTGTTCAAGTGGAGACCTGCAGGATAGATATGGATTAGCAGTAGATTTATATGGCCTACAGGAGGCTGAACATCTTCATGGACATTTGGGTAAGTACTGCCCACAGATGAAACACTACAGGTTTTGTCTTAGTTGTGTTCTGCCCTTTTGTTACAAGTCTAATATAAATGAATGGGATCCTTAAACTTGGGTGATCCCATGTGGTGGAGTACATACAGGGCAGCCATCGGGGGGGACAGGGGGGAGAGTTGTAGGGGCCCGAGGGTAAGGGGGCCCTGCCATGCCACATTTACTTGATTAGCCGGGCCCCCCATCTTTTTGAGAGCTGCTGACTTCGGGAAGGCATGGACGTTTAAGGGGCCCTGACCATCAATATCTTTTTATTTTTTATTAACATGTCGGAACCTTAGCCACCAATATTTTTTTTTGTTTTTTTACTGTGTGGTTTGGGGCGGACCTGTGGGGTGGGGAGGGTGGACATGTAGGTGGGGCTTGCAGTGGGCACAGCCCAGGGGGCCCAGGAAATGTTGTTGTATGGGGCCCTGTGATTTCTGATGGCGGTCCTGAGTACATATAAAAGCCACTGGATCCCATGTAAAAACACCCATGTGTAGGAGCCCTTAAGCACTGATTTATAATCATCTTTGCCTCATACATGAAATAGCAGATAACAGTCTAGATTTATAGTTGAGTTGCTCATTTATTTTACCTTGCATGTTTAACCAATGCACAGCTAAAGATTATGTGGGTTTGTAATTGATGGCTCTTATGGGGTCCTATTGGCACATAGCTGTCAGGCTGTAATATCTGCAGACCACCAAATGCTTGTTTTTGCCTCGGGGAGGCACATTTATCAAAAGTCAAATTTTGAATTCATTTGAGTTTTTAAAAACTCCCATAAATTCGACTAATCTAAATTTATTAAAAAAACAAATTTCTTAAACTCAGTTGAATGGAATCGACCTGAAAACTCGATTCAAATTCGATTCGAGTTTTCTCTCTGAAAAAAACTCTGTCAGGAAGGCTGCAAACAGCTCAAAATTGATCCCTGGACCTATCCCATTGACATAAATAGCAATTGGGCAGGTTTTAGGTGGCGAATAGTCAAATTTTTTAAAGGACTCGAATCTAATTTGAATAACTTCCAGTCTAATTTGACAGTTTTGACCATTAAAAATTTTGAAAATTCGAATTTCAAATTCGATCCTTGATAAATCTGCTCCTGAGTGTTCCTTCATCTACATGTTGTATAGAAAGAATTTTATAGAAGGACAGGTCAGAAACAAATTGTGCATAGCATGAAATTAGAAAGGATCAGTGAATGTAATTTTACGCTCAGCTATATATGTTTATGCCACCCACATGACTAGTTTATTGGTGTGAACGTGCAGAGAATCTTTTCATGCACCAGTGTCATAAGGTAATCCAGGAACATAAGGACTGTCTTTCCCTGTGCTAAAGAAAACAGACAAATGCCTGAGGACAATAAAAAGAAAAAAGTTCATAGAGGTAGCGAAGTAGCAAGGTTAAAAATTGTTCTAAACATTCATTAAGGTGAAATAAATATTTTAAGAGAATTATTTAAAGATAACTACAGACAGACGTGTAGCTCAGATGCTGACATGTTATTACATCATAGAAATCCAGTAAAGGTTAATTATAATCTAGTACAATATTGTGTAATGGAATTGGGGCATGGTGAGATGTGGGCTCACTGACAACTGCCATTTACAGCAGTAGTGATAGAGGTCAGCGCAGGCATGTAGAGGTCACATACATTTCTTCAAGCAGTTGAAATGTTCTCTTATTTAAAAACTGACACTAGGAACATCAACATTTTTTTTTGTTATTTATTCTGGAATTTACTGTGGGCATGGGCAGGGATAAAACATTTTTGGGATGGTTGTGCCTAATGAGTAAAACAATTATATCTTAATATAAGCACTTGGGTCTAAGGTGGCCAAATACAGCCAGATCCACCTGTTTAGCAAGGTCACCAAAAATGCAAATTGTAACGTACTCGTCAATCAGGAGCCCTAAGAGGCAGCGGTACACTCAGACAAGGGAAGTCCCGGATTTGGTGTTCACCGGCACGCTTTAGTGGCCCCGGGCTTTCTGCTGCGGAATCAACGAGGAATAGGTGCGTTAGGTAGAAAACAAGTCCGAAATGAGGTAAAAGGGTCAAGGCAGGTGGCAGGAATCAAGGTAAAAAAACAGACGGGAGTCAAAAACCAGATTTATCCGATAGAATATCATGCTTTAGCAGGGTCTGTGATCAGAAGCTAGCTGGGCACTGACAAAATGGAGAATTCCCCTTTTAAAAGGAATTTGGGGCAAAAATATCGAATTTCGTGCAGGATGATGCCATGACGTTCGGTGTCGACCACCCCATTGAGCCGACGCCAGAGTCAATTCCCCTGTGACGTCAGAGCCGAGAAGCCGGGAGGTAAGAAGACCCGAGGATCTCCCGGCACGTCACAACTTAAACTCTTATGCCGTGAGTTGTTTCCAGCATAAGTCAGCAATTTGCTGACACACAACAGGGTTGTGTTCAGTAGGAAAAAATGTTCTTTAGCTGTATTTGACAAATTGCCCTGTCCAACATTTCCCTTAAACTAGTCTGCAATTCATTGGTCTAGTCTTTGGACCTGTCATTTGTCAGGTTAAATCAGAAGTGCCCATTCTTTACTAATGTGAGGTCTACTTTTAATGATGTTGTCCTATTATGAGCTACATCCATAAAAGCATTAACATTCTGTTTCATGGAAAATATTACTTAAATATTATATTGATTTATGAGAAAATATATATTTAACAAACAACTATGTAACCATAATATAATAAATATCTGAATGAAAAGCATGAAATAGGAGGGTGATTTAGACAATCTGTTTGTTGGCAGTGTCTTGAGGTCTACTGATCACCAGCTAAAGGTTTACTGGTAGATCCCAATCTACCATTAGGGCACCCCTGGGTTAAATTGTGTTGTCCTTAAAGGAACAGCAACACCAAAAAATTAAAGTGTTTTAAATGAATGACGATGTAACGCACTGTTGCCCTGCACTGGTAAAACTGGTGTGTTTGCTTCAGAAACACTACTATCGTTTATATGAACAAGCTGCTGTCTAGCCATGGGGACAGCCATTCAAGCACAGTACACACAATAGATAACAGTTAACTTCTAAAGAATCCCATTGTATACTACAGACCTTATCTGTTATCTGCTGTGTATCCTGTGCCTTTTCTCTTTTTCCAGCTTTGAATGGCTACCCCCATGGCTACACAGAAGCTTGTTTATATAAACATATAAACTATAGTAGAGTTTTTGAAGTAAACAGGTCAGTTTTAACAACGCAGCATAATGTTACATTATATTTTCATTACTTTGGTGTTACTGTTCTTTTAAGGACCACTTCAGGTGGTTTGTCCTTACAGTCTTCTCCTAATTGGTCTGCATAGGGACCTATTGTGATTTGATTGTTGACCTGAAGACCATATGATCTGATCAGTCCACTTTAGCCAATGGCAAAATGGGGCAAAGATCTAGTTTGCCAACCTCACCAATACTTTCATTGAATTTGCTGAAAATGGGCCTAAACATGTACAAATTAGGTGAAAATCTATCAAATTGCTCTACCATATCAGTGAGGTTATGTCTTAAAGGAGAAAGAAAGTAATTTACACTTGGGGGTGCAAAAGTTATGCACCCCCACGTGGTTGTATTTACTTACCTGACGATGTTCTTATCAGCAGAAAACTGCACAGGCCTGGGGTTCTTCCTGTGAGCACCATGGAGTGATCCTCTTCCTCACTTTTTCACTCGATTTTCCTGGGGCTTAATTTTATAGCCGGCTTTTTTTTCGTTAAATGAGAAGGAAACCCTTTTGACGCAACTTTTGGCACCCCCAACTATAAAAACACTTTCCTTCTCCTTCTATTGCAAGTGCTTCATTGCTTCCTTGTTCCACATCAAACAGTTTGAGCAGTTACTCATGAAGAAGAGCAGGGGACTCTAGGCAACCAGTGTGCAGGCCAACACAGAAGCTAAAAAAGTGGATGTGCATATGTTATTTATGTGCCAGAGTTATGAGTTAGACCAGGTGTTTTTAAAGGAATTGTTCAGTGTAAAAATAAAAACTGGGTAAATAGATAGGCTGTGCAATATAAAAAATGTTTCTAATATAGTTAGTTAGCCAAAAATGTAATGTATAAAGGCTGGAGTGATTTCATGTATAACACGTCAGTCAGAGCACTACTTCCTGCTTTTCAACTCTCTTTGTTTACACTGACTGGTTGCCCTGGCTACCAGACAGTAACCAATCAGAGACTTGAGGGGGGGCCACATGGGTCATTTCTGTTGCTTTTGAATCTGAGCTGAATGCTGAGGGTCAATTACAAACTCACTGAACAGAAATGTACCATGTGGCCCCCCTTCAAGTCGCTGACTAACTCAGAGTTATAGAGCTGAAAAGCAGGAAGTTGGATTCTGGCTGTTTTATTAGACATCTGTTCACGCCAGCCTTTATATATTACATTTTTGGCTAACTAACTATATTAGAAACATTTTTTATTTTGCACAGCCTATCTATTTACACAGTTTTTATTTTCACACTGAACTATTCCTTTAAAGGTAATATATTATTTTAGAGAAACCAGTATGACAAACAGGATTCAGTAACATGGTTGCAGGGATAATTGATGCTTAGCTTACTGAAATGGGGGTGTCCCTTGACCTTAACTTAGCCAGACCTTAAAAATAATTTAGCTGATTATAAGGTTGAAGATTCATTAATGGCATATTCGTCTTTTTGACAAAATACTGAATTTTACTAAACTCATCTGAAATACAACCTACAATAAATTTGAAATGCATATATCTTTTGTCATCCTCATGCAAAGTACGGATTACGGTACATCTGTTGTATGAGAATAGATAGATATGTGCAGAATCTGTCCTAGGTTACACACACACACATTGTAAAGAATTACATAAAATAGATTCACAGTATGAAATTCCCTCAGATAAATAATGTGTGGATACATTATAGTTTACTGATGCCATAGGGCTGCTGTAATACCCTGGTACAACATAACATACAGTATGTATGACACAAGTGGTATTGCTCTGCTTATGAGCAATTTGTTTAGCAAGAATGAGCTCTGCTGTGCCAAGAACCACACCTTCAGTAAATCACTACCAGATAACCAGTGTATTGCTTTATGTTCCAGGAAATTAAGAGATATTTAATGAAGAAAATTCCCTTCCCCTTCTTTTGTTTTATACATTTTAGCAGAGTGTGGTTGGTTTTATTATTTATAAAATATAATAAAGTACAAGAAAATATATGTATATATTTTTTAGCCGTAAGAACTCTGATAACCAACAGAGAGCGCACATTAATAGAAGGAAAGAACGGGAGAGGCTATTGTGCCATCAGCTAGGTATTCCATCCTAGTATCTAGTACTCAAATCATTTACCTCCAGCCACATTACCCAAATAGCCTCAAATTTAGCAGAGCATCCACAGGCTAGACAATTTTCTGTTTAGGAGTCATTTATGAGCTTTTCCTCAAAGTTTCAGAGGGTCTCAGCGGTAAAGCTCCCATAATACCCAGAAGGCATAGGTTAGGTGATATTACATTGGGAAGTGCTAAGGCCATTTCAGCATAGTTCAGTACCTCACCAGAATGATTGTATCATTGAGCATTTCTCAATTACTTCCATTGTACTTTTTTCTGGTCTTGGAGTGCTCCCATATATCCCTCTTTTTATCATTGAGCATTCCCAGAAGACATGAAAGAAGGTGTCCACAACACTGAGGCACTTGGGCCACTGGTCAGAGACCCCAGGAGATATTTTAGCCTGTCTTTGCAGGGTTAGATATACTCTATTAAGAAATGTGGTCTGTATCTATCCCTAGTGGACATAGTTAGTTAAGGTTCTAAAGCTAGGGCATCTTTTCACATTTCCTCCTCTAGTTCTGTTAAACAGTATCCCCACACCATTTGTGTTGAACATTGTTCAATTTAGTGGTGGTCGACTGCATTAGTATAGTATACATACAGGTTAAGACTTTTGCTAGGTTCGGTCAGCAAAGGTATAGCTCCAGAGTAGTTTCAGTAACTAGTGGTCTAAGAGGGAATTGTGACCGGTTGGCATATTTCAGCTGCAGGTATCTGAACAACATATTAGCTGGAGTTTATTTAACATCCAATGGTTACAGAATAAAAATGGGACTGTTGAACATGTTGGAATATGAGATCAGTTGATGCTGTAGTCTCATCATGGTATCCTATAAAAGACATTCCCTTCAAGGGATTTTAAATTGCCAAAAAGTGAAAGACATATTGGGGAAATGATATTGGATCATGTACATTTTGAAACATCTCACTGATGTACTGTAATTTTGGATTAGGACACAAGGTGTCAGTGCTCATTTTGAAGATTCAAGGTTATCATGTAGTGCTGTAGTACACCATGGAGCTAGTGACCTTTGTTTCTTGGAAGGGTATCCTTTCTTATAAGTCCACTTCTGTTAAAATGTACCTGCACTGTTGTAGAGCATACACAGAAAATTAGTGTAGAAGGACCTCAAAGTTATCACTGGACTTTTTCCTTTCAGACTCATAGCCTAGACAACTGGATGTAACAAAAGTGAACAAAACCTGCAGCTCCTCTCATTTCAGCATATAACAAAGCCCCAGCCAGTGTGTTGTGTTTTATGGGGCTTTACATAATATTTTCTTATTAACTGCCCCCAAAACTACAGGTATTTGCTGATAAAAATATACTACTTTCTATCAACAAGGCCGCATTTGCATTTCCTAGTTTAAGTGGCCCTTTAGTGAAGTTGATATGTGGTTGATAGTTGGTACATGGTTCAAGTGATCTGCTCTTAATGCTGGATATGATGGTAGAAACATTTGCTCAAATGATGGGGCCTGGTGCTGCAGCTCCATTAGGCTTATTGTTAATTTGGTTCTGTTCACATTTAGAACCTGTTTAATCTACAGTTGTGTCACATCCTTGTAAGCCTATTCTGTCCCATTCACAGATGGTGGTTTTCATACTATAATTTCTTCTCCTCTACAATTTAGTTAGGGACAGTGGATGTTGGCCATTTATTAAACTGATCATTCAGCAGTTTAACAAGCTAATGTAGATGGCCAGAGATGTACTTTTGGCAACTGCAAATTTAATATAAATATAAATAAATCTTGTTGGGTCCCAAAAAGAGAAAAGTTGTTTCTGAGAGAGATAGAAGAGAGAGCAAGCCTGGTAAAAATTCCCCTGTGATCCAGTTAATTGTTTATGACACATAGCATTATCAGTGAATTAGTTGGCCTGTTATCCTGTGAGATTCTGGGCCTGAGTGCAGCTGTACAAAGTTCTACTCATGTCATCACTGAAGTTAATTGAAGTTAATCACTGGGTGGTGTTCTGTGTGACAGAAGTACTGGGCAATGCAGAGAAAGCTGAAATTATGTATTCATTTTTATGTTAAATAAAAATACTCTCCTGGAGGTTGGCTTGGAAACTTATCACTGTTGGGCAATTATTTCCCTTCTAATTATTTCTATATTTTATTTTAGATAACCACATTCACTGAAGATGGCAACCCTGGGAGTCATGTCTCCAGGCCTCCATGTCCATCAGTGCACACAGTTACTGAGGGCAGCAATTCAGAGTGGAAGCTGTAGGACCCTGCACATGAGCCCAAGATCAGCAGCAAAGGAATACTATGATGTGGTTGTAGTTGGAGGTGGTGCTGGGGGAATCACCATGAGTGCTCGTATGAAGAGGAAAGTAGGAGCCGGAAAAGTTGCAGTCATAGAGCCAAGCGAGGTAACACATGGTATATTATTCTAATTGAAACCAGAAATATATACAGTAGTATGTGAACACAACTGTTCTTTATATGATATTTTCATCCCCAATAATCCATTGTTTCTATTTTATGTTATGCACTTCTTATAAGTCATTTGCAGTTGTATCAACGTTTTATCAACATTTTATAGTTCTGTAACTATAGGGCACAGCACTGGTGGGTGCAAGACAGCCCTGAAGTTACCATTTGCCATACAGTAGACAGGAAGGACAGGGCTCCTATCATGCTTGTCTGAATGTGGCACTAGTTAGGGGACAGGAACAGCCCGCCCAAGTGTATATAACTGGCAAACAGGGGCAGCATTGTCTTCATATGGAAATGACAGATCCTTGTGTTCAGGTATGTAGCATGTGGGTGCCCACGATGAGCTCTATTACACATTCTAATGTCTAATTCTAATATTTAAGGATGAATAGTTTGCAAGAATAATTCTGTTTCATGACATGTAAATTCCTGTGGTTACACTTGCAAAATTCTTTTAGTGTTTTACATTGCATTAGTAGGCCTGGCTAACCCGATACCTTCAATAAAACGTACTGAGTGACATTTGATCTAGAGCAGGGGTCCCCAACCTTATTGTTCCGTGAGTCACATTCAAATATAAAAAGAGTTGGAGAGCAATGCAAGCATGAAAAAGTCCCTGGTGGTGTCAAATAAGGGCTGTGATTGGCTATTTGCTAGCCCCTATGTGGACTAGGAGTCTACAGGAGACTTTGTTTGGCAGTACACCTGGTTTTATGCTTGCCTTCAAACTTGGAATTCAAAAATAAGTACCAGCTTTGAGACCACTGGAAGCAACATCCAAGGGGTTGGTAAGAATCATGTTGCTCACAAGCCACTGGTTGGGGATCACTGGTCTAGAGGAACAACAGAGAGTTTAATCAGATATCAATCCCTTTCTTCACATTAGACACATTATTACCAGCCAATGTGGACACTTGTTGGTGGTGGTGCTAAGAAACTAGCAAGCTCAGCACGTCCTACATCTAGTGTTATTCCATCTGGTGTCAAATGGATTAAATCAGAAGTAAAAGGCTTCGACCCCGAAAAGAACTGCATCCGGATAGATGATGATAAAGAGGTAATTTTGTTTATTTGCAGTTATTCTACAGTTAGGATAAAGATTATTATTAACATGTATTTATAGCCAACACATTGCACAGCGCTATACATGTCACACTATTTCTCCATGTGGAATCCCTCCACTAATCACATTTGAACTGAAAAAGCCATTCAAATGAGGAGCTTTCTCCTCTACAGCCGAAGTAGAATTTAGGATGACTGAAGACTTTTCAGCTGTTCGTAATTTGGTCCCTGTGTTTCAAGCACTATCCCATAGTGCCAATGTCTGTATAGTACTATTAACATTGCAATAACACAAGCTATGTTTTCATATTTGCTCAATATATCTCAGAGTGGTATATATTTCTCATAAACAGAGCAGTGTGTTAAGGAAAGACTGAACTTCCTAGCAGGATTAAGTCATGCCAGTACCGATGGGGCAGTAAATCAAAAAAGTGACTTTTAGCCTAAAAGGTATAGTTTACAAATATCAATAAGAAAATCCCCTACCTTCTACCCTAGATAGTTTCCCCCCCATAGATAGTTACCCCTGAAATTGCCCCTAAGAGTTTGCTCACGTATCGGTGCAGAGTAAGTGCAGCGGAGCTCATGGGCGCCATCTTCTGGTTCTCTGGTCTTCTTCTGGTCCTCCACCCTTCGGCAATTTTTGGCACACACGTAGTTGCTACAAACTGGAAGACTGCTCTTCTTGCACATGCGCCAATACGGCACTCACTTCCAGAAGATGGCACCCATGAGCTCCACTGCTCTGATACATGAGCAAACTCTTCAGGGCAACTAACAATGCGGGGAGGGGGGTACTATCTAGGGTAGTAGGCAGGGGCTTTTCTTATTGGGGGGGGGGGTATTTCTTCTGTAAACTACACCTTTTAGGCTAAAAGTCACCTTTTTGATTTACAGCCCCACCAGTACTGGCCTTACTGAATTCTGCTACGAAGTTCAGTCTTTCCTTAACACACTGCTTGCTCTGTTTATGAGAAATATATACCACTCTGAGATATACTGTGCAAATATGAAAACATAGACTGTGTTATAGCGATGTTAATAGTACTATTAAATAATAAAAAGTAGAAATAAAATTGTAACGTCACAGTGCAATCGTTTCTTGGCTGCTGGGGTCAGTGACCCCTATTTGACAGCTAGAAATAGGCAGAAGAGAAATGCAAATTGTTGAAAAACTATAATTATATGTTAAAAATACAAAATGGAGACCAGATGAAAAGGTGCTAAGAATAGAACATTCTATAACATACTAAAAGTGAACTTAAAGGTGAACTACCCCTCTAATGCTGTATTCTAGTTGCTAAGCATTTGTGAGCAAACAATTTGACTTCTCTTAAAGGGGTGGTTCACCTTTAAGTAAACTTTTAGTATGTTATAGAATGGCCCATTCTAAGTAGTTTTTCAATTGGTCTTCATTATTTATTTTTTATCATTATAGAAGTATTTGCATTGTTCTTGTGACTCTTGTCAGATTTCAAATTGGGTCACTGACCCCATCTAAAAAACAAATGCTCTGTAAGGCTACACATTTATTGTTATTGCTACTTTTTCTTACTCATCTTTCAATTCAGGTACTCTCCTATTTATATTCCAGTGTCTTATTCAAGTCAAAGGGTAATTTGGCCCCTAGCAACCAGATTTCTAAAATTGCAAACTGGAGAGCTGCTGAATAAAAAGCTAAATAACTAAAAAAAACTGCAAAAAATAAAAACCAATTGCAAATTATCTCAGAATATCACTTTTTTTACATGATATTTAAAGTTAACTCAAAGGCGAACAACCCATTTAATACGGTATATACAATTTACTTTTGTTTTATTTTTTTGCAGATAAGCTACAAATATTTGATTATTGCACTTGGACTGAAATTGCAGTATGAAAAGGTAAGAGTATTTATTTTTGTTAAGCAAACAACAAGTAATATTCTAATCATACCTGGACTTTTTTGAGCCAGAGACCATGCATGTAAAATCCAGAAAGTCCTGTTGTAAGGATAGTGAGAGAGAGAGAGAGAGAGAGAGAGAGAGAGAGAGAGAGAGAGAGAGAGAGAGAGAGAGAGAAAACAAGGAGATTTCAGAACTACACAAATATAAATGTATAATACCAGTATTACTCAGGACCCAGGATCTTCTGTATTACGGATCTCCATACCTTAAATATACTGTACTTAAAAAACACGTAAACATGAAATAAATCCAATAGGTTGATTTTGAAAAGAAAATCATTTTTAAAAAATTGGATTATTTGATTATAATGGGGTCTATGAGAGGTGGCCTTTCTGTAAGTCGGAGCTTTCTGGATAACGGGTGTCCAGATAAAGGATCCAATATTTCTACATATATTTGGAGCTCATTTACCTTTAAATTAAGTATAGAATTAAATATGTCAATGAACTAAAGCTTTGAAAAAAAATAAAAAGGAACTGAATTAGCCTGCTAGATATAAGCAGGGTGTAGTCCAAAATCTTTTGCAATTTTTTTCTGCTTTGTGCTCTTAATGTTTGCATTAAAGATAATGTAGGAGAGGTATAGGGGCAGGTAGCACTACCTGGGGGTATAGAGCTCCCAGTACCCTTTCATTTAGCAAAGGGGATTCAGGACCTATGTATGGTAAGGTATTAATTATATACTCATACAGATCCCATACTGATCTGATACTGATACAGTGTCATGTGACATGATCTTTGTCTGCTAATGCAGAAGTGTTAATAAAGTTATGTTTTCTTGAAGCAGGAGAAGTATAGGGGCAAATTCACTGATTCGTAGTTGCGCCAGGCGCAGTAGTGTCACCTTACTTCACTTTCTATATAAGTGAAAGCAAACAGTTCCATCAGTAGTATTTTTATAGTGTGTTATGAAACATTGTGGTATGCTGTTTTTCTCTTATTTATATACTTTAATTTGAAAACTGCCTGCAGCCCTTTACAGACCTAACAGTTTAACATATACAGACAAATATTTCATCACCAGCACAGAAGCACAATTACAATCGTACTGTATATTGTTAGGAAGCAAGATGGGGAGGGCCTGGTGTAATAAAAAACACCCTGGTGGTCCGTTCCTCTTCAGCCGCCATGTTAGATTCTTAGGGCGAGCGCACCCGCGTCTCGTTGATGCGGACGCGCTGGCGTAATGACGCAGGCGTGCAAATGCGTGCAATGGGGCAAAAATTAAACACTATAAAAGACTCATTTGGGCTTTCAGACCTTGCCTGTTATAGGTTTATCCTGGTGGTGTTTAAGCTTTGAGCTATCTGATTCTGAATTTGATCTGATTCCTGTTTTGACCCCTGCCTGGCTTTTGACAACGCTACCTTCTGTATCCTGACCCCTGCCTGATATTCGACTACCTCTTCTGCTTAACCCTTCTGATTGACTTCCTGGTTTGACCCCTGCCTGTCTGAATTCGTTTGTACTCTGCCTGCCTTGACCCGGCCTGATCTGACTACGATTCTGTTTAACGCCTTGTACCGTGACCTTCTGCCCCAAAGACTTTGCTTTACAGTTGTGCCCCTCTGCTTGTCCAGAACCCCTCGCCTTGCACCTCTCGTTATAAGACCTGGCAGCATCTGAGTAGCTGAGGGCTCCTCCCAAGGCCAAAGGGGGCTGCTTACAGGCAGAAGCACGAGCTGAGACCAGGGTGCTTGGCATCGGTTCTGGATTTAGGGTGCCAACTGTGACACCTAGCTTGCGAGAGCTTACAATCCAAGAGATCTTTATTATCTGTTGCACAAAATATCTGCAATGGAAGCAACTCTTGTGTCTGCCCCAAAACAGTTACTCGAGTAACTGTTAGGATAAATGATATATTTATATTACACAATATAAGTCTTTGCAAAGCAGTTATCAGGTTTAGGGAGCTCTGTATGTAAGAAGTCTAGAGCATCGATGGATTTTTATTATATATTATATATATATATATATATATATATTTATTGTCAGCATTGGTTATATGCAACATAGGCTATGAATGTGGCACCTCTCCTTTACCATTATATTTACCCTTTACACAGCAGTGACATACATTGCAGAGAAATTAAAATCATTCACATCTGTCCCTGCCTCTGTGGAGCTTGCAGTTGTTCTCCAGGCACAAAAACATACACAAACACATTTTATTTATTAGATGTAAGAATATCTATTAAATGAGGCAAGTTGTGAAACGTGTTGAGTGTGCTTATTCCCTTTGGTTAGCCTTGTGTACCACAGGTGGGAAGCCATTGGTCTCTGGATTTATTGCAGATGTTATTTAATTTACTTGAAAAAGATTGCACAGCCTGATCCTTATGACAGGACAGACGGAAAAGTAATCAGCATTGCTTTAAATACCTACTCTCTCTGTCACCCTTTATTATTCTGCTGCTTGGTAACAAAACAGCCAGGACCAAAATAATGCCAAATATAATTTGTCGAGATACTTCATAGAATTAGGTTGACTTTTAAAACAAGGACGGGAAATGCAGATGGATAGAAATCCATATCTATCACCAGTGATGAATACAAAAGTGCCAGAATCCACTGCCATTTATTTCATCTCCTTGTGTCCTGCTCTTACATGTGTTTTTTCTTGTTCCACAGGTTAAAGGTTTGCCAGAAGGCTTTAACTATCCCAAAATTGGCTCCAACTACTCTGTAAAAACTGTTGAAAAGACATGGAAAGCACTGCAAGATTTTAAGAAAGGGAATGCCATATTTACATTTCCAAACACTCCAGTGAAATGTGCCGGTGCTCCTCAGAAAATCATGTACCTATCAGAGGAGTATCTTCGAAATGTAAGTTCTGCTCATGTGGTGCCAGTGTGTCTTGCATGTGACTGCATCTACGTGGCCGGTACAAATGATAAAATTATTGGCATCAAGCCAATGTAAAAAAGAAAAAATAATATAGGCAGACCGGTATTTATTTCCAGGAAAGGTGGCAACCCTAACTACATCCCATACAAACACTGTCTATTAGAAATTTATGTAAACATTAAATAGCCCCAATAGGCTGGTTTTGCATCCACTAAGGATTAGTTATATCTTAGTTTGGCTCAAATTCAAAGTACATGTATGGTATCTGTTATGCAGAATGCCCGGGACCTGGGGTTTTCTGGATAATGGATCTTTCTGTAATTTGAATCTTCATGACTTCAAAAGTCTACTAGAAAATCATGTTAACAGTAAATAAACCCAATAGGTTGGGTTTTGCTTCCAACAAGGATTAATTATATCTTAGTTTGGATCAAGTACAAGGTACTGTTTCATTATTACAAAAAAAAAAAAAGGAAATATTTTTTTAAAATTTGGATAAAATGGAGTCTACGGGAGATGCCCTTTCTGTAAATTTGGCGCTTTCTGGATAACGGGTTTCTGTATAACAGATCCCATACCTGTACAAGCTAAAGGAATTGTTCATCTTCCGGTCAGTTTGCACATATTTTCAAGTAAAAATATGATCTTTTTAGACGGGAAAACGAGCCAATGCCAATTTCATCTTCAACACTTCGTTGGGAGCTATCTTTACGGTTAAGAAGTACGCAGATGCTCTCCTGGAGATCATCAAAGAGAGAAATATCCAAGTAAACTACAAGCACAGCCTTATAGAAGTGCGGCCAGACATACAAGAAGCTGTGTTTGAGAACTTAGACAACCCGGGTGAAACCAAAGTATTTCAGGTGAGGAGAAATACTGCATAAAGACAGCTGTTCTGTGCACTGGTGCATAATATGTTACTTCGCTTAAGCTTTCCAAAGCTTTTTTGATACCACCTGAGTCTATATTTGAAATATTCTTCTGAGTGTGCATAACCTATTGTATGGTATAAGCTTTCCAAAGCTACCAATTCATTTGTAAAAAACAAACGTTGTATGATTATTAGTGCATGTATGTTGTCCTGGCAATCCTGACCAAGATCCATGTTCAGTCATTTGGGGATCAGGCACATTTATTCAGCCAAACCATCAGCGAATAAGGAAGTGAAGAGAGATCATTCTAAAAAGACAGCACACGATGCTTCTCCGTTTATAAATAATGGCTTTTTTTTTTTTTTTTTTAAAAAACTTCAGTTTTATTTGCAATAATTGAAAGAGAGAAATGGTCATGCAATGACATATACAACATTATAGTATTATGGTACCTCTCAGGAATCAGATATCACAATTCGAAATGTACATTTGCAGATAAAACCAACATCAAACAGGTAAACATGTCAGCTATCGGTAAAAGTATAAAAAAATGGGAAAGAAGAAGCACAATATGTTAGTGTAACCTCAAGAAATAATAGCATTTTTTTATCCAGTTTAGTGCAACAACTTTTCCTGAGAAATGTTGGCATGTTGCAGCAGATCCTTGACAGCCACTGCCATAGATTCAGTTATCTCTTTTTTCTTAATTATATATATTCTCAAGTTTCATGGTATTTCTATGTATTAAAACATATAAGTGGCTGGTTCTGCTAAGTATATGCTAATGGAAATCTCAGTCACCGTGCCCCCATGATCCTGGGCAGCTGCTTCTTAAAAGATATGAACAGAATAGGGGTACTATGGTAAGGGATGAGGAAGGTTGTGGTCAATTAGACTGAGACTGAGGCATCTTGGGTAGATTTTGCTATACACTAGAAGATGTACTGACCAAAAACATTCAGCCCATTTGTCATCCAGTCTAATCTATAACAGGCTGTGCCCATGCCAGGGAAAGCATACAAACTGATTGCGGATAGTACCTAGCAGCCCAGCACTGACAGACAGCAATGTTACCTACTGTACCACCATACTGTCCTTTAATGGGCCCAACCTTGGACAGCCACGCTCTGTTGAATGGAAAAAAAAATTGCAGTATTTTAAATATATACTCAAATGGAATTCAAAAAGGAACAGGAACACTTCAAATGCTAAAAATATGAATGTGTGAATAACTGATATTTTTTGATACATTTTATTTCTGGCATGTCTTGCAAACTAATGACTGGCCCTTATATTGTGTTTATCATGATATCAGATGTTAAAAAGCATATGGGTAACATCTGTCTTTCATTGGTTTTCCATTAAATAGTAGCAAACATAGCACAGGGCTTCTGTACTGACACGGTCCTGTATATTCTTGTGTCTTCACTTGACTCCCTTCTTCACTGTCTGATTGGATTCTTTTTATACATACAGTATGAAATGCTCCATGTAACCCCACCCATGGGACCACCTGATGTGCTGGTGAACAGCCCCGTGTCAGATGCAGCCGGCTGGGTGGATGTAAGCAAGGACACTCTGCAGCACAAAAAGTATCCAAATATTTTTGGCATAGGCGACTGTACAAACCTTCCGACATCAAAAACTGCAGCTGCAATAGGTACAAAATAAATCACGTATAATATCCTTCAGTGAAAGTGAAATAACTGAGATACAGGGTATGACTTTATTCTATTGGAACTCCAGCTTTAAAATGAGCTGGCAATGGCATCTTTCAATTCATGGGGATTCTGTCCAGTTCCTTTATAATCATTTTAGAAAAAGTAGGAATGGAGTAGACACCTGCCTTCTCTGGATATCAGTTTTGCCCCTTGCATGTGACGGCAGAATTAGCAACTGTTACCCACCTCAGTTAGATCAACTGCACAGTGCCTTTAACTTCAGACCTTTCCCTTTAAGAGGGTTCTTTATCCAAAAACTGTACAGTAATAGAAAATGGAACGTCTAATACACATTAAACATTTTTAGAGGTTTCAAAGTTATATGTAAGTGTAATTGCTATGCAAATCAGTATATAATCTGTATACATTCCCTGCACTCCTGGCTTTGACTCCTGAAATGATGTAAGACAGCTGATTGAAACTGATCTGGAGAAGAACTACATTGTGAGACCCAGTGAACAGAGATAGACGTACGCTGCTTTTTACAACAATTACATTTACAAACAATATTAAAACTAATGAACGTATATTGGGAAACAAACGATTGGGGTGAAAAAAACATGCAGGTAGATATAGTTTCTTCCAAGGGGCATGTCAGTAATAGACCAGAAAAGAATCCAATCCTATATGATAAAATATGTCCCCTATGGTAGTACAGTTGTCATTGTGACCTGTTTATTTCAATATACAGAAATGGACAGTTTCAGAATTGAGCAGTTTTATACGCGGCTCTATAGCTATTGCTGAAGTACAGTTCCCGTCATTAGCCTGTAGCTGTTAAAGGTAACTGTACATATCTGTATTTCAACAGCTGCAGAGTCAACATCCCTGGATTAGCTAAATAGTCATTTAATAAACCGTGGACAATTAATATTGTAATAGACTTCTATTATAACCAGTATATGAAGCCAAGATGAGTTTATCCTTTATTAAGTCTCACGGATGAACGTGTCATTCCTGGTACAGACTCATTGCTATGTACTGAATGTTTGGGTGGCCAGGCTTATCTTGTGACTGCATATACACATCCTATGATTGATAAGATGTTCAGCTTTGCTGCTGTCACAGTGGTTTCCATCTGTACATTTTGTACAGCTTTATGTTTTAGGGAACTTTTGGTTGCATAAGTCTATTGTAGACCAACCACGTGACCCAAAATCAAAGAGAAGACAGCTAAGCAACAATAGTGCATACTTGATGTTTTGATAGACTGAGATCTCGGTATTGGGTGCAGGTCCGGACTGAGAATTAAAATAGGCCCTGGCATTTCAGGTACATAGAGGCCCAATCAGCCCAAACAGAGGCCCAAACAGCCCTCTTAATACTGATTTTCTATAGGACCTTATAGCAGCCCCTCAGATTGCCAGTCTGGGCCTGATTGGGTGGGGTGCAGTACAGGTCACACAAGGACATTTAGCAGTGGCTTCTTAAAGGAATTGTTCAGTGTAACAATAAAAACTGTGTAAATAGATAGGCTGTGCAAAATAAAAAATGTTTCTAATATAGTTAGTTAGCCAAAAATGTAATGTATAAAGGCTGGAGTGACTGGATGTCTAACATAATAGCCAGAACACTACTTCCTGCTTTTCAGCTCTCTTGGCTTCCACTGATTGGTTACCAGGCAGTAGTGACTTGAGGGGGCCACATGGGTCATACCTGTTGCTTTTGAATCTGAGCTGAATGCAAAGGATCAATTGCAAACTCACTAACAGTTATGTCCCATGTGACTCCCCTTAAAGTCACTGATTAACTCAGAGCTAGAGCTGCAAAGCAGGAAGTAGTGTTATGGCTATTATGTTACACATCCAGTCACTCCAGCCTTTAGAGATTGTATTAGAAACATTTTTTATTTTGCACTGCCTATCTATTTACCCTGTTTTAATTTCTACACTGAACTGCTCCTCAATCATGAACTGTATCTCAAGCATTTCTCACCAGGCTTAAAGGAACAGCTCTGTTGGAATATGGCCACCTGTATTATATTTTCATTTGTCAGTTATATTTTTTATATACAATTTAGCCATGTGATACAAAGTAGCATTACTATATTATAACTGATGACTTCACTAAGGGGATATTTTGCAGGAATTTTAAAGCTTTTCTGTATTATACATATAGATATATGTTGCATTCTATTTTTGCTATATAGCAAGACAAGGTAAGCTTCGGTGTTCCAGCTCCACTCTCCCATCCTGGGGGTTTCAGTTCCTTGACAGGAGGCCCATGATGTTTTCGCTGTTGCATTAGAGGTTTAAGTAATAGAGTTCAGTGGTTGTATTTCCTCAGCCTCAGCTAAATGTCTCTTCCATTCTTAAGAGAAAAACTCAGAGAATCTCATTTATTCTCAGGAAGTGGTATATAGTCAAGTGCTACAAATAAAATGTAATATATATTCTAGGTACTTAGTGAAGTCATCAGTTATAATCAAAACGTTACTGGTATATATAAAAGTGGGATTTCCAAATAATGCGTGTGCCTACTGCCACCACACAACTCTACCTATAGTATAGTATAGTATAGTATAGTATAGTATAGTATAGTGGCAGTCAGGATAAGAGCACCTGCCACTTTAAAGGAGAACTAAAGCTTAACCAAAGAAGTAGGCTAGAAATGTTGTACATTATGTTTTGTGCTTCTGTACCAGCCCAAGGCAACCGCACGCCTTTAGCAGTAAAGATCGGTGTCTCCAAAGATGCCCCAGTAGCACCCCTTCTTCTTTGTGCTTGATAATTAGCAACAACCCCTAAGCTGAGCTTCTCAACAGCTGCTCAGAGCCCACTGAGCATGTGAGTGTCGCAGACACTTTCCAAGATGGTGACCCTCTGTGAAATGTTTGACGTCCTGGATCATTGCTGCTATTGACAAGCTGAAACTTTAGGCTGGTGTGTTAAGTATATGAAATATGGCATTTTTAGACATATTAATTTTTAGGGGTTAGTTCCCCTTTAAGGCCATTCCCATTCAGATGAAAGAAGAGGTGACTATGAAGGGTTTGTTCCTCTCCCAATTTGCTACAGAATGTCACAATGCCAAAATGCTCAAAATCACCATGTGTGCCAATGTCCTCTAAACCAGGTAGGGCTGATGTGCTTTACAGTTGATACATATTAATTCTGTTTTTTTTTTACTGTTGCCAGCGGCCCAATCAGCAGTGCTCGATAAAACCATTTCACTTGTGATGAATAACCAGAGTCCATCAGCAAAGGTAACTGTGCTTTGTCTATTTAGAAATACATGTGTATTATGTACAATATTCCCACCTGAATTTTTCATAAGTGCTGCAAATTAATAAATGTCGTCATACACATGGCATTTTAGTGTTAGTTGTAGTCCGTATAGCTATCGGGGGACAGCCAGGACTTCTTTAAGGGTCCATTTGAAAGGTGGGACTTCTCATCAAAGGTATGAGATGTTAATCAGTTGTTTTGGGTTAATAGACCTGGTGGCAAACTGTGCATTGGTTATTACATCCCCCTAGTTAAATTCTTATCAATTATTATGAGCTTTTTATCTGCAGTATGATGGCTACACTTCATGTCCATTGGTAACAGGATACCGCAAAGTCATTTTGGCAGAGTTTGACTACAGCCTGCAACCATTAGAGACCTTCCCCATTGACCAGGGAAAGGAGAGGAGAACAATGTATCACATGAAGGCAGATATGATGCCTTTCCTCTACTGGCAGTTACTTCTCAGGTAGGCCTGGTACTCATTATTGTGTGAGAAAACCTGTCTTTTTTGCATGTTGCCATCTTAAGTCTCTAGCTGCATTAATCATGGTTTGGGTGCTTCTATTACTGTATAAGGATGCCACACTGCAGCTATGTTTCCATAAAAGGACAAAGAAGGAGTGAATTTCTTTGGAGGTGGGGGGTGTTTATAAGGCACATCTCAATTGTGATAATTACTTACTACAGACCTTGGGAGAAGTGTACTATCCAAGGATGCTATTTGAGCTGCCAGGGCAATTCTGAACCCCCAGTATTTACCATTCCTGCACCGCAGGGGGTCCATGGCCTAGAAAATGGAAATTCAACTCTTAAAAGGTTCTTAATTGCATTAGAGTAAAATCATTTTTGGGGTGCATTAAATTGGGTATAATAAAAGAAAGGCCAGGTTTGTGGCAATATGGTGAGCAGCATAAACAGGTTTCAGTAGAAACTTAATTTTACGTTTCCCTGGCGTTAACTCTTTTTTCAGGTCCCATACAGGTAAATTTCATGTGTAACTGGAGTTTATACCTCTTAAATGTGACCCTGGAAAACATAATTGAGGTTCTACTGTAGCTGTATAGCCAAACATTCTTAATGGCGAGGAGGAGAAAACATAGCAGCGGTATCTAATTGGCTAAAGCTATGGCTGCGGCGTTTGAACATTGAAGATTTATGAAGCTCTGGCAATGTACTGTACATGTTTAAAAGGAAGTTATGCACTTGTGTCATTATCATTCAGAACTCACTGTCATTTGCACAGTCAATGTGACTGGATGTTAATGTAAAACTGCCTATTAATAGAGGGTCCTAGAGAGCGGGGGGGGGGAAGGATTTAGAGCAAGTTTTGTGTCCTTGTTAGTTGTACTTTTACTTTATATTGCAAGCTTATAAGAACAAATAAAGAATTATAAATAGTAATCTTCCATACTTTATATATACTTTCATTTGCAGGTTGAGAATCAGTCTAGCCTCCAGGCCAAAATTTATAAAAGGAGTGCCTGGTTTGAACTCATTGGATCATAGGTGGGGGATGGGGTTACTTTTCCATAGCAACTGCACCCCTATTGGTCATCAATGAACTGTCCTGTCTCTGCTGTGTATTTAATTATTTATTTGCTTTTTTTTCCCCCAGGGGATACTGGGGAGGACCTGCTCCATACAGAAAACTGTTGCACCTTGGGATGAAGTAACTGCAGTAAAGTGCATCCATTTCCAATCTGTAGCACAATGCTTGATTTCCTAATGTGATCATGCCATATCTCAACCTGTTAATAAAACATGCCTTTGGCTCCGTTTTAACATAGTAATGGAAGAGACAAACATCCATCGAGTTTTATGCTTTTTTTCACACAATTCTGCTTTTACTCAATTCAGGGGCAGACAAAACAAATGATAAAAAAATCAAATGATATCCCAGTTTCCCTCAAAAGGGGTAAAAATGGCCAATAGGCCAGTCCTCAATTCAGTATGAATTTATTTAGGATTTAGGTTTCTTTATAAACTCACCATTTTCTTTCAAAGCAACAAGTTCATATGATTTTGTCCAATGAAAATACAACACTGCTTGCTGCTACTTCACTCAATTCACTATATGGCCAGTGTTTTAGTTTGAATCACAGAATTTTAGGATTATGGTAAACAACTAAAAAATTCCATGCATTTGTTTCGTAAAATTCCATTTTATTGATGATAATTTTGTATTTTTGGAACAAAACTCAACATCTTATTGTTTTATACAGTAGATCAATAAAGATCTGGAGATTGTGGTGAGAAACCAAATTTTTGTTGTTAATGTTATTTTTGCTAATGTACACACTGCTTTGTAATTCTCACTGCCACACACATATTTGGGGAAAGTGGTCAGCAAGTAAAAGACTTTTGATTACTAGTATATTTTTGTACTTGTATTGTATGTATTTTAATCTTGCTTTAAAAAATGGCTGGGAGACAATGTAGACATTCAGAAAGGGAACCTAAAAAAAAACAATCTACTATGAAACCTGATTAAAGTGGTTGCACATTATTACTAGATTTCTGAATGTGTATATTGGCTCCCAATAACTTTCTATTGTAATCATTATTATACAACTACTGTCCACAATAAAGAACCTGTCCACTACAAAGGTGGTTAAAGGAACGTGGATCAGTATCTAAAAGCACAACAAAATGATGTGGCCATTATCTTCAGTTGCAATGGTCATTTCTGCCACAGAAAGCGGTTGCTTGGACTAGGCCAGACCCCCATGTGCAGGCCCTGTCTCACTATATTTTGCCTCTATAGGTTTACAATACATTCTTTGTAATACAAGAAGTCACCCCCATGCAGTGCCCAATAATAGTATAAATTCAATTGAATCTGAACCCATCAGGATGTTCTTTAAACTTAAGGTGGCCATACACGGGCAGATAAAGCTGCCGATATTGGTCGTTTGGACCGATTTGACAGCTTATCTGCCCGTGTATGGGGGCTTCCGACGGGTCTTCCCGATCGATATCTGGCCACGATATCGTTCGGGAAGGTTGGATTTTTACCCGTCGGAGCTGCTTGGCGCCATACAGCCGAACGCTCGAATTATCCCCGATATAGCCACGCAGTTTAGTGGCATATCGGGGAAAGATCCGCTCGTTTGGCGATGTTGCCAAACGAGCGGATCTTTGAGTCTATGGCCACCTTAAGAGCATGCTTCTAAACAAGAGTAAACAGAAAGGGGGGTTATTTAAGAAAAGCCTAATTTATTTAATTATTTTCTGAAATATACTCCAACCCAATCCACATGGGTTATTTTCCCTTTTTTAACAATACATTTTCCCAAAAAACTCCAGTCCAGGATAAAACTCGAACAAATAGAATCAGATTTTTACCCGAAAACCATGAAATCTTTGGATTGTTGCACGAAACCCAGCGCAGATCAGGATATATTCAGGACTTCTCCCACTTACCCAACCATGGCAGGTCTGAGATGCTGGATTTTCGGATTCAGACTTTTTCCATCCTCGGGGTATAATAAACCATGAAAAATTCTAGTTTTTTTCCCCCTACTATAATGAAATTTTTGTATAGTTTTTGGCATTTGGACAAATAAATAACCCCCAAAAACGTTGCCATTGATACCCTCAAAGCAGCTAAATCGGGAACATAGAAGATCTAGAGTGAGTCCTATATAATTATATACAAAGTAACAGTAATTATGAGATTTTCACTTTGACAATTTGAGATGATTGTGGCTTTAACAATGAATTGCTACAAGAGTGTCCTTTAGCACAACCTTAGATTTAAGTTATTGCACATGCTTTGGGGAGGGCTTGCTAAAACTCTACCTACTTCTGAAGCAAATATTTATCCACAAACATGAACCTAATTGCAAACCTTAACAGTAAATCTAAGGATTAGCAGGCTAGATTTAGATGTTAAAAATTAAATCTGAACTTCCACAACCAATAAATCTTCCGAAGAGGGCTTGCCATTGAATAACATTGCAATTTCCGTAAAACATATACTTGTGGCAATTTGGCTTGATCACAGGAAAATGCAAAGGAAGTGAATTTCCCAGGATCAAGCAGGATTGCTGTGAGTATATGTTTTACTTGCAGAGAGCGGCAAGCCATTTTCGTGAGATTTGTCCACAGTGACACAGATTTAAACGTGGGAGACAGAGCTTACTGTATGATATCCAACATTAATTAAATGGATAAAGGCAGCTGCATTTAAGACCCAGCAAAGACCTTTGACTCAAAAACCAGTGTTACAAATGGTTGTCTGGGTACAGACAGAGGGCATTATCTGTGCTTTCTTCACCAATGATCAATTAAGTGTGACATTATGATAAATCCACACAGGAACAAGGTGTATTACTAGTCTGGTTCAGATTCTCCTGTGCTGCTGTGTGAATATTTGGAAAGTTTCACAAGCTTGATAACCTCTGCTTTTTAACAGCCAGCTGTTGCTGCCACTCACTAACACCAGCACATGTCATGTTGTGGAGTCATCGGTTTTAAAAGTTAGAGCACAAACGAAGGACACTTTATATAGATGTGCCTGGAACACATGGTATAGGCGTCGCACAAATGAAGGACACTTTATATAGATGTGCATGGAACACATGGTATAGGCGTGTCACACGCACAGTCAGGAAGGAGACGCTCATGTTCCTACTGACAGTATAAATAAATGTACAGTATGTATAGACAAAATGTTGCACATTTACACATGACCAACACAAACACTATTACTAGTCTATGATTGCGTCTGCGGATGTAAAGAAGTAGGTTTAGTGTGTGTGTGTGTATGTATGTATGTATGCATGTATGTATGTATGTGTAAACCTTGTTTAACATGCAAAAATTGTGATATAGGTGTTGTATTACTTGGTTATTATATATCTGGTCAACAATCGATACAGAACCACAACACAACTAAAGTTTTAGCTTCCACTGACATGGTTTATTTAAATGCGGCTTATTCATGGAAGAGTAGCTTCTTAAGAAGTCAGACCAAAAAGACAATCTTTATATGGAAAAATAGAAAAGCAGCGGATAAGTTAAAATCCAAAAGGCATCAACAGTCAAAGGCCACGCGTTCCTCTCATTCATTCCTGTAAAAAAAAAAAAAAATGAAAACAGAACTTAGAGCCAATGTACCCAAAGATTATAACCCCTCAGACTGATGTCAGAGACTAGAAGATGGCTACAAGAAGCATCGCACTGCAGCTATGTCAGCCAAAATGAGTGTCCTAACTTTTTCCTCAGATTAGATTTTTTTTTTATACATATCTTTAGTTTAATGAGTAACGCAGGGTTCATTTTTGTTGTTTACCTACAATTAAATCACTTTCTTTTCCAGAGATGAATATAAACAAGATTAGACATCAATATGTGAACATTTAATAAAGAACTAATATTTAATGGGGTGTTCTAATTTTGTTCGGGATTCGGCCTTTCCTGTTCCTTCCACATGGCAGTGGGCACACTATGGGTTAATCCCCCCTGCCTCGTGATTGGACAGGTTTTCCTCTATAAAAACTTACTTCCGCCCCCTGGCCGCCATCTTTTTTCCTCCTGTCGCTCCCCCCTGATGTCCAGCAGACTGCCTCTCTCCTGCTGAAGCTCCTGAGCCGAGGTTTTATCCTTGTGTGAGCTCTTGGAGAAGCCGACGGGCTTATGGCCAAATTGTGCCCCCGGTGCGGTCAGACGCAATGCCGTGTAAACGGCGCATGCGCAATAAGACACCGTTGCTTCCACAGCCAACATGGCGACGGACGCCAGCGTGTTTCGCGGGAGCGCGAACGCATGGACGCGGACGCACGCTCGATATTGACGCCAGGGCGCGAAAACGAGCGGAAATGACGCATGGAAGCAGATTGGCGCGAAAAATTTAAATTCTGGGCGCCATCTCCCCCTCAAGCTGCCAGACTGGTAAGACAACTGTTTGCCTGAAGTGCCTTTGTGCGGTTCAGAGGGTACAACTGTAAGTACACCTCTGTTTATTACGTTAAGCCCACATGAATGAGCAGGACACCCTGGATATATATGTTCCTCTCCTTCCAGAGTCAGAATTAGGATTATTCTCAATGAGTTCCAGACGCTCTCATTCGGGCTCAAGGGGGTGAGTTATTACGAGAGGCGAAGATTGGATGTCTTTTCACAGTGGGCACACTATGGGTGCTAATTGTATTCTTCTCTTGACAGGAGCTCTCCTGGAAGTCAGAGAAGAAAATCCAATAGGAGACAATGCGCTTCCTGCGACAATCCAGCTTTGCCAGACAGCAATTCCTGTGCCAAATGCATACAGAATCCGGAAGGGAATCAGGCCCAATTCTCTGAGTTCATGTCTTGGATGAAGGAGTCATTTAACAAATCCATGGCTGATATGGTTACACAAGTGACGGATAACGTGCTTAAAAATATCAGCCCCCATCTCAGCGGTTTAGACCAACCAACACCTATTGCTATTGAAGCTCCAGAAGGTGCAGCATTCATCGGCGGAGGACATCTGCAAGGCAGTAGTCTGGAAGGCCGAAGTGTTGAACTAAGGAGGGATAGCCCAGAATCAGATGGAGAGCTATCAACCACCAGTTCCACCATAGAGGATTCAGCTTTCAACACAGATCTAGTAGAGCCCTTAATCAAAGCTTTAAGGAAAACCTTGGATTTGGAAGAAAAATCACAATCTCCAACCAAAAAAGACAAAATGTTCAAATCCATAGCAAAGAAAAATCATTTGTTTCCTATCCATGAATTTATTCAGAAGACAGTAGACTCTGAATGGGAAAATCCAGATAGAAAATTCACTATTTCAAGAAGATTCAGAAAGATGTTCCCCTTTCCATCAGACCAATCCAAAGCCTGGGAATTCGCTCCCAAAGTGGACGCAGCGATCACTCGCGTGGCCAGAAGAACCACACTTCCAGTGGACGAAGGTGTCTCACTTCGAGACCCCATGGAAAGGAGGCAAGATGCCTCACTCAAAAGAGCTTACGTAGCAGGAGGAGCTACTTGCAAAGCTGCCGTGGCCATTACCTCTGTCACCAGAGCCAACAATATCTGGCTACAGGAACTGGAAGAAGCTATTAAAAAAGGCGAAGACAGGAGCAAACTGGCCTACATGCTACAAGATATCAAGGTGGCGAACGATTTTGTAGCCGAAGCATCCATGGATGTGGTCAAACTGGCAGGGAAATCCATGAGTCTGTCAGTAACCGCGAGGAGAGGTCTTTGGTTAAGACACTGGAACGCGGATCCGCAATCCAAACACAACCTTTGCTCCCTACCTTTTAGGGGTAACCTACTGTTCGGACCAGAGTTGGATCAAATTATATCCAAAATGTCCGCAGGGAAATCACCTTTTCTCCCTCAGGATAGACGAGATGGGAGACAGGTCAGAGGCAGATTCACCTCTAGACCCAATTTCAAAGATGCCAAACAATACAAACCAGGCAAACCTTTTTCCAGACAGTGGAAACCTAAAGACCAGTCCTTTCCTGGGAAGAGTCCAAAAACAGGAAAAAAGGGCATGAAGGTCTTGGAGCCCCTCAGTCCATTGTAGGAGGCAGACTCTCTCTTTTCAAGACGGAGTGGGCTCGGGAAATAAAAGACACTTGGGTGACAGACATAGTATCAAACGGATACAACTTGGAATTCAAAAGCTTCCCACCTACCAATTTTATGTCTTCAGACAGACGCATGTCCCCAGAAGGAAGGAAAGTACTAACCTTCACCATACGAGAACTACTAGAAAAAAAGATAATATCTGTAGTTCCCAGGGACCAAAGGCACCAAGGTCTGTACTCCCACTTGTTTCTTCGGAGAAAAGCAAACGGAGAATTCAGAGTAATCCTGAACCTACAATTGCTCAACCGCAATCTTCACATTCCCTCATTCAGAATGGAGACCCTAAAGTCAATATCTCATTGCTTAGAACAAGGGGACTGGCTAGTAAAGCTGGACCTGAAAGACGCTTACTTACACATCCCAGTAACAAAGCGCCACAGGAAATACTTGAGGTTCAACATACTAAACCGACACTTTCAATACCGTGCCCTACCTTTTGGACTCGCGACGGCCCCAAGAATATTCACCAAGATCCTGGCACCAGTGATAGCCAATCTGAGACTAGCAGGAATACAAATTTTCGCCTACCTCGACGATCTCCTAATCATATGCCCCAACAGGGATCTTCTGAGGGCCCACCTTCTTACAACCTCTGCATATCTTCAGAGCCTGGGCTGGTTGATCAACTGGGAAAAGAGCCACACTCAACCTACACAAGAATTAGAATTTCTGGGAGTCCTAATAAACACTCGGACTCTATCCTTAAGCCTCCCAACAAGGAAGATTCCAGAGATCAGAGAAGCGGTCCTAGCCCTCACTCGATTCCCCATGACAACAGCACGAATATGCCAACAAATCTTGGGGAAACTAGGATCCACATCAGAATGCGTCAAGTGGGCCAGAATGCACACCAGAGCACTCCAGAAGGAGTTTCTCTCGAATTGGGACCACGACTATATGAACCCCAATCAACTCATCAGTTTAAGCCCAGCTACCATGGCATCTCTCAACTGGTGGCTACAGGAAGTGAATCTCCTACAACCCATTTGTCTTCTTCCAAAAAATTGGATAACCATCACAACGGATGCCAGCAAGACAGGATGGGGGGCACACCTAGGGAATCACAGGGTACTGGGGAACTGGAACAAGGAAGAGAAACGCAAATCGTCCAACTGGAAGGAATTGAAAGCCATCTTCCTAAGTCTCCTCAAATTCCAACACCTAGTCCAAGGAAAAGCTGTACGGATCAGGTCAGACAACATGACGGCGGTGACTTACGTCAACAAACAAGGTGGAACAAAATCACGAGAGCTATTAACCTTGACCACTCATATGGGTGGAACTCCACCTGACAGACCTAAAAGCAGTACATGTCCCAGGCTGTCAGAACTCTCTAGCAGACAAATTGAGCCGCTCACATGTGATTCCGGGAGAATGGGAACTAAACCAAAAAGCATTCCTCCTCATCCAATCAAAATGGGGTCCTTTTGCCCTAGACCTAATGGCAATGAGCAGAAACACGAAACTGGCAACCTTTGTGTCTTGGGGCCTAGACAAAGGGGCAGCATTCAAAGATGCATTTTCAATAACATGGAACTTCCACAGACCATACATCTTCCCTCCATTTCCCCTGATTCCCCGGATCTTAGACAAGATCAAAGAGGATCGAACGGAAGTGGTGTTAGTAGCCCCACTCTGGCCAAGGAGACCATGGTTTCCTCTCCTCCTACGACTAGCAGTCGAACAACCTCTCACCCTTCCGGTCCTCCCGGATCTCCTCAGCCAGGGGGTAATCTTCCATCCTCATCCCGAGAGACTGCACTTGACGGCATGGCTCTTGAAAGGAGGAATCTGAGATCATCTGGGTTATCTGCTAACTCCATTTCCACACTTTTAGCAGCTAGGAAATCTTCCACCATCCAAAAGTATTTCACGGTATGGAAATTTCTGGACTGGGGAAAATCTAATGACTTGAATCACCAAAACCTATCAGAAATCAAGCTAATAGAGTTCCTTCAGCAAGGGGTTGATAGAGGCCTCAGCAATTCCACCATTAAAGGCCAGGTCTCGGCTATATCTCATTTCTCCGAAACTCCTTGGGCTCAACATGCCCTGGTGAAAAGATTTTTCCAAGGGTTAAGAAGACTCAGACCTAGAGTCCGCTCAATCGTTCCCCCTTGGGACCTCAACTTAGTCCTAAACTCCTTAACTAAGGAACCTTTCGAACCTTTGGACACGGTACCCCTCAAGTTTCTGACACTCAAGATGTGCTTCCTTCTAGCGATTACATCAGCAAGGCGAGTGTGCGAGCTGCAAGCCCTGTCAATACAAGAAGGCAAACTTTCTTTCTTACAAGACAGAGTTATCTTAAAAACAACAGACGAGTTTCGCCCTAAAAGACTCTCCGACTTTCATACATCACAAGATATCATACTGCCATCCTTCTTCCAAGATCCGAAGTCGGATGAGGAAATACGTCTACACACTCTGGATGTCATTAGATGCCTGTCTATCTATTTAGATAGAGTCAAGACCTTCAGGAAGACCGAATCCCTCCTGGTGATCCCCTCTGGGAACAAAGCAGGAACTCAGCCTTCCAAGTCGACAATAGCCAATTGGATCAAGCAATGCATACATCTGGCTTATAACTCTCAACAAGACAGTGTACCCTCTAATGTAAAAGCGCACTCCACGAGGGCATTGGCTGCGTCCTGGGCATTCCATTCCAGGGCTTCGGCGGAGGACATCTGCAAGGCGGCAGTCTGGTCCTCCCTTCATACGTTTGCTAAACACTATCATTTTGATGTTTTCATGAAAAAATGCTCGGCTTTCGGTTCAGCCGTTCTGCAGTCTGCTCTACTTGATAATTAAATATTCCCTCCCAGCAATTGTGTTGATCTTTTGTACATCCCATAGTGTGCCCACTGCCATGTGGAAGGAACAGGAAACGAGAAAATCAATTCATACTTACCGAGATTTTCTTTTCCTGGACTGTAACATGGCAGTGGGCACAGCTTCCCACCCTGTTTGGGGGGAGACTCCAGTACGTCAAAGATGGCGGCCAGGGGGCGGAAGTAAGTTTTTATAGAGGAAAACCTGTCCAATCACGAGGCAGGGGGGATTAACCCATAGTGTGCCCACTGCCATGTTACAGTCCAGGAAAAGAAAATCTCGGTAAGTATGAATTGATTTTCTCGTTTTTCAGCAGGATTCGGATTCAGCTGAATCCTTCTGCCCGGCCTATGCAAATGAGGGGCGGGGAGGGAAATCGCATGACTTTTTGTCACAAAACAAGGAAGTAAAAATCCCAGTTATTGTCAATAAAATGCATTTTTATAGCCACCATCTCTGGCAGCTTGACGTCTTTTTCCTAGGTCAGGACTGAATCAACTTCACATGCATATGTTTCCTGCAGAAAGACAGCTGGGAAAAGGATGTCAAAGCGAGGGATGGCAACCATCAAACCAGTGCACTGTGGTATGCATGAAATAGATATATGGATTGCTTCAATTCTTTATAACCTATTACAATTTCCTCCTATGTATAGATTTCTGTGAGACTAAAACAAACAGGTGGCTTAACTTTTAGTATGGTATAGAATTATTTTTTTTGGTTGGTCTTCGTTTTTTTATTTCTTAGTTTTAAATTATTTGCTTTTTTTTCCCTGACTCTTTCCAACTTCCAAAAAAAAAAAAAGGGGGGGGTCATGGATTCCATCAGCCAAACTTATTTCTCTGTGAGGCTACAATGTTATTGCTACTATTTATCTTTCCAGTTATACAAACCACTGTCTGGTTGCAAGGATGATTTGAACCCTAGCAACAAATCTGATGAATTTCGAAACTGGGGAGATGCTGAACAAAAAGCTAAATAATTTAAAAATAAAAAGTGAAAACCAGCTGCAGTTTGTCTCAGAATATTAAGTGTTTAGTAGTGATATGCGGGCCGACCCGAGGCCCGTGGGTCGGGCGAGTTCGTTCCGACCCCTGGTCAAAATGCACGGGTCGCGGGCGGGTGCAGGTTGAGCTCTTCTCCTGCTCTCCCTGTCCGCGAACTAGTACTGCTGGCTTCCGGCGCCGGAATTTATAGACTTCCGCCTGCCCCGCCCTTTTGTGACGTCACTGCGGGCGCGGGTCTATAAATAAAGGGGAGGAGCAGGCCCGGGTCAGATGCGGGTTGGGAGCGGGCGGGTTAGGGCCATCACTAGTGCTTAGCCATACTAAAAGTTAATTTTAAAGGGCATGTCAACCCCAAGATAAAAGTTTGCACAATAAGAGAAAACAGGATTTTTTGTTACTCACCGTTAAATCTGTTTCTCTGTAGTCGAAAGGGGGACACAGGGACCGATGGGGTTAAGCTCCATCCTCCAGGAGGCAGGACACTTGAAGTAATTAAGGGGCGTGGCCAACGGGCTTTACCCCTCACACTGTACATTCCTATTCAGTTTGTTCCAAAGCTGCTAACGTAATTATTAAAACTAGTAACAGAAAGTAAACCAAGGAACTATTCAAACGTGACCAAGTGGTCACCAGCTCGCCGAGGTGGGAAGCCCTGTGTCCCCCTTTCGACTACAGAGAAACAGATTTAACGGTGAGTAACAAAAAATCCTGTTTTCTCTGTCGTCTTAGGGGGACACAGGGACCGATGGGGACTTAACAAAGCAGTCCCAACAACAGCAGGGTGGGAGCGAGCTGTATATACATATATGAAGTTATTTGATTACGGATTGCAACACCTTCCGTCCAAGAGAAGCTTCAGCGGAAGAATATGTGTCGACTTTGTAAAATTTGGCAAATGTATGAGTAGAGGACCAGGTAGCCGCCTTACAGATCTGCTCTAAGGAAGCTGAGTTACGCCATGCCCAGGAAGCACCCACCGCTCTAGTAGAGTGAGCCCTGAGTCCTTCTGGAGGAGGTCTTCCTTTTGCAGAATAAGCTTGTTTAATCGACTCTCTGATCCATCTAGACAAGACTGATTTTGAAGCTGGCTGACCCCTGCGGGGACCAGATGGAAGAACGAACAGAGCTGTAGATTTCCGAAAGGATTTGGAACGATCAATATACCATCGCAATGCTCTGACAACATCTAACTTGTGTAGTCGGCGTTCCTTATCATTCTTCGGATCTGGACAGAGAGAAGGAACTACAATTTCTTGGTTCACATGAAAGGCAGAAACAACCTTGGGCAAGAACGTCGGCACCGTTCTGAGAACAGCTTTATCTTTATGGAATATCAAGTATGGAGGTTCACACGAAAGGGCGCTAAGTTCCGATACTCTTCTAGTAGATGAAATTGCCACCAGAAATACCACCTTATAAGTAATCCATGTATCAGATACTGAACTTAATGGTTCAAACGGTGGATCGAGTAACGCTTCCAGCACTAGATTGAGGTCCCAGCCTGCCACGGGTGGGCGGAATGGTGGCATGATGTGTGCCACTCCTTGCAAAAACGTACGTATAATGTCTTCATTCGCTAGGCGAGATTGAAAGAGGATTGACAGAGCCGACACTTGAACCTTTAAAGAGCTAAGCTTGAGGCCCATTTTCAATCCTTGTTGCAGAAAGGAAAGTATTCGTGGTAACTGTAGTTCAAGGAAAGGAAAGTCTGACTCCTTACACCAATTGTAGTACGAGTGCCACACTCTGTGGTAAGACCTGGACGAAGATGCTTTTCTAGCCTTCAACATGGTAGGTATGACCTCTTCAGCTAATCCTTGGCTCTTCCAGATGGAAATCTCAACAGCCATCCCGTCAAAGAGAACAGTCCGGGGTTGTGGTGTGTTATGGGCCCCTGCTGCAGAAGATCTGGTCTGGACTCCAGCCAAACTGGCTGAGCGATTGACATTTCCCGTAGATCGGTGAACCACGTTCTCCGAGGCCAATATGGTGCTACCACAATTACTGTCAATTGAGATTGTTTGATCTTTTTGAGCACTCTCGGTAGCATAGGAAGTGGAGGGAATACATATGCTAGATTGAAATTCCAGTGCTGGGTCATGGCATCCACCCCCAGTGCCAACGGATCCCTGTAGCGGGCGAAAAACCTTGTTACTTTTCGGTTGCTTCTGGAAGCCATTAGGTCTATGCTGGGAATGCCCCATTGATTCGTGAGCTGTTCGAACGCTTCTGGGTGTAGTTCCCATTCCCCTGGATCCAGATGATTTCGACTGAGGAAGTCTGCCTTTGTATTGGATATTCCCGGAATGTGTATTGCAGATAGCTGCACTGAATTGATCTCTGCCCAGTGTAGGATTTGTCTTGCTTCCGTCAGTGCTGCCCGACTTCTCGTGCCTCCCTGACGGTTTATGTACGCTACCGTTGTAGCGTTGTCGCTTTGAATGCGTATTGGTTTTTCTGCGAGCTGTTTCGTCCATTGAGCTAGGGCTAGCTTTACTGCTCTTAGTTCTAGGATATTTATCGATAGTCTGGATTCCTCGGGAGACCATAGACCTTGTGCTGACTGATTGTAGCAAGTCGCACCCCATCCCTGAAGACTGGCATCCGTTGATATCACAACCCAGTTCGGAGTTGCCCAGGATTGACCTACTGCTAGGTTCTTCGGACTCAGCCACCACCGCAATGCTTTCTTTGTCGGTTGTGATAATGAAAGGAGTCGAGATAGCGGACCCCCTTTCCATGAAGCAAGAATGCTTGCTTGAAGCGGTCGAAGGTGTATTTGTGCGAAAGGTACCGCCTCGATGGCCGACACCATCGTCCCTAAAACCTGCATTGCCCTGTGCACCGTTATCCATTGGCTGGATAAGAGTGACCGCACCTGATCCCTGATCCTGATCTGTTTTTCTGTGGGTAGACTTACAGTCTGCGAAATCGTGTTGAATTCCAGGCCCAGAAACAACATGTTGTGGCTGGGGTGGGGATTGGACTTCGACCAGTTGATGGTCCATCCGAAGTCCTGTAACAACTGTACCGCCTTCTGTAAATCCTCCTTGGCCCTCATCTCTGATCTGGCCTTCAGGAGAAGATCGTCCAAGTAGGGGGTCACTGAAATCCCTTGTAGCCTCAACGTGGCCGCTGTTACAGCCATTAACTTCGTGAACACTCTGGGGGCGGACGATAGTCCGAACGGAAGTGCCACAAACTGATAGTGCTTGTTTTTGAATGCGAATCGGAGATAAGATTGATGAGGAGGCCAAATCGGTACATGTAGGTAGGCATCTTTGATATCTAAGGACATCATCAGTTGACCCTGTTCCATCCCCCGAATTACAGACCTCAACGTTTCCATCTTGAAGCGTATCGACCGAATGAATTTGTTGAGACCCTTGAGATCGAGTACTGGTCGTAGTCCCCCATCCTTCTTTGGTACTGTAAACAGGTTGGAGTAAAACCCTGAGAATCTCTCCGTGTAGGGTACTGGAACTACAACTCCGGATCTCTCCATCTTGTCTATACACTGTAGAAAGGCTTTTGCCTTCTGGGGGTTGTGAGGTACTCTGGACATGAGGAACCTCCTGGGTGGAACAGTTGTGAAGTCTAGATGATAGCCTTCCGTCACAATTTCTTTGACCCAAGCATCCGTAGAATGCCGGGTCCATTCCTCCCGGAATCGAAGTAACTTGCCCCCTATCCAGTCCAACGATTCCGGAGGGAGTGCCCCGTCAGACTGACGTGGGCTTTTCTCCTGAGGGCTTGTTGTGAGGTCTATTGTTCTTCCAGGTTGGCCGACCTTTATCGTTGGATTTAGGTCGAAAGTGAGATCTTTGAGGGGAACTGTTACGTCTTGTATATCTCCCGCTGTGGCCACGAAAAAATTTCCCCTTTCTATGTGAAGAGGCCGCTCTGCTTTTGGCTTGTGGTAGGAAAGTGCTCTTGCCCCCTGTTGCTTGCGAGATGATCTTTTCCAGCTCTTCTCCAAAAAGACGTTGACCTTTAAAGGGCAGTGAAGTTAGTGACTTCTTGGAACTAAGGTCCGCAGACCAATTTTTGAGCCACAGTGTTCTGCGTGCTGCAATGGATAAAGCTGAAGTGTGCGCCGTAATTTGAGATGTATCCAAAGTGGTATCACAGAGATAACTAGAGGCCTCAGCTATGGCTTGAGCAGAGGTTAACAATTCTTGTCTGGACGTTCCATTCTGAATGTCCTTAATTAGGCCCTCAGACCATGCTTGAATAGCTCTGGACACCCATGCTGATGCCAAACAGGGACGCAACGTCGACCCTGCAGAGGTGTAAATCGCCCTTAGAAAACCTTCGAGCCTTCTGTCCGAAGGGTCTTTGAATGCTGCCGAGTCAGTGACTGGAAGAGTGGTGGATTTTGAAAGTCTAGACACTGGAGCATCTACTGCCGGTGGGTTAGACCATTTTTCCACCAATTCCTTTGGGAATGGATATGACTTTGAGAATTTTTTGGTAGCTTGAAATTTATGTTCGGGGGAATTCCACTCATCCTGGATCAGACTCTGTAATTGCTCATTTTCTGGAAAGCATACTGTTGATTTATGCTGTCTTTTAAATAGCGTAGGTGCGTTATCAGTCTGTTTGGGCTTTTGAGAAATATTCAGTACCTCAAGCACGCCCTTGATAATATTGTCTACATCGTGTAAATTTTCACGGTCTCTGCCCTCATCCTGATAGTCTTCCTCATCCATAGAAGAAGACCCAGAAGAATCAATTTCACCTTCAGAATGGAATAATTGTCGCTCAGGAGATGACTCATCAGATCTAGTAGGATTGACATCATCATCCTTTGTGTCATCTGACCGTTTGCGTTTAGCACTGGATTTGTGACTAAGTCTGACTAGAGCCTTTCCTAGGTTGTCTGCAATGGCAGGTAACCCCTGTAGAGATGCTAGGGATTGGGACAAATGAACAGCCCATAGAGGGGGCGGAGGTTCAACTGGAACTCTAGGATTTGGTTCCTCTGTGTCACTTCTAGGAGAATTTTCCACTTGTGCCGGTGGAATACTCCCTGAGACGCTGGCTGCACCCTGCCCCTGCGTGCAAGACCTGCACAGCGACTCCCCCTGGCCCCCTGAGAACTTATTCTGACAATTTGTACAAGCCAGGTATCTCACCTGTGCTGAAGTAGGGACCTTCCCCCCCGACCTCGTGAATATTCCCACTGGCCTACCTTCTGCCATGTTATATAAGAAGGTATAGTGTGTGGGGTATCGCCAGAAGATCACAGAGAGTGTTTCTCTTGGAGAGCCTGTCAGTAGCGTGCTTATCGGTGCGCTGTATGCTATAAAATGGCCGCCTGGAACGCATGTATGCGTTCCAATACGTGCGCGCATGCGCACCAGCGCTTTATTTCGCGCCGAAAAAAGATGGCCGCCGGAGCATCAGAAGGTGGAACTCATATGCGTTCCACTCTCAGGCGCTCCCGGCTCAGCGCAAGTAACTGCACAACCGGCGCTTCCATCCCCTCACACGGAGGACGGACCATGCGCCCAACACACACAGGCTATAGAGCGGATACTGTGGCCAGCACCCCAGAAGGGCAGCGTCGGTGGAGGTCAGGGGGGGGAGTGGGGGGGGGGCAATGGGGGGGAAACCAAGGTTAGGCAACGTTCCTGTTAACAGGTAAAATGCCACTTACCTTTCCCCCCACACCGGCTAGACCCTCTGCACTGGTTTCTGCAGTACAGGCAACGTCTAGGTGGTCTGTATAGCTTTATGCTAGATAATGACCCCGGTGTGTAGCACCACGTAGGGGGCTGCCTATACAAAAAACAGGTAACCCTGCTTTTTCGGCCTCACCCCGGGTATCAGACAGAGCTGAACGTAGCGTCAAACGCAGATCCAGCCTCCCGGTAGCAGGACACTTAAAAAACTGAATAGGAATGTACAGTGTGAGGGGTAAAGCCCGTTGGCCACGCCCCTTAATTACTTCAAGTGTCCTGCCTCCTGGAGGATGGAGCTTAACCCCATCGGTCCCTGTGTCCCCCTAAGACGACAGAGAAAACATAATTCCAAGCAACTTTCCAATATACATGTATTAAAATATACGTTGCTTTTAAAGTTATTCATAAATACAATTTCTATTGAAAGCAGCATTTGCTTAACTTTGGTTTTGTTCGTTTTTAAACAATGTTGCAAAAGTATTAGTTCCCCAGCAAAGACAGGTCTGTTAATCAGCTGCCTTTTCTTACATTGTATCAACAGTCTGTCCCTTTATATCAAACACTGCTTTCAATAGTAATTCATATGCAAATAGAATAGAATAAAAAGCATAGAATTGCAATGAATGTATGTAATGCAAAGTTATTTAGAAAAAAAGATAACATAAATGATTTGACTCCACCCAGATATGGTTTTATGAGAGCAGGGAGTCAATATAAGTAAAAGTTCCTTTACCTTGCTGTTTATAAGATCCAGTATGTCTCCATACACTCTGTTGAACAACTCTTCTCTGGTATTTGTCCCATCCAGTTGCTCTAAAATGAACAACACAGCTGCCATATTAGAAGCCAGCCATTAAAACAAGAGTAGACATAAAGATGCAGACAGGGCCGACATTACAGGGCCCTGTACAACCCCAGCCCCACACAACAGTTAAAAGACCACACAGACATCAGCGCTAAAAAAGGTACCCCCCCACACGTTATAAAAAGCTATTGATGGTCAGGGCCCCCTTATAAGTTAAAGGAAAACTGTGTTGCCAGGGCCCCCCTTAAGTTTTTTAAAAAATTGGTGGTCAGGGCACCCCTACATGTTAAAAAAAAAAAAATTGGTGACAGGGCCCCCCTATAAGGTTTAAAAAAAATTGGGACCCCAAAGATTATTTTTTTTAAAAAAAACATTGGTGGCAGGGGCCTATAGAATATTAAAATAATACATTGGTGGCCAGTGGATTAAAAAAAACAGTAGAATTGAACTCGTGACTTCAGGACTTCGACTTCTCCCCCTTTCGTGTCTTTGGGTCGTTTTCCTGCTTCAGGACTTCAATTTCGGCTGTGTTCATGGCTTCGGGTCTTTTCGGCACTTCGGAAATGGCTGCAGGCTTCGGCACTGTCAAGGGGGCCCGGCTCTTTTTTTTTTTCAAGTGCAGCACTGCGGGCCTCCCCCTTCAGGCCGGGGCAACTCGTACGCCCTGCCCCCCCTGATGGCGGCCCTGAAGGCAGACACTTAAGAAGGGACATCGCTTTACTCAAGTGCCATGACTTACTGAGGTTTTTTAAATATGAAAACTGAACACCTGGGCTGCCTTCTTAGCTCAGAAGCTGCCAAGGGCATAACTACAGCTGCTTCAACCAGATTTAGGCCCTGGGGGAGCAAATGAGGTTTCAATTGGGAGAAAATAACTTACCAACATTAACTGTTAATTCTTCCATTATATTCTTGTGCTTTATGTACATAGGCCAAACATGGCCATCAAACAGTCCCGGTGGATCTGGAACGGTGTAGTTTCTTGAGCTTTTGTGAAGAGAAAAAAAAAATGATTTTCAATGTAAAATGCTAAATGTAATACAGAAGCATTTTTCAGTACAGCACATGTGACCAGTTGATGGTATAATACAAACAGACTGGTGCTGACCAACAGACTTTTAATGCCCCCCCATTCACAGTCCAGGATTACACCTGTAATTTAGTGCCAGAGGTTTTTTTCCTGACTTTGCTTTTCTGAGTGGTTGCAGTGGTGTTACTAGAGGTTACTGGGCCCCACAGAAAATTATTTTTCAGGCCCCCAAAATGACTAGAGATTGACCAGATTGTTTTACCAGTATTTATTGAAACTGTATATGAAGAGTAGGGCCTCATGGGGCCCCTATACCCATGGGCCCCTCTGCAGCCACAGGGTCTGCTTCCTCTGTTGTTACGCCCCTGCGTGGTTGGTTTCCAAAGAAGGCCTCATCAGACAGGCTGCAGTACTGCAGTTTTTCCAGCCTGTCTGATCCTTACACCAATTTTTACAATAAGGAGTACATTACACCCTATATGCTTTCACTGGGTTCTACATTGCATAATGCAAACAGAATTATATTGATTTATGATTAAAAAAACCTGTGTGTGACCACCAAATCATTATAATTAGTTTTAAAATGCTGACTGCTGAAGGCACAAACAAAAGAATGGAGCTCAAAAGTATTCTTTAAACAGACATATTTAGTGTACATATGAATTGTGAACAGTGTATCGTTAACATCTGTTGCAGTTAACTTGCTATGAAACGCAAGCCACATTTACTTGATAACAATAGAGATTAAACTGACACACACTGTAAGATAAGGGACTGATCTGAGCTTTGGTGTGACTAAGCATGATCATTCAAGATTTGTACAGTCTTTACCAAGAAACAGTGCTGCAAGTAAGCAGAGCAAAGTTCATATGATCGTTACCTATGAGAAAAAGCCCTATAGGTTGTGCTGCCATGTATCACTTACATTACATGTTTAATTCAAATTGACCAGGATCCCCTTCTTTTATAGACATTTCTTGGAAGATGAGGGGTAAATGTGCAGTAATATATATATATATATATATATATATATATATATATATATATATATATATATATATATATTTATTTATTTATTAAGCATGAAGTGATCCTATAGGGGTTGGAAATAAAGTAAAGTCATCAAATAAAAGTTGAAAATGAGGCATGTAACAGTTTAAGGGTTTGTTCTGAATACAGGCATATCAAGCACTACATCAGCAAACCGAATAGCAAACATTAATTTACAGAATAGCACACCCTTTAACAAAAGGAAATAAATCTAATTTAAACCAAGATAAGGAATAAAATTTGATACATCAAAGACAGCAAAGGGCTGATCAGGCTTTTAGTAACTGATCCTGATATATATATATATATATATATATATATATATATATATATATATATATATATACAGATGCAGCCACTTTGGTTTGTCTGTTTGACACAGAATATCTAAACACAGATATCCCATTTATCTCATTTAACACAGAAAACTGCGTCACAACATCCCATCTAATTACAACATTCACCATTGTGAACAATGGAGCTTTGGTATGCTAATGAAAAGGTTAAATGCATTAAATGAGTTAAGATGACTTAAGATAACACAGTTTCTTCAATTACCCCTGAGTCATGACGCATTTAACTCACAAATCCAAGTGGCTTCATCTGTATATATATATATATATATATATATATATATATATATATATATATATATATACAGTATAGATTAGTCAGGGCCTTGGTATCCAGGCCTTAAAAGTATGGAATTAAGCGGTTGATTAGGGCAGGCTAAACCAATGTATTTATACTACCTGCAAGTTGTAAGTAGCCAAGTATCCTAGTGTGCACATTTTTTTGGCCAGTTTAGCACTTTGCACTTGTGCTCATTATATGTTAATGCAACAGCTAAAAAGGAAAGATGGTAATGAAAAGCAATTAGTGTGTAGGTGCGTGTGTAAAAAAAAAAAACATCTTACCTCCTTCTCCTCTTGCATTCATCATAGGGTACAGAAAGAAAATAACATTTGGTGAACAGATCAATAAGTGGTCTGTAAAAAAATATATAAGAATTGTTAGTTTTCCATGTCATTCAAAACAATCTTGTACACTATTCTCATGCACTTAACTGCCAATTATACATAGCAGCACTATGTAACAGAATATACACAACCCACCCCCTTCCTTCACCCACAGTACCAGTAATCCAACCCAGACTTATCAGTATGGGATCCGTTAACCCGGAAACCTGTTATCCAGAAAGCTCTCAATTATGGAAATTGCGTCTCCCATAGACGCCGTTTTATCCAAATTTTAAAAATTATTCCCTTTTTCTCTGTAATAATAAAACAGTACCTTGTATTTGATCCAAACTAAAATATAATTAATCCTTATTGAAAGCAGAACCAGCCTATTGTGTTTATTTAATGTTTACATGATTTTGTAGTAGACTAGGTAAGAGGATCCAAATTAGGGAAAGATCCATTATCCGGAAAACCCCAAGTTCCAAGCATGCTGGATAACTTGTCCCATACCTGTATACATTTATCTTAATGATACATTTTCTGAAAACATCGCCATGCACACAAGGATAATATCACATGTTCTCAGGTTTTTCTATAGGATTGATGAATACAAATCAATATTTGCTCAGTCTCCCCCTTCAAACTATATACACATAGAACATAAAAATTAAAATTAAGAGGAATTAAAGACAACTTGCAACAACTTTACAGCAGTTTAGATTATCTCACTTACTTGTAGGTGTAAAGGAGAAATCCTTCTACAATAAGAATATGAAGACTTTCACGCTTCTCTGCATCTTGTGGTGCCTCGGAGTCTAATTCATTGTTGATACCATGTGAGCGTTCAAACTTAGCAGGATCTTTCTGCCAGCCATCAATTGTACTCATCATAGCTTCCATATCTAATGCTGTGATAACTAAACAAGCATGAGATATTGTGTTAGAATCTTTACAAAAAATAGAAGACGATTTATTGCAAACAAATGTTGTATCCCTTTGCCAATTATCTTTAGGTTACTAGAAGCAATAACCCTTACCGTCATACTGCTTAAATCCATCTTCAACTTCTATCTTGTCTTGGGGCTAAAACGGTGACCAGAAGAAAAAAAACAAACAACTAATGTGAAGAACTAAATCCCAGTCAATATAAAAGTCAGGCTTAGAATTAACTTTGTTAAAAATAATTGTAACCCGACAATTAAATTTTTAAGACTTCTAGATCTCAGTTTTAGTGTAAAACAAGAATCAAAGGGCAAGTCCTATCATGATGAATAAGGGGGTATATTGGTATTTTAATTTTTTTTCCCACAAGGCACCTTCATGACCCGACCCTAATACTGGATAAAAATCAGCTCAGGATCTCCTTTGGGGTCCTGATCTAAAGGTTAACAATACATGGCATAAAGGTTTTATGGTTTAACAATCATAAAAATGAATTTAGGTACAAGAGTTAAAAAGTAAGCATACTTTTCCCAAATAATTTACGTTTTTGTCAGTAGCACAGTGTAGAAAGCCACTGCTGTAGATTTTGTGATCCCCGATATTAAACGGGTTAATAGAAATGCCTTAATTTTGGCTTGTCTTTATAGTAAGAACTGTGCACAGGTCCACTTACAAATGCTAAATATATATATAAATGTATATTTATAATTTATACTGCAGTAAGCCTTGAACACTGGCTGTAACAATCACTTAATGCCAAAATCTAAACACTTTTACATCTATGATTGTTAGATGTGATATTCGGGGTTAACTGTATTTTTTTTTTTTTTTACTATGTCAAGAATTTGTTCCGGTTTAAAGCGCTTAAGAACAGACAGATGGCTGGCCAAAAACACCCAATAGCATTCAACTTGCTGTACAAGTAGTGTCTTACTTGTTGATACATTTGGTGTTTTGTCTTTCTGTAACAATGATACAGAACAACCAAATAGATATAAAACATTTTACATTGCCTGACTATGAAGAAAAAAATATATCTCACCTTGAAAAAATCATCCTGGTGTACCACACAGCAGTTTGGCAAAGAGTTAATCAGTTTGTTGGTGAGTGTTGTCTTTCCACCATTGGTTACGCTGTCATGAGACAAGAACGGAAAGTCAAGTAAAAATGTGTGGTCCGGAAGAATTGTGCTGAATGGTTTATGGCTTACAATAGTCATTACCTCCTTAATATGTTATATATGCCTACTAGTTACCCCAGACTGCTGACCTAGAAACGGTACCTGTATCATTATAGTGCCTTACGGACAATGCGGTTATTGTTGATGTTTATTTGAAAGCATTGTATTTTACATGTAACTAATCAGTTAAAACTTTAAAAAAAACTAAAAGAAAAATAGTGTTTGTGACGGATAAATTGGTTTTAGGAGGAATCTAACAAATATTTGTTCAATAACCAGAATCAAACCACTTTTCAGATGCACAGTTCATTAGTATACTTTACGTTTTGTCCCCCCATTGAGTGAAATAGCTCTATGTGTGTAAAAATTATGCTAAATATAGTGCCCAACACCCACCAGTATACTAATCTCATGTCAGAATACTGCCACTCAAAAATGCATTTGTCAGCCGTTAACCCCTATGAGTTTGCTTTGAGAGTAGTAATTCAGGGCTTGATCCTCCTTTCTATTGTGTGTCGGTATGTGTGCGTGTGTGTCGGTATGCGTGGGTGCGTGTCGGTATGCGTGCGTGCGTGTCGGTATGCGTGCGTGCGTGTCGGTATGCGTGGGTGTATGTGTGTAATTGATACTGCTACATTGCTGTCCAAGCTAGCAAATAAATGTAGAAACTTTATCCCCCTGTTAGAATAAGCGATCATTTCCAACCTCAGCCTACACATGGTTTATTTTGCTTTTTGTACATGGCATCCCAGTGGAATCAGGAGTCTGATTTGAACAAAACTACTAAAGTATCGCCCCATCTACATATTAATAAATGAGTTCATATATATTTAGCAGGGGTTTAACTATACAAGAAGGTGACCCTGAGCATTTCTTTTTACAGGAGAGTAAAGGTTTTTACACATGGGCAGTTTTTGTGCTTTTAAACACAGGTTTGAGTGCAAATAAACACATTAGTGTGTAAGAGCCCCAATACTGGCCATGGTAGCAGGTTACAATCGTTATGGGAAGCCGAAGAAATCTGCAGCAATCAATGAGAAAGGTCCCAATAGGGGTGAAACATCAGACATATGCAGAATGTGTTGAAAACAAAATAACACTATATACAGGGAGTGCTGCTCCCAAAGCCAATTTTTGATGTCTACTGCATTTGACTGTGCACCCTGGTTTTGAATTTCCATTGCTGGGCGACCGGGTGGAGTCAGAAAGTATAGGGGGGCAGCGACTTAACGTGTTTAGGAGAACTTTATTTTTCCCTAAAGCGTATCGGGGTCCTTTCTATGGAGCTTGGAAACATCTCACCACACCATTGGTATTCAGTGCTGAATTGCAGTACTAAAAGGGGTCATAATGACCTTCTGTCCCTAAACAGCACAGTGACCCATAAAACCAGTGCGATTTAAATGTTGCCATGACAACTGGCAAGCATGAGGCACCCAGAAATAGTAAAGACAAATTGAAACTGAGCCCCTGGACTGGTGAATAGAATTTCAGGACGATTTGTATTTAAGCTGTGCAAGGTTACTTCATTATTTACTTATTTATCTGCCACCTACAAAACGCCTTCTATAAATGAGAAGAGTATTTTTCGAGCTGTGACTAAAGCTTAACACGTGGCGGTGGAACAGGAATATGGAATATCTACACACACACATATCGGCCAGATGTTTTATGAAGAAGAACCTTTATGGCCGTGTTGGTCAATTAACAACTATATGATGTGGAAAAACAGAAAGCGTTTTAATACTGCAGACAGAGGTATGCAGCCCCTGTTTATACCATACAGTAGTACGTGCAGTTCGACAGATAATGGAATGTTATGCGCGCGCACACTGCCCGCGCGAAACAGCTGCGCCTGCGCACTTACCCTCCGATCCCCACGATGATCTTCATGGTGAGTCCTTGTAACTCCGAGTAAAATGATGAACGAATGAATGTAAAGGGATACTAAAATAATTGGGATACCCTAGAGAAACACGAAGAGTTAAAAGGAGCGGATTAAACGTCAACTACAAGGTCTGGTCTCCATTTCGAAAGGAAAGGCTCTGGGCACACTCCACATCAGCTGCACACTAGCGAAGAGGCAGGGGACAGCCGCTGCATGGAACTAGTTGGGAACGCTGTTCCCTGTCATTGGTCCTTGGATAGCTCGTAGGCGGGACAATGATCAGCGCAGACGTTGATTGGCTGTGACGCCAACAGATGGCGGTCAATCCGCGTTATTTTTGGTACTGTGTGTGAAGTTCACGGTCACCCGAAGCATCAAGTGCCGTGTGTAAGCCTGGCTGGAAAAAGTGGTACTGCCATAGAATGTGAACACTTTCTAAAAGGGGTTGTTTACATCTTTAACTATATATAGAATGGCTTTTTCTAAGCAAATTTTCAATTGATCTTCATTATTTATTTTCTATCGTTTTTTAATGATGTGCCTTCTTCTGAGTCTTTCCAGATTTCAAAACAGGGTCACTGACCCCCATCTAAAAACAAAAGCTTTGTAAGGCTAAACGTGTATAGTTATTACTACTTTTTATTGCTCATCTTTCTATTTGGGCCTCTCCTATTCATATTCCAGTCTCTTGTTTAAAGCAATGCCTGGTTGCTAGAGTAATTTGGACCCTAGCAACCAGATATCTGAAATTGCAAACTGGAAAGCGGCTGAATAAAAAGCTAAATAACTCAAAAAACACAAATAATAAAAAATTAAAACTAATTACAAATTGTCTCAGAATATCTCACTATTAAAAGTTAACTAAAGGGGAAAGCTTCATCTCCCCGAAAGAAGACACTTTCTAAACATAATCAATTAAAAATGCTTTACCATTTATGAAATAATCAAGTTACTGTTCAGTGTCTCACTCTCAGCAAAGTTGCTCTCCTCATGCTGAGGTCTGGGTCACATCTTCCTCCTAGTAGATGTTTTAGAGCTAATTGAACATCCTAAAACCCAGAATAAGGGTCAAGATTCCGGTAGTAGCTCAGACTTCTGCCTCTAACAGCAGCCTTTACTAAGGGGGTGAACCATCCGCTATGCCACAAGGTCTTACAGAGCGAAAACCAAGGCTCAGATTTTGGGCAGTCAAGGGAAACAGAGTGTAAGGGCGGAATTCCACAGGTGTTTTTCATCGGAACGCTGCACGGCAACGAAACACAGGCGACAAGTCAGATGCAATCACAGGCATCAAAATCGAATTGGACTCAACGAAAAGTCGCAGGTAAAACTACACGGTTAGACTGTCGGATGAAGACGCTGCTTTCTACATGCACATCCGTCAGTCGCGTCGGATGTAATATAGTTTTTATCTACGACTTTTCGTTGAGTCCAATTAGATTTTGACGGCGCCTGCGCTTGCATCCGACTTGGCACCTGCGTTTCGTCGACAGATCAGACGAAAAACTCCCCTGGAGTTGTTAAACAGTTGAAAGCAGCGCCGATTCTGCAATGCTGCCCCCCCTCACCAGCTTACGTGTCGGGAGGGGAGGCAGAAACACTATTGCGGAGAGCACAATTGCGTTTAAAAAACGGAAATTCGGCTCTTAAAGGTGCAGGAGCGGCTTTTTGCCGCCCCTGGAATCCTTTCAGGCGTCTCAGCTCGCCTCATTGGCGGAGCGCCCCTGGTTGAAAGAGGATCAATCAATGCATACTCAAGGACAGACTAGGGTCAATACCTAAGAGCAGCACAGTAACAAATCAATGTGGGGCATTGAAGAGTAACTTATCATATATGGTATAGAATGTTTCATTGATGATATTTAGAAAGTTTCTTATTTCAGTGACATATATCTTATATTAAAATGTAATTTTCAAAGCAGATCCCCTTTAAACAACTAGTCTGGTCACTGGCTCAATAGGAGAACCTCTTCAAAGCTCAAATAGGAAAACACTAGCCTCTATTGTCTTCAGTCAGTTGTCAACTGTATGTAGTATAAATTTATAAGATATTGTTATTAGATCTGGGACACTTCTATGCAGGGCCGGAACTAGGGATTGGCAGAAGAGGCATCTGCCTATGGTGTAACGATGTGGGGGAGCTGGGCAGGTACCTGTTCAAAATTCTTCTGCCTACCCCTAGTCCAGATTCACTCCCCTCTGCCGCTCTTGCCTCTCTTTTTTGTCACTCCCCCCTTTGTTTCCCTCCCCCTCCGTTATGGCACATGAGCGCCTTTTGCAATGTATATTAATTTTTATTATATGCCTGGGCTGACCAGTATCCACAGAGTTTAATATAAGATGCAGAAAGCTTCTTCAGATACTTCTCTGCACATTTCTCACTAAAAAAGATATACTGGATCCCCCCTGGGGCGTGTCTAGCCACCGAGAGTAATGGCTGCCTGATCCGTGTGCTCTGCAGGGACTTCACTGGCGAGGCACTAAAAGTTGGATATAACCATGGGGAAACTCGGGAAAAACAGACCGGAGAAGGAGAGAACACCCCTAAAGAAAAACCCAATGTCCCAGCTTGATGTGGCACCGCTATTTTTGCGCAAAAAATCAGACCGCATGTCTGCCAAAATGGCGCTGGCAGCTTCAAGTAAGGAGCCCTATGCCGATGCGGAACGGGATACATCTGAGCCTGACAGTGAGGGTGGACGAGGACGCAAACATCCGTACTTACCTGGCGAACTTGCCTTCACGCACAGAGCTGAAGTCCATGTTGCAGGAGGTAACTGCCTCACTTAAAGAGGAACTGAAAGAAATAAGAAATGATATGCTTAGCATCTCAACCCGCACTGATGACATAGAGGCAAACCAAACCAAACTATTGAATAATGACAAACTCCTCCACTCACAGATTGCATCACAGGCCCGCACTATCACTGAAATGCAGAGGCAGCTTGAAGACAACGAAAATAGGAGTAGGAGAAATAACATCAGGGTAAAGGGCCTCCCTGAAGCTGTTTCTACAGAGGAGATACTACCAGCTTTATTGAAAATATTCAATGACCTTCTCTCCAGGGACCCTGATACAGCTATTGAAATTGAACGTGCTCACAGAGTTCAGAAGCCTAAGGCTGCCCCGCTTAATGCTCCTAGGGATGTATTATGCTGCCTCAACAGTTTTAAACTGAAAGAAGAGATTATTCAAAAGTCCAAAGCTACTAACAATTTGACTTATGAAGATTGTTCGATAAAACTTTTTCAAGATGTGTCCCGCACTACTTTGATGAAGCGGAAGGCCCTAAAACCACTGACAGAGGTTCTCCGGGAAAAAAGCATTCCCTATAGATGGGGATTCCCGTTTGCCCTAATAGTAACCAAAGAGGGTACTCAGATTTCACTGAGAGTTCCAGATGATACCTCTCATTTCATACAGAGGCTACAACTACCACAGCTACAACTTCCAGGCTGGATTAAAGAAGCTGAAGACCTTATGGGACCGGACCTAACCTTACAAGGAGGATGGACAATGCAACGTACCCCCAGACAGACACCAAGAACACCAAGGAATATGCCTCAACGAGAAAGACATTTTTCCAAGTAAACAAAACTCTAATAGGAGCCACACCATGCTCCACGCTGTTTCTGCTCAGGCTGTCATAGGGTCGCGACCCCATCCTGACTGTCATGTTGGTCGTTACAAGAACTTTTCAGACATGATGTTGGCGCTATAAGGTCATATATCTTGTTTATTTTCTTTCACTACTTATAAGGCACATATTAACATGATAATACTGTTTCGGTTACGTAACAAGGTTAATTAAGGTTTCCCCAATACACCCACTTATATGTTATGTTTGCCTGCTGGTGACTAGATCCTCAGTAGTTAATTGCTTCTCGTCTAGTTACCTCTCGGCCGCTAAACTCTCTCCCCAAATATACATTGGCCGCGAGATATAATAACCAGAGAGGGGTGTTGTCTTTTCCCCCTTTCCCTCTGGTTCGGCCATGTTGGAACGAATGGTTCCATTGTTTAACTTCCCCAGTTTTCCACTCTTTCTCTTTCTTCTCCCTCCCAAAAAGGTCATAGCAAGTACAACAAAATCTGGTCTATACATATTTAATGTGCATAATTGTTCAAACAATGTTCTCATAACCTTTATTAAATAATATGGAATGTAAGATTATAAGTTACAATGTTAATGGGATCAACGAGCCGGTTAAGAGATCACAAATTCTGAATGAATGCAAAAGATTGGGGGCTAAGATTATCCTTCTTCAGGAAACTCATTTCAAAGAAAATAAAACACCGAAGCTTAAATTTAAACAATACAACTTGTTGTTTACGAGCAATAATCCAATTAAAAAAAGCACTGGTGTCCTTACTCTAATCCACAAGGATCTACCCTTTATTCTGTTAGACCAAATAAATGATACTGAAGGAAGATATGTGATAATTAAGGGGAAAATAGCTGATTATAACATCACAATTGCAAATGTTTATGCTCCAAATTCGGATCAAGTCTCTTTTGTGTGTAAATTTCTTTCTAAGCTTTCATCATTTGCAGAAGGTTATATTGTGCTTGGGGGGGACTTCAATCTTCCTTTGAATCCTTTGACCGATACATCTAATAAAAAAACTAATATATCATATAGAGGTCTTAAAAAAGTAAAAACGGCCTTAGCCGATTTGCAACTGGTAGACTCCTGGAGATGCATAAACCCTCATTCCATGGACTATTCTCATTATTCTAAAACTCATAATTGTTATTCCAGGATTGATTATATTTATGTTTCCCACAACTGGATTCAATATTGTTATGATGCAAAAATCACACAATGCATTTTATCAGACCACTCCCCAGTTGTGGTTAACTGCAAATTCCCTAATACCACTAAATCTGAATTCAACTGGAGATTGAATAATACCCTTTTGCTTAATGATAAGAATAAGGAGGAAATACGGAGAATGTTAGAGAAATTTTTTCTGATTAACAACCTTCCAGGTACTAATCCGGCAATACTCTGGGAAACACATAAATGTGTAATAAGAGGAAAACTGATCTCATTGTGCTCCAAAATCAAAAAAGACAGAGAAAGACATATCCAGACCTTACTAAAAGATATTGCCCTCCTTGAACAGGCACATAAGCAAACATTAGCATCTGATACACTGTCTAGTTTAAACAAAAAAAGGTTCCACCTGAAATCTATTCTTGATCAGTGCTCCTACAGAGCATACTTGAGAAGTAAGCAAAAAACGTATGAGTTAGGAGACAAAAGCACAAAGCATTTTGCTGCTATTCTTAAAAAAATCCAACCTAGTTCTTTCATACCAACTATTAAAATCAACAAATTTGCTTTTCTACTCCTAAAATAGCGCAATGCTTTCAGCATTTCTACCAATCACTCTATAAATTAGAAAACCCAACAAACCCTTCCATCTTACAACCTGAGATAGAGAATTTCATTAAAGAAGCAAATCTCCCTCATATAACCGAAGCACAACGCCAATTAATTGACAGCCCCTTCAATGAAAAAGAGCTATTGGAAATCTTACATTCAGTTCCTACTAACAAAAGCCCTGGGCCAGATGGCTATGGCTCTCTATATTACAAAACATTTGCAGAGGAATTAACCCCTTTTATGCTATCATACTTTAATTCTATTGATAGAGGCACTGAACTCCCTTATCAAGCTAAAGAGGCCCACATAACTGTGATCCATAAACAGGGTAAAGACCCACAGAATTGCGCAAGTTATAGACCTATTTCCCTAATTAACGTAGACATCAAAATTTTTGCGAAAATAATAGCCAACAGATTAAAAGAAGTCCTCCCCCAAATCATACATCCCGACCAGTCAGGGTTCGTCCCAAAAAGGGAGGGGAAAGATAACACGTACAAACTTCTTTCACTAATTCAACATGCAAAAACAAAACAGATCCCATCAATGCTTCTCACAACAGACGCCGAAAAGGCGTTTGACAGAATATCGTGGAAATTCCTCTATCATACACTAATAGGATTTGGCTTAGGTCAGCAGACCATAGATAGAATTTTTGCACTTTATTGTAACCCCACGGCTAAGATTAGAATTAATGGAACGCTTTCCCCTCAGATCAAGATACACAATGGGACAAGGCAAGGTTGCCCCCTTTCACCTATACTTTTTGTGTTGGTGATGGAAACCCTACTATCACATATTAGAAATAATAAAGATATTTCTGGCCTGACAATAGGGAACACCGATCACAAAATTGCCGCTTTTGCGGACGATCTTTTACTTCTTATCACTAGACCGGTAATATCCATCCCCAACCTAATGATTATCCTAACAAGATTTGGTAGACTTTCGAATTTCAAAATTAATACAAGTAAGTCCGAAGCCCTAAATATTAATTTATCTTCTCATACCAGGTCCATTATTGAACAAAACTTTCCATTCCACTGGGCGAAGGATAACATAAAATATCTTGGAATCAATTACTTGGTTCGGCAAAATTCATGCATTGAAAATGGTAATCATGCCTCAAATCCTCTATTACCTCCAAACTCTACCCATTGCAATCCCGAGAACCTTTTTCTATAAAGTGAGAACTTTGTTTACCGAATTTATATGGGAAAATAAAACCCCTCGACTTAAGTATGAAACCCTTACTCTTACAAAAGATAACGGAGGACTCGCCCTCCCTGATTCATACCTTTATTACGTTGCGGTACATCTGGTCAGAACTCTTCACTGGCAGCTGAAAGAAAAACAAAAAATATGGGTTGATATAGAACAGGCCTCTTGTGACATCCCACTTAGCAATTTTTTATGGTGTAAAAATGAGAAACTATCAGCAGTATTATCATCTCACCCCACGATTGCTGCAACACTGGGATTATGGTATAAACACAGATGTTCTTTTCATCTAATCTCTCCATTTCCTAGGCTCCAACCTCTTCAACTGAACCCAGACTTTCCTCCTAGCCTTGACGCCAAGGCATTTGGAAGATGGAGTACGATTAGAAACAGAGACACCAAGCTAATAGATTTTTTTAAAAATAACAAAATATGTACTTTGGCAAATATCCAAAGAACTTGGGGCACCCACCCCAGGGACCTTTGGTGCTATAATCAACTTCACCATTACCTAGAGGGTTTCCATAATATTCCCGATAAATCTTCCCTCACACACTGGGAAAATATAATAGAATCAAAAAAATTTCCTGCCCGTCCATTATCCCAAACTTACCAAATTCTTTTAAGCAATAGGAAATTAAATCAACCCAATTTTCTAGACGCATGGGAATCTGACTGTGGAATTGTGTTGCCTTCACAGCTAAGAAAAAAGATCATGGAAAATATACATAAAGCCTCTAGAGCTTCCAGAATTAGAGAAATGCTTTATAAACTAATTACCAGATGGTACTATGTTCCCGACAAATTACATAGATACTACCCTTCCACCTCTAAAAACTGTTGGAGATGTAATACAGAATGTAGTACATTTAAACATGTATGGTTTACTTGTCCAATTATTATCCCTTTCTGGACTAGAATATGCAAAATCATTAGCAATATATCGGGCAAACACATTTCCCACACAAACATTCCCTTATTGCTATTTAATATCGATAGCTCGGGAGGGAGGACTGTATTAGATAAGCTATCTAAACACTTCCTCCATGCAGCTCTCGCTTTGGTACCAAAGAGATGGAAATCTCCAATTCCTCCAGTGGAACTGGAATGGTCTAATTTAGTAGAGGAAACCAGGAAATTAGAAGAAATTACAAGCCTTCTCCATAACAATATATCCTCCCATAATCACATATGGAAACCTTGGCTCGATTATTTAAAGATTAATTGAAAAGGTCTTAACCCTTTTCACACTACTATAACAGGGATATGAGATGTGCAATTGTTGATGTATCTCACCGTTAAATATGATGGATAACTTCTGAATGTATTAGAAATGACTTGCTATGGACCATGTACAATTTCACAATTTTTTATGACTTGTAGATGCTACCTCTGACCCCTCCTTTCCTTCCTTTCTGTAATCCTTTCCTACCCCCCAAAAAAAACTTCAATAAATAAAGATTTACAAAAAAAAAAAAAGATATACTGGCTGTTGTACAGGGAAACATTTTTCTGTATCAGGCAATTTGCCATGGATGAACTGCTGATATTAGAAGTGTAAAACTGAAGAGTGCAACAACAAAAAGGAATCTGCTGTTATTTTCAGTGAACTTCACTTATCTTATATATTGTTGTAGTCTCAGTCTTTTCAACAGGCTCAGAAATAGCATCAAATCATAACCATAAAGCAATTATTAACTTAATTTCTGTTATGTCCCCCTGCTACATTCTACGCAAACACAGCCACAAAGCAATCTGTCTAATTAAGAAAAGTGAGGTGTCCATAAATTAGATGTTCAGGTGTCAAAGAAAGTGGCACCATTTATAGCCAGCTTTAAATGCATTATAAAATTGATTTTAAATTGATTATTTATTTCTTAGATTTGAATTAGAAAAGACTCGGATCGCAAGCTTGTAACTAGGAAGCAGCTTTATTAAAGGGGAAGTAAATGCAAAAAAATAAAATCCCATTTTTACTTTCTTTAAAGAAAAATAAACCTACGTACAATATACTTTATTTAAAAAATTTGTACAATTTTTATAAAAAAAACAGATTGTTTACATTGATACATTTTACTTTCTCTGACTGCTGCAGATAGGAAACTTTAGATGGTTCTTAGCTGCTTGGCAGGAAACTATGGTACTTTTGAAAGGCAGGGAAGCAATGTGCAGGGTTATTTTATGGTTTGTATGCATAACCTGACTAGCCTAAGCTTATCTACATACCAATCAACCCCAAAAGTTAGACACCCCAAGTGATTATATTTACTTAGCTGACACCCCAGTTCCTATCAGCAGAAAACCGCACTAGCCCAGAGTTCTTCCAGCGAGCACCACGTAGCGATCCTCTTCCTGCTTCTTCTTTCTTCTGGCACCTGCGCATGCACAGTAGAGTAAGAAGCCAAACTTTAATGCAAAAGCCAGCTATTTCATTCTACTGCACATGTGTCTGCCCCAGGTAATTTGAAAACCGAAGAAGCAGGAAGAGGATCACTCTGTGGTGCTCGCTGGAAGAACCCCGGGCTAGTGAAGTTTTCTGCTGATAGGAGCACCAGCCTGGGATATCAGGTAAGTAAATATAATCAATTGGGGTGCCTAACTTTTGGGTTTATTGCCTTTCCTTCTCCTTTAAAATAATACAAACTATGCATTGTGTTATTTTTGACTTGTTGCTTGTTTTCTGCAACTTCTAATCAGCTAGTTGGTTAAGTCTGTTAGTACTGTAAGCATGCTATTTATGTCCCTGCAAACCAATTGTAAACTTATAACTCAGGTGCTCCCCCCCCCCATAACCATAAAAATGATAAGCTATTGCTGTAGCGCTGGGTCACAAAAACCCAGAAATAACAATTCTGGTGGTAAGGTTGATAGGAAAATTAGTATAATTTTGCCCATTGTAACTCAAGCATTGGCAAAAAGTAATTTCTTTAAAAACCCATGGTAGAATGAGTGTTAGTGACATAGCTGCTGGGCTTCTAAAGGCAAGAGATCTTAATTAAATATAATGAAAGTCAGAAAAGCCTAAAGCTATATCCAATATCCTAACACATACTTAAAAAGGCATAAAATGTACTAGTAAGATCAAGTTGTACCACTTGCAGAGGATTTCATCATGATATAATTAAATATCAGATTTTACTCCATGGACCAAAATAATTTCTGTAATAAACATTGCCATTTTCAAACAATTAAAATGAAATATAAAATTAAACGGTTGTTTTTGCCAAATACTGTTCATGGAGGGAATGACCAGTGTAATATATTTGTACATAACAATGTTAAGTAATGTGTCTTTTGCAACAAATGGGTACCATTTCAATTTATATTAACTCATTTCAGCAGTAAATGGATACATTTTAGACACTGGCATGCAGCAAAAAGGTATAGTTCTCGTTGCAGGAGTTAGCCATCACAGCTAACATATGCCTTCATATGTGTAGTGATGTGTGGGTCGAAATTCTAACCCCTCCCAATCCACATCTGGCCCGGCCCGCTATTGCCTCCCTATTTATAGACCCGCGCCCGCCCTGCCCACAGTGACATCACAAAAGAGGTGGGCGGGGATGGGCTTGAGTCTATAAATGTAGGCGCCGGAAGCCGTAAGTGCTAGGTCGCAGGTGGGAGAGCAGGAGAAAAGCTCGATCCGGACCCGCCTGCGACCCTAAGATTTGTTGCGGCCCGAACCCAACCGATCCGCAGGTAAACCAGGGGATCCCATGGGTTTCTGCAGGCCCGCACATCACTAATGTGGAGGGAATTACTGGCCTCTATTGGTCAAAAAGGGGCACGTATCAGGATTGTATTTTGTGGATAGTGTTGATTAAAGGAGAAGGAAAGTTGTTTCGCACTTGGGGGTGCCAAATGTTAGGCACACCCAAGTGAATGCATTTATTTACCTGAAACCAACCCCTGGGCCGGTGCTTCTATCAGCAGAAAACTGCACCGGCTCGGGGTTATTCTAGCAAGCACCATGGATCGCTCCTCTTCCGGCTTCTTCTTTCTCCAAATTTCCCGGGGCAGACGCATGTGCAGTAGAATGGAAAAGCTGACTAAAGCGCATGAAGAAGATGGAAGTGGATCGTTCCGTGGTGCTCGATGGAATAACCCGGGTTGGTTTTCTGCTGATAGGAGCACCGGACTGGGGTTTCAGGTAAGTAAGTGCCTAACCTAAACAATAAGGTGAGTGCAACGGTCGGGGGGGTGCCTGCCCAAACCAACACCCATTTTTTAAAAGCATAGGACCACTACTTGTTTGAAGGGCTGGGTGTGGGGGTGCTAAAAAACCACATGACGCTAAGCCTATTCTTATAAAATCCCCCTTCCTGCGGCCAGACAATTATGGGTATATCTGGGTGAATATGCAAAGTTTTTCCAGCACTTGTCAATTGAGGAAGGGGTGGTTTGGTGCAATGCCAGTGGGAAGCACAATTTGCAAAGTGCTAGGCACCAATACTTTTTATCTTTCCTACTTCTAGCCACCCACTGTACATAATTAATATAAGACAGTCAGGGCTGATTTAATAACACTGGTGATAACATTTGGTTGCACAAAGCAGAAGGCACAAGGTAGTGAGGTTATGGACCCTGTATCAAAGGGGGGCTTTCATAGGATTGGGTGGGTTTTGAGTGGATCATATAACAGATCAGGAAGATACAGTTTAACTCTAAAATACTGCAATTAAATATTTATTGAGGAAATCCTCTGTAGTGTTAATGGTGGTCCTATATATATAATGGTGATGTGTCAATATCCATATCCAGGGTTCATATTGTTCTGTACAAGCCAACTGGGAACCCGATTCACCTTGTTCCCCATGCCAGTTTAGGGGGACTTTTCGTAGGGGGGTTTACTTCAGGAATAGAAAATTTAGTCCATTCTCCTCAGAACAGGTATTGGCACCCCTGAACAGGTGCTAGTAGAAACTATTGATTGGTATTTTTTCCATAAATGTCATAGAGTGTGGCAAGTGAGAATATTAGAAATATGTCCAATGGAAATATTGCATGGACTGAGGGTATTTTCACCTAAATGTGCAATATCGAGGAAGGAAATCTAATTGGCCATGGAGTAGAAGCTACTGGGCTTGTTGAAAGCTAAAGAACATGTCTGGGGAAGAGGAGTTCCCAGGACCATTTGTTACCACCAAAGGCTATAACAGCCCTAAGTAGCTATCAAAGAGAGAATTCCATTCAGCAAAGCAGCTAATGATATGCCCTTGCTGAACCGAACCAAAAAGTGAGGTCTGGAGCTACACTGTGATATAGATTTGCATGGGAACAGCTGTCTTGGTCTCAGGAGAAGTACCTTGAGGGAACAAGTGTGACCTGTGGATGATAAGAACTCTTAGAAATGGACTGAACTTTGAAACCAAAATGAGTAACTTGTAATTATTAAGGGGGCTGTTACTTTAAGAAGGCTGCATTATGCAACATCAGTTGCAATAAGAATGGGCACCCAAAGCACATCTGCAACCTGGAACCCCCTGTCCACCCAATTATCATCTCCCTACTCCGTTCTCAAACCTGCTGGGAACATGCAACACATCTTTAGTTTCCTGTTCCTTTCACATGGCAGTGGGCATACTATAGGTTAATCCCCCCTGCCACGTGATTGGACAGGTTTAACTCTAAAAAAAACGTACTTCCGCCAATGAATGCCATCTTTTTTCCTCCTGTCGCTCCCCCTGATGTCCAGGCCAGCAGACTGCCTCTTTTCTGCTGAAGCTGCTGAGCCGAGGCTTAAGTCCTTGTGAGAGCTCTTGGAGAAGCCGACTGGCTTATGGCCAAAGTGTGCCTCCGGTACTGTCAGACGCGATGCTGTGTATTCGGCGCATGCGCAATAAGACACAGATGTTCCCACTTCCAACATGGCAATGGATGCCAGTATGCAGTCGCGGCCGCTTGGTATGTACTGATGCGGGCGCACTGAATGGACACTGACACACGCCCTTAATTGACACGGGGCGTCAGAAGTAAGTGGAAGTAAGAAATCCAGCAGCACACTCTTAATTGATGCAGAAATCCGTAGTGTTTTATCAGCCCATATATGAACAGAAAAGGGGCAACTTTTCGGGCCCTACTGGACCCTTTATCAAGCCTAATGTGATTACTTTCACCAAACAGTTATATACATGGGGGTGTAGTCACAATCTCCTCCCCTTCCTCAGTGACATCATTAATTGACATGCTATATTGTGTATTTGCACATTTTAACCATTCATGATTATTAGTCCGTATGTTGAGTCCATAACAATCTTCTTAGGACAGTCAAATATTATATAGTTATATAAATATATTCTATATATACTATATTTATTTAAAACTGTCCCGTCTCCAATATATAAGAAAGATATTGAATTACAAAATAAGATGTTTCATTTTATTTGGCATAATAAATACCATAGAATCAACAAGTCAACACTTTACAGATTAACATCTCAAGGAGGTTTAAAGGTTCCATGTTCATATAATTATTATAAGGCAGCCCGGCTAGCCCAATTAATTCAGTGGCATGTTCATCCAGCTGTTCGGAGCTACATGCAGCCTTTACTAGGCAATCCAGATTTTCCTCCAGGATTAACACATTCTTTTTTCTCATGGTGGATAGATAAAGGCCTTCGAACTATTTATAAATTGCTCTCTCCAAGAGGACTTAAAACATTACAGCACTTGCAAAAAGCGCATCATTTTCCCAACCTGAAAATTAGATACCAACAGGTATCCCATTTTTTTTCACTCTCAAACTCCGAGCCCACCTACACTGGAGGGCTCTGTGTTTGAAAGACGATGCCTAAACCCACTTACTACTACCAGTAATATCTCCATAATTTACAATACACTCACTTACCTGAACTTGAATGCTCATATACGACTCTCTGAAATACGGATCTCCCCACACGGGATATGGCGGAAAAGTGGCTAAGAATATGGTCCACCATTCAAAAAATTTCATAAAATTTGGGTGTTAAAGAGATGGCGTACAAGGTAATTTCCAGATGGTACATTCCCCACTTCGTAAACATAAAATTATGCCTACTACTTCACAGTTATGTTTTCGAGGATGCCAACAACCGGGCAGTTATATGCATACTTGGTGGGACTGCAATATATTGCAAACCTTTTGGTCACAAGTATACCAGATTACGACGCGAATATTTGGGAGTACAATTTTACCAAATCTGGATGAGGCGTTATTTTGCCTACCGATCATCTATGGAAAGCTAATGTCTCAAATACTAGCGGCTGCTAGATGGGTTATAGCACTGAATTGGGTTGCTCCTAAGCTCTCTTTATTACAATTCCGCCAGACGCTTGATTATATAGAAAATATGCACTATCTTACAGCTCTTTTGGAGGATACTCTGGATACTCACTCAGAAATATGGGCCCCTTGGGTCTCCTATAAATTTGGCATGGAAGCCCCAATAGACTGAATTTTTATTGTGAGACTTTATTATTGCACTAGTTGGTCAAATATTATGAGGTACTTTACAATGTCTGTGATTTATTATCTTATATGAGAAAAAGGTCTATTTGCTAACCACTATCCAGGTAACTGTTATACATTTCTGTACTTTTTGTTTTTTTCTTTTGATCTATTTTTGTTTTATTTGCCTTTTTTTTTATTGAAAAAATTATAAATAAAGAGATTTAAAAAAAAAAAAAATATCGATCCCCACCTAAGGTGAACTGAACAACCAACTCAAGGGACTATATAACCCGATCCAGTCCAGAGTACCCAGGTGATAGCTTGGATTCAAAGGGGAAATTGTCTTCTAACAGCTCCACCACAGAGGATTCGGCCTTCAATCTAGATCTAGTAGAACCCTTAATAAAGGCCATAAGGAAAACCTTGGATCTGGAAGAAAAAATCCACTCACCCACCAAAAGAGACAAGATGATCAAGTCAGTAGCTAAAAAGATTAATTTGTTTCCGATCCATGAAGTTATCAGGAAAACGGTGGATTCAGAATAGGAGGGTCCAGATAAGAAATTCGTGATCTCTAGGAAGTTCAAGAAAATGTTCCACACTCCCAATGGACAAAGGAGTATCACTTTAAGATCCGATGGAGAGAAGGCAAGATGCCTCATTAAAAAGAGCTTATGTAGCAAAACATATCACAATACGTTTCCCCATACTTATCATGGATTGACAACATCAACTTCCCACCGGGTATACAAAATCCTATTCTTTACTACTGGAGTGCGAATGGTTTACACAACTTATACGACATACTAGATAACAACTATACCGTACTCCCTTTACACAAATTTGCGGAAAAATTTCCCTTTACTACCGCCCATTTGTACATACGCTTGCAAATCATTCATTTTGCGAACTCTACCATAAGACTCCTAACAAATAACGACAACAATAACTTCCTAAACCAACTCTGGAAAACCAGAAACAAAAAACATACAACCTCGCACATTTACCAAACTATCAAACCGTTGCTAGACCTAGACAACGTAAATAACCCCAATTTTAGTTGGATTATGGCAATACCTCACGTCACAGAATCAGACATCTTGAAACAACACACTAAAGTTATGACACTGCTCCCGGCAGGCAGATATCAGGAAATGTCATTGCAAATCCTCCATAACTCTTATCTCACTCCGATTAAAAGATTTAAGATGGGTAACCTCCCCTCAGACAGATGTTTAAAATGCCGCACTCCTGCAGCTAACTTAGTACATGCCATGTGGTCTTGTCCTTTAATACAAGCTTTTTGGGAAGAGGTAATTTCATATGGTGCAGAGATGGTTGGGAAATCCCTCCAAATACACATAGAATGGGCTCTGTTTAGTAACACTACTTCATTCACACATATTGCAACTACCGAAAAACATCTAGTGGGGAGATTGGCGGCGGCAGCCAGGAAAACGATATTGCAACAATGGTTACACACTACGCCCCCACCATTGCTATTGGTGAAACAAAAATTACATTACATTTTCCATATGGACTGGTTGGAAACCTTAACTAAAAAAGAACACAATACATCAAGTTCTTTCAAATGTAGTCTACCTACATAATACATCTCCCACAAAGAATTAGATGCTTCACAGTCTACACCTTTAGACACATGTCATGGAATCTTTGAAGGATCACCCTTTGATCATGGAATCATCCCAATATCTAGCCACGTCACAACAAGAACAACTACAACCTGATAATGCGCCTCCCAGAAATCATCAGATTAACAGATTGCTAACCTCTTATCTGAATTAATCCTCATAAGACCCGCCCCCTCATGCTACTTGCCATAACTGAGCTGACTGTTTAAAAAGTTTGTTGAAAAGTTTTGATTTGAATGTCATAATCACTATATTCTTTGCTTTATGGAACTATGTACAAATGCTCTATGTCTATGTGATTATAATCTATTATCCTATAATAAAAACAAGTTATAAAAAAAAAAAGAGCTTATGTGGCTGGAGGAGCTACTCGCAAAGCAGCGATAGCCATCTAGAGCCAACAACATCTGGCTACAGGAACTCGAGGAAGCCATCAAAAGAGGCGAGGACAGAGGCAAACTCACATGTTACAAGACATAAAGGTGGCCAATGACTTTGTAGCTGAAGCCTCTATGAATATAGTCAAATTGGCAGGAAAATCCATGAGCCTCTCAGTGACTGCAACTAGGGGTCTATGGCTAAGACATTGGAACACCGACCCTCAATCGAAACACAACCTATGCTCTCTACCTTTCAAGGGTAACCTCTTGTTTGGACCTGAACTGGATCAAATCATATCCAAAGTTTCAGCCTTTCTCCCAAAAGAAAGGAGAGATGGAAGACCAGTCAAAGGCAGAGCTTAACCTCTAGACCCACATTTAAAGATGTAAAACAATATAAACCAGGCAGACCCTTTTCTAGAAAGTGGAAACCAAAAGACCAGCCCTTTACTAGGAAGGGAGTACAAAAACAAGAGAAAAGAGCCTGAAGGTTGTGGATCCCCTCTGTCCATTGTAGTAGGCAGAATTTCTCTTTTTCAGACAGAGTGAGCTTGAGAAATAAAAGACACATGGGTGATGGGCATTGTGTCAAAAGGATACAAACAGGAACTAAGAAACTCCCCACCAACGAGTTTTATTTCCTCAGACAGACCTATGTCCCCAGAGAAGAAAAAAAGTCCTAACCAGGATCATACGAGACCTGCTAAAGAAAAGAATTATATCAACAGTTCCCCGGGACCAAAGGTACCAAGGCTTGTACACACATCTTTTTCATTGGTGGAAATCAAATGGAGATTTCAGTGATCCTGAACTTGCAGAAGCTCAACGACAACCTTCATGTCCCTTCCTTCAGAATGGAGACTCTGAAGTCAATTTCACAATGCATAGAACAAGGGGATTGGCTATTGAAGCTAGACTTGAAAGAAGCTTACCTGCACATCCCAGTAAAAAAGCTTCACAGGAAGTACCTCAGGATCAAAATACCAAACCAACACTTCCAATACCGAGCCCTACCCTTCGGACTCTCTGTCTACGGCGCCAAGACTATTCTCCAAGATTCTGCCACCAGTTGTAGCCAAACTCAGACTAGCATGTATACAGGGCTGGATTTACATAGTGGGCGCCCCTAGGCCTACTTCCGTTCGTCGCTCCTGTCCCCTCCAGGGGGACAGGAGCAATGGGGATTGGCGCACTGGAAATTAAAAAAATTAATGTATCTTCAGCGCATCCCCAGTGTTTTTGAACCAATGTGGGTGTGGTTGGGCAGCATGCCGCCCCCCTAAAATCCTGCTGCCCTAGGCCCGGGCCTAGGTGGCCTTCCCACAAATCCGGGCCTGCATGTATACAGATATTCACATACCTCGACGATCTCCTAATCATGGCCCCTCCAGGAATCTTCTGACGTCTCACCTTCTAATGACCACAGCTTTCCTACAAAACCTGGGTTGGTTTATCAATTAGGAAAAAAGCCACACTCAGCCCACCCAAGTGTTAGAATTTTTGGGAGTCCTGATAAATACCCAGACTCTATCCTTAAGCGAAGATTCCAGGTATCAGAGGGGCAGTCCTCTCTCTCGCTCGGTTCCCCATGACAACAGCAAGAATATGTCAACAAATCTTGGGGAAACTAAGATCCACCTCAGAATGTGTTAAATGGGCCCAAATCCACACCAGAGCCCTTCGGACGGAGTTTCTCTCGAAATGGGACCACGACTATGCGAATGCCAAGCAGCTCATTTGTCTAAGCCCAAACACTCTGGCATCCCTCAAGTGGTGGCTATAGAAAGACAATCTTCTTCGATCAATATGTCTTCTTCCAAAAGTATAAATAACCATAACAACAGACACCAACAAGAGAGGCTGGGGGGCTCACCTAGAGGATCTAAGAATACAGGGAATCTGGGAAGAGGAAGATTTACCCAAATCATCCAAGGAACTAAAAGCCATATACTTGAGCCTCCTGAAATTCCAACACATAGTCCAGGGAAATGCTGGTACGGATCTGGTCCGACAAGATGACTGCAGTGACATACATCAACAAGCAAGGTGGCACTAGATCCAAAAAGCTATTAGCCTTGACCACTCTTATCTGTATTCGTGGGCAGAACTCCGCCTGACAGATCTGAAGGCAGTACATGTTCCCGGCATTCTGAACTCGCTGGCAGACAAGCTAAGCCACTCCCACATAGTTCCAGGGGAATGGGAACTACATCAGAAAGCATTCTTCCTAGTCCAGTCAAAATGATACCTAGGGTAGGCAGACAAAAGAGGTATGTGCTCTGACCCCCTGGTGCCTCTTCTGTATAACCCAGGCCTGGACTAGGAGTCAAAATAGGCCCTGCCATTCCAAGTGCATAGAGGCCCAAACATCCCCCCACCAGCCCCCTACCAACCCACGATATGGTATCTTTCTATTGAACCACACAGCAGCCCCTCTGGCATTTGCCAGAACCCACAGATTGCCAGTCCGGGCCTGGTATAACCCTATTTGTGGCCCTGGGCAGCTTGTCAGCCATTGCCTATTTGTTAGCCAGCAAATTTGTTTGCTTAGCCGCAAATCCGGGCCTGGGCCCAAACAGATGTTGCGGAACACCGTGACATATCTACAAAATCCAGCTAGACAGACTGCCCATTGCATAAAAATGATTGCGTTCATTCACAAGCAGGCAGCTCATTAACTGCAAAAAATGTCCCTGATTCTTCCAGTAAACTAGTAGCTTTAGTTTAGTAATTTACAATTAAAAGCAGAAATGAAAATGACACGCAGTTCCCACCTTATATGGGAGGGGGAGAGAAAGAGGGCACACTGAGTGTAAAAGGTGGCTGGGCAAATTAAAATTCCATTCATAAATGGAATCTTATGCAGCCAACCACTGCATACAGAGCGCATCCATTATGTTAAGCTCCCACTAGCAACCGGCATTCAACAAAAAGGCTATGGTTGGATCCTAGGAGCAGTACTCTATCTTAGCTGACATGACCCAAACGGAGCACTGTAGTAAACACACAACCGATACAGCCTGGAGTAAAGAGTGCCTGCTTATATTTTTATTTACCAGTCATTACACCTGCTAAGAAACCCTGAGCTGACTCGCAATTGGCTCAGAGACGCCTTTTGATCACGTGGCTCGTTAACTGGGTTAACTACGCCCCGGGGTGTGGTTTATGTTGATTGCTGCAGAATCTTGTGCGTAGAGGTGCTGCAGTGTGTGACGGGTGCTGTGTGGCGTTGCGGGGTAAGTACCGGCACGTCTTCATATCGCGTGTGACCTGCGGCTTGTCGCTTACTACAACCTGGTTCTCCCAGCGCTGTAACCACTCTCCCCTCCCCCAGCAAATCACCAATGTGTAGTCCGTGGCTTTATTAGCCGCTAATATATTGCTCCACCAAGGACTGAACTCGGAGCAAACTTTATTTCCCTCTAGTAGCGGAATGGCCCACTTGGAATAATGAGTATCCGTACTTGCCGGCTTCCTATTCCGGAAGGTTGGGTTTCCTTGCTGGGAGCAACTGGAATGTCATTTACACAGGGTTCCCATAGCGAGGAGTTGCATGGCAGGTTTTTTCCACCTAATCCCTTGCAGTTAGGGCAGTCATTTTATAAATTCGCTATTTAGGTTTATGTTTGGTGTTGATTCACCGTTTCATTAAAGAGATCAGAACTGCAAAAAAATATATTCATCATTCATTAATAGAGAACGTTTGTAAAATATGTATATTATGTAGTGAATAAAGTACCTACTATTGTAAAATATAAGGATATTATAAGTTACCGAGGAGTTTCATGACCATATAAAAACACGAGGCTGAAGACCGAGTATATTTTGCAACTGTGGGTACTTTATTTATTATAAGACACAGGTTTCAGTGAGTCATGTGACAGAAATGACATCAGAACTCACCGTTTATAACGGATGACATCAGAACTCATCGTTTATAAGGATATCATTTACAAGATATTCATGGCTTTTGTGTATTATAAAGCTATGAATATCTTGTAAATTATATCCTTATAAACGGTGAGTTCTGATGTCATCAGTTATAAACGGTGAGTTCTGATGTCATTTCAGTCACATGACTCACTGAAACCTGTATATTATAATAAATAAAGTACCCCCAGTTGCAAAATATGAGGATATTAGAAGTTACCTCAGAGTTCCATGACCTGTATAAAACCACTCGGCCTCGTGTTTTTATATGGTCATGAAACTCCTCGGTTTAATAACTTATAATATCCTTATATTTTACAAGAGGGGGTACTTTATTCACTATATAAACACAATCAATGCTGAGAACTGGCACTCGCTTCGCCTTCAGAAAAATCGCCGGGTGGTAACCAAAAATTAATATATTCGTAGGAAAATGAAAGCATTCACACGACCGGCATCAGGATCCGAAGTGGACCGAAACGCATAGATGTCTGAACCTACTGATCTATAGTAAAGATTTATTCTAATTTAACATTTGCCGTGAGTGCTTTAATTTTCCTCTGAATATATATATTTTGTACTGCAGGCAGTCACACGTACAGCTGCAAGGAGGTTTTACAATAATAAAAAGAAAGGAAAAATGAAAGAAAAGTTAGTTTGTCCTTTGGTGTTCTCTTGCCGACCCTTACACAGTTTCCCAGCTGTGCGTGAATTGTCACAAACAACAAATGGATCAGCGCCTAGGGCAACGGGGAAATCAAAAACAATATATAGTGCAATTTTGAAAGGCACCCTATGTTCTGTCAAAGGAGAAGGAAAGGCAAAACAGAAATAGGCTTCTAAACAAAGTCTTGTGGACATAGAATTCACTGACGTTTTCAAAGAGTTCTCTGTAGAAGCAGCTACGCTCTCTGAAAACTGCAGTGTGTGACTCAAGCTTTTTTCAGGCATCTCCCTCCCTGCCTGAGGCAGTCTTGAGGCGCATTGGGCATAATTTAGTTGTTGTGCGCATGTACTGGGAAGCTGTCTTTCTCCCAAGGATGATGAAGCTTATGCAAATCAGGATGTGCGCGTGTCATCATTGACCCTTATGCCAACGCCCCCCCCAGCCACACAGGTATGAAAACATTGGTGGTCAGCAGCTAGACATTAGCATTTCAAACCTTTCCTTCTCCTTTAAATAAAAAAAAATATTTTTTTTGTTGTGCATATTTCTTCAAATAAGACTTCCTTTCCCCTTGACCGTTACACCACCGGTTATTCACCATCTCCTTCACCAATTTGGCAGAAGTGCCTACTTACAAGACCAACAATAAGGGTTTTGCATGTAACCTTTCCAAGGTGTGGATTCTCCTCGCAATATACCTTTAAGCTCAAGAAAGGGGACCTAGAAATCCCATAGTGTAATTCTGTTTAATCATAAAATGTTATAAAAAAAAATTATTTACACTCACATTTGTTATGAAGTTAGTCACATACAGTCAATAAAAGTCCAAGGATGGGTTTTAGCCGGCAAAACTTCTTTTTCTCTCTCCTTCTCCTAGTGGCGTTCCCTGTAGCTTTTCGTGACGTCACTTCCGCCTAACGTGGTTCCTCATCAGTCGGCTTCCTCAGAGGCTCCCATTGTTGATCTTGTAAGTAGGCACTTCTGCCAAATGGTGAAGGAGATGGTGAATAACTAGTGGTGTAACGGTCAAGGGGAGAGGAAGTCTTACTTAAAGTAAATTTTTTTTTTTATTTTTTAACAGAACACAGGGTGCCTTTCAAAATTAAAGGAACATATTGCACTATATAATATTTTTGATTTCCCCGTTGCCCTAGGCACTGATCCAATTGTTTGTGTATGGATGTTTATTCATTCTTGAAAATGTTTTGATTGCTGTACAGTTTATTAGAGTTTAAAGTGATACTGAAACAAGAAATGAAACCCTGTTTTTTACATCTATCTTAGCATTATCTTTGCGTGCTATTTATAATTTTGCCTTTACAGTATTTGCCAGATGCTTTTACATTACCTATCTCATCCTCCATGTTCCTCCATGTGCCATATGTGTGCAGCAGTAGTCTTGTTAGCAGTAGAAACTCTACTAGGATGAGATGGAGCAGTCAATTTGGCAAAGCAGTCAGGTATAGGAACTTCAAGTAACGATTTCAAAAGCAGCCAGTGAAAAATGATCCACATGCACTGTAGTTAACTTTTAATGTACTTATAATGTGATTATATACACAGGGTCAGACTGGGCCGGCAGACTCCAGGAAAAAACCAGACCCACTCCCCTTTTGCCTGGCCCAATAAACAAATAGCAGGCCGGTGTGGTGGTATATGCGCCGGCATTCACGCATGTGCACCATGCTCCGGTATGCGTGCCGCGAGGGCCCCGGAAGTTTAGAACCCGGTGGGCCCCCAATGGTACAGTCCAACCCTGTATATACACTATACAAGAGTTTCTAAAGCAAACATGGAAGTTTTACCGGTGCAGAACAACATTACATTCTTTTTTTTTATTATCTTCAAAATAATTCCTGTTCTCCTTGTGTTGTCATGCACTGGTTGGAAAACAATCCCACATGGGTGTGTGCTGCGTGTTGGTCCCCAAAGAAGGTTCCTGTCTGTAGCTTCCTCTCTGAATTGCATGTTGTCCTTGGTAGTAACAATGTCAATTTTCCTGTTTCTGTAGATGATCACAGCCTCTTGATAAGAAATCGAGAAAGGAAACCTGTTTACTCAAGACAATTTAAATAACTTTTTTCCATTAGAAAGCACCTCAATGTATTGAAAAAAACAGAGAGATTTGTAGCAAGCAGCCCAAAGTGGCATACATCTAAGAGTAATGGCACATGGCAGTATTGTGTGAGCTGGCAGAACACTTTTCCGGCAGCAAGTGGTAGGCCCCAACCCCACCTGTGATGTCCGTGCACTCTTGGTTTTTTCTGCCTGGCTGCCTTTACATATTTACATAGGTGTGTCTGCTCCTCCCCCTCCAGTGGCATCAGAGAGGGTTAGGCAGGTTAGGGCATAGGCAAACTTTTTACTGATCCACGCATCACTAGCTCTCGAGCTTCTTGAAAACCATAATACTGCACAGCACGCGTCTCATCGTGAAGTGATAGTAGACTGGGCAAATGTGTTGACTGCAGCATGTGCTTCTGAGCAGAGGTCTGTCTTTGCTTTTGGCAGCATGCTTACTATAGCAGGGACAGGTAGACAGGGCTGTTTTGATTGGTACAAGTATGGAACCTATTATCCAGAATGCTCAGAACCTACGGTTTTCCTGATAACCGATCATTCTGTAGTTTGGATCTTCATACCTTTATATCTGCTAGAAGACCATGTAAATATTAAATAAACCCAATAGGCAGTACTGGTTCCATATTACAGAGAAAAGGGAAACCATTTTTTTTAAAAAAAAAATTGGATTATTTCATTATAATGGAGGCAGATGGCCTTTCTGTAATTCGGAGCTTTCTGGATAACAGGTCCCATACCTGTACTGTCTAATTGCTGCAGCATCAAATTGCCCATGTGCCATAGGCCTATTGTTAATAAAGCAGCTAGCAGGACCTGATGGGAAACTGAAGCATTTCTTTGCTTGTGTGACTGCAGGGCTCTGATTGGCTGCCTACTGTGCTTCTGGCATCAACTAGTGATGAGTGAAACTTTTGCTATGGTTTACCGCATACACCAGTGGGTGAAAAAAAAAAATTGTCGTGCATCAAAAATAATTTCTCGCCCATAGACATCAGTACATTTTCATTGAAGCAAAATGGGTCAGATTTGCCTATCACTAGTGTCATCATATTCCACCACACTATACAGTATATATACAGCCAAGTACTATTGAATAACTGAGTATCTGTTAGAACCATATTGGTACCAATATTTAAAGGAGCCACACTCTCAACCTGCATATATTTACTATTAATATACTTAGAAAACATTTTGGGGTTTGTCTTCGCTTCTGTCATAATGCTCTCCTCATTTTCCACCTTTGCCTTTATTAAAAGTGTTTATAGTCATTAAATGCAGCTTCTGTCTCTACAGCCTTAAACCCCCAAATGTATTAAAATGCACTAATTTTGCCCAGAAGCAGTAACCTATAGCAACCAATAAGATGGCTGCTTTTAAACAAGTGACCAGTAAATGCTACCTGCTGCTTAGATGGATTAGTGCCCATGGGCAAACTTACCGTATATACCCGAGTATAAGCCGAGTTTTTCAGCATCCAAAATGTGCTGAAAAAGTCTACCTCAGCTTATACTCGGGGTACCCGACCCGAGTAGCTGAGATTGCAGTCACTTTTAATCATTCCTATACTAACAGTTCACTTGGGGAGAGACTGCAATATCCCACAATGCCCTCTGTTGGTTATATGAAAGAATAACAGTGCGCCCTCTGTTGGTTATATGAAAGAATAACAGTGACTGCAATATCACACAGCGCCATCTGTTGGTTATATGAAAGAATAACTGTGACTGCAATATCACACAGCGCCATCTGTTGGTTGTATGAAAGAATAACAGTGACTGCAATATCACACAGCGCCATCTGTTGGTTATATGAAAGAATAACTGTGACTGCAATATCACACAGCGCCATCTGTTGGTTGTATGAAAGAATAACAGTTCGCCCTCTGTTGGTTATATGAAAGAATAACAGTGACTGCAATATCACACAGCACCCTCTGTTGGTTATATGAAAGAATAACAGTGCGCCCTCTGTTGGTTATATGAAAGAATAACAGTGACTGCAATATCACACAGCACCATCTGTTGGTTATATGGAAGAATAACAGTGACTGCAATATCACACAGCGCCCTCTGTTGGTTATATGAAAGAATAACAGTGACTGCAATATCACACAGCGCCATCTGTTGGTTATATGGAAGAATAACAGTGACTGCAATATCACACAGGCCCGTTATACGAAAGATTAACAGTGATGGCAATATCAAACAGCACCCTCTGCACATGGTAGTGGGACAGTGGGACAATGCACACAGTAATCCGTTTGGCAATTCTCTGTCACCATCAACTTTGAAAAGAAGTCCGGTTGATCGCTGGGGGGGGGTCGCTTTGGCAGAATGTGAGCTGCTGGGAGACAGGGCTGTAGTTGTGTCTAGGCTTATACTAGAGTCAATAAGTTTTCCCAGTTTTCATAGGTAAAATTAGGTACCTCGGCTTATACTCGAGTATATACGGTAGTGCCTTTAAGTACATAACCCCCCAAAGTGTTTAAATGCCTCTTTCGTCATTCCTATTAACTTCTTATGTATTATGTATTAAGCTACATAGGGTGGTTCTTGGTGCTTCTACATAATCTGAGCTTTCCAAGTAACGGTTTTCTGAACATGGGATCCTATATCTCTATTGTAATACAGGACTTTAAAATAATAGATATTCTAAATATTCATATTTATTGCCACCCAGGATGTATATTGACTCATTCCCAACATGTGATAAATGTAAAAGTGAGGAAGTTAATTTATGTCATATGTCCTGGTCTTGCTCTATGTGAAATAAATATCGGGTGGATGTTGTGCTGTACTGGGCCTGATAGATTTCTTTATAAACCAGAGCACATTGTACTTTTGCTACATAAAGCCTTATTCATAGACAGGAAATTAATCTGTCAATTGATAAATAGCCTCCCCACCCACTTAATGAAAGAAGTATGCAGAATGGAGAGATTAAAGGGGAACAGTTGCTATTTTGCTCTAATTAGCTGATTTCAGCCAAGTCATCAATTTACAATGCACTGCTGACAAGAAAGTTGAGTTGTTTACAGTAGAAACAAGTGTGAGACAGAGAAAGCACCCTAATAAACCTTCTAGTATACTGGGTTACCCTTTTTTTCCTTATTAAAATCCTTATTTGCACAACTAAAGCATGCAACAGCTGCACCCTTTACCAGTGCTGAAATTTGTGCGGCAAGTCGTTTTATCCAGTAGCATAGGATATAATGGCAGCTTTTTGCAATGAGTCATAACTAGGGAGAATTAGAAATATACATCATTTTAACATTCAGCACAAACAGGAATAGAACACTATTTCCTTCTTTGTAAATTTGAGGAGGGGGAGGGGGCTGCCTTTACTCTAACTGACTGACTAATATCCAGCCTGCTACTTAGCTTGTTTACTGATAAGATGCTGCAAGTTTTTTTTGGGTTTTTTTATGAAATTGCATGTGTGGTGAAGTTGCTGTTCTATTTGCAGGTTGTTGCTGCTTTGATCAATGCATTGTCATTATAAACAGCGTTCCAAATTGTCTTCAATAATTTTGCCTTCCGCTGTCTGTGTCTCTCACACTCTCTCTCTCTTCCGGATACATTTGTGGTGGCAGCATCTATAGAGCTTGGCAGGAAGAAAAAACATTTCTTTAGAGGAAGCGCCTGCCATTAACGCCTGAGACAGGGCAATGACCGAATTTCTCTTCTGCTTCAGCTGTTGCATTGGTGAACAACCTCAACCGGTGAGTTTGATTCTTGTGTTTTTGGGAAATGTCTACCACATCTGTAAAGCCCACTTTTTTCCCCCCCCCCCTGAATGATGGTAAATAAAAAATGTCATCAGTAGTAGAGACAGTCATCATCAGTCAAAACTAACTTGTGATTTGATTAAAGGCTTTCTGAGCTTTAGCTGGCAGTCCATGTCACCTTTAAATGGGATACTCATGAACGAGTTGATTGGTTGACTGCTTGATTTTAAATCTATTTTTATAGCAAAAAGGCAAGCATTTTATTTGAAGGTAGTCATTATCAGCTGTGTTTGTCTAAATGTATAACATTAGCTCAGTATAAAGGTTTTACATTACAATGCAGTTAGTCTAGGATTCCTCAGATCATGTTATATATTTAATGTTTAGAAACGGCGACGACGCATTGACCGGAGTATGATTGGAGAGCCAATGAATTTTGTACACACTGCACATGTTGGTTCAGGAGACGCAAACACAGGATTTGCAATGGTAAGTCCAGTTCTACAGTTTTGGAGACACCCACCATGTTAGGCCATGCTCATGATTTGGAAATTCAGCTTAACACATTGCTTTATATTTTAGTGAAGAACACGTTGCCTTGACAGGTCCAAGGCTGGAGGAACAAACCACTGTGCTTGACTTGGGGATGGGGGAGAGTAAAATATATTATATATATATATATATATATATATATATATATATATATATATATATATATATATATATATATATATATATATATATATATATATATATATATATATATATATATATATATATATATATATAGGGGCAGAGGAGAACAAAATTGAAAATGGATAAACGCAAAGTTGTGAACATAAGTGGAAGCTTGCATATTACAAGTCTGAGAGAAAGATAGAGCATTGGGCTAGAGAGGTAGAAAGGGGAGAGAATGGGCACTAGTGATCAACCCCGGGGCTTCCCCTGGGTATATTCTCATTGATATCTGTAAGAAACAATATGATTTAGCTGTGTGCATATTATCACTCAATTGTGGGCTGGAGGTTGTTTTCAGGTGAAACCTACCCAAGAAACCTATTGTGGATGGAAGAATGAACTAAGGCAAGTTACCAATTGCTAAAAGATATGGCTAAGTGAAACACATGGTAATGCAGTAAAAGGCTAAGGGGCATGTTTACTAACATTGGAGATAAATATCTGGAGAGATTTCTGGAGATGTTGCCCATAGCAACCAATCAGATCTTTGCTTTTGTTTTCTAACTTGGCTGTGGCTGTTTAAATCTAATTGCTGATTGGTTGCCATGGGCAACATCTCCAGAAATCTCTCCAGATATTTATCTCCAATGTTAGTAAACATGCCCCTTAATCATTGTGCCAGGTCTAATAAACAGAAATTTACCTCTTTTTGTGGATTAACCTTTACTTTTTATTTTTACTTGCTTTTCTGTTACAAATGGTTTCGCTATCTTACATTCACTTGTACAGGGTGGATCTTTCCAGGATCAGATGAAATCAAAAGGCGGTTACACCCCTGGAATCTCAGAAGTTGCACTTTAGCATCTGTGAGTAATCTGTGATGTAAAACTAATTAAAGGCCTACTTTTATTTATCTTAATTTTATTTTAGCAAGCACCCCCACACAAGTTTGGGCAGAAGTAATTATAAATCAAGAATACTGTCTTGCTATCGTCCACTAACCCTGAATCTATTGCACTTTGCCTTTAATGAAGGAACATAAAATGAATAATAACTGGTAAATTACCCTCCCATCCCAAAGACTGAAAATCTGCCTGAAGCTGTGTCTGTGATAGACATAGGTTAGTAACTGAGCGAGATAGCGGTGCACTTTTGTCATTAGTGCCAAGACTGTCTGTCTAGGGCTGCTGTAAGATGCCATAGACAGTCGCTTTTTATTGGCCCACTGTGTGTTTGAAATGCCAGGGCCTATTTTTAAACCCGAAATGTGTCAAAATAAATTTAAAGTTCATCTGCACATAAAAAGCTGTATAATCAAAGACCTCTGCAAAGTAAACATGGAACCCAAATTTTTTTTTTTTCATAAAAAAATGTTTTCATTAAAACATCCATACCTGTTATAAAGGTGTTAAAATATCTGAGCTGTCAAACATATATTGTCTGCCCCTTCCCTCCTCAGGCTCTATAATTGTGTAGGTCCCCCATTCTGGTGCATACATAAGATTTTGGGCTGATACGCAATGTGTCTTAATAAGTGTTCACAAAATGGCTCCTGCCTGCATCCTGGGATTGTGTAATTCCAAAACTGAAGGAAGCAAAATGTAAATAATTAATATAGTGTAAGTAAAGTTTATTTTGCTTAATCAACATGATGGAAATTTGAAATTATTTCTTAGGGTGAAGGGTCCCCTTTACAAAAGTCAATGCTTTTTGAATGTTTTGCAGTGCTGCTAGTGTTTATTTGGATTGTAGTTAGTTGTAGCCAACCTGCTATTTTGTTATGATTGCAAGTAGTAAGGGCAATGCAGTTGGTTCTTATAACATCCACTGTCTTTGTTTGCTTTGTAGGGCAGAAGACTTTGTCCGAACCAGTGAACTGCACAAATGAACATATCAGTTGAAGAAGGAAAGCCTATGCAATAATACATATATATTGAGAGAGTGCATTCATGCCTTTCCTTTAATCAGAAACGGGCTTCCAGCAGTTCAATGCAAAACTGAAAATGTGAAGTGTTCTAATTTATTACTCTGCTTTTAAACATTATGGCACAACTTCTGCATTTGTATTAGTATGTGCATGGCACCTGCAGTTTTGTATGTCCTCAGTTATTCATTTCTGAGCTGGCATTAGTGCTTCTTGCTTTGACTGAAGGAAGAATTAATGCTATTGCTTTGTACTGTGAAAGTGCAAACACCAGCAGTCCAGTTTATATAGAATTGCAACTTTACTGGGATCTCTGGGAGTTGAATTTCTGCTTCAGTTTCTGTTGTTGCAAATTCCCTGCTCTATTTGTTAGATTGTCACAAACAGCATTTTTTTTGTTAAACTTTGAGCTTGAATGAAACCTTAGGTTAGAGCTGTAATAAAGTTTTCTGCTTTTCACAAAGTCATATATGAAGCTTTTGACCAGGATCACTTAATCCAGGATCACTAGTTATGTCATCACCATTATGTAACAAACTTACATTTTGTAGATTGCAGTAAAGTTATTTAGCCAATCTGTGTACTCTAGGGTTTATTGATTTTCATTTAAGGGCAATTTGTTATCAATTATAGTTGCCTTTTAAATGTCAAAATAGCATATTCTATTATTGGAGCTTTTCTGTAGGCTTCCTAACTGGAGTTAACTAGGCACCATGTGCTCACCCTGCATTCAAATTCTGAGCTAATTGATCGCTGCAGTTATCGCCAACATCCATAATCAAAACCTGATGGTAATTTAAACTGTGGATTAATATTCCATTAATGACTCGTTCATTTTTACAGCAATAAAAGTCTATCTAGAATGTTAACAACAAATATTTTTATAGTTTTAGGAAATACAAGGAATAGGTGTGCCAGTTATGAGTCATCTAAAGCTGTTCCACTTAACATATATATCCCAGTAAGACTGGCGAACATTGATACTGCAGGTTTTAATATTCTCTTTTAACTGCAGTCATGTTTAAATGAAACTATATTGTATCCCCCTTGTTTTAATTTCTTGTTTCAGGAAAGATTGTTTAAAAGCATGTAGGGAAATAGCTGTTCATAATTATCCTCTGAGAAATACTTTGACACGGTATCCCGTTAAATGTGTTTCAGGAAACAAGTATTTTCTTTAAAGTGTGCAGAGTAAATTCTAGGATATTTTTAATAAATCAAAGTATAATATATAAACTAGTTATATTTATTAAAATGTCACTAAAGCTGCATCTTTTGTACATCTAGATAACTCTCTTCTGGCTTTCGTGGATGGACAGATAATTGGCAATAGCTAAAACCAAACAGTTGATCTGATTTCCCTTTAAAGTCATATAAAACATCTTTACCTAATCTGTATAGAATGTAAAAAGTTATTAATAAATCAATGTTTCAGAATTGCTAAGATATTTAGAGAACCATTGAAAACATTCTCTCTGTAATTTGCCACAGTTATCCAGGCCACACAATCTCACTTTTAGGTGATCAGATCAGAACCAGCATAAATTATACAGAGGTTGAAGCACTGGGCTAAACTAAAACTGCCAAAACAGGTGGGAATAAAAGTGTATTTCTAAAACATGAATATATATTCATTAGATTGCATATAAAAATGTATTTTATGGTCCAGCCACTTGTTTTTTTAGCTACAGTTGACCTCTGAGGAAGGCAGATCCAGGGGTTAATCTTTTATTCTCAGAGGCTTGCTATTGCAGTACATGCACACAACGTTGGCATCTGTGCTAGACAGCTTTGCTTTGCCTGAAGTCTACAAGCTGCAGCAGAAAGACGTACTCCGTAAGCTGCTCCAGACCAGGCTTGTGAAAGTGTAAGCCATGATGTATTATTCAGATGCTGGCCCAATGAAAAACATTCCACTACTTAAACATATATTATCTACTCAAGGTTAAGTTCTTAGAATCTAGGCTCTTTTTTTGTCTCGTTTTCTCAAGTTCCAGACTTGTACTTTGGATTTCTTTCCAGAATACTGGAATGCTTTATAAAGAAGCATATTTTGATTGATTTACTTTTTCAATACATGTTGCTAGAAATTTCCTAATTGTGTGTAGTTTATGTGCACAAAAGGCCTCAACAGATTCACATCTTCTAAATGGTGTACACCCACTCCAGGGCATTGTGCCATGCATCTGCTGCCATAAAGCCTTTTCTTCACATACTGGTGTCTTTTAGGTGTTCTGTTATTGCCAAGAAACTTCAATTGTCGGTTTATTTACGCTGTGCTCAACAAAAGTATGGTTTGTGTAGATTGGAAACCCTGAGAGCAGCCTGCATTGACCTAGAATGAGATAACAAATAAAGAATATTTTACTGAAATTTTAAGTGTGCATCCATGTTTGTCATTGAGTCCTTTCTATTGATTGACTTATAATAGTTATAATATTTTATTGTCAAGCAATGTCTTGCGGTACTTACAGTATTCTATTGTGTCTTTCAAATGGCAGTGGTCCAGAAGTTCTCCATTTTAGGATCAGATAATTTGGCTGATGGATTATTAATGCTACCCAGTGCAGCCTACTTTCAGTTTCAGAGGTAACATAGTTTATTGTAATATTACAAGAGAGAAGGTCAATAAATACGTCATGACATAAAAGAGCAATATTTATGACGCAGTTTTACTTTCTATACAAAGTTGGATTGTAATGTTTTTCTGCAATGGATTCATAGTTCTCAATATAATTTAAATATTTAAGGGATTTGTGTCCTTCTCAGTCTTTCTTTGCTGTTGAAAAACCAGCTTTCCTGATAGGTTAAATAATTTTACCATGAGTAGTCTAAATTTAGAATCCCAACCACAAATAATGGCAGCTTTTATCAATGGTATCAAACTCTCCATGATCTCAACTTAAAAATAACCCTAGTACTGCTGATTGAGAATAGATTTTTTACCATTTTCGTAACTAAACGCACAACCTAATTATGACACCTACAGTAATTTGCCTGAATGTTTAATATCTATATTACAGCAACACAAATGTTACATTGATTGTGTTAAAATAAATTCTTGTCAGATTTGCCTCACTCTGCATTAAGTAGTAGCCATCCATCTGCCCTGTTGAACTGATATACATCAAGAAAGTTGCATGTATTAAGCCAGCCTCAAACAGCATAGTTCATCATGACATTCAAGACTATTGATGACCGAATCTGACATGTTTCACTTCACCAAAATTTAGCAAAACATTGAAAATTTGACGTTTCCCTAAAAATTAGCAAAACTTTGAAAATTCCCTGAAATACATTCGACTGTGGGCGACTGGTTTTTTCGACACACAGCTAATTTTCATGCATCAAAGTATATGGGCGTCATTTTCGTGGCGAAACTTTGCGGAAAATGTTGCTCATCACTATTAAGAACATCATAATATAGCAGAAGCGACTGGAGAAAAGAACTAAAGTTCCCCTTCAAGTGCCCATTACGACCCTTATCTAAAGGAGAAACAAACCCTTGCTACTAAAATCCTATACCCTACATAGACCCCCCCCCCTCCCTGCTCCCCCCAGCCTAGGTGGTACCTACATGTCAGGTACTTATAGGGTTGCCACCTGGCCGGTATTTTACCAGCCTGCCTGGTAAAAATGATGGTTGATCTCAATGTTATTAATAGGGAAAAAAGGTAAATATATAAGAAGGCCGGTATTTTTTTCCAGAAAAGGTGGCAACCACACTTACATACACTGGATCGGACTGGCGCAGTAGGCCGAAGCCCTGCCTGCAAGCCAACCAACTTTTGAAAAATTAAAACAAAAATGTAATCTGTTTTTTCTGCTGTGGAAAGCACAGCCATCTTTAATCCTTTCTTAGAGGTGTGGCCTAATTGACATCAGGGAGTTAGTAGCGTGTGGTGGCACAGAAAAGGGGCAGGCAGGGGATTTCAGTGTGGTGTTGGCTCGGTTGGGGGCTCCTGACTACAGTACCAATACTGTACATACTAGGGTTTCCACCTGCCCACTTTTTTGAAGGGCTGCCCGGGTCAAAACTGCCTGCCCGTTTTTCCAGATTAGGAAAACCTTTCCTCTGATTGACTCGGGGACTGGAGATGCATCATAGCCCTGATGTCACTACCCTGCCCCCGTTGTGTCATTGCCCGGCCCCACCCCCTGCCCGGATTGCACAGGTAGAAAAGGTGGCATCCCTACTACACACACACAAACATAAAACTATATACAGATTTGGTGCCTTAGGAGAAAAGCTTTCAGAATTAGTTGAATTTTTACTCATAAATTATGTTTATAATATATGTCTCTGTATTATGTAAAACATACCTCCCAACATTTTTGAAGTAAAAAGAGGGACAAAAACAAATTTTCCACACATAGTGCAGCAATTTTTTGACCACACCCCTTTCTGTGGCCACACCCCCTAATTACAATGTTTGTTTTACAAAATTTGGCAGGTTATGAAAGTTTGAAAATATTTCTCCTTATCTAAACTGTGTTTTTGTGTCTCAAAATTGTTACAAAGTATCTTATTTGCACCTGTTGGCTCTCTGCTAAAAGCCAATTAAGTGAGAAACTTTGTTTCTTTTTCTGGCTGTTCAGTGCAGAGAAAAGAGGGACTTTCCAGTACAAATGAGGGACTGCGGGGACTGTCCCTCCGAAAAAGGGACAGTTGGGAGTTATGTGTAAAATATAGTTTTCTTTTTTATTTCTAGAGCTAGGGTTGCCACTTTTCATTGTTTTCTTTTAGGACAGAAGCACTGGGCAGCTGGTGGTGTTGAGGGGGTGGGATGATGAAATATAGGGGCAGGGCCAATAATAAAATAGGTGAAGACTAGTATTTATCAGGACTGTTACTGGCAGTTTAGATCAAGAATATCTGGTTTCTCCCTATGCCCTGGGTACATTTAGTGCCTTCAATGAAATGACTGTAAAGTGGGAAAGTACAAAATGTCTGCCAATCCAAAGGAATAGCAAGCTACTGGTACAAATAGTTAAAGGCGCTGACAGCACACACACACAACACACACACAAATTCCAATACAATGCCGCGCATGCGTTGTATCGTGCAGAGAGCAGGAAGTGATTTTGTTTTGTACAATCAATGCGCATGCGCGCCTCTACACTTTCTCCTATCAAGCATCACTTGTTGCTATCCAGACGCGACCAGTGTGTAGCAGAATCCGGGGGGCATTCATTACCACTTTTGATTCTCTGCCTGCGGCAACGATTTACAAGGTGTAATCCGCCTCGGCGTTTGCTTGGCCTTCGGGCTCCATGGTGAAAAGCGCCGGAGAAGTATTAAGAGGAAGCCACTACCTATTTGTAAGGGCGTTCTTTCGAGACACGGGCTGTACGTGTTATTTACATGTATCCGTGACCCGGTTCCTGGTTTAAGTTGACAGCTGCGCTGCGGGACAATGGGCTCGTCCGTCCTGCTGGGCCTCACTCTACAGCTGCTGCTGCACTGGCCTCAGGTAATGGGACTGGGCGGCTGTTTGGGATGGGCAGTGGAACTCTTGGTAGATTACACTATTTGATGTACTGGAACCAGGTCTGGACTGAGATTCAAAATAGGCCCTGGCAATTCAGATACACAGAGGCCCAAACAGCACCTCACCAGCCCACTAAATAGTGCCTGTCTATGGCAACTTACATTTGTTAGAACCCACAGATTGCCAGACGGTAACCGGAGAAGCCTATATGGAAAATCTAATTAAAATTGCTGCGTTTGCCAATGTCTAGTAACCCTAGGCAACCGAGCAGACGTTTGTTTTAAAACAGCTGAATAGTGATTTTTTTGTCTCCTATATAGGTTTGTCTTTATGTAGTTAATATTGTTTTACTACTGTACTGTAGTTGGCAGCTGTCCCTAGTTTCAGGGACAGTAGGGTAACATTCTCCTGCTTCTTAGGGCAGAGACACACGTGAAGATTTGGGGAGATTTAGTCTCCCTGCGACAAATTGCCTATTCTTCGGGCGACTAATCTCCCCGAACTGCCTTCCCGCCGGCTAGACTCTAAATCGCCTTCAGGATGGCACTCAGAGTACTTCATATTCCGATGGCGCCCAAAGTTTTCTCATGAGGCAATTTCGGACGACTTTGGAAAACAAATCGCCTCGCCGGCGATTTAGACTCTAGCCGGCGGGCAGTTCGGGGAGATTAGTCGCCCGAAGAAGAGGCAATTTGTCGCCGGGTGATTAATCTCCCCAAAGATTTGGTCGCCTGGCAACTAATCGCCTCGTTTTTGCAGCGTCCAATCTCCCCAGACGCCTTCCCTGACTCTGCGCCGGCTAAAATGAAAAAATGGCGGCGCTAATCACACGCGGCCTATCGTTTTCGGAAGTCGCCCGAAGTTTCCTCGTGAGGCAACTTCGGAAAACGTACCGCCGTGTGTGATTAGTGCCGGCGTTTTTTCATTTTAAGCCGACGCAGAGTCAGGGAAGGCATTTGGGGAGATTGACGGCATACAATGTGGACTTTCCCTTAATATCGACCAAACGTTAGGGGCAAATTTATCAAAGTGTTAAATAAGAACTCACCTCAGAAAGACCCACTTTCTATTCATTCCTATGCTATTTTTAGCCGTAGTAATATCAGTGCGTTTTTAAAGGGGTTGTTCACCTTCAAGCAACTACTTGTTTTCAGATAGATCACAAGAAATAACAACTTTTTCCAATTACTTTCTATTTTCTATGTGTCACCGTTTTTCTAATATTGATGTGTAAAGTGTAATTTTTCACCTTCTGAAGCAGCTGGGGGGGGGGTTGCCGACCCTGTACATTGATCTAAATAGAAACATTTAGTTGATACCTTTCTTATCTTTGTCCCAGAATCTCTGGGTTTCATTACAGGCAGCTGTGAGAATTGATACAATAGTTGCTAATACTCCAGAGATGCTGCTGAGAAATGTATCAACTAAATGTTGCAAAATTGTAATAGTTTAGAGTCTGCACCTGAATTACTGAACTGCCAGACTCAAACACCAGAGACACAAACATTCAACTTTAAACTTAGATTTTGGAAAAACAGTAAAATATAAATAATTGAAAGTAATTGAAAAAAATCTTTATTAATTGGGAAACAATCTGAAAACAACTGAACTGAAAAAAGTGTACCCCTTTAAATTAGAGTTAAATTAGTGCAATTTGATAAATATGCATCTAAAACTCCCACTGGATGATAGGAATCAAAAGAAAGTGGGTGAGTTTTTCTGTGATACCACACTTTCATAAATCTGCCATTATACATTATAAGATCCGCTCATTTGGCGAATGAGCTGATTATTCCCCCGATATCACCACTAAAGGTTGGCAATTATTTGCCCCAGGACCAAACAATCAGATTGCAACAACCTGGAATTGGAGCTCTCGGGGAGAGGACCACATTGGTTCAAAAATGAAACCTGCTGATCGACATTTGCCTGATTTTTGGCCAGATATCTGTTGGGTAGCCACTTTGGAGGGTCCTATATGCTTGCAGATAAGCACCAGATTCAGTGTATAGCTTCCTTAAGTCTTTTAGTGATCTTATGGCCAAAAGCTGTTCTCATTATAAGTATTTATAATGGGCTCATTAGCAACATGTCATTGTTACAGTAATGAACATTATATACATCATATGTGGTAGGTGTGGAACATTATAACTAATTTTAGTGTATTTATTGTGTGAAAAAATGGTCTGTTGGCAGTGCCAATGGAAATGATTTTTTTATGTTTGCAACTGAGCGTCTATAAATGAGGACTTGTAAGGCTACAGGGGAATTGATGACACATTCATACAGTGCTCATTGCCACTTTTCATTTGATAATATTAACTAAATAACATTATTTAGTAACCGTACAGTAATACTCACATGTGATTTCAACTATATCTAGACACCTGCATCCACTGGAATTTTCACATGTAAAACACTGTACATGGGCTGATCTCAGGTAATCATGCAGAAATGGATGCCCGTGATTGCCGCATGTAAAGTGTTAAACATGCAGCGATATTAATGGATGCAGACTGTCATGTATTGTACGGAGACAAGATATACCATCTGTCATGGCCCTTAGGAGCTGGCAACTGAGTGAGGATCTGAAATGAAGGTGATTCCTGCAAAGCAGGGAAAAGCTTTAAAACGTTTGCAAAATGCTTATAGCTTGCATTTTCCACTGTCCATAAGGTCATCAAGAAATAGCAGTTAAAGGAGAAGGAAACCTAGTCGGCGCAAAAACCCTCCCGTGTGTTGCCCACCCTCCCTCCTGGCCTACCTGTCCCGCTGGGCAAATGCCCCTAACTTGTTACTTACCCTTCCGTGCAGGTCCAGTTCACAGGCACCATCTTCTTCTACGCGATCTTCTTCCTGTTTTGACTGGCATTTTAGGGCATGCGCAGTAGGAGCATTTCGCCGGTACGGATCTACTGTGCATGCGCCAAAAGTCACGAAGTTTTCTTCATGACTTTTGTCGCATGCGCAGTAGATCATACCGGCGAAATGCTCCCACTGCGCATGCGCCAGTCAAAGCAAGAAAAAGATGGCGTTGGTGAACTCCGTAGACCGGACCTGCGCAGAAAGGTAAGTAACAAGTTAGGGGCATTTGACCAGCGGGACAGGTAGGCCAGGGGGGAGGAGGGAGGGTTTTTGCACCGACTAGGTTTCCTTCTCCTTTAAAGGAAACGGTGGAAGTCAAGGCATGGAAAACTATACCCCCAAACAATGTATGTGTCTATAAAAAAGATATTGCATAAAACAGCTCATAAGTAAAACCCTGCTTCATGTAAATAAACCATTTTCATAATAACTTACTTTTTAGTAGTATGTGCCATTGGGTAATCCTAAATAGAAAATTGCCATTTTAAAAAATAAGGGCTGCCCCCCTTGGATCCTACAATTCACAGTGCACACAAACAAACCATACATGTTGGGTCACAAGAGCCGATTAACAAAGACAAAGTTCTGTCTTTTACTCCAACAATTATTCCTGTTACAGTTAGAGCTGCAGTATTTCCGGTCAGGAGGCAGCACAGAGAAAATCATAAAATGGTGGCTCAAGGGAAAAGATGTAAAAGGGCTACTACAGTAAGAGTCTTTAATATGCCACTTAATTTGATATAAACTATCAGTTGCTTAAGTAATCATTTTGTGGGTATAATTTTCCTTTAAGAGATAACTGCTTGTATGCTGGCCAGAAAGGCAAAGGCAAACCTTCATATGACTGCAAAGGACCTACTGGAAGGTCTGGCTGACACATATTGAACTGTTCCACACTGCAGCGTTGCTTGTATAAACATGATCTGTATGGAAAAAAGTCATCAGGAGCAAACTATACTTGCAACCTCATCACAAATGTTAATGTCCGAAGTAGGGAAAACAGCATCTAGACAAGCCAGACAAAAATCAGCTCTTTGCCACAATCACCAAGGTTTATGGAGAGGGATCAATTATTATTTGGGCCTGTGTGCAAATGCCAGAGGGGCTGCTATAAGGTGCCATAGAAAGTCAGTATTAAGTGGGCTGGTGGGGCTGTTTGGGCCTCTGTGTGGGGTGTTTGGGCCTGTGTGTACCTGAAATGCCAGGGCCTATTTTGATTCTCCGTCCAGAACTACCTGTGTGGCATCTGAGGCTGGATAGGGGATGGATCCTACAATGAGATAGTGATACTATACATTCCCCAAAAGCCACTATGAGCTACTTGAAGAAAATAAAGCTAAAGGTTTTGGAATGGTCCTCACAGCTCCCTGAATTAAACATCATTTTAAATCTATGGGAATATCTTAAACATACAAAACAGCCCAAAAAGATCTTGGAATTCGAATGGATCTCCAAGGGCAAATTTGAGGGCAAATTCCTTACAACCAGAAGTGAGACGACTCTCAGCTGGATACAAAAGGCATTTAACATCTATGATTTGTGGTCAAAACTAATTAGAGTGTCCAACCTTTGCTCATACCACATTTACTATTATCTTTGTTCCTACATTTTACAATTTGTGAAATACAAGGTAACTGTTCATTAACGTTAGTGTTTTTTTTTTTTTTAAACAGTGGGGCTCATTTATCACCACTACTGGGCAATAACCCATAGCAAACATTCAGTAATAAGTTTTATTCAGACAGCTGCTGGCGGAACAATGAAATTGTTGCCATGGGTTGCAAATTTGGTCAGTGTTGAAAAATGTCCCCCAATGTTTCCTACAGCAGTTTTGAACTACTTTTCACTTAAAAATTTTAGCAAATAGCAAAATAAATAAGAATAGAATTTCATGCAATATAATTTAATATTCAGGCAGTGGGCATTTTCCAAAAACATAAGGTAAGTTATAAAATTCTTATCCATCTAAAAGTGATTGGGACCTTAGATTTTAAGCATTACTGGAACAGGGACTGATGTTAACAATCTTTGTCAAGATATTCTTGTTTTTGTGCACTTTGCACCCTGGCCTGCCTCCTGAACATGAGTTGTTAATCTGTATGTTTATCAGCAACAATCATCAAGTTAGCGGGTAAACCAAGTAATAGGTATTTATGACTTTTTTTTTTTTTAAATACTTTAACAGAGGATAGGTTAATAAACTTATTGGCTACAGTTTATAGACATCAGCACTGTTTACATATATCAGAACATTACCTATCCTATCTCTTCTAAATCTCTCAGGAGATTTAAAATGGATCAGATAATAAATGCTTATGGTGAATTCAGTGTTGCCAGCTGCTCAGAGAATGCAACTGCATAATAGTAAAAACAGAGAGAGTTGGGTTTGAGTGAGCAAATGACTGAGCTCTTATTTATTAAAGTGGTGGTTCACCTTTAAGTTAACTTTTAGTGTGTTATAGAATGGCTAAGTCTAAGCAACTTTTCCATTGGCCTTTAGTTTTTGAATTATTTGCCGCCTTCTTCTGACTCTCTCCAGCTTTCAAATGGGGGTCACTGACCCCATCTAAAAAACACACTCTGTAAAGCTACAAAAGTATTGTTGATGCTAATTTTTATTACTCATCTTTCAATTCCGACCCTCTATTATTCAAATTCCAGTCTCTTATTCAAATGAATGCATGGTTGCTAGGGGAATTTGGACTCTAGCAACCAGATTGCTGAAATTGCAAACTGGAGAGCTGCTGAATAAAAAACTAAATAACTCAAAAACAACAAATAATAAAAAATTAAAACCAATTGCAAATTGTCTCAGAATATCACTCTCTACGCCATACTAAAAGTTAATTTAAAGGTGAACGACCCCTTTAATGCTATTATGAATTATAAAGCTTCTTGGATTATTTTCAGTGAGGCTTCCTTTAGCTCGTAAGGTTAAAATAGTAAAGAAAACATTACTGTATTAACCATTCAGTTACAAAAAAATATATATTTGTGTGTGTATGTAGGTGTATGTGTATGTGTATATATAGAGAGAGAGAGAGAAAATAATGTCTGTCTCCAAATCCCAGTCCATTTGATCTTCATGCTAAGCTTTTAGAAGTATTTAGGCATTCTCGCAGCATTAAGTAAGTGTTTGCCAATAATGAATGCCTTGATAGTGCAAAAGTATTGATATTCTCATTAACAGTGTAAAAAAATGACCATTCTCTATATTTTTGTACTTCATATGATCTTACTGTTATACCTATAAGGCTTTGGGACATGAGGTGTTTTATCCATACTTTGATACATTGGATAAGAGCTGAAAAAGGCACTGCCACCTTCCATTGACAATGGGGCTTTAAGTTGAAAGGAAAGCACCACTGGTATTGTTAGGTAGTTTCCATTTCAATCAGTGTAAGGTGGCATGAGCAGTTCTGTGCCAGCTGTAATACGTCGGGGTAGAAAACAGACTATGTCAACCTCATACTGTAGGTATAATTGTCCCTTTAAAAAAAACTTGTTAAGAACAAACCAGTTTACAGATGTATTAGACTGTTTGTTCTGTGGCAGGTCTGACAAATTTCTGTTTGCTTTTTTAGGTACATGCAAACCAAGGCATTTTACATGCAATTGGAGATCAGGATCCTCCCTCTGAAAAGGATTATTGTATAACATACAATTCTACCTGGACACCACTTCCAGCATCCTATATCAATTCTGTGAGTTAAAGGTGCTTCCTGTGGGTCAAAGTTCACATTGTGACTTTTTCTAGAAGAGTACTATTTTTACATATTTTTGTTGCGGTCACATACTGATTTTTTTATTTGATTTGACTTTCATTTCTGTATCCCCTCCAGTGAGAACAGTACGTATCTGTAATACAGGGTACTGATAATGAGGCTGGACAAAGGCAGGAAGTGAAGGACTGCTGGCTTCCATGTTTTAGGCTAGCAGTTTTCAGCCTTACGTATTAGCACCCGGGGGCCACTACATATTCAATTTCTGTTCATTCATATAACCATGTGTTATGCTGTATTATCCTTTTTGTCTGTTTGTAGATTTCCAAAATGAGACATGTACCACCCTATAGTTTGATACTGGGGTGGTGGAAAGGTATATTTTGGGTTTTACTGCTGTACATAGTAAAATCCTAATCCTTTGTAAAGGCCAGCACTGGGAAAAAAACAAAAAGCATTTGTAGCATCATTTTTTATTTTTACAGGGAATGCCCTTTAAATATATTTTTTTAATATTTATAAGCTTGTTTTTTTACTAATTTGCATTCTTCATTGCTTTTTAATATTCTTTTAGTGTTGTAGTAGTTTATCAATTAATTTGTAATAACTCTGTATGTCTAAAAGTTTATGGACAACCCCTTGTTATTAATGCACTTGGCTATTTAAGGCATACCTATTGCTGACCCAGAAGTATAATTAAACACATAGGCATGCAGTCCCCATCAACAATCTGGCAGTAGAATGGGTCATACTGAGCTTGGTGTCTTTCAACATGCCACAATCACAGGATGCCGCCTTTTCAGGGCATTAGTTTGTCAAGTTTCTGACCTTCTAGAACTTGACGAACTATAAAAAAATAAAAATTGAAGGCCAATTGAAAAGTTAATCACATCAATAGAAAGCGCACGCACTCCTGCAGCCAGCCGGTGAGGTAAAAGAAGAAGTTTATTCCATTCTATTTAAAGTCAAACTTTCCTAGTCACCCCTGGCCAGCATTCACCAATGGGTTAACCTCCCTCCGGACCAATGGACAGGACCTCCCTCCAACAAGTTAAAATGAGAGCCCCACCCATACTCACTTGTCTTTTTTCGTCCTGTCCAGAGGCCGATGGATGGAGTCAACAGACAGGGGTCAAGTCCCTGTGGAGTTCCCAGCATGTGGGGGCCGTGCGTTCCCTGAGTCCACTGCATGGCTGGAGGTCCAAATACTCCCCTTTGAGGGGTTAGTTAAGGAAGGCCAAGTGGTGCGAGATCGCCATTATAGGCCAAGCTGTACCTCCCGCGGAGCGGGTTAGGGAGGCGATGCTGCAGACCTGATGCGCCAAACGTCTGTGAACTGTGTGCGCGGAACCGGAAGTGACGTCATCGTTGTGCTCGGCGTGCGTTCCAACAAAGGAAGGGATGCGCGAAGGGAGGAACGGCGTCAGACGGTAGACGGTGGTCAAAGGATAAGGTAGGCAGGGGCGCTCGGTCATCCTGAAACACGGGAAAGGCCAAAAAAAGCGATCCCCACACTTTACTAATCCGGAAGTAGAGAGGACGCCATTTTTGATATGGGCAAAGTCGCAGCATTAAGGGGAAACACGGAAGTGTTTCTTTTTGGCGCCAAAATCCTCTAGATATGGCGTGCAGCCCTGGAACAAGCATAGATTAAGTTTGTAACCCTAACATAGAGGGTAGAATTATATTATGCTTGTGGATTTGTGGGCAATTTAAGGAGTCAGTACTTCCTGGTCGTATCCATTTGTTTGTGTGCTGTTATCCTGTCACTGTGTTACGCTCCAGGGAATAGCTTGAACATGGATGCTGGTGTACCGGGCAAGACACCTCACCCCAAGGGGAAAAGGTTAGATGGTACCTGAATGTTAAAAAAAAAAAAAAAAAAAAAAAAAAAGTGGACACCAAGTTATTGTCCTAATCTTGTTTATGATTTCATGCAGCCTTCCTGCCACAGAGAAAAAAGATAAAACACCTGAGAAGACGTCTACTTCACAAGCTCAGGAAGATCGAGCACCTTCAGGCTCTCAGGAAACTCAAGCCTTTACGGAGTCCTTAGCAGCTGTCATAAAACAAGCAGTGGTGCAGGGTTTTCAAGAAGTGGCTAGTTCCAGGAAAAGACCCAGGCATACATATTCAAGACAGACAGACTCACTGTCGGAGATTTCTGATGGGGAACTTTCAGATACTTCAGTCTTTCATTCTCCATTAGGCTCAGAAGAAGGGGAAATTGACTCAGAGGATGAGTCAAATTTTGATTTGTCTATAGTGGAGCCGCTAATCAAGGCAGTCCGTCATACTTTAACATTTCCTACAGAACCATGTAAATTGTCTTCGGCTGATAAGCTTTTTCCTTCCTTGAAGAAAAAATCACTTTGCTTTCCAGTGCATGCCTCTATAAAGGAGATAATAGCCACAGAGTGGAAGAAGACAGAGAAAAGGCCACAGACGGCCGGGAAATTCCAAAGGAAGTATCCTTTTGATGATGATGAGGCAAAATGTTGGGATGCCCCTCCCAAGGTGGATGCAGCCGTGGTTAGGCTGGCTAAAAAAACAACATTACCTGTGGATGATGCAGCGGTTTTCAGGGAGCCTATGGAGAAAAAGATGGAATTTAACCTAAAGAAATCATATGCGGCTGCAGGGGCAGCATGCAGGCCAGCTGTAGCACTAACTTCTGTTTCTAGAGCAGTTAAAGTTTGGCTCCTGAATATCGAGGAAGCAATCTCATCCAACGTCAAGAGACCTAAATTACTGGAGATGCTTGCAGACTGCAAATCAGCAATTGACTTTATGTCAGAAGCCTCGGTAGACTTAGTGCATTTTATGGCCAGATCCATGGCACTTTCAGTGGCAGCAAGGAGGGCATTGTGGCTGAAGCCTTGGGCGGCGGATGCAGCCTCAAAAACAAATTTATGCCAGCTTCCTTTTGAAGGGGATATGCTTTTCGGTGAGAAACTTGATGCCATTATCAAAAAGGTCTCGGGTGGAAAAAGTGTATTCCTTCCTCAAGAGAGGAGAAGCAAAAGAGGCAGATATGATACATCATTTGCCAGAGACAAAGACAGGCCTTTTAAATCTTCAAGACAATATAGGCCTGGGAAAGAATACACAAGACAGGCATCCTGGAGATCGGGGCGTCCAGGCTCCAGGGGGAATATGAAAAGATCAAGTTTTTTCTCTTCCTCCTCTTCTACAGCTCAGCAGCAATGAGGGTACCTTGGCTCAGGCAGAGGTAGGAGGCAGATTGAACCTCTTCGCTCAAGTCTGGGCCAGAACGATACAAGATCGATGGGTATCAAGAATAATTCAAGAAGGTTTTCGTTTGGAGTTCGAAACAATCCCAAGGAGGGATTATTTTTTAGTTTCTTCGTTCCGAAACAAACAAGAGAGTCAAGGTTTGGTTCAGGAGTATATGAATCAGCTACTCTTCTCGAGAGCCATAGAAGTAGTTCCGCCTCAAGAAAGAGGAAGAGGATTTTACTCAAGGCTTTTCTTGGTAAAAAAAGCATCCGGCGCTTTAAGACCGGTGTTGGACATGAGAAGACTAAACAGATTCTTAATAAAGAAAAAGTTCAAGATGGAGTCCTTGGCATCCATCATTCAGGCCATCTCAATCGGAGATTGGTTAACGAACATAGACTTGAAGGATGCATATTTCCACATACCGGTTTTCCCAGAACACAGGAAGTATCTTCGGTTCGCGGTAGGAGACACTCAAGTACAATTCAGATGCCTTCCATTCGGGTTATCACAATCCCCAAGAGTTTTTACAAAGGTCCTCGTTACCATAATAGCAGAAGTAAGGAAGGAAGGAATAGCAGCGTTTCATTACCTAGACGACATCCTGGTGGCCGCAAGGTCAAGAGAAGAAGCAGAACGACATACAAGTCGAGTAGTGGAAGTTCTGCAAACACACGGATGGATTGTCAACCTAGAAAAGAGTCAGCTAATTCCATCAAGGTCACTGCCTTTCCTGGGAGCATATTTCCAAACACAGGAAAATTTAGTAAGTCTTCCAATCCAGAAACAGCGGAAAATTCCTCATGCAATAAAAGACTTCAGAAGCCGTTCGTCAGTGACAGTTCATCACTGTCTGAAAATTCTAGGCTTGATGTCGTCAACGATACAAGTTGTAAAATGGTCGAGATGGCACATGAGAGATCTGCAAAATTTCCTACTAAGAAAAGTAAGATGTCCGCAGCTAAATATGCACAAAACACTAATATTGCCGCAGGAGATAAAACACAACCTAGATTGGTGGTGCGTAAAAGAAAATTTGATGAAAGGAACACAGCTCGAAGAACCAGTGTGGGCGGTGTTAACGACAGACGCGTCAGGTTCCGGCTGGGGAGCCCATTTTGGAGAACATTTCGCTCAAGGTTCATGGGATATGAAACAAACACCTTCAAATGTTCTCGAGCTAAGGGCAATAGGAAAGGCTCTATTTGCTCTTTCAGATGTTCTAAAAGGGAAGAGTATAAAGATCATGTCAGACAATGTCACAGCAGTCGCCTATGTGCAGAAGCAGGGAGGCACCAGAAGCATGACATTGTTAAAAGAAGCCATTCCGATATTCCAGTGGGCAGAAAGATGGCTAGAGAATCTTTCAGCAATACACTTGCCAGGAACAGAAAACACAAGAGCAGACTTTTTAAGTCGAGTCACTTTAGACCCAGGGGAGTGGAGTCTTCACGAGAACATCTTTCAAGAATTGGTGTACGCATGGGGCATGCCAGAAGTAGACGCTATGGCTTCAGTCCAAAACAGAAAATGCAAAAAATTCTACGCAAGGTATCCCTGCGAAGAGGCACTGGCCATAGACGGTCTAAGTCAAGATTGGTCCAGGGGACTCGTGTATATTTTTCCCCCAATCCCTCTGATCTGGAAAGTATTGAAAAAAGTGGATCGGGAAGCAGTCGATGCTATAGTACTGATTCCCTTTTGGCCAAGAAGACCCTGGTTTCCTCTGCTTCGCAAACTTACCTTAGAGGGTCCCAAGAAGATTTCGAAATTCCCAGGGTGGTTGTCCCAGGGAATGTTCCTCTACCAGGAGAAAGACCCCCTGTCCTTAATGGCATGGAGGTTGAAAGGGAGAGGTTAAAGAAGCAAGGTTTTAAAGAAGAGGTTGTGGATTTTCTTCTAAAGTCAAGGAAGTATTCCACTTCATCTCAGTACTATAAAGTCTGGGATAAATTCGTGCATTTTGCAACCCTTAAGAACCAAGATCCAATTTCTCCGACAGCTTCGTTGCTGGTTGATTTTCTATTCTCAGGCTATGAGAGGGGTCTCCAAATGAGTACATTAAGGGTGCAAGTATCAGCTATCTCGGCGTTGACAGGAGTAAGCTGGGCATCGGATTCATTAGTCCGAAGATTTTTTGATGCCTTTGTAAGAGTAAGACCTTGCATAAAGAAAATTTCACCTCCTTGGGACTTACCGTTTGTTCTGGATGTTCTCACAAGAACTCCCTTTGAACCATTAGAAAAGTCTTCTTTATGGAACCTTACCTTAAAGGTTATTCTTCTAGTGGCGGTTACATCAGCATGTAGAGTTGGAGAATTGGCTGCCCTATCTGCTCTGGAGCCTTATACGGTAATCTTCAAAGATAAAGTTGTGCTTAGACCTGCGTTCAAGTTTCTGCCGAAGGTCGTATCGAAATTCCATATGGAGTTAGAAATGGTTCTTCCATCTTTTTGTCCATCTCCAAAGTCAGACAGAGAAAGATATTGGCATACATTAGATCTGGTCAGAGCCATTGAAATTTACCTGGAAAGGTCCAAGACGTTCAGAAAATCAGATCATCTGTTTGTGATTCCCTGTGGATTCAGGAAAGGACAAGCGCCTTCCAAAAAGACCTTAAGCTCCTGGATTGTGTCTGCAATTGCAAAGACTTACAATATAGCGGGCAGGAAGGTTCCCCAGGGGTTAAAAGCCCATTCCACCAGAGCGTTGGCGAGTTCATGGGCAATGGAAGCAAAAGCATCGCCAGAAGCGATCTGTAAAGCAGCGAGATGGTCATCTGTCAACACATTTATTAAACACTATAGGCTAGATGTCCTTGCCTCCCAAGAAGCTAGATTTGGGAGGAGGGTCTTGCAATCAGTTATACATTGCTGAATAAAGCATATTATTTCATTTCTGCAACATGTGTATCCCTCCCTTTTTTCGTAGCTTTGGAAGTCCCATTGGTGAATGCTGGCCAGGGGTGACTAGGAAAACAGGAAATTGTTTTTACTTACCGTAATTTCTGTTTCCTGGTCACCTTCCATGGCAGCATTCACCAGGGAATTACCCACCCTAGATGTCAGGCTTTAAACTAAGACAAGTGAGTATGGGTGGGGCTCTCATTTTAACTTGTTGGAGGGAGGTCCTGTCCATTGGTCCGGAGGGAGGTTAACCCATTGGTGAATGCTGCCATGGAAGGTGACCAGGAAACAGAAATTACAGTAAGTAAAAACAATTTCCTGTTTTCCTAACGCGTTTTGTATCAATGGATACGTAATCAGGTGCCTATAACGTCTATAGTTACAATAGCTGTACAATTCAGTAAATTATGTAATTGTATGTACCATATGAATAGTAACCATGCCTTTGCAAAGGCACTTAAAATGTGACCACGCTGGACCTCAAAGTCATTGTTTCCGACATCATTTCTATAGTTTGAGTAAATGAGCGAGAAAAAACCTCTTTCTAAATATGATCAATTAAAAACAAATTTGTTGCATTCTTTTTCTAGTGCTCACTCATTCAAAATAACCAGCTTTGACAGAAATCCTGTAACTCTACATGGAAGATTTATGAGTCTGTTATTTTGTTAGATTTGGTTTGTGCTGGAGTCAGTTAAGTGAGCAAGGTAATGCATCTGCTAGGAAAAGAAGCCTCTAAAAGGTGTGTTGGACTGATCTGTCAATCAAAATATTATTGAGAGAGACAGGATACTGAGAATGAGATATTGAACAGTAACTTTTTACTAATTTTTATTTATATTAGAGTGTTTCATATTTCCATGAGATGAAGCTTATATTTTAGTTTTTGTAAAAGTTCACCTTCAAATGCAAAGTTATTTTTATCTTATATCTTATATTTTTTAAGTTTCTGTGAGCAAAACCTTTTGTTTATATATTTAGACATACTATGAACTGGAGGACCTGAGCTCCCTTTCATTGTGCACTGCTGCAGAAGTTCCTCTGTCACGCTTAAGAGATAAGGCAGTTGTAGTTTTGTTTGGAAACTGCTCGATACTAGCCAAAGCTGCCACTGCTCAGCTTGGTGGAGCTAAAATACTTCTTGTTGCCAGTAAAGAAGGACTGGTAAGTTTTACATCCTTGTTTTGTTTTACATTCCATTAAATTACAAGTCTGGCCTATATATAAGTAGGCACATTAGTTACGTGGTAGATTTGAGTGTCACCCAGAAATTAGCTCATTTACATTTTGTACACATTAGTACATCCCCACTTCAGATGTTGAAAGACTTTGCGGTTGCAAAAAGCATTGACTATAAAGGTCGCTTCAACTATTAGGCCCTTTAGGCACCTAACACAGGGGGTGTTTTGTCTGCTGCTGTCCTATGATAGAGACTAGCTGAGAACAAAACACCCTCTTCTTATTTTACTTCTACTAGTGAATGACAAGTGAGCAAAGCCCACGCAGTACTTTTTTTTTTTAGCCAAAAACACCCTATATGCTAGGGGCTTTAGAGCTATGTCACACTAAGCATCATTGTATATATGTTGACCCACTCATTCTGCCATGACATCAAAGTGCACATAGAATTGGCCTATCAGCGGTCAGACATTGCAGATTTTGACACTGAAACCCGAAATCTGCTGATGCTGGGGCAGAATGGACCTGATTAGCATTTTCTTCCCCCTGCGTATAGAACATGCCTAGTGTGATATAGCCCTGAGACTGCTTAACTAAAGAAGTAGCTATAAATGTTGTACATCATGTTTTGGGATTCTGTACCAGCCCAAGGCAACCACAACCCTTTAGCAGTAAAGATCTGTGCCTTCAAAGATGCCCCAGTAGCTCCCCATCTTCTTTTCTGCAGATTCACTGCACATACTCTGTGCTGCGGTCACTTACTGAGCTTAGGGACCCACTTACAGTATACAGTACACATAGAATATAAATGTCACAATATAAGGCTGATTAGTAATTAATACAGATAATTACTAAGTGGCAACACAGAAACCAGTGCAACTAGTATCAGAATTTAATAATCAGCCCTGTAGCATCAGTTTGTTACAGACCAACCTCATTTTCTGCTTGATAATTTGTGTCAGCCCCTAAACTTAGCTTCTCAACAGCTGCTCAGAGCCCACTGAGCATGTGAGTGTCACAGACACTTTCCAAGATGGTGACCTCCTGTAACAAGTTTGAAGTCCTGCATTATTGCTGCTATTGACAAGCTGAAACTTTAGGCTGGTGCAATAAGTTCAGTATATAAAATGTCATTTTAAGCCACATTAATTTTTAGTGTTTAGTTCTTTAGTTGTCCAGATAAAATGTAATAAAAATGAGCTTTTGCTGCTGCTCTATACTGTTTTAAATTTCATATGGAAAGATTACTCTCTTATTGACCTATTATTATAAACATTACGCAGAGATGCAAAACTTTGTAGGTTGGGGAATTAAGGTAGTTCCTGGAAAGCATGCATGGATATTGTGTGTATGTTTGTTAGTACTACAAGCTTTAGGCATGTAAGTTTAACCATTGTGTATCATCTGTTAGAAAGCCACCTCATTAGATTTAAAGAGGCACTATACATTGCTCTCCCCACAGCCTTTTCTAGCGGATAACAGAAGTGATTATAAGAGCCTGACAATCCCAATTGCCTACATTAGGTATAGAGATGTCAAAGATATGAAACCGGTGAGTTTTCTTAATTTCTTTTAATTTTAAGTACCTGACTTTCAGACGTTAGACACTCTCTTTTCTGTATAAAATTACATTCTGAATGCTGGCTATACTGCTGGCTTTATAAAAATGAAATACATATTCTATGAACAGCTATGTTAGTCAGGATGAGTATTTTTATTTTTTAACCAAGTACCCATTTTTGTTTTTTTTTTTTTTTTTTTTTTTACACAGAGCCTTGGGAGCAGTGTAAGAGTTACTCTGTATTCCCCTGTATTACCAAAATTCGATTTCAGCATGTTGCTCATCTTTCTTATATCTGTATTCACTGTAGCACTTGGTGGTTACTGGAGTGGACTCTCAGAGCTGTAAGTTATGACTTTATGAAAGTTTAAATACTGTTGACTCGGCTAGTGCTAGTAATAACGGGGTTATTTCTCAGCCTACATCTGCTCCTGGAGCCACTACTTCAGCGCAGGTGCAGACACACAGAGCAGATTTCAAAGCTGAAATGGGCAAGTATGCACCAAACTCAGCTCCTTGTGTCTTCACCCATGCCTTCACAAGCCAAGAAACCGTCCCTTCTGGACAAGCCTTAAAGGAAAATTATACCCCCACAATTAATACGTAACCAACAGACAGTAGCCTATAAAGAATCTTACCAAAATTGGAATTCATATATCCTTAAAGGGGTTGTTCACCTAACACTTTTTTCAGTTCAGTTATTTATTCCATCTTTTATTTTTACTGTATTCCTAAAATTTAAGTTTAGTTTTCATATCTCTAGTGCAGGCATGTCCATCCTCCATAATGAAATTAAAAATAATCAGGCCCCCCAGCACAGTTTGATCAGGAATCCCATAGCAGTAATATTATTTGTGCACATAAGTCAAATGCCACTTGGTCTATACTGCTGCCTGTGTGCTGAAGGCGTTGGCAATAGGCACGTACTGTAACGTAGAGACGCGCTGTTTTTGCATACTTCTTTAGGGCTGAAGGTGTCAATAGACGTACTGACGTGCCAGTACAGTAAACTAAAGAAGTATGGCGTCACTACGTTCCAGTACGTGTCTATTACTAACACCTTCAGCACACAGACAGCAGTATAGACCAAGTGGCAGATCAATTCACTAATGTGCCCAAATAATATTACTGGTACGGTTACTCGATTCCTGTAGTTTAATATTAACGGTTCAAAGAATGTCGAGCTGAATGGTCGGCCCCCACACATTTTCACCTCACCAAATCTGGCCCTCGTTGCAAAAAGTTTGGGCACCCCTGCTCTAGTGTCTCAGTCTGGCAGCTCAGTAATCAGGAGCTTTCTGAACTGTTACAATTTGCTACATTTAGTTGATACAATTAGTTGATACATTTCTCAGCAGTAGGTATTAGCATCTTATGAAATCTGACCGTTGCCTTTAATGAAACTCTGGGAATTCTACTCAGCAGGGCCAAAGATAAGGGCCGGAATTAGGAGTAGGCAGAGTAGGCACGTGCCTAGGGCTCAAGGCTTGGGGGCGCCAGGTACCTATCTTCTCTACCTCACACCCTAGTCTTCTGCCCACTCTTTCTATACCTCTTGGCGCTCCGGCAAGTGTCCGTCCTTTTTGCTCCATGTCCGCTGCTTTTTTGATGCACGTTTGCTTCTGTTTTGACGCGCATGTATCCTTTTTGGCACGTGCCTATTCGGCGATGTGACCGACCAGGTTGCCTGGGGCACCTGGTAGGTGTGGAGCGGCACTGCCAAAGATAATAAATGTATCAACTAAATGTATCAATTTAGAACAGAGTCGGCAACCTCCCCCCTTCCCAGAGCAACTTTAGAAGGTGAAAAACAAAACTTTACACTTCAATATTAGAGAAAAGATCACTTGTAGAAAGTAATTTAAAAAAGTCTTTATTTCTGGTGAACAATCTGAAACTATCTGGGCTGAAACATGTTTGAAGATGAACAAGTCCTTTAAGAAGTGTGGGATGAAAAGACAGAACTTGCTGTAATTGACTGATGTGACCTAACAGGTATGTGTGCCATTGGTTTGTTTGTGTGCACTGTGAATCATATGATCCCAATGGGGTGACCCTTAGTACTTAACATGGCAATGGTAATGTAGGATTACCCAATGGCACATACTACTAAAAAGTATATTTTTATAAAACTGGTTTCTTTAGATGTAGTGAAGTAGTGATCTTTTTTATGCAATATGTTTTTAGAGACCTACATCATCCAGGGGCATAGGTCTCATATCTTGGATGACACAATCCCTATACAATTGATGTTTTGGCCCCATACTTTGCCTCCACTTACCTTCAGTTTAACCCATATTTTCCAGACTTTATTTAATTAGTTGCACAGTGTGGGATGCAAGGTCTAGTATCCATCTACTTTTATTGATTCACCTGTGTCTTTTATATGCCAGATACTTCAATGAAATCTGCTTCCTCTGTTTTTTTATGTAGATTATATAAACTACATGTGTATAACTCGCAGATAAGCCCCCCCCATAGCGTATCCACTATTGAGGAAATCAATTTAAAAATGGCTAATATGGCTACCATGACTGGATAGCTGCAGCTTATGTATGAAAGCAAATATTCAGAGAAGAAATGATTTATGAAAACAGTCTGTGCCCACCCCCCTCACTTATTTTTTACTTTTCTGAAAAAAATAAACCCTAGTTATGTGTAACATATATTTATGTGGATGATAGCATTGCATACTTGTAATTTTGGGAAACGTGTGAACATTATACATGGGGTGTTGAAGGGCTTTACTTAAAGTGCAAGTAAAAAAAAAAAAAACATGTTTTTCTTTATTCTAAGAGGGATCAGCAACCATAACCAGATCCCCAGAAGTAATAGTAACATGGTACAAGTATAGAATGTTCTATGGGAATGTCCACCACTACAAATATATTGGAGAGATGTGGTCAAATACATGGAAAATAACCTAGCTTGTCCCAATGTGTGCACCCCAGAGGTATGTCTGCTGGGCTTAGTGGATGATCTCTTCCCACCAGATCCTTGGCAAGGGTTCTCTTATTCTATGCGTAGAAAATAATTTTGATAAAATGGATTGGAAAGATAATGCCTAAAGTGGTACACTGGACCAACCTAGTAAATAAAATTCTCCCTCCATTAGTCTAAACTACGAATCTCGGGGCTGCCCAGGGAAATTCAAGAAAGTGTGGTCCCCCTGGCTAGATATTCATCCTATAGTTGACATAGACAACCAATATGAAATTACACATAATATAAAGGGTGATGTATGGACTGTTGCAGTCATAGCTGAATTTGGCTCATGAGCTTCTACATTAATGATCTACTAGCTATGTACATGTATATGTGCATCAGACTATTCTTTCCTTAACTTACTCTAAACTGTGTATTTAAAATGCAAAATAAAAACCTTTAAAAAAACAATTATAGAATTTTAGTTCCACATTCACAAATGAATGCACTAAAATAGTGGAATGCTAAAATGTAAATAATATTGTAAGCTTATTTGAAATATAAAAGATTATCAAATGTACTATAACCTAATCACAAATGGTATCCAACAGACACAGGTCAAATACTCACAACGTCTTACTGATACTGACTGGCAGTTGTGTTAGGGACCATGCATAGTACTGCTACATTTTTGTTGTTCAGCTCATTTGGGCTTTCAGCAGGCATTGAAGAGATTATGTGGCTCCTCTTCACGTCTTCATCTGCCAGTGTATCTGCAGTTTATGTTTTAAACTGGTGTGAACTACAAACCATTGGATATATACAGTATAGTCTATATATGTATCAGTTGAGACTATCAAGCCTCCATAAACATACTGAAAATCGTGTTATTGGTATGTGTTAGGGATGCACCGAATCCACTTTTTTGGATTCGGCCGAAACCTTCACAAAGGATTCGGCCGAATACCGAACCAAATCCGAACCCTAATTTGCATATGCAAATTAGGGATGGGAAGGGGAAAACATTTTTTACTTCCTTGTTTTCTGACAAAAAGTCACGCAATTTCCCTCCCTGCCCCTAATTTGCATATGCAAATTAGGATTCGGTTCGGCCGGGCGGAAGGATTCGGCCGAATCCGAATCCTGCTGAAAAAGGCCGAATCCTGGCCGAATCCCGAACCGAATCCTGGATTCGGTGCATCCCTAGTATGTGTATAGATTACTTCAATTGGCTTATCCTTGGTGGATATTAGGGCTCTAGTTTCTAACCTGTGAAATCTTATAGTTAATTTCTCTCTTCTTGTTGTTTTAGAGAAGACCTGAGGCCATTGCCTGCCGGCACTGAAAGCGAAGGAAGAAAAAAGAAGGACGACAATGTGACTTTTACTCCCCTTACTGTCATTTTGTTTGTTGTGATATGCTGTGTCATGTTGCTGCTGCTGTACTTCTTTTATAAATGGTTAGGTAAGAAGTTTCTGCAAAACATTTTTTTATTGTGGAACATGATTTCTGTGCACTACCAGACATTTAGGGGCCGATTCACTAAATTCGAGTGAAGGATTCGAAGTAAAAAAACTTCGGATTTCGAAGTATTTTTTGGGCTACTTCGACCTTCGACTACGACTTTGAATCGAACGATTCGAACTAAAAATCGTTCGACTATTCGACCATTCGATAGTCGAAGTACTGTCTCTTTAAAAAAAACTTCGACCCCCTAGTTCGGCAGCTAAAAGCTACCGAAGTCAATGTTAGCCTATGGGGAAGGTCCCCATAGGCTTTCATAAGTTTTTTTGATCCAAGGATATTCCTTCAATCATTGGATTAAAATCCTTCGAATCGTTCGATTCGAAGGATTTAATCTTTCGATCAAAGGAATAATCATTCGATCGTACGATCGCAGTATTTGCGCTAAATCCTTCGACTTCGATATTCAAAGTCGAAGGATTTCAATTCCTAGTCGAATATCGAGGGTTAATTAACCCTCGATATTTGACCCTTAGTGAATCAGCCCCTATGTGTAGAATTTTGTTGCTCTCCTACTAAGATACTCATTCATGTTTGTCCATTAACAAAATTACACTTTTATTGCTGAAGGGGGATATGCTCCATTATGAAAAAAATGGCTGTGACTTTTTATGCCTTCCCCATTTATATAATAGTTTAATTACCAGGAAAGTAACTCTTTCTTTATTTTTTTTTTTTTTATATACATATTGTGAGTTGATTGTTTTAAGATTTTTGCTGTCTGAAAAACTTTTTTCTGCATAGAAAAACAAGGTGTGACTGTTGATGGGCCACTGTCTTTTTAACTGTAGATATAGTAATGATACCCGTTTTCTGATACAGAGAGATTGTTAATATGGGAAATTGTGAGTTCAAGCATAACAACAATTGGCCACTTCTCTTAGACCATGTTTAACCGGTACACATTTATCATTCAGTTTCAGGAAATCATGCTACGTCTCTGATCACTGCATAACATTTACACAATAGCAGTTGGGATGTTTTGTTGGTAATTTTTTTTTTTCTTGCACTGTTATGATTGTCACTATACGGACCTGACCAAGTGTTATGATTCCACATTCTTGTTAATTTGTCAAATTTCTCTTTGCAGTGTATGTTATCATCGCTGTCTTTTGCTTGGCCTCCGCGACAAGCATGTTCAACTGCCTTTCTGCAATAATACAGAACATCCCATATGGAAAATGCAGGTGATTTCATAGAACAATAGTAAGAAATAAAATGTTCATGTATGTTTATCGTAATGTATGCCAGGTTTGCTATTTGGAGTATTTAGCATCAATATGAAAGCATGATGAAAATTATAGGAAAGACTTTCATAGTCTTTGTGTTCTAGCTCAAATAAAATCAGCTGATCAAACCATATCCAGGCAGGTGTGTGTGTTCACAAATTTTTAAATTACTTAAAAGTAAAAGAAATAAAGAACAAGTATCTATCAATCAGAATGCTCTGGACCTGGGGACAAGGATAAGAAACATTCCATAATTTGGATCACCATATCTTAAGTCTGCTCAAAATCATTTAAACATTACATAAACCCTATAGATTTTGCAATTTGGATTTCTGCATCTTAGGTACTGGTACTGGTTTAGAATTACTGGTATTGGTTTAATATGACAGAGAAAAAGGAAATCATTCATACCTATTAAAATTATTTGCTTTATATGAACTTAATATGGGAGATGGTCTTTAATTTGGATGATTTTGAATAAGCAACACCCCATACCTGTACAATAAAATCAGGTTTCAACACAAAATACTTTATTTTTAGGAGTACAGAGGAAGAAAAAAATGTCAGTGTAGCCCCTGTTATAAGAGCATAATGTACATGATAACTGCTTGTATAAAATAATATAAGCCAAATAAATTATGTAATTGAAAGCCTTTCTGTTTATTTATAGCCTCTATGGCAGTTGTTTAGATCTGTTATCATGCAGAGTGGATCTGTTATATCGATCTGCTTGTTTGTTTAGATTTACTTTGAATATCAAAATCAAAATGTCTCTTTTTGCATTTGAACAGAATTTCATGTTGCAATAAAAGCGCTGAAGTGAGGCTTTTCTTTCTGGCTGCTTTCTGCATAGCTGTGTCTGTGACTTGGGTGGTATTCAGGAATGAAGATAGGTACGTGATAACAGCAATGGAACAACACTTGAAACTTGTGACACTATTCACATGGTCCTATAAATAGCCAATGTAATGATGGACCAGCTGCTCTAGTCTTTTGTAGAATATTATCATGTGGCTTTAGCTATTGAGATCAAACTCATACTAAACTTGTTGAAATGTTTTTATATGTGGAGAAATTATATACTACATTATTACTTTAGAATAAAATAAGCAGTAAGGAAACTAAATGTGAAAGGCTTGCCTTTAATAGCAGATTAAATGTTTACATGGTATAGCTCTTAGGAAGTTAATACTGAATGTAATGTAATAAAAGTTGTTTTTTTTAACTAGATGGATATGGATATTGCAGGATATATTGGGAGTTGCTTTTTGCCTTAACTTCATTAAGACTTTAAGAATGCCAAATTTTAAGGTAAGATTCATTTGTGATAGCCTCGCTTTCTTAAACAATTTTATTATTGGCTATTGACTTTCACATAACATGTATGCACATAAATACATAACAATATTACTCTTAAAAATGATTCACCTGAATGCCTGAGCGGCAGTCCTGTTTGAAATTAAGTAATTAAAGGAAAAGCAAACCCAAAAGTTAAAAAACCCTACCTCCCTACCCTACATAGATCCCCCTCCCTCCTCCCCCCAGCCCAAGTGTTACCCCGGGCAAATGCCCCTAAGTCTTTACTTACCCCTCCTTGCAGATCCTGTCCAGCGGAGTTCATGGGCGCCATCTTCTTCTCTTCGGTGATCTTCGAAATGAGACCGGCGGGGTGGTGCATGCACAGTTGGAGCAATTTTCGGTTCCGCAACAACTGCACATGTGCCGAAACTCACGAAAATGCTGAAGCAGCAGTCTCATTCGGAGGATTATCAAAGCGGCTGAAGATGGTGCCTGTGAACTCCAATGTCTGAATTTGCACTGAGGGGTAAGTAAAAAGTTAGGGGAATTTGCCCCGGGTAACACTGGCTGGAGGGCGGGGGGGGTCTGTGTAGGGTTGGGGGATAGGGTTATTTAACTTTTGGGTTTGCTTTAAATGAATGGGGTTAAAATTAATGAATCTGATACTGAAGTCCTGCAGCAGGTTAGGCACCCACGGAATACCAAAAAAGTGGCTGGGACTTGTTTGGAATATTTTTCATGTCTCGACCATACAGGCAGTCTGTGGGCACATTTAGAAGTAGGTGTTAAATTGTAAGCAGTCATTTGGAAACAAAAACTAAAAATCTGCTTTTCTTCTCTGGGCAGAGACATGTCTTCCGGGTTATGCGACTATTAAATTAGAGCAGGTTTAACTTGGTGGGGGAAAGAACACGAGTAAGCAGGTTCGGCTTGGCATACAGGCAGGCGGGTATGGGTTTGGCACGTGTCTACAAAAACAGACCCACACGTCACACCACTGGAAACTGGTAGAGGAGAGTAGCAACAGTGAGCAATTGAGCATGTAGGGAAAGTTAGGTTGAATAATGGTATGTAAACAACAAAATAGAGTGGCAAAAGTAGCTGTGGACAATTTTGAGTTGACTAGTAATACATATATACAAAGGACACTTGGGGCCAGGGCCACAAGACACAGATCTGCTGTTATGCTGCCTGCACTCAGAATCATTACCTCCACTCGGGTGCAGGCAGATGCGGTGGATTTTGGCACTGAAACACAAGATCTTGCATTTGGTGCGAAACTGCACCATGCCTGCAGCACAGGAGAAAAGGAGCAATGAGGCAGTGAATTCTCAGCCTGCAGAGAATTTGTATTGTATGACCTTAGCCTAGGAATTTATAGTGCCACATATCTATAAAATTTTAGGCAACAAAACACACATCATTCTTTGTGCCATTATGTTTAGATGATTATAACACAATAGAAAGGCTGTGGTAGGTGATAAGTTTGTGGCCAGCAAACCTGTGATAGTAATTTCTTAAAATTGAAAGAAACCCTGTGGCCAGTCAGAATTGCTATGTCTAGAATCCCCCAAACATCAGTCTATCCCAAATTTCAGCCTTTCCTGCATGCCCCTTTCAGTCCACCACCTGCATCATTGTACTGGGTATGTGCACAATTCTATAATAATCCCACTGTGCATATCACAGAGTCTGAAGGGAGTTGTGACATGCACTGTGGATAATGCAAAAGAAAAATGTAGGTAGCATTGACTTTGTTTAAAGCATCAAATGTGATCTTGATTGCTACTCCCTAGCCTTTGTACTATCTTTGTGATCTGAGTGGGTTTTGTAAAAGAAAAAGAGTAGTTCCCATTCAAAATAAAACTAAAGCTGTAAGGATGCATCTGATGAAACAGAATATGAAAATATATTTTGCTACATATTTCTCATCATTAAGTAAAATAAAGAATTCTGTAATTTTGTAAAATAGTTTTGTCAGTGGTTGTAATTGTTTTAAGATACCAACAGAGCCATTGTTTTATGCTTGTTTTATATATGATGCTGAAATGTATGCCTGGTATGTTCTGAGGATCATATCCACAAAACATTTATTTTACCTTGTCCTTTGTTTTCTTATAGGCATGTGTTATATTGCTTGGCCTCCTGCTATTGTATGATGTGTTTTTTGTTTTCATAACGCCATTCTTCACAAAGGTAGGTATGCACATATAATCTGTAAGTGAACAAACTGTTGTTATATTTTTGAAATATAGAATTGTCTTGTAGTTCGGTCAAATAAGACTAGTAGAAAAATAAACCTAAAATAATTCGTATTTGTAGTCGGCTAAAAGTTCAGCTGCAGGTGGAATGCATTTGAGTTGTGGATCAACAACATGTTAAGGGTTGCAGGTTAGGCATTCCTGATCTGCAACCTGTTGGTTTATATAGCTAGCACATCAAATGCATTATCCCACTACATGATGGGAACATCACCTGTAGGCAGTTTTAATAAGTGGAAAGCTGTTGTGGAATCTTGGGATTTGTAGTTCCTATTAGCTTAAAGGAATAGTTCAGTGTGAAAATAAAAACTGGGTAAATAGATAGTCTGTGCAAAATAAAAAATGTTTCTAATATAGTTAGTTAGCCAAAAATGTAATGTATGAGGGCTGGAGTGAACAAATGTGTAATAAAACAGCCAGAATCCAACTTCCTGCTTTTCAGCTCTATAACTCTGAGTTAGTCAGCGACTTGAAGGGGGGCCACATGGTACATTTCTGTTCATTGAGTTTGTAATTGATCCTCAGCATTCAGCTCAGATTCAAAAGCAACAGAAATGACCCATGTGGCCCCCCCTCAAGTCTCTGATTGGTTACTGCCTGGTAGCCAGGGTAACCAGTCAGTGTAAACAAAGAGAGCTGAAAAGCAGTTCTGACTGATATGTTACACATAAAATCACTCCAGCCTTTATACATTACATTTTTTGCTAACTAACTATATTAGAAACATTTTTTATTTTGCACAGCCTATTTATTTATCCAGTTTTTATTTTCACATGGAACTATTCCTTTAAGGGCTTTATATTTGTAGTTTTGCCTGTATTTGCTTATGACTCCTTTCTTTGCATTGTTTATACTCAGAATGGAGAAAGCATTATGGTTGAAGTTGCTTCAGGCCCCTCTGGAGATGCAAAAAAGGTAAACTTGTGCAATTTATGTTTACTAATAAATTCACCATAGTATAAAAGGGCAAGCACCAACAACTGTCATTACCTGGGTATTTTTTTTTTTACTTTAAGCTCAACACAATCATCAAAAATAGCACAGCACTAACAGAATTTCTCAACATGAGAATGGTCTAACACCACAATTACAAATCCTGTGAGAGCTGTGCTTTCTCTGATTACATAGATATCTCTCTCTCTCTCGCGCGCCCGCCCGCACTAACACACGCTGGCGCAAAAGCCGGAGCACTGGGGAGCACAGGCTCCCCACATAGCGGCTGGGCGGCATGCCGCCCCCAAAAATGTGCCGCCCTAGGCCCGGGCCTATGTGGCGTAGCCACAAATCCGGGCCTGGGGATGGGGAGGGTAATCGTGTGACTTTTTGTCACAAAACAAGGAAGTAAAAAATGTTTTCGCCTTCCCACCCCTAATTTGCATATGCAAATTAGGATTCAGTTCAGTATTCTGCTAAATCTTTCGCAAAGGATTCGGGGGTTTGGCCGAATCCAAAATAGTGAATTCGGTGCATCCCTAATATTTAAAAGTCGTGCTTTCTATATATTTATATATAGATAGAGTGATATATATCTGTCTGCTATGTATTTTATTGTCATGATTATCATGATTAAAAATGAGTTCACCCGCTAAGGTTTATAATAAAATGTTTTTTTTTTTACTTGTATTTAGAATGGCGACACCTATTTGGAAGTTTCTGATGAACCATATTCCAGAAATGAAAAAGTAAGTGTTTTAATTTTGTTTTATTGAGAAGTATTTTGGGCATTTTGTCCATTCTGTGATTTGTAGCTTTTTGGTTGGATAACTCCCCACTATTCTCTTGTATGGTATATTCATGTTAGGATTATATGTTTTGCACTGATGATGTCTCCATGTCTGCATAGATTTTCAGTGCATTTACATTGAGACATCCTTTAGGGAGAGAACACTTGTATGTTTTGTTGTTGGCACTTAAGCCTACACCAATTAACTGTGCAATCACACAAAAATGTCTCATGTTCTTCACACAACTACTTAAGTACATTTTTACCAGCTGGGGTTCTAATTTGCTCCAATACAAAGATATTTTAAGACTCTGTTTTGTCACCAACGTCAAAGTCAATTTTGTACAGGTGACAAAAACATCCAGTGCATCATTGCCCTTATGTCCTCAAAATTCTCAATTACTTATTTGTGCATGTGTTAATGGTGTATTTGCTCTTTTTATTTACATTTCTGTCCTGTGCAAATGATTGTCTAGATCTGTAGACTGAATGCGCTATCCTTCCTGCAAAGTTTTATTTTCTAAAGACAGACTGTTGCATTCGTTTTGTGTGTTAATTAATTCTATTTGTTTTTCAGTTACCTGTGGTCATTAGGGTCCCTAGGCTGGAGTTCTCTGCAAATACATTATGTCAAATGTCTTTTTCATTGCTAGGATTTGGGGATATTATTGTGCCTGGTAGGTATCTTAATAATTATTTTTATTTTGTTTTTAATCTTTATTTCCTTTTTTCAAAACTCGAAAAAACTTTAAAATCATATGAAAATTCGAAATGTACAAATTTTTCAGATTTTTGCCCAAAACCACGAAATCTTTGGATCAGGATATATTCGGGACTTCTCCCATTGACTTATATACAAACTTGGCAGGTCCGAGATGCCGGATTTTCGGATTCAGATTTTTTCCATCCATGGGGTATAATAATAAACTTAAAATTTGGATTTCATAGTAAAAAAAAAAACCCTCAAATTTTTCGAGTTTTTGTCATTCGAACTTTTAATAAATAACCCCCTAAGTGTAGTGTCAGAATTGTGGCACTGAGCTGCTTTACCCGAGTACCTAGAGGAGAGCAATGCAAGCTATAAGAGAACAATACAAACTTGGCAAGACACCAATGCACAGAGGTATTTTGCCATTTAGTAAATGGTTGAAATCTCTGTACTAGACTGTTTCTATCTCCATCTGCTGGAGCAAACCCTGGCTGCTATTTTCTGAAATAATTTTGACAGGCAGATGATTTGAAGGGCTTTGGACAATCAATAATAATTGCTGCAAGAAAAGTTAATGATAACCTTAAGGCTAGGGAATTCCTGGAACCTAAATACTTATTAAATATCATACTATTTCCATTACATGGTTACAGAAGAAAGTACTTTGCATTTTAACACCAACTCCACACAATCCCATTCCTGCCTATGTGTAGTTGCAAGGACAGGTACAGAAAATATACTTTGCCATGAGCTACAACTCAAGCAATGTCTTGATAATGCTATGATTTGTTGTCAGTGCTAAGATGTGGATCTGAGGATAGGTGCTAAACCGTGGAGCTGAGGATAGGTGCTAAACCGTGGAGCTGAGGATAGGTGCTAAACCGTGGAGCTGAGGATAGGTGCTAAACCGTGGAGCAGAGGATAGGTGCTAAGCCGTGGAGCTGAGTATAGATGCTAAAATGTGGAGCTGAGGATAGGTGCTAAAATGTGGAGCTGAGGATAGGTGCTAAACTGTGGAGCTGAGCATAGGTGCTAAACTGTGGAGCTGAGCATAGGTGCTAAACTGTGGAGCTGAGCATAGGTGCTAAGCTGTGGAGCTGAGTATAGATGCTAAAATGTGGAGCTGAGGATAGGTGCTAAAATGTGGAGCTGAGGATAGGTGCTAAAATGTGGAGCTGAGGATAGGTGCTAAACTGTGGAGCTGAGCATAGGTGCTAAACTGTGGAGCTGAGCATAGGTGCTAAACTGTGGAGCTGAGCATAGGTGCTAAGCTGTGGAGCTGAGTATAGATGCTAAAATGTGGAGCTGAGGATAGGTGCTAAAATGTGGAGCAGAGGATAGGCGCTAAGCTGCACCTACTGAGAGCTGCACACAGAGGTTTCTGCTTGTGGATATTTTGTAGTGTATAAGCCTTGAAGTACTGTACTGACAATCCCTGAATGGACACACACATACATATTATATCTCCACCTCTATTTTATGCAGTGTCAGACTGGGATGCCAGGGGCCCACCAGAAAACCTTAGATTGTGGGCCCACTTTACAAACTATTATTCCTCCTCTCCACACTCTACCTCTTAATTCTCCTAGTCTTTTATATCTACTTACTATTTTCTTCCATTATTAAGCATTTCCCCCCATAACGAAATAAGGAATGACCATGAAATAGGCTAAATGGTTAGAAGCAGGAGGGCCCACTGACACCTGGGACCACCAGGAGTTTTCCTGGTATCCCGGTGGGCCAGTCCAACACTGATTTTATGTCAAAAAAGACATTGCATTAAAATACCTTATGTTAGTCCTGGAATAATATAGTGAATAAAGCACCCCCTTTTGTAAAATATAAGGATATTATAAGTCACAGAGGAGTTCCATGGAACTCTGAGGTTACTTCTAATATCCTCATATTTTCCAACAAGGGTTACTTTATTTATTATAATACACACGTTTTAGTCAGTCATGTGACAAAAATGACATCACTACTCACCGTTTATAAATGATGACATCACTAGTCACTGTTTATAAGGATATATATTGCAAGATATTCATGGCTTTTGTATATTATAATGAAATATTACAAACCACTAAACTGTGTCCTCTGTATGCTTTTTCCAGGTCTGTTGGTAGCATATTGCCGAAGGTTTGATGTACGATCAACTTCTTCCATGGTCTATTACATTTGTTGCACTATTGGTATGTTATACACTGCTTACATATTTCTATTCTGTGGAGACTGATTACCAGATAGCCACTACTGTTGGTGATTTAGCAACAGCAGCTCTCTGCATCTCCAGGGGGGTTTACTTTTAGGGAGCGTGATTACTCTCAATCTGTGATATCCCTTCACACATCATAATAAACAAACAATAGATAAGTGACACAGCAGCCCTAATCAGAGCACAGATATATTATTTGTGTGAGGTAATGAAGAGGTACTAACCAGCTTCAGCTTTTCCTATTTCTGTGAAGAAATAAATAAAGATTGTGGCCACACTTTCTTTTAATTCCTATGCAACATAGAATCTATGACCAGTTTGCCAGTATAGGATATTCTGTGTTTCCAGGTTTTTTTAATCTATTCTGACAGCATATTTTGACACTGCATGGCACAGCAAGATCAGCAGGTCTAAGCATGCAAAGGGTTTAAAGACATGTAAACCCCTCCACAAAAATTTAATCCGTGAACAGCCTCTTTGGAATCTTTATCTTTAACTGCCATTCTGGTTGTTGCAGCATCCCCTTAATCACTTAGAAATCCTTCTCCTCCTATAACCCCCTCCCTCAGGAATTTGCTTTGGCTGTTGACTTATGAGCATGCTCAGTTCTTCTCAGCTCAGAATACTTAACACACCCTCCAGTCTAACAGCCAATAAAAGATAGCATTGCTGGTTCCAAAAGAAAGTCTAGCTGTCTGATCCTATTTTTTTTTCTTTTAACCACCTCTCCTGAGCTCAGCTTAACCATTACAGCGCTCAACCCCAGCAAAACTTTTTAACAAAGTATGTTGTGCCTGTGTAAAGATGCATTCTGCATTGTATGAACGTTATAGAATACATGCCCTGTGTGCCGATGTCAATGTTACTGATGATGTGTCAGAGGGAAAATGGCCGCCGGATGAAAGCTGCTATTTGTTTTAGGAAAATGTGGTGGCGCTGGCAAATGGAGGGGGTATATGCAAATGATGTGGCTTGGGTGGGGAAGAAATGCCCAACTTATATACATGGTAGGAAAATGTAGGCTTTACGTGTCTTTTAAAACACCTGACTTCTGTTATCCTTTATGTATTATAATAGCATAACTTATATTGGTGTTGCCCAGTGTTTCTCAGCACTTGCTTGTTATATGGCCCGAATTGTTCTTTGGACAGGTGCTGATCATACTCCTGTTTTGTTTTATCTCATGATGTATGATCCACCTTTACTTCTATATGAACTGTGGGTTGTTATGCAGTTAGGTTACATTAAAGCCTGCAAAAAAATTAATCTTTTCTTGCTTATTTTCATTTTCTTACATGAAATCTATTTGTGCAGCTTATGCTGTAGGGATGGTTGTGACATTCATTGTTCTGACATTGATGAGGATGGGACAGCCAGCTCTTTTGTATTTGGTACCTTGCACACTTCTCATCAGCTCTGTCATTGCCTGGAGGAGAAAAGAAATGAAGAAATTTTGGAATGGAGGCGGCTATGAGGTATTACATTGTTCCATAGTTCTCCAGCCAATTTCACGCAATTTATTATTATTTGTATGTTCCTTCTGACCGTCTTTAGGGTCTGTGACACATATGCTATTTCCTGCCTGCTGCCGCCCTCATGCCTAGAACATGTGCAGACAAAGTGCCCCTGTCTGCTTCTCCCTCATGGCTCTGTTATACTGCTGAATGACAAGTGCCCAGTAAATGCATTTTGAGCAGTTACAGGCAGACCTCCATACCAAAACTCTCCCTTGAGTTATGACTGATCCACACATCTCTATTCATACACCTAAATCTTTGCCTTTTGCGTTGATTTATTTATATTATTATGCATATATCTGAGACTAGTATTATGTATAATTTGGGTGGCTGGTTTTATGAATCCAAGAAATGGGGCAAGACCAATAGCAGAAGTCATAAGAAACTAGTTCTGGGTCTTTCCGAAAAAAAAAATGACCCTTTTCTCTGGTCATTAAAGGAATTGTTCAGTATAAAAATAAAAACTGGTTAAATAGCCTGTGCAAAATAAAAAATGTTTCTAATTTAGTTAGCCAAAAATGTAATCTATAAAGACTGGATGTCTAACAAAATCACCAGAACACTACTTCCTGCTTTGTAGCTCTCTTGGTTTCCACTGATGCCAGGAAGTAACCAATCAGAGACTTCAGGGGGCCACATGGGTCATCTGTTCCATTTGAATCTGAGCTGAATGCCAAGGATCAATTGCAAACTTGCTGAACAGATATGTCCCCTGTGCCCCCCTTAAAGTTGCTGATTAACTCAGCGTTAGAGAGCTGAAAAGCAGGAAGTAGAGTTCTGGCTATTCTGTTAGGCATCCAGTCACTCCAGCCTTTATACATTACATTTCTAGCTAACTAACTATATTAGAAACATGTTTTATTTTGCACAGCCTCTCTATTTACGCAGTTTTTATTCTTACACTGAACTGTTCCTTTAAGTATTTGCCCACAAATCAATCACCTTGGGCCTCCTGGGACTTTATAAGTATCAACCAACTATATTGCAGAAACAACAGCACCACTTGCTCCTGTTTGATGGGTAATGTTTGTGTTTGGATTCAGAGCTGTATTGGTCAGTAACCATGCCTTATTTGTATTTTAGATAATGCAGCATGTGGACAATGTTGTCCATGAAGAGGGACTAACAAGCAGTGAACAAGAAGAACAATGATGCCAATGTTATTTTTGTACGAATTTTAAGATATAGATTGTTTTCTTGTGGGATTTCTACCTTGAGTCTGGTGTTTCATTGTTTTCTTAAACAAACTTTGGCAAACTGCACCCTTCCAGTTTTACTCTGGATTGCAGATCCCATTCTTCATTTACTTTCAGGAAGGACACAGGTTTGACCTTATTAGCTTATTGGTTGTTCAAATAATATTTTAAAAGTTTTAGGATATAACTTGAGATCACATGTGATAGATTGGGAAGCAGGTTTCTATACAGCTGTGCCTTATTTGAAATAGAACTGAGGTATATGATCTATGCATTACTGATACTGCAGGGTAGTGTATGGGATTGTACAGACTTGTACATTATATGATCTTTTGTTTATAGTTCTTCTTTTTCAGGTTGGAACACACAAACTGCAGACCATTTGTACTGTGCCCTGAAAATGATAGAGGGTCTTAATAATTATAATAATATTAGTAATATTAGTTGCAAGATATGTACTAATGCTACATAGATGTTTTAAGACCGTTTCATCAGCACTAAATGGTTTGCACAATATTCTACTCGCATTGTGGTGAATTAGCACATGCATCTTATCCAACACACAGCTGTCTCTTGTGACAAACAGTCAATGCTTACACTCATGTTGCCATAGAATGACATCTAACAATACAGAAACCTTCCAGTGGGCATTTCATTTTTGGCACACAGTGTTCCTTTTCAAAATATTACAACTGAAGAACAGTATAAGGTTTAAGCTATCATAGAAAAATAAAGAAACATCTAGATTAGTTGTAAAATGAGAACTTGTGTAATGTAGTAATGCTCATTTTCAAGAGAACCTGATCTTCTTCTGGCTTCGTCAACTGTTATCCTTTATGCTTATGGATAATATTGGATATAGATTATCAAACCGGAAGTACATGCTAAATGTATAGTGAAAGATATTGGGTTTCTTGGTGAATCACAAGAAAGCCAAAAGCATTGCTATTGTCTGTGACCTTTAAATTCCCTGGGGTTAAAAACAGCTCTACAGAGTAGAAGTTTGACAGGCAATTCAATGGCCAAGTCCTTGGCACCAGGGAAAGATGTAGCGTCTTATGTCTAAAGATAAAACCACAAATTCAAGAGCAAAATCACATCTGTTTTTCCAAGGTTATAGATGGACAGTAAGAAACAAGATACCCACAGCCTCAAGGGTTAAGAGCATTTTGTAATTGCAGAATAGAATTGCTAATCCTGTCCTTACCTTTTTAATCAGTCTTTCTTTTTCCGAAGTACTGTTAGCTTGCTTTTATAGGTTAAAAAGAAATTCACACCCTCCGCTTAGCAAGTTTTCTAGAGATAGATATAGAGGTATTTTATATTAGATGCTATTTTCCCTCTTCTATGCACATTGGAAAGAAGTGTAACAGAATAAAGGATATATCAGTTTGTTTCAGATGTCACTTCACATGTCTTGGGCACTTAGGCAAGCAAAAAGTTACATTATTAAAGGGCAACCCCAAAATAAAAATTTGCATAATAAAAGAAAACCTTATTCCACGCAACTTTGCAATATACATTCATTACAAATTTTCTATGGTTTTTAAGTTGTCCGTATAAGTTTTGCTACTGAAAGCATTTCAGTATTTCTTCCCCGATGGCTCAGACTGTTGATACAATGTAAGAAAAGGCAACTTATTTGCTGGGGAACCAACACTGTTGCAACATTGTTTAAAAAGTTAAGGAGTTAAGCCAGTGCTGCTTTCAATATCAGTTGTTTTTACAAATAACTTTAAAAGCACTGAAAAGTAATAATGTTAATGTAAAAGATTAATTTTACATTTTTTTATTTTAAAGGTTTTCATTTCCTTTAGGAGTGGAACACACACTGAATCAGACTGCGAACAATGGAATATTAGACAAAAATTTAAATTGGTTTTGTGCATTATACACTTTACACCTGTATTCAATCTAGAGGATAAAGCTTGTGGAACATGGCAACTGTTTATGCTGCCTCTTGTTGACTTTAATAGAAATCGACTGATATGGGTAGGGGATCCATGATCCAGAAATTTTAGAATTATGGAAAGGTCATCACTCCATTTTAATTGAAAAAAAAAAAAATTTCCTTTTTCTCCGTAAAAATAAAACCATACCTTGCACATCATCCCAACTAACATGTAATTAATCATTTGGTGGCAAAACAATCCTACAGTGTTTAATGTTTCAATTCTTTTTTAGCAGATTTAGGTATGGAGATCCAATTACAAAAATACCTGTCCCATATCTGTATTGCTGGATAATCACCATTCTACCAATGTCAGATGGTTTCCATTAAACATGGATGGGTGTGCCGCAAGCAGTGCCAGGAGGTTCTCCTTACTTATGTACAGCAGTGGAGGGAAACAAAAACCGTGTCAACTATTTCTTGTGGCTAAACCATGCCAGTAAATATGAATGGGCAGGATAGTCCAGAAAATTTTAAAAATAAATTTTAACTCGTCCATACAAGTAAAGTTGCCAAATAACCTCCTTTATATTAGTCTGTTGGGCACATACTTCAGTAAGCATTCTCCTGTAGAGCCTCACCATCCAGAATCAGGATCCCAGCATTTCATTTGTGACACATCCTTGCCATAGACAGAATCTGGTTTGTAACCCCCCCCCATTTCATCTGATCACCTGTCATTTAGTGTAAATCAGTCCTCTCTATAATGCGTACTTTTTAAAATAACACGGGAAATGTTTATATCTTTGCTACAGATACTGTATTTCTAAGATCTTTTTATAATCTAATAACGTTGTGATTCACTGTTTGCAAGAATAGAAATGGACATCTAATTTTAGAGCACTAACCAGCCAAAATTACAATATTCCTCCATTTGTAATAGTTTTTGACTAAAATATAGATTTAATAAAGATATACATTAAATTTTACACATTTTGTGGAAATTTTTTTTTTACCGTTTCTTCTTCTCCTGGACTCTAAAGAGAAAACTAGTAAATAAAGGTAGTTACAGATACACATTGTCCCCTTCGCTACATTCTACCAAATTGTATAATCTTTATTTTCTGGCGTCCTTTAATCTCCCGCTCATAGTACTGGACATTCTCAGTTAGTTCCTTTATAATGTATATTTTAGTTCTTTAAAGTACAAGTACTGTTTTTTATTACAGAGTTTGCAGTCAGCTCTGGTTTGTTCAGCCATCGTATCTGTTTTTGCATTCGGTGAAGCATTAGGGCAATGGAGAAGCCATTTTGTTGGCTGAGCATTTTGTAGCTTTGTGGTTAAGGTCAAAATTGCTGCTCATCATCAATGAGAATAAGCACCCCATAACTTTGACAGGTGATTATCGCTTGAAATGCATCAAATATCAATAACTGCTTGCCAAGAATGTGCAACAGTGCTTTCAGTTTGTGATGTTACAGGCCCAAAGACCAAGGTTTAGGTTTCAAAGCCAACAAGATCCAGAGCAACAGGCATAGCTATCTGTGTTGGACTGTTGGTACTTGGATATCAGGCAAAACAGGTACAGGGGTGTGAATAGCAGATTGAAATACAGGTATAAATGTCAGGGATGCAGGCAGAGCCACACTGTGTGAGTTGCTGGGCACTAGGAAGACACAAAGGGAGTATTTTCACTCCAAAAAGCATTCAGATACACCATATCCTATCAATCACCTGCCATGAGCATAGAAGTTGTTGTAGGCCTGGTGCAAACTTTATGACTTTTGTCATTACCATGGGAGTCCCATAAACAGACCAGAGGTGAAAGTAAGTGGCAGGCAGATAAAGGATGAAGTGAACAAACCAAGGTCAGAATAAACAAATATGCAGTATAAATGCAAGGACAGGGCAGGGATTTAAAAACAAGCTCTGTAAAGAGTCCAAAGAAGGGGCAGGCTTATATAGCCTCAAAAAATGATGTTAGCTTCTAAATTCCTGACACTTGAACCCTGTTATTGTTAAAAATCCTTGTCCACTCAAAACTGTACAATGTATTGTTTTTTTGTACAGTGCTTTGCCCTCAAGGAGCACTTTACAAATAAAAATATACATACATACGGTACATACATATAATGAAAAACAAGATGTTCTAAACAACTTTACATTCAATCAAAATATTCAATGGTATTAAATTATATTTTTAAATATTATAGCAATGGAAAATAGTAATTGAGTATCCCTGTTTCTGCCCTTTGAAATAATCTAGTAGAAATTATTTCTCTCCCAGGTCTGTTAATCTTCAGGTATGTGTACACATCCACAGTGTGGAGAATATAGACACAAATTGCTTTTCTTGATGTCTGCTGGAAAGCTGCTTAAAAACACACGTTTTCATTATGCCAAAAAACTGTTTATGGGTGGCATTCTCCATTGAATCCTACATTTTTAAGGTACTTACACACAGACATTTTTTAAGGCATTTACAAACATTTGAGTGCAAAATGCATATATTGTGTTAAAGGCACAACTATAGACGGCTAAGCATGTAAGTTCCAAACACAATCCTCTATTCTGTTGATTTTTGAATGTGCGAGTCATGTGAAGTATGTTGCATCTAAAAAAAAACATGATGAAATGTGAAAAGAGTCAAAGGCAACTCTGAACACTCATAAGTACAACTATGCAATAGATAATGGAATCAATTAGCGAATGCAATTAGGCATGTTTATATTAGCATCTCAAATATGCATTAAATGCATGAGAAAAACTGCCCATGTACAAGAGCCTTTATAGAAGTTCTAGGCAAACAGTTAGCTGCATGAATTAATTGATGGGCTGAGGTGTCGCCAAGTGAGATTGTATTTGAATTGAAAAAGTTAGGTGGACCCCTAATAACTCAGGGCCCCTAGCCTAGGGTAACCTATTACCTATCAGCCCATGTCGAAGGGCCAGTAATATAAACATTTGATGTTCTATAAACACTTGGGGAAAGATTTATCAAGGGTTGAATTTCGAATAAAAAAAACTTCGAAATTCTAATAAAAAAAGACCAACTGAAATTTATTAAAAAAAATCGAAGTTTTTTATTTTTGCAGGTAAATAGGGCATTTTTGTTTGAATTTTTTTCCAGAAAAGGTGGCAACCAGAGTGGAACAAATGTTCTTGTTATCTATGCATTTAAGAAAAAGTATACATTGCACAATGTGGACCCAAAGTTGCAGGAGGAAGTGATGTACAGTACAAAGTATTTGTCATGTAGTAAGCCATTGGGTAACCATTGCTTAAAAAAGTAAATATTTACAAAAACAGCATCACACTGGAGGCCCACTGGGGCTTCCGAAACAACAGAGTCCCCTTCCGGCTCCCCTCCTTCTGTCTCCCCCCCAGCCACAACCACCATTCGGGCCCCTGCTCATACTTGTTTGGTAGTTGTGACCGCGATCAGGAAGGGATGAGATCAGGGGGCAGCACAGCGATAGTCGGGTATGGGTCTGGGTTGGCAGGGCCCACGAAGGCAAGGAACCTCCAGGTTTTTACATGGTGTCCCGTCGGCCTAGTCCAACCCTCTACAGAAACCAGTGTGTGCCTTTCCGATCCCAGCTGTTGCTTGTTGCAGAGTGTTTGTGTAAGCGCGTGTATGTGCAACATTCCAACATAAAGGCATCACCTGGTGACAAACTTTCGGGAGGAATGTAAAATTGACTGGTCACTCGGCTGCCACTGCCAGGAAAACCAAAAAATCATATGAACATGCATAAAGCTCTGGAAAAAGCTATTTTTTGTCTTTGATTTGTAGCCCAGTCACAGTCCTTTCATCTAAACGTTTTTATGGGAGGATTCCATATCCCTGGAATCACAGACCAGAAAGAACCCAGAGTCTGCAGTATCTCATTCAACCAGCAGATAGAGCAGTCCCACTGGCTATACTGGAGACTATATCAGACAGAGAAATATTGTGCTTGTATATCGAGTTTATGTTTTCATACATGATTTTAGCTTTATAGAAGTGTGAAGAGAACATTGTGCCACAAGCACCTTTAATGAAAGCGATTTAGGCACAACTCACTGCAAGGAAAATTGCCTGTTGTAAACTATGCTAGTGGATGTAAATGACCCCTGCAGAATGTTTATTTAATTCTTACTTTACATGAACCTTTTATTTGGACAGTGCATTCTTACAGTAGGGCAAATATTTGAAGTACAATACCACTTGCAACAGAAGTAACTAGACATGAATTGACCCCAGAGCAAAATATGCAGATATGTTGAGTACCAATGTGTTAAATAACTGCTGGTAGGAACCCCTAGTCCAGCAATTGTTACCTCAGTGAAAAGTGGGTGCGCTCTCTGAAGTCAAAGTGCTTTGCGCACGTGCATCCTCGGTTGCACACACGCGCCCCCGGTTGCGCACTGCTGCAGCAGGGGCCAAAGTGGCTGGTCCGGTTGCCTACAGCGCCCAGCTGGCCTGGCCTTAGTAGAAATATAAGCTAAGAGGCATAACTCCTTGTGGCATAAATACAATAAGTACTTTGGGAGAATTTATAGAAACAGTGGAGCACAGGTGAATTGCTGTCTGTACATGTCAGAGCACAGAAGGCCAGTGAAGTAGAGGGAGCAGTGAGAGTAGAACCAGGGAGAAGACAAGCTCAAGGTCAGATAGATGTACGTCAGGGCAGGCAGCAGTTACTCAGAATAGTAAACATGCAGTAGGTCAGATGAGACAGCAAGCATTGTTGCTCACTGACAGAAGCAAGTCTGAGCTGAGTATGATACATGCTCACAATAATATATCAGTCCCCTGAGGACGTGCACTCCTGAATTGCCAGTTTTACTGACTGGAGGGTAATTTTGAGAGACTTTTAACACATTCAATGGTCAAAGCCATAACTATCCTCCATTTCTAAAATTAGCCATCACTGATTTAGTGCAGAACTCCACGGGACGATGTTATGCGATTCGTCGCGCTGAGAGGAAATGCTACAAACTACATGCATCTGACTGTCGGATAAAGACGCAGCGTGAGGCATTCGAATGAATCGCATCCGACAGTCGTGTTGTATGCATGTCGTTTGTAGCTTTGTATGTTGTTTGTTTGTTTGTAGTTTGTACGCATTGCTGTTCATTTATTTTCCCATATATATTTTCATGTTATAGGTGCACCCTTGTCTTACCTACAATTGATTCATTTATTATCTTTATTATAATATTAACATTAGGGATGCACCGAATCCAGGATTCGGTTTGGGATTCGACCAGGATTCAGCCTTTTTCAGCAGGATTCGGCCGAATCCTTCTGCCCAGCATATGCAAATTAGGATTTCGTTTGGTATTTGGCCGAATCTTTCGCGAAGGATTCGGGGGTTTGGCTGAATCCAAAATAGTGGATTCGGTGCATCCCTAATTAACATATTATTTTATGTTTCCCTTTTGCTCTAACATAGACACTTTTCTAGGAAGGGGCTTGATTTTTAGTCTCTAACTGTATGCTTTTGCACTTTCTGGAAAATAACACAATTTGTTTAATGTCTTTGCCTCAGTTTTGCAATATTCATTACACAAGGACATTTTAATTCAAGGGAAACTTTTTCATTTGTTTTCCTTTTTAATGTAAAGTGATTTGCTGCAATAATCTGAGTTTACTAAAACTATTCCTTCAATGCTAATCTCCTAAAGAATTCTTCTTCTAGGTCACAGTAGGGTTGATGATTATCTAGTTGTATGGGCGGGCAGAGGGTTAACGTCTTTCAGAGGCGCAAGATCTCAGCTCTGATAGCTGATTGTTTTGGTAATGGAGACATTGTAGCAGCATTTCTTTGTTTTTCCATAATTAATTAAAGCTCTTTTGGACTGCCTAGAAACTGGATCCGGTTTCACAAAGTTTTATTATATTACACTATGCAAGCCTTAGGGTAAGGTCACACTGAGCATTTCGGGAGATTTAGGTGCCTGGCGGCTAATCGCTTCATCTTTCCGGCAACCAATCTCCCCGAACGCCTTCCCTCACTCCCTCTTGCAATGGCTAAAATGAAAAATCGCCGGCGCTAATCCCATGCGGCAATTTGTTTTCCAAAGTCGTCAGAAGTTTACTAGTGATTAAGCGGCTAAATCTCCCCTCTCTAACTACAAAGGCAGAATAAAAAAATGAGTGTTTTCTATTCTCAGAATAAAAACCACAAATGAAATCACACATATAGCTAATATACAATATACTGTTATAAAGAAAATACGAGTTTTGGGGACCATATAAAAGCAAAAGGGTTCTTATATAAGAGGGTATATTATGCTTTATAATGTAGTCAGTGACACGAATGACATTAACTTAGCAATGTACATATAGGGCAGATTTTGGCTTTAGAACACTCAAGTGTAAATTTTTTGGCTGAAATTTGCAAGCAGATGCTATTAATGTTACTGACTGCACTCACGGGTGGAATCAGCAAGTGTGACAATAGCCTTAGAGAGAAAATATATAATCTTTCAAAACAGAAAATGATTATTGTAATTGCCCTTTAAATACTGTACTAACACCCCACTAATATTAATATAAACATTTAGATGACTAGATTACCATAAATTTATAGACAGGGGAGTAACTGAAAATAACTCTGCCCTATTAAAGTCTCCTAACCTTTGGGGATGATAATCGGTATAGTTCGCATACCCTGAAAATGCACCTCACTCAGGACATCTGCTGAACCCTCAATAATCCTGATACTCTCAATTTATAGACATCTAAATGTATTGTTCATGATAACAGGAAAAAAGTTATATTGAAAGGAACATGAGCGAGCAACCCTACCTGTAATATAAGCTGATGCTACAGGGCTGATTGTTACATTCTGATGCTAATTGCACTGGTTTCTGTGCTATTGTGTAGTAATTATCCATAATAATTACTAATTACCCTAACACGGTGACATTTCTATTCTATGTGTACTGTATATTTTGAGTCGGTCCCTAAGCTCAGTAACTGACAGCATCATGGAGCATGTGCAGTGAATCAGCAGAAAAGAAGATGGGGAGCTACCGGGGGATATTTGGAGACACAGATCACACAGACACAGACTTACTAATAATGTACACTATACAACATGCATCGCCATTTTCAAGACTACTGTAAAGCACACTAGGATTTCTGGGAAACCAAACCACAATGAAGTAATAAGAGAGTTGATCATTGGGAACACAGTGAGATGGACATCTTGATCTCCCTTGATAAAGAATAATAATTTAAAAGGTTGAAAACTGTTATACAGCAATGGTTAATAAAAGAGTTGCAGACGTTTCTACATTTGTGAAACAATCAAAAAAAGATGGAATTTTATATGCATTTAAATATAAAGCACTGTTAGCAAGTGTAGTGAGCGCAGTGCAATGTCAAGTGCAATTACCATGTTTTTTCCCCACCATGCAGCAGTTTTTTCCTGGAATCCAGCATCATTGCTGTTGCATAGGGACGATGCGCTTAAAATAATGCTCCTACCAAAATTGTGTCCGATTCGCCAAAATTAACACAATATCATGTTTACTTCGGTGCAACTGGGACACCAAACATTTTCAAAGTCTGTCTGGTATCATTTCCACTGTTCGCTGGCTTCACTTCCAGTGTTTGGAGTGCAAGTAACATGTTACATGTTCCCGGTCTGGAGTAGGTGGTAGCTCCAGAGTTCCCCTGACCCATTTCACCTGCAATTGATTTCTGGTGGAATTATTATTATTTCCTATTTTGTGGGCAGTTTTATAAGACACTGGATAAGATAAATAAAATAACAAAAACTCAAGATCATAGATCAGTCGAGATAGCTCAAAGATGCTGTTTGAACCCTTTTTAGTATTTTATTTAGCTTGTACAATTCCCTATCAACTTACCCATATCCTTCCTCTGCTGCCAGTCTCTACCACTAATCTTGTTATGGTCAGCTGCCAATAATCTTGTCATTAAAGGCCTATATAAGCCAGAGCTGTCATGACTATTGCTGGATCATTGATTATTTTCTATGTTACCCATCCTTAATATCTGATATCCTGGTTTTGACTCCTGATTTGTTTACATGGACTTGCATTGCCTGCTGCCCATCTAGACATCTCACCTGATTATATGGACTTTGTTCAGTTTGCTGCCTGCCCTGACCACTGGACTTGTCTTATAGGTTGTATTGTCTATTACTTGGACTTCAGTGTGTCTTTTTTTAGTGGTCATTGTTATCTGTTCAATTTACTTATTAAACTAATTATTAAGCACAATTACATATTCGTTGTTCCTCTCTATATAAAAAACATGGGAACACCACCTTATCAAGCACATAGGCTCTTACCTGCCAGTCTCATTTCTGACAGATGCAATCAAAGTAACAGGCATATCTGAGTCTCTTTTATAGGCAGCCATACCAAAAATGAATATAAATTGTACCTGGCAAAGTTACCTGTAATCATTGTAGATCTTGCAGGGCTAATTGTAGTTTTAGCCAAAAAGGATGGTAAAAATATTTAGCAGCATACCATATCCAGCTTGCCAATTGTGTAATATATAGAATTAAGAATTTTTTTATTGTAAAAATACACTTACATTAACTCAAAATGTAACATATCAGAAACCCACCCATACACCCTCCTGCCCGCAGAGTCCATCCCTCTGTCCATAGGCAATAGTCCAAATCACCAACTCATAAGGCCAGACTTGCAAAGTCCTGTTTTTGTCCATGTGGCCTTTTTACCACCCCAACACAAAAACTATATCCAGACACCCCCACCCTCTTCCAGAAATGCAGGAAGCACAAAACAAATTGTTTCCAGGATATATAGAATTAAGGACAGAACACCTGTAACTAGGGCAAATGGTCACTGCTCTTTCTTGGCACTCACCTTAAAAAGACAACTGAAAAGAGAGGCATTTACCCAATGTTCTGGGTATTAGCTGCTCAATGGATCAGAAGGTAAAATTATCCCTGACAAATACAAAAGTTAGTTATCTCTCCATATTTTCCACAAGAACAGATGACAGGTCATTGCACACAGGAAAAACAATAAACTACATGTTGTTTCCAAAGTGTAATGAAGCCTATTCACCTATTCACCTCATAGGTATTTGTAACATCGCCGGCGGGATGGCAATCAGTGCGCATCGTTTTCCGAAGTCGTCCAAAGTTGCCTCACGAGGAGCGTGTGTCTCTGCCCTTAAGGGCTATTTTAGCTTCATTAGCAAAACTGTTATAACACACTGTCACGATCGCCGCCCGGAGCAAACCCAGGAGCTCCGGGCGGCGCGTCCTCTTCCGCCGGCGTCGCTCCCAAAATGGCGGCGCCCATGGCCGCCACGTGGGTAAGCGGCGCCGGCGCGATGACGTCAGTGCGCCGACGTCGGCGCAAGGACGTCAATGACGTCACTAAGGCGCCAAAATTCAAATAAAAAGCCAGTTCTGATGCTAGAATGCGCCCAAGTATAGGATCTTGTTCCTGCATTGATTCCTGGGTTTCCTGTGGCCTGTTCCTATTATCCCTGTGGTTATTCCTATTGATCTCTAATTGCTGACCCCCTGCCTGGACTTTGGACTTTGATTATATTCTGCCTGCCTTGTGACTTACTGCCTGAACTCGTTTACCCTTTCTGCTTATCCCTGGATACCACGATCCTGATCCTTCCTGAGGGGCTTCCTCCTAGATCCGGACTTCTCCCCAGAGGGGGCTCCCGGCTCCCTGACATTATACTTGGGCCATGGATCCCACTGAGGAAGCTCAGCCAGATTTCGGCAGGGCCTTTCGGGGCCTGCATTCCCGCATGGAGGCATATGAAGCTCGGCAGAATTACGTGGGACACACGCTGGAGGCGATCCTGGAAAAGCTCTCCTTGTTGACACCAGCGCCCCTCCTGCCGGCACCTCCTCCGCAAGCGGCTGCTGCCATGGCTACCCACCCCTCCACTTCTGGTCCACATATTCCTGCTCCGCCTCTCTACGATGGCGATCCTCAAGCCTGTCGAGGATTCGTGAATCAGTGCCAGATTCGCTTTGCCCTGCACCCCACTGAATTTGACTCTGAACGTGCCAAGGTGGGGTTCGTGATTACTCGTCTGGCAGGGAAGGCTCTCGAGTGGGCATCTCCACACTGGGAGAAGCAGTCCCCACTGATGGATGACGCAGAAGCATTTCTCAAAGAATTCCGGATCGTCTTCGATGCTCCCGGCCGGGTGACATCCGCTGCTTCCCGTCTGTTCCAAATCCGCCAAGGGAGTCGCAGTGTAGCAGAGTATGCTATCGAATTTCGTACACTTGCTGCTGAGACTCGTTGGAACAACGACGCATACCATACTGCATTTTATAATGGTCTCTCCGTCCGCATCAAAGATGACCTGGTCTCCCGTGAATTACCCACGCAACTTGAGGACCTCATCGCCTTAGCTGTCAAGGTGGACACTCTTCTGAGAGAGCATCAAAGCCTGAGAGATCGTGTCAGGAAGTTTCAACCCATATTGGCACCCCGCTTCCAGAGGCCTCTCCTGCAGGCTCCCGTCACCCCGCCTGACCGAGCATTCATTTCTCTCCAGGAGGAACCCATGCAAGTGGGAAGAACTCGCCTCACTGAACAAGAGAGACTCCGTAGACGGATGTCAGGCCTGTGTCTGTATTGTGGCGGACATTCCCACTTCGCCAATGCCTGTCCTGCAAAGGCTAAGAGTTTTGTACCCCGAGGTATGTCTATGGTAACTCATGTAGGGGGCACTACTCAAAAGTCTCGTGATAAGTCTCAGGAGAAGACCCTAGAAAACTCACACAGGTTTCTCCTTCCCTTCCAGATTCGTCTGACTGATAAGACCATCTCCGGGAATGCTTTCATTGATTCCGGTGCTGGGGGTAACTTCATAGACGCTCTCTTTGCTAAGCACATGGGAATTCCCTTATTCCCTTTGCCTTCTCCCATGCGGATCGTCGCCATTGATGATAAACCCCTGGAGTCTGTAATCACGATGACCACTGGCGAACTACCCGTGCAGGTTGGGACCCTGCATAGAGAGAGACTTTTGTTTCTTATTATCTCTTGTCCCGCTGTTCCAGTTGTTTTGGGTCTCCCCTGGCTGCGCCTGCACAATCCCACCATAGACTGGTCCGCAGGGCAGGTTTCTCGTTGGAGCCCATTCTGCCAACAGCATTGCCTTCCTGCAAAACCCCTCAAGAAGGTAACTATCTCCTCAACCGAGTTAAAATCTCTTCCCTCCTGTTATAAGGAATTCTCCGATGTGTTCTGTAAAAAGTCTGCGGAATTCCTTCCTCCACATCGTTCCTACGACTGTCCTGTCGAACTCCTGCCAGGAGCCATGCCCCCTAGAGGTCGCACTTACCCTCTCTCTCCTGCAGAGACTACCGCAATGAAGGAATACATCCAAGAAAATCTCCAGCGGGGGTTTATCCGCCCTTCTAACTCTCCTGCAGGGGCTGGGTTCTTCTTCGTGGAGAAGAAGGACGGAGGCCTTCGGCCATGTATAGACTACCGGGGCCTGAATAAAATCACTGTAAAAAACAGGTACCCATTGCCCTTGATTGCAGAGCTCTTCGACCAGCTGAAGGGGGCGAAGATTTTCTCTAAGTTGGATCTCCGGGGGGCGTACAACCTCATTCGCATCCGTGAGGGTGACGAATGGAAGACGGCTTTCAACACTCGTGACGGGCACTATGAATATCTCGTTATGCCCTTCGGCCTATGCAATGCCCCTGCCGTCTTCCAGGAGTTTGTTAATGATGTGTTCCGAGATCTCCTAGGAAGGTTCGTAGTAGTATATTTGGACGACATTCTGATCTTCTCCAAGGACCTTGAAAGTCATCGCTCCCAGGTGAAGGAGGTACTCTCTCGTCTGAGGAAGAACTCTCTCTTCGCCAAGTTGGAGAAGTGTGTCTTCGAGGTATCCAAGATCCCCTTCCTAGGGTACATTATCTCTCCAGAGGGATTTGAGATGGACCCCGTGAAAGTGTCGGCCATCCAGGAGTGGCCTCTCCCACTGAGTACCAAGGCAATCCAGAGATTCATCGGATTTGCTAATTATTATCGACAGTTTATCCGGGGGTTCTCTTCCCGTATTGCACCTATCCTGGCCCTCATCCGGAAAGGGGGTAAACCCAGCTTGTGGCCCCCATCTGCCATTGAAGCTTTTCAGTCCTTGAAAGAGGCCTTCACATCCGCTTCTGTCCTCCGACACCCCAATCCTGAACTACCCTTCTGCATCGAAGTTGATGCTTCTGAAGTCGGAGCCGGAGCCATCTTGTCTCAGAGACATCCCGCTGATGGGAAGTTGCACCCCTGTGCTTATTTCTCCAAGAAGTTCTCGTCCGCAGAACAGAACTACGATGTCGGGAACCGAGAACTCTTGGCTGTTAAACTTGCCCTTGAAGAGTGGCGTCACCTCTTGGAGGGTTCTCTGATACCTGTTCAGATTTACACCGACCATAAGAATCTCGAGTTCATCCAGTCCCTCAAGAGGTTAAACCCCAGACAGGCAAGGTGGGCTCTCTTCTTCTCTCGATTTAATTTTATCTTGACTTATCGCCCAGGCTCCAAGAATCGGAAGGCCGATGCCTTGTCTCGTAGCTTCACTCCGGTGGACCGTTCTCCTGAAAGACAAGAGCCAATCATCCCTTCAGTCAAGATTATTGCCTCCCTGTATCCACAGTTTGCCGACCAAATCCTGGCTGGTCAGTCTTCTGCTCCTTCAGATACTCCCATTGGGATGGCATTTGTTCCTCCTGAGCTGCGTCTGCCTATCCTGCAACAGACCCATTGCTCCAGGCAGGCCGGACACCCTGGCCCAGCTAAGACTCTTGAACTCTTACGACGCCTGGTCTGGTGGCCTGATATCCGCAAGGATGTGAAGGACTTTGTTGCTGCTTGTAATGTTTGTGCCACGTCCAAGTCAAGTCACTCCCGCCCCAGTGGGTTACTACTGCCTTTGCCAGTTCCTTCCCGTCCTTGGACCCACCTGTCCATGGATTTCATTGTCGAACTTCCTCCCTCCTCTGGGAACACTGTGATCTGGGTTGTCATTGATCGCTTCTCCAAAATGGCCCATTTCATCCCTCTGAAGAAGTTGCCCTCTGCGGTGGAGTTGTCCCAGCTATTTATCCAGTACATCTTCCGCCTGCATGGTTTCCCGGTGGAGATCGTCTCCGATAGAGGCACCCAATTTACTGCCAAGTTCTGGCGTTCCTTATGCAAAGACCTGGGAATTGTTCTTCAGTTTTCATCTGCATACCACCCGCAGACGAATGGGGCAGCTGAACGTGTCAACCAAGCCCTGGAACAGTTCCTGAGGAACCACGTATCCCTCTGCCAGGATGACTGGTCTGATCTCCTCCCATGGGCGGAATTCGCTCATAATAATGCTTGTCATTCATCTACAGGAAGGTCTCCGTTCATGTCGGTATATGGTCAGCATCCTCAAGCTTTTCCCCAAGACTTTGTGCTATCTGACGTCCCGGCTGCTGACGATGCCGCAGCCCATATGTCTGCTATTTGGGCTGCTACCAAGTTGAACCTAGAGAAGAGCGCTCTTGTTCATAAGACTTTCGCGGATCGTCGTCGAAGATCCTCTCCTCTCTACAAGGTGGGTGATAATGTCTGGCTCTCTTCCAGGAATATCCGGTTGAAGATCCCTTCTCCCAAGTTGGGTCCAAAATTCGTGGGACCATTTCCCATCTTGGAGATAATCAACCCTGTGGCTGTCAGACTCCAGCTTCCACCAGAGATGAGAATCCCCAACGTGTTCCACGTGTCTCTGGTGAAACCCGCCATCACCAACCGGTTCTCTGGCGGTCAGTCTCCTCCTCCTGCCATCTCTGTGGAGGGTCAACTCGAGTACGAGGTGGAGAAAATCCTTGACTCCAGAGTCTCCAGAGGGTCCCTTCAGTACCTCATCAAGTGGAAAGGCTTTGGTCCTGAAGAATGCTCCTGGGAAGGATGCTCTGATGTCCATGCTCCTCGTCTGGTGAGGGAGTTCCACTCCAAATTTCCCCAGAAGCCAAGCCCTGGTGGTCCGGAGGCCCCCCGTGAGGGGGGGGGTACTGTCACGATCGCCGCCCGGAGCAAACCCAGGAGCTCCGGGCGGCGCGTCCTCTTCCGCCGGCGTCGCTCCCAAAATGGCGGCGCCCATGGCCGCCACGTGGGTAAGCGGCGCCGGCGCGATGACGTCAGTGCGCCGACGTCGGCGCAAGGACGTCAATGACGTCACTAAGGCGCCAAAATTCAAATAAAAAGCCAGTTCTGATGCTAGAATGCGCCCAAGTATAGGATCTTGTTCCTGCATTGATTCCTGGGTTTCCTGTGGCCTGTTCCTATTATCCCTGTGGTTATTCCTATTGATCTCTAATTGCTGACCCCCTGCCTGGACTTTGGACTTTGATTATATTCTGCCTGCCTTGTGACTTACTGCCTGAACTCGTTTACCCTTTCTGCTTATCCCTGGATACCACGATCCTGATCCTTCCTGAGGGGCTTCCTCCTAGATCCGGACTTCTCCCCAGAGGGGGCTCCCGGCTCCCTGACACACATAAATCGTTGCCCTAAAACTCCCAAAAATGTGTTCAAACTTTTAACCTGCCAAATGTAAACTAGACATGGCAATTAGGAGGTGTGGACATAAAATGGGAGTGTTAAAATAAATCGCAGTGCTAGAAGCGCCTGATGTTTTTGTCCCTCAAAGTTTGGATTGCAGCTACAGTTCACAAATAGTCAGATCATGAGACAATCTTTTTGATTGGGAATAGGTAGATGGTTCAGTCATACAACTGAGTAGAAGTATTGAGGCACAGTATATGCACAGGCCAACTACTTATAATTGTAGCCATAGCTTTCAATGATTTTCTCCTCACAAAGCTGGTCACTTCACCAACTATTATTACTAAAACCCAATTTGTTAAAGGGGTGGTTCACCTTTAAGGCAACTTTTAGTATGTTACAGAATGGCTAATTCTAAGCGACTTTTCGATTGGTTTTCATTATTTATTTTTTATAGTTTTATAGTTATTTGTATTTTTCATCTGATTCTTTGCAGCTTTCAAATTAGCGTTGCTGACCCCTTCTAAAAAACAAATGCTCTGTAAGGCTACACATGTATTGTTATTGCTACTTTTTATTACTCATCTTCTATTCAGGTCTCTCCTATTCATATCCCAGTCCCTTATACAAATCAATGCATGGTTGCTAGGGGAAGTTGTACCCTAGCTGCCAGATTGCTTAAAGGGGAAGGAAACCCTTTCAGCGCAAAACCCCTGCCCCCGTAGGCCCCCCTCCGTCCTCCCCCCCAGGGCAAATGCCCCTAACTTGTTAATCACCCCTCCATGCAGATCCTCTCTTGCTGAGTTCACGGGCGTCATCTTCGTCCGAGCGCTATTCTTCCTGTATTTGGCGGCGCATGCGCAGTAGGAGGCATTTGGCGGTTGGATCTACTACGCATGCACCGAAAGTCACAAACTTTCAGAAAAAAGACTGCATTTGCAGTAGATTCAACCGCCAAATGCCTCCTACTGCGCATGCGCCGCCAAACGCTGATCAGTACAGGAAGAAGAGTGCTCGGATAAAGATGAACTCGGCAAGAGAGGATCTGCATGGAGGGGTGACTAATAAGTTAGGGGCATTTGCCCTGGGGGGCAGGTAGGACGGAGGGGGGGGCCTACGAGGGGGAGGGGTTTTACACCGAAAGGGTTTTCTTCTCCTTTAACATGCAAATTGAACTGTCTCAGAATATCACTCTCTACATCATACTAAAAGTTAACTCCAAGGTGAACAACCCCTTTAAGAATGGGGACACAGGCTATTTGCATACACGTTGGGGCTCGTGTACAACTATTGGTGCTGCGCTAATCCGCAGTTGACAGTTGCAGCCAATGGGCAATTACGTTTTCAACAGGCTGCTAGAATTAAATAGTGAAAGCAAAGCCCCAATTGGTTCAAACTATATAGCTGTAAATGTGCCTTGTTACGTACACTGAATCTTTTCGAGAGGGAGCTATAGTCACTCCTATTGGTTACAGCCAGTGTCGGACTGGGGTATTGATTGTAGTTGTCGACTCCGCATCATGACATTGACCCCGCCACACGTTTCAAACCTGCGTAGCATTCCTTAGCACTCGCGCACGTTGACTTAGTGTTTCCAGCCGGGCGCGCGCACTCGGTGACGTCAGCAGGGACACATGACAGGCAGCCCGTCACTCGCAGTCCTCCGCCAGTCCGGAGTGGAACCATTATGAGAAACTCATCCTCCGCTGGGTCGGCTGCTACAGTATACTGCCCAACACTGGATAACCCCGATACATGGCTGAGAGTCCCGGGTGAGAGCTGCTTGTGTCTGCACGTTGAACAGAATGGTGAGGAACAACAGTATCGGGGTGAGACAGGGTAGAAACGAGAGGGGCGGAGGGAACACGAGGGGTAACACCCCCCTGAATAAGTGAACCCGTTGTGTAGGCGGCAGAGAAGCAAATGTCTCAGGGCTCCTCAGTCCTTTTCCAGCTGTTGTACAGCGCACAGCCTCGCTGGGACGGTGCAGGTTAAAAGTGTCTATAGTCACGTGTCGCCTTCCTGCAGTGCATTTCTACTTTACCTCCACAATCACCCCTCAGTTAGGCATAGGGACGCCATGGCTCCTAATAGGTAATTCCAGTTGCCATCCCCGCTGTCATGTTCATATTTGCCACTAGCAACCTTCACTTCCGGATTGGACAGTCTCATCACTCACAGCTACCACCGTGGATCATATTTAACCGCAGGGCCTTATCCCTGGAACTGTCCCTTATCCCCTGGATAGCTTTATTTTTTAAAAAATGAAAAAAAAACCTACAGAAGAGATTGGGGTGGGCATACCTGCAAGACCAAAAAAGGGCCAAAGCAGCCTGGAATTTCAAGCAAGTCAGGAGGGATTCATGTAGATTAAGACATGCCTGGTTATAACTAATCATGATAGGCACAAATAAGTGTCCAAACTCTTTAGGGCAGATACACACACTGCTATTTCGGGAGATTAGTCGCCAGCAACAAATCGCTTCTTCTTTGGAAGATTTATCTCCCCGATGTGCCTTCCCGCCGGCTAGAAAGTAAATTGACGGCAGTCTTGTGTTTTATTTGCAACGTCTGGATCAGGGTTTGGACATCAGCATCGTTCTGGTGGAGCCTCATGCTCTGTGTTGTGTTTTATGTGGGAAGATAATAGGATTTGGCTCTGTCAAGGCAACAAAACCCACTCCCACCAAGCTACTGTCAAAGTAACTGCCAGAAAGTTCTCCTGATCTGCATTGTTCTTTCTGCATATGGTAAAGCATTGAGATTCTATTTCCATTTTCTGAATTATACTTACCTCTGCCGGACCCCACCCATACCTTTCAGCATTTTAAAAATATAACTCTAAGAGCAGAGACACACGCTGACGTTTCGGGAGATTAGTCGCCCAGCGACCAATCGCTTCTTCTTCTAATCTTCCTGAACTGCCTTCCCGTCGGCTAGAATGTAAATCGATGGCGGGGTGGCACTTGGGTCACTTCAGCTTTCACAAGTGGCCCGAAATTTCCTTGTGAGGCATCTTAGGAAAACGAATCGTTCGGAGTGCCAAACTGCCGTCTATTTACTTTCTAGCCAGCGGGAAGGTAGATCTGGGAGATCTATTGCCCGAAGCGATTTGTTGCTGTAGACTAATCTCCCGAAATAGCAGCGTGTGTATCTGCTCTAAAGAGTTTGGACATTATTTGTGCCTATCATGATTAGTTGTAACCAGGTATGTCTTAATCTACATGAATCCCTCCTGACTTGCTTGAAATTCCAGGCTGCTTTAGCCCTTTTTTGGTCTTGCAGGTATGCCCACCCCAATCTCTTCTGTAGGTTTTTTTTTCCATTTTTTAAAAATAAAGCTGGAGCTTACAACTCGCTGCCCCACAGGCCCCTATAGGTTCAATGAGGAGATGCAAAGTTTGCCCAGACACATGGGCATACTGTATTTGATTGTTCTTTCTGCAGGCTTATCAGTCAGAACATTAAGTATGGCCTTCTTTAGACCTGCCATGGTTCCTGAGCTGATCTGCACATAAGCGGCTTTGGTATAACATTATACTCTGAGCAGATATGAGCACAATTTTAGGATTTATCTGTCATTTTTTTGACTGTAGTATGCCACTGTCTCATTCTTAAAGGGGACTGATTTTGTAAATAACTTTACTTTGATGCTTTTCCTCAAAGGCTTTCTTGAATGCAGGTATGGTTGTGTTAGAGGTCTCTGGAAAGTTGCTGCAATCATTTGATAAGTATAAGCTATAATAATGAGGGGCTTGTGTTTCTGATTGCTGAAGTATTTCTTGACAAGAGTTTTACCATTAGAACCCATGCTGTGCCATTTACACTACTTGTTTGGATGCTATGGCAAAGGTTTGTTTCAGATCTATTAACCCCTTTAGAAACCAGAAATCAGACCATGCACTGCTACCTACATATTGATTGGTATATGGTAGCAAATTTTGCCCCTGTTATTACATCCCTCCAGTTTGATAGTTATAGCTTTTTATGGGGGAATTCTCATTAGTTCATCAAAGTGGTCAAAGGAAAATGGCAATGTTTGAGTAACAAAGGTCGCAGATATGTGGGTTTTTTTTCTGTGCATGATATTTTTGTGGCTATGGCCATGAATGTTAGTGTCCTTGGATGTACAGCACAGTTACTACAGTACTTATGAATAAATAACAAGCTTGTTAAAAGCCTGAGTATGTCTTGTAAACAGTTGACATTGAACTGAGGTGCAAATTGCCGTTGCTCTTTGTTCTCTGTGACCAGATTCTGAAGGGTGAGTCTAACTTTTAACCGTGACATTTTTTAGGATGTGTATGTTCTTTTAAATAGAGAAAGGAGGCACCACTCGCATACCCTGGCCTTCTAGACTGGACGCCTGGTGCACAGTGATGGAGGGATCGGCACCCTCCCAATAACAGTACGAGGAAAGAATCACTGGCACTCGAAGGCTGGTGCAATCAGTGACAAGCCCTTGCATTTTTATTTATCAGAAAGGTGCAACGTTTCAAGCAAGCTTGACAAAGTTTTTTTTCCCGAAACGTTGCACCTTTCTGATAGATAAAAACACAAGGGCTTGTCCCTGCTTGCACCAGCCTTCGAGTGCCAGTGAATCTTTCCTCGTACTGTTGTTTTAAATAGGCAGTCAACACTACCTGAATGCTTGGTGTACATATAGTACATGTAGCCTGCAGTATGCATGGGATGCTTGAAATCTGCAAGGCGTGTTTCAGCCTGCCAGAAGAAAAACGAATCACTGAAAGACACAATCAGAAGCAGCAGTTTGTATATAGTTCCTATATGAATGATAGCAGAAAGATGTTTACTGAGCTGCATAAGTACACAATGCTGGTTCTGTTCCACAAGACTTTTTTTGAAAAAACATTGAGTGTGATGAGTTTTTCAATAAGTAAATCTGGGACACGGCATGAGGAAAGACTGATTTTCCTCATTCTTAGTCCAGGGATATTTCTGGAATGTGTGACTACCAGGAAGTTATTGATTGCTATCTAGGTATGCCCTTTTACAAGATCATGTTATGCTGATGCAGTGGTCATTGTAGTAATATTACAACATCTAAACTGCCAATGTAAATGCTGTGTTTCACCAAATGCATGAAAAGCTAATTCCAAGTTACTGATGAAAATTATAGGAAAGTTGCCGGGGTCAATTGGCATGATCTGAGTGCATTCTTTGTGGCCTTCTTGCAGGAGTGTCACAGAAAAAGGCAAGTAGCTGCTGTGTACCAGATGTGGAAAGTAAAACTGATTTGGTTGTTAAAGCCTTCTTGTGTCAGTAGTAGTCATTTTATTCTGAAAATCAACAGTTAAATTACAAATGTCCACAACATTGTGTAAAACTCCCACACCCCGTTATATTGTATCCGGTTTATAGTGTTTGGGAGGTTCTTTTCTTTTTGCCCTCTGAAAAATATGAGCAAATGATAGGTATCCTTCAGTCTAGTTTACTACGTAATTTCCTTTCCATGCAGCAAACCTGTCTGCATTAGGAACTGAACTTACACATTCATCTAGCAAACTATTCTGTTACTTTTTTGCCTTAAAGTATTTGAAAGTTCTCCTATATAATCGTTTTTATGCACACCCTGTAATATTTGCATATTAAACATTTCCGTGACATTTTATAATGCCATAATCTGTAGTCTGACAAGAATTCTAATCATGATTTTTATAGGCATCCATAGTTGAAAGCAAACAGAGTTTAGAAGGATTATAGGCCACATTAGTGTTGTGTGCTACTCCTTCAGATGGTCCTATATTTACCAATAAAATCCCTTTGTGTGATTTTACTTAAACATATGGTAATCTGGTGATAGTTGCAGCTCCAAGATCCACATGTATCATCTGCCAGCAGCACACCCTTATGTTGTGCAGTAAAAAGCATTTTCCAAACCGTTTGAGTGAAACCAGGGTGCTTCATAGTGTGCAAAATGTGTGCTAAACGTTTGCTGTGATCTCACTTCAATAAAAGAGAGAAGTTTTCGGGTTTTGCAGAAGCATTGTGTGGCGTTTGCCTTTGTATCTATTTTTCTTGGTTGGTTATTACTCTGTAAAGCTAAGCATGCATTCTGCCTATTACTTTGACTCACTGTTTCATTAGAATCTCTTTGTTAAATTTAGTTTATTATTCTTGTTATAGATTGTTATTAGAGCTTCCACTCGTGTGAATAAGTACAAATGTGCACCTAGAGGTACTCTTCTGCTCTTATGGTGACTGTAACTGATGGGATCCAGTGTGTCAATTGAGGGAAATCTTTGTGTATTTTCTTCCCTCTGTCTTTTTCAGGTTGAAGAATGTCTAAAGAATGTTACAAATGTAACAATATGTAAGACACAGGCTGTTTTAATAAATAGGGAAGGAAAAAACAATGTATACATTATTTAAAAGTTACAATTGTAACATTAAAGCAAAATTAGTATCTTGTCACTCTATTGCTTAAATTGAAAGTCTACCATTGGCACGCAACACATGGAGTATTTTCATCTCAGCTAAATGTAGCACCAGTTAAAATGGCCACAGCTCTCCATGGGTTGCTTGGCATTTACATTAGTAGGTAACGCACTAGAACACACAGAATCCATAAATATTTCTTAAAAATGCACCACGGTGCGAATCTCACAATAATTGTTTGTGCAAGTTGACTAATGAGAAGTGACCTGCAATAATGGATGATCACACCATTGAAAGGCCTATTTATTAAACTGTGTTTGATTAAAAAAATAAATAAAATAAAAAAGCCACACCTCGGCATCTGTTAGCCAGGCAATGCCATGTAAATCAGCATATTTATAAAGTTGTATATTACTTTTTTCCACGTTAAAAGCAGTGGCCCATGAAAATGCTGTAGAAAGAACAGCACTGCTTTTTACAATGACATTTTACAACTGAATTTACTTGCCACCTGAATTTTTCCCATTGACTGAAATAAGTTATGCATTAAAACAGTGGCATAAAAATGCTTTAATGGACCAGTAGCATCTAACGGTGAAAAGTTTTTCTTTGCATTTATCATTTGCAGCTGTTGATAAAGTATCTACAAATAAACTATTTCTTGGCAATGAATGTCCAGTTTGTGTGAGAGGGCTTAAATTGCATGTTTTTGGTGTTACTTCTTCTTTAAATATGGCATAATTATTATTATTAATTATTATTATTATTATTATTAACATGTATTTATATAGCACCAACATATTGCGTAGCACTGTAAAGTAAATGGGATTATACAACTACATCACATGAATTACATATATAGAATATATGGAGTAACAAACATCACAATCAATACAGGTACAAAGAGGTGAGGAAGGCCCTATGCATAGGCATACAGTCTAAAGGGGAGGGAGTAATACACAAGGTGTGGGAGTGGGCAAGATCGAAGTAAGTGGGTGAGAAATGTGGTGTTGTATGTGGTGTTGCGTTTGGTAGTTAAGCAGAGTGAGGGTAGGCTTCTTGAAAGAAGTGTGTTTTCAGAGATTTTTTGAAAGCAGAAAGGTTGGGAGAAAGTCGGACAGACCGTGGGAGAGCGTTTCAGAGGAGGGATGCAGCCCTTGCAAAGTCTTGAATGCGAGCATGTGAGGAGGTAATGAGAGAAGAGTTGAGTAGCAGGTCAGTAGAGGAGCGTAGTAAGCGAGTGGGTGAGTATATAGAGATGAGTTCAGAGATGTAGGGTGGAGCAGAGTTGTGAAGTGCTTTGAAAGTCAGTGTCATTAATTTGAATTTGATTCTGAAAGGTAACGGAAGCCAGTGCATGGATTGACAGAATGGCGAGGCAGAGGAGGAGCGGTTGCTGAGGTGTATGAGCCTCGCAGCAGTGTTCATTATGGACTGGAGAGGTGACAGTCTCTGGAGGGGGAGGCCAATTAAAAGAGAGTTACAGTAGTCTAGACGCGATATGATGAGAGAGTGAATAAGAATTTTGGCAGCATCTTGGGTGATAAATGATCGTATTTTGGATATGTTCCTTAGGTGGAAGTGACATGATTTAACTGGATATGAGGAGTGAATGAAAGGGCAGAATCTAGGATAACCCCAAGGCACCGGGCCTGGGAGAGGGGGTGATAGTGGAATTGTTAACTATGATGGATACTTCAGGGATGCTACTGGTGTTAGTTGGAGGAAAGAGAACCATTTCAGTTTTAGAGAGGTTTAATTTAAGGTAGCATTGCGACATCCAGGTAGAGATAGCGGACAGAGACGAGTTAGGAGTTCTGGGTTGAGATCAGGAGATGAGAGATAGATCTGAGTATCGTCAGCATAGAGGTGGTAGTGGAAACCATACAAATTTATTAATTTGCCAAGGGAGGAAGTATAGAGGGAGAATAGTAATGGTCCCAGGACAGATCCTTGAGGAACTCCAACAGAAAGAGGTAGGGGAGAAGATGATACTCCATTGTAGGAGACACTGAAGGAACGATTGGTGATGTAAGAAGAGAACCAGGACAGGGCTGTGTCACGAAGGCCAAGCGGCTGGAGGGACTGGAGGAGGGGAGGGTGATCTACAGTGTCAAATGTGGCTGAGGGATCAAGCAGTATTAGTAGTGAGAAATGATTGTTGGCTTTAGCGGTTAAAAGGTCATTAGTTAGTCGAGTCAGGGCAGTTTCCGTGGAGTGTTGTGGCTTAAAACCAGATTGTAGGGGGTCCAGCAGGTTATTGTCAGAGAGGAATGAGGTAAGTCGGTTGTAGACTAGGCGCTCAATAAAAGAAAAAGTATTTTTTTATAAATTGACCAATGCTTTTTTACACTGTATTTCTCATGTAAATAATTTCATACATCATAATAAATAGGTCCCTATGTGTATCATTACTATAGGCATATCAATAAATCAAAATAACATTTGAAATGCAATTTTGCACTTTTGGCTCAGGGTAGAAACAGCATTGACTATTCCCATGCATGGTGTACATGAATTTCAACATTTGTATTCATACCCCACAATCTGAGTGATAGTGGCCTAGATAATAAAATTCTAAAATGTTAAAAATGTTTCATTTTTTGTTATTTAGCTTTTTATTGAGCAGCTCTCCAGTCGGCAGTCTGGTTGTTAGGGTCCAAATTACCCCAGCAACCATGCATTGATTTGAATACTATACTTGAATATGAATAGGAGAGGGGCAACATAGAAAGATGAGTAATAAAAAGTAGCAATAACAATACATTTTTTTAGATGGGGTCAGTAACCCCCATTTGAAAGCTGGAAAGAGTCAGAAGAAGGAGGCAAATAATTAAAAATAACTTGCTTAGCATTAGCCATTCTATAACATACTAAAAGTTAACTTAAAGGTGAACCACATCGCCAATTCATTAACAGCAGTAGAGGACAATTCACTAGCGAAAGAGACTGTCACTAGCGCAGTTTCGCACCCTATCCCCAGGCGACTTTTTGCTGTGGCGAACAGTCGTTAATCTGCAAAAAGATGTGCATTTTACTGAACGTTGCCTCTTTCGCCAGAGTTTCCTTCGCCCCCTTTGGCCTGGCGATCTAATAAAACTAAGCTGCATCCTCCTCAATCTTGTGTCAATGACTTCACAGCCTGTATGCCGGAAATTTATTAAAGTTATAAAAAAAACGCCGGCGACTTTTCTTTTTTTTAAAGATTTATGTGTGAACAATTTTTAAAACTAATTTGAGGGGCATGCCACATTTGTTTAAGGGTGGGATCATATCTAGGGCATTAGAGGATCTCTTTTATCTTTCTTATGGTGCATTGGCCATATGTTTGAAAAAGTGGCCACTACTTCCATACGTCTTTTACGTACCCGCCCTTTTCAAATTCACCTAAGCATAAGAGTGCTAGTTGCGTTTTACTATGCAGAAATGAAAATGCTAGTGATAATTTGCCAGCATTGGGCTGCTGAGACGCATATTGGTGAATTATCGTAGTGGTAACTAATTTGCGCCAGGCAAACTGGCGTGGTGTGTGGCGCAGCAGTCGCTGATGAAAATTCGCCCTTTAGTGAATTTGTCCGTGTGTGTGTGTGTGTGTGTGTGTGTGTGTGTGTGTGTGAACACACACAGGAGCAGATTGGCTATTTCCTGTGATATAATAATTGACCCGCTACATGTAAAAAACAGTTACATAGAGAGCTACAGACTAGACTGAACTGTAGTTCTCTTAGAATAGGAATGTTCTCTAAAGAGATCGTCTTACTTCTTCCTACTGATTTTGGCAGTCAGTGGTCATTTGACTCAGAGCTAGCAAGTGTTGCTTTGTTGGACTTGTATGCTGTTTGTCTTTTCCTGAGTGATAACAATGCTAAATTATTTTACTAGATGCATAATATGTTTAAGTACTCAGTTCATGCGGCCAGTATTTATATTTATTTGAAGGCAAATTGCCTTTAGCAAAATGAAATGAGAAACTTTCTAAAAACAAACAATTAAAAATTCTTTACCGTTTCTGAAATAATCAAGTTTATCTTTACTATCTTGGCATCTGTTTCTCTTCATTCTCGCTTCATGCAGGAGTTGGGCGTCAGATATTCATTGACAGTTAGACCGAATATATTTTATAGGGGGCTCCTTTTGCCTAGATTCCTAGTTACCAAAAAATGCCCCCCCCCCTTTAAAGAAGATTTGGGGAGATTTAGTCACCCGTCGACAAATCACCTTCTTCAGGCGACTAATCCCCCACAAAAAGCCTTCCCACCCTCCCACCCAAAAAGCCTTCCCACCCAAAAAACCCTAGAATTTAAATCGTGGGCTGGATGGCACTTGGAGCGATTCGTTTTCCGAAGTCGACTGCAGTTTCCTTTTGGGGCGTTTAGATTCTAGCCAGCGGGAAGGCAGTTTGGGGAGAATCCTCGAATCTTCGTGTGTGTCTCTGCCCTTAAAAGTGGCCAAACAACAACCACATTCGCATGTATGGTCAGTTTAACAGATGAGACCACTAGATTAAACTAAACAAATGGATTTTTCTTGTTGGTGCTTTTTCAGTTTGGATCTTTTAATAAATTTCACGACATTCGTGGTTTTAGAGAATGTGAATTTAGTCGTGGTTTCAAACATCTCTTAAACCACTAAAATGAGTGTGTTGATAAATAGGCCTCCACATATAAATGCACAATGAAAATATTTCTTAGCAAATTTTAAACATACATTAAAATGGCTGAACGTTATCTAAGTTATTTGTGAATGTAATTGCAGCTGAAAGCTGTATCTGTTTAACTGGGCAAGTTTCTGCACTTCCAGCACCAGTTCTTATTCCTGAAACAATGTAGGAAAAGTCAGCTGATTCACCGACCTGAGGAACTGCTATATTGTCTCAAGAGTAAGAACCAGAGGACAGAAAGGGGTGAGCAAATACATTGAAAACATTTGGAGGCACATTTATCAAGGGTCAAATTTCAAATTCACGTGAGGTTTTTTTTTTTTTTTTATATTTAAAAAAAACTCCCCTAAACTCCCATAAATGCGACTAGTCAAATGTATTAATCAAAATCAAATTTTATAAACTCTGACGAATTTCAACGACCCAAAAATTCAAATGTCAGGAAGGCTGCAAACATGTCCAAATTGATCCCTGGACCTCTGCCATTGACTTAAACAGCAATTCAGCAGGTTTTAGGTGACGAATAGTAGAATTTGAATTCTTAAAGGGCCAGAGCATGATAAATCTCGAAAATCAAATTTGAATTGTTTAAAAAAACTCGAATTGAATTTGGATAACTCCCTAGTCGAATTTGATAGTTTTGACCATAGAATGAAATTAAAAAATTTGAATTTTCAATTCGACCCTTGGCCAGTTTAAGCCATGGTCGTATGGTATATAGGTGTTTTCCATGAATGCAAACAACAGACTGCTCTATCTGGTATGGGCAATTTTAATTCAGTGGAAAATATGCCATATGTATCATGGACCTTATAACTCATTTGACTTTATGGGGAAAATGTAATACAATTCATAAAAAGAAAAAAATTGCAAAGAAAAATTTGTAGGGGTGCACAGAATTCACTATTTTGGATTCGGCCGAACCCCCGAATCCTTCGCGAAAGATCCGGCAGAATACCGAACTGAATCCTAATTTGCATATGCAAATTAGGGGTGAGAAGGGGAAAACATATATTTGCTTCCTTGTTTTGTGACAAAAAGTCACGTGATTTCCCTCCCCGCCCCTAATTTGCATATGCAAATTAGGATTCGTATTCGGTTTGGCCAGGCAGAAGGAATTGGCCGAATCTGAATCCTGCTGAATAAGGCCGAATCCCGATCCAAATCCTGGATTCGATGTATCCCTAAAAATTTGCAATGTAATATTATTTATAGGCTTTTATTGCATTGCGAATCGTAATTGCACATTGCGAACCTTTAACACCTGCTTGAAGGTGGAGTGCATTTTTCGAGCAAAAGTAACAATTTTTTCATTAAGATGTTTTATTACATACACTGCACATCTGCAACTATAATATTCCCAGTTGTTCTCTTACTGTTATGTCCTAGTAAAGGTAAAATTGTTCACTCTGCGAACATTTATTGACCTTAAAAACGAATTGCGAATGATTTATGCATTAGCCAAAAATGATTACATTCCCCCATTTATTGTCTAACTCACTAAGCATGATAAAACTTGATACTTTAAACAGTTAAAATAGGATTAGGGAAGCTCAACAGTTCTTTTAGGGGCATATTTATCAAGGGTCGAGTTCGAATTGAAAAATACCAACCGAATTGAGGACGAAGTTTTTTGGAGGTCAAAGTGGTCCGTATGCAAAAATTACTTCGAAATTCGTAGTTTATTACCTGAAAATTCACTTTGACCTTTGATAAATCTGCCCCTTAAAGGGGTTGTTCATCTTCCAAACACTTTTTTCAATGTAGTTGTTCCCCAGAAATAGACTTTTTTCAATTACTTTTTTCAATAACTTTCCATTATTTATTTTTTTACGTTTTTCTAAATCTAAGTTTAAAGGTGAATGTTCGTGTCTCTGGTGTTTGAGTCTGGCAGCTCAGTAATTCAGGCGCAGACTCTAAACTGTTACAATTTTGCAACATTTAGTTGATATATTTCTCAGCAGCATCTCTGGAGTATTAGCAACTATTGTATCAAGTCTAACAACTGCCTGTAATAAAACCCAGAGATTCTGCTCAGCAGGGACAAAGATAAGAAATGTATCAAGTAAATGTATCCATTTAGCACAGTTTACAGGATCGGCGACCCCCCCCCGGGGCTGCTTCAGAAGGAGAGAAATGACACTTTACACTTCAATATTAGAAAAACCGTCACACATAGAAAATAGAAAGTCATTGGAAAAAGTCGTTATTTCTGGTGATCTATCTGAAACCAACTAGTTATTTGAAGGTGAACAACCCCAACCTTTTACATTATTTGTATGATTTATATTATTATTTGCTGCCATTTATCTACATTTGTGTCAAAATGTATGTGCTGGTTTTTTAGGAAGCGCTGCTTGGTTTCCTGTAAGGGTTTAATGAGAGCTGCTTGTGAAACCTTGTTTCTGGCATAGCACCATATTTGCAAGAATTCTGCACTGAGAATGTTAAGTCTGTAAATTCCTCAGGATAAAGATTATCTGCCTGTTATTTTACACAAGCCATGCTTTCTTCTAATCACTTCAAGGCCAGTAGCCATTTAATTGTACAGGTTTGTTTAATTCTTTTGTCCAAAACCCATTTTGTTGACAGCACGTAAATCGTATATGCTGTTTGCTTTTATCTCAACAGATATTAGAAACCCTGTCATTTTATTTTTTATTTACACCTGAAACTGTATAATAATTAATTTTTTTTTAATAAAATTATTCAAATGTATCTCCTAGTTGTACAGCAGAAAATGGGGTATGGTCTAAATTGAGTATCACTTTACCACCCTGAAGCCTCTGGAGAATGATGGCTGCTCTCCTCCTTTTCAGCTATTTAGCTTCTAGCTAAAGTTAAAGGGGATATACAGGTATGGGACCTATTATCCAGTGTGCTCGGGACCTAGAGTTTTCTGGATAATGGATTTTTCCGTAGTTTGGATTTGCATAAGTCTGCTAGAAAATCAAATAAACATTAAATAAACCCAATAGGCTGGTGTTGCCTCCAATAAGGATTAATTTTATCTTAGTTTGGATCAAGTACAATGTACTGTTTTTTTATTACAGAGAAAAAGGAAATAATTTTTAAAAATTTGGATTATTTGGAGTCGGTCATTCCGTAATTTAGAGCTTTCTGGGTAATGGATCCCATACCTTTAATATACAAGTGCTGCACCATTTTTATACAAAAGTTGCCCTTTCTCTTAGAGCAGCACTGAGTTTCAGATCCATAAAAAAGCAGCATGCATATTCTTGACATCCAGTCTGATAATCCTAGCGGCACTGGTAGATCTGTGAGAGCAGTACAAAAGAAGAAGAGAGAAGTATAGTGCAGACTTATTTTTTGGGGGGAAAAAATTCAATTTTTATTTTTTGATAATACTGCACATTGTATACACTAGTGATACTTGTTTCTGTGAAACCAATTGGATAATCTCGCAGCCCCCTGCCAGCATGACTGACTGATCCAGGCAGGGCCAGAACTAGGGGTTGGCAAAAGAGGCACGTGCCTAGGGTGCAAAGCTTAGAGGTGCCAGGCACTTACCTTATACGCAGCCTATCCCTAGTCTGGCAAATGTTACCACATTGAAAAATGGGTGCGCTCTGTGAAGTCAAAGTGCTTTGCGCTAACCACGCGCATCCTCGGTTGCGCACAGCTTCGGGGGGACCGAAGTTACCAACGGCCAGCTGGGTTGCCTGGGGCAACTGACAGATCTGGCCCTGCACTGGATACATGGACAGTGGTAGGAATGTCAGAGTGCAGGTAGATTTGGAATGGGCTAGGACCTAAAATAAAATACAGTTTTTCAGATTGACACAATTCCTATCTCTGATTGCACCATGTAAATATCACTTTAAATCTTGCTTTGTGGTTTCATGCTAGATTAATGTCAGTGTTTTTAGCTTAGTGTATTTTAAGATGAAAACTTGCATTAATCTTCTCCTGCAGCTTTCATTAACTTAAATGGGAAACATCTGGAAGTCAATCACTTTTAGGTTACTATATAGACTAAAAAATTTGGACTAGTCACTTTGGTAAATGAAAAAGGGCATTTCCCCTATGGTCTAGTTTTTTTAGCATTCCACTGCGTTTGGCTCTTCGCTGCATCTGTGTAAGGAAGTAGTGCTGCAGATTGTGGGTGCTATCACCTATGTTATGTGATAGCATCATAACATATAGCATAGCATAGCATATGTGATAGCATCATAACATATAGCATAGCATAACATATGTGATAGCATCATAACATATAGAATAACATGATAGCATCATAACATATATCATATAACATAACATAGCATATGTGATAGCATCATAACATATAGCATATAGCATATGTGATAGCATCATAACATATAGCATAGCATAGCAAATGTGATAGCATCATAACATATAGCATATGTGATTGCATCATAACATATACCATATGTGATAGTATCATAGCATATATAATTGCATAGCATATGTGATAGCATCATAACATATACCATATGTGATAGCATCATAGCATATATAATAGCATAGCATATGTGATAGCATCATAACATATAGCATAGCATATGTGATAATACCATAGCATATAGAATAGCATATAGTGATAGCGTCACATAGGTGCTTGTGCAGAGCTGAACTTTCCTGACTTAACCAACTTTTTATCTGATATCTTGTGAGGAGGCAATTATTTTTTGGATCCTTCTGTGTGAACCATTAGGCTGCTCTCTCTTTCAGAAGTGGCCAAGACAACACTCAGTGCTGGCTCATGTATGGCCATTTTAAGAGGGTAATGTAATTATAAGTCGCAAACTTTATAACTGGTCTAGTAGCCCGTAGCAACTAAACAGCAGGAAGAATGTACCGGTCACCAGTTTGGAAGCAAAATGTATGACTTGTATTACATTATACCATATCTCTTTTTAAAACAGATGGTATTTCTTTCTTCTTATATATATAAATACAAATGGGCCAAGGTATGTGCTTTGATCAAACCTCCTTTAATAACAGTCCTGAAATATATATAGCATTCCTTTGCAAAAACATAAAATGAGAAGAGAGGAATTGCATCATCTATGTACCCAGAATTGTTTCTTTATTATATAGCTGTAGTTATACATTTAACTATTGTGCTGGAATAAGATCTCATCATCTTAATAATGAAATGAAAATTATCCTGTAAACAATACAAATGTTTAATGCACTGATTGAATAGTTGCTAGTTCTTTTACATAATGATTTTTCCTTAAAATTCTTTCAGGTATAAGTACAATGAAATACGTGAGAGAATTGGATAACTGGTTTGGTGGTTGCTTTATAAACCACTGTAATTTCCATAATGGATGTTAAGATCTTGAGATAAAGGCATGTTTCGGAATTTCTGCCTTGGAGCTATTGCTGTAGTACTTTGTATCCTGAACAAACGCAAATCTGCAGTCGATCACATGTACCTTGGGTACTTTTAAAACTGGAAAAAAAGCAATAGGAAAATATTTAACCATAATTTTTGTTGTTAAAATATTTGATAAACACAATACGTGATTGCAGATAATGTGGTTTTTGACCCCATTTGCTCTGACACATTCAAGTGAATCAGTTAATTTGGGTGATGCTAGTGCACCTCATTTTTCAAATAGTGCCACAGATTCTCAGGTTGAGATCAAGGGTATATTTATCAAAGGGTGAAGTTAGAGATCACCAGTCCTCTAGAGTGAAATGCCGCCTCTCTCCATTCATTTCTATGGGATTTTTAAAAGAGTATTTATCAATGGGTGAAAGTTCAAAATCCCATAGAAATGAATGGACAGTGGTGGAATTTCACACTAGCAGACTGTGGCATAACTATTGCAGAGAAAAATTGAATTGTAATAAAGCAGAATTTGGTTTAAAGAGATTTTTATGATGTAGTTTGTATTTCTAAATTGCACTGTTTACACTGCAAATAATTCACTCTATAGTATAAAATTTCATTCCTGAACCAGCAAGTGTAATTTTTTTTAGTTGTAATATTGGTGTGTAGGCGCCATCTCAGGTTATTTTCCTGGTCATGTGCTTTCAGAAAGAGCCAGCACTTTAGGATGGAACTGCTTTGGGCAGGCTGTTGTTTCTCCTACTCAATGTAACTGAATGTGTCACAGTGGGACCTGAATTTTACTGTTGAGTAATGTTCTTAGATCAGGCAGCTGTTATCTTGTGTTAGGGAGCTGCTTTCTGGTTGCCTTCCCATTGTTCTGTTGTTAAGATGCTGGGGGAGGGAAAAGGGAGGGGGTAGATGTCACTCCAACTTGCAGTACAGCAGTAAAGAGTGACTGAAGTTTATCAGAGCACAAGTCACATGACCAGGGGCAGCTGGGAAATTGACAAAATGTCTAGCCCCATGTCAGATTTCAAAATTAAATATAAAAAAAATCTGTTTCCTCTTTTGAGAAACGGATTTCAGCGCAGAATTCTGCTGGAGCAGCACTATTAACTGATGCATTTTGAAACATTTTTTTCCCCAAGACAGTATCCTTTTAAATAGGGCAAATGGCATTTCAATATATATTGCTGGATATTTCTGGATAACAAGCTTCTGGTTTATAGATCCCACACTGTTATGTAACATAATTGAAAAAGGCTTTATGTAAGTTTGGGTCTGGCATTAAGCTTGTGCAGATCTGTAGAGTTATTTCCATCACCACAGTACATTCAGTAAACTCCTATGTATTTATAGAGGTGTGTAGTGATTATATGTGTACATGTAGCAGGGTGTAACATTTTGGCATAATAAGAGGTAGAAGCCTAAAAAAAGCTGTGTAATATACAGCAATGAGTTTGGATGCTTTGTACAGCACTTCTACACAACCTGATAGAGTGGCATTGCTACACAATATCTGAGGTTGTGTAAAATAATGCAGAAAATCATGGTATTGTACCTTCATTTTTACCTTATCTAAAAAAAGGTATGAAACTCTTTATAATGGACAATTTCTATGCCGTTCATTCATAAGGGCAACAATCTAAATATGCCATATATATTTTAGAGTAAAAAGTATTTACTTTTGTCTAAAAACAATTGGTAATAATATACAGTATAAGGAAGTGTAGGGAGAAATCATTTACTTTGAGAAGTTATTTTGACTTTATACTTACATCAACGCATCCGTTTCCTTGTTTGCTCTCTCTGGCAAACAACAAATAATGATCTAGGTCAGTGCTGATCAACTTCTATGGTACCGAGGGCCGGAATTTTTCCAATCTACATGGTGGAGGGCCGATAACAGAAGCCAGTGTTAGCCACTCCCTGTTTTAGACCACGCCCACTTTAAACCACACCCACATTACCGCAAGACCATGTCCACATTAATAGCACACCAAAAAACCAAATGGTTGGTGCTCACTGCAGGGATCAGGGCCGGAACTAGGGGTAGACAGAGTAGGCGGCTGTCTAGGATGCCATCATTGAGGGGCGCACTTTTCAAGTGTTTATTTAATAATTTGTTTCAGTAATCATGGTCACCCAGTTGGGTGGAATCCATCTCCTTCGCCTTCTCCCTCCTGCCGGCAAGTAATAGCTCCTTCTGTGCGGTGCACCGTGATGTGCGTACACGAGTCAATTACGTCACTGATGTGTTGGATGACAGAGAGAGGCAGAGAGCTGGGGGGCTGCTTGGTGTGGCACTTGCTGCTCTCAGCCTTGCGCAGTTGCACTGAACTGAAGACTTTCTTTCTATTACTGTAAAGTGTGAAGCTTCCTGCTGGCACAGCCAGGTACAGATTTGGGGCCCATATGTTTGCTGTTGCTGCTGGGCTGGGTGCTGGCACAGGTACATAAATGCTTGGGGGCAATATGATGTGATCAGATTTATTTTTGGCTGCTGCTGGCACAGGTAAAGATTGGGGGCAATATGATGGCTGCTGGAGGGCTGTATGATGAATGGCTGCTGAGCTTGCTGGTACAGGGGGCAGTAATATAAATGAAAAAATGTTGTACACTTTCTTGCTTTCTTTATTTAAAAACCATCATGGTAAGGAGGGAAATTGTAATGCAGGACAGGGGGCACAGAGTGAAGGGTGCCAAACTACCTTGTGCCTGCCCTGGCAAGGATGTCACTCATATGTGAAAACAGTTAAGTCATATTAAGACATACCTATAAATCCATATGCTTCCTCCTCCCCTGTGTATAATACAGTACCCCAGCATATGATTAAACACCTTAGGGGCCACTAACAATAATTTTCAAATGCTAACAAACCCCCAGAACAAATAACTAAAGTATGACACACACAGGGAGCATATAGAAGGCAGAACAGAGCAGGAGGCAGGAATCAGGACCAGTCTAATATGTACTACATACAGTGACACAGTGCTGGTGCCCCATTAGCATTTTGAATAAGGTGTGAACAGGTGAACAATGTGGGCAGTTTCAGTCTGGGTCTCAGGTAGAACAGTACAGGCCTTTAGGGAAGTGAAGAATATAGGTGTCACAAGTGTGAACAATGCAGGGGGATCACAAGTGTTAACAATGCAGAGGATTAGTCTGAATTTGAGGTTTAGACTTTGATGTGGAGGGCCACATGAAGGGGCGCCGCGGGCCGCCAGTTGGACAGCCCTGATCAAGAGCATGAATTCTAGAGATATACCGTGTGCTACTGTCACATAAGACATTACCCTTCATTTTAATGTCACATTACATTTATTTCTTGGGTGATTACCTGTCTGCAACCTGATGTTGCCCACTGCTGCCTCCCATTGCGTTCAGTGGGAACTACTTGAAAAAAATGTTACAGAAAAATTCCCTGTGTGCCATGATGTTTACTGCTCTGCTGTTTCAAAGAATCTGTGTATGTATTCAAATGTGACAAGAAATAGAACAGCACCGGATTAAAGATTGTATAATATGAAGTTATGTAATACAAGTAGGTAACTGTGGGAGGATCTTTTTATCTTTTAATTTGACAAAATCTTAATCTACTGTAGTGACATTGATTCTTCTATTTGTCCAATGGAATCTAGCCAGGTGCCAAGATTGTGATCACACGATTCACATTATGTATGGTTTCTTAATTACACATATGATTTTTTTGTTTTATGTTTGTAAACCAATGTTCTTGCTAACATTTACATTTCTGTCTAGATTTTAAGCCTTGCTTCAGTAATGCAAAGTTGGTTTATGAATGTGTAGCAGAAGCAATATCATTAGCAGATCTGTTAAAGGGGTTGTTCACCTTCAAACACTTTTTTTTCAGTTCATTTGGTTTCAGATAGTTTACCAGAAATAAAAACTTTTTCCAATGACTTTCTATTTTCTATATGTGAGCGTTTTTCTAATATTGAAGTGTAAACTTTCATTTTTGACCATCTAAAGCAGCTCTGGGAGGGGTCGCTGAATTTTAGGGTGGTGGCACATGAGGCTACTGGAGAGATTAACCACCCAGCAGCAAATCGCCTCTTCTTCGGTCAACGAATCTTCCCTAAATGCTTTCTGAAGTCGCCTGAAGTTTCCTCCTGAGTCAACTTCGGGTGAATCAGAAAACGAAGCGTTCAGAGTGCCATCCTTTGGGCGATTTACATTCTAGCCAGCGGGAAGGCATTTAGGGGAGATTAGTCGCCTGAAGAAAAGGCGATTTGTTGCTGGGCGACTAATCTCCCCCAGTAGCCACGCCTGCCACCCCTGTATCTAAATTGATACATTTAGTTGATAAATTTCATCTTTGTCCCTGCTGAGCAGAATCCCTGAGTTTCATTAAAGGCAGCTGTTAGAATTGATACAATAATTGCTAATATACCCAAGATACTGCTGAGAGATGAATCAACTAAATGTAGCAAATTGTAACCTTCAGACTGTTCCTGGATCACTGAGCTGCCAGACTGAGACACTAGAGCAGGGGTGTCCAAACTTTTTGCAACGAGGGCCAGATTTGGTGAGGTGAAAATTTGTGGGGAGCCTGACATCACTATCACATCACTATCCCTTCTGAGGTAGTTATCTTGCAATTAAGATCATTCACTCCCGGAGATGGACGCGTACATGGCGTTTAGGAAGTGCAGTCTGTTTGGACTTATACTCTGCGCATCATTTATGCAAGGAATCGTGTACTGTAGCAGTAATATTTACTTGGTCTATACTGCTGCCTGTGTGCTGAAAATGTTGGCAATAGACACGTACTGGCATGTAGTCACACGCCGCTCTTGCATACTTCTTTAGGGCTGAAGGTGTCCATAGACGTTCTGACGTGCCAGTACAGTAAACTAAAGATGTATGTGAGAGTGATGCGTCATTACATGCCAGTACATGTCTATTGCTACGCAATTCCATCTCTGGGAGTGAATGATCCTGATCACACTGTGCTGATGGGCTGCATTATTATTCATTTCATGACGGAGGCTGCGGGCCAGTGTAAATTTGAAAAATGGCCGCAATTGAACCTCGGGCCGGACTTTGGACATGCCTGCACTAGAGACACGAACATTAAACTGTAAGCGGTAAAAAATAAAAGATAGAAAGCAATTGAAAAAAGTCTTTGTTTATGGTGAACAATCTGAAAACAAATTAACTGGAAAAAGTTTTAGAAAGGTGAATAACTGCTTAAGGGCAATGACACACGGTGCTATTTGTAGCCTATGTTTTGTTGAGGCTATATAACACCAGAAAATACCTTGCTGAGCGTAGACAATACCGGAAATTGTTTATGCAGAAACACTCAATTTCATAATTGCTCCACAATGCCTTCATTTGCACTTCCGAGCTATTATGCAATTTGAGGGTTTTAGCTGAAGCAATTCCCAATATTGTCTTTGGCAAGGTATTTTCTGGTGTTTTGTAACTGCATCAAAACACAGACTACAAATAGCACTGTGTGAAGTTTAAGAAGCTTGCATGTGGCTTTTGTTCCATTGTTTCAAGAGACATAACCAGCAGCACAGAACAGCACGGAAAAGAGTGGCATGCAAATTACTATAAAACTTGTTTTTTCCATTTTTTTTTTATTATTGAATGTGGAAAGATTTCTTAGAATGTAATTTTCTTTCATTAGGCAAAAGTTTACTTTAAAACATGTTGGTGTATGCAGGAGTTTGTTTTTCAGCAATATATGAATGAATCATCACTTGTGTTAAAGATTTATGTCTCCTGAAGTCTTATCCATACCGTTTACATGTTCATTCCAAATGTGTTTTGGCCATTTAGAGGTTATAGTTGTTTCCATTTTGGCTTCAGGAATGTTGACATTGAATTACATTTTTTCAATAACCATTATAAAACATTTCCAAGGACAATCATTTTTTAGCATAGCCTTCTCTCACTATTGCTGCTATTGGTATGACTATATATTGCTTTCCGAAGTTGTCCTACACACCTCGCATTAGTTCTTGTTTTCTGGATTTCTATACTGGTATTTCCACCAATATGGTATTATCCAGTGACCGATATTATTTGAAAAATTATTTTTTTCATGAAAAGTATTTATTTCAATAGTGTTTTTAAAAATGTGCTGTTTTATGTAATAAATGAATATAGCTACATGCAAAGTGCAGGGGTTATTGTTTAACGCCAATTCAATTAAAATGTCAATTAAATGTCAATCTCAGGTTTGACCTGCATTTATTTACATAGAGAGGAAATGGGCAGGGATGAGGTGGAGGTTGCCCAGTTAATATTGTTTTCTTTTGCTTCTGATCCTATTACTGCATCTGGGTGCATGACTCTTGACTACCTTGTGTCATTACATATTTCTAAAACTGCCTCAAATTAAGTCTAATTCCAAAAAAGGAACATGCTACAAGGCGTGCATTAGTTGGGCTCAGTTGATACGACATATAAAGTAAATTAAAATTAAAAAGCACAATTTCAGTGAGTTATTTGTCAATGTATAAGAAAAGCTTCACTTTCAATAACCCCTCTAATCCCATGTTTATTTATACAGTCCCAGAAATCTTGGATAGAAAATTCTTTCACCAAGAGGGAATGTACCTACATAATTCCAAGCTCAAAAGATCCACACAGGTAAGTTACAATATAAATAAATCACACCAACTCGTGTTTTCCCGTGTGTTATTTTGGGGAGGCCATAATGAGATGCTTCCAGTGCAATTAATCCCTACCCTTTGATGTTGCATTTAGTTAAAAATAAAATACATGCCTAGGCTTTGCTGACATGGAAACAAGTACACATTAAATTTGAAAACCGAGATCCTTTAGTATTAGTATTATACATTAAGTGCTATGGCACAAGGTGCATATTTTTGCTTCTGCCATCCAGCAGAAAACAGCCGTGCACATAACACCGCCTTTCTTTACCTGTTTTTTTAGTGTTTACTGCATGTAGATTAATATAGATAAATATCTATTCAAGGTATATGTCATGGTATATGTTAAAGAATGAATACATTTTACACACTTGAAAAAATACACTTAAAATTGTGCTGTGCCTTAAAGGGGTTGTTCACCTTTAAATGAACCTTTAGTATGATGTAGAGAGTGAAGAAGAGAAGCTCTACAGTTTGCAATTTCAGCTATCTGGTTGCTAGGGTCCAAATAATCATAGTAACCATGCATTGATTTAAATGAGAGACTGGAATATGAATAAATAGATGAGTAATCCTAAGTAGCAGTAACAATATATTTGTAGCCTTTCAGAATATGTGTATTTTAAATGGGGTCAGTGACACTGGTGAGAGTCAAAAAAAGAGAGGGTAATTCATGCAAAAACTATAAAAAAATAAATAATGAAAACCAATTGAAAAGTTGCTTGGCTATTCTATAACATACTAAAAGTTAACTTGAAGATGAGCCACCCCTTTAATGAGGAAATTGATTTTTGACATAGACAAAACAAGTTATTCTAAAAAGGATATGGAAATGTGAAGTTTATGTTTCTAAATGGAAGTTACACTCAATCCACTGCTTGTAGCATTTGAACACGCTCTGTTCAGACAACGACCTCTCCATAGATTCTATTTGTGTACACATTTAGATCTGTTACTGCACCATGAAATGAGTGGAAAATTTGCAAATGAGTAATAGGAAAGTTGCTTAACCTTCCACATCACCTGAAATGAAAGTTTAGTGTGTTCGATTCTAATTTAGACATAATCTGACTCTATTCATAAGGGAGAAATAAAGCCATCTGTATCCTGGACCATATGCCACCCTTAAACACAATTTATGCATCAAGTGTCTTAATGGGATCCCTCAGATAAACATGTGGGAATAACAGATTAAAACCACGTTACATAGAAAGGTGTGCCTTTGTTATACTGGAAAGAGTGAGCTATCTGAGACATGAAACAAACTATACAAATTAATCTCTTTCACTTTTCTAAACACTTGTTTTAACACAGTGAAGCAAATACAATTGTAACTGCTGTGATTTGACTTTGCTGATCACTTTTTTTGTTTGTTTTTTATTTTCCCAATTAGATGCCTTCCAGGATGCCAGATTTGCCAGCAACTTGTGAGGTTTGTTAGCTGACTTATCTCTATTATTTTGCTATGAGCTACATTTACAAAAATTCACACATTTATCAAGGGTTGAATTTTGAATTTGTGTGAGTTTTTTTTTAAACTCCCATACATTCTAAATTCGACTAGTTGAAATTTATTAATAAAATCAAATTTTGTAAACTTGAATCGAATTAAAAAACTCGATTTGAACTTTAAAAACTTGAATGTCCCGTAGGCTGCAAACATCACCAAATTGATCCCTGGACCTCTCCCACTGACTTATACAGTAATTCGGCAGGTTTTTGGGGGCAAATAGTCAAATTCGGGCCAGAGTATGATAAATATCGAAATTCGTATTTAAACTCAAATCAAGTTTGAATAATTCATTATTTGAATTTGAGAGTTTTGAGAAATTTGAGATCAAATTTTCACTTCGACCCTTAATAAATCTTGGGGATGCACCTAATCCAGGATTTGGTTCAAATTCGGCTGAATCCTTCTGCTTGGCCGAATCAAATCCGAATCCTAATTTGAATATATGCAAATTAGAGGCGGGGAGGCAAATTGCGTGACTTTTTGTCACAAAACAAGGAAGTAAAAAATGTTTTCTCCTTCGCGACCCTAATTTGCATATGTAAATGAGGATTCCGTTTGGTATTCAGCGAAGCATTCGAGGGTTGGGCCGAATCCAAAATAGTGGATTCTGTGCATCTGTAATAAATCTGCTCCTTGATATTTTTTTTTCTTTAACCTCAAGTAACCTTCTTTACGAGAGACAAATTGCAGCAATATAAGTGGTTCTGAACTGCTTTATGCACTCCCTACATTTGATTTCAACCAGGTCACAATCTGCAAGGAGTTTGTATGTTCTGCAGTGCTTCTGTGCATTTTCTTCTAATTTCATGTTTTCCCACACTTCAGAATCATGCATTCAGGTTCAATTGGCTAATGATAACATTGATGTATGTGATAAGGGACTGTAAATTGGGGTATGGGCTCATGTATGTATGTATATATATCACTGCAGAATATGCCAGCATTATAGAAACCAAAGAAAATAGCCATAATACTGTTAAACATTGGAATGCTTAACCATGTTTATTGTCTTCAACAGATGTTGCTGTGGCCGCCTGGTCAGACAACACGCTTGTTTCACTGCAAGTGTTGCTACAAAGTACTCCGATGTAAAACAAGGTGAACAGGTCAATGAAGAGTTAGAAGAATGGTCAGTAGAAAAACACACAGAAGAAAGTCCAACAGATGCCTATGGTGTCATAAATTTTCAAGGTGGCTCACATTCGTATAGAGCAAAGGTATTCAGGTTAAATCAGTCCTTGTATTTCCAAGTAAAATTATAATGTACAGATACATGAGTGCAATGCTTATAAGATGTGCTAGTAAGCTTAGCATATAGGAGAAGCTGCAAACTCAAATTTTCTGTTTTCAGTGACTTAAAGAGTTGCAACCATTTTAGCTCTATCATTTCAAATATATCTATGAGATATATTAGCTATTGAAGCTATAGTATTGCGTGCTCTGTGCTATGTGATGTGTTCATTGTAGACAACAGTGGCCACCGTACTATTTTAAACAAATGGTGGTTCTATTGTTATAGCGGAGTCAGACAATATAGCAACTCACTAGATAATCACAAGTAAGTAGGGATACTATATAATCTGCACAAGTAAAGGCCCCAATATTATTATTATTATTATTATTAACATGTATTTATATAGCGCCAACATATTGCGTAGCACTGTAAAGTAAATGTGATTATACAACTACATCACATGAATTACATATATAGAATATATGGAGTAACAAACATCACAATCAATACAATACAGGGGCCGATAAAAGCTGCCGACAGACCGGGTCGGCAGCTTATTGGCCCGTGTGTGTGGGGCCATCCGACAAGCTTCTCCAATCGATATCTGCCCGAAAGTCGGCCAGATTTTGATCGGGCAGGTTAAAAAATCCCATTGGATTGCGGCCGCATCTATGCGTGTATGTGGTCCCACGATCAGACCGCCCGTTTCTGATCCATTCTCATCCAATCGTTGGGCCCTAGGACCAACGATCGGATCAGCCCGATATTGCCCACTTCAAAGTGTTCATATCGGGGAGAGACATGGCCAAATGAGCGGATCTCTACGTGTATGGCCACCTTAAGACCCTCTTACAAAAGATAGAGACATTAAAGATTTATCATTACTTTGTTTACTTTTTTTTTTATTGCACTTTAGTATGTAAGGTTATCCTATGACTCCAAGCCTGAGGCTATTTTACAACTGATGCTAAAGGAATGGCAGATGGAGTTGCCAAAACTTGTCATCTCAGTTCATGGTGGAATGCAAAAATTTGAACTTCATCCCCGTATCAAGCAGTTAATTGGTAAAGGTCTCATTAAAGCTGCAGTGACCACAGGAGCCTGGATTTTAACTGGTGGAGTTAATGCTGGTAAGTCAGAAGTTTTGTTTGTTGAGCCTAATGACAAAGGGATTTATTGTAATCTTACACAAACAAAGATTATTTGGAGAAGGGACTGCATTAATAATGTTTCTCATGTACTTAAATAAATATTCATCTTCTTTTGTGTGTGTGTGTGTATATGTATTTTTGGGGGGGGTTGCAACTTTCTCTATGTGAACAGATCACTATTGATCTGGTATAGTCAGAAATTTTAACTAAAGCTAGATATCTATGAGAATTGCAGCGTTTCTGAGGTGGGTTTAATTCTGCCACTAGAAACAGTCTGCGACCTCCCAGCTATTTGTCAATTACCCCCTGTATTCACGTTTACTTAGTATGGTTGCCATGTTGTATGCAGGCAACATTTGAGCCTCCCCTTAAAGTCATGTATTTCTGAATATTAGTAGTGTTTGACTTACTGCCCTGGCTTTTCTGTTGTAAGAAACATCTTAACCACCCCCTGTATGCACAATAGGTATGTGTTAAAGAAAACAGTTTGTGTCAGCAAGGTATGCAGTCTATTTCCAAGATTAACAAAATTGCTAGTTAGTTGTCTTAGCTAACTGTACAAATAACAATATTCTTAACCCTTTTGTTGTTAAGTGTGTATGTCCATTCTAAACACAGGGGTAGCTAAACATGTTGGAGATGCACTTAAAGAACATGCATCAAGGTCATCCCGAAAGATTTGCACCATTGGCATTGCTCCATGGGGAGTAATTGAAAACCGCAATGATCTTGTTGGAAGAGATGTAAGTGAAACAATGTGTACTGGAAAACTGACTATTGTATCTCTTCTTTTATGAAGGCTTCCTCAAATTTTAATGTACTTTGCTTTCATGGAGTGGGATATCTCGTGTGATACATGGTCAGAGTCTATTTATACGGAACATGCAAGCAAACATTTTGAATAAGTAAATGTACTAGGTTGTCTGTTCCATTGGGGGGAAACAAATAATTAAAAAAACAAATCTCCCATCTTGTTTAGGTGATGGCTCCATATCAGACTCTCTTAAACCCACTGAGTAAACTCAATGTTTTGAACAATCTCCATTCACATTTCATACTTGTGGATGATGGAACAGTTGGAAAATATGGCGCTGAAGTCCATTTAAGAAGGGAATTGGAAAAAACAATTAATTTGCAACGCATCCATGCACGTAAGTCATTATACAAAATGTAATATTGTAAGTTAAAAGATCTATGCATAATTAAGTTAGCAATATTGTGTTCTTTCCATTTTAACTTTTTGTGCTTATTGTAGTGGGATGTTTTGACACATTTAAAATGGTATCCTATCCACAATATCCTTTGGGTTTTTTCTTGGTTGTAGGAATTGGCCAGGGAGTCCCAGTAGTGGCTTTGATATTTGAAGGAGGTCCCAATGTCATCCTCACTGTTCTGGAATATCTTCAAGAAAGTCCACCTGTGCCAGTTGTTGTGTGCGAAGGCACTGGGAGAGCTGCAGACATACTGGCTTATGTACACAAACAAACCGAAGAGGGAGGGTAATGATTCATTTTTTTCCTACTATATCCATCAACATCTGATTTGTATTTCTGAGATTGTCAGCCTGTAGAATACTGCTACCTATCCACTTTTTGGACTATTAAATTTAAATGGTGTATATTTTTGTGTTTTCAAATGTAATTCGAAGTCACATTGCAATTGAAAGCAGTTTCTGTCTTTTTCTGCCTTCTAAATTTGCCTGACTTCAGAAGCAATGTATCAAAAATTGGCTCCTCCAGCCAATACACCAGTGCCAAAATTTTTTTGCACATATCTATTTTTCTCCTCAGATCTGTTAATCAGAACTTGCAAGCCATTGTCAAAGAAGAGATGGCCAGGGGCCTATTCACCAAATAGGCACTCAAGGGCCTGTGCTTAGGGTGACCGCTTTAAGGGGGCGGTCCTTGGATGCCTATATGGTAAAAAAAACTTTGACTCCACCCCACCTCCCCTACTGCCATATGCCTTCCTATCAAATCTGGCAGCAGAGGTTTGGTGGTGGGATGGGGTAGGGGTTCCCTTGCAGTTCCAGTGCCTAGGACAGCACCGCACCTGAATGTGCTACTGGAGCTGACCACCAATAGAATATTGCAGTCATATAAGTTTTCAGAGAGAGGAGGGAATTTGAAAAGACAAGACTGCTTTCAACTGAAATTATAATTACATTTACAAATGTACAACATTAAAATTATCAAAAAAGGTTTAATGTATAAGTTGCTTAGAATGTTTCTTTTATTATGCAAACAACAGTTTTTGGGCGGAGATCTCATTTACTTCTTCCTGACTTCAGAGGCAGGCTGCATATTCATTTGCTTCAAAAGTGATTTGGGGTTTCTGCTTTTAGAACCTTACCAGAAGGGGCTGATTTAGAAATTATTTCCACCATCAAGAAGACTTTTAACTTCAGCCAGTCTGAAGCCATCCATCTTTTTCAGACCACAATGGAGTGCATGAAAAGCAAAGAACTTGTAAGTGACAAAACGTTTTACAGTGGCATCAATATTTGAATGAGTTTTATGTAAATGCAGTGTTAGATGCACACCAGGAGATATGACACTTTAAACTCTAACTTCTGCTTCCTTTCTTTAATTCGGCTAATGTCATTATAACTGCAGACATGCTTTATCGATCTCTGGCCCCAAAGAGTGAAGCTTTCAGCTGTTTGGTGTCAGTGGGAATCCCCAATACTAAAACACATGAATAATGTATTTACCGAAACCAGGGGTTACACATTTTATGTTTTAGCACCAGAAATTACCACTGACATCATGTAAGGAAAACCGTAGGTCCTCCCCAAGATGGCGTCCAAGATGGCAGCCCCCTGGATCCTGCTGGTCGCAGCACGATGACGTCAGCGTCTTCCCGTCCCCGGATTGGTCGCCGGCGTCGGAACGGACGCCGGCGTCAGAACGTGCGTCTACGTCAGGCCGCTGGCGTCAGTGCGTCAGCGTCGGCGTCATGACGTCAGCGCGTCCAAATTTGGCGCCGAAACCTGGCCTATTTAAGGCAACTCCGGGATTCCCTCAATGCCCGATTATAGGTTTAGTTTACTACTCCTGGGTGTGATTCATTGCGAACCTCTTGTCTATTGTGTACCGACCCTTGCCTGGAATCCTCGACCTTGAACCTCTTCTGCCTGGACTGATCTTGTTGCCTGTTTGACCATTCTTCTGTCTCATCCTCTTCTGTACTGCGAACTTGGACATTGTTATTTTCCTCCCTTGGTCCTCACTACTCCTGAGGCCTTTGGCCTTACACATCAATATAAAGGTTTTATTGGGAGATCTGTTGTACGTGGATAGTATAAATTTCCAGTGGGTGACAAATCTCCCCCTTGTGTCGTAGGCCTTAGACACAGCATACATATCTAGAATCTGTGCAACATCTACTGTGTAGATACATTGTGAGTCCTATATTTTTGGTTGTTTATGTACAACTCACACACAATTTTTCCCCACAGATAACAGTATTTCACGTTGGATCAGATGAGCACCAGGACATTGATGTTGCAATACTTACAGCACTGCTAAAAGGTGAGATGGCAACTGTTTTTTTTTTTGCATGTGTAATATTTGATGTTGTTTGTAATTTACAGCTGAAGAGAAACATTTTGTAGATACATTACTTTTTACAGTATGGGGCAAATTTATTGCTATTCTAATTTTTACATTTTTTTTATTGTCAAAACTGTCAAATTCAACTAGGCAATTATCCAAACTTTTCTTTTTTTATTTTATTTTTTAAATGTCACTAGATTTTCGATACTCAGGCCCTTTAAGAATTCTAATTCAGCTATTTGCCACCTAAAACCTGGGAGAGGTCCATGGATCGATTTGCAAATGGTTGCAGCTTTCCTGACATTAGAGTTTTTTTTGGAGAAAAAAACCTGAATCGAGTTTGATCGAATTAGAAGCAAATTTGATTCAAGTTTTCAGGTCATTTAAATTCATTTGAGTTTTAAAAATTAGATTTTAATTATACATTTCGCCTAGTCGAATTTCGAATTCATTCGAATTTAAGGGAGTTTTAAAAAACTCACATGAATTCAAAATTCGACCCTTGATAAATGTACCTCCCCATTTGCATGTCACAAAATATTGTAGGATACTAACACCATGAATAGTCATCCAGAGTTTTACCATTGCATTGCATTATTTCTGTTGTATAGGAAGCTTGTCAATGAACTATGGAGTTGCGCTTCAAAAACAAGTGTTCTGGCTCCAAATAATAAAAACTGAACACTTTATTTGCTTGCTTTTTTTCTATTTGTTGTTAAGCAGCACCAAAAGCTAAAGTTTGTATATCGCCTATCAGCTGCTTACTTTCAGGTAAAAAAAAAATCTACAGAGCCACTAGGAGTGATGATTATGCACAAATAATATTTATCAGTGTGATAGCTAACTTTGAGAAACCGAGCCCATTATTCAGTGCAAAAGATGGTTTTAAATAAAATACCGGTAAGCAAATCTGTAATCAAGCACAACATAACACAAAAACTGAAGCACAAACTGTTAATGCCATCTGTCTGCTTTTAAGAATACAGAAATAAGCAGTAAAATATGATTGAAATATGCAGTTAATTTATTTCTCTTTATGTTATGTTTGAAAAGGCACAAATGCTTCTGCTTTGGACCAGTTAGTGCTTACACTGGCATGGGACAGAGTTGACATTGCTAAAAACCATGTTTTTGTTTATGGACAGCAATGGCTGGTAAGTTTTCATTTTGACTTAACATCAACATTGAGACTCTTTGGACACTTTTATGTTTAAATGATTTAACAGAGCATGCAGGGCTCATTTTCTAACAAAAAATGTACAGTAGTGCAGTCATCTAATTGTTATTTGTATGATGCAAAAATGCAGAGTGCAGTAAATAAGCAATGTTGTGTTTGGTGCACAATATCAGTGATTTATTTATTGATTTGTAAATGCAGTTGTTTGACCAGTACTTTGGCATATTCATCTAACATGAAAAATAGTAAGCGCGTTTATTTTGATGGTGCTATCTCTGTATTTGAGTCTAGTAAAAAAACAAACAGTACAGTGTATTTTGATAACCATATGTGTCTGGAAATAAGACAAGTAATTACAGTCACTCTTCTATACTTAGGTTGGGTCCCTGGAAAAAGCCATGCTGGATGCACTTGTAATGGACAGAGTTGCATTTGTCAAGCTTCTTATAGAAAATGGGGTCAGCATGCACAAATTCCTAACAATCCCCCGTTTGGAAGAGCTATATAATACCGTAAGTTAGATGGGAGCAACATTTTTCTGTTTATAGACATTCTTAATACACTCTTACCAACATATTCTCATTCATAGCTACACTTAATAAATTACTTACACATAATTGGTAACCTGTTTTAAATGTTAATATATCCATGAATATCCAAAGAATCATCATGTATTAACTCAAGTCATGACCCTATTTACAAAAATATCTTTTCTATTTTTTCCATTTAAAGAAACAAGGTCCTACTAACCCAACTCTGTTTCACCTAGTCCGAGATGTAAAACAGGTAAAGTAAAACTAAAATGAAACTCTATTTCATAACTTTTTTTTATTTCTCCTCATTTATTGGAAACACATTACTGCATTTGTCATGTACACAGCATTTTTTTTAACCAAGGGTTACCAAGTTTGGGATACATTTCCTTTTTCTGGCATGCGTATCATTATAATAAAATATATTTTCAATGTTTACATGATGGATAGCTTTTGAATAAATACAAATATACCATGAATATATCAGATTTGTCTTTCATTCACTTTATGAAAGACAAATCTGATATATTCATGGTATATTTGTATTTATTTACAGTGACTTGTCTCTTTTCATTACATGGCAGTAACTCCTGTTATAAGTTATTATTCTGCTTGGTTTTGTTGTTACTGTCTATCTGAATTACATTACTTTGCAACACTATAAACTTGGTTTTCAATTTTTAGGGAAATCTTCCTCCAGGGTATAAAATTACATTGATTGATGTTGGACTTGTTATTGAGTTCTTGATGGGTGGAACATACAGATGCATTTATACAAGGAAACGCTTTCGAATTATTTACAACAATATACAAGGTGGCAATCGGGTACGTAAGTCGTTGAGTAGATAATTTATTGACTTTTATAGGATGAAGATGATGATCTACCATGTGTGGTCTTGCAGTAGCTTGAAAATCATTATATTTTGGTGTGTGGTAAATTATAACTTGATATAGGGAAGAACTCAAGACACTGAATTTTTAAACTGATTTTCACCTGCACAGTTCTAATTACATCTGAAATCTGAATGTTTTGTAAGATTCAGGCAACTGCTCAGTGTACAGGCAAGTCAAAATGTCTCATGAAGAAACCCAAAGGAATTGAATAGAGTAGATTCACTCAAGATTTTCATACTTCTCACGTTTTTTTCAGAGATCTGGAAGAAACACTTCAAGCAATACACCACAGATGAGGAAAAATCACGAATCATTTGGCAACAGGGCTGACAAAAAAGAGAAAATGAGACATAATCAGTTCATCAAAACAGCACAGCCTTACAAGCTAAAGGTATGTGAGCACTCCTAAAGGAGTAATGGAGGACATCCACAAAAAAACAACTTTAGTTATAATAATAACATAGTAATAGTAATAGTAAAATAGTAATAACTACTTTAAAGGTTTAAAAGTAATTTGTGAATGAAATTGCAGTTTATACCTTGATCTACTATGGGACTGATTCTTTAAACAATATAACAGCAGTCAGAGCTTTTTATTCAGCTGTTTGCAACATTATGTCACGAGTTGTAGCAAATCATACAGATAACAGCCAGGCAGACACTGCTTTCAATAGAAATTACATTTACAAATAACCCTCGGAAATGTCTAATGAATGCATGTTGGAAAGTTGAATAAAATTACACAAAAGAGTTTAGGTGGCGGACCCCTTTAACGACAGGCAGTTATTTGTAAGGGTAGAGGACATGTAGGAGCAATGCGCCTATCAAAATAAGCTTCTTTGATTTACACTGAGAAATTGTTGTGAGACCTGTGAGTGCTTGGAATCTTAGCTTATATTAATTTATGCAAGTATAGGGTAAGCTGCCGTATAGTTGTTGAGAAAAGTTTAATTACTGGGAGATGCTTAATGTAAGGCAAGCCATAGTCAGGGCCAGACTGGTAATCTGTGGGTTCTGGCAAATGCCAGTGGGGCTGCTGTAAGTTGCCATTGACAGTGACTTATTGGGCTAGTGTGGGCTGTATGGACCCCTGAGTGGGCTGTATGTGCCTCTGTTTACCCAGGGCCTATTTTGAATCTCATTTCAGACCTGGCCATAGTGATTATAATTACTTACCTGATACCCCAGACCACCGGTATTCCTGTTTGCAGTAAACCGCATTGTTCCCGGGTACTTCTGTAGGAACACCACAACACAATCTTCTACTTCTTAGATCTTCTGATTTGCCTGGCCAGTTTGCATATGAAAATCCATCTTTTTGTTTCAAATTTTGGCTTTTGACTCTACTCCCGACTGGAATGTAGAAGATGATGCAAAAGAAGATGGTGGCTTGGTGTTTCTTAAGTAATAACTGAGGGTTGGTACACTTCAGGAGCTTACCTGGTATCAGGTAAGCAATTAGAATCACTGGGGGGGCTAACATTTTGGCACTTCCCCCCCATGATTATTCCTTACCTGCAACGGCATGGTATTTTTTTGGGGGGGTGCTTTTGCAGAAGCAATCTATAGGAAATGGCTTGGGCAACACAAATAATGGCTATAAACATTGGCGACTTTATTATAATATCTTCTACCTACTGCATTTTGTCTATATTTTTGCTTCTATAAGTGGATCCATTCATGAAATTGGTTAACCATCTGTGGTGGGTTGCTAGCAGGTTAGTAACCAGCCAAAGAGCCATTTTCCAATTTGTGTATATGTAAATGGAGCATGTTTAGCATGTGTTTTGAATGTTAATAACATGTTAATAACTTGTCTGTCTATGTTCTGTGTATGTATTTTCTATATAATGTAATTATGTAGTGAAGATCTCATTCAGCCAGTCATAATGCTTTTTTTCCAGCAGGATGTCTCTGCAGATGATAGTAAAAAGAAAAATACCAAAGAAGAAATTGTTGATATTGATGACCCTGAAATGAAACGATTTCAATATCCTTTCAATGAACTGTTGGTTTGGTCTGTGCTAATGAAGAGGCAAAAAATGGCACTTTTCTTTTGGCAACATGGAGAGGAATCCATGGCAAAAGCATTGGTTGCATGCAAATTGTGTCGGACCATGGCATATGAAGCAAAACAAAGTGATGTTGTGGATGAGATTGCTGAAGAATTTAAGGAGCATTCAAGGTATCTCTATTGGATCTTGTCTGTATTTCAGACACTATAGAATAAACACAGAACCGTCCCTTGAAAATTGTCTGCACTATTCCATATGAAGGGAAGGAACTAAACGCTGTGAAAAACGTACTTTCATAACACACTCTCCCAGTCCCACCTAGTAGTTTGAGCTGCTCTATCCACGCTCCTTCTTTTACCTTAATGGGGTACTGTATAATAATTACCCCCTGTTATTGTAATTCAGTTAGATGGTTTATATTTTGCATACTGCTATTTCTAAATTCAGTTAATCTATTTTTCTGCCTCATAAGGTTTCTTATCTCTTGTTAACTTTGTTTTGGTAGGACAGCAGAAAGGTGGACATCTCCTATAAGCTTGACCCAGATAGCTTAGTATTTTCATGCAAATTAAATATCCAGCAATGTTTCAATCAAATAAGAGTTAGGGTGGCAAGAAACTCACAGTCAAAATGTACAATGGAGCCAATCCTTTTAAGGCAACCAACTATTGTCATGAGTATGGTGCCAAATATGCATAAATCGCAGCACATTTCCCATTCAAATGAATAGGAAGTGGCTGCCAGTGGACAGGTGCTGTTTTCGTGGTGATCAGAATGCCCATGTGCTATTATACCAATAAAGATGTACTTCACTACCCTATAAATGCTTACCATGAGTCTGTATTGTAATATTGTAATCCTGTATTAAATTATTTTTGGTTTTAACAGTGAATTTGGACAGTTGGCTGTTGACCTCTTAGATCAGGCATTCAGACAAGATGAAACCATGGCAATGAAGCTCCTTACCTATGAGCTAAAAAACTGGAGCAACTCTACCTGCTTAAAGCTTGCTGTATCCTCTCGACTCCGCCCATTTGTTGCTCACACTTGTACCCAAATGCTGCTTTCTGATATGTGGATGGGAAGGTTAAATATGCGAAAAAACTCCTGGTATAAGGTAATTTGCATAAATAATGCTGTGGTTCGTTCGGCAAATGCCGAATTATGGAAAGGTTTTCTCCATTTTCTCTGAATAATCCAGATTTTTAAAAATTATTTCCTTTATCTCTGTAATAATAAAACAGTACCTTGTATTTAATCCCAACTAAGATATAATTAATCCTTATTGGAAAAAGAACCAGTCTATTGGGTTTATTTAATGTTTACATGATTAAATCTGGAAAACCTCTGGTCCTGAGCATTCTAATGCATCTTTAAGTTAATGTTTAGCATGCTACAATATAACGCTATACTATTAACCACTTTTTAATTGACCTTAAAATGTATGAATTATTTTTCATAATCTTTTTATCTTGCAATTTGAACTGTATGGTCTCTGTAAGGCTGCGGTTTATTGTTAGTGGTTTTACTTATCTTTTTTTTTTATTCAGACCCTCTTCTATTTATTTTTCCAGCATATCTGATAGATAGCTGCTGAAATCCCAAACTGAATGAAGTGCTGCTGGATAAAAAGCTAAATAGAGCAATGCAATAAATGATTTGGAATGCTTGGAACTTGGGGGTTTTAAATAATAGAACTTAGTCCTACAATTGCTCCATTTATTTTAGTCATATGCATATCCTGTAAAATATATTCTTATAAATGGTACTTTGTGATATCCTCATTTATCATTTGTGCTTAGTGATATAATTTGTGCTATATGACTTATATAAAATAATATACCCCCTGTTATATATGAGAAATATAGAAGTCAACTTGAAGTTCTATGACCTTTATAAAAGAACATTGGGCCTATTGCTTTTTATGGTTATGAAACTCATCAGTGACATCTAATATCCTTATATTTCTACAACAGCTGGTACATTATTCCCTGTGTGTGCATATTTTTGGCTAACTTCTCTTTACACTGCATTTCAGGTGATTTTAAGCATTTTGGTTCCACCTACAATCCTTATGCTTGAATATAAAACCAAGGCAGAAATGGCTCATATACCTCAGTCTCAAGATGCTCTTCAGATGGCAATGGATGACAGTGAAAACAACTTTCAGAATTTACCAGAAAACATAGCCATGGTAAATTAAGGTCTTGTACAACTTTTGCAAATCACATGTGGTTTATGATTAGATCTAGTGGTAAGAAATTATTTGGATGCCAGGAGCATAATACATTTAATTTGAGTGTGGCACCAATGTATAATACTGAAAAAGATAAACCTATAAAAATAATTACTTTAACTTTTTTAGACTTTAGCACATTTAGTTGGGCTTATGTGGATGAAGTGCATAATTCCATAGACTGAAGGGAAACAGTTATAGTCCTCACAGGGACAACTCCTCACCCATCCTTAGGCTTACAGATGTCCATACCCTTCCTATGGATGGCACATGCACATCTCACAGGATTTCAGTAGGCTGTTCCACATCTATTACGATATTATAGGTTACTATCCTATTACTGTTACTATTGGATAATATAGTTATCCTAGTTAAAACAAAAAACTGTTTCAAACCCCATATACACCATAGCTACTGTGAAAGAATAATAAAATTGTAGGTCTATCCAAACGTCTTTTATAACTGTCAAGCTTTATTGCTTTTACAGTGTGTGTTGTAAATCCTAGAGGCATACATCTATGTTACTGGGAAAACAAATCAAATGACATGCCAGTCACCAGTAAAACATATATTTTCTGTATTCTTTACCCGTTCATTCAGAATGTGTTGTAAGTGTATAACTATTAGTTACTGCAGATATTATCCTTAGAATATAAGCTACTTGGTTTTATACATCCGTTAAAATGTGTTGTTTTTTTTTGCTGTGAAAATCAATCATTCTTAACCAGATGAATATTGTATCTTTTGCTATTTCAGAATGTATTCAGGGAGGTTCGGCCTTTTGATACTATGGATGTAAAGCATGAAATTGAGACCCAGGCTAAACCACGGAAACTTCCAATTACACAGAAATTTTATGCATTTTATCACGCTCCAATTGTGAAATTTTGGTTTAACACAGTGAGTACTTATGAAAACTTGACCTCCAATGCAGTCATTTGCACAGTAAAGTGTTAATCAGGATAAAATTGAGATAGATATGTAATCTAGAGTTGTCAAGCATCTATGGATTAAGATATGTGTCATAGTATCTGAGCACAGATAAAGTAGGCCGTATACATTAAAAATCTGCTTGTTTGGTGAGGTTGCCATACAGGTGGATCTTTGAGCACATACGTGCTGGGCCAAATCTGGCTGCTCAGATCATTTGGCCCTTGGGACAAAGATTAGATAAGAATGGAGGCTGATCCAGACCTGTTGAGATATTTTAAACCTGCCAGTTATAGGGTACGAATTTGGCAGTTGGGCTCTAGAGGCTGAATCAGCAACTTACATCTGCCCAAGTATGTCAAGATATAAGACTTGCAACTATCATGTCTTACAAACCTAGATTTATCACAGCTATATTGTTTTCTGCCAGAAACCAAGTCAGTTATGGCTGTGTTTTATAGACATATACAAATGGGAATTAAAGGCACTGTGTCCCAGCACTATTGTTGTTTTCTTTATAATGCGTAATGAGTGATAGTTGGGATTCATGAAGGGGAGCACCAGACTAAGTATATTCTGAGTGCAAATGCTACTTGGCCCAGCTCCGATATTTTATGTCTTGCGGCTGCCACTGTTGAGCAGGAAAGTTGTGATCCAGAAAGCCTTATTAAATTTTTCTTATTTTGTTCTTTTTAGCTGGCCTATCTAGGATTCCTTATGCTTTTCACATTTGTTGTTCTTGTCAAAATGGAATCATTGCCTTCAGTTCAGGAATGGATTGTGATATCTTATATTTTTACCTCTGCTGTTGAGAAAATTCGAGAGGTTAGTATATTTAATGTTTCTTTGCAGTGAGAGAAATTGCACAAATGATCAAGCAGAAAATGAGGTTGGCCTGTAATATAAACTGATTCAACAAGGCTGATGCTATTAAATTCTGATGCTAGTTGCACTGGTTTTTGTGCTGCCATGTATTAATTATCTGTATTAATTACTAATCGGCCTTATATTGTGACATTTATATTCTATGTGTACTGTATATTTTGAGTTGGTCCCTAAGCTCAGTAAGTGACCGCAGCACAGAGCATGTGCAGTGAATCAGCAGAAAAGAAGATGGGGAGCTACTGGGGCATCTTTGGAGACACAGATTTTTACTGCTAAAGAACTGTAGTTGCCTTGGGCTGGTACAGAAGCCCAAAACATAATGTACAACACTTCTAGTCTACTTCTTACTTAAACTTTAGTTCACCTTTAAGAAATGAGACACAAACGGCTATATCAAGTATTTTATCGCCCAGGAATTCGGTAGCTATGTAAGCATGGGTACCTTAACATTGGAAAATATGCTAATTATTTTTTTCTTCTATTATCAGATCTTTATGTCAGAGGCTGGTAAAATAAATCAGAAAGTTAAGGTGTGGTTTGGAGATTATTTTAACATTACCGACACAATTGCCATCATTACCTTCTTCATCGGATGTGGACTAAGGCTTGGGGCATATCGAGATATGCCTGAAGACCAGTTGAAAGATGATGATAAATACCTTGAAAGCATTTCATTGGCTGGGAGACTTACATATTGTCTCAATATCATTTTTTGGTATGTCAGGTTACTGGATTTTCTGGCTGTTAATCAGCAGGCTGGACCTTATGTTATGATGATAGGAAAAATGGTAAGTTCTTATTACTAATAAGTGTATTACCTCAGGTTGAATTATGGAAGAGCTGATCTATTTCTTCTCCAACTATCACGTTTTCCTCAAAGATAAAGATCTAAATTTTATGTTTGATTTACTTCCCCAGAGGCAAACTAACACAAACAAATGTCCTTTAATATGTTTAAAAAATCCTTTTTAACCTAAGCTTCACAATTACAGTTAGGCCTAATGGAGAGATTTGTGGGCCTTTAGCCATGAAGGAGGCTGCAAATCAGGCTAGGTCCATTATCTGTAAATCATTTAAGTGGACCTGTCACCCAGACATAAAAAGCTGTATAATGTCCTTTTCAAATTAAACATGAAACCCAAATTATTATTTTTTTATTTAAGCATTCATAGCTGTTTTAAACTCGTTTAAAAATCTCAGCTGTCAATCCAATATTGCCTGCCCCTCCTTTATGCCTTAGGCATAGAGGCGGGGCAGGCAATTACTTTCACTTTCCATTTTGCACTTACTAGATGTAACTGCCCTTCCACATTCCCCCTGTTCTCTTCACCATTTAATTGTGGAGCCAGGGCATGGGGATGGACATCAGGTCCCCCATTCTGGTGCACAAACAAGATTCTGAGATGATACAAGACTTGCCTCAATAACAGTGTCCACAAAATGGCTCTTGTCTGCTTGTTATAATTATTAATTCCCAGACAAAAGGAAACAAGATTCAAAAAATTTTTACAGTATAATTAAAGTTCATTTTGCTTGACCAACATGATAAAATAGGATTTGGAATTATTTTTTCAGGTGACGGATCCCCTTTAAACCATTTTTCCTTACCTCAATCCTTATAATGCACTGGGCCTGACTGGTTTTAGAGTAGAGCAGGGAAGAGAGGGCATTTGCTTAAAAAAATGGCAAAATATAGAAGTACATGTTGAATATATATGTATTTATAATGTAAAACATCTCCCAGCACCCACCTACAGCCTCCTGATACAGAAACTGTGTAGTAGTAAGAGTTCACTACCAGCTAGAGCGTTACAGATTGGGTATCCCTTTAGGGCAGTGACAGGGGGATAACATTCCTTTCCATAGCACATAGTGTAAATTGCTGGAAGTAAAATACTTAAATTGCATAATCATGCAAAAAATGCGTAAGATAGGATTTATGTGTTCTAGCTGCAGCGATTTACACTACCTGGTGTGACGTATTCTCACATTGGGGCTCAAGCACATCTGTAAGTTTTTACTACTGCACCTCTCGAATTTCAGTGTCAATAAAATACTAGATTTACCTTCTCTCGAATTTCAGTGTCAATAAAATACTAGATTTACCTTCTCTCGAATTTCAGTGTCAATAAAATACTCGATTTACCTTCTCTCGAATTTCAGTGTCAATAAAATACTAGATTTACCTTGCCGTTGACTTGAATGAGTCATATTGAATCATGTTTACATGGTGAAATTACATCGGTCTCCAAAAGAAGTTAGTGGCTTCGGATTCTAATGTACAGATATGAGCAGTCTGAACCGGTTTTGCAAGAACACATTTTCACTGTAGTTGCATTAGAAATGCAAGTGTGCTTTAGCCTTCCTATGTCACAATGTGATCTGAAATGGTTTTGTTAGTCTGCTAACCTCTTCATTCTTTCAGTGTTTATTAATATTATTATCTATTTATATTTAAATTGAACTTGTTTTTTTGTTTGTTTTTTTACTTTGACTGTTGTGTTGGTTTGTTTGGAAGCTTGATCGATCAGGCTGTGATATACATTCGAATAGTTGAATATGCCCCTTATTTAGATTTATATTACCTTAGAAATATTTCCAGACATATTAGATTCCTTTGAGAAAGATTATCCCTAATTTGTGTAAACCAAATGCATGACCCTAGCAGCCAGCAGGTGTGTTGTGTTCAGGCCCAGACTAGTAACCTGTATATTCTGGAAAATTTCAGAGGGGCTGCTGTAGGATGCCATTGGAGGGAATTATATGGCTAATTTACAAGTAGAAGGGCATCCCTTAGTGCTCATGCACAGAACACTTCTGTCCCAGCACTTGCTGTGGTCTCCACTTCGTTCTGGATACAAGGTGCAATGGGCACTTGTAAGTCTAAAGTTTCCCACACATTGTCATGGGACAAAACAACAGAATACCCCATTCCATTGTGAGGGCTGAGATTCACTGCAGATACGTGCCACTGTACATGCCACATAATTATGTGATTTGGCTGTTTTACCTGATACAATTCTGAACACCCACAATGGCAAGGTTGACAAAAACCGCATATTTGTCATTGTCCTACTTTACAAATTAACCACAAGTCACTCTTATATTTTTAGTTTTGAATGCCCTGTCCTTTACTCTGCAGGTGTCTAACATGTTTTACATTGTTGTCATTATGGCTGTTGTGCTCTTGAGCTTCGGTGTTCCAAGACAAGCCATTCTGTACCGCGAAGAAGAGCCATCTTGGTCACTTGCAAGAAATATTGTTTTCCAGCCTTACTGGATGATCTTTGGTGAGGTATATGCTTATGAAATAGACGGTAAGATTATTTTTTTAATCTACTTAATATTTGATGGGTACTGGGTTTGTAATACGTAACACAATTTAAGGAAGCATAAATCCTGAATATTATGTAGTAAACATTTGCATACAAATTTTGACATGTTATCAAATGCAACAACAAAAAAAACTATTTCTATGCATTTTTTCTATATTCACTTTCAAGTTAAAGGACCAGTAACATCAAAATCTTTTTAAAAAAAATTTGTTAGTATAGAACGAAATAAAAACACCAAGACAAATGACAACAATCCATCGTGTGGTGCTCGATTTCTTCTCCCATATTCTACTGACATTGTGTGGAAGGTGATGTCAGCGCTGCTGGAGTAACAAGCGCTCACAGCAGCAGCTGGAAACTTACCCCGGGAGCTGTGGCATACTTATTGACCGGGCTGGAAACTGGGAGCAGAATGGGCAGCATGGAGTTCAGGGACTCACTGTTTCTGTACAGATCCCTCTGTTGGATCCGAGTTCTCTGGAGCGCTCTCCATGCACGGGCAGCCGTATAGTCAGCAGGTTGCAGGTCAGCACGTAGGACTGCCACTTGCGCCTCTTCCCTTGTTGTGTGCAGGGGCTGACCTGCAGATATTAATGCCTGGCGCTAGGAGAGTGGCAAGCCTATATGAGTATTAGATGAGGCAGCTTGTGCCCGATCCTTCCCAGCAGCAGAATGGTCTGTGTGCGATCTGTACTCTGCAATAATATTGCTCCCAACAGCCCCACACTGATACACTCCTGCACCGGGAACCCAGCTGTCGGATACCCCGGAAATAAACTTACAGTGAGGCGCGGAGGAACATTGTACGAGGTGAATGTGTTTGATGTGCTGGTACCACAGCAGCTCCGGGGCAACCTGCTGACTATACGGCTGCCCGTGCATGGAGAGCGATCCAGAGAACTCGGAACGAACAGAGAGGATCGTTACAGAACCAGTGAGTCCCTGAACACCATGCTGCCCATTCTGCTCCCAGTTTGAAGCCTGGTCAATAAGTATGCCGCAGCTCCCAGGGGAGGTTTCCAGCTGCTGTTGTAAGCGCTTGTTACTCCAGCAGCGCTGACATCGCCTTCCAAACGCTGTCGGTAGAATATGGCAGAAGAAATCGAGCACCGCACGATGGATCGTCGTCACCCTGCCGCCTTTTCTGTAGAGGACAGGAAGCAGAGTTTCTGTAAGTTATTTCTTAATAAAGGCTTTGCTATTTTAAAGTTTAAGTTGTCTTGGTGTTTTCATTTCGTTCTATACTAACGCAGTTTTTAAAAAAAATTTATGTTACTGGTCCTTTTAATTAAATGAAAAATTCTCTCCAGACTCTTGACAAATGCCATAAGCTCTCAAACTCTGCAAAGAGGGATCGCACTATAATGCAGAATTAATTGTAACCATTTCCAGCTGACATACACCGGCTAATGTCAGTCCTGCTGGCTTTTTCACTAATGGAGATTGCCTTTGCCATTTTTAATTGTTATGGCTGGTTACCACTGTTGCAAATGGTCTTCAGCTCTAGAGCTCTCAGAAGTGTATGCATTTTGGGCTGAAAACTGCCTGTTGCAGCTGTGGTTATATAGGCTATAAGAAAACTTATGCAGTTCTTGCTAGAAAGTGTTTTGTGTACAAATCTTTTATCCTTTAGCTCCTTATTAGGGGAATTACACCAGGAGAAATATGGGAGGTGACCGGTAAGGTTGTGGGCTGCCAGACTAAAAGATATATGCAGCTTAGGAAATGCTGATTACAAGCGGACACTCGCACATTTATAGAATTTATATGGAAAATCATGAGAAAAATAATTATACATTTGCCTCTTAAGGTGGACCTGTCATCCAGATGCAAAAAGCTGTATAATAAAAGTCCTTTTCAAATTAAACATGAAATCCAATTTCTATTTTTTATTAAAGCATTCATAGCTGTTGTAAACTCATTTAAACATCTCTGCTGTCAATCAAATATTGTCTGCCCCGCCTCTATGCCATGGGCATAGAGGCAGGGCAGACAATTACTTTCACTTTCCATTCAGCACTTCCTAGAATTTGCTGCTCTCCCCACATTCCCCCATTCTCTTCACCATTTAATTGTGTAACCAGGGCATGGGCATGGACATCAGGTCCCACATTCTGGTGCACAAACAAGATTCTGAGCTGATGCAAGGCTTGTCTTAATAACAGTGTCCACAAAATGGCTCCTGCCTGCTTGCTATAATTATGAGTTCCCAGACTGAGGGAAACAAGATTCAAATAATTTATATAGTGGAATTAAAGTTAATTTTGCTTGACTGATGTGATAAAATAGGATTATTAATAATTTTTTTGGGTGACGGGTCCCCTTTAATATTTCAATCAAACTTATGCAAAGGAAACATAAAATAATAAATGGAGCAGAAGCCACTTGCATTCATCATGATGCCGTTAAATGAGACTTGTATTGAAAAGAAATTGTAAAGAAAAGTGTATTTTCTAAAAAATGATTATGGTTTTATTCTTGTATTATCCTTCCCATGGAATTAGGACTGTTAACTTATGATAGTGAGTGCTGAATAATGGCAACTCCCTACCCCTTTAAATAGTGCCTTTGTTTCATATAGAATAGGGCTTAATTCTTTTGGGGTTATTGGTGACTTAATTCTTTTGGGGTCATCGGTGACTTCATTTTCTTTATAGCTGCCTCCTCCCATAATTGCACTGAAGAGCTGTTATCCATTGTTTTGCAATGTTTAATGTAATAATCATAAGTTCTGACAGAAACAATAGGCAGATGCTTCTATAGTCTAAAGCAGGGGTCAGCAACCTTTACTATCAAAAGAGCCATTTTGCCCCCTCTTCCACTAAGGAAAAATAGTCTGGAGCCGCAAAACATAACACCGCTTATAAACTTTTAACATTTTTAACCTTTTTTTTTAATTTTAACTGTTACAACAACAAAAGTGCAATGTGTAGGCCTACTTTGAAATAAATTAAACACTGAATAGCCCTATTAAATACTAGTGTTCTGATCTGTTTAAAGGCGATGGCTATAAACGTCATTAAAATATGCGTCCCATCCACGTCTATAGCCCTCGCACCTGCTGCAATTGGACTCCGGAGGCTTCTCTCTTGTCTTGAGTGTGCGACCGCGGTAAGGACCATGATGAATCATCTTGCTGCGGCTCGGTCTTGCCTGGGATGTCTATACAACCCTCACACCTGCTGGTGGCTTTTTGAGCTGCCAGCAGGTGCGAGGGCTGTATAGATGACGTGACAGGCAAAGCCGCAAGACTGAGCCGCAGCAAGCAGGATGAGGCTCCGGAGCCACGGGTTGCCTATCCCTGGTCTAAAGGATTCTGTTTGTCCAGAGTTAAAGACATAAGTTGACCTCAATGCTAAAGCTAAGTAGTGAAGATTTTATCAGTGGGGTCTCTTAGTAATTCATATGCTTGCCACTTTGTCAGTCATCTAAATGCACCTGTTCCACTGAGTACTGGTTTTATGAGGATCATATATAATAAAAGGTTCACTGGAGAGCTAAATAATGAAATTAGTTTTTTAGTTTATAGGAGATGCATAGCACTATATGTTTCAGACCACATGGGTCCTTCCTCTGGGGCAATTAACAGAACATAGAATGTGATCCTCATTAACACCCCCACACCACATCACGTGACCCACTACACCAGTTCCTACTCGTGGCCAGGTGTATGTACCAAATCAACAAGGTATTATCCTAATTAGTGTTACCCACTGGTAAAATATAACATCAGATTCATAAGTACATATGTAAGATGCAAATCAAAAATTCATCCAAGGGTCCTACCATACTAATAGTTTCTCAGTCCACTGTTAACATAGTCCATAGTATGTGTAGGTAGGCCCAAACGTTTTTGTATTATTCTGATCTAAAGAGTGCGTGGCAGGTTTATCGATCGAGCTAGGCAATTTTGAAAGATTTCCAGTAGTTTGATTGAATCAGGAAAGTGTTTTATTAATAGACACTTTTACAAGAGCAGGTGTTCTTGCTCTCTATAGGTGTTGCATAGGCTTAGAAGGTTTTGTGTGCAAATTGAGTTTCAAATAGCACTGAACCATTCCTTTTTGGCTGATGGCTCATAGGTCTGCTAACTGCAGGCTAGAAAGTTTACAACTTCCTAGACCCCCTTTGGCAGTGGGGTGCTGGGAGTTGTAGTTAAGAAATGCTTAGATGTCTACAATATTGCTATCGCATTAATGAATGTCTTTTTATTTTATATGTTGAAAAGCTAATAAGATTTTTAGATGATCTACATTATTTAATTGAATTTCATTTCCTCAATTTATAAAGTTTGTGCGAACAACTCAGTGGAAAAAGAACTCTGTGATGTCGGAACATGGCTAACACCCTTCCTCCAAGCTGTCTACCTCTTTGTTCAGTATATCATCATGGTGAATCTTCTCATCGCATTTTTTAAGTAAGTAGCAAGTGATTTTCGATGCACCAAATCCATAATGAATACTGGGTTTAGATGCATTTTGGCAGCATCCCGAACCAAATTCCAGAATGTGGTGCATCACCTCAAATAATTCTTCATTATTTTGCAAGCTTTTTAAGCATATTAAACAGTATGTGTTATCAACCATTATCAAGTTTCCTGTGTCTTTGTTTTTTTTCTCTACTTTAGTAACGTGTACTTTGAAGTAAAGGCCATTTCACACATTGTGTGGAAATACCAACGTTATCATTTCATTATGGCTTACCACGAGAAACCTGTTCTTCCTCCACCTTTAATTATTCTCAGTCATTTGGCTTCCTTGTTTGGCTTTGTATGTAAAAGAAGAAAAAAAGACAAAACTTCACATGGACCAAGTAAGCCTGTTATATAACAGTCCCCTACATTTATTTCATTTCTTGAAAGTGGCTTTGAATGTTGAATTTTTTAATTTGTCTTTGAGGTAGAAGAGTATTAACCAATGGCCCAAACTGAATGCCACACTGAAAGAAGCAGAGCAAAGTATAGAATGTCTGTGTAGCTTTACTCGGCTCTACTGCAGTGTTTTTTGTTGGCGTTTATAACACTTCAAAATGGATTTTGCTTGTGGTGATTGGCAGTTATCTGTTTCTAAGATTGAAAATGTCCCAGAGGCTACAGATAGCATCCTTTCCTTATCATACAACAAGCTTTCTGGCAGTCTGCATCCTGCTTTGTTTGAAATGGTTGTCAGGCTAAAAGACTGCTTGGCACTGGAGGGCTGATAATTATTTTTATAATATATATATATATATATATATATATATATATAGAGCACCTGCAGCACTCTACAGAGATTATACATTATTCACACCAGCCCCAAGGGAGCATACAGTCTAAGGCCTCATCACATTCAAACACACCAGGGTTAATTTTATCAGGAGCCAATTAAACTTCCTGCACGTATTTTTTTTAACGAAAACCCATGACCAAAAACATGGCCGTGCTGGGAATCTATTGTGCTGCAGTTATTGCATAACCACCTTTTTGTCCCCTAGAATTATTCCTAACAGAAGAAGACCAAAAGAAACTTCATGATTTTGAGGAGCAGTGTGTGGAGACTTATTTTAATGAAAAAGATGACAAATTCCATTTGGGTAGTGAAGAAAGAATCCGTGTTACATCTGAAAGGTAAGGTATAAACATAAAGCAATAGTGTGCAATGCTATTACAGTGAAGTATGAAATAAATTACAAGAAGACTCAATATGAAAGAGCATTTTGTAAACTTATTTAGAAAACCATGCTTTAACTTTTCTATCGAGTAATAGGGTAAGGGAATAATAGCAACTTCCTCAAGTATACTATTAAAATTAGTGTATGGGGCACCTTTATGTTTTTATTCTGGGCAATTTGAAAGTTAGTTGAATACTGTACTGTGTACTTTCAATTCTGTGATTTAAAATATTATCTGATTGATGTTTTGCTTATTTAACACTATTCATGGGTTTAAAGCATTGTTTGGCCTTGCAGAATAGTTCTAATCGTTGCCAAATCACACACACTACAGAATGCTCCACCACTTTTCATCATTCAATCTGGGTTCTCTAATGAAAACAGGACAGTTAGATGTGATTACTAATAAACCACTTTTTCTTTTGTAAACTTTCAGGGTGGAGCAGATGTGTGTTCAGATTAAAGAAGTTGGAGATCGAGTAAACTACATTAAGCGTTCATTGCACTCTTTGGATACGCAGATTGGTCATCTGCAGGATCTGTCTGCTCTCACTGTGGACACTTTAAAAACTCTAACTGCACAGAAAGCATCTGAGGCCAGCAAAGTTCACAATGAAATAACACGAGAGTTAAGCATTTCAAAACATCTGGGACAGACCATGGTAGATGATGGACCCTTGCGTTCTTTGAGGAAGAAGCATAGTGTTGGAAATTTCTTTGGCTCTTCTTTTCCACAGGGGAATCAAGAAAGCAATAGTAATCTTATTTTTAATATCTCTTTGAGAAACGAGAGTAACAGTCAAGGCAAGAAAATTGGAGATGAGTTCTGTTTTCCTTATCAGAGAGAAAATTTAAATATTCCAGAGGCTGGTCCATCTGGAAGTGCCTTACTTCCTAGCAAAGACTGTCCTACAGATGTGATGGAAAATACAGAGGGAACAGAATCTCTTACAGATAATCAAATAGTTGACAATTTTGCTAGTAGTGAGTCAAAGTCTGCATCAGGAATGGCTACATTTTTTGTAAGCACACCAACCCAACCACATTCAGCAAGCCAACTAGAACTGGAACCGAAAATGGAGAAGTATATCAATCAAAGGGCTGCAAGAGAAGTGGAGAGTATAGAATTTGGAGCATTTGTTGGTAGGTTTAAAAAAAAACCTGTGCGCAGTCCTTAAAGGAGAAGGAAAGCTACGGAGGCATTTTATTGCCAATAGATTATCTGCAATAGTTCAAGCTAGAATGCTATATTTATTCTGTAGAATGTTTTACCATACCTGAGTAAAAAGCTCTACAAGCTCTCTGTTTAGAATAGGAGCTGCAGTATTAATGTGGTGTGACATCACTTCCTGCCTGAGTCTCTCCCTGCTCTGGGCTCAGATTACAGTAGAGAAGGGGGGGGGGGGAAGAGGAGCAAACTGAGCATGCTCTTGCCCAGGGCAATGAGGTTTAAGCTGAAGGCAGAAAGTCTGATACAGAAGCCCATGAGTACACAATAGAAGGAAAGAAAGGCAGATTTTCTTTTGACAGGGGACTCAGAGCAGCACTACTTTGGGGGTTTACTGGTATACAGTATTTACATGGACCTTTCTGATAAGGCTTTCTTAGTTTTTACCTTTCCTTCTCCTTTAAAATGCACAGAAGGATTGGCAATCCCTAGGTAATATTAGCAGGGGATTGCGCAATGAAAAATGAACAGACCATCTAGTAATATAGTAAAACGCAAATAGAGCGTGATCATGCATAGTATTTAAGAATACCTTTTTCAATGGTGCAATGTATTTCAATTAAAAAACAAGTTCATATCACATACCAAGACAGAGTTCAGAGTCCTTTTAAGTTTCAAGGTGAAATATGAAAATGCAGTTTTCAACCAGGCCAGACCAATGTTCAGCCTATCTCTATGAAATATTACATGCATGATCTGCTGCAAACTGAAGATAAGGGAGAGATCAATGACTGCCGGAAAATTAAAAGGACACTGAAATCCATACTAGAGGATTTGGTGTTTATTTCATTGTTAATCAGCTCTAATGAAAAAATATTGGAGTTCTTGAATACTACACCAGAGAGGTTCATTCTATCTGTTGTTGTTTGACTATTACTATCTGTTAGTGGAAGTTTTTTTTGTGTTACTGTAATGAACATATGTATTTCAGGTATGGGACCTGTTATCCAGAATGCCTGGGGTTTTCCAGATAATGGATCTTTCCTAAATTTGAATCTTCGAAAATAATGTAAACATTAAATAAACCCAATAGGATGGTTTTGCTCTAAATAAGGATTAATTGTATCTTAGTTTAGATCAAGAACAATTTGGAGCTTTCTGGATAATGGGTTTCCAGATAACAGATCCCATATCTGTACATACAGTACATATGTTGTAGGCTTAGCTTTGATACCATGCTCAAAAGTAAGCTTGAATATTTTAATAGTAAACCTATTACTGATATAGTACCTTAAAGCTATAGAATAGCTTCTTTAAAGGAACAGTTCCGTGTAAAAGTAAAAACGAGAGTTAGTCAATGACTTTAAGGGGGACACATGGGACATAACTGTTTAGTGAGTTTGCAATTGATTCTCCGTATACAGCTCAGATTCAAAAGCAACAGTTATGACCCAATTGACCCCCTCAAGTCACTGAATGACCCAATTGACCCCCCTCAAGTCACTGATTGGTTACTGCCTGGTAACCAATCAGCGGAAAACCACTGGCTGTTATGTTACACATCCAGTCACTCCAGCTTTTATACATTACATTTTTGGTTAACTATATTGAAAACATTTTTTATTTTGCATAGCCTATTTACCCAGTTGTTATTTTTGTACAAAACAATTCCTTTAAAACAAACACATTTTTAAAGTTACAGCTACAGTTTCTACTTTTAGACATTCACAACACTGACAGTTTTCTATCTTGCTTATCCGTTAGCTCCCAACAATTTGAACACATCCCTTCACTCTGACCCATCAGAACACAACTAACTGATGTGTAAGATAAGGGTGTCATAATTTAGGTTTGTAGTTTAGATAATATGGTAAGTCTTCTATTTTCTTCTGGCATTGAATAACATTAATAACAACCTACCTTAGCTACTGTATATCAATGCTCTGAGCTCTGTTCACCAACCTGTACACACTAAATAGCTTCTTTGTGAATCAAGTCTTATGGAACTGAGCCAGGGTCACCCGTGCCGCAAAGCCCCCTCTAGGACCACAGCTCCAGACGCAACCCGGCTTCAGCCCCAAGAAGTATTGATACATTTAAATATTTTGTTTGTAATTGTTTCCTGAAAGTATATGGATATTTACATTTTTTGAATGTTTTGCTTTTTTGGTTATTGCAGCTTATAGAATGTTTCCTCTGTTAGGGTTGAAGAGATCGTTTGTGTGTATTTAATGAAGTCCACTAACTTATATTTAAAATATCCTTTTGAAAATATCCAGACTTTATTTTTATTGTTATTGGTCTAGGTCACAGAGACAGTATGATTATGCATAAATATAAAGAACCTGAATACAAAAACAAGGAAGATGCAAATCCAACTGATATGGTAAGCTTTGTGACTGCAGGAATACATCTGATCTGTGCTACCTACCCCTACCTTACACATCATTCACATGCACAAGGTAGGGAGTAGCAGAACGTGCTTTGTCTTTTGTCAGGGCCTTGTCTTTACCTCCTGCTCCTCTGAAATCCAGATCTCATGCAGCTTGGACTCCAGTTCCCACAAAGCCTTGGGTACTTCTGTTATTCTCAGGTCTGTTAATTCTTTGCAGGTCTGTTAATTAATGAACATAAAGAATTCTGGGAACTAGAGTCTTTGCTGAAGGGGAGCTGACTACTGATGTTGCAATGGTATGAATAGTCAGGGAAGAGAGAGAAGAGACTCGTAAGAGACAGAAGCTGCTTTCGATTACAATTACATTAACAAATAACTAAAAACCATTTACATTTAACTGTTTAATTTATAGGGATGCACCGAATCCAGGATTCGGTTCGGGATTCAGCCTTTTTCAGCAGGATTCAGATTTGAGCCAAATCCTTCTGCCAGGCCGAGCCGAGTCTGAATCCTAATTTGCATATGCAAATTAGGGGCGAGGAGGTAAATCGCTGGACTTTTTGTCACAAAACAAGGAAGTAAAAAATGTTTCCCCTTCCCACTCCTAATTTGCATATGCAAATTATGATTTGGTTCGGTATTCGGCCGAATCTTTTGCCAAGGATTCGGGGGTTCGGCTGAATCCAAAAAAGTGGATTTGGTGCATCCCTATTAATTTATGTTAGAAAGTTGCTTGGAATTACATTTTTATTTATGCAAAAAAATAAATTTTTAGCCAATAAATTATTATAATCCAATTTACTCTGTCTTCTTTAGCAGGCAATTGCACACGCTGTTCCTAGTTTAAAGCAAGTGAGGTCTTGTGCTGGTTTTATGGATCTCGGCACAATATCCTGTTCCTCACAGTTAAACAAGTGTAAGTAACTGCATATGATGACCAGTGATACTGTCGCAACTTTAGCTTTTGTCTACATAATGAAGATTGCTTCTAGGGTGCCATTCTTCACAAACCGAAACTAATGCTAAATTTTTTATCTTCTTAGTGCACAGCAGCAGCAGTAGTAGGAGGGTGTCCTTAATAGAAGATTCTAATTTAGAAGAAACCAAAGAAACCTTTCTAACGGTAATTGTAAATAGCTTAATTGCTCCATTTTTACATCATTCAAATTTATGCCACCAGTGATTTGTAGTTTCATTGCTCTTGGGATTTAAAAATATGTAGGATACTTATACTTATACCCTCAATTCAATCACGAATTGTTCAGACTACTTGTGGATATAAAACAAAGTTGTAGCATGCAATTTCAGTCTGTAAAGGCCAGCAAGATATTGTGCTGTGCTATAAAAGGTATAGTTTAAATGGAGGAGAAAATAAAGTTTCCCTTTTACAAGGCAGTGGTTTCTTTGCTAGTGCAAAGACGAAAAACAACACACGACATTGGCCTTAAGATTAGAGGAAGGAATGGTTTCCCTTAACTAGCTAAAGGTTTTTTTTAAGTACTGTAAAGTTAAATTGTTTATCAGAGCATGACTTGGGTAGCTGGGAAACTGACAATATGTCTAGCCCCATGTCAAATTTCAAAATTAAATATAAAAAAATCTGTTTGCTCTTTTGAGAAACAGATTTCAGTGCAGTATTCTGCTGGAGCAGCATTATTAAATGACATATCTTGAACAAAAACATTTTCCCATGACACAATGCCTTTAATGTGGAGGCTGCACAAACTGCTACACAAACTAGAACTGCTAAACTAGAAGTTAATGTAGGCAGGGTTTATTTGGCCAAATGGTTGAACTTGATGGGCATTGCGAATTCATAGTATAAAAGTTTTTTGTTTTGTTTGCAACTCTGTCTGTTTAAAGTACAGATGCATAATGATGTGCAATGTACTAACTATGAAACATTATTTTTGCAGAACTGGCTTCACGCTCATTCCTCTTCCACAAGCAAAGCAAAGTAAGAAATGTTTTGTGTTATCTCTCTTCGCCATTCACCTTTGCTGAAAACCTCACTATCCTGGGCAGCTTGTGATTTCACAGCATGTAGACATTTCTGCATAGTGTGTGCAAGGCCGTATTACTCATATTGAAATTTGTGGCCTGGAAGCTCTACTAACATACAAAAGAAAGGGGTTTGATCAATGTGCTTTCCCTGGAATTTCTGTTGCATAACTGTTGTGTGCATCCATGGGTGGGCTGCAAAACGAATTCATTAAGGTGGATACCTAAGAACATGCTCTACAGATAATACTTTATTATTTTAGGGTTATTTTACCATTAGCATGCATTTATGTGTGTCCTTAAACCAGACCCCATTTTGTACATGCTTTAAGTCCATAGAGAAACAGACTTTCCAAATAACCTAGAATGCCTATGTGACTGGTCAAACATCTGTCATGCATTGATATTTTTTCCTCCTTAAGTCTTAGCAGTCAAATTAATTAATCAAAAGTCATTTGGATTGTTACTCCATTAAGAGTTTAAATAAAGATACAGAAGTGATTCTTTACACAAACTATAGATCATAAAATGACTTTTTTGTTTTTAGACCTGCTGAAGATGATGCATTTAATGGTAAGTACGAGTATCCGGACTACATGTTGATAATCTGATGGCATACTGAAATGGATTTTCTTGATTTGCTTTTAGTGTGAGATTAGTGTTATATTATTCTTTGAGGGGCATAGAATTTGAATAACATGTTCTAGTACTAATTACTAACATGCACCCTGTAAAAAAACTGTGACACATCCGGTTCTAAAAATAATTTATTGTTGAGAGTCGGGTACTGTAAGCCATTTTGCTCTACTGTTTAGCCCTTCAACCTGTCATTACCCTTTATGCAGGACAGTGTACACACAACTGCAATTGTAAAACTGGAGTTTTCCTTATGATGGATCTTTCCATATTTTAAATTTCCAATTTTTAAATTTCATTCCTCCATTCACATCTTAAGTCTGCCAAAAATCATTAAAACATCACATAAACCCAATAGGATTGTTTTGCCATCAATATGGATTCATACAGCTTAGTTAGGATAAGGTACTGTTTTATTGTTACAGAGAAAACGGAAATCCTTTTGTAATGTAGAATTATTTGCTTAAAGTGGAGTCTGAGAGATAGACCTTCCCATAACTCAGAGCTTTCTGGATAACTGTTTTCCAGATAAGAGATTTCATACCTGTGATTAGATTATATACCGTTCTGAGTGCAAGTAACATTTTGTAAAATGTTTAAAGGATTCACAGGATCATTGACTTATATAATATAGGCAATGTCAGTGCATAGTACAGTGCATTTGAACAATGACTTGTACCCATTTTAGTTCCATTTCGCATGATCACACTTCATGTTAATACAATGCAATTAGTGCAATTACTTCTGTCGTGTTTAGCAAAGAGTCGAAAGATTTTACTTGGTTGAACTCCATAGTTTTTATGATATATGATCTATTTATGAAATATATTTGGTAGCGCTGGATCCAGATGATATGCAAGTCTTCTCAGTAAAGCCCATTTTCTCCGCTATTAAGTCCTATGAGTACAGATTGCCCTCTAACATTTTGACAGCAACCAAGCCATAATGTGCCTACAATACATGAATGCCTTCATATGTGGATAGATTAGCATTGTCTGTAAAAATTCTCCCCACAACCGAAAAATATAAATGTTACAGTTTAAATTGTTACTGATCAATGTTATTTTCTTTTCTTAGCTATTGGCTCTCCATTTAAACCAATTGTGGACATCAACTACTGTTATTCAGGTTAGTTATTTAAGCCATTGAAACCAGTCTTTGGTGTATAAGCTGTTTCAGGGTCATATTTCAGTATTAATTTTTTTGTTTTTTCTGTCAGCTGTTGAGAGAAATAATTTGATGCGACTTGCCCAGAGCATTCCCTTCACTCCTGTACCTCCAAAAGGTAAAACTACTTTGACATTATACAAAAACCAATCATGTCATCTTTCTAAACTTGGAAGGAGTTGTCTTGGGGCTTTCAGAAGGTAATCTTTGAGCTACTTGGCCACACATGCTGCACAAGAAGGGTCTTGGGCCAGTGGCTGCAAAACACTTGTCAGTATGGTCATTGGCCAGTTAAACTTTCAGTCCCGCCTACTTAAAATGTCCAAAACAAATGGATCAGGCTTTACAGTGTTTCTGGAGCTACTCATGGATTTATGACAGGCCAATCTGATTCAAAATATTCAACAAAATCAGCATATGTATAGGCCACTTATGAAAAGGGTATAGGTAGTGTAGGGGTCCTCTAAAATTGACCCAGTGGAATAGCTATGGAATAGTTATTCCAAAATGAGAATAAACTTGTTATCCTGGGTGCAATAAGGAAGCAGTTGATTTAGTGCAGTTGATTTAGTTTAGTTGTATTGTACGCAGTTACTAGAGAACCTTGCCTTTATAGGACAAACCAAGTCCATTGATATGGACTTGCCATGAAATTTTGATATATTATTTAAAGGCATGATCATTTAAGACATTTTTAGTTGCAACCACTCACATTTGTTGTCAAGGTCTTATTGCAAAATTGGTTTAGTTCTATTATTATTATAACATTCTCTTTGATTGAAAGAGTGTGCTGCGTTCTATAGCTTTCCCCTAAGTGAAAGCACAAAGTTAGGCTAAGACCAGTCATGAGCTTTTAAAGCACTGCAAGAGTACCAATAGATGTATTTTATAGGTTATTTAAGGCAAATGCCACACTTGAGACGCTTGGGTAGGCAGAGATTTTTCCTGATCCTTCATCAGAATTCATTAGAATTCAAAAAAGCACATGCTGGCAAGCTTATGTAGCATTTTAAGACTTTTCGTTTATTAGTGTGATGCTGCTACTCATGACATGGGGAGGCACATATATCAAGGGTCATGTTCATTCATGTGAGTTTTTCAAAACTCCCCTAAACTCCCATTAATTTGACTAGTCGAAATGTATTGATAAAATAGAATTTGTTAAACTCAAACGAATTTAAACGACCCCAAAACTCAAATTCGATTCCAATGATAAAAACTTGATTAGAATTTCAATTCTGAAAAAAAACTTGAATGTCAGGAAGGCTACAAACATTGTCAAATTGATCCCTGGGCCTCTCCCGTTGACTTATACAGTAATTTGGCAGGCTTTAGGTGACAAATAGTTGTATTCGAGTTCTTAAGTGGCCAGAGTATGATAAATCTCGAAATTTTAATTAAAACTCCTATCGAGTTTGGATGAATTACAATTCAAATTTGAGAGTTTTGACCGAAAAAGGAAAATTCGAAAACCCTTCATAAATCTGCCCCCTCATGTACCCACCTAGTTGAATAGCAATAAATCATATGTCAGTTCAACATTTGTAAGAGCAAATCACACAGCTGAAGTTTTACTTTAGTAAGTGTATCTTAATCGCTGTAGTGAATCCTGCACAAATACATTTAACATCCTCCAGCGCAGTTCAGCTGCAGTAACTGCTCCTTTACTTGCAGAAAAGCATAGTATGACATCAGCATTGCATTGAATCTCTGTGTATAATGTTACAGGAGAGTTGGTCACTGTATATCGGCTGGAAGAGAGCTCCCCAAACATGTTGAACAACAGTATGTCGTCCTGGTCGCAAACGGGACTGTGTGCCAAAATAGAGTTCCTCAGTAAGGAGGAGATGGGTGGGGGACTGAGGCGCGCAGTGAAAGTGGTCTGCACTTGGTCGGAGAATGATATCCTGAAAGCCGGTCACTTGTATATCATCAAGTCATTCCATCCGGAGGTTGTTAATACTTGGTTAGGGGTATACAAAGAAGATACAGTTCTCCACCTCTGCCTTAAAGTAAGTGCACATATTTTCCAAGTATATTTTAATTTCTTTGATTTATGGAATTCTAAGTGAACAGCCATAATAGATGATGAATGCTCCGTCGAATAACTCATGATCTTATTATTCTTTGTCAGCACTGCGTGTGTGTGTGTGTGTGTGTGTGTGTGTAAAAATTTTAGGGAATAATTTATTAAAATAATTTCTCCTAACTTTAAATGATTTAAGGAAATCCAGCAGCAGAGGGCAGCACAGAAGATGACATTTGCTTTCAATGCTATGAAGCCAAAGTCCATCCCATATTCCCCAAGGTAGGATTTTTACTTATACTTTTAATATTTCTAATTATCTGCCTTTTGATTTCTATTCAATTTGAAATCAATTCTGGTTGATTTATTGAATGTATTAATCAGAGCAAAATTATTTTGAGACTTGAAATATTTTACAGTTATGTCTTGAGGTGCAACATGTCACTTGCTTTTGCAGTGTGTTTAGGATTTACTATTAAGTTGCCTTGAAGGAGAACTAAAGCTTAACTAAAGAAGTAGATAGAAATGTTGTACATTATGTTTTGTGCTTCTGTACCAGCCCAAGGCAACGACAGCCCTTCAGCAGTAAAGATCTGTGTCTCCAAAGATGCCCCAGTAGCTCCCCATCTTCTTTTCTGCTGATTCTCTGCACATGCTCTGTGCTGCTGTCACTTACTAAACTTAGGGACTGATTAGTAATTAATACAAAAAATTACTACATGGCAGCACATAAATCAGTGTAACTAGCATCAGAATTTAATAATCAGCCCTGTAGCATCAGCTTATATTACAGACCAACCTCCATTTTCTGCTGGATAATAATTAGTGACGACCCCTAAGCTTAGCATCTCAACAGTTGCTCAGAGCCCACTGAGCATGTGAGTGTCACAGACACTTTCCAAGATGGTGACCTCCTGTGACAAGTTTGAAGTCCTGGATCATTGCTGCTATTGACAAGCTGAAACTTTAGGCTGGTGCAATAAGTGCAGTATATAAAATATGCCATTTTAGCCATATTCATTTTTATGGTTTAGTTCTCCTTTAATGCTGTATTTATTTGGTTGATAAAGTCTGAAGAAACTGGCATTTTCCTGAAAACGTTTCAGTACTTATTGAAGAAGCAGCTTGGATAAGTGGTAAAAGGTTTTCAAAAAAAAACTCAGAAAAGTCCAGTTGCTTATATCATGACTTATATCATGAACTGGATGAATGAAAATGTTCATCTACACCTTTACTTGCTAATGCAAAAAAAAAATAGTAGTTTATGGGTCATTACCTGCATTTTCTTTCTTTTTTAGATGTTTATAGCCACAAAATGAATTATCAGTATAATTTATTATTATTAACAAATATTTTTAGAGCACCAACATATTTTACAGCGCTGTACAATAAATGTGTTTATACAAAAAACGTACAGAATTACAAGGCCCTGTGCAAGAGAGCTTACAATCTAAAAGGGGATGGAGTGGAGACAAAAGGGGGTAGATTTATCAACGAGATCTCCACAGTCCCCAGAGTGAAATACCGCCTCTCTCCATTCATTTCTATGGGATTTGAAAACACGTATTTATCAATTGGTGAACTTTCACGATCACTCTTTGATAAAAATCCCATAGAAATGAATGGAGAGAGGCGGTATTTCACTATGAGGACTGTGGAGATCTCTATGTTCACTCTTTGATAAATCTCCCCCAAGGTGTGGGAGTGGGCAAGATCAGAAATAAGCAAAGTGAGAGATGTAGCATATGGTATTGCAATTGGTAGCTAAACTGAATGAGAGTAGGCTTCTCTAAATATATGTCTTTTTAAAAGAGCTTTTGAGAAAGGAGAATGGTTGGATGAAAGTCTTATAGACCAGGGGTCCCCAACCTTTTTTGGACCGGGGTGCCAAAAAAATGGGGGTCAGGGCCGCGGGTCGGCAGCAAATTTGTACACGCTGGTGTCCAATTCAGCGCGCCTCGTTTTTGTGCACTGGGCTCGTGGCCAACTGCGGGAGTGTCCGTGCCCCGCTTCTCGGCTGCGGCCTGGCAGTTGGGGACCCCTGTTATACAACATTTTCTTTACTATTATCCTATCTTGTATAAACATATAAGTGCAATAGACTTCAGTATCCTGTGGTGGTTGCATGTGTTTGCACAGCAATGATGGTACTTTTCTGTTGGTGTTTCAGGTTTCTTGAGGTTTTTCTTTTATACTGTCACTCAGCTGGACAGTGGTTTGCGATTGAAGAATGCATGACTGGAGAGTTCCGAAAATATAACAACAACAATGGGGATGAAAGTATACCAACCAATATGCTTGAGGAAACCATGTTGGCTTTCAGTCACTGGACCTTTGAATACACAAGAGGGGAGCTTCTGGTCTTGGATTTACAAGGTTTGATACTGATGTTTGCCCCCCCCCCCAACCAAGTAAAACATGAAAGGAAAACTATACCCCCAAAATGAACACTTAAGCAACAGTTTATATCAAATTAAGTGGCATATTAAAGAATCTTACCAAACTGGTAACTGTTAATTGACTCATGTATGTTGCACATGTATGGTTTGCTAGTGTGCACCGTGAATCTTACCATCCCAGGGGCGGCCCTTATTTTTTAAAATGGCAATTTTCTATTTAGGATTTCCCAATGGCACATACTACTAAAAAAAAGTATATTATTATGAAAATGGTTTATTTACATGAAGCAGGATTTTAAATATGAGCTGTTTTATGCAATATCTGTTTATAGAGACCTACATTGTTTGGGGGGTATAGTTTTCCTTTAAAAGTAAATCAAGTATAAGAATAGGAAAGCTAGCTGTTCTAAGAACTATTTTTGACCTCTGCATGTCATTTTTTCCTGTCTATGTGAAATTTTCAGCCATATCCGAAAAATATTTCACTTTTATGTATACATGTAAATATGCACAAAAAAGGCATAGGATTTTATTTATAATTCTGTGCAAGTTTGTGCATTTTCACAAAAGGTTTTTAAGTACAAGTTTATTAACAAAAAATGGGATAGGGAATGTGCATTGATTAATCCCTATTTATTTGTATGTTTGAAGCAATTTGGCCAGGCCACACTCTCTCCCTTTTACTTATAGACTTGGATTGCTCTCGCAACCCCCTTTGTATATATGCAGATATGCAGAAAAAGGGAAGAGAACACATAAATCTATGCCTTTGTATATTAAAAGAAAACAAATAGGAAACAAGACTCTGTGTGTGTTGCATGTGTGTTATTTGTTGTGTGTTTTTAATCAATATTGTTTGTTTTAAAGGTGTTGGGGAAAATTTAACAGACCCATCAGTTATAAAATCTGGAGAAAAGAGGTAAGTCATACGTCATTCACTGTAAATGCTTTTTAATAATATTAATTGTCAGGTGCACAGAAACACACTACCCTAAGAGTAGCACTCTGCCATGATTTTGCAGTATACAATATAAACATGTATTGTTGAGAATACAGTAATTGTTAGTAGAATTAGGTCTCTCCTCACTAACATGCTATGGCAAATTCTGTATCTCTTTTAATATGAAACTTGTGTTTGCTCAATTGTAGGTCATCCGATATGGTGTTTGGACCAGCAAATTTAGGAGATGATGCCATCAAAAACTTCCGTGCTAAACACCACTGCAATTCTTGTTGCAGAAAGCTTAAACTTCCCGGTAAGTGGTTCACATTCACTGACTACGGTATATTATTTCATTGCTATAAAAATTGGTTACAAGGTATATTTTTATTTTTCAAATGCCAACATTGTAATTATGCATCTCTGATTTTATATGGACTGAAACTCTCAGAAATCAAGAACTATAATATGTGTCACTATTACATCTAAATAAGTTGTGTCTAGTATAGTTTTTTGTGATGCACATACCATAGGATAATTATTCGCTAATATACTTACAGAAAATGACTGGAGTCTAGAAGGATAGCACCACCTTATCCCCTTGCCTGTCCTGTTGAACGTAAGGCGTAGGTGTAGGAGATTTGTTTTATCCTTGGTCATCAGCGCCATGATCCATAGAACTGCAACAATCTGAGAGCATTTCATTACAATGTTCAACAATTCCACAATTTTAAAATTATCTTTATTTTTTATTTTTTTTTTTTTGGGTTCATGATTTTTATAGTGCTTCTGTTTTTGTTATTGATTTGAAATGTAGTATAATTATTTTTAAAAAAACATTTCAGCCTAGTTTTGGCAACCCTAAGAATGATTTTAGGGGAAATATAAAGCATTAGGACTGATAACATATTTTAATGGTAGATATTGGAACTCTGGTATGAAGATACAGGTGTCTGGAGAAGCTGGGTATTTTAAAGTAACATTTTGCAAATAGTTCTGTTAACCGTGTACAGGTATGGGATCTGTTATCCAGAATGCTTGGGACCTGGGGTTTTCCGGATAACGGATCTTTCTATAATTTGTATCTTCATACCTTAAGTCTACTAGAAATTCATGTAAACATTAAATAAACCTAATTTTGCTTCCAATAAGGATTAACTATATCTTAGTTGGGATCAAGTACAAGGTACTGTGTTATTATTACGGGAAAAAGGAAATCATTTTTAAAATTTGCATTATTTCATTTTAATGGAGTCTATGAGAGACGGCCATTCAGTAATTCTCAACTTTATGGACAACGGGTTTCCGAATAACAGATCCCACACTGGTATTGTCAAATGTGACTTTGTCAGCCACTGATGTATGGTCTACATACGGCTGTGTGGTGCGCCATTTATTTTATTTTTTCTTCAATACATCTGTTGAAGTGTGAGATGCAGATGAAACCTGTGTGAGTTTCCTGGGGAATTCCCAGCACCCCGTGTGAAGGCTCTTGATGTAGAGTCCTGCAGCAGGTCGGGTACCTGTGGTACCCTGCAGGATGTGGGTAGAAGTTCCGGGTACAGGTATAGATGCACGAAGTTCTGCGGGTTGCAGGTCGGGCCGCGCGTCTTCACAATAGCAATTTTTACTCCTTTTTTCTGACCACGCCTATTTCCTATGATGTCACTTCCAGTTTACAATGACAGCACTTCCTGATTCTTGATGGTCAGCGGGTCCGGGTTGCGGATAAGGTACTTGCGGGTCCAAGCGGGTAAGAATGCGGGGTCTGGGTTGCGGATTGCAGGGTATGAGTTGGGTACGGGTTCCAAAAAATGGACCCGCACAGGAAAGCTACCTTGATGTTAGCACCTAAATGACTGTATGTAATTTTAGACTAAATAGATCCAGTTGGTTTGCATTCAGACCAAATCACAATGCATGGGACAGTAAAGCAGTTGCAGCCCAGTATTCTCTTGACAGCCAATAACCTCCTAGGGTCACAAACCAAAAGCTAATTATTGTATGATTTCCTTCCTAATGGGAAAAAAACCAAACTAACACAAACAAAAACATCTTTTCCTCTGAAATGTCAGTATTGCTCATTGTCTTGTATTTGCCTTATCCATTCAGACCTAAGGAGGAACGACTACACACCTGATAAAGTGACATTCGCTCAGGAGGAAAGTACAGACTCTTCTACAGATCCTGATAATTTCACCAAAGAATCGAAAAACTCTCTCCGTCTGATGTTGTAAACGCACCACCACCAGGTTGTCTATTACCAAACCAACAGATGTTGACAATTTAGGGATTGCACAAATGTGCTTGCTGCTAAACAGATTTTATGTCTTCAAAGAAAGTCTGCCCGTTGGTCTGGCTGCAGATACTTCTCATTTACTATGACTATGGTGAGTGGCAATGCAGTGTGCTGCAGCTGTCGTCGTTGTCTTCAACAACACAAACCTTATGTTGCCGGTATGAAAGGCGATTGTAACTTGAGTTTTATCTGTGTATAGTGGCTACCTTTTCATACATTTCAGTTTTACCCATTATTTAACAAAGCCACGATCAGCAGAGATAATTGTTGTATAGAAGAAAGGATCCCCCCTCCCGAAGTGTTGCCTTGTAAAAAAAGAAAAAAAGATAAATAAGTGCTTTTTCTTGTATATCTTGACAGCTCTTCAGAAGTTATATCTTCCAAAGACCTCAGCCTGTACATGCTATATAATAATTTTAATGTAGACTATATCTCTTTATCACTTTTCCAAATTCTGTACAAAGATCTCTCTGGTTATGTGGTACCTATTTTAACTAAAGTCGTTGTAAATTATGGGACATTGCAATGCAACATGGCCAATGAATTGTAATTTAACTATTCCCAATTTTAAGGATGTCTGTCTGTCTGTCTGTCTGTCTGAACATTGTTACTTTTTTTTTTTTTGTTAAAGGTACTAGCTGCAAGTTTTAACTAGAGAACAAATATAAGGTTCTATACATTTTTATTCTGCGGTGTATCTTATAGATACAGTACTTAAAAAGGCACGAACAAACTAGTTGTTAAAAATGATTTTATGTTGATGGGGGAAGGAGAAATATAATACCGTATACATTTTATATATCAATGAAATCTTTACAAAATAAAATGAATTTATACTTCACATGACTTATGAGCAATGTATATTGATTCCTTGGCCTCATTCCTTTTCAGTTGAACCTGTCTGATTATCTACAATAAAATTGCTAGCATAGCATTGGTAAACTCCATTTCTAATACAGGTATGGGACCTGTTATCCAGAATGCTTGGGACCTGGGGTTTTCCGTAATCTGGCTCTCCATGCCTTGTTTGATAAAAAAAACATTTAAATGTTAATTGAACACAGTAGGATTGTTTTGCTTCTAATAAGGATTAACTATATCTTAGTTGGGATCAAGTACAAGGTACGGTTTCATTACTACAAGAAAAAAATTATTTGATTATTATATGGGAGACCACATATCCCATAATTCAAAGCTTTCTGGATAATGGGTTTCTGGATAAAGGAACCTGTACAGCTGTTATATCTCCCAAGAAGCATTCAGCTGAATCCTCATTAGTCACCTCACATTACATATAATTCCCAAGTATATCAAGTAGTGCTACACAAACTTACTGCCTTTTGTTGGGTCAGGTGCCGACTGTATCTCTGTCTGCGTAGGTTCAATGTACACTCCAAGAAATATATTCCAGCAGCACTCCAATTTGGTGCAGAAAATGTGGTTTATTTGTGCCTCAAGCTAGGCAACGTTTCAGACTTTCGCCATTTATCAAGCCTCACATACAATGTAAATCGCTGGCGGGATGGCAATCGGTGCCCCACAAGCTAACTTTGGATGAATTTGGAAAACGAACCGTTCCGAGTGCCATCCCGCCGGCAATTTCAATTCTAGCCAGTGGGAGGCAGATCGGGGAGATTAGTTGAACGGAAGAAGAGTCAATTTATCATTGGGCGATTAAATCTCCCAGAATCTGAGCGTGTGTCTCTGCCCTTAATAACACTTTTGTCACAAAGGACATTTCTGGGGAACTTCCGAAAACAGCTATTGATGCTCACCAGGCTGAAAAAGGTTAGAAAACAATTTCTAAAGAGTTCTGACTCCCTAAACCCACAGTCAAGTAGATTATCATCATCGTCATCATTTATTTATATAGCGCTGTCAAGATACGCAGTGCTTTATTATATGGAAATTGAGGCAATTCAGCAACACTGTTACTGTGATCGACCAACAAAGATCACACCAATATCAAATCACCAAGATAAAATTTAAAGCAACTAAAGGCTTAAAGCAACTTAGACTGCTAATACAGTGTTCATGAGTTTGCCATCAGGAGAACACTGAACAACAATGGTGTGCACAGCGGGGTTTCAAGGAGAAAATAATTATACGAAATGAACATTGCTGCCCATCTAGAGTATAACTATATACACACATGGGATCTTGCTCATTACTTACTATCAACACTGCACCAGCCTTCTCCCCTCCATGTCCGTAATCTCCCAGGGGCCTAATTTCAGTAAATTCTCTACCACCTACTGCCAATCTGTACTTTGGCTGTTGGATCACAGTCCTTGTTATAAGTTGATGGGGAAATTGTTTGTGTTTGTCGATCTCAAATCAGTCTTGCTGGTGTTCAATGTTACTACAGTAGGTCCCCATTTATTTACGTTTTTAAAGGAGACCAGAAAAAAATGATTTAATATCCAGAAAAATGTAAAATCAGAGAAATCTATTATGTATTATATCTTGGTGGGGCCACAGAAAAACAATGTAAAATTAAGTTTTCACTGTAATTTCTTATCAGCCTAGCACATCTCTCGTGTGTGTGTGTGTGTGTGTGTGTGTGTGTGTGTATATATAGTTAGGCTCTTCGACTACAAGCAGCATGTCACTTTTATGTCTGTATGATATTGGAGACTCGCAGCAGAATGATGCTGTAATGTGGTGCAGGGTTTACTTCTCTTCCCTGTGCAAAATAAAAAATGTTTTTAATATAGTTAGTTAGCTAAAAATGTCCTCTATAAAGGCTGGAGTGACTGGATGTCTAACATAATAGCCAGAACACTACTTCCTGCTTTGCAGCTTGGTTTCCACTGATTGGTTGCCAGGCAGCATCCAATCAGAGACTTGAGGGGAGGTCACATTGGTCATAACTGTTGCTTTTGAATCTGAGCTGAATGCTGAGGATCAATTGCAAACTCACTGAACAGTTAAGCCCCATGTGGCCCCCCGTTAAAATCCCTGACTAACTAACTAACTCCCTGTATCATTATTTAATCGGGAATCCACGTCTGATTTCTGTGTATCCTCAATCAAGCCAGAGGGACTTGCCCCAGTTCCACAGGCAAACAACATGCAAAAAAGTTATATCAAAAGATATATGTCCCAAGGCTTTTCATTGGTAAAAACAAATTATTTATTTATAGTTACTTTAAAAAATTGGATACATACTGACCCCACATGTCCCACCTTACGCGTTTCGTACCCTCCGGCGCTTAGTCATAGGTGTCTCTGTTAACAGCATGTTCCATCCAGAATTTAAACCCTGTTACTCCCTCCCATTTTACTTTAAAACCAATCAAAATTCAGAGGGGATTAACCCTGTTTTCTTAATATATATCCAAAACCGCCTCTGTGGGGCCTTTGTATCTTATCCTGTGTATCATCACATGATACACAGGATAAGATACGAAGGCCCCACAGAGGAGGTGATGTGATTTGTAGGTGCAAAAGGTCGGGGACCCCTGGTGTAGAGGAAGCTTTTGCTTAAAGTGTCTACTATCTGCCAGTACAACTGTTTCACAGAGAGAATTCCACAGTGTCATATCTCTCAACCCCTTATTCACCTTCCTTACTGTTCATATGTTCATTCACTCCTATGTGGACTCTTTATACATCAATAATGTCATTTGCTCAGTATACCAAAACTGGCCCATAAAGTACAGTATACTTGTGTTAAACATTGTGTTAGAACATGGGTTTATCTGATCATTTCACATCAGACCTTATGTAATAACTGTTACTGGTATTTAATGGGCAAACTTGCAAAGTGCCTTGTGAAATTTCACTTTTGAAATATAGCTAAGTCTAACCTTTGGAAAGCTGCAATTTCCGAGGTCTAAAACAACGAGTCAAGTCACAAGAAGAATTAAATCATTGCAATATCCTGTGATGTAAGACTGCAAAAATGTGTCATTTGGAACGGGAGGTTTAACTCTATTGTTTGCTGAATGAGTGCACACAGTTATATGATAACCTACAGTAATTTGCAACCAGTGTAACATTCCATATTTGTAGTATATAAACTACACGCCTTGGCATTAATGCAAGCAGGAACTAAACTGACAAAGAAATAAAAGTGCACCTGTGCATCAGCATTGCACTTTATGCCTCAATAGTAGGCAAGTCCATGTGGTTCTGCAGATTTAATCAGTATTGCTGTGTACCTGTTTAACTTGATAACATGCATACAGTGTAGTTCATACTTCTGCATCTTACAGTACAGATATGTCCGATATCCTACCCCAGGTGCTTGTTTACTGTAAGCTTAGGGGCAGTGGCACACTCTGCTATTTCGGGAGATCAGTCGACCAGCGACAAATCGCTTCTTCTTCTTCGGGCAACTAATCTCCCCGAATTGCTTTCCTGCCAGCTAGAATGTAAATCGCCGGTGGGATGGCACTCCGATCACTTCGGCTTTCTGAAGTCGCCCGAGGTTTCCTTGCGAGGTGACTTTGGAAAATGAAGCGTTCCGAGTGCCATCCCGCTGGAAGTATTAAACTGAAAATGCAAAGCTGTTGGGTGTATGGACTGTGATTTATATATCCGTGCATCCATACTTTCCCATTCCATAAGCAGTCTAGTTGTCCGAGTACTGACATCACAATTTTGATTTGCAGTTGGTCACAAGAGTCTCCACACTCATCCCAATGTACAGTGTAGGACTGGACCAACGGGATAGCAGGAAAACTCCTGGTGGGCCCAGGTATCAGTGGGCCCTCTTGTTGCTTCTAAACATTTTGCATATTTCATGGTCATTACCTATTTCGTCTTATGTGCATCTGCAGATACAGGCATGAATGGTGTGAAATTCTGAGTATTTTGGAGCTGGAAATCTTGCCTAATTTAACACCTAAGAGGTTAGGTTTGGCCAAAGGTACAGCAGTCCAATAACATATTGTCTTCAGCTCTTTGTAATTACAGAGGAAGCAGACCCTGCGGCTGCTGGGGAACCCAGGAGGTATAGGGGCCCCATAAGGCCCTAATTCATGTACAATTTCCATAAAAACAGGTCAACCTTTACACATTTTGGGGCCGTAGAGACCAGGGAAAGGGTTGGCAAAGAATTAACAGGTGATGCCAGGGTGACAGGGTACAGGAGCAGGAACACGGTTATGCCAAAGGAAACAATAACATCATACAATAAATAATATTTACTTTACTGGCTTACTTGATGGTAGAACAATGCCTATTGTAAATTCTAAATATCAAATTAAATACCTTTTAACGTCTAATACCTGTGTGACATATCAGGGTTAAATTATACTTTAAATAATAAGCCTAAAGGCTTTACCAATGTCAGACTGGTCCACTGTGATACCAGAAAGGTGTCAGTGGGCCCTCATGCTGCTAAACATTTAGCCAATTTCATGGCCATTCCCTATTTCTATGAGAACAAAGAGGCTAAATAGATGGAATAATATAGTATGTAAAGAAAAGAGACTAAGAGAATAGAGGTTGAGTGAGGAGATTGGTAATAATCAATATCTAGTCTAACATATTTGCTAGATTATCATCAAGTTAATATTCTGTTACAAATTGTTTGCAATCCACACGGAACTGTTTCCACAGCTAACAGGAAACCTTAACCGGTAATCCAGTGACTTTGAATGTCGGTTACTTTCTTAAGGGTCAACTTTTCTTTTAAAGTATTGTGTAACCATTGGTAAAGCAAATACTCAAGTAATGTCATATTTTATAAATGTTTATTTTTGTGATAATCCGACACTGGCCTTTAGGGTAGGACTCCAAAAATGTTTTTGTCGCAATCCGACGTGCTGCAACAAAAATAAGGTAAGTAATAGAATTGCCGCATGGCGCCGCAGCGTTGATCTAACGCAACACGATTGTCAGATGCAGGTGCAGCGTCTGCATCCGATAGTCGTGTTGGATCAACGCCGCGACAATTCTATTATAATACCTTACTGCCTTCGGAATTTTCTAATAACCCTTAATATTCTTAGAAAATTCCGAGGGCAGTAAGGTATTATAATATTTATACAACACATGGAATTTTACAATATGGTGTTTAATGTATGTGAATTTTTTTAAAAATTATTTTTGATACAATATTTTTATATATAATAATTATTGCACTTGGACATTTTGAGATAGAAAAAGACCATTTTGTAACCTGTTTTATCAAAATTGATTGTTTTGTTGTATTTCATATAAGGGTTAAATTTCTTGTATTCCACATAAGGCTTAATTTTTATGGCAAATTGCATGATGGGAAAAGAAGGCGTGGGAAGTTGGGTTTAAATTGGTTACTGCACAAATAATTGTATCCTGATGAAGGGTGGGTGCTCCCCCCCAAAATGTTGAATGTTTGGTGGCTGAATAAAAGGGGATACTCCCCGACTGCATTAATCAGCGTGTGTGTGGATCCGTTTCTTATGCACATTGGTTACTAAGGGACCCGGCCGGGTCAACGGAAGGAACGCACCACCAATTGCAGGATTGGTGAACTACAGATGTGTGGTAGGAGAATTACATTGTAATCAAGTTTATGAAGGATAGGTCATGTCAGACGAATGTTATTGCTTTTTATGATGAGATAAGTAAGATGCTGGACAGTGGGGGGGGGGGCAGTAGATGTGATCTATTTGGATTTTGCCAAAGCGTTTGATATCGTGCCCAACAAACGACTGCTTTCTAAACTAAGGTCAGTAGGGCTTAATGAAGTCGTTTGCACATGGATAGGAAACTGGCTACAGGATCGGGTACAGAGGGTGGTTGTTAATGGGACATTCTCTACTTGGAGTAAGGTTCTTAGTGGGGTTGGCAGGGGTGCTTTGCCAATGAGGCGAGTTGAGGCTGTCGCCTCAGGCAGCAGCGCCCCAATAGGTACCAGGGGCAGCAAAAATGCTGCTCCTGGTACTTTAAGAGCGAATTTCCTGGGGAGGGGGGGCAGCAGCAACTGCTTCTGCCTCAGGCGGCGGAGGGGCCAGGATCGCCCCTGGGGGTTGGTATTGGGTCCACTTTTATTTAACTTGTTCATTAATGACTTAGGGGAAGGGTATTGTAAGTAATGTATCAGTGTTTGCAGATGACACAAAATTATCCAGCCCAATTGGTTCTGTCCGTGATGTGGCATCCTTGCAACATGATCTTGACAAACTGGTAATCTGGGCAGCTAAGTGGCAAATGAGATTCAATGTTGATAAATGTAAAGTCATGCACCTGGGATGTAAAAATATCAAAGCCACTTATACCCTTAATGGGACTGCACTAGGCAAATCCATTATGGAAATGAACCTTGGAGTCCTTGTAGATGATAAACTTGGCTGTAGCAAGCAATGTCAGTCAGCAGCATCAAGGGCAAATAAGGTCTTGAGCTGTATTAAAAGGGACACAGAGTCACGGGAGGAGGGGGTCATTCTTCCACTGTATAGAGCACTTGTAAGGCCCCATCTAGAATATGCCATACAGTTTTGGTCTCCATCACTCAAACAGGACATTATTGTATTAGAGAGGGTACAGAGAAGGGCAACTAAGCTGGTAAAAGGTATGGAAAATCTTAGCTATGAGGAAAGACTGGCCAAATTGCGGATGTTCACACTGGAGAAGAGGCAGTGATATGATAACTATGTATATATTTATAAGGGGATCATATAATAATCTCTCTAATGCTTTATTTACCAGTTGGTCTTTCCAGCTGACACAAGGTCACCCATTCTGATTAGAACAAAAGAGGTTCCGCCTAAATATTCGGAAGGGGTTTTTTACAGTGAGAGCTGTGAAGATGTGGAATTCTCTCCCTGAATCAGTTGTACAGGCTGATACATTAGATAGCTTTAAGAAGGGGTTGGATGGTGTTTAGCAAGTAAGGGAAGACAGGGTTATGGGAAATAGCTCATAGTACAAGTTGATCCAGGGACTAGTCCGATTGCCATTTTGGAGTCAGGAAGGATTTTTTCCCCCTCTGAGGCAAATTGGAGAGGCTTCGGATGTTTTTTTTGCCTTCCTCTGGATCAACTGCCAGTTAGGCTGGTTAAAATAACGCAAAAGGTTGAACTTGATGGCTGTGTGTCTTTTTTCAACCTTACTTACTATGTTACTATGTTACATTTTGTCACAGTACGTCGGATTGCGCCAAAAACGCTCGTGGAGTCCTACCCTTAGACTGTTCTATGATTATATATAGAGTTGCATTTAGGGTGATAGTAAATGGGCAAATTGTCTTTGCTGTATGTTACACATGTCAGCACCCTGTAACTAGATACGTTGTTAGGGTCTGTGCATATATAATGGATTCACCACTCACACGTCACAGAGCTAAAAAAGACTGATTATACCCCCAGATGAAACTTTAATGTTGAAGGACAGTTCCCTGCTGAGGATACCACCCAGCTGCACCCAAGAGGAGTCCCCCCAACAATTCATTCGTGTCATGCTGTGAAACCTGAACATCTGACACACCGCTGCCATTTAACTTTATAACAGGATCTTGGGGTCATAGAAAGTGACAGTTTCTACCTCAGTATTTCAACGCCTTCATTTTGTCTATTGTTTTTGTTATTGAACTGATACGATGTGGGTTCCAGTGTTAGGTCATGGAATGCAGCTTTAATTAAGTGGAGAGAACTGTGAGGGGTTAAACAGGTGTAAGAAACATCACAAAAACCCACTACAACTGTTCCCTGTGTGGTGAGTCGGCTCTAAGCGCCTGTCACAGTAGCAGCCTCACCCCTCTCACATACTACTCACTATTATTGTACGAAGGCCACGTGATGTCAACGCTCCGCTGTGATTGGTTTCTGCGTGACTCGGCGCTTATGCCCCGCCCTTCCTCCGCTACTTTAAAAGGGAGCCTGCCCCTCCCTCAGGCAATACTAGAGAGCGGCTAACACAATGCAGAAGGTGGCTGGTCCCATGAAGATCCACGTCGAGTACTGGTAAATCATCGCTCTATTGCCCAGGCATTCTGTCTCACTCTATGCATAATACACACAATGGGTTTGTATTAACCCATCTTTGCTCTCTATGGATCAATCCATTACAGCAGGCACTTTATATTATGAAATGCCGGGGAGGATGGGGTGAAACGGTTCAAAACCAAAAAAAATGTTCGAGCAGGCGCTGGAATGAGCAATCTAACAGCAGGCACAATAGTAAAGTAAACAATGTCTTTATTGTGTCATTTTTGCAGCCTTCGTGTTCATAGGCTGAGCCTAAATACAATTACATCCCTACATTTAGTCTGGCTTTACATTTTCCTATGGAAGTTGAAAAGTGGAATTTGTTGAAATTTCTGTGATAAGTGTGGGGACAATGTAGCCAGCTGTTGTTATCTGCTGCATTCTGCTACATTGTCTCATGAGTCAGGGCCAGCAGTGCTGATAATAGACACAAGATACTTTCAGTAGCAGTTTACACTTTATAAACACAATGAAAATCTTTAAATCCTGATCCTGACATCCAAAGTGCTGTCTTACCTTTTACATGTTCTATTCTCTTCTGCTCCTCCACTAATTCCCTCTTCACACTGATTTGGGACTTGTAGAGCTCCGCCCTTCCCTGGAAATCCTCTCCACATTCCGTTTCCCCATCCATCTTCCAACCATTCAGCCGCTACATTATATCCATCTCTTATGAAAACAAATCAAGGTGATCATACACAGGCCAGTATGTATAGTATTTCAGCTAACCGGCTCATTAATGGATGAGGATAAATCTACATCTTTGGGCATTTTTTATTCTGTTTGTTTGGGCCAAAAAAGTAAATGACTGAAAAATCTAGAAGAGAAAAAGTGCTGCTCCTCTTCACTTCCTTTTGTCCTACTGATCCACTAGGATCATCTGTCTAAATGGTCCCTCAGCTGGCAGATCGTATGGCTTTACCCTCTCCTAGTTTAGCATTCCTTCAAAATACACCGTAAGCCTCTTCCACCTGTAATACTTTATGGAAGGGATATTTTATTTAAAGGGTAATGAAAATCTAAATATAAGCTTCATCACACTGAAAAGAAACTTTCTAAATACATTCAATATTCTGCATAGTTTATCATCACTATCCCTCTCTCAGCATCTGTTTCTCTTCATTCTGTCTTCATGCAGCAGTTGGGTGTCCGATGAATGATCCAATATCTCTTTCCTAGCAGATGTATTAGCGCTCACTCAAATAACGGATTCCACTAAAAACAAAATAACTGCCAAATTCTGCATGTAGAGAGACATGATAGCCTGGTGATTTTAATAGAGTGAGCGCTGATACATCTACTAGACAAAAGGAGCCCCCCTATATAATATATTGGATTGAACTGTCAAGGACTATCTGACGCCCAACTCCTGCATGAAGACAGAATGAAGTGAAACTGATGCGGAGAGAGGGATAGTGAATATAAACTTGATTATTTCAGAAACTGTACAGAATTGTATTGGTTATATTTAGAAAACTTATTTTAGTATGCTGAAACTCATATTACGTTTTAATTTTTGTGATAGTTTGTAATGTTTTTCACATATGAGACTCCAACTGTTTCACAGTAATTTAAGGTGCAATGATGGGTGCACTAAGTATGCAGGGACACCATGAGATTTGGTAAAGGGAACAGACCCAGCATGAAATCCCACATCAATATCAAGACCAACTCTGCCTTGTTACTTGTTGCTACATCTTTGACTTGTTGACTCCGGCTCTTGCCCAACCCTGCATCTAGTGTGTTACACCCTTTCTCCTTTTAAATTACAAGCTCAAATGTACAAGATCCTTTTTCACAGGCTAACAGGTTATTGTACTTGTGAATTTAGACAAAGAAAATGTCTGCACAGCTTTCTGGTTGCACAATTCTCCAACTTTTAGAGGCTTTAAGAAGAATTCCAAGCAGAAATATTGGAGCCATGTAGAAAAGAAACACTGATTAAAGATCGTTTCTTGCAGATGATTCAGTTGGAAATGAGTTAAAGTAAACTAAGTTGGCCGTTGTTTATTTTTGCATCTTTCAGTGGAAGTTGAGGGTATGCGGCCCATTATCAGGAGCTTGCGTCTGAGATCAAGGAGCATGTGACTGATGTGGAGATCGCTGGTGGTGTAGGAAGATCTGGTAAGAAACTCACCATAGTCCTCTGTTTCTTTTACTGCTGGGGATGTTGGGAGGATGTAGTATGACGGCTGGAAATGACCTGGATTGTGCATGTATAAGCAGTACTTAAAGGGGACTGTCTCCTTAAGAAATCCAAATTCTTTTCTAATTGAGCAAAATAAACTTTACATACATTATATTTAAATTTGGGTTCTTTCAGTCCTGAATTTATACAAGCACAGCAAGCAGGCAGGAGCCATTTTCTTGACACTTAAGACCAATTGTCTATCCCCTAAAAAATCGTATGCATGCACCAGATTGGGGGACGTAATGCCCATACACAGTACCCTTCCAAATTAGTGTTAGGAGGGAGGGGGAATGTGGAGGGGCTGGTAATATTTGATTGACAGCTCAGATATTTAAACACTTTAACAGGTATGGATGCTTTAATGAAAAAATAATTTGGGTTCCATGTTTAATTTGCAAATCACCTTTATTATACAGCTTTTTATGTGTTGGTGACTTGTCCACTTTAATATTTATTCCTTTATATCTGGTTAATAGGAATTCTATTCACACACATTCACTTTTCTCACATGCTAACCAAGCAATTGATCTTCTATTCTTCTTCAGGGAGCTTTGAAATCACAGTAAATGGGGTGCTGATCTTTTCAAAACTGGAATGTGGTGGATTTCCTTATGGAGAAGATGTAAGTCTGCAGGGTGGAACACTTGCATTAGTTGTGACATTGCTTATAATACACTTCCTCTACCTGTGCGGTTATTCATGTCGTTTTAATAGGTTTGTTATAGGATGTAAAACTCTTCTGGAGCACTTTCTTGTAGTGGGGTTAATCTTAAGTGCAGGTTGTGGGTGACTGGGGGTGCCATGAGAGGGGGCCCAAATACTGGAAGTATCACAAGACAATAGGGAATGTTGACGTCTGGACAAATGCTAGGAGAAGAGTTGGAGAAATGAAATGTATGAAGGACGGTGGCCTAAATGTGTGATGTTTTATGTTTGTAGATTGTGGAAATCGTGAAGAAAATTAAGGAAGGCAAAAGCGTAGAGAAAGCAACTAGGAACAAGAAGACTTGCTCCATCCAGTGAGGTGCATCATGGGAGGAAGAGTGAAAATCTGACAGGATTACAGGCTGGAGCAGGTTCTGTTAATGACTGGTTTTCTCAAAAGTTAGAGAAAATCACGAGCAATATTAGAATCTGTTCCCCTCGGCTGTAATTCATCAGTAACTTCAATAAATCATCTTTTTCCACTTTGGGTACTTGTTGATGTCCATAACTATCCATACTGACAAATCTTATGCAGTGGCAGGTTTGCTTCCTTGTGCTGAGTAAATACGGGCCGGCACGCAAAAGGGTTTGGGCAGTGATGTAAATGAGGGGGCGGGGCTTCCATTATAAACTAAATTGTGTTGAGGAAAGAGCTGCTAATTGGAAGGTGGATACAGTGGTCCAAAAAAGTTGCTAAAAATGAATTGTCAGGGTTTTTTGTTTTTTTTAAATGGTGCTCCAGCAAAATTCTGCACTGAATCTACGAGTTTCATACGAGTTTTTTTTCTTTTTAAATTTGACAACTTTTCTGCAAGTTTTGAGTTATCACTTCCCCTTGTCTCCCAGCAGAACTATAAGCAGGTAATAAGAGAGCAGCACCCTGGCACTTCTGCTGTAGGATTTGCTGCTCCCAACCTGTATTTTATTTATTTCTGCAGGCTGAGAGAAGCTGATCCACACTGTGCCCAGCTCCATTGTTCTGTGCTGAAAATCTCAGCTTCCACTTGCGTGCAGGGGCTTGGACCAAAAATGCCTGATTTTGCCTTTTGCCCTCCGTTCCACTGTGTGCCTGCGCGCAAGCAGAACCTGTGCGATCAATAGAGTTGGGACTGGGAGCAGATCTGTTTAACGCAGGAGCCGAAGCTCCATGTGCCTTAGCCTTGGCCACTCCATGGGCTAATAACACTGCTGGCATTGTCCTGAATTTTAGCAAGTGGGTGAGCAGTTAAATTGCCTATACTGCCTCTGTTATTTAGGGTTGCTTCAGGCATTTTTCACCTAAATTACACGGCGGAAAAACTGCCCCATGTGTCATTAGCCTAAATCAGCTTGTAAAGGATATAGACAGTATGCACTTGTAAATATATAAACTCCAGATCCTAAAAACATTCAGAGAGCGGCATTAGTAGTGGCCCCCAAAACATAATACACTGGGTAGGGACACTACAAATATATTAAACGGTGGGAACTTAAGCCCTAAATGCATTAAATACAATGAGAGCCAATGATTACTGGCCATGGCGCAGCAGAAGCTTAGTCTGTGGCTGACTAATCTTCTGTAAAAAGTGAAATGACAGTGTTAAAACCTATTCCTCATGAGTTTACCACTGGTGATTCACTTTATGCCTGGTAGAAAAGCATTTACATTGATAAATGTGCTCCAAGAATATGTTTAGCAGAATCAGGACCTTCTATTGGTTCAAGAATAACTTTTAAACTGGTAAAGTGAATTATTTACAAAGTAAACTGATTTAGAAATCAAAATCATGATAGAGAATTTTTTTGGATGACTAAAAGAACTTCTACTTCAGCCAAACCACCAGATTTCTACCAATGCAGTGGGCAAAATATCTGATCACTTTGTCCCCAGCCAAACAAACTGGCTCACATCCGGGAATTGTGCAGATACAAATCAGAATGATTTTAAAATGTACTAGTGATTTCTTTTATAAACAGAACCTTGTCCCCAACCACAAGCTTTGAGAATCTCAGGGTCACTTTGATTCGATTGAATCATTTCTAAATCTGTGTTGGAAAAAAAAAAAAGTGAAACAACAAAGGAAACTTGTTGATAAAATTTATTTCTAGAGAAAAAAAAGTGCACAAATATATTAGCAAAAGATAAATTTACAAAATGAACTGAAATGTGGGAATGAAGCCTCTTCCGTTGTATTTGCCAAGTCAATTTCAACAGAATTTAGAAGGGATGATTAACGTCAGCTCTCCAAATGGATGCGCCTACAGATAGATAATTTAAGCTTCCTCAAATGATTCACCAAAGCATCAATAAAGGGAATGTCTGGTTTAATATATCTGATTTGGAGGACTGAGCTCAGAATGTAGAAACCCTTTTGTAAAGGGCAAGTATCAGGCAGACACACTGTTTCGTTATATACATTGCAATACTGTACAATTGTCACTGTATTCTAATACATTCCAACTCCACTCACATTTGCTCTATTTCACAGTAGGGGAGCTCAGATTAAAATGGGGGAGGAATGATCAATACTGGAGATGAGAATGATAAAGATATTTAATACAGGCACGGTCAAGGCAAATGTATCTATTTACTGGATAGATTTAAGTAGATAAGGTTATATTTCAAATGTGCAATTTAGCTTAAAATCGTACTTGTTACCATTAATTTGTTGGCTATGTAGAATGCATCTCCCTTTTTTGTGGCCAGACATGTCTAACTAAACTGATCATGGTCCCCCAAGTGGCAGCTTTCCAAGACAAATGAGTTTGTTAAGCAGAAATCTCAAGGCCTCTGAGCTCTAACGAGGTGTAAAAGAGCATATAAGCAGCTGAAGTCTTTACAGATGATACAGATATGTCTGAAACGTCATGGTCGTCAAATTTATACCAGCGCTGTTTCAGTGCATTCTTGCAATACGCTGTATAGTGTCCTCCATCCAAACCTCCGTAGTGATTCTGAGAAAGAAATGTGTTTTTATTCAGTCATATACCTAATGCTCAGGTACAAACTATGTAGATTTACATAGAGGCACTTTTATCAAAGGTCGAATTTCGAGTTCATGTGAGTTTTTAAGAGCTCCCTTGAACTCAAAATTCAACTAATCGAAATTTATTTTAAAACAGAATTTTCAAAACTCGGTTGAATAGGATTGACCCAAAAACTTGATTTAAGTTTTTTCTCCGAAAAATAACTAATGTCAGGAAGGCTACAAACAACTCCAAATTGATCCCAGGACGTCTCCCATTGACTAAAACAGCAATTTGGCAGGTTTTAGGTGGCAAATAGTCGAATTTGAGTTCTTAAAGGACCAGTGTATGATAAATCTCAAAAAGCAAATCAAATTTTAACAATTTCCTAGTTGAATTTGACCGTTTTGGCCATAAAAAAACGAAAATTCAAATTTTCACTTGGACCCTAGCTAAATCTGCTCCTCAGTGTCAGACTGGGCTGGCAGGACACAGAGAAAAAACCCAGTGAGCCCCGGTCTTCATTAGCCCCCCCGCTCACCCAGGCCCACTCCTCTGCCTGGACCTTCCCCTCTCCTCTCCCCCGGCCTCTAATTTCCATGGTGGGCAGTGCCCAGATCTTCCATCACTTCAAAATGAAAGATGGTTGAATGATTCCTAATGGAGGTAGGGAAGTTGTCCCAGAGAGATAGGGGCAGCCCAACATGGTTTCCCCTCAGTCTTTGGAATCTTGTAGGTCAGACATATTTAGTGTCTAGTTAGTTTTTTCTAATAAATTGTACATGACATACATATCAAGCAGATTCATTTTCATACTATATAATGCGACTTAAATAGGCAAATGTTTTGCAGATCCCAGCAACATTACTTACCGATACACCAAATAAATTGTATTTTTTGGAACTCTTTGGGCCAATGACGTACGGTGAAAGGTCTAAGCATTCCAAGGGAAAATCTACATATGACTGGAGTTTCTGCCTCCACCTTCCTTCAAATGAAAAGCTTTTAGCAACAAAGACAAAACAAGAAACGACATATTAGAACATTGGATAATAAACTTGTTTAAGCTCAGTTTGTCCAAGAAAAAGCAAAGATTTACCGTTTTAAGTGCACTAGAAGAATCGGTGGAAGCTTCCAAATTTCTATTTTTTTCATAGCAACTCTCTGAGTTTTACAATTACTGCAATGAAATCGATTACTATCTGTGAGTTTCTCTTCCTTGGCAAATGCTTTAATGCAATCCTAAAAACAACATAAAAATGGATAGCTTTTTCATAATAATACCAATATAAATATATGCCATACATGGGAAGACATGTTTATCAAATTCAAATTTGTCTTATTTTGATTATTAAAAATTCCAAAAATCTTTAGATCGAATACGTTTTTAGCTTTCCTAAATGCCAACAACCACCATATAACTCCCAATACCACTCTTGTTTAGCAGCGAGATAAAATTACCAGTTCCCAATTATTAAATTAGTAGAAGTAAATTAACCCTGCATTGCTTTAGTGGTTACTGTATATTTCCTACTAGTGATGTGCGGGCCGGACCCATACCCGTGGGACCCATGGATCGGGCGAGTTGAGCGCTTCTCCTGCTCTCCCCGCCACCATCAAATGCCGGCTTCTGACTTTTCTTCTTTTATAGATGCTGCGCCTGCTCGGCCCGCCCCTTTTGTGACATCATTGGCGCAGCGGGTCTATAAAAGGAACCTGGAGGGAGGGTGCGGGTTGGGGGAAATCCCGACCCGCACGTCACTAAAAACTACAAAGTGGACCAATTGGTCTCAACTGGATCAATAATTAATCTAATTTCAATATATAATTGTGCTCTCTGAATTATCAATTCATAGAATTTATAAATTATAATATAATAAATTTAAAACTAAAGTGCTTTGTGCTAATCAAACCAATGGTGAATTCATCCAATTAAATATAGATAGAAAGTGCTCTGTGCATTTGAACCGTTGATAAATTCATCCGATTATATAGGGTGCCAATTCATTGTTCAGACCAAACTTATTTGACCATTATGCCAAACATGTGATAATTAATATTGCACAATTTTTTTAAAAACCTCTAATAAAATCCAATTTGGATTCACCATTGGTTTGATTAGCATGAAGCACTTTAGTTTTAATTAATTTATTATACACTAATTTATAAATGAACTCAATTCGAATTTTTGGGTCGGGACTATTCCATAGAATAGAGAATTAGACATTCAAGTTTTTGATAAATAACCTCCAATTTGAGTTTTGAGAACATTCTAATTTATTAGAGTAAAAAAATATTCATATAAATTGTAAATTCGACCTTTGATAAATAACTCCCTTAATGTTTGTACAGCAAAAACTATTCGTCAAATTGATTTTATGGTCTACAGTTCCACAGTAAAAGACTAATATGGCTGTAATTGATACAATACAATATTATTAAGAGCAGTAGCTCGTCCCATTTGAATTGAAACAGTTAAATGTGAACTAGTCTTTTCAGCATATAATGGTGAATAAAGGTGTTGGGACTGTGCACTGTGTATCACTTGGAGGGGGGGAACACTCAGCTTTAAAGATAGGAAACATGTCATTTACCTGAAGAGAACATTTGCTGGATGATGGAAGTGGCAGTGATAAATACATGAAGGGCTCAAACGTTCTGGATTTTTTCTGGCATGTTAGACACTGCACAGTTGATTTAAATTGGCCTTGGAAAAGTGAAACAATGATTGATTCATTGAGTTGCTTGTGTTTGTACCACGCAGAATCGGCAGCTTGGAAGTCACTTAAATGGTCATTGTTTTCTTCTTTTTGCCTTTTCCTATTGTCCGCCTGGAAATAGACAAATTGGACTAGTCTTGGATGCAAAGGAAAAAAACCCAAAAGAAGACAGACCCTTTACAGTTATACAATAATGTATTCACAATGAAAGAAATTATGCTAAATTTAGGATAAACCCTATGTACCAAATTGAGTATATGATCAATCTTTATTAGGGATGCACCAAATCCACTATTTTGGATTTGGCCCAACCCTTCGCAAAAGATTTGGCCGAATACATGAATAACGGAATCCTAATTTGCATATGTAAATAAGGGTGGGAAGGAGAAAAAATTTTTTACTTCCTTGTTCTGTGACAAAAAGTCACGCAATTTCCCTTCCCGCCCCCTAATTTGCATATGCTTGGATTCGGTTCTGCCAGGCAGAAGGATTCGGCCGAATCCTGCTGAAAAAGGCTGAATCCCGAACTGAATCCTGGATTCGGTGCATCCCTAATCTTTATAGGAAGAATTACAGATAAGTTCTGCAGTAAACCCAAACCAATACTAGTTATTACGGGTTCAAATGACATCAGTGGGCAGCGTTGTAGGAAGAGAAATGCTTTTGTAGTGCAGATAGGTAATAGGCTAATAGCAGACTAGTAGGTTTCTCCAATTGTGTATATTAAATGCATACTTTTGCATTTCTGCACCAAAATCCATCCCATGTGTGCGGATAGGCTGATGCTGTCCCTGTCACTGCATACAGAACAGAGAGTGGAAGTCTCACCGTTTTTTCTGTGCCTTATACACCCTTAAACGGTGAAATTGAAACTGAAAAGTGGGCACATTTTGCAAGCATGCAACTAAAACAAACAGAAACCCCAAATCACAATGGAATGAACGATGCATAGCAGAATGCTGTAAGGCAAAAATGAACAATACACAGAGTTACTAGTACAGGTCTGGGACCTGTTATCCAGAATGCTCAAGACCTGGTGTTTTTCCAGATAATGTGTCTTTCAGTAATTTCAAAGAGCCAGCAATTCACAATGGAACTGCTTTGAGATGAGCCATTTTTTCCTCCTCTTAACTGGAGGAGTCGTGGTGGGGCTTGGGTGTTTTACTATTATCATATCTATATACTAGGTGGGGCATGGGAGCATTTTAGCAATAAAAGTGTCAGGGAGTTGCTATCTGGTTACCTTCCTATTGTTGTTAGGCTACTGGCACTCCAACTTGCAGTACAGCAGTAAAGTGTGACTGAAGTTTATCAGAGCACAAGTCACATGACTGAGCCACCTCGGAAACAAACAACATGTCTAGCCTCATGTCAGATTTCAAAATTAAAAATCTGTTTGCTCTTTTAAAAAAGTGGATTTCAGTGCAGGATTCTGCTGGAGTAGCACTACTAACTGATCATTTTCAAAAGTATGTGACAGAATCCCTGTTAATGTGCAGCTGCTGGAACAGTTCATTGTAAAAAAAAAAAAAAAAAAAAACTGGCTTAATAGATAGGCTGTGCAAAATAGAAAATGTTTCTAATATAGTTAGTAATGTAATGTATAAAGGCTGGAGTGACTGGATGTGTAACATAATAGCCAGAACACTACTTCCTGCTTTTCAGCTCTCTAACTCTGAGTTAGTCAGTGACTTGAAGGGGGGCAACGTGGGACATAACTGTTCAGTGAGTTTGCAATTGATCCTCAACATTCAGCTCAGATTCAAAAGCAACAGGTATGACCCCAGGGCCGGAACTAGGGGTAGGCAGAGTAGGCACACAATGCATATTCTCTGCTGGTGCTGAATACCCGAACTCATTTCATTTTGGGAATGGTGATGTGGATTCAACTACAATAATTACTAAATCACAGTATAGCGTGTTGCTTGGTAAACTTGCTGCACACTGTGGCTAAGGCTTACGGAAACACTCTGAAAAGTAACGCCACATTATACCACTACATCGATTTTTTTCAAGCACAATAAAAATCATTGTGGTTAAGTAGCAATGTGTTTAAAAATAGTGATTGACTGCAAATATAAAGTGACAGGTCCACTGTTATCTAAAATGAATTACCACACAAAGACAGACAAACACTTTACTTACTCTCTACAAGGTCATCAAAGGTCACATAAAACAAGAAATAAAAAAGAAAATAAGTTTACCAAAACATTAAAATGACTACTTCATATATTATTTAGGTAGTACAACTACACGGCATTACAACAGAAATAAGCACCATCATAAAACTGCCATCCCCACTGCATTGAAGAAAACCAGGACTGTAAGAAACAGCTGAAAGGAAAACAGAATATTATATATGTAATGCACCTGCAAGCTATAATAGTGTCACACTGCACAGGTCGCATCTTTGTTGCAAGCTACTTGTGCCCCAGGTGTTGTAATCCATAGCAACCAACAAATATATGACTGTTTGCCATAGATCAGTTAAACCTAGTAATACATTTCCCCATTAAATGCACAAAACATTTGATATCTACCGTATATACTCGAGTATAAGCCGTCCCGAGTATAAGCAGAGGTACCTAATTTTACCTCCAAAAACTGGGAAAGCTTATTGACTCGAGTATAAGCCGAGGGTGAGAAATGCAGCAGCTTCTGGTAAGTTTCAATCAAAAAATTTAGGGTTTCTGCTCCCATTGGAGGTGCCGGCGTCTTGTTTTTGGATGCCGGCGACCATTCTTGGACGCCGGCGACTATTCTTGGATGCTGGCGACTATTCTTAGGCGTCGGCGACTATTCTTAGATGCCGGCGACCGTTTTTGCGCTTGACCCGAGTATAAGCCGAGGTAGCGTTTTTCAGCATATTTTGGGGGCTGAAAAACTCAGCTTATACTCGAGTATATACGGTATATTAAATTTGTGTATGAAAAGCAACCTGACTGCTACAACACAGCAGTAGTTTAAATATGGTGTTAATCCGAATTATGAACATGTGATGATGATATTGATCACAGTCAGTGTTTCTGGTTCGTGGCCCAGGCAACTAATTGTTATTGTAACTGCAGGTTACAGCTTGACAAAGCTAAATGGCAAATAACTGTAAGAAAGGCTGCAAAAATTAGTCACAAAGACCACGCTAAAATGATTAGATGACTGCCATCTAGAATACTAAAATTTAGAATAAATTAGATGGCCAACCAATGAAGCTGTAGAGGAGAATTCAACCCAAAAGTTAAAAAAACACTATACTCCCTCCTCCCCCCCAGCCTAGCGTCTACCCTGGGCAAATGGCCCTAACTCTTTATTTACCCCTCTGTGCAGATTCTGTCCAGTGGAGTTCACGGGCTCCATCTTCAGCTGCTTCGGTAACTTTCGGAATGAGACCAGCAAATCGGCAAGTCTCAGCGCATGCGCAGTTGTTGTGAAACAGAACGTTGCTCCAACTGCGCATGTGCCGCTATGCCGGTTTCATTCCGAAGATTACAGAAGAGAAGAAGATGGCTGCAGTGAACTCCGCTGGACAGAATCGGACATAGGGGTAAGTAAAGACTTAGGACTGAGGAAGTGGCAGGTGGCCACAAAACGCGTCGAGCATGCAGCCCATGGGGCACTCGGCACACAATTTGTACTTTGGATTTTAACTATGATGAAATAAACGTCACCTTTTAAATATATTTTTGATCACTCTTGGTGCTCCATCAATTGACTATTTTACCGCATTTACCTGGGCTAGCAGCTAGGCTGGGGGGGGAGGGGAGTCTATGTAGGGTAGTGGGGTAGGGTTTTTTTTTAACTTTTGGGTCTATGTAGGGTAGGGTTTTTTTAACTTTTGGGTTTAGTTCTCCTTTAACTGGCTGAAGTGTGATGTGTGGGAAATAAAATAGCATACTGGCCAATGTCCTATTTCAATGAAGGGGCAGATTTACTTAGGTTCACATGGCAAATTTGATTTCAAATTTTTCGAAACTCACAATTTTGAATTTAAAACCACCAATTCGAATGTGAGTTTTCGCTCACCTCGACCATGGAAACAGTTCTATTTCGATACTCCGCCACCTAAAAAATGCCAAGTTCATGTCGAAGTCAATGGCAGAGGTCTGTTTAATTATTTGAAGATGTCAATTGCATTCCTCTCATTCCTTTTTTTTTTTCCAGAGGAAAACTCGATTTGAATTCTATTCATGTCGTTCCTATTCAATAGAATGTTAGACGTTCGAGTTTTTTTCATAAATAACCTCCCTTTGGAGTTGTGAGTACTTTCAAATTTATGTCTAGAGAGACAAGCTTTCCTACAGGTCAAATCATTCACGGCTCAATCATGTGACCATACACCAAATGATTGATAGATTGTGAATAGACATAAGTGGTTATCTTTACTTAACTATTTCTTCCTGGTACACAGATACAAGCAATAGAAACATACCTTATTGAGATCTTCATGCAACCCATCCATTAAAAACAGCAGCAACTCCTGGGAATCTTGATGGCTGTTTCCAGCAAACTGATCATTAATTTTTCCGATTGTTATCTTAAAGTCCCTCGGACTGATACATTTGTACTGACCAGTCCATAATGCTTTCATAATACAGCCAAATTCCTCAGCCACTTCACCTTTATGACCCAACAGATTTGATCTGGAGAAACAGTAATCTATTTATATACATATAAAACAACAAAGAACCGTAATACGTGCAGATTAGAAGAAAGAAGAGGGAGGAAGAATATAAAAAGAAATGGTTAATTATATCAAAGGAATTAAGTTAGGAAAGCAATTGTTTAATTGGAAAGAAGTATAACTAGAACTAGGGGACCTAACAAGTTTGGAGGGAGCAGAATCACTCTTAAAGGGGTTGTCCACCTTTGAGATAACTTAGTATGATGTAGAGAGTGATATTCAGAGACAATTTGTAATTCGTTTTCATTTTATATTATTTAAAGAGATACTGACACCTGAAATTAAACTTTTTTTTACATCTATTATAATATTAGCTATGCAAGCTACTTCTAACTTTGCCATAAAGTATTTGCATGATGCTTTTACATTACCTGTCTGATCCCCCATGTTCCTGTATGAGGGGGCTGCCATATTTGTGCAGCAGGAGTCCGTTAGCATTAGAAACTGTAATTAACAGGCTGAGATGGGACAGTCAGGTTGGCAAAGTCAGAGTGTCAGAGAGTCAGGCTTAGGAACTTCAACTAAATTATATACAAAAACAAACCTCTCAGCAAAAAATGATCCACATGACCTATAGGTAACATTTAATGTACATTCATATGCTAAAATTCATTTTTTAGTGTCAGTATCACTTTAAGGTTTTTGAGTTATTTAGCTTTTTATTCAGCGACTCTCCAGTTTGCATTTTAAGCAACCTAGCAGCTAGGGTCCAAATTACCCTAGCAACCAGGCATTGAGACTGGAATAGAAAGATGAGTAATACAAATTAGTAATAACAATACATTTGTAGCCTTACAGAGAATTTGTTTTTAGAAGGGGTCAGTGACGCCCATTTAAAAGCTGCAAAGAGTCAGAAGAAAAAGGCAAATAATTAAAAAAAATAAATGAAAACAAATTGAAAAGTTACTTACAATTGGCCGTTCTATAATATACTAAAAACGTTACCTCAAAGGTGAACCACCCCAGGTCGCTAAGACAAAAATAATTAATATAACTGGCAGCTAGTACATTGCAGACTATGAGGATTACCTCAGCCAATGCAAGCAAGTAAGAATTCTTGCTTATGAATATGAATTCTGTAGTGCAAAAATGAAAACAGAATATAAGCTTTATCATACTGAAATAAGACATGTTCTAAAAACAATCAATGAGAAATACTGTAATCGCATACAGTACGGGGTCCATTATCCAGAAACGCAATATCCAAAAAGCTCATTATGAAAAGGCCATCTCCCACAGACTCCATTCTATTCAAATAATCCAGATTTTTAAAATTGATTTCCTTTTTCTCTGTAATAATAAAACAGTACCTTGTACTTGATTCAAACTAAGATAAAATGTATCCTTATTTGAAGCAGATAATGTTTAAATTATTCTCTAGTAGACGTAAAAGTATGAAGATCCATATCAGGGAAAGATCGGTTATCCAGCATTCTGGATAACAGATCCCATACCTGTATTTCAACCTCTGTCTGTCTTCATGCAGGAGTTAGGTGTTTGATTCTGAATGACAGTTAGGTCTAATATAGCATTTTAGGGGGCTAATTTGCCTAGAAAATGTATTAGTGCACACGCTCTTTTAAACTGTCAATGAAAATCTGCATGAGGAAAGAATGGAGAGATGATGAGATGAGGAAATAGAGAAGAGTAACTTGATTATTTTAGAAATAGGTAAGAATTTTTAACTGATTATATTTAGAAAGTTTCTTATTTCAGTTTGATGAATCTTATATTACATTTTTATATTTTGTGATAGTTCCCTTTAATTCACTTTTATTTCAGCTTTCCTTTTTAAATATTTACTTTTTAAATGCTCACGATAAATGGTTAAAATAAGGATGTGACATAGATAGGAGGGATGCACCGAAACCAGGATTCGATTCAGGATTCCGTTTTTTTCAGCAGGATTCGGATTTGCCCGAATCATTCTGTCTGGTGCATCTCTAATAGATAGTGGCTTAAAGAATCCAAAGGAATTCAGTCAACATAATTATAAACTTCCCTCCTCACTGGAGGACCGGACAAGAATTTTTTTCGTTGGGAGCTTAAGGTTCTATTTAACATACCTGTTGATATCTGCTTGGTAAAAATTTTTATTGAAGTACTCAGTTAAATGTGGAGTGTTGCAAAGACACTGTAAGATGGAATTCATATAACAAGTATTTCCAAGGTTTCTGAGTCCAGTTAGAGCTGGACCAGCACCACCAAACACAGGATTAAGACTTCGGATCTTAGATGCTGGTAGCTTTGTGATTTCAGCTTTGGTATTGAGTATCGATGGTCTGTAAAAAAACATAGTAATATTACTAACTTGCTCTTCCAACAGAATAAAATAAGGGGGTAGACACAGTCTACAGATTAGAACAAATATTATATTTTAAGATTTAATCTGTGCTTCCTACTTTGTACACACGGTAATTATCCTGCTGAAACAGGAAACACCTCATGCCAGAATGTAAAATCCATACAGAAATGATTAGGCAGAAACGGGTGAGAACTCACTGGCCTGCACACAGACCTGACTTCAACTCAACAGCCAGGACTGACTGGCCAACATTAGTCTCCAACCATGTTAGAATGAAAGCAAATCCCACCAACAATGTGCCAATGTTTAGTGAAAAGCCTTCCCAGAAGAAGAGGGCAAAGGCTGTTTCGGCAGCAAAAAGCAGACCAGCATCATATATTAAAATTATGCATGTCTCATTTTTGGTTTTGGAATGAGAAGCTGGAGTGGGTGATGTCCACATATAATGTATATAAATAAAACAAATACACTATGATACTCCCCCCTTTACTACAAGGACTGGTAACAGCATAATAATATATGAATGTGTTCAACTGTAAAGTTACCATAAAAGTCAGGATTGAAAGACTGGCTTACTTGTTTTCACGGTTAATATGAGGCATTGGTTTCTTCTTGTCTTCATCCTTCATGGCTTGTGTTAAATCAGGTGATGAGTAAGATCGCTTAAGCTTGGTCTGTTCTCTATCATTGTCAGAGTGTACCTGTACCTTGGCTTTTTGAGTTGGAGTGGTTGAAGGGGTGGAGGAAGCAGCCATTTCAGGAGGATACATATGAACTGTGTGTGTTGGTGAATGATAGTATCGGTAGGTTCCAGTTACAGCATCAAGGAACTAAATAGAAAAAGTACATTTTGGTTAGAAACAAATTAAATGCCTGCTACAGCATGTCAAAATAGCAGTCTCAATAAGATTTTGCTCAAAGAATTGCCAAAATAGATAAAAATGGTAAAGTATGACACTTCTTTACTTATTATGATGACACAATAGCATGAAATTGTGCAGTTTTACCTTCACCCAACCGTCTGGCATTCCCGGAACCGTTCTACCCATCTCCTCACTTCTTGCTCGAACTAAAGGCTCCCGCTAAAAAAATAAATAAGAAAAACATGTATGAGCAATACATGTACAAATTAAAATCTTGTTACTAAGAAAGATAAATAAACTTGAAATCCCTTTTCCTCCTTATTCATACAGTCAGAGAAACAAGCTCACATGAACAAACCATTTAATCTTACATATGGCCAGGGGAAACCAAATATATTTAAACTTTAAAGTAGTTTTTTTTAAACTTAAAATAGAATATCATAACACACTTCTGCAGTTTGCATTCATTAGAGGTTTCTGAAATATTTGCGTTTTTACACACAGAGAGACAGAGAGAGAGAGACAGAGAGAGAGAGAGAGAGAGAGAGAGAGAGAGAGAGAGAGAGAGAGAGAGAGAGAGAGAGAGAGAGAGATTGTAACAAAGCAGCTGGGGTAGTTATAGATGGGCAATACAGTATGTTTCTCCCAGGGTGTTATATAATACAACACCCTGGAACATGGAATAATATTAATACAGATCAAAGTTGCAAGGTAATTGCTGCAGCTAAAGTACCTGACTGACCTTGGGAGGAAGGACCCCTCCCACCTCAGGTTCTTTTGTTAAGTTGGCGTTGGGGAAGCCACCCAACTGTAGTTAGGCTGCCAACTGTGCTTAGCTAGCGCTCTTGTGCAAGGGTTTATTTTTCCTTGTTTCATTTCTTTGTGTGCTTGTTACCAAAGACCCTGTAACAGAATAAACTGCAGGCATGACTTCTGTGACTGCTTTGTTTACCCTACAGGATTGTGGAAAGCGGCCCCAAGACACTGACCCAGCTACCCCTATAGGTCTAGTTGTCACAATATATAATATACACATATATATATTGCAGAAATCAACATGCAGAATTCTTACTTTTGGTTTGTCTTCTTCACAGCTGTCTTTTGTGATCACATCAGATTTATGTTCTTCTCTATTTGCAGGAGGCTGTAAAAAGAAGTTATATGTTGTTATTATTGTCATATTTATGACATTTTGTCCTTAAACATCTAGTAATGGTAGCACTAAGTTTCAGAAAACAGTTTAACTTTCCATTGCATTCATAATAAAAGCATTACTAAATGTATTGAGAACAATGATACACATGGACGTATATGTCACCAATCCTACATGAAGTAACTAGTGATGGCTAGTTAGTCTGGGGTAATCCTAATCCATAAAATTTGTGTACTGTCTACTGAAGGCTATTTCACAGTTAGACACTCATATACACACTTACCCCTGTATGTTAGTAAGATGTTTTCTTTTAAACAGCTGACCAGTAAATGCGACCTGTTGCATGGTTGCTATGGGTTACTAGGCAAACTTAACGACTTATTATATCACCCCTTAAAGGAGAAGGAAACCCCTAGGCACAAAAGCCGTCCACCCTCCCCTGTGTTGCCCCCCTCCCTCCTGGCCTACCTGTCCCCCCTAACTTGTTACTCACAAACTTTGTGACTTTCGGGAGCATGCGCAGTAGATCCTTACCGGTAAATCCCTCTACTGCGCATGCGCCACCAAATGCCGGCGAATACAGGAAGAATAGCTCACGGGCGAACATGGCTGCCATGAACTCAACAAGAGAGGAACTGCCATGAGTAAAAAAGTTAGGGGCATTTGCCCGGGGGGGGGGGGTGATTTTAGCGCCGAAGGAGTTGAATTCTCCTTTAAAGGAGGAGTTTTAAACATGCACTGGAAACAAATGCACAGGATAATAGGTACTACTTCTTAAAAGTAGAGGGAAGAAAAAAAGAAGTACACTGCTTGTGTGCATAATGTTTTAAAGTCATGGGGACACGTGTTTCTAGATGGAGGCAACTAAAAGCAATTTGCACACCTACTACCATTAGAACACACTGTATAGAAAGCAATGGCAAATTGTTTATTAATAGAGTAATTGCCTTATTCCACATTTCTATAGGTCGATAACCAGTGAAAATTAGTGATTAGTTCCCTTCATTTGATAGCCTTTAAAAAAATAGTTTGCAGTACAAATCAACACTTAGCTCAGGAAGTAGCAAATAAATGTGTTCTACTACAACTACAATTTTGGAAACCTATAGGTCTGTTAATGATTCAGGAAGTGCGTTTTGTAAAAATGTTATTTGGGATAAAATGTTTTCTGTGTTCACCTCTATAGAACAATTCAACAAACGCAGGTTTGGATGGAGCACATAACTCGCAGGCTCTGCTGCAAACAAATTTATTGAATCACAACATGTTTCGGATCACATGGATCCTTTTTCAAGTCATGTGATCCAAAACATGTTGTGATTCAATAAATTTGTTTGCGGCAGAGCCTGTGAGTTATGTGCTCTATCCAGACCTATGTTTGTTGAATTGTTTGTGGGTCTCCTGGTGTGGCCTGACTGGAGAGTGAGCACGGTACACAGGTGAAGGTGACTGAACTAATTTGCTGAAAGTTTCACCCCTATAGAAACAGGTCACGTCTGTTAATGAGCAAAATTACCCCTTGAGGAGGAACAGAAGAATCAATATTTTTCTTTTTATCATCAGGGGAGGGTTTATCAGTATACAGCCTTTTTGTCTCCGCAGGTTCTTTTCCAGCAGCAATTAGGTGTTTTTTATCAAACTCCTCCTTTTTGTGCAATTCATTCTTTTCAGATTCTTTCTCATCATTCCTCTTTGTGTTCTCTTTTTCTTCATGTGCACAGGCATTATCAGTTTTGTCTTCTGCATTCAATTCTAATTTCCCTTTGATTTCTTCACTCTTTTCCTTTATGTTTTTATCAAACTGAACATGGATATCAGATTTAACTGATCTGGAGTCTAGTGATGGTTTTGTGGAACGGTCTGGGATAGGCTTTCCATTTTGCATTGGCTGTTTTTCTTTGGCTTCATGCTTAAATTTTGAGGTGCTATCAGTAACTTTCACTGAGGGTTTCTTTGTCCGATCAATCTAATGGATATAATTAAAAAGATCAAATATTTCATGAATGGTTGCTACAACAAAACCAAAAAACAATTCTGTGACCTTAAAGAAAATAAAACAGGAATTTATCTCAACAGTCAGCATTTAAAATGTATGTCTATCTTTTATGAAAGTGAGCATATCAACGTAATATCAACTCTCTCTCTCGCTAATCAGAAATAAAGACTGTTTTCATTTACTTTCTATTTGCAACTTTTTTCATAATTTCATTTTTCACCCTCTGATGTCTTTCGGAAGCAGCTCTGGGTGGGGGGTTCTGACTCTGTAGCTGTTCTAAAGTGATAAATTAAGTTGATACATTTCTTATCTTTGTCCCTGTTGATTTCTTCTTGAATTTCATCAAAGGCAGCTGATTTAGATTCAGCACATTGGTCACTGAGCTGCCAGACTGAAGCACCAGAGACCAGAATACTTCAATTTTGGAAAAACATGTTTAAATAATTAAAAATGGAAAGTAATTGAAAAAAAAGTCTTTACTACTAATGAACAGTCTGAAAACAATTGAAAAAAATGTTTGGAAGGTGAACAACCCCTTTAACAAAATTTGTTTACCAATATTTATCTCACAAATATACCTACTTGAGGAATCATTTTCACAGTATTCTGTGGGTGACATACATTCACAGAATCTGTCTGAACTTCAGGTACAGGGTCATCTTTTAGTATTACATCAACAGATTCCTCTTGTGTTTTAACTGCATTTATAACATCCTCATTGTTGCTTTCTTTGATGTATACAGGGGGTAGCTCTACTTGGGCAAGAGATGGCGGAGCTGTTGGTTCTTCTAGAGATGGATAACTGAAGTCCACTAAGAAAAAGGGGACAAAAAGTTATTTACATTTACAATTACATATTTATTTCACATTTCCTGGATTGTATTTGTAATAACATACAATGGTATTCCATTACACGTGCATCTCTCTCTGCAATAGCTCTTAGCACTTAGGTTTCTAATCAGATTCACCACATGACTCACTTTTACGTCAAAGGCATGTCTCAGAATAACTGTTAAAAGCTTTCCCATTTGTGTAAGGCAATGTGTGAATGCTGAGAGCTATGTTTCTGTCTTCTTCCTCAGTAAAAATGGCAGAAACAAAATACAGAGAATGCTCAGATTGGTCGCCATAACTAGTGATTTTCTGGAATTATGCAAACTACCTGTATATAAAATAGTCATGACCCCAAAACATAGAGACACCCGTTTTGCTTCCAAAAAGCCATAAGATTCCTGATGTCCTACTGTTTTTCTGTGAAAATAGAGGCCAGTGAAGTTTTCTGCAAACAGGAGCACAGGTCCAGGTTGTCAGGAAAGTGATTATAATCACTGGGGGTTCTTAAAATGTTACTGAAAAATGTTCTTTTCAACTTGTAGCTCATGTTATAATTATTGTAAAGGAGAACCCTGGAGCGATCTTCCTACTTTGCATCAGTAAATAGCCAAACTTAAGCAAAAAGCCATCTTTTTCACTTATTGCGCAAATTATGAAAAAAAAAATAATAATAAAGTTTTAGGACATCCTTCCTCCTAAATGGAAAGGAACCCTATTTATATAAAGTAGTCACATTTCAGAGGTCTTCCTCTTCCTGAACTACATTACAATCGCGACCCCAGTACTGCAGTGCACCACATAGAGATTGGAGTGGCCATCTTGGCCACTTGCTATATTTTTCCCAGCTATTTGGCAGCCTGGGATATGTGCAGCTGAACCCAATCTGCTTCTGATTTTCAATAGCACATGCTACTGGTCAGCCTTTCTTTCTGGGAAAAAGGTGAAGTGGTCAGAGATGGTGCCAACCCAGCTGCACTACTCTGCATTTTATTATGGTAAGCAGGGCAGTACTGAGGGGTGACTATAGTGTTGTTTGGCAGGGGAGAATAAGGTCTCCTTTAAAGGGGACCCGTCAAGCACAAAAAATATTCAAAATCCTATTTTATTACATTAGTCAAGCATAATGAACTTTAATTACACTATATAAATTATTTAAATCTTGCTTCCTTCAGTCTGAGATTTTAAAATTATAGCAAGCAGGCAGTAGCCATTTTGTGCACATGGTTATTAAGACAAGCCTTGTATCATCACGGAATCTTGTTTGTGCACCAGAATGAGGGACCCGATGTCCATCCCCATGCCCTTACTACACATTTAAATGGTAAAGAGAATGGGGGAATGTGTGGAAAGCAGTGACATCTAAGAAGTGCTGAATGGAAAGTGAAAGTAATTGTCTGCCCCACCTCTATGCCCAGGGCATATTGAAGTGGCAGACAATATTTGATTGACAGCTGAGATTTTTAAATGAGCTTATAACAGCTTTGAATGCTTTCATAAAAATTGAATTTCATCTTTAATTTGAAAAGGACTTTTATTATACAGATTTTTGTGTCTGGGTGACAGGTCCACTTTAAGCAAATCTTATTATGCACATCAGTAGAGAACCAAATCGGAATCCTTATTTGCATATGCAAATGATCAAAGTGCCAGGGAACACAAAGTCTTTGTGTCATTAGCAAATTCTGCAATCATATGCAGTGATGTGATTTTAAGGGTTCAGATTTGCTTCATCCATGGACTTTGAATTTACTGAATCCAAATCCTGCCAAGAGCGGCTTGGATTTGTACAAATTCAGAAGTCTGGGATTTGATGCATTGCTATTTATTAGTTGAATTTTTGCAACAGATAGGTCAAAAGGATAAAGTACAATATGGCAACTTTGATGTTTCTTGCTTGTAAATGACAGATATTAACTTACATGACAGAGACACAGATTCCTGTTTTCTTTTTCTGGGCACAGTCACTTTCCCATTTGTTGTGAACATGGGATAACAAAGAAGCCAATTTTCATAACCACCTTCCAAAACCAATGGTTCACTCTGAAGGATTATTTTTGTTTCCCACTGTACAAAAAACCAGAGTAAGATCATATGTTAAACTGGAAAACAATACAAAACATTTAAACACATTTTGTTGCACCTCTATGTAAGTTCTACTTTCTTAGAATAGTCTGTAATGCTAAGGCAGGGCTGCCCAAAATGTAGATCGGGATCTACCAGTAGACCCTTAGCTGGTGATCAGTAGATCTCAAGACACTGTCAACAAACAACATGTCTAAATTACCCTCCTATTTCATGCTTTTCATTCAGATATTTTTCACTTTAAGGTTACATAAGAAATAGTTGTTTGTTAACTATAGCAATATACATTTTCTCATAAATCAATATATAAGTAATATTTTCCTTGGAGCAGAATGCTAACAATGCTTTTATGGATGTAGATCATAATGGGACAACATCACTAAAAGTAGACCTCGCATTAGTTAAGTATGGGCACTCCTGTGCTAAAGTAATGCACATTTTTTTAGCGTAAAGGACTGTGACAGGGACCTTAGACTGATGAGAATGATGAAGAATCTCTGTAAAGCATGCAGAAATGTGTTGGTGCTACAGAAATAACAGATTAATAAAAATTAAAAGTTTGAATATTATGATACACCTGCCTGTGTGTACTCAACCGAAGAAAAATCAATGGAAGTTAGGCATGAACAAAATTCATACTTTTTTTTTTGATTTGCTTGAATACTGAATACGAAACCCTCACACCTAATGGCCTAAATAGAGAGTATGAGTTACATACTATTTTATGAAAAAAGATATTCAGTTGTTTTTTTTATTGTTGTGTTTTTACAGGTAATTGATCCCAGCACATACTATTGAAGAAAAGCTGAATAGCTCTTTGCCAAGTGGCTACATTTAAAATGGATACAAGTATGCTTTATATTGTATACAAATTGCTGTTACTTTGTTGCTACTATGTCAATAGATGGCGCTGTTTTTACTTGTTTAAAAGGAAATCTTTGTGACCAGGTGTGTTAGCTTGATAAAGAGCCAGAGATGGCTCGAAACGTTGCTACGATTGGTCTATGCCATGTTTGAATAAAGGCCTTTTTATCATATCAAGAAGGTGCTGTTCTTGTCTATACTGAATACTGAATACTACCCTAAAGATTCAGCAGAATGATGAATGGAATCCTAACCATAATTTACATATCAGAAAAATAAATACATTACATCATTTGTGAACAAAACATAGTGTTCAGTTGCCCAGAGCTTTGAAAAACTCACATTATTTAAATACTTGATTTAATGCATCCCTAATTTAATTAGTGTTCAACCAGTGTTTAATCAACTTATTTTAATATCTGAATGTTTATCAGATAAGCGATAAAACACCATTGTACTGGACAGGGCTTATCTGTTATGTGCTATGTAACCTGTGTCTTTTCTCCTTTATCCAGCTTGAATGGCTGCCCCCCATGGCTACACAGCAGCTTGTTTATATAAATGATAATAGTCTTTCTGAAGAAAATGTACTGTTGCAGAGCAACAATACATTATATTACTTTGATACACTCTCAGTTTTTGGTGTTACTGATATTTTAAAGGAGAAGGAAAGTCACCTTGCACTTGGGGGTGCCAAATGTTAGGCACCCCCAAGTGATTGTATCTACTTACCTGAAACCCAGGGCCGGTGTTCCTAACAGAAAACTGCACCGGCCCAGGGTTATGCACCGAATCCACAATTTTGGATTCGGCCGAGCCCCTGAATCCTTTGTGAAACATTCAGCCGAATACCGAACCCTAATTTGCATATGCAAATTAGGGGTGAGAAGGGGAAAAACATGATTTACCTCCTTGTTTTCTGGGAACAAAAACGCGATTTCCCTCCCGCCCCTAATTTGCATATGCAAATGAGGATTCGGTTCGGCTGGGCAGAAGGATTCGGCAGAATCCGAATCCTGCTGAAAAGGACCGAATCATGGCCGAATCCCGAACCGAATCCTGGATTTGGTGCATCCCTAATTTTAAGTAAGCAATAAACTATAATTGACTTAGGGGCAGATTTACTAAGCTCGAGTGTATTTTCGAAGTTAAAAAAGTTCGAATTTCAAAGTAAATTTTTGGCTATATTGACTATTCAACTTTGATTTGAACGATTCGAAGTAAAAATTGTTTGAATATTCGACCATTCGATAATCGAAGTACTGTCTCTTTAAAAAAAAAACAACTTCATACTTCGCCAAATTAAAGCTACCGAAGTGCAATGTTAGCCTATGGGGACCTTCCAGAGCACTTTTCTAAGTTTTTTTTGGTCGAATAAAAATCCTTCAATTGATCGCTAAAAAACGGTGAAAAATCCTTCAACTTTGATATCCGAAGTCGAAGGATTTCAATTCAAGGGTCGAATTTCGAAGTTCGACCCTTAGTAAATCTGCCCCTTAATGTAATGAACATTTGGAGAAAAGTTTAATTTATGTACAAACTGGTTCCTGTCATTTTGGTTGGACTGCAGGATAATTTTTGTACTACCCAAGTAATTTGTCCTAGGACTCGGAATCATTAAAGTACTTTTCAAATGCAAATTCCTTAGTTTCTAGCAACCTTGGAATTGTTCAATTTTTTCTCACCTTAAAAAGAGCATCTTTTAAGCTCTGAAGTGTTGTGCCAATTTTTAAGTCATTTACAGAGCTGAACCAATCAAGCAATATAATGTAATCAACTTGACCTCTTTTATTCCACATTTGTTTAGATGCATCAGGTAGATTCATTTCAATCTTTCCTGAGGTGAATCTGGAAAAAAATTAAATAAAATAAAAATGACCAAATGTGTAAGGTAACCACCCCCGACCAATGTACGAATGTTATTAAAATAATACCCTGGGGTTATGGCCTCCTGTGGCACACTCATGGAAGTTTGAATATGAGACTCCTGAAAATCTTTTGTACTCCGAACATCCATTATAATTATACTGATATTATGATCATTTGTCATCTCAAAAAGCTTTTCAGCTGTAATAGCTCCACGAGGCACTATAAACACAGGGGGTACAGGGGAATAACACAGAAATGGTTATAAACTTGAATTCTCTCATCCTTTACTCTCCTTAGAGTGATGCTCTTCAAAATACTAATGTACATTAAAAGGTATGTTCATGTTGATCTTTTTCGCTGGTAGGTCTGCTTTTCTAAATAATTGCTGCTTTAAGTTCTTAAACCTGATTGTTTTGCCAACCTGACTGTCCCTTCTCAACCTGTCTGGTATAGCTTCTAATGCTACTGACTACTGATCCACACATATGGCAAACATAGGGTATTAGACAGGTAATGCAAAAGCATTGGGCAAATTATTTTAAGACAAAATTAAAAATAGCATGCAAAGACAATGTTATGATAGATGTAGAAGGTTTAATTTCTGGTGTCATTATCTCTTTACAAGGATGACTCCCTTTGATCATTTCTCCACACCAGCCATGGCGGTAATTAATTGATACGTGGGACATACGGCACAGGTTCAGAAATAGTTTTTGTTTCAAAAGTGAACACATGCTAAACATGCATACTTTCATTTAGTACAACATAGACTGAAAAGATAAAAATGGAGTACAGTGTGGCAGACAAAACAAAGCATCAATAAAATGTAGTTATATAAAGTACAACATATGAAATATAATTTAAAAAGTAGGGATGCACCGAATCCACTACTTTGGATTTGGCCGAACCCCCCAATCCTTCCCGAAAGATTCGGCCGAATACCGAACCAAATCCGAATCCTAATTTGCATATGCAAAGGGGAAAACATTTTTTACCTCTTTGTTTTGTGACAAAAAGTCACATGATTTCCCTCCCGCCCCTAATTAGCATATGCAAATTAGGATTCAGATTCAGTTCGGCTGGGCATAAGGATTTGGCCGAATCTGAATCCTGCTGAAAAAGGCCGAATCACGAACTGAATCCTGGATTCGGTGCATCCCTATTAAAAAGTACACGCACACAGCAAAACCTCAATTTTACATGCCCCAATTTTAAGTTTTGCCAAATTCAGACTTCACAAGTAAGGAACTCCTTAATTAAGCTAATTACTCTAGATTAAATTTCTGTTCTGTTGACAATAAATACATTAAATATATATACATATAAATGATACATAGAACCTCATTCCTTGTAAGGCCTCATGCTTCTGCTGCCTTTGGTAAAGTTTGATTTTCACAATCAGCTAATAATTGGGGCCCTTTGAGGGGGCAGTCATGCTAACTTAGTAGTATGGGGCTTAATGATTACTGATTGTGTACCTGCAGTTACTCATAACAAGAAGTCGGATTCTTGTTTTCATTTTTTTTTTAATTTGTAGTAAACTGAGCCACAATTTTTGCTGATTGATTGCTTTTGAGAACTAAACTTTTAGTAAATGTACTCTCCAGTGTCCACTGATATAAGCACTGTTACAACCTAAGACAAGTCAGCACCACATACAACATAAGTGTAATCATACTGATAAATTACAAACTTTTATCGATCTGTAAATTTAAAGCAGAAAATAACAAAGATTACCTTTTGTAGGTTCTGGCTGCTTTGACAGAACTTCACTTTTTCCCCCATTCATCTATGTGATTACAAAAAAGGGAAATTGTTGTAGCACAACCTAGAGAAAGGCTTCTATAAGACTATGGGGGAATTCACAAAAGAGTTGCTATTGAGACAAAATAAAAGTGGAGAGAAAAATGTCTGATTTCACTCCAAATTCACAAACCTCTATCTCCACTTTTGTGAATTTGTCTTTTAAACAGACAGTTTTTAGATTTTGTCTTTTGCATGACATTTTATCTGAATTTGTCTTTAGGGTCAGTCAGTCATCAAATTGGAATTTCTGGGGGAGGGGGTTTATCTTACCTATGAAAATTATACATCATTTATTTCAGGATAACCTGGGCTTTCTAAATCTGACTACATGTTTGTGTAATTCCACTTCTGTAACAAGATATAAGGGTCTATAAGGAAGGTTTTACTTTTCCTTTAGATTTAAATGGTATAGTCATTCAATATTGCCTCATTCATTAAGCTAAAACTAGTAAAATAACGCAAATGTGAGTTAAAACTTTTTACATATAAAATTGTATAAAATACACTTTTTTTTTAAAATGTAATCAGTGTTTTACTTGTTTTGTTAATGAGGCTTTTACACCTATAGGGTTAGACGGAAATTTGTGCCCAGACTATAAAATGCTAATCCCTATTAATATGATAACAATTCATCAATGGGGCATCTACAAGAGGTGTGAAATGAAGATTGGCTGAACCAAAGCAGAGCAAATTATTTTAGAATTCATCTGACATATGGGGAATAGTTACACTGAGCTTTACTCCGTTTTTAAAAAGTCGGGAGAAAATGTTGTTTAAAATGTCGTTTTTATGTCGTTTGAAAGACAAATTCATAAAAGTGTCAGTAAACTGTCTTTCTTTCACTAAATAATTGAAAGTGGCGACTGAGTCACTGTTTCTGTTTTCGAATATGGAGAAAGTATTTTACACCAGTTTACCACCACTTTTACTCCAAAAATGGGTCCTCTCCACTTTTGTGAATTCCCCCTATGTATGTCCGTGACCAGGATTTGCCTTCAGAAAAAATTAATAGTAAATAACATGACTGGGATGTGTTTGTTCAGCATTAAAAGAGATTATAGTTACTGCTGATAAAATGCTTAAAACTAGTCAGGAATTTCCATGTAGGGGTGAACATGATAGTGGGTTGATTGGCACAAGATGCCAGAGCAGCCTATACAGCTTCAGAATGAGCAATAGTTCCATACATCACTGGACTGGCCTAAATTTTAGGAGGTCAGTTTGCAGAGTTTTTAACTAAAGCTATTGAAAGCTTTACCGTCTCATTTTTATTAAGCTGACTGGGTACATCTTCAGGAAACTCTTTGGGAAATAGTTTTGCCTCCTTTTTCTTCAGGTCTTCTTGCCTTTCCATGTCCTCTATTTTTTTCCGTACTTCAGCTTCTTCATATCTATGTCAACATACAACGAGGACATTATATACATGCATATTTAACATAACGGAAAAAACTATTTATGATGTGATCCTGAATAAATGGTATTTTACCAGGAGAGGCAAAAAGAGAGAATGTGTTTCTTATGCCTGAAAATAATAATGTTTTATACAGAACATAGGGATGTGAATAGGGAACTCCTATGAACAAATTGCCCTCAAAAGAAATCCAGTGTCTGAAGGACTGAAGATTTAAAGCTACTATAGTACACAGGAAATTTTCCTTTTGGGATGCTAATAGCATTGCCATGAGGGAGTGTTTTGTTCCTGCATATGCTACCCTATTTGTGGGTTATTGAGAGAGCAGAGAAAGTACAGGTAGTGGACCTGTTATCCAGAATGCTTGGGGACCTGGGTTTTTTTTTTTTTTTTTTTGGACAACAGATCTTTCAGAATTTGCATCTTTATAGCTAAATTCTACTAGAAAATCATGTAAACATTAAATGAATCCAATATGCTTTTGTTTCCAATAAGGATTAATTATATCTTAGTTTGGATCAAGTACAAAGTAATGTTTTATTATTACAGAGTAAAAGGAAATCATTTTAAAAAATTTGGATTATTTGATTATAATGGAGTCTATGGGAGACGGTCTTTCCGTAATTCGGGGGTTTCTGGATAATGGGATTCCGGATAACAGATCCCATACCCGTACCTGCATGCTTCTAGCTTGCAGCTTTAGTAACAGCATTGAAATTTGAAAAAAATGACATTTCATTAACAAAAGAAACCCTTTATTACTTACCTATTTTTAAGGCTTTCTGAGAGTTTTTCAGCTTCTTCAACAGACTTTAAGATAGTGGAGGGACCAAGTAAGGACTTATAATAGTCCTATAATTGAAGCAGACTAATTATGAGTACTACTATGCAAGTAAATTATGTAAAATAACTTCCAAAAGTTCACTCTACTTAGAAATGCACGGAATTCACTCCTATGCCAAATACATGAACCCTTCATTTAATGTAATATTTGAGCTTTGAAAAACTGACGGCAAATAAGTAATTATTACATTTTTCATTAGGTTTAATTTGTTGTATTTAATATTGAAATTTCAAATATCAGTAGTCCGATTTCTTGAGTGAGCTTCCAGCTTATGAGGCAAAATGATAAGCTACCTGACAGATATCCGAGTGAGGCTCAGCCAGATATATTTTGGGAAAGCTGGTAAAGTTTGTTGGGACAAGGCTGGATTGGCATCCAAAATGATTCAATCACTGCTCTGGTGGTCAAAAAGTACAACTGAGAGTAGAACCTGGTAGAACCTATTACTTTGGGGGTTAAATCAAATAATAAAACCACTGCCAGCAGAATATGTTTAAATACAGGCAATGGGTGCTATCAAGTTGGACAAAAGTAGCTGCCAGTATCTGTACATCTATGAATAGGAATGCCCATCCAAGGTCTATACAAGTAGGCCTGTGAAAACAATTAGTATCTATCAGTATTATAAATATTAACAAGGGCAAATGCTGCCATGAGGCAAGCTGCAGGCTCCGTATATAACTGGGGGTAGCAAAAAGCAAAACTACGCTCTTTGCACTAGTGAAGCAGCCACCCCCTCCGACCTGAAGTGTAAAAGGTAGCAGCACTGAGAAGGCTGCCTCTCAGAAACACAGAGGCTATATTGCTCCTGCATATTAATATTTCCATTGGAAAATAAGAATGGCATTAAAAACAATGATTTAGAGGCACTTTATAATGAAAATGACTACAAAGGAATTGATGGCTGGCACCAAATCATCCAAAAACCAAACAGTTTTTGGTTGAGATTCAGCTTGGATCAACACAAAATCATGTCCCTTTAAAGATCTGGGCACCTGAATTCGACAATTTTTATTTATAAATTATGCAATTCTTTGCTTTATATTAAATTACAGTATTCACATCAGGTATTGATGTGGCTTGGAACTTGGCCAAATCCCTAAATAAGGGATATGGTGCATCCTAAGACACAGTAGTATAAAACTGTCACATAAATTAAAATGGACACTACCTGGTTTTGCTTGAAATCTGATCTTTTTTTAAGCAGTTCAAACACAAATAAATATTTCATATACAAGACATAGGCTTTTTCTTCATCTCCTTCCAGTCTGCACTCTTCTGCTTTTTGAAATATTTTACAAGCAGAGGAAACATAGCTTTAGAGAGAAAATACACAAATTAGAATCATTTACAGTTATCAAACAATTAAACACTTATTATAATGTAAAACAAGTATAGTATGGTGTTTTTCAAGAAACTTAAAGCATGCTAAAATAAAACCATGTGAAATAAAATGGACTATACACAATTCATATTCCATTAAAAAGATGTATTCTGTGCTCTAATTATTCCTGCTCTATATTTGTATTTAAGTATTGCAAAGTTCTACACAGGCATTATCTGCGTCTTAGCAGTAACAAATAAAAAAGGGTAACTTGCGCCCTCAAACTATGCCCTCATATGGAACACTATAAAATATGTAGATCATGCCATAAACATATTGACTAGCCCTACATAAAAACTGAAAAAAGGGAATGCCCTGGAACAAAAGAATACATCAATAATCAAACACTTCCAAAATAAAATAGACTCTCAACAAATTATACACAGCAAAAAGTATACAGAATAGTTTTGGGTTTAAATGATACAACATGATGAGATTTCTATGCCATTTATAATAAAATAAGGGTATGCACCCATTTTAGATTCAAGCCATCATTCATTCATTTATTCTTACTGATTTTATATAGCATTTAAGCACATTTCATCAGTCATTCGAGAGCTGCATTTCTTGAAATCAACAGGAGATAAATAAACCTCAGTGCGGAATAACTTAAGACAATACTTTTTACTTGAAGTAAATATAAACCATATTAAATAGGGTTGATAGGATAAATGGATGGAGTATTCCTTTAAATATAGGAACAAAATACATGGTATAATTATATGGCTAACAAAGAATTAAGTAATCGTAGAATTCTGAGACATTGCTATGCAAATAAAAGGGAAAGATTAAATACCTTTTAGTGCTAGTCTTGTCAGGCTTTACTTCAGCTTTCTTCTTAAGATCTGATAGAGAGCTAGAGAGATACAGTTCTTTGGGAAGTGCCGATACTGTAGGCATGATGAGCTGCAAATTCCCCTCTTTATCAATAAACAGCTTTTTTTGGTGTTAAATTATTCCTTTATGGAACATTTACAAGCATTATAGGTGAACAACTGTAGGACCAAACAAAATAAAGACCTGCAAAAAAATGTAGAAGGTTTTCACATGTTTATATTTAAACACATACCTCACTTATGAGATCATGCATTTTGGCAACAAATAGTGTCTCACTTAGGGGCAGATTTATCAGGGGTCGAATTTCGAAGTTAAAAAAACTTTAAAAAATGCATTAGAAGGTCCCCATAGACTAACATAGCACTTTGGCAGGTTTAATTTGGCGAACTATTGAAGTCGAAGTTTTTTTTAAAGAGACAGTACTTTGATTATCGAATATTCAAACTATTTTACTTCACTTCGACCCTTGATAAATCTGCCCCTTAGTGAAACTGACACGTTCCTTTAAAAATGGGAACGTGTCTGTATCAGTGAAAAGAAGCTGCACACTAAATCTAAGCAGCTAAAAGCTCCCCAAAGCTGCCCTCGAGCCCAAACTATCCTGTGAAAAGTACAAGAGGATACAACAGAAACGCCATTGCTCAAAGGACCCTGAAGCACAATGAAAGAACATGATCCTGGCGGCTGCTCCAAAACTCCTATTGTACAATCATTACTTAAAGGAAAACTATACCCCCCAAACAATGTAGGTCTCTATAGAAAGATATTGCATAAAACAGCTCATATGTAAAATAATGCTTCATGTAAATAAACCATTTTCATAATAATATACTTTTCTAGTAGTATGTGCCATTGGGTAATCATAAATAGAAAATTGCCATTTTAAAAAATATGGGCCGCCCCCTGGGATCGTAGGATTCACTGTACTCACAAACATACCAACAAACCATACATGTTAGGTCACATGAGCCAATTAACAGACAGAGTTGTGTCTTTTGCTTCCACACTTCTTCCTGTTACAGTTAGAGTTGAAGTATTTCTGGTCAGGTGATCTCTGAGGCAGCACAGATAGAGTCACGAAATGGTGGCTCAAGACAAGAGATGTAAAAGGGTAATATTTACTCAAATATATATTCCAGTTTGATAAGATTCTTTAATATGCCACTTAATATGATATGAACTATCTGTTGCTTAAGTGTTCATTTTGGGGGTATAGTTTTCCTTTAACAGAACTTGTAGACTCCAGAACAGAGTGATGGTGCAACATAAGTTTTTGAGCTTGTTCTGTTTTCCAAACCTCCTATTGCCATCCATTCTATTAGCAGACAATCACAATCATGGACAACCATTAGGATTCTGAGATCCAGACTGAATTTTAGATTTAGAAAATGTTTTAAGTGGTAAAATTGCATTTCTGCCAAACTGTTTTTCTGTTTCTAACTAAATGAGAATGCCCCAACATTTAGAAAGAAAATTGTATCAACACAAAAATTATTTCTACATGAATCTGCATGATCAGGCCATACACAGTACTATCCTCTTGTTAGAACAGATAAATGTGACACAAATTTGGCTACACGCATGGACTTGTCCAAACTGGGATTCAATAGATCATACGGGTTTCACGCGCAGAGGACAGAAAATAACTGCGCACAGAAGTCAAATGTCCAACTAGAAAAACTGATTATTTGTATATTTATATTAGACAGACAGACACTTACAACGCCCATACACGTTTATCAAGGTTTCGTCAGCGTGATTAAACACTATTATGTCTGCAAATGAAAAGTACTATCAGCAGCAATTATGAGGCCCATTAAGATTTTCAGTTGTCTGCCTGTCTTTACTCCATTACAGTTCTCTGCTCCCCTCTGCCTGCAGTGAGGTTGCATGATGGGTGCAGGATACATTTTTTTTCTAATTCTGGTAACTAATAGTGTATTCTTGAAAAGACTGGGTGGAAGTTACTCATTGTACAGCAGAAGTGCCACTCCTAAAGGAACAGGAACGTCAAAAAATAAGTGTTTTAAAGTAATGAAAATATAATGCAGCGTTGCCCTGCACTGGTAAAACTGCTGTGTTTGCTTCAGAAACACTACTATTGTTTATATAAATAAGCTGCTGTGTAGCAATGGGGGCAGCCATTCAAAGGAGAAAAGGCTCAAGTTACACAGCAGATAGCAGATAAGCTCTGTCTGTCTAATGGTGTTATCTGTTATCCATTAGTTTACCTGTGCCATATAGCCGTTTTTCAATTTCTGCCATTGCTCCACAGCAGCTTGTTTATATGAACTATAGTAGTGTTTCTGAAGCAAACAGATCAGTTTTACCAGTGCAGGGCAACACTACATGATATTTTCATTACTTTAAAACACTTAAATTTTCTGGTGTTACTGTTCCTTAACTCTGCATACTTGAAACTGAAAGAGCAATGTGCGTCACTTCTTAGCTCACACGTGACTTGAATTAGCATTAACCCCGCACTAACAATATCAATAAAGTCAATTCCTTTAACAAGCCAGAAGCAATATTTCGAAACTAAGACTAACTTTGCCATTTTTGCTAGCTACAACCTGTTTGTTATTCAGTAACAAATCGTAACTTCCCCGCACTCTAAACTGTGAATTTCCTTTTTTCTTGGTTTATTAGTTAAGCCAGTCCCGTAAGACCAAACAATATAAAAGGCCTCATACACATAAATGTTCCATTGTATTTGGAATAGCTTAGCAGTTAAAGGGATTGTTCACCATCAAGTTAACTTTTAGCATATTATATAGAACAGCCAATTTTAATTATTATTTATTATTATTATTATTTTTAATTATTTGCCTTATAACTTAAAATAATGTGGCTAAAAATGTAATTTTTATATACATTATTTAATGCACCAGCCTAAAGTTTCAGCTTCTTAATAGCAGCAGTGATCCAGGACTTCAAACTTGTCATAGGAGGTCTCCATCTTGGAAAGTGTCTGTGAAACTCACATGCTCAGTGGGATCTGAGCAGCTGTTGAGAAGCTAAACTTAGGGGTCGTTGGCCTGTAATATAAGCTGATGGGTTGATGATTACATTCTGATGCTAGTTGATTTATGATTTCTGTGCTGTCATGTAGTAATTATCTGTATTAATTACTAATCAGCCTTATTCTCTATATATACAGTGTATTGCGAGTGGGTCACTAAGCTCAGTAAGTGACAGTAGCACAGAGCATGTACAGTGAATCAGTAGAAAAGAAGATGGGGGGCTACTGGGCCATTTTTTGAGACACAGATCTTTACTGCTAAAGGGACGTGGTTGCCTTGGGCTGGTACATACACATTTCTAGCCTACGTCTTTAGTTAAGCTTTAGTTCTCCTTTAGGGTCAGTGGCCCCATTAAAAAAAAATATCTGTAAGGCTACACATTTATTGTTATTGCTACTTTTTATAACTTATTCAAATCAATGCACGGTTGCTGGGGTCATTTGGACCCTAGCAACCAGTTTATCAAAATTGGAAACTGGAGAGCTGCTGAATAAAAAGCTAAATAAATCAAAGAATTAAAGAAATCAAATTACCTTAGAATCACTCTCGACATCCTACTAAAAGTTAATTTAAAGGTGAACTGCCCTTTTAAGTAGAACTTAGCTTTTCATATATACAGAAAAACAAGATTGTCGTTGTTGATAAATATTTGTTTGCAATAAATGGAGAGACAAACACTTATAAGGATGCCTATAAATGGGGCAGCACTGTGAGAAGATGCACTAGTAAATTTAATGGAGGTACATTAATGAATGCACCAATGTAGCTGTAGCACCTTATGGCTGCTGGGGGTGTTCAGGCCCGGATTTGTGGCCCAGGCCTAGGGTTGCAGGAATTTGGGAGGCGGCATGCTGCCCAACCACACCCACATTGGTTCGGAAACACTGGTGATGCACAGGAGAAATGATAGCTTTTAAAATGTCCAGTGTGTCAGTCCCCATTGCTCCGGTCCCAATGGTGAAAATTTGTGCAAATAAAGGGGTGGGGATGGGGGCGACAAATGGCAGTGGGCCAAGGGGTGCCCGCTATGTAAAGCTAGCCCTGTGGGTGTTTTTACAAAGGCACCTCATCTGGAGCTGCAGCTCTATATGTTCCATTATCAATTCAAACCAATGTATTTTCCCAGTTGGCAAGCCATGTGTTTAACCAGTTATGGGGGAGCTTAACCGCCTTTTGCAGCATTAAACAAAATAAAACACACGCGTAATGATACAGCAGCCAGGGTGCAAATGCCAATATGTCCTTCTGGTAGAAAATCCACCTCATGAGCTCAATGACAGACATCCTATTCATTGCTGTCGGAACAGACAAAGGGGACCTGATTTATTACATGTATTTAGTTACATTTGTTACACTGCTGCCAACGGTTAGAACGGTTATCTGTTTGTTTTCCTCTATTAAGCTTTAATAACAGGCCCGCTTTAAACTCGGGTTATCATAACCTGAGTTAAAAGGGGACCCGTCACCCAGACATAAAAATCTGTATAATAAAAGTCCTTTTCAAAACTAAACATAAAATCCAAATTCTTCTTTTATTATACAATTCATAGCTATTGTAAACTCATTTAACAATCTCAGCTGTCAGTCAAATATAGCCTGCCTCTACTCTATTTAGGCATAGAGGCGGGGCAGACAATTACTTTCACTTTCGATTCATCAATTCCTAGATGTCACTGCTCTCCACACATTTCACCTTTTTCTTTACCATTTAATTGTGTAGCCAGTGCATGGGGATGGACATCAGGTCCCCCATTCTGGTGCACAAACAAGATTCTGAGATGAGACAAGGCTTGTCTTAATAACAGTGTCCACAAAATGGCTCCTGCCTGCTTGCTATAATTAGGAATTCGCAAACAAGATTCAAATAAGGTATATAGTGTAATTAAAGTCTATTATACTTGAGTAAAGGTGGCCATACATGGAGAGATCCGCTCGTTTGGCAATGTCGCCAAACGAGCAGATCTCCCTCCAATATGTCCACCTAGAGGTGGGCAATATCGGGCTGATCCGATCGTGGGCCCTAGGGCCCAACAATCAGATCCTAGAGAATGGGCGGTCGGATCGCGGGACCGCATCAACGAACAGATTCGGCCGCGATCCGACGGGACTTTGTCCCATCCGATCGAGATCTGTCCGATCTCGATAGGGGAAGCCCGTTGGGGGCCCCCATACACGGGCCAATAAGCTGCCGACTCGGTCTGTCGGCAGCTTTTATCGGCCCATGTATGGCCACCTTAACTTGATAAAATAGGATTTGGAATCATTTTTTCGGGTGAGGGGTCTCCTTTAAGGGGCCTATAGTGATTGCAGGCATTCTGTTGCCCATATAATTGACAGCTCGTAACCACTTCCTATTAACAAATGACAGTCGCCTTTATCATTGGATTCATTGGTCCTTCCGCCTGCAATCGCTACGTGTGTGCCTCTGTCCTATAACTCCTTATTCAAATTGAAACAGCTTAAGGTTGTCATGAATAGCTACTGCCACCCACCGTCTTCCACTGTTTTCGACGTGAGGTAGTCGCTTTATTAACGAGTGAAAATCAGATACACATACATATATGTATCTCAAAACTTTCTAGAGGAAAAACAAACCCACGTCATTGACATGGCCCCGTCACCATAAAACTGGATGGCTCTATAAAAGCCCCTATCAGTGGGGGACAGTGGTGAGTTATGGGTCTTAAGGAGGGGGCTGTGCTGCACTTACTTGGATTATAGGGCTCCCCGCTGTCAGTAAGCAGAAGACTTCCGAAAAGAGGGCAGTTGCCAGGGTGCATACAGTCCCATCGCCATAAGTCTCATCACGCGAGACTAGCCTCATGACTACAGGTAAGGGCCGTGACGTACCACAGAGCCGCCTAGTGGGAGTGACGAGTTAGCGTAACTGCTTGGCGTTACACAGGCGGAAGCTGCTCTCAATTTGTACTTCTGTTAAAAAGCAATAAAAGAAAAAAAAACACTGTATTATTTCCTATTGGTTTCCCGCCTCAGTTCCCCTCAGTAATTTCCGACTCTGTACCAGGAAACTGAAAAAAAAATACTTTTTTCCCCTGGTTGTTGCCGTCTGCTTTCATCAGAAGGAAACAGAGGGTTTGTGCAATATTTATTGACTATTATGTCAATTACAGTAATGATGGACAGCGCCGCCGCCACACCCTGAAACATTCAGCTGACGAACAGGGGACTCGATCCCCTTACAATTATCTTTGCTGATACAGGTATAGGATCCCTTATTCAGAAAGATCAGAATTACGGAAAGGTTGTCTCCCATAGACTCCATTTTATACAAATAATCCAAAAAAATTATTTCCTTTTTCCGTAATAATAAAACAGTAGCTTGTACTTGATGTAAGATGTAATTAATCCTTATGGGAAGCAAAACCAGCCTATTGGGTTTATTTCATGTTTAAACAAATTTCTAGTAGACTTAAGACATGAAGACCCAAATTATGGAAAGATCCGTTATCCGGAAACCCCCAGGTTCTGAGCATTCTGGATAACAGGTTCCATACCTGTACTTTGTTTGTTTTTGCTTCACTGCTTGGAGGAATGCAGTTTCCCCAGAGGACCAAACACCAGGCTATAGTTGGTGGCCAGGATCAGTCCTTTAGACCAATTCAATTATCTGCCAGTAAGGTTGCCACCTTTTCTGGAAAAAATACCGGCCTTCCAATAACATTGCTATGAACCGGCCGGGTGGCAACCCAATCTGCCAGTGAATGGGGCCTGGGGGCTCCCGACGTGTCTCCCTGATCGATATCTGGCCAAGATATCGATTAGATAGGCTGCCGATTGAGGACTGCATTGGCTAGTTTCTGCAGTCCTCATCCCGTTGGCGGCCACTCTCTATAGGTGGCCATACATGGAGAAATCAACATATGCGCACAAACCGACGGCAACCGCGAGGTAAGGTGAGAGCACTGACCCTCTGTCCAGCTGAACCGATCCACTCTGGTCACGTGGGCTGAAGCAAACAGGAGAAATGAGAGGCGCATCCGCTGGCTCAATGGTAGGGTAGATGAGCACCAATGTAGAAGTAAAAACCAAGTTTATTGTGTCATTTAAAAACACGAAGAAATTAAAAAATTCAAAAGTTCAAAGATGAATGAGCAAGGCAGGGAAGTGCATGGCTCTACGCGTTTCGTGACTACAATGGTCACTTCGTCAGAAGCCGGAGAGATCGCTAAACAAGCGGATCTCTCCTTGATATGCCCATCTTCAGGTGGGCGATATTGGGCTGATCCAATTGTGGGCCCTACGATCGATTCATAACCTGGGCCGAATGATCGGATCATAACGAAGGGTAATGGTCAGATCACGGCCCTGCATTAACAAACAGATTTGGACTGGATTTTTAGTACTGTCTGATCAACAACTGGCCGACTTTCGGCCAGATATCAATCGGGGAGGCCTGTCAGAGGGCCATTTACATAAGACTCGGTCTGTCTGCAGCTTTTATTGGCCTGTGCATGGCTACCTTTTTTGTAATCAGATTGTTCAATTAACGATCTCACAGATATGCAATATACAAACATAAATATTATAAAACCCTTTATACTTATTAAGAGGGGCATTTATTAAAACTTATTTTTTTCTGATTTTTATTATAAAGAAAATTTGACTTAACTGCCAACCACAAATGGGCTTAAATGTACTAAAAAATCGGAACGAAAAAAAGCTTGTGCTGAAAAAGTCGTAAAAAAATTGCACGACAATTCAAAGGGGAAAATACATATATTTTGGAGAAAAAAACACAAAATCTTTTTGTAATTTATTAAAGTCCGATGGTGTTAAAAATACGAATAAAAAAGTACTCCCAACTCAGACCTGCCGAGTCCATGTAGAAGTCAATGGCTGATGTCCTGTTGATAATCCTGATTGATCTGCGATTGGTTTTGTTCAATAATCTGGAGTTCCGGAAAAAGTTGGTTTTTCGCTGACAAATCTGATAAATTTGTATGATTCAGATTTTTTTCACAATTTTATCAAGTTTTTTCCTGCACAAGAATTTTTGGAACAATGTATTGATGAACAGAGGGGAAAAGTCAGTGTGGATTTGGCCGGAGTAGTTTAAAGGGTTGTTCATCTTCCAAACACTTTTTTCAGTTCAGTTGTTTTCAGATTGTTCCCCAGAAATAAAGACTTTTTTTCCAATTACTTTCCACTGTTTATTTTTTACTGTTTTCCCAAAATCTAAGTTTAAAGTTGAATGTTCCTGTCACTGATGTTTTCAGTCTGGCATGTGCAGACTCTAAACTGTTACAATTTTGCAACATTTATTTGATACATTTCTCAGCAGTATCTGTGGAATATTATCAACTATTGTATCATTTCTAACAGCTGCCTGTAATGAAATCCAGAGCTTTTGTTCAGCAGGGACAAAGATAAGAAATGTATCAACTAAATGTATCAATTTAGAACAGTTTACAGGGTCTGCAACCCCCCCCCCGAGCTGTTTTAGGGCTCTTACTGACGAGCGGTGAAGCTCCCCTGCGTTCCGTTTTTCTGCGTTCAGCCGCAGGGGAGCGCAGGAATAGATTTTTTCAATGGGGCTGTACTCACACAGGTTCGTGTAGGCGCCAAACGCAGGAAAAATGCAGCATGTTGCATCTCAACCTGTGTTTGGCGCCTACACACACCTGTGTGAGTACAGCCCCATTGAAAAAAGATTAATGCGTCTATTCCTGTGCTCCCCTGCAGCTGAATGCAGAAAAACGGAACGCAGGGGAGCGCAGCTTCAACCGCTCGTCAGTAGGAGCCCTTAGAAGGTGAAAAATTTAAAACATTGTCTCTTTATGGTCATTTTACCTTATTGTGGAGTGAAGTTCTCAGCTCCTTCTAATTTTAATTTATTTCTTTACAATTTGCATGATTTCTCAACTTGGAGGTTTGTTCCTCCAGTGCTTTGACTGCTACTAAAAGCTGGAGAAGTAGCTCCCTATTAGTAGGGCCCTTAGCTTCCAACTGATGTAGTAGTAGGATTGTTAAAGGGGCTATTGTTACCTGCCCCCCTATTACTGTCTCAGATTTGTGTCAACTGTTATTACTGGACAAAGCAGCCAAATATGTTCTAATTTTATCTATTTCACATCTCCATCTGAATGTATCAGATCTAACTTATATAACACTGGTGGGGTTCAATACCAGTGTGATCGTAGAATAGAAAAATATATTTCTTAGACTTGAAGGTTATCGACAAGAATTATCCAGTCACCAGATCATAGCGAACATGTTAACTGGCAACAGAATTAAATTTAACAGAACATTAGAAATAAATGTGTACACCATCACTAACTTTTCCATAGCCCAAAAGATTTATACACTTTTCACTGAATCGACCTGTGATTAATGAAGTCCATTTTTTAATGAGTTTGGATGGCACCTTGAAAAATTATGACCACAATCACGTCAATAAATATGTTTTAAAAGCAAAATATGACCCACCTTACCCAGGAACACGTGTATATCACATGAAAAATTGCATGCATCCTAAACGTCCATAGTTTTTCAGATGCTTTATGCAGTTCTACATGTTTGAGTGGAAGATTGCAACAGAATTTAAAGCAATTGTGTCTCTTGGGCTGCAATACACATGCTAAATACATATTCTTTATTTACACAGTATGTTAGAAGAAGTTGCAGCATTTGCTACAGGTCTGATCACAAATAGCAATCAGCCAGCAGAAAGCATTTACTGGTTACATGTTATTGGTTGAACCTGGGCAAAGTGTCTATTGCATAAAAGGGTTGGTTTATGCAGGCTGGATCACCCCTTTAACCAAGCACAGTGACAAAAAAAGGCAATTCTCATGTATGCAAGTGTAAAAGACATTGTGATTTTCTTTTTTACATTACATTTTTAGTGGATTTTTATTTTGAAACAGACATACATATATATTCAACTCAAAATTAAGAAAAATGGGAATAAAGATGAGAAATAGAAAAATCAAGAAACACCAAGTTTATGAGGTTACATTTGTATAGACAAGGCATGAGAGTCCCCTACAGTCAATGCTGAAAAGTGTAACCTGAGTAGAGAATACACCACTCAAGTGGCAATGTCAAAGGTCAATTTGACTGGGTCATATTTCAAGAATTAGGATCACGAACACGAAAGGTTGGGGCAGACGGGCAGATTCGGGGAGATTTAGTCGCCTGGCGACTAATCTCCTCTTCTGCGGGGCGACAATCTCCCCGAACTGCCTTCTGCCTGCTTGAATGAAGAATCGCCTGCGCTAATGCACTCGTGGCGCTTCGATTTCCAAAGTCGCCCGAAGTTTCCTCGTGAGGCAACTTCGGAAATCGAAGCGCTGCAAGTGCATTATCACAGGCAATTCTTCATTCAAGCAGGCGGAAGGCAGTTCGGTGAGATTGTCGCCCCGCAGAAGAGGTGATTATTTGCCAGGCGACTAAATCTCCCCAAACCCTAATAGGTAAATGCAGTAAATCTTTCAGGTCTCAAGTGAAGAACCAGTTTGGAGAAGGGGTCCAGGTGCACCGCCCTGAACATTCAGCTGAGGGAGCAGATAACCGTATAGAAGAATCGAGAAGGAACTTCCAAAGACCAATCTTCCAGGCAGACTTTTCAATTAAAATGTATTTTATTTATTCCAGTGCACTAGGACACAACCTAATGCGTTTCTTATCAATAGGATACTTATCATAGGCAACCTAGTTGCAAATAAATCACAATGTAGCAGGTATTCTGCTGTTTGGATTGCTCTCCTCATTCATCGGATTGAATCGTTTATATTGAAGACGTGCGGTGAAGTCTTTTGAGGAAAGAAGCACCAATCTATTTTAAATTTGGCAGTGCGCTGAAGTAATTCAAGGAAAAGCTAATACAAAACACGTTAGGTTGTGTCCTAGTGCACTGGAATAAATAAAATATATACTTTTTAATTGAAAAGTCTGCCTGGAAGATTGGTCCTTGGAAGTGCCTGCTCAATTTTTCTATACATATTTCAAGAATAGCTAAATCCAGGACTGAACTATGTACCCCATCCCTCCCAGATCATGGACCCTATGTTTTAATGCTGAAGCTTTTTACCTGTTAATGTATATACATAATTAGTGACAGGCGAATATGACCAGTTTTGCCTAAAATTCGAGAAACGGCAAAAAACTCACCAAAAGCATTTAAGCTAATGGGTGTTTTTTCAAACATTTTTTTTTTCTTTTTACAATCCATTAGCATGTATGGGTGTGAAACATTTTGCTCATCCCTACACATAATTTCAGTTCGAACAAACAAGCTAACAAAGGTAAGCAATCAAAGCAGCCACCATGTGCAGGGCCATAGGCCGCTTTGACAGTTGGGCAGCACTTATCTAGAATAATGCCATAACTCAAGACAGGGCTGTTATTATTTGCCTTTCTCCTTACACACCACAAAGAATACAATTTTTTTGTGTAACAAAACCATTTTATTTCCTAAAAATTGCATAATTTTACACATTGTTCACAAGAACACATTTTATTTTTAACCATCACTGAAGCAAATAGAATGTCTTATTGTAGCATGTATGCATATTTTTATAAAGAGCTCCTTGAGGGCAAAGCACTGTACAGCAGAACAATAAATAAATAGTATCAGACAGGGAGTCACTGCAATAGTAAATGCAAATCAGTACAAAAATACAATACACATAAATATGAACATGATGTAAAGTGGCAGTTAGTGATGTGAGGGTAGAGAAAAACCCGACCCGCAGCTGACCCAACCCTAACCCACTGATTTTATATTTATGTACCTGGCTCACCCCGCTGTGATGTCAAGGAAGGGGGTGGGACACACAGGTATGTGAGTATATAAAAAAAAAAAAAAAGAGTGTGTCCGGAGGAAGTGGGCCACTTGAGGTTACGGCCCACAAGCTTTGTGCGGCAGTTGACCCAAAACCGCCCGCACATCACTAGAAGCAGTATATAAAAAAAAAAAAACACACAATAACATCAGTGTGAATTACCTGGTAATAAGAAGCCATCTGGAGTAAATAACCTTTTAAAGATTACTGTATATATTCCGCAAAATATAATTATTGAATGTATTGATTACTCTATTGCTTAATCAATTGATTATTGAATCTATTGAACAAAATATTAAGCTCTTAAATTTCCGTCCGCAATTCCCATTAAAGAAGGCAGTTAAAAAAGCATTACAGGTAAATATTATAAATGTATGTCTCAGAAGCCCGTATGTCTGTTTCATTTAAACTTATTACGGTAAGCTTTATACTAAAAAAAAACAAAACTGGGGCTCTAACGTTATACAATAGTATTGTAAGCTCTTATTCTCTGTAAAATGATACAGAACATGTAAGATATTGCTATTATATATAAAAAAAAAATCCAGCTAGGACTGCTCTGATTGCAAATTCATTTAAAGGGGATGTTGACCATTGAGATAACCTTTTGTATGACACAGAGAATGATATTCTGAGACAATTCCCTGCAATTTTTTATTCTTTATTATTTGTGGCTTTTTAGTTGTTCAGCTTTTTATTCAGCAGCTCTCCAGTTTGCAATTTCAGCAATCTGGTTGCTAGGGACCAACTTGCCAAGCAACCATGCACTGAATAGAATAAGAGGCTAGAATGCAAATAACAGAGGGCCTGAATAGAAAGAGTAAAGAATACAAATGTGTAGCTTTACCGAACGTTTTAGACATAGCCAACCCCCATTCCCACTTGGCACATTGATTGATAGTAACGAAACCGGCAGCTCCGCGATTAGTGAACCCACAGTTCCATGAAACGCCACTAGTTCTATTCCCCTCCGCGCATGCGCCATGCTACGTCGTCGCCTCGTTGTATCCCTCCGCCAGAACCTACTTTCCTTCCTGTAACTACGAAAAAAAGATTATGAACAAATATGTTTAATAAAATGAAAATATAACACAATCAGACTAAAGTCTATATGTTGAAAGCGCGTAATTGAAATTGAAACGCAAAAACAAAGCCCACTGTGCCACCTTCGAAACCAAGGCTATGCGCGCACTCAGAAAATAGTGCACCTCCGCGCTAAACGGGGACTTTTGTGCGGGGATTTTCGGCGCCGATGAGAAGGCGTTTGAAGTAAAACCGGCTTGGTTTGAAAAGAAGGCTCCCCAACAAAGGAGAGCAGGGCTGCCGAGACGGTACCAATACGGCGGGCACGGTAAGCTTAGATAGCGCTGGGAGATGTTTCTGTTAGGTTACCGAATCTTTTCCAGGTCAGTGTTGGGTGTCGGGCCCTACCGGATGTGGAAGTTGATCTCTTCTGTGGTAAAAAATAATTCAACTTCCCCCGGAACCCAGATCATCCGAACGATTTCCTGTTTATTGCGTTAAAGCCGGCGGGTTTCCGGGGATCCGGGGATGTTCCAGGGGTTTCTCGGGCTCTGGGGGTCCCGAGGCGCGTGGGATTGTAAAGGCGGGAAGGGATGATGTCTGGCTTTCTACAGGCACTATGGAAGGCCGTGGTTCCGTCCGGGCGGGGAAACGTAACCCGCCGAGTGTATTTCTGGCTAATGGCTTATTTTGCTTATTACTAATAAACGGGGCCATTGCTCGTTATCATCTTAATAATAATGAGGTTTTGCGTGTTTTGTTCCCTCACGCCCCGGCCTGGATTTATGCTTTCATCGCTTTACACGCGCCTCTGCCTGAGGAAAGTCTTAATATTGGCGCAGTCTGCCCCCCCCCTTAGTTGCCATTATACTTAGGGGCAGATTTATCAAAGGTCGAGGTGAATTTTCAAATTAAATAAAATCTAATTTCGAGCTATTTTTTGTGTACTTCGACTAGAGAATAGTCCATTCGATTAGAATTTGAAAAACATGTGAATATTGAAATGTATCCTGTACTGTCTCTTTAAAAATCCGACTTCGACCATTTGCCATCTAAAACCTTTTGCCTATTGGAGTCAATTGGTGGACTTTGAAAAATCTAAGTTTTTTTGGGGGGGGGGGACTTCAAATCGAATTCGATCCAATGTGGTGTTCCCTTGATTTGAATTCGGTCGAATACGGACCTATTCGGCCAAAAAAAAACTTCAACTTTTTGAAATTTGACCCTTGATAAATATGCCCCTTACAGTGGTTATTAGCTGTTCGCTGGAGGGCAGGTTAGGCTGGTAGTCATTTAAAGCAATAGGGCCTGGCCTCTACACATACCTCTAAACATATGGTACAGATGCTTTACTATTCATCCGAAGTTGCTGTCATTGAACGTGTCTGAGCTCATTTTATAAACGTGGTGTCACCCAGTTTGATTAAACAAATCTGTTATTAAATTATCACCACTATTGACACAGTAAAATGATTGATTTGCAGTTTTGTTAACCAGCAGCAGCCGATTTTTAGGGGCCATGTGATTGCAGAGCTGTGCCAGCAGGGGGCCACTGCTTTATAGAGGTTTCATTCTCAAACTAAAAATGCTTTATGTTGCCTTTGTAAACAGCAATGACGATCAGGTCCAGACTGGAAGTCAAAATAGGCCCTGACATTTCTAATGCAGAGGTTTCCACCAGCTGTCTATGGCATCTCACAGCAGCCATAGGCATTTGCCAGAATTCACAGATTGCCAGTCCGGCCCTGGTGATGATGGTTATAACATGTAGAATAGTTAAAGGAGAATGCAACCCCCTAATTTGCATCCCCCTACCCTTAATAGGCCCCCTCCCTTCCCCCCCGGCCTACCTGGCACTCTGGGCAAATGCCCCTAACTTTCTACTTACCCCTCCTTGCAGGTCCTGTCCAGTGGATTTCACAGCAGCCATCTTGTCTCCTTCGGTCTTCTACCTGTAGTGATCAGCGTTTTCGGGCACATGCGCAATTGGAGAATTCTTCCATTGCAGAACTACTGCGCATGTGCCAAAAGTTCCGATATTTCCGTGACTATCAATTTCGTGACTTTCAGCGCATGCACCCGAAAATGCCGATCACCACAGAAAGAAGACCGAAGGAGACAAGATGGCTGCTGTGAACTCCGCTGGACAGGACCTGCAAGGAGGGGTAAGTAGAAAGTTAGGATACTCCTTTAAGAGAGAACAACAGTCGGCAGGGATGAGTTTAAAGATATACTCTTGAAACATTGTATCTGTCCAGATTATGAAGCCAAAAAGTAACAAATAAAGACTTTTTAATTGTATCCTTAGATGGTGCTGTCTGCTACATTTCTGGATACTTAGAGATACTGCCACCAGAAATCAAACTTTTTTTTTTTTTTACATCTATCATAAAATTTACTTTGAATGCTACTTAGAATTTTGCCATACAGGGGCAGATTTATCAAGAAGTAAAAAATACTTTGAAATTCGACCATCAAATTAAAATACTTCGTCTTTGAATATCAAAGTCGAAGGATTTTTCACTGAATTTTGCAATCGAATGCTCGAAGTAAAATTGTTCGAATCGAAGTCAGTTTTTTTTTTAAAGAGACAGTACTTCGATAATCAAATATTCCAACGATTTTACTTCGAGTCAAAGTAAATTCGAAGTCGTAGTATCCTATTCGATGGTCTTAGTATCCAAAAAATTACTTCGAATTTCTAATTTTTTTACTTCAAAAATTCCCTTGATTTCACTTCGACCCTTGATAGATCTGCCCCAAAGTATTTGCCCAATGCTTTACCTATCTGACTCCCTGTGTTCATCCATGAGGGGGCTGCCATATTTGTGCAGCAGGAGTCCGTTAGCATTATTATATTATTATAGCATCAACATGACCTATAGGTAACTTTTAATGTACATTCATATTTTAAAAAGTAGTTTTTTAGTGTCAGTATCACTTTAACTTATTTAACTTACATTATTTAACTACAACTCCCCTTCTCAGCAACAGCTAAAAGGCTTCATTTGTGATAGCCTTGCTTTATATAAATGGTGGGGCCCAGCCAAAACTATTGTCCTGGGTACCACCAGAACCAAGGACAGCCTGGGGAACTCTGGTTCTCTGCCAGTTTGTCATTGGCAATTTTTAGCCACCTGTTTATTGCATCTCTGGCAGTGTTCCCCTGACTGTTGCCTTTCTAACATTGGCCACTTATGCATCTCTGTGCCACTGTGCTGTAAACTGCAACTGTAGAGCCATTTTACTTCCTGTATCTGTTTCTTATTTAATATTCCTGTGTGAATGTACTACTTAATAAATGCACTAGATTACTGCGGAAAAGCTTGTCCATCTGCTTTAATAATGCTTGTCTGGAATCTTTGTAAATCATCTGAGGTTTTATCTGCGAAGAAGGAAGTGTATAAGACATATGCCAGAAAACAACGGATTTCCTCAGCAGTTCTTCAAAGGTGAATCTTTCGAGGATGATTCCTTGGCATGCAGACCATATGATTTGAATATTTATGCAGTGACTGTCAGAGCTTCAGCTCAGAAATTTTAAAAATATTTTTAGAATATTTATATAACATTTAGTCGTGTTTCTAAAGCAAACACACATTGCCCAAATAACTCTTATTGCCCCAATTGAAAAGGCATAAAACCCTAATGAAAATATCACATTACAGGCAGCATTAGGCAGAGCATGACCAGGGTTTGACCACACCACATGCAATGAATGGGCTAGGTTAACATCTCTGTGTATCTGAAGAGGCCTTTTATTTCAAGCCTATAGATTTAAAAAAAAAAAAGATTTGTTTGAAGCAGAACTCTTTCCTTTGATTGCATTGATTTTGCTATATCTCTTATGTTTAGCTGTGTTTTATATGTTATGTACGTAAAGCCCCACCAGGTCTATTTTTAAAAGCTTTAGATCTTACATTTTCATGTTCACACCCTCAAATTTCACGTTTAACAAATGCTTTGTAAAAAGGGCCCTACCATGTGTAGATTTAGGGGTGTTTGTAGAAAAAAGAAACGTAAAAAAAATGAATAAATCCCACAATCCATATGAATACAGCCCTTCCACTGGGAGAAAACATAGTTGACTGCTGGTACCTAATGGAATTGACTTCTGTTATTGTGCAGACAAGGTGTATTTTGGCTTGAAAACTGTAATGTGTGCATTGTAGTTGATAACGTTAGACGCTGGCAATCACTGGCATTATTGGGATTTTCTCTGCCAGTTTACAAAACACATTGTAAATTTCCCAAACTGTTGGGCTGGTCCCTTTGGGGGGGGGGGGGTTAGAACTAATAACACTTATATCATGCATTATTGACACTGAGAATGATGATTATAAATACAGCCCCACTAAATATACCTGGTGTCAAATATACCTGTTTACAAAATCTGAAAGTAAAACTGCGTTCTACTTCCCGTTCTTAAAGTGGAACTATCCTGAAAATGAAAATTTAATATAAGCTTCAGCATACTGAAATTTTCTAAATACATTCAATTAAATATTCTGTAGTGTTTCTGAAACAATCACGTTTATCTTAACTATTCCTCTCTCAGCATCTGTTCCTCTTCATTCTGTCTTCTTGCAGCAGTTGTGTGTCATTGACAGTTAGAGCGAATATATCTTGTGGGGGGGGGGGGCTTTCCTAGCAGATGTATTGGAGCTCACTCAAATAACTGATTCCAGTACAAATCTAACAAAATACCCGCCTTATATACAAATCCTGCATGAAGAGAGACATGGTGTCTGGTGATTTTAATAGAGTGAGCTCTAATACATCTTCTAGGCAAAAGGAGCCCCCATATAAGATATATAGGGATAGTGAAGATAAACTTGATTATTTCAGAAACGGTACAGAATATTTTATTGATTGTATTTAGGAAGTTTCTTATTTCAGTATGCTGAAGCTTATATTACATTTTACGATAGTTCCCCTTTTAGAGCACAATTAAAGGGGACCTATTGAGAAAATTAAAATTTAATATAAGCTTCAGCACAGTGAAATAAGATGTTTTCTATAACCAATTAAATATTCTGTACAGTTTCTGAAATAATCAAGTTTATCTTCACTATTCCTCTCTCAGCATCTGTTTCTCTTAATTCTGTCATCATGCAGGAGTTGGGTGTCAGATATTCATTGTCAATTACAGCCAATATATCATATAGGAGGGGGGCTCCTTTTGCCTAGAAGATGTATTAGTCAGAAGATTTAGCCTAGAAGATGTATTCGCTCGCGCTATTAAAATCACCAGACATCTTGTCTCTCTACATGCAGGATTTGTACAAAAGGCAGTTATTTTGTTTGTACTGGAATCAGTTATTTGAGTGAGCTCTAATTCATGTTAGGAAAGGAAGCCCCCCCCACCCCCAATAAGATAAATTGGATCTGTCAATGAATATCTGACAAACAGATGCTGAGAGAGGAATAGTGAAGATAAACAATGCAGAATATTTAATTGATTGTATTTAGAAAGTTTCTTATTTCAGTACAATGAAGCTTATATTAAATTTTCACTATAGTTCCCCTTTAATAAAAATCAGCAGTCCACTGAGTAGCCTCTGAATAATGATCTGCTTTTCGTGTTTGAGTCTAATATGATTCATATTGTAAGCATTTCAGGTTATGGCTCACCTTCCTCCTGTGTCTCATAGCACATATTACCTAATCTATTACCTAATCTTTGTAGTAAAAGTATTTATTACTGTGATTGTCCTCCCTGTTTGTATTTTTATTGTAATAAAAAAATATACTTCACTACATATCCAAATAGATCAACTGTATATAAAGTTACATACTGTACAGAGGAGTCCAAATATTAGTGTACCGTAGAACCATCTATGGTGTCCTCTTGTGGTGATTTTTATTTTGTTGCTCTTGGATTATTTCTTCTCATCAGCCATAGTTGTAGAAAGTCAGTTTTGCACCACATGTTTAAATGTGTATTGAAAGGTGTGGTTATTCTTGGTCATTAGCACCGAGCCTTGGAGCCCAAAATTTTATGGGATTCTAGGCTTATTGGATTTCACAAAGCATGTTTTATTTTGCTTTTACTCAGTCTCTACAAATACTGGCACTTAACGGGGTGAAGATTTTCACTTCAATAAGCCCACCATACTTATTTAAACAACAAGCCGGAATTACGTTTATACGTTTATAACTTCCTGATTTATTGTGAACAAAATGTTATAACCCTTAGGCTAATAGTAGTACAAAAGCATTTATAATGGTTGTTCCCCACTGTCAGGAAGCTCCCAGCAACTTTCTCTGATTCAGATCATCAGAATGAGAAGCAATGGCAAGTATCCTGTATTTTGTTTTATTGCCATGTGTGCCACTGCTTTAAGTAGGTTTGGGCCTTTTTTTTTTTTTCCCCCTTAATTGCTCTCCCCCTGGGTTTACTGGTGACTCCCATATTCATTTCAAGGGGATGTTCACCGTTAAATTAAATTTTAGTATGATGTAGAGAGTGATATTCTGAGACAGTTTGTAGTTGGGTTTCAATTTTATTATTTGTGGTTTTTGAGTTATTTAGCTTTTCATTCTGCAGCTCTCCAGTTTGCAATTTCAGGAAGCAGCAAGAGACTGGAATATGAATACGAGAAGGACTGAATAGAAAGTAATAACAAGTGGAAATAAAGTTGAATTTGTAGCCTTAGACAACATTTGTTTGTACAGTAGATGTGGTCAGTGACCCCCATTTGAAAGCTGGAAAGAGTCAGAAGAAGAAGGCAAATAACTCAAAAACTATAATAAATAAATAACCAATTGAAAAGCTGCTTAGAATTGGTCATTCTATAACCTACTAAAGGTTAACTTAAAGGTGTGACACCCCTTTAATCTCCCATATATCATCTACTTATTTTTTTTTTTTTTTACCATCTTCTCTTACAGTGTGGGGTATATGGATCCCTGTTGTCCTTGGATAAGCTTTTTATTGCCCTTCAGCAGGATAGGGCACATTAAAATAATGGTGTGAGATCATTTATGTATACTTGTAATTGGCCTAATGAATGCTGGACATTGGTCCTAGCAGAAAAACACTTTTGATAGTCGACTTGCATGCAAGCTGTATTTGGCTAATTTAACGCTAGTAAATTCTGAAGAATGTTGCCACATTGGGAATAATGGTCTATGATTTTATCTTTGTATGACATTATTGTTTTATGAAGAGGATATGAACTAGCTGCAGATTGGACAATTTAAGAGCATTTTTAACCTTGGATAAGTTCATGGGAAGGAGACACGGCTTCCCTGCATCAGTAACAGCCACGGTAGACTACCCTGTTCCAATAGATTTATATCACTTCCGCCCGTTTTCACAATTAAGAAAAGCAATTACACATTGTTTTCGGGCACAACGTATTTTTACGGGTACCTGTCACACAAGAAAATTATTCAAAATCCTATTTTATCACATTAGTCAAGCAAAATGAACTTTAATTACACTGTATAAATTATTTGAATTTTGTTTCCTTCAGTTTTGGAATTCATAATTATAGCAAGCAGGCAGCAGCCATTTTGTGGACACTGTTATTAAGGCAATCCTTGCATCATCTCAGAATCTTGTTTTTTATACAGATTTTTGTGTCTGGGTAACAGGTCCACTTTAACACATTCATTAGTACTGTATGAGTAGCAGCAGTGCATTTATTAAGACTTTCTAAGTATTTTAATGCTACAGAATATGGATTTATCACATTGAATTAGGGGACCCTGAGGGTTTCCCAGCAGTTCGATATTTTCTCCCATTTATTAAAACCTTCCCAGCTGTTAGGAAAATTTTTTACACTACTTATTGCAGTTTTGGGGGATGAACTTGATTGAATAATGCTTTTTAGCTCAAATAACTAAGTAAATATGTGTATATTTTCCTTTTAAAGATGTCCTTGGTTGATTTGGGAAAGAAGCTTTTAGAAGCAGCAAGAGCGGGCCAAGATGACGAAGTTCGTATATTAATGGCAAATGGAGCTCCTTTTACCACAGATTGGGTAATTAGGTTTTTTTATGTAGTAACATTATTTTTTGTTTCTAGTCTATTTGTTAGCAAAAGCTGCAGGCAGGCATTTCTAAATGGTTTCTTCAGGCCACGAACTTTAGCAATGTAAAAACTGCCTGTAGCTCTATACCACAGATTGAAACACAGACCTCCTCCAACCACCATACTTCTCCAGTGTAATAAATCTGCAGCCAAATTGTAAAAATATACAATTCAGCCAGGGGAATAAGAACACTGTAGATAAGTTATAGATAACTCTTGGATGTTTCCACATTACTATTTTTCAGTTTGTGGGACACTTAGGAGCAGATTTATCAAAATGTCAGATAAAAGCTCACCCATGTTCTATTCATTCCTATGGGATATTTAGAATCATATTTATCAGTGGAGTTCACCATCTGATAACTATCTTATCTTATCTTAGTCTTTTCCAATATAGCAAGTCTCAAGGGCAAGATGTGGTCCTTAGAGGTCAATACACACAGAACTTGTGTCTAGCTTGCACATGCTTTCTTTGTGCTAGAATAAAAAATGGGCCCAAAGAAGCCATTTACTGCCATAAGCAGCTTCTTGTACCTTGCAGATGGCTGGGGCAGATTAAATTGCCAAATTCTGCAGGAATATATCTCATACAGTAACTAATTTGATCAGTTAGTGTCCCTGGTGAGATCACTCTTCAGGTACCCAAAGAAGACCTGTTAAATTTGTCACTAAGTCATGAGTTTGCAGGAATTAGAAAGGATCACTGCATCTGCTTTCTGAAGAAAACTCATGGAAAAGCACAAGCAGGGGAAAATCTATTTCTATTTCCTCCAATCCTTTTTTTCTTATTACCAAACTCACCCTTGTCTCATATGGGGAAACCAAAGTAGACTTGCACCCTCTGGGAATCATTAAGATGAAACATCCCTCAGTCACATTTGCAGCTGCACACTTTCTAATTCCTCACCCTTTGGTTTTTTTTCTGTCCATTCCCTCACTCCTCTTTTTTCTTTTTTTTTTTTTTTTTTTCCAAAACTTGTTTGTTGTTTTCCACTTGAAAATGAAACGACAGCTCTTTGCTAAAATGTATGTAGGCATTTTAATTTTTAGTTACATTACATGACAATAGAATGAACTTTGCCAGCATTTATTTTCATTATTTTTCCTAATGAATATGACCTTGTGCTTGTGATTGCAGCTAGGAACTTCACCACTACATTTAGCAGCACAATATGGACACTACTCCACAACTGAGGTTTTACTTCGGGCGGGTGTCAGTAGAGATGCCCGTACAAAAGTCGACAGGACTCCTCTTCATATGGCTGCATCTGAAGGGCATGCAAACATTGTAGAAGTTTTAATTAAGGTGAGTAGATAGAGGAAATTGATGTAATCCTTCCATCAAGGATTTTATAGAATGACTCCCTAACCGCTTTATTTCATAATTCATGTAGTAAACTGACAAGACAGTTATGGGTCAATAGAATTTTATTTGACTTTATTTAGGTTTTAAAACGATCTATAGGATTGTAAGCGCTACTTAGTACTTAATCTGTAATGGTGCTGTACATTCTGTTTGTATGTTTTATTGTAATGACCCCTGTTTGTTCTTGCGAACACTCCTACTTACACGAGTAGCACTATATAAATAAAAATACATATACCTCTATTATGTATGTACAGAAATAAATATTGACTGCTTATGGAGTGTTCCATATTAAAAATAAATAAAAGCCAAGCTGCCTTTACTTATATGTTCTTTATTTTGTATGTGATTGACCCTTTAAGTGCTGGCAAATGTACAATCTATGGCAATATAATTATGCTGGCACTATAGATTTTATGGGTTTTTGTTTGTTTTTTAAAACTATGCTGTTCATTATATTTACTGACAACATGTGGCATAGAAAGATCAAAGAACCATGGAACTTAATGGGAACACTACCTTATTTTTTTTTACGTAAGCTCATTGAGTAGAACTTGTATAAAAAAAAAACTTGCATCATATACATGTATTAGTGATGGTGAAATTGCTGGAAGTGGCCACTTATTATTACAAATGTTCAAGGAAGCAAAATAAACACAAAAGACGCTTTTGTACTAGACATGAGCCTACCCTAAAACAAATGTGCTCCTTAAATGGTTAAAAAAGTGTAAATACCATATATTTAACAGTTACAACTTGTACACATAATCCCACATTAATATATGAAAAAACACCAGTGTATTGTCTTTTTTATGACTTTTTTGGAGTACAGTATATGATGTGACTGATCTAATAATGTTGAGGATGTAGTTTCATCTTATCAATTCTCCAGCCAGACTTTGGTGAAAGGGGTAACAAATAGAAAAGTTCAAGCTTTGATAAATTCGCGGATTAAAGGGGTTGTTCACCTTCATACAACTAGTTGTTTTCAGATCCCCAGAAATAATGACTTTTTCCAATTACTTTCCATCTTCTGTTAGAATTGATACAATAGTTGCTAATATTCCAGAGATGCTGAGAAATGTATCAACTACATGTTGCAAAATTGTAGCAGTTTAGAGTCTGCACCTGAATTACTGAGCCACCAGAGACAGGAACATTCAACTTTAAACTTACCGTATATACTCGCGTATAAGCCGAGATTTTCAGCACCCAAAATGTGCTTGAAAATCCTACCTCGGCTTATACGCGGGTCAGCTGCCTTACCGGTAAATTTGTAGCGATGAATCCCACATGATCCCCCTCCCAGCCGCGAAGAAAGAGCAACAGCGCAAGGAGTGTGTGCGCACGCTGACGTCATCAGCTCAGCAATGTGACAACTCCGGCGCCGGCTGCAGGAAGCAGTATCCCCCGCTCTCCCCTTCTGCCTGCCAGATTAAACTTTGAAGGGGCCCAGCAGCAGAGAGCAGCTTCCCCTCCCACCCACTAACAACTCTGGGCAGCCTTTGAAGGCGATCAGCGCCTACTACAGGGAGCAGCTTCCTGACTCTCCCCTCCCATTGGAGCAAATTTACCGGTAAGGCAGCTGTCTTCTTAATATATCTATTTCATCTACCAGAGGTTTTTTTTTTTATCATTGTACAATGAATTAATGTTTTAAGCATCATGGCTTGATTTTTAACATTAAACCGACTGTTTGATATTTCTGAGACTTTTCTGAGTTGTGTCTAGGCTTATACGCGAGTCAATAAGTTTTTCTGGTTTTCATAGGTAAAATTAGGTACCTCGGCTTATACGCGGGTCGGCTTATACATGAGTAGATTTTGGAAAAACTGTTAAAAATAAATAATGGAAAGTAATTTAAAAAAGTCATTATTTCTGGGAAATAATCTATAAACAACCGAACTGAAAAAAAATGTGTGGAAGGTGAACAATCCCTTTAAAGATCTTTTGCCTGGGTGAAAATTCGCCTGGTGATATAGTGCGAAATTTCTCCAGCGCTGACCTTTTTTGCCAGTGAATTGTCTTACTCGCCTCATAGTTAATAGGTGATTTTGTTGCAAATTGTCATTTTGTCATTTTGGCGAATTGTTTCCATAAAGCACAATTTGCCCTGTATTAAATGTGCCCCATTCCATCCCTCACTCACCTTGTTCCATGTGGAAGTGAATAATTTTAGCACTTTTTAGAATATCACAAGCACAACCGACTATGGAAAGCAGAGGGGTTCATGTCCTAGAATAAATAGGAGAAATATGCAAATTAGGGTTCAAATTCTGTATTCTCCCTAATTCTTTGAGGAGAGTTTGATGTTTGCCTGATTACTACACCATGGCAAAAATATGCACTGTTGCTAAATAACCCTGCATTGTATCTACGTGCTACATAGAAGAGCTGCCTTGCTACAATCCAGGTGAACAAGCAAGCCAATTTAATACTAAGGGGGACCTGTAGGTCTTGATTAAGATATTGCAATGTTAACAAAATAATTTCTGATTACATGTATTTTTTTACTGCATTGATACCGTAAACAATTGCAAATATCTGCTCTGAATTTATGTAATTTATATCCCTATAGCATGGTGCTGACATTAATGCCAAAGACATGCTAAAAATGACTGCTCTTCAGTGGGCCACCGAACACAATCACCAAGAAGTTGTTGAACTCTTTATAAAATATGGTGCAGATGTACATAGCCAAAGCAAGTTTTGTAAAACTGCATTTGACATCTCGGTAGATAATGGGAATGAGGACCTTGCTGAACTTCTTCAGGTAATTTTCATTTCCTATCATTAAGTACATTTTGGTAGTGGTTTGGTGGTTCTCCAAAAAGTGTAACTTGTTTAATATCTGATGTTCTATACTGACCCAGGGTAAACGTCTGATATTATTTGGATGAAAGTGTAAATTGAGAGGAAAGGTAATCAGGGTTTTGGGCATGGTCACTTTACCTATATAAGCCTTGAAACTAGGAAAGACATTAGTGTTGTCACTGTTTATATAGGCATACTGACATATTCTTAGTAAAACCACATGTGGTACAGGTATGGGACCTGTTATCCAGAATGCTCGGGACCTGGGGTATTCCGGATAATACATTGTTCCGTAATTTGGATTGTCACGCCGTAAATCTAGTAGAAAATCATTTAAACATTAAATAAACCCAATAGGCTGGTTTTGCTTCCATAGAGGATCAATTATATCTTAGTTTGGATCAGGTACCAGGTACTGTTTTATTATTACAGAGAAAAAGGAAATCATTTTAAAAAATGTGGATTATTTGAATAATATGGAGTCTATGGGTGACAGCCATTCTGTAATTCGGAGCTTTCTGGATAATGGGTTTTCGAATAACGGATCCCATACCTATATACATGTTTACAAAATAAACCATTTGAGGCATGATAATAAGTTTGAGAATATAATACTTTTATAATGTAACTGTTGCAATCTATGCATCTATCTACATTTTTTGTTTTGTTCATATTTGGTGTTTTTCATATTCACCTAGATTGCGATGCAGAACCAAATCAACACAAATCCAGAAAGTCCTGACACTGTAACGATACATACAGCTACACCGCAGTTCTTCATTGGACCTGGAGGAGTAGTGAATCTAACAGGTAAGGTGGAAAACCTTGATTCTAGAATTCAACAATTTTCATCTTATTTCACCTGTGACTGATGTTTTTTTATTGGTATAATGCTGTGTATTGTTTTGTAAAGTTAATTTTTTTGTGAACCGGTTTGAATTTATTTTAATTGTACTTTAAACCTGGGACTTGTCTCACTCACCATGGATGTAACTACAAAATTGACAAATTATGCACTCCGCTTTGTAATTGTGCCTCAGATTCATTGCTGGAGAGACATCTGGGCCTAAACTGGCTTATTATAGGACATTCACATTTTTGTTCTTTAGCCACTGCAGTGTTCGGCCTTTTGGCCTTTTCTCCCACAGAACAACATTTTAGAGTTGGATTTATGCAGTAAATTAGTGGTTTCATCAGAATACTTTTGCAAATCACTGCAGAAATATAGCTGTTTTGTAAGGGATAATGTCTGTCATATATTTTTTTTTTTTTAGATGACAACGGTGTATCATCAACTGTTCAGTTTGGCAATTCATCAACATCCGTTTTAGCTACATTAGCTGCATTAGCTGAGGCTTCTGCTCCTCTGTCCAATTCATCAGAAACACCAGGTTAGTTGTTATTGTTTGACAACTATAAGTGCAGAGACAACATGACTAGGTAAAGGGAGTAATGTGATAAAAAGTGAAAACAGTGTGCCTATTTTTAATATATTAGCCAATAAAGGTCCCAAGGTATGGTATACCGGAGTTACTGCTGTTGTGTACACTTTAGACCATAGCTTCTGAACTTTCTTGTTGCTTTGGGACAGTAATCCAAAGCTTGTGCTTGCTCTGTATTACCTTATTAACAATAATAATAATAATAATAAGATATTTAAATGTGCCACACGTAAAAGTTTACCCATGAAAAAGCTATTAATTTTAAAGGTGATTTTTTTTTTTTTTTTTTTAAACCCTAATTGTTTAAGCATTAAACATATATTTTTCTACACTGAATTATATCTGACTCCTGGATACAGTATGCTAGATCCCTTCTCCATGGATTCTTGTATTCTGCATAGATTCATTGTGTCATTCACATGAACATAATGCTTAACAGTACCTTCATCCAATCATTAATAAACAGCGAAAGTGGCTGCTCAGCATAAAATTGAAACACCTAAGTGTCTTCGGTTTCTAAGGGGCAAATTCCCTAACTTTGCAGCCATCGAAAACACTTTGCCAGGCGTGAATTTGCTTGGACAATGGCAATTTCCTAAAGTGCGAAGTTGTGCCCAGGGCGACAAACGCTGGCGAAATTTCGCTACCGTTACTTTGACAATCAAAGCGAAGATGCGCTAGCGTTGCCTAATTTGTATACGTGGGAAATGATAAACCACACAGACAGAGGTATTCATACATTTTGGCCAGAAATAGATTGAGCTGTGCAAAAATCTGCTTGTGTGTGGACAAATAATACAATCATTAGATTTTAAAAACCAACGTATCTATATAGTTTTGTCTTGAGCACGATTGCATCTACCTGTGAAATGTAAAAATCAAAGCTTCACATATTTGCTTTTACTCTTACATTAGCATATTGTGATCGTATGACTGTGCAGCACAATTTGTGCATTATTTCAGTACCATGTGCTTAATCTATGAATTTGAGCACAAATGTCTTTTCTTACTCGGCTTGTGACGTCTAACTGGCAATTTTTCTCCAGAGGAAGAAAGTGGATTCTGCAATTCAAAATAATGGTATCATTAATTATAGAGATGAAAGCTTGGATGATTGTTAAAATATGCCTGATCTAAAGTCTACGTCATGAAAAGCTTCCACTTTAATTCACAAAATCTTTAAAAAAAAAAAAAATCAAAGAAAAGATCTTATTGACCAGGTTTGAATAACTCCAATTTGTGACTGAAAATTGCAGCTCAAATTGTCTGCTAGCTTTAAGGTATGTTTAATGAGGACTTTTCATTTTGAAATGTACCACAAGTTATAGCAGCTACTATCTGAAATCATAGAGGAGCACACTGTGTACAGTATTTATATGAAAATGAAAACTGTGTATGCCTTTTCTTATTAAATGTAATTCATAACAAGCTGCTTTATTATATATCTCTGTGAATCTTACACATTTTCCATGGTGAAAAATTAAACATTATTGATTGTGGCAACATGGTTGTGCAGTTTTTAGCATTGTTGCTTTGCATTTTAGGGTTCCCATGTTCAATTCCAGACAGATCTATGTGTATTTCCTCCCACACTTCAAGCATTTGTAAGAATTTGAAGTTATTCAGCAGAGGCACATTGAAAAGCATTTTTATGATGTAGTTTTTATTTCTAAATTACACTGTTTACACTGCAAATAATTCACTCTACATATATAAAATTTCATTCATAAACCAGCAAGTATATATTTTTTTTTAGTTGTAATATTGGTGTGTATGCAGCCATCTCAGGTTATTTTGCCTGGTCATGTGCTTTAAAGGAGCAGTAACATCAAAAAATTAAATTGTTTTAAAGTAATAGAAATATAATGCAGTATTACCCTGCACTGGTAAAACTGGTGTGTTTGCTTCAGAAACACTACTATTGTTTATATAAATAAGCTGCTGTGTAGCAATGGGGGCAGCTATTCAAAGGAGAAAAGGCTCTGTAGAACATAATGCTACCTGTTATCCATTATTTATCCTGTGCCATATAGCCGTTTTTCAATTTCCGCCAATTCCTACTCAGCAGCTTGTTTATATGAACTATAGTAGTGTTTCTGAAGCAAACAGATCAGTTTTACCAGTGCAGGGCAACACTACATGATATTTTCATTACTTTAAAACACTTTCAGTTTTTGGTGTTACTGTTCCTTTAAGAAAGAGCCAGCACTTTAGGAAGGAACTTCTTTCTGGCAGACTGTTGTTTATCCTACTCAATGCAGGGCCGGCCTTAGGCCAATTGGACCAATTGGGCCCCGCACCTCTGGGGGCCCCGCACTGCCCCTTTCCTTTCTATTTTGTGCCTGTATGCCCTTATTTTCCTAAATACTTGCTGTGTCAGTAGCCAGCAACACTTTGTCTAGGGGCCCCGCCAACATGGTCTCAATTGGGCCCCACATTTGATAGGACCAGCCCTGACTCAATGTAACTGAATGTGTCGCAGGGGGACCTGGATTTTTACTATTGAGTGTTGTTCTTAGATCTACCAGGCAGCTGTTATCTTGTGTTAGGGAGCAGCTATCTGATTACCTTCCCATTGTTCTGTTGTGGCTGGTGGGGGGGGGAGGGAGGTGGTGATATCACTCCAACTTGCAGAATAGAGTGACCGAAGTATATTAGATCACAAGTCACATGACTGGGAGCAGCTGGGAAACTGACAATATGTCTAGCCCCATGTCAGATTTCAAAATAAAAAATAAAAAAATCTGTTTGCTCTTTTGAGAAATTATTTTGCATGCAGAATTCTGCTGGAGCAGCACTAGTAAGTGATGTGTTTTGAAACAAACATTTTTTTCCGTGACCGTATCCCTTAAACTAAAATTTATTGTGACACTGTATTTTGTTTTTAGTGTCTAGTATCTGAACAATCCACCCCTTTGTCCTTTTTAAATGCATTGCCTTTTAACTTCCATTCAGTGATTGAAAATCCTCACTTTGGGAGACCAGCATGTGTACAGTAATATGCCCAAACCCTACATATACCTTGTTTTCTCCTTAAGCAATGATGCGGGTGGCAGCAGTAAGGATGCACTTGCACATATTGACAGTGGCTCAGTGTTTATGATGGCGGCCGCAAATGTATGAGTGCATGGAAAAAAAAAAAGTGACTAGTCACATGTAGTAAAGCTTTCTCATAAATAAATATAGCAGGTTGAGGCTAATCTATTCACATTTTATTTTGAGTGTCCTTTCCTTCTCCTAGTATTTTTTGGCAATGCTAGAAAATCTGTTTTATCTTTTCTGTTTCATTTACAGTAGTGGCCACAGAAGAAGTAGTGACTGCTGAGTCAGTAGATGGTGCGATCCAACAAGTTGTTAGCTCAGGAGGCCAACAAGTCATTACAATACTCACAGATGGCATTCATCTTGGCAATCTCCAGTCTGGGATTCCAAACAGTGGGATGGGCCAGCCAATTATTTTAACTATGCCAGATGGTCAGCAAGGTAAGTTGTTTTGTGTTTGTTTCTACAAACTGACAGGATAAGGATTATCAAAGGGACAGAATATTCAGTGCAACTAAACTAGTTAGAGGGATGGAAGACTTAAATTATGAGGGTAGACTGTCAAGGTTGGGGTTGTTTTCTCTGGAGAAAAGGCGCTTGCGAGGGGACATGATTACACTTTACAAGTACATTAGAGGACATTATAGACAAATAGCAGGGGACCTTTTTACCCATAAAGGATCAGTGTACCAGAGGCCACCCCTTCAGTCTAGAAGAAAAGAAATTTAATTTGAAGCAACATAGGGGGTTTTTCACAGTGAGGTTGTGGAATGCACTGCCGGGTGATGTTGTGATGGCTGATTCAGTTAATGCCTTTAAGAATGGCTTGGATGATTTCTTGGACAGACATAATATCAAAGGCTATTGTGATACTAAACTCTATAGTTGGGGGCACGTTTACTTCGCTCGAGTGAAGGATTAGAATGAAAAATACTTAAAATTTCGAAGTTTTTTTTTTGTCTACTTCGACCATAGAATTGGCTACTTCGACTATGACTTTGAATCTAACGATTCAAACTATAAATCATTCGACTATTCGACCATTCGATAGTCAAAGTACTGTCTCTTTAAAAAAAAACGAACACCTACTTTGCCACCTAAAACCTACCGAGCATCAATGTTAGCCTATGGGGAAGGTCCTAGCAATTTCTGATCGAAGGAAAATCGTTCGATCGATGGATTAAAATCCTTGAATCGTTCGATCCGAAGGATTTTTCCTTCGATCGAATGAACGAATTGTGGTAAATCCTTCGACTTCGAAGTCGAAGGATTTACCTTCGATGGTCGAATATCGAGGGTTAATTAACCCTCGATATTCGACCCATAGTAAATGTGCCCCTTAGTGTATAAGTATATATAATTTATGTGAGTGTAGGGAGGGGTCAGTGTGTGTATGTATGGATGCTGGGTTTTATTTGGAGGGGTTGAACTTGATGGACTTTGTCTTTTTATGTAACTATGTTTAACAGTGCAATCTTTGCACCAGAGAAGTTTTAGAAGGGTTAGAAATGGAACAAGTATATGATTATTTATTTATTGTAGTTCATGCCTACAATACTACAATGCAGTGGACCTGCTTACTGTTTTAATATACATGTCCAATGCAAAAGATTTTTTCAAGGAATGCATTTGAAATTTATATTGAATATATACATGTGTTTTAGTGCTGACCGTACCAGCGACAGACATCGCTGAAGAAACTGTGATCAGCGAAGAGCCTCCCACTAAAAGGCAGTGCATTGAGATCATTGAAAATCGGGTTGAATCTGCAGAAATTGAGGTAACTGTTGTTTGTTAAATCCAGTCTTCTTTCATGCTTCTGCAGGTTTCTAAATGAGTACATCTTTTTTTAATTTTGTGTACTTCTGAACAGGATGCAGCAAATTAATACCAGTTTTTTTTTCAAGTCTTTGAAAATTATGACTACCCTCCTGAAAGATGTACAAACCTATTTCAGGATACTACTGAGTATTATTAACATATAATATTATTAACATAAATATGTTAAGGAAACAAACATAGTTTGTTATTGGGTATTAGATTAGAGACTCATTTCTATGGTTCTCTGCACCCCCCATTTTTCTTGTATTTTCTTTTCATTCTCCCCACCCCGCGGTTTCACCCAGTTGTCCGCTCAAGACCCTCTTTATCTGCAAATCATATAAAAATAATTGTCTGAATCCTTTTTCTTTGTGTTATACACATCAAGGAAGTAAGAGTTTGGCTGGGTGATTGCACTTAGCTATTATTTTCTGTTCTTGAATGGTACCCAAAGAGATTATTACACTGACAAAGCAGTATAATACCTTCTGCTGAATTGTCCTAGGTATCGGCTACATTTTGCTAAATCTTAAAATAGAAAGAATTGCTGTTAATCTTGTATACATCCCCAGTTTGATCTAATAAAATAACAAGCCCATATGCCACGTTTCCCCGATAGAGCTATATCTATCCCCTATAATAAGCTGATCAAACAATACAGTTTTTAAGTTATTGATCCTTTTAAAATGAATTGACATTTGTAGTAATCTATAAAGCTCATTATTCTTCATGACATTGAAACCTGATAATGTGTTCCTCTTTATTGTGCAGTATGTGGAAGAGAGATACCTAATGAATATACATAATCAATGATTTGCATCATCTGATTTTTTTCCATTTACATGATGTGATATCAAGTGCCTTCAGCTATCCCAGGTGTGCAGTTCTACATTATCAGCACTTTGGGTGTTCCCTATAATCTTTGCACCACCTCTTTTACTGGAATGATCTGTCACACCTGTCTTAAGATAACGCTCATTTGAAATTTTACTGCAAAAAAAAAAAAAAAAAGCAGCTGGAATATAGGGCATTGCTCAAAATGTAGAGCAATCTAGAATATATAGTGTCTACTAATGCCTTAAACTGAGTTGCAGGGTCCAGAGGCAGTGGATTCTGTACACTTGTTATCATTTCTTGAGTAAGCTAATGTAGTCCTGTTTGTAATTAAAGATATTTAGAACCAAATGTATAATTTACAGAGATGTGTACAGCATCTGGAGTGAATATATGTCCCATACTATCCATGAACAAGATCGTTTTTAGGCTTAAGTCTCACTAGGCCAATTTCCATCAGCAAAGAAGAGCTTTTTAGCACCTTGCTTTGGAAGTGCTGCTTTATTGACAAACATTAGAAAGGCCAGCAGGTGAGCTGATGGGACTTCGCTAGACACATCCCTGCAAGCTAATAGCAACTGATATCTCCAGATAATGGTATGGGGTCTTTTATCTGAAATGCTTGGGATCTGGGCTTTTTGTGTAATTTGGATTACTATGCCTTAATGCTACTAAAATATTTACAGAGTTATAATAATAAACCCAGGGCAATGTTGCCATCTTTACAGAGATATGTTAGCATAGTTACACTGAAGAACAAACCACTTGTTCAAACAGGAGTCTAAGGGCAATGACACACGGGGAGATTTGTCGCTTGTGATTTTTTTAAAAGCAAGCTTCGGCGACGAGTTGGTCGTTTTGACTTGGCATAGAGAACAATGTAAATTGCCAGCTACTACACACACAATGCTTGAAATCACCTGTAGTCCCAAAACGTGCAGAGAACCTTTTTGGAGGGCTTTATCAGAAATAGCATGTCTGTTCAGAAGAAGTGAAAATATGCATTGGCAAAACACACAAGGAGATTAGTAGCCACAATAGTATGCGAAATTCTTGTGTGCGCAGCATGTCGTAAGATTGTATGGACGTAATTTCTAGGGCGGCAGTTTCATATTCTTTGTTCCAACGACCAAACGCTTACTTATCATTCGCATGCGAAGATACGCACAATACTCGTGCGACAATATGCCGCAGAAAATGCCTTTTTCAAAGCATTTGTCTCACACAAATAGGCTCATTGATCTTGTTGAAGAACGTCCAGCCTGGCGGAGAAAGCAACACTATGAGATGCAAATGGCTCGGAAGCTGAAGTTGCCTGAAGTGTTTGCTTGCAAAAAACACGATCACCTTGTCGCTGAAACTCACTTTTTTAAAAATCGTCAAATCTCCCTGTGTTTCACTACCCTAAGGAAAATAGTAATTCTATAATTGAAAACTGTTTGGATAACAAGTTTCCAGATAACAGATCCCATATCTGTACAATAAAATGCTTAAAGGAAAACTATACCCCCAAAATGAATACTTAAGAACAGATAGTTTATATCAAATTGAATGACATATTAAAGAATCTTACCAAACTGGAATATATATTTACATAAATATTGCCCTTTTACATCTCTTGCCTTGAACCACCATTTCGTGACTCTATCTGTGCTGCCTCAGAGATCACCTGACCAGAAATACTACAACACTAACTGTAACAGGAAGAAGTGAGGAAGCAAAAGGCAGAACTCTGTCTTTTAATTGGCTCATGTGACCTTACATGTGGTTTGTATGTGTGCACAGTGAGTCTTACGATCTCAGGGGGCGGCCCTTATTTTTTAAAATGGCAATTTTCTATTTATGATTACCCAATGGCACATACTACTAAAAAAGTATATTATTATGATAATGGTTCATTTACATGAAGCAGGGTTTTACACATGAGCTGTTTTACTCAGTATCTTTTAATAGAGACCTACATTGTTTGGGGGGGGTGTAGTTTTCCTTTAATTATAATTCAGTTCCAGTACTTGGATGTTTCAAAACCTAAATACATCTCTGAAAAGACTTGCTTAGAGTTGTTATAACTGGTCATCTATTCTGACACTTGGTGCCTTATTGTGTTGTGTTCATTGAGATCAATGAACATAACCATTGCAAAAAAAAAGAAAAAATACATTATGGCAGAAGTAGTCCTTTTAATCCTGTAGGACTATTTCCATCTGAATGAGTTCCTGTCTTTACCCCAGTGTCAGCAGGAAGGATTTTGGAAATAAAAAGCAAAGACCACAAACTTCATGGTACATGCTAACATGCCACATTTTATTTTAGTTGTATAAATTATTTCAGGGCACAAAATAGGTCAAACTGGAGAGAAAACAATGAAATGATTGATTGGTTGATTGATTGAGGCCCAAACTTTTTAGTGGAAGATCTACAGTAGGAAAATATCCTGTTTAAATTATTTTGTTTATGAGAATATCCATTTATCTGCTTCTGAGCTTTTATGTTGATAAAGAATTTTTAGTAGACTCAAGTCTAAATAATTGATACCCAAAGTATAGTTATGTCCACATGTAGTTATGTGGGAAGTGTTTCTGGAAAGAAGCTGAAAAATCATTTAGGTCCTGCCTTTCTCAATCCCACTCCATGCTTGTCCAGAGCAATCCAAACAATATTACAAACCCATCAAGCCACCCATCATAGTCAGGGCAACCACATCAGAACCATGTAGGGCCGTCCTTTAAACTCTGTGTGATGAGGAGAAATGAGAACCTTTTATAGAATAATGTCGGGATTTTCTCTGTTTTAATGTGGGTTCATTTATAACTCTTGTTTAATCTGCCAGATTCCAGAAACTTCTGGATCAGAAATCTATATTGTGAATACTCAAGAGTTCTCTCAGGTACAACTACAGATATTTCAGAAAAAAAATGTATTTTTATTTTATGTTTCTGAGAGAATCTCCAAAAACTTTTCAAGTCTGTGATTATTTTTTTTCACCCTTTTGGGTTTTTATAATTATTTTTTCTGTTTCAAACACCGCATTTGTGGCCATTTATTTTTTTTTATGCATGAAGCCTTTTTTCCCCATTTATGTTTAGGATCCTATTTATTTTCAATCATTTGTTGCAGTATACACTGTTCTGTTGTGTTCTGTTGGCGATTTATCGAAGTAGCAATATGATCATTGAAACTGTAGCAGAGATTTGGAAGCATTCATGAGCTATGATTTTTTCCCAAAACAATAATAACCGCAATGTGCATGCACATTTTTTATAGACAATTGTCATTTTCACAAGTATCTTCTAAAGATGCAGCCTTTTAGATTTTACCGATAACGCTTTGGTTCACACATGAGCTGTCCATACATGTTAGGGAACTTAAGTGCAAAGTGAATCTAAGATCTAAAATGGAGCATCTCAATGATAGGGTTTAATGTAGTCATTCATAGTAAAAATCCGCTTTTATATGCCTTGCAAATCAACAATAGCAATGACAGAGTGTAGGGGTCATAGGATATTTAGAGACAGGCAGATTACATTTTGTAACTTGGTCCACTTCAGTGTTTCAACTATGGTGTGACCTAGAGCTCAGGGACCAGCAAAGTCTAAATGACCAATGTTTTTGTTAGACAATCTTGATTCATACCTCATGCTTTTAAGTCTGTGTGACGATTGCCACATCAGTTTACTCAGATTACATAGAGAGCAACTAATGCATGCATCCTCTATTCTTCCTTTTTGTGTATAGGAAAGAGAAACACTTCAGAAGCAACTTGATGAGGCCAACCGTGAAGCTCAGAAGTACCGGCAGCAGCTTCTAAAGAAGGAACAAGAAGCAGAAGCCTACAGACAGAAGCTAGAAGCTATGACCAGATTGCAGACTAACAAAGAAGTTGTTTAAGTAGCTAGCCAGCAACGGACTCACCAGTTTTCATTGGAGGAGAAGACACAAGCTATGCACCCGTATGGCTACAAATGGAAACAGAACCCATCCCCTGAGAGAACCTCAGACGTTTATATGTCCATGAATTATACAAATGCTGGTGTTACCATAATCACTCTTTGTGAGACGTATTTAAAATGAAAATACTGTATATAGTCTGGATTTTTTTTTTTCCATTTTTTTTTTTTTTTTTTACAGTTGGCAGTTAAGTTGATGCTGATTTTCTGAAAGATGCGGAAATAACATTCTGATCGATTTTTTTTTTTTTTTCTTTTTCAAATCTTTTTTTTATAGAGATTAATTTGACTTGTGAAATGCGCTGCTTTGTTTTGGTAAACCACATGCGACCTTTTCTCAAACTGCAGTGCTTTCTCCAATCAGATCAATCAGGGCCTTTGACAGTGAAGTTTCCTAGTGGAAATATCTGTACAGCTTTTCAGTTCCTGTCTGTTTGAAAAGTTTTGTTTTTTCTTAAATTTCGCTTTTTTTTTTCCTTTTTTTTTCAAGTAAGCAAAAAAATTTTATATCTTGTTTAACTTCCAGAGCATCCAGGTAGATTAACTTGTATATGAAGCTAATATTTTTTAAAAAGAAAGAAAGAACTTTTTGTACATAATCTGCATGTTTTTTGTATATTCTAACTGCGTAAGTCATCCTTGGTTATCCTTCAACAGCAAAGAAGTCACTACTATACACACACATTGAATGTCACCCAGTAGTAAGGATTGTTGTTCATATCTCATTCTTCCAGTCTCAGAGCTGATAAAATGACTATATTTTACCGGCTTCCACAGAGTATTATTCCATGCTTTGTAACTGTTTAAAATAAGAGGTGGTACATCTGTCCTGAGCTTATTTTTTTAAATTGGAATGTGACATAAATCATGAAAACAATGAAGCTTTGTATAAGGAAAGAAGCAGTGATCGAAAGCTACTTGCCAATATACATGGATTAAAAACTGTCAGCAATGGTAAAGATATTTGTGAATATAAATGCTATTTAAAGGGGTTGACCACCTAAATGAACTTTTAGTATAATGTAGAGAATGACATTCTGAGATAATTTGCAATTGGTTTTTATTTGTGGTTTTTGAGTTATTTAGCTTTTTATTTAGCAGCTCTCGAGTTTGTGATCTGGTTGCTATGGTCCATGTTACCCTAGGAACCATGTATTGATTTGAATAAGGGACTGGAATGTGAAGAGGAGAGGGGCTGAATAGAAAGATGAGTAATAAAAAGCAGCAACAACAATAAATGTGTAGCCTTACAGAGCATTTTTTTAGGAGAGGTCAATGGGGTTATTTGAAAGCTGGAAAGAGTCAGAAGAAGAAGGCAAATAATTAAAAAAATAAAAATAAAAGACTAATTGTAAAGTTTCTTAGAATTGGCCATTCTATAACATACTAAAAGTTAACAGAAATGTGAGCCACCCCTTTAAAGAAGAAGGAAAGGCTTGTAGTACTTGGGGTGCCTAACATTTGTAAATGTGATTGTATTTGCTTACCTGAAACCCCAGGCCGGTGCTCCTATCAGCAGAAAACTGCACCGGCCTGGGGTTATACCAGTGAGCACTACGAATTGATCTTCCTGCTTCCTCCTTCTTCACGCGGCTGCGAATGCGCAGTTGGACGAAAAGCCGAACTTTATCTAAAAAGTCGGCTATTTCGTTCAACTGCACATGCGTTTGTCCCGGGAAATTTAAAGACAGAAGAAGACGGAAGTGGAACGCTCCATGGTGTTCATTGGTATAACCCCTGGGCCAGTGCAGTTTTCTGCTGATAGGAGCACCAGCCTGGGGTTTCAGGTAAGTGAATACAATCACTTGGGGTGCCTGACATTTGGCACCCCCAAGTGCAACAAGCCTTTCCTTCTCCTTTAAAGCAGCGTCTGTCCCTTGCTGTCCCAGCCCTGCTCATACTGCCTCTAAAAAAATGTAGCAAGAGTTATCTTTCCTCCATCATATTCCTACAATGCCTCACTTGACTTTACAGGTCACAGATGTGATAACCACAGTAGTGATTTGCAGGCCACCCTAATATCCATGGGTCAGTCAGGTTTGGGCCGACACACACAAAGAATTCGGGTCGCCGTCTGGTTCGGGTCAAGTTTTTTCTGCTGTCCTTTCCATCTTTGACCTAAGAGTGCATCACTTCCAGCAGAGCATATTTATAGATGCGCACCCGTCCCCTCCGTGACGTTGATAGGGGTGCAAATAGATAATTGGAACCAGACCAATGGGCCAGGTGCGTGTTTAGAGCGGTAGATTAGGGACCTGCGAGAGTTGACTCCTGCTACATTGTTTCTGTGGTGCCTGCAATCATAACCAGCATTGCAGTGAAAAGCTGCTTTTGAAGCTTTCAATAACAACTGCATTTACTAATCACTTTAAAAAAACATTGAAAGCTGTCAATTAATGCAAACTGGAATGTTGCTTCAAATGACAAATGTTTTTTTTTATTCGGGAAAATATCATTGTTTCTATTAATTGTGTGGAGTTCCCCCTACAAAGCAAGTCTAATTTGTTTAATATTTGTGGAAGGTTGCTGAGTCTAAAGGACAACAGTTCTGTTACTGGCACAGAGCTGAAACTATGCATTCAGAATTGTTGCATTTCTGTTAAACCCCATTATGCAACCAATTACTTTTTCTCCCTTTTACCTTTCAATTTTGTTTTCTTTGATTTTTGAAAATAATGTGATGAAGTAAAGACAAATATTAACACTATTTGGAAAAAAAAAAAAGTGTTTTGCACGTGAGAGTTTTATGTATAAAACACACATTGGAGACTAAAGATCGATTCTTCATGTATCGCAGCATCAAGCAGCCCATGTCTGAGAAATGTTGAGTCTACTCGTTCATCGGCAGATATGACCAAATATTTATATGAAAAATCTAAAATAAAGTGCGTCCTCAGGAACTCCAGAGATGTGCCACTGTTTTACTGAAAATCACAGTCATTGATCTGTTTTATATTGTACTGGAATAAGCTTTTATATTTTGTGAAATCAGTTGTCACTATGTATACAGAGAAATACCTTAAGTAAAAGGGAGTTTACAGTCGTAAATCTATGTGCCTTTACCCTTTTCTTATAAATGAAGGTATGTGCTGTTGTCTGTGGCATGTTTTCTTACATTGCATTTTATTCTCTGGGTGATTGATTAATTAGAAAGGGATTGCAAGAAGTCTGATATTATATCGCAGGAATCTCAAACCTGGGACAGTCCACAAGGCTGCCGTCAGTCTGACTCGTTTGGTTTGGCAAGGAACTTGCGAAACGGCGAAAATACACCAAAATGTATTGGTCTATGGGCATCAATCTTTTTTTGTTGTTGACTGATGCAGTGCATCAAATTTTTTAACCCATTGGATTCTAGGGCGTAATTTTTGCAGCGAAAAATTTAACTCATCACTAGCCATCAGAAGTCACTACTTAGTGGATTATTCATCCAACCACATGACTGGGCCCTGACCACTAAGAAGAATTAAGCCTCAATGCTAAATCCCACGTCCCATCATGCACAAACATACAAGCTCTGCCCCCTTTGTAGCCCACAAATTGCAATTGGCTGGACTCTCCTCTGATGGTGGCAGTGACAGTCTAAGCCAGGGGTCCCCAACCTTTTTGAACCCGTGAGCAACATTCAGAAGTAAAATGAGTTGGGGAGCAACACTAGCATGAATAATGTTCTTGGGGTGCTAAATAAGTGCTGTGATTGGCCATTTAGTAGCCCCTATGTGGATTGTCAACCTACATAGAGGCTGTGTTTGGTAGTGCACCTGGTTTTAATGAAACCAAAACTTGCCTCCAAGCCTGGAATTCAAAAATAAGCTCCTGCTGTGAGGCCACTGGGAGCTACATCTAAGGTGTTGGAGAGCAACATGTTGCTCACAAGCTACTGGTTGTTGATCACTGGTCTAAGCTGTTACTTAAAGGAAAACTATACCCCTCAAACAATGTAGGTCTCTATAAAAATATATTGCAGAAAACAGCTCAAATGTAAAAGCCTGGCAGCCCCCTGGGATCCTACCAAGACACACAAACAAACCATACATGTTAGGTCACATGAGCCAATTAATAGACAAAGTTCTGTCTTTTGCTTCCACACTTCTAGAGCTGGAGTATTTCTGGTCAGGTGATCTCTGAGGCAGCACACAGACCAACACAAAATGGTGGTTCAAGGCAAGAGATGTAAAAGGGCAAGATTTACTTAAATAAAGCAGTTTGGTAAGTTTCTTAAATATGCCACTAAATTTGATTTAAACTGTCTGTTGCTCTAGTATTTATTTTGGGGGTATAGTTTTTCTTTTAAGTTTGATCCCAGCAACATTAGAATGTATTTTTCATACAACGGCTGCAGGGTTACAATATATTTAGGAAGGCGCCTAAGTTCACCAAAATTTTCCCAGTGATTTAATATAGATGGCATAAGGTTGTCAGGACAAATGGAGACAATGTATGGTGAAAAGTGTTTGTCTATTGGTAGGTATGCTGCATATATGCGTATTCTTCAGTAGAAACATAAAAATAAAATCCCCCAGGGCATTTGTGAGTATGCATACTTGGCTCTCTGAATGTTCTTGTATTCCTTTGGCACATCACTGGACATTCCTGAAGTTCATATAAAAACACTGGGACCTCTGGTATTGGAATGATGAATGTTTAGTGCACATAGGATTATAGGGTACTTTTATCGGACATTATGAGGTCACATTTGCATGGGCTTAATATAAACTCAAGTAGGATCATATTTAATTGACATCTTGAAGGAAAAGCAAAATCAGGGGAGTGGCTCTGCATATGTTCAAAATGTTCTTCTCAGATCTCATCTTCCATTTACTAGCTGGAAAATAAGTTAAATTTTAAACCTTCAATATTTTTATTGTTACATGTGCATTTATTTTGGCACCATTTTTAGCAAACTGATGTGAATATCTTCTGTACATGCTCCATTCCCATGTAGCTACTGAAGATAAATGCTATTTCCCTGATGCTTCTTATACATTCTACTGCATGTCAGACAAATAATGTAATCATAAAATCAGACATTTAAACTTTTATATTGGATCCCACCTGTAACCCTCTCTCACTTTTATTGTGGGCCTCAGACCCGTCTCATACTATCAATTAAACCCCAACTTGTTACATTTTTCTCTCAAATACTATATTTTCTTGAGCAATCAAGGGTGTCATTCTGACAACACTTTGTGGCATTTTTATGTAAATTAAAATGAAAGTGTGTAAGACATAGGGGCAGATTTACTAAAGGGTGAAGTGGCCATCGCTATTGAAAATTCGCCAGAAATCCCATCCACAGGGAGATCATCAATTTATAACAGGTGTAGAGGAAAATGCGCTAGTGAAAGAGACCATCACTAGCTCACCATACCGCCAGTTGAATTTTCTCTCAGGTAAATTATCGTTCTGCACGTTCAATAGAGTGCGAATTTTACAGAACGTTAGCACTTTCACCAGAGTTTCCTTCGCCAGCTTAGACCTGGCGTACTGATAAAGTTATGCTACATCCTCCTCAATCTTATGTCAGTGACATCATATCCTGTATGCAAAAAATTCATAACAATTTTAAAAAAAAAAACGCTGGTGTTTTTTCATATTATAAAGCGGGATTTTCTTGTTACTAAGTTGTAATTATTAAAAATGTTTATTTTACCATTTGAGGGGCATTAGAGGATCTCTTTTGTCTATTTTGCTTCCTTTGACATTTGTAATAAACAGTGGCCACTTCAAGCATTTGCACCAACATCTCTAATAAAGACGTCTATACGACCTATATGTACCCACCCTATTCAAATAGTAAGTGAACTAACAGCGTTTCGCTAGGCAGAAACAAACGTTAGCAAATGTTCGATATGAAATGCTTGCACTGACGATTTAACACTGAGAATTATTAATGCAGTGGTAGTGAATTTGTGCTGGCGAATTGGCGCGGAGTGTGGCGAAGCCTTCACAGTCGAAAATTCACCCTTTAGTGAATTTGCCCCATAGTCTGATTGGTGTTCTGAAATAAAAAGGCATAACAGCACTACAGCACCAGAATAGCTCTGCCAAGTCGCTACTTTAATTATCAAATCTTTCTACATAGGAAGGTCATTTATCAACACTGGGCAAATTTGCCCATGGGCAGTAACCCATGGCAACCAATCAAATTGCTGCATTTATTGTTCCACTTGCAGCTGGCTTTAAAAAGCTAATCACCGATTGGTTGCTAAAGGTAACTGGCCACAGGCAAATTTGCCCAGTATTGATAAATGAGCCCCAGTGAGTGCAGAAGCTGGTGTCAAACTGTTCTCTTATAAAGCTGGCAGCTAGACGCTACATGCAAAGATTGGCTTGTTTGGACACTGATGTGGTGGTCCAAATAAAGCTAATTGATCATATGGGCCCTAGGCCAATAAACAGGTCATAATGTGGCTCCACGCAGACCATCAGGAGGGAACCACACCAACAGCCCAAAGCAGTCTTTGCCCAATGGGATTTGTAAACTTGCCTGATACATATCTGATCCCTTGCTACATATTGTCACTATAACTGCTAACTTGGTCGCGAATGGCCGAGTTGGCAGCAAATCCTAAACTTATGTAAGTCCAGCTTATCCGTGCACCTTCTGATCAAGATCATAGATGTGTAATGCAAACTATGGAAGCCTGGAGGATCCAAACTTTCCAACAAAGTTCCAATTTACATCTAAAATATGTAATAGGTACTCAAGAACAGAGAGAAGGTTTGTTTTAAAGAGCGTTAAATACAGTATTATAATAATAACAGAGTCAGATACTCAGCATAACATATTTCATCAAGCTGAGGCCCCTCAGGGAAGCATTCTGCAGCTGCTCTGGGACAGAACACTATTACACCCTCTCTCTCTCAGATGAACCCTTAAGATGAACGGGGTGAGGGTCAGACACACAGTGCTTTCTGATTCTATAAAGTCACATTTATAAAGCTGAATGTGATTTGTTTGCAACTGCATTTTCTCCCTGATTTTTTGATCTGAGTTCTTTTGTAAATATGCTAGCAACTGAGAAGAAAAATCAGAAGATCAAAAAGAACTCAGCTGAGTTTAAAGGGGTTGTTCACCTTTAACTTTTAGTATGATGTAGTGTGATATTCTGAGTTAATTTGCAACTGGTTTTCATTTTTATTATTTGTGGCTTTTGAGTTATTTAGCTTTTTAGTCGGCAGCTCTCCAGTTCACAGTTTTAGCAATATGGTTGCTAGGGTACAGATTCCCCTAGCAACCGTGCATTGATTTGAATAAGAGACTGGAATATGAATAGGGGAGGGCCTGAATCGAAAGATGAGTAATAAAAAGCAGCAATAACAATACATTTGTGGCCTTGCAGAGCATTTTCAAGCTAGAAAAAGAAGGCAGCAAATAATTCAAAACCTATAAAAAGAAAAATTGAAGGCCAGTCGAAAAGTTGCTTATAATCAGCCATTCTATAACATACTAAAAGTTAACTGAAAGGCGAACCACTCCTTTCAATGATTTTTTTCCACAATCAAGTTTAAAAAAACAAACACTAATAAATGAATAAATCTGACTTCCTTGCATAAACACAAAAGCATGAACATATTGTTCACATTTCAGTCTAGCTGGTTTGGCATTTAAAAATAAAGTGAGAAAATGGAATGTTGTCATGGTTTATTTTTCTTATGTATTACCTGTTTTGCGGTATTGTTCAGTCTTTGCTCCCTTATAATTAATCATTTTTTGTTTTTTTCATACACATTAACAGAGTAATGTCATTCATACAGTCAGATATCTGTCATATCTACATTATACCCACACCAATCTGGATTTTCCCACGATCTGTGGCCCCTGCTGCAAATGACATAAAGATAAAGTCCCAGTTACTAAGATGTAAGTAAATATTGTGCTGCAGCAACCACTGTTTTTCTAACCCTCTATATGATGAGCAAATGGCGCTTAATTGTGTACCTGTCTGTATTGATTTCACATTCCGGATTTACCCATTAAGCACTCGGTGTTACTGTTTCCATAGAATTTATGTTGTATGAAAAAGCGACATATCCCTGATTACACTCATTATGTTTCTTAAAGGAAAAATGTACCCTGTCTAGTAGTCTAAATATTTAAGTAACACCAAAAAATGAAAGTCTTTTAAAGTAATTAAAATATAATGTACTGTTGCCATGCACTAGTAAAACTAGTGTGTTTGCTTCAGAGAGACTACTATAAATTATTTTTTGTTACCCTTGAGCCACGTTACCTTCCTATTGTTATATTGTTAGGCTGCTGGGGGGGGGGTGATATTACTCCAACTTGCAGTGCAGCAGTTAAGAATGTCTGAAGTTTATCAGAGCACAAGTCACATGACTAGGGGCATCTGGGAAACTGACAATATGTCTAGCCCCATGTCACATTTCAAATGTAAATATAAAAAAAAACTGTTTGCTCTTTTGAAATACTGATTTCAGTGCAGATTTCTGCTGGACCAGCACTATTAACATATGCGTTAAAAAAAAACATGTTTTTCCGTGACAGAATGCCTTTAAGGGTGTTGATTACTAAAATCCGAAAACATCTCATTATTTTAGTAAAACCACTTCGACCAAACTCCCATCCACATTTTTACCTTATTTATCAATAAATCTATTGAAAAAAAATCTGGTACGGAAAAAGACTCACTAAAATAATGAAAAAATTCAAATTGCACGATTTTTTCAGATTATTGCCTGAAAACAACAAAATATTTGGGTTATTGTTCGAAACCCAGTGCAGATCATGATATCTTCAGTTGTAAAAGGGACATCTGCCACTGACTTCTGCCTGACAAAATACAAAAGAGAGGGGTTGTGGGTGGACTCCAAGGCTAAGTAAAAATGTGCTTAAATACAATGGAAGTGCTACTAATTTGTCCAGTTAACCAATGCACATTCCCTGGTCCCCAGTCCCATACGTAATTCAGTATATATACAAGTGCATGTATTTACAAAAACAGGGGATTTTAGTTACAAAGTTATGATCATAAAATTCATAAGCCACCATATCACACCAAGGTAAACCCCGTACGGTGGTCCCTAACTGTTTACCTCGGGTCTGTCACGACCGGCACCCAATACCAGAACAGGTGCCAAGTACCCTGGTCTCGGCTCGGCTTCACCAGTAGTGTGACCACCGTTGGGCTTCGGAAGGAGCCCTCAGCTTACTTGGGTTCCACTTGGACTTAACGAGGGGAACAAGGCGAGATGTTCTGGCTGGCAAAGGGGCACGGCTGTTAGCAAAGTCTTTTGGGCCGAAGGTCACGGTAGAAATGGAGCAGGCAAGAGAATCGTCAGACAGGCTGGGTCGGGGCAGGCAGATATCAAGAATTGTCAGGCAGGCAGGGGTCAAACCGGGTTGTCAATCAAAAGGGTTAATCAAAAGAGGTAGTTGGTAATCAGGCAAGGGTCAGGATCCAGAAGTCAGAATAGTCAAAAGCCAGGCAGGGGTCACAGCAGGAATCGCAAAACAGGTTCAGACAGAAATAGCTTAAGCTCAGAAGCACCAGGAACAAATCCTATCACGGGCAAGGTGCTGTGGACAGAATGGGCTTTAAATACAGTTTGAATTTCGCGCCTTTGCGCGCTGACATATGACGTCAGCGCACCTGTGTCTTTAAATGGAAGGAGGCGCGCCGCGCGTGCGCCCTATAGAGCAGCCAGCGTCAGCGAAAACACGCTGGCGTGGCTATGAAGAAAGAAGGTGCGGCGGGCGTCCCCGCCGATGGCGCGGCGGATGACCCCGCCGCACAGGTACCTTCACAGGGTCATAGTATAAAAAGACTTGTACCTCCCTGCATAGTAGCATTTTTTGGGATAAATGTCTCCTGGCTTTGGCATTGGTTTCAGTCTTAGGGCTAGGTTCTCCCCAGCCACTAGCTTTTGCAACTTTTAAGAGATAGATACTTCCCAAACCATGCCCATTTTTAAAAGCATAGGCCACCATTTGTTTAAAGGGGTGGATGTGGGGTGCTACAAACTACATGGAAGCTTAGCCGGCAGCTTCTGACTACAATACAAAAGAGTACACTCCAAGGCTTAGTAAAAATGTGTTTAAATACAACGGTAAGTGCTACTGATTTGGCCAATTATTCAATACACATTTTACTTAGCCTTGGAGTGTACCCACAACCCTTCTCTTTTGTATTTCGTATTGACTTCTACATGACCTCGGCAAGTTTGAGATGGAGTATTTTTTAATTTCGGTCTTTAAGCTTCCTTGGGGTTTAGCAAATCTCAAAAAAAAATTGATTTTTTTCCTACTTAAAAATAGTTTTTTTCCCCTTTATAACTCCAACCTGAAAAAATCTAAGTTTAGTAAATAACCCCCTTGGTGTTACTGTTCCTTTAAGTAGTAAAACTTGCCTGACAAGGGTGACCCTCATCTTGCAATGCACTATTTTGGCCTACAGTTTGAGATAAAGAGTTTGGATCCATGTTCCATAGATCAGATCCAAAAGAAACCCAGACTGAATATAATCCAATATGATTGCACAGCAGTTGTAGGATAGCATATCTGGTACAACAACGGTTGAAAATATATATAATCAAACTACCAAATACTTATGTGAGCTTGATCCATGTGTACAAATGCTATCCAGGGACAGGGTTGATCGGGATCTACAAAAAGTAGAGTAGTGAAGACCCCAACTGGTGTCACCCCTTCCAACGAAACACATTCTAAAAAAAACAAAGGTTTCACTGGGTGGAGACACTGTTAGGCACCCTTCCAAGTAAAAAGCAACTGTTTTTTCTGGCCTTGTTCGTCCATTTCACCAGATTGCTACTGGAAATCCTATTTACTCACATGCTCAGTGGCTCTGAGCAGCTGTTTAGATGCAAAGTTTAGGGGTCATTTCAAATCAACAAGCAGAAAATGAGGTTGGCCTGTAATATACGTATATATATATATATATATATATATATATATATATATATATCTATATATGCTACAGGGCTGATTAAATTCTGATACTAAGGGGGTTATTTATCAATGTCCGATTTTATCTCAACAGTTTCTGCTACAAACGCCGATCAAATCCGATCAGGTTTTTTACTCTTATTTATTATTACATTTCCCCCGAACATTTGATTTGCGGGAAGAAAAAAAATCAGATTTTCACGATTTTTTCAGATTTTTCACCTGAAAACTCAGATTTCTTATGCTTTTTTGGCTGAAAACTCTGAAAATTTCGGGGTATTGCACGAAACACAGCACACATCAAAAAATCATTGGGACTTCTCCCATTGACTTATATGCAACCTCGACAGGTCTGAGATGCTAATTTTCTAATTCGGACTCTTCCTTCCTCTGGGTTTAATAAATTCCTAAAAAAAATCGAGTTTTTTTTAAAAGTGTAATTTTTATAAAAAAAAAACACAAATTTTTCGGGATTTTTGCATTTGGAGTTTAGTAAATAAGGTAATTGTGCTAGTTTATTTGCTGATGATTATAATAATGATTTACTACTATTCTATGGATAGAGTTGCCACCTTTTCTGGAAAAACATACCGGCCTTCCTATAATATATCTTTTTTCCCTAAATATAACATTGAGATCAACCATAATTTTTACCGGCCAGGCGGTAAAAAACCGGCCAGATGGCAACCCTATGGGGCAGATTTATCAAATTAAATTCAAAATTAGAATTTTCAATTCTTATTATGGTCAAAACTGTCAAATTTGACTAGGGAGATATTCAAATTCAATTTGAGTCTAAAAAAAAAAAATCTAATTTGATTTTCGAGATTTATCATACTCTGGCCCTTAAAGAACTCGAATTTGACTATTCGCCACCTAAAACCTGCTGAATTGCTGTTAAAGTCAATGGGAGACATCCAGGGATCAATTTGGAGTTGTTAGCAGCCTTCCTGACATTCAAGTTTTTTCGGAGAAGTTTTCAGGTCGATTTAATTCATCAGCGTTTGAAAAATTTGATTTTTAAAATAAATTTCTATTGATCGAATTTCGAATTTATGGGAGTTTGGGGGAGTTTTTAAAAACTAATATAAATTCTAAATTCGACCTTTGATATATGTTTCTCCCCGTGTACTGTATATTGTGAGTGGGTCCCTAAGCTCAGTAAGTGACAGTAGCACAGAGCATGTGCAGTGAATCAGCAGAAAAGAAGATGGGGAGCTACTGGGGCATCTTTGGAGACGCAGATCTTCCCTGATAAAGGACTGTGGTTGCCTTGGGCTGGTACAGAAACCCAAAACATTTTACCCTACTTCTTTAGTTCTCCTTTAATCATACATTTTTAAATGTCTCCTTTTTTATATCTAGGCATCCAACCTAGGCATGGGCCCATGGGTGCCTGTATATAAATATGGCTCTACTCAATGGCCAAATCCTTATGAAACAAAATCAGTATAAATGGAACAGCATCCATGGAGCAGATATATAATTGTGTTATACATCTGCTCCATGGATGCCAAATATGTAAATTTTACTTAGGTAAAATAACTCATAAATCCACAGCAGAACTTTATAAAAATATTAATATTCGGCCTATCATTCTTTCAAAGTAATCATGTGATATATAGTAAAATAGGGAGCATAGTAACTGCATGTAACTGTTTTGGAATGGGACTCCATAATGTGAATAGAGAACCATATATATAATTGCAATTTTTGCTTTTGTCAATAATGTAGTGTTACATTTGTGCTATAAGAACAGCTACCTTGTAGCAATTGTAGCCCTTCTTTCAAGTTGACTAGGTTAGCCAACCCCATTCACAACATCCAAGCTGAGAATACATTAGAATTACCCTGCTTGTATCTCCAGCAGTGAATGGGTGAAGATGAGCCCTCAGCGCATCTTGTGAAATGGAAGGGAATTGAACTGGCCTTGTAGATACAGCTGAAGACATCAAAGGTAGCCAGCACAGCAAACAGTGCTCAAGCGTGCCTTTTATTCTGAGTTGATATGATGGAGAGGGTTCTGAAATAAATGGGATAAGATAAACTAATCATGTAAGAAAAAAAAGCATGTTTATTACGTATGACTGGGAGATAACAGGGGTATAAAAGCTGAGATGAGAGGCAGGATCAGATACACAGCCACCTGCCCATCACATTTCTGCTCCTGCCATCCAGGGAATCCATAGTCAAGTCACAATGGAATCAGAAGAGTACAGAAAGAGAGGTACAGTATTATCTGAGGCTAATGATGCCATTACTTACACATAGCTTGAAATTAAATGCCCTTGCTAGACCTACAACCAATAGAAAGCAGAAATTCTCTAAATTCAACTAAATATTTCCATTTAATCCACAAGCCTAAATCTATCAGCTCAAAATAGCTGGAAAAAGATGATTGAAGATTTATGTCTCCTCTCTTTTTCACGGTTTAACAGGAGCTATCATTAATAATATTTTAATATTCACTTGATGCATTTTTAACTTGCCTTCATGAAAAGTGGGGGTACCGAAACAGAGAGAATTTTTAAAATTATATTATTGCTCAGTGGGTTTTACAGCTTGGCTATTTTTGTGCACCAACCCTGCTAATATGATTATTGATGGACCACAGGTAAAGAACTGGTGGATTATATCTGTCAGTATCTGAGCACAGTAAGAGAGAGGAGAGTCAATCCTGACGTGCAGCCAGGCTATATGCGGGCTCTGCTGCCTGACAGCGCTCCAGTGGAATCTGAAAGCTGGGAGAGAATCTTCGGAGACATTGAAGACATCATAATGCCAGGGGTAACATCACACAGAACATTTACCTCCTTTTTCATTTAAGGCTTGTCCATGTCTGTTATAAATGCTCTCCAGATTTCCAATTCCTGTGTATGTGCAATAAAGCCAACAATCACAGATCAGGGAATCCAGAATTGTTTTGCGTGTCCCTCTAGATTTCCAAACCTGTACTGACAGTTGTACATAAAAAGATAAAGGGGGAACTTATGAACGGCGCTTTAATAACATGGTTTATATTTATCTAACATAATAGTGTCCAAAAACACTTCTTCTACTGGGACTCAAGGGTCAAAGTGGGTTTATATCAGTATTCCTGTTTGTGCTCAAAATATATTGCAATCTAGATGAATGAAATTGTTAATAAAAACTGGCTGGATAAGAGACTAAGAGCTCCTACGCACTTTACCCTTGTTTTAGCAGATCCATAAGGATTTACTAAATTAAATCTCTGTTACAGGTGGTCCATTGGCAGAGTCCTCACATGCATGCCTACTTTCCTGCCCTGACATCGTGGCCTTCCCTGCTAGGAGACATGCTTGCTGATGCAATAAACTGCTTAGGATTTACATGGGTAAGTGTTTATACAGTGAAACCTCGATTTTAAGTACCCTGATTTTAAGTTTTCCCTCATTTCCCTCATTTTTACATTTTTTATTTGTGGTCCCACCAGTTTATCAGGGGCCTTTCCCTGATTTTAAGTAATATTTACCCGGATTTTACATCAAAATTTTGTCTTGATGTTCGCAAAAACAGCTTTTTTCCTCTATCAATTTTATTATTTGTGAAATAAGGAGGCTTAAAGTACTAACCAGATGTATATTTCTCCATGGTTTTGCCTGTAAATGGTCAGTTCCAATTAGTCTGCCCCTTATTCAGTCCTGCACCAATCACTTATTGCTTTAGGTTGTGTATATGACTGACAGTTTGGCTTTGCACGTGCCCCCCATACTGTAACATTAACGCTGCAATGTTTAAACTTTATAATTAACACAGTAAATATTGTATCTCAAAGTAAAAAGGACTCCTGTGCTTATATCCTTTCTGTACTTGAAGAATAAGTCACTTTAAGACATTTCCCTGATTTTACATTTTCCCGCATTTTACATAATTTTTTTCCTGGTCCCCTAAGGGTACTACTGTATCTATCTATCTATCTATCTATCTATCTATCTATCTATCTATCTATCTATCTATCTATCTATCTATCTATCTATCTATCTATCTATCTATGGTTCACATTATCCTTAACTTTTAGTATGTTATAGAATAGCTAATTCTAAGCAACTTTTCAATTGGTCTTCATTATTATTTTTTATAGTTTTTGAAATATTTGCCTTATTCTTCTGATGCTTTTGAGCTTTTAAATTGGGATCACTTGCCCCTTTGAAAAAATAAATAAATGCTCTGTAATGCTACAAATTGTTGTAACATGGTATTTGTAGCATATTTGTATTATTCATCTTTGTATTCAGACCCTCCTATTTATATTCCATTCTCTTATTTAAACCAATGCATGGTTACTAGGGTCATTTTGAGCCTAGCAACAAGATTGCTGAGATTACAAACGCGAGAGCTGCTGGATAAAAAGCAAAATAACCCCAAATAATAAAAAATAAAATGAATTGAATTTTGTTTCATGGTCTACATCATATTAAAAATGAATTAAAAGGCAAACAACCACTTTAAATATACCCTGTTCATAACAAGGGCTTTTCTCAACGCTGATTATTACAACATAGCATTTCTTATCCGAGTGTTGTACACTTATACTGTGCATAAAAGTAGCAAATGCCATGTTATTTAACTTGTCCAGGCATTCTCTGTATAATACCCAGTTCTCTATTTTAAGAGATTCTGTTATAGATACAATGTTTTGCTATTTCACAAAAGAGAATGGTTCTATAAAAACAGATTCACTAACATTTTGATTAAGTAATAGTCACAGCAGTTTTGTGATCGTTGAGGAGAATCTAGCTATATTTTTACTAGAGCACAGGCTTAGGCAGTAAAAATGGGTGAGAAGATGTTCAGGAGTGTAAGCAGTTACTAATATACCATATTTTTGATGGTTAGGCTTCCAGTCCAGCATGCACTGAGCTGGAAATGAACGTGATGGACTGGTTGGCTAAAATGTTGGGTCTCCCGTGCCATTTTCTCCATCATTATCCAAACAGCAAAGGTGGAGGTGTACTCCAGGTAAGCCCCTCTGTGTTCTTGTTAAGTGTGTCTTAAAGTATTGCAGTCGTCATCATCATATACATAAATATATAATGTCTGTAGGTATAGGGGAACCTTGGCAGTTACAAAATTGGGTGATGATGTGATTTTGACCAGTGAGGAGCAACCAGATATATATATATATATATACATGCTGTATAATGTATTTATGTTTTCCAATGCTCAGATGCAGTTTATATTACATGTACGCTTCACCAATAAAGGCAGGTGAAGATTAAGATAAATCCACTATATATAAAATGGGATTCAAATTTGCAAATGTTTTTGGGGAGGGGATAGGATCTTGTTGGGACCTTGTAATTGTAGATAATTAAACATTTTTAGAACATACATTTTTGGAGCTTTTTAAAGGGCACCTGTTGCCAAAATATATAATCCCAAACCAAAGGTGCGGGCTAATAGTGCCCACACTCCAGTGGGGGGGGGGGGGTAGTAATTTTCAAAAATGCCCCCTGACAGTGCTTGACTACCTGCACCAGGAGGTAGCTCCCGGTTCAAGCAGCCATGTTGGAGCACACACATGCACATAATGAGCAACTTGCTCATTTATGTACATGCATGTGACTTCAGAAAAGTGATATGGACATACTTACACTCAGTATGGCTGCTTGCACCGGGAGTTTCCTACCACTGGGAAGGGGCAATTTAAAAAAAAAAAAAAAAAAGTTACCCCCACACCTTTGGTTGGGGATTATATATTTTATCAGTAGGTGCCCTTTAAACTCAGGTATCTACACAGTTTATATTTATTAAAGTGTGTGTTGCTTTTCAGAGTACAGTGAGTGAATCAACCTTAATAGCTCTTCTGGCAGCAAGAAAGAACAAGATTCTGGAAATGAAAACCTCTGAACCAGATTCAGATGACTCCCAACTGAATTCTAGACTTGTTGCATATGCTTCCAACCAGGTAGAGTTCATAGTGAGCATTATATGCATATTCACACAAATCTGTGGTGAGAACAGCTATAGTTCCCTTGTACTAATTTGGGATCTCTCCATAAAATTGGAGAGGTTAAAGTCTGGCCACAAGTGGCTGTACTATTCACATTCAAGTACTCATGCTTAATTATACTGAGAGAATAAAATTCTGTGTATGCAGATTCCCCCCAGGAGCTCCTGATGGATTCTGTTCTCAAGCTAGCCTTGGTAATAGTACCTTGACCTTGAGGAAGAACCATCTCATGTTTTTCTGTGCTGAAAAGTGATGTCTCTATGCTCTCGCAATGGTAGCGCCTTTTTACTCCTGTAAGTTATGTCATAGGTTCCCAAGTTTATCAATACTCTGTGTTTTTGAGTTCAAAATCCATGGAGCTTGTGTTAATTAAACTTTATCTTTTTTACCACAAGTAGTATCTGTTTTGTGTAATTCTCATGACAATACATTAATACACCTTGAAGGGTTTAGATTCAAGCTGATGAACCTTCTCTTGATTTTCTATGATCCCCTTGAGTTTCTATGATCCCCAGGGCCGGAACTATGGGTAGGCAAAGTAGGCACGTGCCTAGGGCACAAAGCTGAGGAAGCGCCAGGCATGTACCTCTCTGTCGCTTACCACCAAGTTCGGTCCCCAATCTACCTGACTGTCGTTGCTATTTCTTAGTCTATTACACTCTTCATTTCGTGCATGCGAGTACGAGCGCTAATCCGCGCATGTGCACGCTCAGCCGGCAGTTCAGCTGAGCGTGCACCTCGGGCCACCCTGGCCCGGCTCTGATGGTCCCCATATGATCACATATAGTTTCAGCTGTTAAATAGAAGGGGCAATATGTCTTGGCTTCTAAGATAAAATGGCCAAATGCAGGTTAGCATTTGAAATAAGTGAAATGGTCTAGTAATGAAAAATGTCAAGTATCATCTGCTCAGCCAGTGTTTTCTTTGTGTTACATTGTAGGCTCATTCATCTGTAGAAAAGGCAGGTTTGATTTCGCTAGTGAAAGTTCGATTTTTGCCAGTAGATGAAAATTTTTGCCTTCGTGGGGATACCCTGAAAGCTGCGGTGGAAGAAGACAGAAACCGTGGACTTGTCCCTGTCTTTGTGAGTAGGATGGTTGCACACTCATTTACATTTCAGAATAAAGACCTAGAAGTCAATTTAGCAAAGACCAGAAAGACATCTGAATTTCCTCTACCTCTCCTGAAATGTTTTGCCTATAGCCAAACAGACCAGCAGAAGGCACTGTTGTTTCAATTTAATGATATCAGTAGCTTAAATATTTGCTAATGTCTTGAAATCTTGAAAAAATATAATTAATTTCAATTGCAAAAGTGGTTATAGAAGAACACTGAGCAATTTTACATTTAATTGTTTTTAGGGTTTACATATCATTTTAGAAGAGGCATTTGTGGAGGTTATTTAAACAAAATGATTATTCAATGAACTAGTTGCTACTTTTTGAGAGCACAAAGGAATCCCATAAAAATTAAATAAATGTCATGTTATAGAATTCTGTCCCTGAAGCAGTTACACAGACAGAAACATTAGATAGTTTAAAGGAAGGATTAGATGCCTTTACAGCACCATTATAATTCATTCTTGATATAATAAGGAGGAAATTTCGTCTTATTCTGAGACAACTCAGAGACAGCTAAAGATGTGTTTCACCTTCCCGTGCATATCCTAGGAGTAGGTAGTTATGCTTTATTTAAGCAATAGATTGAGCTTGATGGCTAGTTGCATCTTTTAATCTCCAATTACAATATAAATACGACAAATAACAAATATTATTCCGAGTTTCCTAGGTTCCATAGGAGTAGAATATTTTTCACTGTCTTCTAGAAATCATTATCACAAACACACATTTTTTTCACAAGTCTGCTTTATGTTCTAGGTATGTGCCACCTTGGGTACAACTGGCGTCTGTGCATTTGATAACCTGGCAGAACTGGGGCCAATCTGTAAGTTGAACAGTCACACGTTGTGCTGTGCCGCTAAATATGTTTCCTTTTCCTTGTGCTAAGTTCAGTTTCATTTGTCCAGGTGCCAGAGAAAAACTGTGGCTGCACATTGATGCGGCTTATGCAGGCACTGCTTTCTTGTGCCCAGAATTTAGGACATTGATGAATGGAGTAGACTATGCGGATTCATTTACATTCAATCCATCCAAGTGGATGATGGTTCATTTTGACTGCACTGCTTTCTGGTGAGTCCCAATAGTGAGTGTTAGATGTAGCATAGAATGCACATGCCCATGACAGAATGGGGAACATTTTGCTCTATCCTTGGGTGTAAGGGCAAGATACATAAATGTGTACTGTATAACTCATTCTAAACCAGTAATCATGGGGAGAAAGAATTAAATATAAGTGTGACCACAGGTAAAAGTAGCAAATATTTTCCCTGTACTCTCAGTGTTTTTCAAACTGTAAGGCCATAGTTATTATGTACAACATAGCTCCCCTGCATGTTCATAAATGCAAACTAGAGAGAATATAAAGAGTATACTAGAATATATAAGACATATTTCCTTTTGTGTGTGCTTATTTTGAACCTAATTCCACTGGGATCCTCTTCAGGCTTTGATATGTCCTCTGTCACCAGGGTGGAGAGCCATGAGACTGACCCTTGTTCGAGACTATTCTTATTTAACAGGGGTGGGTCACTTGGTAAAAACCTACTAAAGTAGTAAATTACCGGTCACATAATCAAGGAGTTTCCTCTATCTCCCGATCTGCTCAGGCAGACAAATTCATACATGGTTCTATTCTAACAAGGAGGCAAGCACAGTGCACTTATTACGTTGCTATATCTGATTTTATTTATTTATCAAAATCTCAATAGGGTGAAAGATAAATACAAATTACAGCAAACTTTCAGCGTCAATCCTATTTACCTCAGGCATGCAAACACGGGGGCTGCGACTGACTTCATGGTAAGTGTGTCTGTGTTTCATATATTAACCTACCTGAACTCACTGTAATATGCTACAGTGAAAGTAACAGATATAAATACTCACTAAACAACACTATATTTCTGCTCTCTCTTCCAACCACAGCACTGGCAGATTCCTCTGAGCCGACGGTTTCGCTCATTAAAGCTCTGGTTTGTAATTCGGTCCTTTGGAGTGAAAAATCTGCAGGCGCACATCAGACATGTAAGTGTAATTTATTGTCTGGACATACTGATATTAAACTGCTGTAACAGATGCATGTCTATTTTTACTGTAAGAGTGCTATAGTTTTAGGGATTTACTGTGAAATTTAAACCTCAAACAAACGTAACATAATAAAGGGAAACCAGGAATCTCCATCAAAAAAGGGGCCAGTGCTCCAGGTTACAGTTCCCCTGCAGCCTAACTTAGCAAACACATTTTATAAGAGCAGCACCATGTACAAAGCATAATATGCAAAGCTCCCAGCAAACAATATATCATGGGGGGTTTCTGCAAAGTAGATAATAATACAGAAAAGGAGTCTGGCTGCATTATAGTCTCTGAATGCAGACGAGGCATAGGGTACTCACCTCTTGTTAAGGAGAAGATGAAAGCAGATGCTATTTTATTCTGTGCCCACAGTGAAAGTGGTCCTAGAAGAATCACTGTCTATGTCTACTTTGTACATGACATAACTACCAGAAGTGGATGCATTTTGATTGTTCCATTTTTTTGATTCCTTTCTTGTTAATATTGTTACTGTATATATAATTAAAAAATTGACCGGACTTATTCAAAATGAGAAACAATGATTTAGTCAAAGTTTCAGCCCTGCACTCCGGCCTGAGTGCCATAAGCAATATGGCATGTCTATATATAGTTACATAGTTAAATCTACCTACACTGCTTCAAATGAAAGTTCTTTTCTTCTAGTCTAAAGGGGTGTCCTCTGGTACGGTGATCCACTTTATGGGTAAAAAGGTCCCCTGCTATTTGTCTATAATGTCCTCTAATGTACTTGTAAAATGTAATCATGTCCCCTCGCAAGCGCCTTTTTTCCAGAGAAAACAACCCCAACCTTGACAGTCTACCCTCATAATTTAAGTCTTCCATCCCTCTAACCAGTTTAGTTGCACGTCTCTGCACTCTCTCCAGCTCATTTATATCCCTCTTAAGGACTGGAGTCCAAAACTGCACTGCATACTCCAGATGAGGCCTTACCAGGGACCTATAAAGAGGCATAATTATGTTTTCATCTCTTGAGTTAATGCCCTTTTTTATGCAAGACAGAACTTTATTTGCTTTAGTAGCCACAGAATGACACTGCCCAGAATTAGATAACTTGTTATCTACAAAAACCCCTAGATCCTTCTCATTTAAGGAAACTCCCAACACACTGCCATTTAGTGTATAACTTGCATTTATATTATTTTTGCCAAACTGAATAACCTTGCATTTATCAACATTGAACCTCATTTTCCAGTTTGCTGCCCAGTTTTCCAGTTTAGACAAATCACTCTGCAAAGTGGCAACATCCTGCATGGAACCTATAGTTCTGCACAATTTAGTATCATCTGCAAAAATAGAAACAGTACTTTCAATGCCCACCTCCAGGTCATTAATAAAGTTGAATAAGTTGAAAAGCAAGGGACCTAGTACAGAGCCCTGCAGTGCTCCATTAACAACACTGGTAAAATAGATTTGCTGCTAATGAATACATTTGGCTTAAAAAACATTCAATTACAAGTTGGATTCAAAGTTATTATTAGTAAAGTTTTCCATTTAAGTTGCCCTAAAAGACAACAGCTTGAGGACAAACTATTATCTGCACAGGATAATGACTCTCTGTATAACAGCATTATTAAGCCGTAACAACAGTTGAAACAGTATTATGGTTTCTGTAGGCTGCACAGAGCAGTCGAGAAGCAATGAAGCAACTGATTCTACTGTAGGGCAGTAATGGTTCTAGTCACCTGCTACAGAAACAACAAATGACTGCCTGTGCATTAGTAGCCAAAGTGGGCAAACATCTTTCCGTTTATTCCCTGCATTAGGCATTCAATCCAGTTCTTACAATAATAAAACCATGAATGAAACCATTTTACTGTTTACAGGGGGCGGAGCTAGCTAAATATTTTGAGTCGTTGGTGACTAATGACCGGATGTTTGAAGTACCTGCAAAACGGCACCTTGGACTGGTTGTTTTCCGATTAAAGGTGAGGTGTTAACCCTAATACTGGTTATCACGATCTTTTAGCATAGCACTGATCCATATGCTCTCATATAAGTCTTCAATTAACTATAAGTGCTTCACCGCAGTGCTGCCTATTATAAATAAAAACCCAGAGAGTTGTCTCTAATTATGAGCGAAATTTTTATAATCGTCTCTTAAAATAATGGTTATTGCAAGACTGGATATCATGGAAGTTATCCACTTAGCTGCCGCTTTGGTTAAAAGAGAAGGAAAGCTACCAAGGAAGTTTATTGGCAATAGATTAGCCACAACAGTGCAATTTAGAATGCCATTTTTATTTTTTAGAAAACTGCTAGAAACTCTATCTGTTTGTTTAAGATAGCAGCTACCATATTAGCTTGCTGTGACATCACCCTGCTCCCTCATAGCTCTGAACTTAGATTACAGCAGGGAGGGGAGGAGGGAGGGGGAGAGGAGCAAACTGAGCATGCTCAAGCCCAAGCCCTGGAGGTTTAAGCTGAAAAGGAAGTCTGATACAGAAACCCATGTGTACACAATAGAAGGAAAGAAATGTGGTGTTTCTTTTGAGAGAGGACTCTGAGCAGCATTACTTTGAGGGGTTACTAGTGTATACATATAGACCTTTCTGATAAAGCTTACTTAGTTTTAAACATTTCTTCTCCTTTAAATGATGAAATATTTCGCCAAGTTAGGAACAGATAGTCCCCTTCATTAGTTGCATCAAGTGGCTAAAAACCTTAGTAAGAAATGTAATGCTAGTTACTATGATTTCTACATATAGTAACTAGTAACCCATAGAAACAAGATGGTATTTATGTTTGAAAGCAAATATCTGATTGGCTGCTATGGGTTTCAAGATCTGGACAAATGTTTCACCTTTTACATTACTCCATTTATGATGTTCATGTTCATCTAGCTGTAATTATCACTAATTATCTGCTATGCTGTTATTTATCTGTTATTTGCTATTTTTTTTAAATCAGGGTCCAGATTTTTTGACAGAGGAAGTTTTGGTAGAGCTGACCAAGTCTGGAAAAATGTACCTTGTACCGGCCACTATCAATGATAAGTTTATTATACGTTTCACTGTCACATCTCAGTTCACAACCAGGGAAGATATTTTGAGGGATTGGAACCTGATTCAGCAGAGTGCCATCAATGTCACCAACCTGCACCATGAAACTGTTATCTCTAGCTGTCCTACTCCTAGCGACAACAAGAATACACTGAATACATTCAACATCAAATTTGATGACAAAGAAAACGGTTTCCAGAAGATCTCTGACCAACCAAAACATGGGGTCCTCCAACATAAAGACTGGGTAGAATCAATCTCTGAAGATGACCTAGATCCTTTCGATGACTGCTTCCCAGAAAATGAGCCGGTAGCAAGCAAGCACAGGAGGGCATCATTCCTGTACAAGTATTGCTCAGTGCAAGAAAAGAAAACAGCCCGCTCCCTTAGCTGCAACAGTGTTCCAGTACATAATGCTGAAAAGCTACGAGGGGAATCTCAGAAAGGTGACAGCATAGCTTCCAACATCCCAGGAAAGGTGATGCTTCTAGAAAAAAATGCTTTTAGAAAGTTAATCAAGTTCTACAGTGTCCCAAGCTTTCCGGAATTCCGAATTCAGTGTGGCCTTCAGTTTCCTTGCTGCCCCTTAGAGGCGTTTGTTTAAAAAATAATATGATAACTCTAATAAACTCAGTCTTAATGTACTGCAGAGCTGATTGTTGATTGTAAGGTTAGATTTTAGAAGGCTCCCTAATTTAAAGGGCCAGTACAATGAGAAGAAGCACTTTCTATACATTCAAATATAATCTATTGTTATATAGAATATATTATATATATATATATATATATATATATATATATATATATATATATATATATATATATATATATATAAAATAAGCTAGTGGTCCCCAACCAGTGGCTCGTGAGCAACATGTTGCTCATCAACCCCTTGGATGTTGCTTCCAGTGGTCTCAAAGAAGATGATTATTTTTGAATTCCAGGCTTAGCGGCAAGTATTGGTTGCATAAAAACAATCATATGCTTTATTTGGCACCCCTTGATGAACTTTTTTCATGCCTGTGTTGCTCCCCAAATCTTTTTACATATGAGGCTCATGGGTAAAAAAGGTTGGAAGCATTTTTTTTAAACCTAAAGTGCCGTATGGGTCATTGCTAGTTTACACAAGCAAACTATTTTTGGTCAAACAAAAAAAGCCAAATTGTGCCTCTTTTTAGCCATTGCAGACAAAGAGCTACAGTATATGGGTGAAATAGATACTTTTTAAGCTGTACAGAAATTATACATTATATTTGAATTTATATGACACTTCATTTTGCTTGATATTGGCCCTTGGCATGCAATACTCCAATCAAATTTACTTGCACATTTTGGGGGATCAATAATTTCATATGCAATCTGCTTTCTTATTGTGCATTGGCATATACGATTCAATAAAAGTAAATATGTATATGTATGTATATCCACAAGTCTTATCTACTTCAAGAGATGATTGTATGTGACTAGTAAAGTATTGCCAGGCTCCTTTTTCTCTTCTGTAGCACAGCACTGGATTGGGAAGGGGCACAGGTCATCATAGTATTGTAGCCTATGAAAGCCTTGCACTATCATCAGCTCAGCATGAAAAGGCAACACATAGAGCAGTTATGAGTATTAGAAAAGGGTTGAACCAGGCTGTGGAGAGGTAATCCTGGACAGAAGAGGGATAGGCTTTGAAATATGGTGTTTTGAATAGTTTTTTCACTAATGTAAATGGTTGTGTCCAGAAAGTGGATGTGAGTGGAGAAGTAGCTCAGTTTCAAATTTATAGTTGGATGAAAATCTTGAAATTGTTACTTACTGATAACTACCATTGACCACTTATGCATTGTATGCTACAACTGTAGGAACATATATGGTTATTGGTTGATTTTTTTTGAAGGTACCTTAGATATTTATTAGATAAAGCTTACATTTGTAACAGAAGTAAAGTATGATACAAAGGTACCTTTGGTATATGGTCATGGAACTCCTCATTGACTTATAACATCCTTATATTTTACAATAGGGGTACTTTATTCATATATGTATATATATATATATATATTAGGGATACACCGAATCCAGGTTACGGTTCGGGATTCGGACAGGATTTGGCCTTTTTCAGCAGGATTCGGATTCGGGCGAATCCTTGTGCCTTGTTAATCTGAATCCTAATTTGCATATGTAAATTAGGGGCAGGTAGGGAAATCACGTGACTTTTCGTCACAAAAGATGATTTTTTTCCACTTTTTGTTTTCCTTCCCCTAATTTGCATACGCAAATTAGGATTCGGTTCGGTATTCGGCCGAATCTTTCACCAAGTATTCTAGGATTCAAATCAGCGGAATCCCAAATAGTGGATTTGGTGCATCCCTAATATATATATATATATATATATATATATATATATATATATATATATATATTTATTTATTTATTTATACACACATACACACGTATGGGACCTGTTATCTAGAATGCTTGGGGCCTGTGATTTTCTAGATAAGGGATCTTTCTGTAATTTGGATTGCCATATTTAAAAATAATTACAATTTTAAATAAACCCAAGAGGATCGTTTTGCCTTCAATTAGGACCAATTGTATCTTCTTTGGGATCAAATACAATGTATTTTTTTTATTACAGAGAAAAAGAAAATCATTTTTTAAAAATTGAGTTATTTGATTTTAAATGCGTCTAAGGGAATTGAGCTTTCTGGATAACAGATTTCCAAATAATGGTTCATAGATTTATATATAATATATATAATATATATATATATAATGTATTTATATAGGTTTTTTTTGCAGCTCATGTTATAAAGAGGGGGTGCACTTAGGGTGGAAGAGTTGGGTCTTGTCTTGATTTCATCTCTCTTGACCTCAGATACAAGCAAATATACTGAAATATTAACAAGCAATTTCACTGGTTGTACAGCCTTTATATAGTCACATAGTGAATGTGAAAAAAAAAATCATAAAGATAAGGGACGGCTCTATTATAGAAACCCTCCCCCCCACCCATTATCTTTGTCCACATGAGATGTAACCTCTGCAACAGATACACACCACATTGACTAAAACATGGAACAAAACAAAACTGACCCTGAAATCTTCTAGTTTTGGAAGACCTTTTTAGGTCGGAACAAATGTTTCAGATATGGTTTTTTGTTTCTTTAAAAATCCAGTGCTTCTTCAGCGTACCATTTCCCAAACGATTAGTGGGCTAATAATAGGTGTACCTTAATTGGGGTGAATAATTGCACCATTTACAGGTGTATGTTTGCTTAATTTTGCTTAAGTAAGAAAGGGTCCCTAATGTGCTAAAATAGTCTCAGAATCATTGAATTCCAGTGGGATCTAGAGAGCTCACTAGAGAATAAACCTTGTTATTTTAATGTTCTATTAGTGTATAGGGGTGCGTGTATGTGTCCATTTTCTATGCATTGATAATGGGACCCAAATACATTCACATTGACTTCAGACTCAGCACAAAAAAATCTTCTCATTATGTCATTGGAAGTTATTCTATAGGTGTTGGAGAAAAGATATGAATATACTCTTTTAATATGGTAGCAGTTTACTGGTTGCACTTAAATCCTTCCATTCTTCTGTGGCTCTCACTTTCTGCAGCAGTGTTTTCATTTATTTTACTACATTTCTGGTGTGTTCCACAGGCGTGGATTTGTGGGTAGGCAACAAAGGCCCGGGCCTAGGGTGGCAATTCACTAGGGGCGACATGCTGCCACATCTGACCTCTGGTCCCCAGTTCTGGCAATCTAGGGAACTGTTTACGAAGTAGGTGAGCAGTGGGGCTGTGAGGAAGGGGATTGTGTGTGGTGTGCTAGGTGTGTGAGAGCGGGTCAGGGGCAGAAAGGTGTACAAACAGGTAGGGGAATATGTGTGTGCAAGCAGGTCGGAAAAAGGCAGGTCGGGGCAGAGAGGTGTGCAAACTGATAGGGGACAGGGATGTGTGCGAGTGGGTCGGAACAGATGGGGGGACAAGCAGGTTGTGAACACTTGGGGCACTGTTTTTAAATCCAGCTTTGGTGTTAGATGGAAGATCTCTAGTGTACATTTCTCCTATACTGAAAGAACTGAAATTCTGCTGTTAAAGGACCACAATCATGAAAATGTAATATAAGCTTCATAATACTAAAAAAAGAAACTTATTTCACTATCCCTCCCTCAGCATATATTTCTCTTCATCCTCTCTTCATGCAGGAATTGGGTATCAGATTTTGTTTGACAATTAGATCCAATATATCTTTTAGTGGGAGTTCCCTTTCTTAGCTGATTTATTGCTCAAATAACTGTTTCCAGCACAAACAAAATCTAAAAAAATAACTCCGGCACGAATCCAAACTATAATTTGCATATGGAAATTTGGGAAAGGAAGGGGTTGGGGGGGGGATATGCACTTTTCTTGTTCAGGTGATGAAAACTCATAGGATTTTAAGAATTCAAATTCAAATAATCCTTAAAATCTGAAAAGGACCTAATGCCAAAAAAATATGCCTGTTTTAACCAGAAAAGTCAGAAAACCACTAATGGGAAAATGTGAAGATCATAACTGTTATCATCATGCAGTCTGGATTCTGAAAGCAACATTATAATTGTTATTTTTTAAAATCCTGAAGATACATCAGTGTTTAGACCCTGATCTGCCGACACTATTGAGTTACATAGGATGGGATGAATGGCAAGAAGGTGAAGGTCATTGCCCCCATAAACCTAAATTATGAAAAGGTATACACTTCAAGTAAGAAACATGCATTACACAAAAAAAGTTTATAGATACAGAATAAAAATGTGTGCAAATGTAGAGCCTTTATGACCCCTTTAGCAAAGCCAATCAATGTCGTTGAAGTAGTTTACATGTTGTTCTTATCCCAATAAAGAGTTGTTCCCCTTTTGTCTTATAGCTAGTATCCATAACAAATACATCCATTGAACATACCAACATAACATGATAAATATAAACCTTCTATTCCAGTAATACATTTAATCCCAAGAGACCTGCTTCTTTCTCCATCAATACTCATATTTCGTAATGTATTACAAGAACTGTACTAAATGAGCAGTGCTGAGCATTGCAGCCATATTACAACACATGCCGCTAAACTTGTTTATTTTAGTTACCTACGTTGAGGGCCAGACCTTACAAATTGGTCCCTATGGGTCCCTAAATAATGCCCTTGAGGAAAAGATGTTGTTACTAAGTAACCCTCTTCAGAAAGGACAAACATACACTTATATTAACAATATCTTTTAATTAAATGAAAAACAAGATCTGTGTGTGGCTTAACCCAGAGCAAGATTCTTGGATCTTACAGTTTAATCCTTTTCATTTTTATATCTTCATAAATGGTTTGAGTCATTGGGACATATTTCCTTTCTCGCTCATCCAAAAAATAGAGGGGGTCAGAGATAATGGCTGGATCAAATCCTTCCTTTGCGAGCCCCACTTTACGCTGTTTAAAGGTTCCTGTGATATCCATGGAATTCTGCATTAAAGACAACGTTACCAGTAAATGTATACATGTATTGGTATGGTAGCAATGTTTGGCTTTCCTTACTCTAAAACATTTAGATAAATAAACAGCTCTATCTAGTCATAATTACAATGTATTTTCTACTTAAAATAGAGGGTACTTGTCATTGTAAAGTTATGGAATATAATATTCATCAGAAGCTGCTACAGAGGCAGAAATCATATCTCCTCCTGTGCCATTGCCCTTTCATGAAGGGAAAAGTACACGTACAGATAATTATAGCATTGCAATGTTAGTACTATATGTTCTCCTTGCCGGAAATGCAGGTATGGAAAAGGCAGTGCAACTTTTACTAAATGAAAGAATGCAAGCAAAAACAGGTTTACAAACTTGCAACGGCAGACATCTGATATTTCAGTTTTTACATTATTTACATAGAGACAACTATTAGCTGTGTATTCTCCAATACAGTGATCCCCAACCAGTGGCCTGCAAGCATCATGTTGCTCAGCACCTCCTTTGAACTTGCTCCCTGTGGCATCAAAGCAGGTGCTTATATATTTTTTTTCAGTTCCTTACTTGGAGGGATGTTTTGGAGGAATAAAGATACAAATTAACTGCCAAACAGAACCTGCTGGCAGTCCACATGGTGCAACCAAATAGCTAACTACAGCCCTTATTTTGCAAACCCCCAGGAATGGTTTTCATGATTGTGTGGCTCATGGCTAAAAAATGTGTTAGTTAAGTTATGAGATATATCCTGATATGGTATGGGGGATCTAAATTACAGAGAGATGCCCTAACTCTGCTATATATCATTTAAATATTGAATAAATCCAATAGAATTGTTTTGCCACCAATATGCAGTGTAGTTAGGATCAAGATACTGTTGTATTATTCCAGAGAAAAACTATAATTATTTGCTTACTCTATGGAAGATGGACTTCCTGCAGCTTAGAGCTTTTTGCATAACATGTTTCCCATACATGTACTGTATATACTGTAAATATGGCAGAACGGGAGTGATTTGAATGTATAATTCAACCATTATGCTGCTGTAGGCATATCAGCTAATGCAGGCAATCATAGTTCAATGAATAACTGGATGGCCACAGGTTGCTGGCCACAATAGATGATAAAACTAAGAAATCCAGTCAGAAATTAGATCTAGGAAGATTTGGATGTGTCATACCTGGATCCTAATAAAGCGAGGCCTTGCATAGTTTGGCAGGAAATCTCTGACATGTGAGTATAACTTTCGCCCATCAAATACATCCTCATCATACAATATCAGGGCTGCCATTCCAATTCGGCCTTCATGATCTATCAAAACAGATTGTCAGTCAGATGTATATCAAGTCAATAAAGTACAGTCTCAACAGTAATGTGACTATATGCTGCAGGGCCTGGGTGCAGGTAGTGAAGCCGCTCCCCCCCCCAAGACAATTTTCGCCAGTAGGGTGTGGGCCCTGGTGCAGTCGCACCCCCCTGCAGTTCCGCCACTGAGTCTCAAGGAAAGGCAAGGCTGAGAATAGGATGGTAAAAGTCTACTGCATTGGATTCTGTCTCTCAAATATCCCTAAATATGAAAATCTGCCATTCCTTCCAAAAAGTATATAAAAAATGACATGCTATAACTCTATACTATAGCAGCCATTCTGTATCCTATTCTAGCAGGCCTCTCTTACTAGTGATACTGACACATGCCTATCAATTTGTTTTATCATATTTTCTAAGATTAAAAACTGTATCACACACTCTAAAGTTTGATTCCCACTACTTGCACCTAAGCAATCAAATATGCAATGGGTCTCCTTCCACTCAGCAATGGGGCACTGTGAGCAGCCCTGCAAACCTTATTATCAACAATGTGCTCTGAACTAGCACCAAAGGCACCATAGCAGTAAAGATCTGTGCCTCCATAATGGTAGCCCCCATCTTTTCTGCTAAAAAGTCAAAATACAGTAGTTCAGATTCACGTTAAAATGACAAAAATGACAGCAGAGAAACCAGCGCATTCTGCTTCAGAATTTGTTATCAACCCTGTAGCATTAGCTTATATGACAGATGAAATTTCTCCTTCTGCAAATGATTTGATTTTTGCAGCAGCAGCAACGGCAGCTCAGGGCACACTGAACATTTGCAGTGCCACTGACACACAAGATGATCTCACAAGATCAGACTATGGAGAGCTGCTGTGATCAAAACCGTGATGGCTTAGTTCATTACTATTACAGGGCTGCTGAACCTCTGAACTGGTGCAGAATATTCAGTGTATAAACTACAGTCAAATTCTAGCCATATTCTTTACTTTAGCAGCAAGTCAATCATTAGGCATGCCAGAGCCCACATATTTAGTATATTACATTTGCAAATAATGCCATACTTGGTACAGCGACACCGTATACATTAACTTCTTGGATAAAATTCACAACGCCCAGAATATCAGCAACTTCTGTTGTTGCTACATTTTCTCCTTTCCATCTGAAAAAAATGTCAAAAAAACCTATTAGATATATATATATATACTGTATATGCAATTAATATCAGTAAGCATGTAATTGTTGTACCAAGGCTAATTTCCTGCTTTACAGGTACATTTTGTAATGGAGGTGCAATAGAGTGGACTCAGCCTATGAGTAAGTGCCCCGACAGGCACGAAACGTGTTAGGCCTCCAATCATTATGTCCTAATAAATGTTTTTGTACTTTTAATTACCCTTGATAGATTTTGTTGGAGGGACTCACAATTGTTGTTTTCTTCATGCAATAGAGTAGAGACAAACTGAAAATATTGGAAAGACAGATTGACCAATAGAAAAGACACAGGCATACTGCCCAATGGATTTTATAGGCAAAAGAAACTGCAATGAAAACCACAAACACACTGGCAGAAGCAAACTCATTAAAGGGGTTGTTCACCTTTACATTAACGTCTAGTATAGTGTAGAGAGTGATATTCTGATATTTGTGGTTTTTGATTTATTTAGCTTTATATGCAGCAACTCTGCAGTTTGCAGCAATCGTGTTGCTAGGGTCCAAATTACAAATGCCTTGATTTGAACAAGAGACTGGAATATGAAAAGGAGAGGCCCTGACTTGAAAGATTATCAATAAAAAAGTAGCAATAACAAGAAATATGTAGCATTACAGAACATTTGTTGTTTAGATGGGGTCAGTGACCCCCATCTGTAAACTGACAAAACAGTGAGGCAAATAACTCAAAACTTATAATATATAAATAATGAAGACCTAGTGCAAAGTTGCCAGGAATTGGACATTCTATAAAATATTTAAAGTTAACTTAAAGGTGAACTCCCCTTTTAAGAATAGAACTATTTGTTCTGTTCCTGATATTTCTGTATGGGAAAATATAAAACAAGGGTTAGCATGATTTGGAACCTTACCTGAATGTGTCTCCGACTCGGTCATGAAAATAGATAAAGTTTTGTTGGTCAACTGTTAAAAGGTCACCAGAATTAAAATAGGCATCGCCTTTTCGGAACACGTCTCTCAGTATTTTCCTTTCTGTTTTGTGTTTATCCCCAGCATAGCCTTCAAATGGAGACATTGAGCTAATCTTACAAAGTAAAAGCCCTGGTTGGCCTGGAAAAAGATCAAACAACACTGTATTTCTTCTCTGTAAATATTACATATAAATATATGATGTTAAACAGACTAATTGATTGTATATGGGCCATTATACATCTGTGCAGAATTCCACGGTAATATCCATACACGTGGAATGTATGCATCTTATCTATGCATAATCTATTTTATCTATGCATAATTTAGAGTCCACAGGACAACTCCCATTTACATTGGGTATTGCCCTGGCAGTGCCCTTTCCTCCTGTTCTTCTGACATAAGAGACTTCCTACAATTTAAATGTAAAATGTAGCTTGGCCCTATGTCACATACTAAGGAATGGTGAGGATGGTACCCTTAAATACCTTTGACTGATATGAAATGCCAAATGGCTTCATCCATCCTGCCAAACTCTTTGAACCTATCCTAAGGATTTACCAAAGGCTCCTGTGTGTTTCTGTCACATACTTTTCCTGTATGTATAGAATAAAAATAGGTAAAAATGATTAATTTCAATGTATTATCCTGTACTGCCACAGGCAAAACACCTGGGTCTGCACCTACACCTGAGGTTTGGGATAGTCTTTTTTTCCATCAGTGGGAAACAACCACCACTAATTATATTTGATCACTAATAATCTTAATTTCAGTAATGTTTATCATCATCCTTAATGTTACACTTAGGGATGTAGCGAACCGCCGCCGATGTGTTCGCGAACGCCGTTCGCGAACACCGGCAAAAAATGCGAACAGTTCGCGAACTTCGAACATCCGAAAATCGTTCGATTCGAACGATCGAAGGATTTTAATCGTTCGATCGAAGGATTTTCGTTCGACTCGAACGATCGAAGCCATTCGATCGAATGATTTCATTCGATCCAATGGCTTCGTTCGTTCGATTCGAACGAAAATCCTTCGATTTTAGCGGTCGAAGGAATCGAATGGTCGAACGATTTTTGTTCGAATCGAACGCGAACTCGTATTGGCGAACGTCGCGCGACGTTCGCGAACATTCGGCGGACGCGAACAGTCGAAGTTCGCGCGAACTAGTTCGCCGGCGAACTGTTCGCTACATCCCTAGTTACACTGTGGGGTTGTTTCTGCAGCTTCTGCTGTGTGCAGTATCACTAAAGGCTAACATTACACATTGCTGGAATTATAAACGACGGATATGGCAAGATAAAACTGATACTATACCTTTGCATGCTTGGATACAAAAGCCCTTAGCATCCCTCACAGGCTCATCCTTTTCTATATCATATTTTATAAAATCATAAGAGTGTAATACCTGGAAAAATATAGGCAGGGTTACAAAGCATAATAAAAATATAATCCACAAATCATGCCACCCCACCATTCACCAGTTTAAAAAAACAACAGGATTTAAGATCCACCTTCCAACTGTCCTTATATATATATGTGCCACTTATTATTTGAAGAAATTTGATTCTATTTGGAAAGTACTAAATTAAATAAGAAAGAACATGTTTGGGCTCCCCAGGAAAGGCATCTTGGAGCACTAGGCAGAATAGGTGGCATGACAACAAGAAGGAAGCAGCCCAATGGTGGATCTGAGGTGGCCAGAGTTGCCAGGAGTTACAGAGAAGGAGGAGGTAGGGGACTAGTAAAAGTGAGCAGCCTGGTGATCAGTAGCCATTTTATTCAGAGTTAGTAGTAGAAGATCTCCCTCCTTATGTTAAGTTGCAGGTAACGGGTCAGGCAAAGGGGGTGGAGAGGGTGGTGGGGGCAAGACTAGTGTCACAGCAGTGTAGGTTGTAATGGCTCATGAGTAAAAGCCAGAAAATGGGGGGTTCCCAAAGTTTGAGAGCTCGGTTATGTATTGGAGTATCCTTCCGGGCAGTGTCCTTGGGTTGGAAGGTGACAAGAGAGAGATGTGTTGTGGAGCTTGTTGAACTGGTGTTTGGGATTGCTGATGAGTGGCCTCTAGGATAGTGGGGTTATGAGACTATGAGTCTACAGTCTTTCAAGAATTTGTGTTGCTTTACATGAACCACCTGCCAAATGAGTTATAAGGAATTAATGTCAGATGCAAATCTTTGTTAACAAATTGTCAGTTTAGTACAGGTTAATACATTTGTGTTAATAAACAGAGTGGCCTCTAATGATCCAATGTCACATTTGTTGCGTCTTTTGTTAAAAGTGTCGGTATTTGAGCAGGATAAGTACATGAAAACTGGGGGGGGGGTGTTAAACATTGACTCTTGATGCCAAGTAATGGACGTTTGATCCACTACTGAAATATGAACAGGTAACCTTAGGGTGATTTCATTGTTTAGTCAATCACAGTAGGCAGCAAGCTCAGGAACAAAAAGGGTAGGTCAAATAGGAAAAATCATCACTGATATAATGGGATCTCAGCTAAAGTCCTATAACATAGTAATATAATATAGTAAAAATTACACTAACCGTCCACAAATGTGCTATTATACTGTTCGAAACGGTTAGAAAAAAATGTTCAAATAGTTAAAAACAGAGTAAAACTATGTTTCATTTGGGAGAGAAAGGTAATTTGCACTGTAGACTAAAGAAGGTTCCCATTTCAAAACAAGATTAAATAAAGTTTGTACATTATAATAAATGACTAGGTGCAACACAGCGCTCTTAAACACATGATGTATGTAACATGACAGTCCTGGTTACTGAATGTACCTTATCAAATTTGCTGACTCTTCCCACAGAACCAACAATGTTGGTGTAATTCACAAATGCTACATTTCCTTCTGTGGATGCATAAAATTCATAGATTTGGACTTCCCCAAATCTCCTAAGGAACTCACTCCATACATCAGTGCGGAGACCATTTCCTATAGCCATCCTTACATTATGTGAAGCATCGTCATCACTCTGAAGATAAAAAAAAGAATTAGGTATAAACATTAAAGAGAAAGCAGACCAACCTAATTATATATAACCTTTATGATCTTTTTTTTAAGGAATTAAGGAATTTAATGTGAATTAAGAAATTAAGGAATTTCATGTGTTGTGCGGTACAGTAAATCCTTTTAGAAGATGAGCCCTATCACCAAATATCAGAGGTCATTTGCTTCCAGAAAGAAGACCATACATGGGCCAATAAGACAAGTTAGTGGCACTTGAGTAACTACAGAGGAAGCAGACCCCTGAGCTGCAGGTTGGTCCAAGAAACACATTTTTTGCAGGGGGGCTCCGAAAGTGATGCCACTGGTTGTCAGCTTATTTTGCATGTGTGTGGCCATTACAATGGTCTGCCCAATTGCTATAGCTCAAGTTAGAACATCCAGGAGCACTGCATTGGTGCATTAATGCATTTATGCATGCCTCTCCCAAAAGGTCTGCATGGCCCACAGAAGGATTACTTGCACTCTGAAAGGCAATTCATCTGTAAATTTTCCTTTATTTTAAAATTGATAATTTAAAAATTCAGTAGGAGCTGATTATCAGGTACCCGTAAAAACAACAACTACCAAACTGCCTCAAGTATTTGGTGTAAACTGCATAATGGACACATGTTAAAACAAACCTACAATTACTGCTAAAAAAGAATTTTGGTTAAGGGGAGATGTTCTAATTCGTATGAAAAGAAGAAGGAAAGAATCCCATTTTTCAAGGATAGAGACCTTGAAAAAGGTCCCAATGGTTGACCAAAACATTGGCTTCTTAGTGTTATGGTGTGAAATGTAAACCTTTATATATTTGATTTATCTATGACGTGCTGGTCCTTCGTGCCATAAAGCTACATTTTTTTACTACAGTACCACAATATGTTTGCTTTCACTGCCGATTTTTTTGGTACTCTTTTATACTACCCACAAATAAATAAATATATATATATGCTGTATGTAGTTTACTATACATAGTATAGAGTATAAAAATCAATGAACAAGTTAACCCTTCATATCTCAAATAATCATATTCCCTTTAAGTAGGATCTTTATGAATAGTCCTTAAATTGAACTTAATGTTTCACAAATTGTTGTTAGTTTTTCCTTACTGTTGCTTACATATTTGTCAATTTATTTGTAAGTAATTAACCTAAGAAAATAAAAATAATGCATATGAATTTCCTTCTTACACTTCCAGTGAACAGCTCTATGCAGGTCTAATAATAGATAATAGATGACACAGAGCCTGAATACTTTATTTGCTGTAATAGGATATTTCAACACAAGTAGAGCTACATATAGTATGTAGTGATGGGCGAATTTATTCGCCAGGCGAAAATTCACGGCGAATTTGCGTGATTCACTGGCAAAAGTTCGCCGGCGTCAAAAAATGGGCGTCAGCGTCAAAAAAGGGCGTCGCCGTAAAAAAACAGACACTGGCGTCAAAAAACGAGCTGCAGGCGCCGTTTCGTGAATTTTTCACCGTTTCTGGAATTTCACTGGAAATTCGCGAATCACTAATAGTATGGAATGGAAATTGTACTTAAACTGTTTCGTTGCTTTTGGATGTAGGAGGCTAAGGAGAACTGGGGAACTGTTAATGAGAACAAATCAAAGACACAATACCTTGGGGACATTGCAAAGATAGCGAAGTACTTCTCCAATGTATTGTACAACCGTAACATTGTATTTTCTGCAGTCATCCCAGAACTGGCTGGCTGAAAACTTTGGACGCAAAACCAATGTTGCACCTGAAACAAAAAAGTAAAACAAAAGTTGGGTGAGCGGAATTTAAATGCATGCCCTTTTAGATGGAGAACCCAGATAGTTGCTTCACCATATTTGTTCTAATGGGCCTCCAATGAACCTTGGCAATCCTACATGCCCTATATGTCATGGACTTTGACTTGATGGACCACTCTTAAATGCTGTCTTGACCTTTACCAAGCAATAACTTTTGGATGTAGTAGGGATGCACCAAATCCAGGATTCGGTTCGGGATTCAGCCAAGATTCGGGCTTTTTCAGCAGGGTTCGGATTCAGCCGAATCCTTATGCCTGGCAGAACCGAATCTGAATCCTAATTCTAATTTGCATATGTAAATTATGGGGAGGGCAGGATTTCACATGACTTTTTGTTACAAAACAAGGAAGTAAGCCAATTTTTTCCACTTTTTCCTTTCCCGCCCCTAATTTGCTTATGCAAATTCGGATTTGGTTCGGTATTCGGCTGAATCTTCCAAGATGGATTCGGGGATTCGGCTGAATCCAAAATAGTGGATTCGGTGCATCTCTACTTATGAGAGCACATTTCTTTTACCAGGGAATCAGAGCCATATAACCCTTAAGTGTTCATTACAAGTGTCTTCGACTTTGTAAAATGACTCCAAATAGCATGCTTCTTCCTTTTATATACAGAATATACATATATCACAATGCTTTATTTAGTCCCAGTTGTATACAATATGGCTAAATGCTGTCACTTTACAGACCATTCCTGTTTTTATACATTATCTTAATCACTTTACAGACCAGGAGATCTAATTTTAACCCTATATAATCTACATCTAATCTGTGGGAATTCAGTGTTACATGTTGTTGTAGTATCTATGATCTCTTGCATGTCCAGGTCAGTATCTAGAGCAACATTTCAAGAATGCTACCACTCAGTCAGTCCCAGGATAAAAACACAAGTATTTCAGAGAAAATATATGGAACAGAAAAGGCACCATTTACCGCTACATTCATGAACATGTTTATGTAATAATGCCCAACAAAAGGGTACCATGATACAGAAGCAATTTTGTTCACCCATAGCTTAATAGAATGGAAACAAATGTACCTTTATAAATACATCCATGAACCCCAATCATCATGGCAGAGCTGTGATACAGTGGAAGGGGAGAATACACAACATCCTTTGCCCTCACGTTGCAAATTTCAAACAAGCCACATGCCAATAACAAACGATAGTGGTTTATTAAAGCTGCCTTAGGAAGTCCTGTTAATATACAAGTGAGGAGGGAGTAATTAAGCACAAGGCTATTTATTGCAATTCCTTTGCATGCAAATAGCAAAAAATAATTCTAATGGTTATGACACTTAGATTTTGTGTATGCATTTATATGACTTGTAAACCAGATGATTTAGACTCTTTATATGCTAATGCTGAATGGAACAAAAGGTCATAGAACACGTTTTTTGTCTTTGCCTGTGTTGTGAAATCATGAAAGTATTTAGCAACCGAGGCACCAGAGGGAAAACGATTGAGTAATGGTTGCACCAATATGCTATATATGGCTTTTATACCAATTCCCTGGTATTGCTGGTCTTTTCCCTTTGCAATGTATACATAAGATAGTATGAACTGCAGCAGATCGCTGTTGTCTACGTACATATGCCAAATGTAAAAATGCCAATCCATTGCCAAACCCTGCCATTTGTATGTACGGGAAAGTACAGAATCTGCAAATAGCAGGATAAAAACTGTTTATTTGGTCCTGAAAACAATTATGGTCTAGAGCAGGGATCCCCAACCTTTTCAACCCATGAGCAACATTCAAAAGTAAAAGGAGTTGGGGAGCAACACATGCATAAAAAGTGTTTTTGGGCTGCCACATAAGTGCTGTGATTGGCCATTTGGTAGCCCCTATATGGATTGTCAACCTGCATTGAGACTCTGTTTGGTAGTGCACCTGGTTTTTATGCAACTAAAACTTCCCTCCAAGCCTGGAATTCAAAAATAAGCTCCTGCTTTGAGGCCACTGGGAGCAACAGTCAAGGGGTTGGAGAGCAACATGTTACTCACAAGCTATTGGTTGGGGATCACTGGTCTAGAGTTTGCAGCTACTCCAATTGCTGTCACTAGGGATTAGAAATCCAAACATCTGTGGGTCAAAATGCCTTGTCAACTACAGTATGTGCATTTAATTACCTGTAGTTCCAGAAGTATAAATATACATGGCAAGGGACTTCCCAGTCACAAACGACCTCAATGATTTTGGCACAGATTCATCTGATGCTGCTTTTACTTTGTCAAGGAAAGATTCTGTTCCCTCGCTGATGACGGTTTCAGTCAGAAAGAACACTCTGACATTATCTTTCCTGAGTTCTGGCATCACCTCTTCTATGACATCCTTGAGCTCTGCAGTACGGAAAAGAAATGGTTAAAGTGAAGAAAGGAACAATCACAGTGGCAAAGTTGATGCAAGCATTATTTGTACTAATAGATGCAACAATTGCGTGTAGAGTGCAATGTCTGGAACAAGGTGCAACACTATGCAGGAATTATATACAGGGTCTAGAGCCTTTGCCATCTCCTTGTGCCCTTTTCTATGCGCCTCATGAATGAGTACAAAAATAATCTTGTCCATTCCTATCCATTTATTGCCTCTTCTGTATGTAGTGCTATAAGTGTGCTCCTTTCTGGAGAAAGCAGAAATTGCACCTGAACTCCCAAGATGAATGTGCAATATGTTTTAATGCACTGATCTAGTTGTGCCCCAGCATAGCTTTTTTAGTGACTAAAGCTAAGTTCTCATTTTGAGAAACTGGGCTCAGCTGACAATATACAATGATCATGTTGTGCATCACCCTGGATCTTAGTTGGACAGTCCAAAATCCTGAGGTTGCTGCCACCCATCAGCACCCATAGGTTTTCCCTGGCTGACAATCTGCTTTTAGTGATATCGTCTGTCACGTGACTCACTAAAAAAGCAAAGGTATAATATATATATATATATATATATATATATATATACTGTATATATATATATATATATATATATATATATATATATATATATATATATATATATATATTCTATATTTTTATATGAATGTGACCTAAAACATCATCTGATTTTAAAACAAGTCCTAAATGTAGATGAAAAAAAACCTAGTAAAACAAATGAAACACAAATTGTTATATTTGGTAATATATTTATTGAAAAAAAATTTGAGGGTGAAATCAGAATGTTTTCAGTCAATGGGAATACAATCAGATGCGAGTGAGAGTCCCTATATTAAAAAAAACACAGGCTTGAACAAAGGAGGTGTCTGAGGATCTCAGAAAAAGAGTTGTTGATGGCCATAAAGCTTGAAAAGGTTACAAGCCTATCTCTAAAGAGTTTGGACACCACCAAACAACAGTCTTGTGTACAAGACTGTCGTTACCCTACCCAGAAGTGGTCGACCATCAAAGATAACTCCAACTGCAAGGCGTTTAATAGTCCAAAAGGTTACAAAGGAACCCAGTGTAAATTCTAAGCAACCGAAGTCCTGTCTTACATTGGCGAATGTTGATGTTCATGAGTCCACCATCAGGAGAACACTGAACATGTGTTAGCATGTTAGAGCTCCTTGCTGCCCTGAGGCAGCCTTTCTGATGCCACCCCCTCGCACCCGGGGCACACCATTTCCATCGCCGGAGCAGGGAGGCTGCATCTCTAGTGCGGAGATCACAACTGTGCTCTCAATTTGCCTCACGGCAGGAGCGGCCCAGGGTGAGAGCATGCAATGATGTCCCAATTAGCAGCAAAACATTTTTGGTTTCTTTGCATGAGTTGATGTCCCTGTAATTACTGGGGGTGCCTTACATTTTGGTACCACCAATGATTATTTATTTTCTTCTACTTTAAGAAGCGAATGAATCAGTGAATCAGCACCTCCTGCATTTTCATCACACCCACTTGTAAGACTACTGACTTTGAAACCAATGTGCACGAAGACATAACTTTTCAGCATTTCATAACTTAAAGGCCCCAGCAATGTATCTCACAGTAACCCCTGTATTTTAAGACAATGGCCCCCACAATATTATGTCAACAGCTCCAACATTTCAAGCTACACATACAATGACCTCAGCATTTCATACCACTGTGGATCCAGCAATAAATGTAACAGTGACCACAGTACTTTATAAACACAATGGTCCCAGCAATATACTTCACAATGACAAAGGCATATAAGTCACCTGGGCACCAGAATGTTTGTATACTGCTGCACATGAGGGAAACATTCTATCCTTTGTGACAGGGCCATCCAGGTCACACTTTAAATTGTCCCCGGCTTCACCTTTTCTCCAGATTCACTTTCCATGGGTGATACTAACTAAATAAGCAAAGTATACCCAAATAGTGCTGTACTTTATTGATATAGTTTGCTAATCTTGCAAGTACCAAAGCATAGCGGTAAATATGTGTGTCTTTTGGCAATACAGCGTGTATACAGATGATTATCTTTGTTCAAATGTTGTTCCTATGAATATAGAACACAAGGGCTGCACAATCCTAAATTACACAACAAATGTACCTTAAAAGGCCATGTGAGGCCATACTATCAATGATTAAGGGAAGCAATGAAGCACACGCTGATCTCTTTGCCTGCATTTCATTTGTTTATAATTAACTTGGTGCAGAACGTTATCTCAAAAGGCATTAATGTTATTAATATTTATTTGACTCTAACAGTGTATATAAATGCAGTGTAAAGGGGCACTAATGTCTTTATAGAAGTTCCCAAAAATTTTTTAATTACACATGGAAAACACTTGATAAATAACCAAGAGAAATTACCAGTGAGATAATAAATTATTTACACTAGTCAGGCATCTTGTTATCTTACATACGGAGATAATTGTGTCATTTTGGCTTTATTATATTAAACTGGAAGCAAACACAAAGTTACACTTGTTCAGTGCTAGGAAACGGTGCTTAATGCTTCCAGTTGCAAAAACAAAGACCGTGGAGCCATATTTACACAGATATCTGGAATTCTCATTACTTTGCATTGTAATGCAGCCATAGACGCTAAAAAGTTAGGGAAACATTTTATTGAGTAATATTGCTTTAAGAATACAACTCCAAATGATAACTCCCAGTATGCCATAATCTTGATAATATATGTCGGGATTTGTAGTCAATAACTGAGTAAAGCATGGCTGAGCAGTGCAGTAAAGCAGTTTTTTGTGTCCCTTTAAGGGTGAAGTCACATGTGGAAATTATGCTCCATCCCAGCATCAAAGAGCCTGTACATACCTTTCCATGGTAGATAATGGGAAACTCTACAGGTACAACATTTAAATCATGTTTTGTCTTTTGGGAAAGTATGTGTGTATTATCTTTTCTTTGGAGAAATTTGGGCTCAAACAACAGAACGACCTTGTTCCTCTGGCCAAAAGTCAGACTGCATTTGAAGCTCAAGTGATAACCCCTAGGCATTGCAAGCCTTAAAGGAATAGTAACAGCAAAAATTTAAAGTCTATTAAAGGAATGACAATATAATGTGGTGTTGCCCTGCACTTGTAAAACTGGGGTGTTTCAGAAACGTAAGTATAATTTATATAAACAAGCTGCTGTGTAGCCATTTAAGCACAGTATGCACATTAGATAACATCCCATTGTACACTACAGAGCTCATCTGTTATTTGCTGTGTATCCTGTGCCTTTTCTCCCTTTTCAGCTTTGAATGGCTGCCCCCATGGCTACACAGCAGCCTATTAATATAAACGAATGAAGAGTTTCTGAAGCAAACATGTCCGTTTTAGCATTGTAGCACAAGAGTATATTATATTTGTGTCACTTTAATTTTTTATTTGTTTTTCTGCTTTTTGGGTCAAGGTGCTCTTGGCTCTTATGGGTCTTATTAGGCTTCATGCCCCTGAACTCTGGCCCTGTCCTGAGCCCATAAGACTAAACTTTCAGATTCATGACCTTTTCCCTTAAACTCCTTTTTGGCTGTAGGGATTGGGACAAAGGGACTCTCCAATCCTGATATAGTAGAAAGTCTAAAGATAAAAGGGGTCTCCTAAGGCTTGTGGCAAAGGGAGGTCCAAAGACCCTTCCTCTTAAGGCCTTTTGGCTTGGGAGTTTTAAGGATTCTTGCTGGTTTTCCTGGTTGGCTCTTCCTTTTTTAAGGAGTGCTGTTGGGGCACCTGTTGCACTTTTTGTGCACTGTGTGTTTTGATTTGAAGCATGACTTGTGCTTAAAACATTTTTATTCAGGTATTTGTCTGATATTGCAAAAGCAATATTTTAATGTTTACCTGACACAATTCTTTTTCTCTGACACAAAAAGGTATTTTGTCTTGATACGGCTGATCAAATATTCTGTGAGCATATTATACAGGGCTGGAAATAGGGGTAGGCAGGTGCCTTTGGACTGGTGGGCTGGCACTATTTAGAAAAAAAGTGTCACTTCTGCCATCTGCTCCATCCACACCAAGCCCTCTGCGTGTAGCATTGGGGATGGGGCTGACAATGAGATGGAGGTGGTGGAGAATGAAAGGGGGGGGCAGGTGAGTGGTGGCAAACAAGTGACCAAGGGGTTGTAGGCAGACGGTGTTTGCGAGGATGGAAATGCCTTTGCCCTCTTTGGTTTAGTTCTTTGGTCTTACTGGTTTTGTTTGATTAAAACTCTCATGTTTACAAATCAAAGTTCTCGCACATATAATGGAGCACTTTATATCCCACTATTTGTGTCTGTAAGCTCTATGGGGCAGGGGCCTTCATCCTTTTGTCTCTTTAACACTTAATCTTTAATGTAACTGCACTTTGTATTCACTGGTATTGTCCTGTTGTTCTTTTTAATTAATTGTTCTGCTTTACAGTGCTTCATGCTTTAGCAGAGCCACATAAATAAAAATATACTTACATACAAGCCTTACTGTATATGCAGCAGCATGAATGTATTAAAGGGAAATACACTAATAAATTGAAAGAATTTCCAGTGTGGATGTATTCTAGAGTTCAATTTAAGTCAGCTGTATCATGCTGAGAGGCGCTACAATAAGCATAGCCGTGGCCTTGGGACACATCCTAGTACTCCATTTTTCACGGGACAGTCCTGATTTTGACAGCTCAATCCTTCCTCCCAGATTGGGACTGAAATATCCCGACTTTTTCTATGATCTTCGGCACTGAACAGCCAGAAAAACGTAATTGGCTTTTGGCAGGTGCACTTCGATACAATTGTAACTATTTAAGATAAGCAAAGGAACAATTGTGACAATGTAAGATAAGCAGGTCTCTTGGGGAAACTGTGACTTGTAGTTTAAAGGGCAATTCACTTTCATTAGCAAAACTGTAATAACACATAAAAACCACAGAAATGTGTTCAAACTTTCATAACCTGTGAAATTTTGTAAAATGAGCATGGTAAGTAGGGGGTCTGGCCACAAAATGGGCGTGGTCAAAAATACTTCTTGTCCCTCTTTCTATTTCCAAAATGTTGGGAGGTTTTAATTACATACTGAAAACTGATTTCTTTATTTTAGATCAGTGAAATGCCTCTATGCACTTCATCCGCTTTCACCCATTTGCAGGCACACAAGGTCCCTGGGACAGAGAATCAAACCTGAGACAGTACTTGAAAGTTAGGGAAAATATATATGGATAAATATAAATTTTCTACATAGTTGTGAAACCCACAGCATCCAGTGAGATAGATGCTTTCTTTTGTTAGCTGACAGTTAACTGCCTGCTGCAATGGGATACCAAAGTTGGTGCAACTCTGCAACTTCTATAACATACAGAATAAAACAGTGGAATTACAGGGTACTGCGAAAAAGAGTTTACTGTTAAAGTATTAAAATTTTAAGGGAAAAATCTCTTGAACAGCACTAATTCGCTAGCATCCTCTTCGCCCACATCGCAACACTTCGCCAGGCGTAATTTTGACCAGACAACGCTAGTTTCCTAAAATTCGAAGTTGCGTCCAGGGCGCCGAACACTGGCAAAGTTGCTCTAGCGTTAATTCAGCAAGCAGATCGAGCATTGGCTAATTTGCACACAGCGGGAATTTAAAGTTGAATGGACGTATATGATTCATCAAATACATTACATAAGCCCAGGGAACCTTAATAAAATAGAGTTGTTATATTGCCCTACACATGAGCCCACTGTATAGTTTATGTGCCATATTTTAGGAAATGTAGGGGGGAAGCCGATTACCCAAAAAAAAATGTATGTTCTTTTGCAGCCTATCATCCTGAAAAAAGGAAAAGACGCTTGCGTTTTTTTTGGGGAAAAGTCCTATCCACTCTATTGCATTTCGTCTGGTCTGAGGGGGCGAAGGCAAGTCTGGCGCAAGAGGTAACGTTCATTAAAATCTGCACCTTAGTGAATTTGCAGAGTAACGTCTGTTCGCCAGAGCGAAAATTCGCCTGGCGTTAGAGTGCGAAGCAACAATAGCGTTTATCTCCTTCTCTAGTAGTTATAGTTTAGTTATTCAGTTTACTCTGATTTACAACTTCCAATAAGTTAATACCTCAATCTAAGTATTGAAGAATTTTTCTTAAAAAGTACGCATTAGATAAGTTTAAGAAACTATAATAGATAATTCAACAGAAGACAACTTTATATTTTTATCTATGTATCTTTATATGTTAGCAAATGATATTTGTTAAGGTCTCATTGATTAAAACAGTCAAGTTTATATGTTGATGTAAAAATCTTACTAATATTGATGATATGTCATTATGATGATTGTTATTTTCCTGGAAAAAATTTTCAATAAAAATTATTGAAACCTATCTCCTTCTCTAGTGAAGTTGCGCCTGTTAGGGAATCTGCGTAGTTACGAAATGACATCACGCTGGCGAATTTTCGCTAGCTTTAGTCACTTCGACCTTTAGGGAATCTGTCCCTTTGTGTCTTATAGTTGTACCTATTCAAAGCAACTTTTCAGGATGAAGTCCATGCAAAAACATGTCACTCACTGATCCTGTTATAAATACTAATCAGATCTAAATAGGGACAGGTTACTCTCTGCAGCCCATCAGCAAATACGCTGCAACCTCCAAATTGCAATTATTACAGAAAGATCTGCAAAATATCTGCAGGCAGAAATAGGGGTTACCCAAATTCGGGAAGTCTGGGGTACCAAACAAAATGACAAAATAACAACAAAAAAGAAATTCAAACTACACATGTGAGTTACTAGCAGGTCAGACTGAGCACCCACCTGGTTCAGCCAATATGACTTTAGCTCCGGAGCATTTAAAACAGTGCAAGAATGACTTGGACCTGATGTTATTATTGAGACAAGCTATGGAGCTGCCCAGTTTGGCTACCCCGAGCCAGATCCAGATGTATGCCGGTGCATTAGCCATGAAGATTGCTACACAGTCCCCTGACTTGACAGCAGCATGTTTCAGCAGTGCCCTGGCCGCCTGGTTACTCAGCTTGTCCATGTGAGAGTAAGTGTAAACCTCCTCCTTAAACAGCACAAATGGCTTGTCTGGGTGCCTCTCCACCTTCTCCAAAAACAGATCCACCACTGTGAGTGCAGGAGTTTTACTAACATAGCGCCAGGTCCTTATACCAAATCGTATTACTGTGATGAACCAGGCAATATCCTGAAAGATGTAGGGGAAGATGAAGCTGATAAGGATCGGGAGGAGCAGCAGCCCAGGGAGGGCAGTGAAGATTAAGGTGATCATGTGTGAGCTGCACTCTGGAGCACTTTGTACCTGCTCTCTGGCTGCTGCTCCTGGAAATACAGCATCTCTAGCAGGGGCGGGGCCTCTGTCTTTCCCCTGGTACAAAGAGAGCATTTTACATCCAACAACAAAGCAAAAAAGCACGTTCCAATGAAAGAAAGAAAGCAATTCCCAATACATATTACATTTTCGGTGGTTTGGAAGTTAGTTGTAATGTAACTGCACTCTGATTCCTGAAAAAAATGTAGTAAGTTATCCTTTGGGTCTGTTGGACGAGCTTGCTTCTTCTATATTGTTTCAGAAGTTCGTAGTAGCAGTGTAGAGTTTAAAGGGGAAGTAAAGTAAAATAGAATAAGGCTAGAAATGCTGTATTTTGTATACTAAACATAAACATGAATTTACTGCATCACAAGCCTAATCAAACAAATGATTTATGCTTTCAAATTTGGCCTCAGGGGGTCACCATCTTGTAACTTTGTTAAACATCTTTGCAAGACCAAGACTGTGCACATGCTCAGTGTGGTCTGGGCTGCTTAGGGAAGTCATAAATTATCAAAACAGCACAAGTCAAATAATATCTGCCAGAAGCAGATACAACAAGACTGATAATCAGAATATACAGACTGCACTGGGTCCTGTGTTATCATGTAATCTAATGTGGATTTTATAGTTTTTGTATTGTTTAATACAAACTTTCTCCAACTCTGCAGAACCAGTGGCTGCAGCAAAATAATCCTCCAAATAGAATCCCAGTTTATCTGTTTTAAATCTGGCTCTGTGATCTTTGTCCCTGCAGCTGGAGTTGGAAACAGTAAACGGGTTGTAAAGCCAAAATAAATTCCAATACAAATCTCTATTTCTATAAATCTCGCCGACTGCTCTACAGGGAAACAAACGGCAAGTTTCAGTTCTGCATAGCTGGGAAGTAAGGCAGGGGCTCCCCCTGCTGTTCATAAGTATGATTAGGGACTGTCTGACAATTCCTATCCACAGCAGTAAATGAAGGGAGAATTTCGCTGCATACAATCAGATTTCTTATAAAAACGGTACACATTTTTTAATTAAAGTATATTGGAGATATTTTTCATTAACGAAAGTAAAAATTGGATTTATTAAGGGTCGAATTGAAAATTTTGAATTAAAAATTTCGAAAAAATGGTATGGTCAAAACTGTCAAATTCAACTAGGGAGTTATCCAAACTCGATTTGAGTTTTTTAAAAAATTTGATTAAACATACTCTGGCCCTTTAAGAATTCAAATTCAACTATTTGCCACCTAAAACCTGCCGAATTACTGTATAAGTTAATGGGAGAGGTGCAGCGACCAATTTGGAGTTGTTTGTAGCCTTCCTGACATTCAAGTTTTTTTCATAGAAAAAACTCTAATCGAGTTTGGTCGAATCTGATTCGAATTTGATTCGAGTTTTCGAGTCGGTAAAATTCGGCTAAAATTTTACATAATGATATTTTTAATAAATAATCAAATATTTGAATTTCGAGTAAAATCGAAATCATGTGATTTAAAAATTTTAATGTTGGCTCCACTGCTCTCGGTATGTTAGTGTACACGGATTCTACCTGCATTGTTGTCAAAATGGTGCCCTCTGGTAACACTCCCAAGTCTGCTAGTTCGTTTAGGTGATCTCTGGTGCCCTCTAAATAGCTTGCAGTATTTTTTACCAGGGGTTTTAGAATTTGTTTAACCCAAACTGATGCTTCTGTTAGTGTTCCAATACCAGAAACAATAGGACGCCCTGGGTTCCCTTCTTTATGCATTTTAGGAAGCATATAGATGTTGCCTATTTTAGAGGTTTGTGGCAGCAAGTCTGTTAGCATTGTGTGTGATGCTGGAGATCCTATGATTAAGTTCAAGAGTTCCTTGGTATAAGCCCCTATGGGGTCACTGTCTAATTTGGTGTAATGGCTGGGATTAGACATCTGTCTGTGGGCCTTTGCTTCTAGGTATTCAGTATGAGAACTGTGCCTCCTTTTTCCACTGGTTTTGTAAATATTATATTCTTGTTCTTGAGGGTCTGTATGACCTTCCTTTCTTGAATGCTAAAGTTACGTTTTCTATGCTTGTCCAGGATTGTAGATTTAACCGTAAAGAAACAATAAAGTTCCACACATAATTCACCAGGAACCAACTGGTAAAAAACAAACAAATCTGGTACCACTCGCAGTGCAGGTCACGCTGCAAAAAGATGAGAGGCGAAGCAACGTATTTCCAGATCCACCTTCTGCCAATTACACAACCTCCAACATTAATAAAACTTGTTCCCTTTCAGGACGCAACAGTAGAGTCCTGCAGCGGGTCGGGTACCCGCGGTACCCTGCGGGTTGCATTTAGACGTTCCAGGTGCGGGTATACCTGCGGGTCAGCGGTTCTGCGGGTTTGCGGGCCAGGCCGCGGGTCTTCTCAATATCGATGTTCACTCCTTTCTTCTGGTCACGTCTACTTCCGATGATGTCACTTCCGGTTTATAATGACAGCACTTCCTGTTTTACTCCTTTTTTCCCCTGATCACGTCTACTTCCCATGATGTCACACTTCCGGTGTACAATGACAGCACTTCCTGATTCTTGATGGTCAGCGGGTCGCGGGCCCGGGTTGCGGATAAGGTACTTGCGGGTAGGGTTGGGTAGCGGGTCCAAGCGGGTAAGAATGCGGGTTGCGGGTCCGGGTTGCGGATTGCAGGTTGCGGGTACGGGTCGGGTTCGGGTCCCAAAAAATGGACCCGCGCAGGACTCTACACAGCAGCAATGGAACACACCCATGTGCCACAGTAAAGGTAATATTTTTCTCAACCTTACGTCTAATTGATGCCTAGATTGCATTTGCATAACCCACTTTGTCACTGCTTGCAATCCAAATTATGCTTGTGTGTTTTCCCCTGTTTTTTTTGTGGACATAATTCTGTGTATATAAATATGTCACATACTATATGTCCACATAACTTCTTTGTAATCAGCTTTGAAAATGAAATGTTCAGAATCTCTGTTGGCCAATCAAAGTATTACCTTTACACCCAGGGCCGCCATCAGGGGGGGACAAGTGTCCCGGGCCCGGGCATGAAGGGGGGCCCGGCAGTGCTGCAGTTTAATACGAGCCGGGCCCCCCTTGCCAGAGCCGAAGATTTGCTGCCATCCTGAACAGCCTAAAAAGCCAAACTCCCGAAGCGGTGAAAGACCCGAAGCCACAAAAATAGCCGAAGTCCCGAAGCACCAAAGAGACCCGAAGTCACGTAAATAGCCGAAGTCCCAAAGCGGCGAAAAGACCCGAAGTCACGAAAACAGCCGAAATTGAAGTCCTAAAGCTGTGAAAAGACCCAAAGTCACGAAAACAGCCAGAATTGAAGTCCTGAAGCGGCGAAAAGACCCAAAGTAATGAAAGGAGGCGAAGTTGAAGTCCTGAAGCCATGAGTTTAATTCCACTGAACACCAATTTGTGTTTTTTTTTTTTAATCCCCTGGCCACCAATGTATTATTATTATTATATTTTTGGGGCCCCAATTTTTTTTTAACTTGTAAGGGGGGGCCTGGCACCAATGTTTTTTTAAAAAAAATTTGGGGCCCCAATTTTTTTTAACTTGTAAGGGGGGCCCTGGCGCCAATGTTTTTTTTAAAAAAAAAATTTTTTTTTGGGGCCCCAATTTTTTTTACTTGTAAGGGGGTTATAGTACAACTGGTTATAGTACAAAAAACTTTACCTCTTTGAAAATAAATATTTTTAATGAAGGCAGATGTGGAGAAATCATGTTAACCAGGACTGCCACCTAATGGACAATGTCTTAGCCTTATTTTGAAGTTCACACTGTGCAGTATCATATTCCACTGTAGGTTTTCTAGGAAATGTACAACTGTATGTTCCCAAATACCATTGCCTGTGCAAGCAGCATCTCCTGCTTTGTGCAGCAAAGTATTAGATAGGACTATCTAATATATTCTCTCTACTACTTTAAATAAATAAAGATAAACTAACTAAATTCATTCAGTATCACTGTGGTATGAAGTTAATATAAATTTTATGAAGTAAATCAAAAAATGCCAATGGAAAAAGGGAAAATACCCTCGCACACCCTGGCCGTCCGAATGAATGCGAATCCCAGGTGCTCGGTGGAAGAGGAATTGGCAGCCTCAAATTCAGTGTAAAAGAACGGAACATCGGCACATCATGGGTAATGTTAGCAGGAAAATCCTTGCTCGTTTATTGCTGGTGTTCCATTCTTTTAATCAAAAAATGCCCCCAGAACTCTAACACCTGGAGCAATTCTATTGTATTATAGCTGTAACATTTCTTAAAAATCACCAAAACAAAGCAAAAAAATATATAAATACCTGAGCATACAGACTGCTGTATAGGTAACCTTGAAAGAAGGTGGAATCTTAAAGGAGAACTAAACCCTAAAAATCAATATGGCTAAAATTACCATATTTTATATACTGAACTTTTTGCACCAACCTAAAGTTTCAGCTTGTCAATAGCAGCAATGATCCAGGACTTCAAAGTTGTCACAGGGGTCACCATCTTGAAAAATGTCTGCGACACTCACATGCTCAGTGGGCTCTGAGCAGCGGTTGAGATGCTAAGCTTAGGGGTCATCGCAAGTTATTAAGCAGAAAATGAGGTTGATCTGTAATATAAGCTGATGCTGCAGGACTGATTATTAAATTCTGATGCTAATTGCACTGGTTTCTGTGCTGCTATGTAGTAATTACCTGTATTAATTACTAATCAACCTTATATTGTGACATTTCTATTCTATGTGTACTGTATATTGTGAGTTGGTCACTAAGCTCAGTAAGTGACAGCAGCACAGAGCATGTGCAGTGAATCAGCAGATAAGAAGTTGGGGAGCTACTGGGGCATTTTAGGGCACATAGATCTTTACTACTATAGGGCTGTGGTTGTCTTGGGCTGGTACAGAAGCCCAAAACGTAATGTACAACATTTCTAGCTACTTCTTTAGTAAGGCTTTAGTTCTCCTTTAAGGGAGCTTTTGAGAGTCTGAAGGGAAGGAACAAATCTTTTTGGATACAGCATGAAATCCCAGACTTGCAGCTGACAATGGGAAGATGCATTTATATGAGAATAGAGACATAGGTCTGAAGCAGTGGAGAAGCTGAACACGAAGTCCTGAAGCTCTGAATTCCCTGAAGTGCCGAACTCCCGAAGTGCCGAAGCCCTAAGAGCCAAAGTCCCTAAGAGCCAAAGTCCCTAAGCACTGAAGTCCCAAAGACCTGAAGTCCCGATAACTCGAAGACCCGAATTCCCGAACACCTGAAGACCCAAACCTGAAGAGCCGAAGTCCTAAAGACCCGAAGCCACGAAAGGAGACAAGAAGCTGTAATCGCTGAGGGTAAGAAAGAATGACCTGTGGTAAGTTCCACTGGACACCAATGTGTTTTTTTTAAAAAAAAAAATGTATTAAACCCCTGGCCACCAATGTTGTGGTGTTTGTGCAGATGGCCTGTACATGTCACTGTGCTCAGACTTATACTGTGCATGCGTCCTGGACAGCTTGAAAGTTAAAGTGAAAGTTACTGTTGTATAATGGCTGCATGAGTCTGCTAATAAAGCACTGTTATACTCTCCTCATCCTCGGCTACCCAAAACATAACACATTGGCGACGAGATGGCTCTTCTACCTCTGCAATAGCCTGCACCTTTTCTTCCAAACCCTGGTGAGCCTACCATACCTTTTCCTGCTTGGATCCGTAATTTTGAAAATTACATTATTGCTGCTGACCAAGGGGAGATTTCTGCTGCTAGAAAGCGTGCTTTACTTATTCACTGCCTGGGAGCAGAGGGACAGCGTATATTCTATACATTACCATTACCTGATGAGACTTATGAAACTGCAGTTACTGCTTTTTCATGCCAAGAGTAAATGTGGTTGTTGAAAGATATACATTCCACCAACGTGGACAGCGTAATGGCGAATCCACAGAACAATTTGTAGCAGCTTTGAGAGAGCTGGTTGTTACCATGTGAGTTTGGGAATCTAACATATGAAATGCTAAGAGACCAAATAGTAGAAAAAACAAACTCACTTCACATTAGAGAGAGACTGCTCCTTGAGCAGGATTTAACCTTTGCAAAGGCTATTACAGTTTCTAGACAAATTTAAGTTGAGACCAGATGTAAAACCAGTACCATTTCCTGATTCAGCATGGGAAAAACTTGCTATTGATATTGTCGGTCCTTTTACAGATGCTCCTATAGACTGCAGATTTGCTATAACCTTAATAGACTATTACAGTAAATGGCCTGAAATTGCATTTGTTTCTCATATAACATCAGCTACAGTAATAACATTTCTGTCTACAGTCTTCAGCAGAGAAGGTAATCCAAAGGAGTTAATATCAGACAACGGACCACAGTTTGTCTCATATGAGTTTGAATCCTTTCTGAGAGAGAGAGGAATATTGTGCATAGGAAATCTTCTGTGTATTACCAACAAGCAAATGGAGAAATCGAGCAATTCTGAAAGAAGCACTACAGACAGCAAACTTACTGGGAAATCTTGGAAAGTATTTACAACAGAGTTCCTATATAACTACAACGTTCCATGCAACAACCCAATCATCTCCAGCTGAATTATTACATGGCAGACATGCGCACTAAGTTACATGTTGCAGACATCAAACTTCCACAAAAATACTGTGCCTACAAAATCATCTACTGCTGACATTGTAAAACGTCAACAAACCAAATGCAAGGCTTATACTGACAGAAAACGTGGTGAAAGAGAAGTGCACTTTCAGCCTGGATCTTTAGTCAGAATTAAGAAACCAGGAATACTGAAACAAGGACAATCTATATTTACTACACCTCTTGAAGTGAGACGCCAGCGATGACCATACACATATGAACTGTCTGATGGACGCATATGGAATGCAAGTCATCTTGCTCCTGTTAGAGATGACTTTGGAGAAGCTCCATTTGATGAAGGACATTTTCCTCCTCCTGATGTCAACTGCAATATGCCTGAAGAAAGTGAACCTATAAGGTGTACTAACAGAATCAGAAAACTACCTGCATGGACCAAGGACTATGTGATGTGAAGAATGTATTTTATTGCTTTAAAATGCAATGTTTTAGTTTAGTACAATTGGCAAAATGCTTTCCTACTATGGGGGGAATATGTGGTGTTTGTGCAGATGGCCTGTAGATGTCACTGTGCTCAGACTTATGTCACTGTGCTCAGACATACTGTGCATGCTTCCTGGACAGCTTGAAAGTGAAAGCTTACTGTTGTGTAATGCCTGTCTGACTCTGCTAATAAAGCACTGTTATACTCTACTCATCCTCAGCTACCAAAACATAACAAATGTATTATTTTAATACCCTATAGGCCCCAGGACACCAATGTTTTTTTTTTAACTTGTAGGGGGGGGGTGGCCACCAATGTTTATTTTTATCTTGTAGGGGGGACACTGGCCACCAATGTTTTTTTTTAATATATAAGAGGGGAGTCCTAGCCACCAATGTTATTTTTTAACTTGTATGGATGGCCCTGACCACCAATGTTTTTTTTAACTTATAAGGGGGGGCTGGCAATTAGTGAAGTTTTTTTTTAACTTGTATGTGGGAAGGGGGACTCTGGCCACCAATAATTTTTAGGCCCATGTTTGTGTGGCTTTTTTACTGTGATGTGTGGGGTATATGGCAGGGCCTGTGGCAGTGGGCAGAGCCCAGACATTTTTTGTTGTACGGGTTCCATGATTTCTGATGACGGCCCTGTATAGTCCCTCCAATTGGTTTGCAGTGTCATGTGCTAGTTTTCATTGGGCTTGCAGCTTCAGTCTTTACTGTGACTGGGGCTTTAGGTTTTAAAGGACTCAGCATCAGCACTATTAATAGCCATCTACTTGTATTAAGCTCTGTAAAGGGGGAAGAAGTTGCACCCTCCTCCCAATGCAGACCTGATTCCATGAGATGCTTCGAATTGCCCATTAAATTCTTAGGTTATAAGCCTTAGTACTCTGTGCCGAGACTCTAACACAAGAAATAATCATCTAACAACCAAGAGCGATGTATACACGAACAGGAGGTGCACCATGCTGCTCCAAGTCAATTGAGTTCTACAGGTAAAATACACTACCCTTTTAAAGGTACATTATACTGACCAATTAAGGATTTAAACAACAATGCAAGTTTTTAGTGGCTTGTTTTGTTATTTAAAATAAAGATGTATAAGGGGTTAGTGACTGTTCATTAAAGTGTTGCTACCTCTTGGCAACCGCTGCTGCTGCTTCTCACATATAAACACAAATCCCAGACCCTAGCCTGGATAATAAAGGCCACAATAACTTTCTTTTAGTAAACTGTTTTGTTTAGCCTTCTTAAAACAGGGTATATTTTTGGTTATGATGTAGTATCCTTTCAATTTACAGAGTTCTCTGCAGTGTGTGTTTTTCTATTGATGTTTATGTATGTGGAATAAATAAATGGTTTTTGCTTATCTGATATGGGTACTCTTTGAGATATACTCGGATCAAATGAATTATTGCTCTTAGAATCTTGCTGAGGAAGCCAGATTAAGGCAAACATGTTACAGGCACTAGGTCTTGCTTGTAAGGAACCATGTGCCAGACTGGATTATAAGATGTCTGTTTTATTCCCACAGTATCACTCTCTACAGTAGTGATGCCTAACATCTGACTTTGTCCCTCTGCCAATCTTTTGCAATATTACTGCCAGGCCGTGGGGTTAACTTGGAGCAACAGTTCAATATACTTAAAAGGCTGGCACCTTAAAACTGGTCCTACATGTATTTAGAAGGGTAGCCAGACCTTGGATAAAAAATTCTAAGAAATACTGGCATAGAGCCCCAAGGGTAACTGGATAGCACACACAGATTGCTTGCCTGACGAGATATGAGAGTGGGAGCTCAAAATGGAGAAAGCAATCAAACCACGAGGCATGCGGGGCAGAATTGTACAAAACAAATAATCATTCTGTTCCAAGGATACAATTTGAAAAAAAAATTGAAAAAAACCCCCAGCATTTGTTGTGCTGTACAAGCTCCCATTTTAGTTCTATTATTGATCAAAGCTCCCAGCGAATCATAAAAACCTTAAAGGGGACCTGTCCCCTTAATAAATAATTCCAGATCAGATTTTATGATGTTAGTCAAGCGAAATAAACTTCACTTATACTATAAATATTATCTAAAACTTGTTTTTTTAGTCTTGGAATTCACAATCACAACAAGAAGGCAGTTGCCATTTTATAGACACTGTTATGAAGGCAAACTTTGCATCATGCCAAAATCTTGTTTATGTCCTGAATGGGGGATCTGACACCCCTGCGCGTGTACTTGCTGCACAATTAGATGGTTAGGAGGCTGGGGTATTGTGGGGAGTGCAAGGAAATCTAGGAAGGGCAGAATGGAAAGTGAGCTCAATTGCCTGATTTGTCTCTATGCCTAAGGCATAGAGGAGAGGCAAGCAATATATGACTGACAGCTGAGGCTTTTAAATGAGTTTATAACAGGTATGGATGTTTTAATATTAAAAAGAATTTGTGCTTCATATTTAATTTGTTAAGGATTTTTATTATACATCTTTTTAAGTCTGTGTGACTGTTTCTCCTTCATAATGTAATTGAATGTGTCTCAGTGGGACATGGGTCCCAATTTCCCAGCTGCCCCAAGTCATGTGACTTGTGTCTGCACTTTAGGAGAGACATGCTTTCTGGCAGGCTGCTGTTTTTCCTTCTCAATGTAACTGAATGTGTCTCAGTGGGACATGGGTTTTTACTATTGAGTGCTGTTCTTAGATCTACCAGGTAGCTGTTATCTTGTGTTAGGGAGCTGTTATATGGTTACCTTCCCATTGTTCTTTTGTTTGGCTGCTGGGGGGGGGAACGGAGGGGTGATATCACTCCAATTTGCAGTACAGCAGTAAAGAGTGATTGAAGTTTCAGAGCACATGTCACATGACTTGGGCAGCTGGGAAATTGACAATATGTCTAGCCCCATGTCAAATTTCAAAATTGAATATAAAAAAATCTGTTTGCTCTTTTGAGAAATGGATTTCAGTGCATAATTCTGCTGGAGTAGCACTATTAACGGATTCATTTTGAAAATTTTTTTTTTCCCATGACCGTATCCCTTTGAAATTAACTTTTAGTATGATGGAGACAGATTTTTGAATTATTTAGCATTTTGTGCAGCAGCTCTCCTTATTTTTTGCCATAATAAAGCACTAGTGATTTTAGAAACCCATTATCAAGCAAACGCCAGGAAGGCTATCTCCCATAGACTTTAATAAGTTTAATTTAAAATTTTCAAAATGATTTCCTTTTTTTTCTGTAATACTAAACAGTATTCTTTGATCCCAAATAAGATATCATTGATCCATGTTGGTGGATTTATTTATAATTTATTGCCCAAATTATTTTTTTAGCATACTTAAGGGATCCAAGTTTCCTTTTCCAGTTTTGTGAATTAAGAATTAACAAAAGCCATAAATATTTCTTAATTAAGATGAAATGACACCTAATGAATTTATGGGACTGTTCCCCACCAGAGTAAGATAGACTCGCAGAACCTGCAGCTAACACTAGAATAACTCTCCTTTACTGGTAGACAATACATTGCATTTGCATTGCAGAATCCTGTGTTGGACCTACTATCTTCAATCCTTATTGTCACATTTAATGTTTCTTTAAAGGCACACACAGATCAGAAAAATGGACAGAAACAGCAGATGCAAGCAGCAATTATAGAGCAATGTGAAAAGAAGGCCTTGAATAGGTTGATTCTAGATTAGCTAATCATTTATGCAAAATCCAGTGCTCTGGGCAGGCCTATTGAAATTTGTAAGTGCATCTCTTTCTTTTTTCTGTTTTTGGACCATTTTGCCACATTCCCATCATATCTGTCTCCTAGGCTATTTAATTGTCTTTTGTGTTTGAAAAAAAATTTCATTTTCAGGAAAAGGTTATTCACACTTTTTTTCGGATTTTTTAAATAAAAAAAGTCCAACCAAACTAGAATTGACGATTTGACCTTATTTATTATTTGAAAAGCTTGATTTAATCGGTTCGGGTAAAAACTCGATAAAAGTGAAAAGACAACATTTTTTGAATCTTTGACCCAAAAAGCTGAATGATCATATTTTTTGGTTAATTCCAGCGCAGACCACAGAAACTTCAAAATAGCATAGGGACCTCTGCAGTTGACTAATACACAACCATGGCAGATCTGAGATGCTGCATTTTCAGATTCAGAATCTCGTAAAATTTGAGTTTTTTTTTTTAAAAAAAGTGAGTTTTGCTGCCAAAAGCCTGACTGGAGTTTAGTAAATGACCCCCTAAGTGTGGGTGGTATGTTATTTGTGTGTATGTGTTTATACAGTATGTGTATCTTTATTTATATAGAGCTACTATTGGAGCCTTGTCAGATTATCATAGATTTACTCCTCATCCAACGTGGCACGTAATGGTTTCTCTTTAAATAGCCATCACAAGACACGATATGAAATTACAACCAGAGTCATATTTGTATCTGTTTTACTAGGAGTTGGAGGAGCAAATGGTTCAGGTCACACATTATCTCCCAAAGGTTCTTAGTTCTCCTGTCCTGGAAGTAAATGTCACCCTCTACAAGGTAACAGTATAGTTTTTACATATGTTATATAAGGAAAGGCCCATTACAGGTCCATCAATGTATTTTTTATGTTTTAATTCATCAATACAATGCATTTAGGGTTGGTATTCTAATTTTTAAATTGAAACCAACATCTAAAAAGGAAACATTGGTTATGTTTCTCCTACTATATACACACATTACACATACGCTTCTCACAGCAGCCCATTTTGATTGTGCGCTGTTACAGTATCAAATGAAGGTAATTTTTATTTTGATACCAAATGCATACCTCCCAACTGTCCCGTTTTTCATGGGGAGTCCCGATTTTGACAGCTAAACAGTCCTGGGGTTGTTACTGAAATGTCCCGACTTTCTCTTTGATCTCCTCCACTGAACAGCCAGTAAAAGATACACAGTTTCTAACTTAATTGGCTTTTGATAGAGAGCCCAGAATAGATACTTAGATACTTTTGTAACAATATAAGATTAGCAGGTCTCTTGGGAGAACTGACATGTAGCTTAAAGGGCAATTCACCATCATTAGCAAATCTATAATAACACATAAAAACCACAGAAATGTGTTCAAACCTGAAAAATTCTCTATTTCCAAAATGTTGCGAGGTATGGAAATGTATAGGATCCATTATCTGGAAACCCGTAATCCATAAAGCTACAAATTACAGGAAGGCCATCTCCTTATAAATCAAATAACTCAAATGTTTAAAAATGATTTCCTTGCACTTGATCCCAACTAAGATACAAACATCCTTATTGGAGGCAAACAAATCTTATTGGGTTTTAAAATATTTGCATACATTTTAAGTACAGAAAAGTTATGGAGAACCAAATACGGAAAGACCATTTATCCAGGCAACCCAAGGTCCCAAGCCTTCTGGATAACAGGTCCCATACCTGTACTATTACTTTTTATTATCATGGCTTGGATCAGAAAAGTGACTTTTCTAGAGAGCTCAGCATTCCTTCATTGCCCATACCTCTATCTTGTTAGACTCTTGCCATAATTATTGTAGCAGTCTTGTTTATAAGTTACAGAGTTTGTACCACTGAATATACCCAAACATACACTCTATTTGTGTATTCTTTTGAACCATTCATTTTCTTAGTAATCAATTTATGGTTTTTGGTTGCAGTACATTCTGGTGTGCTCCCAGTTTAACAAATGTTATAACAGAGGCTGGGTAAGTTTGGCCCTTGGTTTTTCCAAGGATTTGTAACCTGCAGCCCGTTAGATGATTCCCAGAATTCATTTGACAGCCAAAGGTGGGATGCCGGGAACTAGATTAGTGCTAATGGCATAACACAGAATGAATTCATGGGCTAATATACATGAATGACTTGTACCAGGCTAAAATAAATCTACAGTCCCAACCAACAGGGCAACTTATTTTTAGCTCTGTCACAAACAGCTGAATGTTGCTTGATGAGATTACAGTAGCCCACGGCTGGCTATACAACTCTTAGCATTTCACCAATAATCCATTCCTTTTAATGTCGTTTCCAACCCCTTCTACGACTATTATAGGGGTCAGTATGTGCTACAAGGGACACAAACTTACCACTCATTCTCTGAGTACTTGCATTTGGAATCTTGCATTCTGCACCTTCTAGTGCTCCCCAACTTGTGTGTCTGACTTATGTAATCAGTGCCATAACTATAGAGGAAGCAGACCTAGAGTTGCTGGTTGGCGTGGACTGTGGGTCAGCTTCCTATAGTATAAAAACCCCCTTCCCACTCTTCACTTATAAATTGACACATGTGAGCATGCAGCAGGAAAAGGGGCTCGTGGGCAGGAGATTTCTTGTTTAGCTGCTGTAAGTAGGGTTTCCACTTTTCCTCTGTGTGGTGTCCAGACAGGGGCAGGGCACATGACTTTGATGGTGGGGTGTGTGATGTCATTGGGAAGGGCACATGACATTGTGGGCAGGACTATGACGTAGCGATTGGCCAATTGCCGCATGAATCAAGCAGAATACTGACGGTTTTCCTAATTTGGATAGTTTTGGCCTGGGCAGCCCTTACCTGAAATATAGTATATAGCACTACTTTTATACTCTATACAAATTGGCAGGATTTTTGCCTACAATTTGAGCGTCATTGCAACTTTGTGCCGGATTGGATTTTCCACACTTGCACCAGATGCACTGAAACAAAAATTTGTTGAAAATAGGATGCTAGTTGCATCTAGCATTTCAAGAGTAAAGTTTGTGTCACTTCTGGAGCTTATGCTCAAACCGGCGTTTGCAAGAAATAGTAATTAAATGGGGCATTGGAGATTTGTTCTTCCCCACCAATAACTACTTCTTCATTATGACAAGGAAGTCATCCTTCTGCAGAAACATTATTGGGCAAATAGAGGTATGCTGGCAGCCCCTCCAAATGGTATTGAAAACTAATCAGCATTTGCTGTTATTAGGAATGCACACAGTCGAAGATTCAGTTGGTATTCGGCTAGGATTCAGACTTATTCGGGAGGATTCGGCCGAATCCTCGTGCCTGGGTGAACAGAATCCAAATCCTTAAAATCATGTGACTTTATGTATGTCACAAAACAAGGAAGCAAAACATTTTTAGCCACACACTGCAGTATTTGGTCGAATCTTTCACAAAGGATTCGGGGGTTTGGCCGAATCCAAAATATTGGATTTGGTGCATCCCTACCTGTTATACACAATACCTGCCCTGCAACCTGCTCACTGTGTATATTTATTGGTATTTGCTATAATGGTGCTGTTTGTACTATAGCTGTATTGTACAAGTATACAGCACAGTATACACTGTAGCACTATATAAATGAATATATATAAGATACGACTTATGCTTCCTAGGCACTAGGGGGCATACAAACTCAGGAGGAATGTGTGACACATCTTTTGTTTAGAAATGGAAAAAAGGAATTTATTTGTGTATAATGAAATTAGAATATTTTGAGCAACAGTTCAATACTAGGGAAATAAGTCATTTTGCATGAACATATACTGACTAACTGTTTATCAGTTAGTGTTCCATCATATACCCTTTTCCTCCTGGGCCCCCCAGTCACTGCTTCTTTCTTCTTATAGTTATACCCTTAGCTGGGGACAGATATACACAACTGGACTAGTGGTTAGGTAAAACTGCATAAGTATAGGGGAACTTGGGGTTGCCAAATTTTCGGCAAAGAAACCATACAACATACAGGCCTATATATTTATATTTCTTTCCTATTAATAACATTGGGATCAGGCACCATTAAAATACCAGCCAGGTGACACGCCTAGGACCCCAGAGGCAGATAGTGATCCTGGGATTTAGTATCTAATAAAGCCCCATATGCACAATAAAATACCCTTCCCACCAGAGGGAAATAAGAGTAGAAATGGGTGAGATTGAAAAGTATGTGTTCATTTGGGAAATGGAAATGGGAAAAAAGTGGACAGACCTACGTTTTTAGGAATTCCTAGCTTGGGGGCAAGTTTTGGTTGCTTAAGAACAACCTGCCAAACAGAGCCTCCTTTGGACATACAGTACACATAGGAGCTAAATAATAGCCAATCATCTATTATTATGCTCCTCACCTCAAGGGAATCAGCTTGTGGGTTGAACCCACATATATATCAGAAACAAGAGCTATATATATAGTGTTGGCTGGGGTGTCTGGGGCCCATTGGGCTGCCAACTCAGCACACCCCACCCTAGTCATGGGCCCCCTGACTGCCCTCTTTAAATCAGCTGCAGGTCCACCTCTCCAGTCATGGCCCTCCTTACCCCAGTCACGCCCCCTGCCCCAGTTGCATACTCCTCCATCTGCCCCCCCCTGCATCCACAGTTCTCAGCAGGGATCAGTCCTGGTAAATGATGCCCAAAATAGCTGGGGCCCAACCGGTGTCCAGTTGACCCATTGTATATATAACCATTTTTAAGAAAACATTTGGTACAACCCTTTGAATCTGAGAGTGGATACAGGGTCATAATTTCATTGGAAGGAACTTGTGCATTAAAGTAGGGCAGTGGTCTCCAACCAGTGGATCGTGAGCAATGTGTTACTCACCATCCCATCTGCCTCAAAGCTATGCTTATTTTTAAACTACTGGCTTATAGACAAGTTTTGGAGGCATAAAGACAAAAGTTTATTTCCAAACAGAGCCACTTGTAGGCTGGAAGACCTCATGAGCTGCTAAATAGCCAAGCACAACACAGGATCTTTGCTCATGCTCCTGTTAAACCCCCCCCCCCACCTCCAACACTTTTTACATTTGATTTGGCTCTCACAGATAGAAAAGGTTGGGGACCCCTGTTGTAGGGAAATAGCCTTGCCACATGTAATTAAGTCATGCTATATTAAAACAGAAGATCTATATCAGTGATTTCTTTTTCAGTATAGTGGGCCCATTACAAAACATGGCTGGATTGTAGTAATACTATGATGTCATACATATTTAGAGTCCTTGAGATGGCTGGGGACCATAAAACTTCTTTGGAGGGTTGCAGACAGCCCACGTGCCTCCAGCTAAACAGCCTTCTTCTAGATAAAATTTTGTTTTTATTAGATAGTAAACAATCACTAGTTCAGAGATCACCCATTTGTGTAAACAGTTCACATTCTTTAAAAGAATACAAAGATTTGTGTTGCATCAGGCTTTAAATCTGACCACCTAATTAGAGACTTTCATGTTTATCTCAGGATCAGCTATTAACAAAATTAAACATGGGATAAACCAACCTAAAAATATTCAATGGCTTACAGTAACACAAGCTTTTCCCCTGTCCTCAATTAAGTTAAAGTTTGTTAGTTTTCCACAAATTGTACAATGGTTTCTTTTTGTTACCCCCAAACAAATGATTAGTCTAGGCACCACTATTCTCATGGAATTAACTTTAAAAAACATTATCATCAGTCAACTAGTATGAGAAAAGTTAAGCAAATCAAATACACTTCTGTACATTTGCAAACCATGTAAATGCCATAGGGCCTGCTCGTTGTGATCCAAGTCACATCAGCGATAGTTAAAAGCATCATTACTATATACAAGGTCGGACTGGTGGGTGCAGGGCCCACCGGGGCTGCTGCCCAAGGGGCCCCTGCCCCCCTCAATGGGCCCCTACCACACCCCCCTATAATACCCACCCATGCGCTTCCACTGAGCGGGCGTAAAGTTAACCTACCTTCTGCACATTGGGGGAGGGAGATCAGTGGCCCGAGGGAGCGCTTCGGGGATCAGGTCTGGGATGTGGGGCCCACCAGTTTGTTTCCCAGTGTCCCACTGGCCCAGTCCAAACCAGACTATACAAAATGATGAAATATTTATTTGGTGTTACCTCATCATTCTCAACAATATTTGCTCTTTTGTGGTTTCAGATAAAGAAGTCAAAAAAACCCAAACTGAAATACCCATATGCAGACAAGTTATTTTCAGGGACAAAACTATACTTTGTGGTTATTCTGTATTCAAGGAAAAACCAAACAAAACTCAGAGGCCTCAGTTGCCATTCTGCAACAGCAGAGCTCAGTGTACCAGTGTACAAAAAAAAAAAGCTGATCACGGTCTTTTCCCAGTACTTTGCACAATGCTTTGTGAATTACCCCTCAAGTTGACATGATGAGAATAATGCTGTGTATGATAATCAGTTTGTAGCTGTAGCAAAATTAACTACAGGCTGCAGCTTATGTCTAAATATCCATGACTGTTTTAATAGGTGACTGAGTGCTGAGTGCAATGTCTAAGATTTAATGCTGCAGTCAGTTAAACATTCACCTTCTAAGCCTAAGCATGTTAAACTTCAAGAAATTAGCCATAACTTGCAATACATAGATGTAAATATATCCTGTTTATCAGCAGTGAAAATTAAATTTGGAAAGACTCTCATGGCTTACATGGAAGTTCCATGTTCGCATATTTACACTTTAAAATCAGTGGCGTAACTACCGGGGGAGCAGGGGGTGCGATTGGGCCAGGACCCGCACACCCTCAGGGCCCCCGGCAGCTCGGACACCACTCTCTTCTTAAGGAAATGTGGCCGTAAATGCGGGACCTTTTCTGGCCGTACGGAGGGGGGCGGGGCCCGGCTGCACATCCTGCGCCAGGGCCCGCCCCCCTCTAGTTACGTCTCTGTTTAAAATAGCATGGTCAAACCCACATTTCACCTAAGCAAAACCCCTGTTCATGTTATAATGGTGCAATCTGCTGGGGGCAGCTCATTACCAGAGCCTGAAAAACAATATATAGTACTTGGGCTGATATTTGGAGTAAGTACATACAATATGTGCTTCCCAAGGTACCCATGTCAAAACTTGCCATGAGCAAAGGGGACCAAGCCTAAAGGTAGAGTGAAATTTACTGTGAATTCTAATTTTCTGCCTTGGATACCTTTTACACCAGCCTGTGGTTATGGGTGCAGTAGGTGTGACCTAAGATTTTTGGTATTGAGCAATGATGCCCCATAAATTAATATATGTATAAAAGGAACCTAGAATTTCTATTGGTTAAGAATGTCACATATAAAATACTGCATGCCCCACTTCTGGGGCAATTCCAATGTTAAAATATGTTAAAATAACAAGGCATTATGAGTTTATCCACATTTGTTATTGTAACATTGGCCACTTGACACTGCTGCTTTAACAGGAGTGTATTGCCTTGTGCCCTATGTTTATGCCAATGCAAATGAGATATATACTTCTCAGGAAAAGGGAACAGACACTGGGATGTCAGCCAGTGGCCTCAGTTGACGTATTTATTGCTCATACCATAATGCGGTTCTCTCTCTCTGAGTCATTTATATATACATGAGAGGGAACTTGCATCTTCCTTATCCAATTCCTAGCCATGACATTTATTTATCTGTCTCAAAAAACATATGAGCATTCCATTTTTTAAAGCTTGGTGATACATGCCCATTATTTAGAATGGCTACCTTTTTTAATGCTTTATTCTATTCATACTTGAGACATGATGACATTGTATAGAACATTGGGCATAATTGCATTTGCACTTTCCTAGGACAATCGCAAAAAGAGTGACGATCAAAAAACCATTTACTGTAGCCAGTTGACCCCCATTGTTCTGATTAAAATGGCTGTTGCGTATTGCACATGGCAAAGACTATTTTCCTTTTTTCTTTTAGAAAGAACACATGAAAAGCACATTAAGGAGTGTCAGGAAATGCCTGTCACTGCTCAGGCTGCTTGGCATAGACTTGCACGTTTCAAACGGACCTTGCTTCCCCATTAACAGGTCACAGGCAGGTTCAGGTTGAGCTCTTCTGCCTGCTCTCTCCACCTGCGACCTACACTGGTGGCTTTTGACTTCTGGATTTATAGGCGTGTGCCTATCCGCTCCTACCCTTTTGTGATGTAATCAGCGGGGCGGTGCGGGTCTAAAAAAGGAAGGAGGAAGTTGGTTGCAGGCGGGACGGATCGGGGGCTGCAGGTCAGGTTTGGGTGCGGGTTGAGTTTTTCTCGACCTGCACATGACTACTAGTCAGTCTAAGGATATCAGATCATCTGAAATAACTGGAGACCTGTTTAAAAATATAAATATAAAAAGAACTGTGCTGATTGCATTTATTCAAATACAAAGGGTATCAAGAACTATAGACACCCTACTGATTAAAGTGGGATGTTATCTCCACTAGGGATCCAAATGGAGATCAGTCTTGAAAAGAAAGAAATATAAATGAGGTGTTGGTAAGAATGAAGTTCATCAGAGTTTGGATTCAAGCCAAGTTAATTACAGAGTGGCAGGTTCAGGGACACAATGCAAAGTTCGCATGAACCTCTTGTTTGACATAATATGGCCACTTACATTGTAATAAATACATAAAGCCAGGACAAACAATGTAATATTTTTGCCCATCTATTCAATTTCAGACAACAGCAGGCTACTGTTGCTGATCCATCACTTCAACAGCATCATGTTAGTTAAGGTGGCAGCTTCTATGTAATTATTCATAAGCTTCCTTATACCCTTCACAGAATAACACACACACACTGAACCTTCTCAGCTGTGAAGCCTTGATTATTGTTGCACAAGGGGACCTAAGATCCCTTACATGTCTGGGGTTTGGTAATTGATGGCAACTTTGCCCATATGAAAAATATGTAAAGTAAGTTCCAGTGCTCACCAACCAGTGTAGCTTACCCCATACCAATATTATTTGCCCCACCATCACCCTTTCATTACAACTGCCATTTACATTGTCCCATAAGATGCTTTTCTTTGTACTGCAAAAGGACTTAAAACACATTATGCATGTGCATGTTTAATGTCTTGCCATGATCATCCAATCTATTTGCCACCAGAAAAACACAGTACCGGTATATACATTTAAAAAGGTACTTTTGAGGGACAACTGATTTACGCAACTGGCTACCTACGTTTTGTACATCTCTCTGCCTGTCCTAATATTGGCTACAGCTTTGCATATGATAATTATTAGCACATATTTATAATATGCCAATTGCCAATAATATCTGCAGCACTGCATGATACATGGGTGAATACACTGAACATACAGATCACACAAAAAAACAGCAACCAAAACAAGAGGTAAAAAGGGTGCTCCCCAAGTGAGTTTATCAGGAAAGAGGGGTTTCCGTACTTTGGCAACACTAAAACCTTCCAATTTGTTTCTTACTTCCTACCCTTATGCCAGTCTTATTGCTGCACCTCTTTCTTTAAAACATCACACAGACACAGGCTAATTTTGATTTTCTCATCTCATATAACTTTCCAAACTATAGAACCAGCCTGGCTGATTACAGTATAACTCCATATCCACAAATGGGAGTCCAGATTTTTTATGTGTCCTCATCTGATTTTAATTGATTCTCCAAAACGGTTATAGAAATCAGTTGGCATCATTTTCAAATGAGTGACTAACTGGGTTCATTTTCTATGTGGACACCTATTCCTTTTGAATAGAGCATTCTAAATGAGGTATGATGAAGGTATAGAGACGTGCTAAGTGGGCAACTGTTTTCATTATAGAGGGCTTTAGCACCTGGGGGAACTAAATACACAAGCTGGCAGATATTAGTGTTTTTTATTTACAGAAAAGTGTTTTATTATTTAAAAATTAAAACGCCACTAAATCTACTTTTGACAAATGAAATAAGACCAAGTATTAAATATATGCTTCATGTTATGTTGCATCCTAATGTTATTAAATCAGGTGGTATGTAGACAACAATGAATAATAACTGTTTACAGACAGCAGCACTTTACGAGTAACACAATTGTGCAGCTTATCAGTCATTTGCATGAGAACAGGGTTGCAAACCCCTGTCTAGTATTCTTCCCAACCACAAAGAAACACCACCTCATTTGTGGAAGCAATCGTGATACTGTCTCTTGCACTATTATCTTTTGCACATGGGTTTTCTCTCATGTTACAAAGCTCAATGGGGGGGGGGGGTGGCAGAGGTGGTCCTCCAGTGGCTAAAATATGCCCTAAAATACACAATTGGGACAAATAAAAACAGAGAAATATATAATATAAGAACATGTCATCATTGACTTGTTGAAAAATTCTCATTATATGACATCTGCCAACAAGGGCAACTGCAAAGAACTGTGACACATAGTTAAAAATACCATTCCATATTTTTAATCACATACTGTACTAAATTCTGTAGAAAAAGCTAAAATTGCCCATGCACACATTATTATAAGACTGGGCAGTTTAATTGACTCTGACCTACTTATCTAATGATTGATGTAGCTGTCGCCCCATTGGGAGTCAGTTTGAACCAAATCAGGTTTCCCAGACAGAGAATCCAATATTCCTATTCCAGATGTTTGTTTGAGGGAGGCATCAGAAGATTTGAAAGACAAGTAGAGACAACACCTTCTCTTCAGATGTCCCAAGCATCAGAAAATATTGGCTTCTGGCCTTTGGGTTAGCAAAATAAGCTAATCCCCATCTTGTGGATGGCTGCTTCAGATGCTAGACAAGGCCAACAGGGTCTCTTATGCTACAGCTCCACAGTTTTGAGATTTAAATTGTCCTTACACCGTGATATTGTGGTGCAGATTGTCAGGGCCGGATTTACATAGTGAGCACCCTAGGCCCCATGACGTTCATCGCCCCCATCCCCACCCTTTTATTTGTGCAAATTTTGGGAATGGGAATTGGTACGCAGGAAATGTAAAAAACTATTTTAGCTCCTGCTCATTCGCAGTGTTTCTGAACCAATGTGGGTGTAGTTGGGCAGCATACTGCCCCATAAAATCCCACCACCCTAGGCCCGGGCCTTGGTGGCCTCTCCACAAATCCGGGCCTGCAGATCGTCCATTTTTAGCTGCCTGAACATTACTCAGTGTAGAAATGCTTACTTACCAAGAATAAATTGTAATATTTACAGTGGGGTGATAAGATTGTATCCATTTCAAGGTGAATGAACAGTGATTGCCAAGGGAACAAATTCCATTCAAACAGTGGAATACACTCTTGTTACAGTACATGCTAAAACAGTGGTTCTCAAACTGAGGGGCTATTCTCTCCAGGGAAACTTGAATCAGTGGTGGAGTGGCTCAGCCATCTATTTGCCAAAAAATTTGCGAATTTCCTGCAAAATTTGCGAATGGGCCTCAAAATAATTTTGACTTGCGTCAATTTTGACGTGATTGACAATTTTTATAAGCGTGACTATTTGGTCCTAATGCATTAACGTCAATGAGCGTCCGAATAATTTTGACGTACGACAATTTTTATGTCAATTTCTTATTCGACGCAGCAGATTTTTCACCAGCGAATTGTCGCCGCAGTTTCGTGAATTAAATTGCTTGTGGCAAAATGTGGTGATTCTCAACGAATTCATGTCTGGCAAATTTATTCGCCCATCACTAATCATGTTGGCTACATTAGACCAGTGATATATTGAAATACAGCTGTTAGTACCCCGAAGAGCCTTTGGTTACCTATGCCTGTATTAAACACTACAATCAACAGGTTTGGCATCACATGACTCTTTTTTCTTTACAGTAACATCCATATGTAATGAAAGGCACTTAGGGGCAAATTCACTAACCGGCGAAAAATTCGTTGTAGGGGGGAAGGAGGGTACCCCAAAAATTTTTTGATCTTTTTCAGCCTATCACCCTGTAAAAAGGAAAAGACGCCAGCGTTTTTTGGGACTTATAAAAATGTTCAACTTTGTTTTGAGGAACTCCTATATACTCTATTGCACTTCGCCTGGTCTGAGGTGGCGAAGGCAAGTCTGGCGATAGAGGTAACCGTCAGTAAAATCAAAAACGTAGTGAATTTGCGTAGTAACGCTCTTTCGCCAGGGCAAAAATTCGCCCGGCGTTAGAGTGCAAAGTTGCACCAGAGTCTATCTCCTTTGCGAATGTTAGTAAATCAGCGAAGTGCCGAAATGACGTCACGCTGGCGAATTTTGGCCAACGTTAGCCACTTCGCCCTTTAGTAAATTTTCCCCTAAATTTGCCCAGGAGCAGTAATCCATAGCAACCAATAAGATGTTTCCTTTGAAACAGGTGACAAGTACTGCGCCTGGGCAAACGTAGTGCCTTTTTAACTCCCTAATTATGAAACTGTGCTTTCAAACATACACCATGAGCCCTATATTAAAATTATGTTTCTACCATAGGGACAAGAGTCAAATAACCCTATGGGGTGGCACCAAGCTCTGCGGCTGCACTGATGAGCTATCTGCTCCATACTGCCAGATGTTACTACAACAACACAATGAGGTTTATATTCAAGTCCTAAATACTAAACAGACCCGCCAGATGTTACAATGTTGTATTTCACTCCTCATTGATCCTTTCTGTAGCTAAAAAAGGGAAAAGGTGTTACATTTCTTGCAAGAGACACTTTCTAATCTGGGAATGTATGACCTTTAACTCTGCCCCTATCACCACCTGTTATCAGCAGCAGCCAATGGAAAGGGCTAGGAGTTCATATAAAGAGCATAGCAGCCCAAGGCTAGACACCACTTAGCCCTCAGTGGGAGAGAACAGAGCTAGCAAGCTCATAGCCAGCCAGTGAGAACATTCCCTCTAGGCAATCTGATCACCATGCTGCGGGTGAGATGTGTAAGAGGAGGAAGCAGGGGAGCTGAGGCAGTTCATTACATTGGATCCATGGTTGGTATTCCTGCATTTTCATGTCTTTCCTTGTATGACTTCAGCGTTCCACAGCTCACTGCCTTTCTTTATGTCCAAGTTTTTCCCTTACCACTAGTTACCCAATCTTATGTCAGATCTGGCAACAGTGGACAGGATTTATTTTTATACCTCCTCTGAGTTTTTTTAATCCACTCCCTTAAAGCTTAAAATATACACGATATGTAAGCTGTATTCATTCATTCTAATATGTTATATTTCACATGTAGAGCCATGTGAAGTATAACAGTGTGAAGTACAGAGAGTTCATTAAAAGTACTTTCAAATCCTTATCGCTATCAGATGTTCCAGGTTGGAGTACTCAGTAGGGAAAATGCTACCATACCATGAGATATCCAAGTGTGTTATCTATTACAGTATAACTAGAAGTCTGATTATCTTTGAACTTTACCTAGAGGCACTTTTCAGTTTCTTGGTTGAGATATATTCCTTCTAGTACAGTCTCTTATTCCTCAAGCCTGTCTGACAATTGACTACAATTTTGTTGACTGTGCTTCATATTCCCAATCATTTCTTTCAGTCTGTGTGCATTGACATTCCCCTGTTGTGTACACTTCTTAAAAACTTGTAAGCAAAGCGGCGTCTGGGTCCCAGCATGTACCAAATGATGTGCATGTATATAACACGTGCTTTGTCTGCTCCAGAATTTCTTTTATTCTCTGGAATTTCTACTCTGGCAATGAGTGCACGGTTCAATATTTCATCAGCTATGTTCTCCATAAGTATTTTTTATTTACTCACATTAAGCATGAGGACAGTGTGAGCTGCCTGCTCAGAACATTCATTCTTGAGGGTTGCTACTATTATTTTTTTGGGGGTGTGTGAGGCTTCCTGCCAAATACCACTATGCGATGGCCCACAATTCAATACATTCTTTTATTATTTCCTGCATAAATATTATTGTAGTACCCGATATTATACAGAGAAATGCTGCTGTTGTATATATCAATCTTTAAACTAATTATTAACTGATTTAAAAAAGATCCCAAAATACGAATACACATTGAGATATTCCTAATATAGCATTCTTAAGGCATAAACCTCATCATTACAAAGGGAGTTTACAGTATTTTCCTATTTTGCCCTAGCGTTGCATTCCCAGGAATACAAGCAGTTCCACAAGCAGATCTGTAACTTCCCCACAGAGCTAGACAGCTAATACACTGCCTGTTATGACTTATCATTTCCTGTGTTTCATCTCTCTCTCTCTCTGACAATAGTGTGAAGAAGTGTGCTGAACTCTTTTCTCAGACCTTCAACAACACGCTTTTTCCCATCAAAAACGTAAATGTTTTATCCAGCTGTTGCTTGTAAAGAACATATACATGATATATCATAAGGAGTCATTTTTATAGCAAATCACTTGCCAAATGTTTCATTATTACACATTTGTATTCAAATATTAAAGGGAACTTCTATACTGCTTAACACAAAGTTCTTTATAAGTTTCCAGTAAACCGTACTATTAAGGGCTTTAGCACATGTGCAGATTTGGGGAGATTTAGTCGCCTGGCGACTAATCGCCTCTTCTTCAGGGTAACAGTCTCCCTGAACTGCCTTCTCCCTGCCTTCCGCCTTCTAAAATGAAAAATCGCCTGCGCCAATGCACTCGCGGTGCTTCAATTCCCGAATTTGCCCGAAGATGCTAAAGCCCTGACAATAAAAAAGTGCGCAATTAGAATTTGCAATGTAATTTTATAATGAAAAAAATTACACTGCAAAATGCTGTTTGTGTTATTATGTCTGCATTGTATATATGCATGGAATGCTCAGGCTGAGGATACTGAGACTTTAGCTTTGTCATCAGTTTTCTCTGATTTATTGCAGCCAATTTCTCAAATTCCTTAGATTCACAGTGACATAGGACACGTCCTTTTGTCTCCTTGACATCTGTATTGTAATTATATTTTATATTTATGTGAATGGTATTTCTAATAATGGACTTATTGTTACTTATTATTGCAGTGACCCCTTGTTTGTTACTACTAATTTGTTGTTTTTCTGTACAGTGCTTTGCCCTCAAGGAGTGCTATACAAATTAAAATATACATACATACAAAAGCAATTAACAGGCTTTAAAGTGAATTTTCACTAATCTGTCACTGCCTGAGTGCTGAGGAGTGTGGGAATTGTGGAGCTGCAACAGCTAAAAAATTGCTTTCTCATATCTATATCTGTATTGGGGCTCACACTGACTTGCAGTAAACCTCTAGCGAGCTCCAAGATTTTTCTAGATTACCCACATAGTCCCACAGATAATGTTCTGCCCATAGGAAAGCCACATGTACAGCTCATTGCTCAGAGGCCTCTGATAAGATAGCAGGGATAATTCTGTTTACAGCAGCTGTTACAAGATTTACTGTGATCACTAGTTGTCCAGAAGTCAAGAGCTCATTGTATCTATGAAACAAGTCAAATGTCTACGTGCTGCCTGGCATGAAAGACCGACATAAGTGCAGAGACCATATACATCAATCTTTCCTGTGACAACAGGCTCTCAACAAAGATTCCTTTTATGTCTAGCTTTCCCAATTAGAACACATACTAAAGTATCACAAAATAAAATACATATAGACATAGAAATTAGCTAAACATTTGTAATAATTAGGATACACCTGTACTGTAAAATAATGACTTCTTATAGCAAACACCATTGATAGTCAGTATTTTTTTTTTAATTTAAGAAGTACAGAAGGAAGAATACTTTCTTATTTGTCTGACATTCAAATACTAATGTTTGTTTTTTTTTTTGCTTTCTTTTTTTTGGGGGGAGGAGAGAACACTAGACACCAACACTTGTATTAAGCTAGACAAACACATAGCAATATGGCTGTCAGTGGCTGTAGCTGTTGAGCACCCCTCCATATGGCTACACCCTGGGAGCCAGTTTCAAGGGATTTTCTCACAATGCTGTTAATTGACAGTTAACCTGTCCTCGGCTAACACCTACTGTTGCCATTTCTGAGTTATTATGTTGACTCCATTTATTTTCATGGACAAAATGCAGATTTTAGGCCATTGTCAGTATGCTACATATACAAATAAACAGGAATAAACTCCTTTTAGGTCTGTGGGGTAGGGGTATTACCGTGTAGGCAAAAAACAGCATTTTTATTTATTTTTTATTAAGGGCAATTGCACAGGGTTACATTTTACATTTTTTAGCAAATTAAACACGTGGGGCAAAAATTACACTCTATTGTTTCCTATCAGAATGAATTAGAAAAATCAAGAGCAGCAGCACTTGTCAGTAGATTCTCCTAATGGACAATGAATGGTGATTTCGGGTGTTTTGTTCCTGCATGTAGGGGGCTACAAAGTAACACCTGAAACTGACCCATGTGACATTGCCCTTAACCTTTAGGGAAAAAAAATGTTCATAGGGAAGAATTCCTTTGTATTGTAGGTTTCCTGTTCTGCAGTGCAGGAAGCTGATTGTATCCTCCTATCGAGAAGCTATTTTAGATATAGCAAAACATGAAATCACTAAGTTACCAAGGAAAATGAAGCGAGTTCCCGCTGGAGCACCCATATGGACATTATAGTGATCAGTTAAGGATTCACGAAAAAAAATTAATACTTTATTTGCATTTTCTGTCTAAGTGTAATCCTACCTAAGATAATGTAATAAAAAAAACTAGCTGCCTATGCATAAGATTCTTGTCAGAGCAGCTGATATGAAACACAACATAAATATAGCTAAATATACATTATGCAAGTATCCCTGTGTAGAATAACCTATGCTGAAATAAGGGCATGTAAAAAATATTTTAATGACTTATATATACAGTATGCAATTATCAATCAATAAGCAAAGCCTGTCTCAGGCATGGATGTTCTGTGGTGTATGTACTGTTTCTGTAGTCATACTTGGTTAATTTAAAATATTTTTAACTATGGTGTATAGATTGACAAATACACAAATATTTGTAGTAGGGATGCACCGAATCCAGGATTCGGTTCGGGATTCAGCCTTTTCCAGCAGGATTTGGATTCGACGAATCCTTCTGCCCGGCCTAACCGAAACCTAATTTACATATGCAAATTAGGGGTGGGGATGGAAATCGCGTTACTTTTTGTCACAAAACGAGGAAGTAAAAATGTTTTCCCCTTCCCACCCCTAATTTGCATATGCAAATTAGGGTTTGGATTCGGTTCGGTATTCGGCCGAATCTTTCACAAAGGATTCGGGGTTCAGCCGAATCCAAAATAGTGGATTCGGTGCATCCCTGATTTGCAGATCTGTGCTATTGTACATTATTCCATGTGAAACCATTGTTAAGTGGATTTTGACTAAATAAAATCACATTGTGGATGACACTACAGGTCATTATGCGCAGGTCATGGGGTATGCTTACTAGACCACTGCATCCTGAGAAGGGCAAAATCATGGCCATAGTGTTTTATTTACTTTGTTTATTTTTTAGCATATTTCACACACTTTCACTAAATTTCCAATGCTATTCTGTGTCAATTTTTAGCTAAGGAAAAGCTTTGTCGGATGGGTGCAGCGAAGTTTTCAGAGCACCCAGGCAGCTGCAGTGTCAGAAAAACCCTGTGCTGCTGACGAGAAGGTCAGTGACCCCGCTGCCCAAGAATGTCCTGTCTGTTCTTACAATGAATGGGACCCACTGGAGGAAGTCATTGTGGGCAGACCTGAAAACGCCAATGTCCCAGAATTCTCTGTGGAAGTAAAGGTATGTTTAGAAAAATGATTTAATCGAATTTTCCTCTTATGTATGATATATACAGTATGCACAATTTTCAAATATCAGGGTGGGCAACGTTCATCCCTCCGAATTAAATTACATGGCCTGACACAAAACATTACATTCTTTAAATGCTTGTATAATTTTACTTAGCTTCCCTAGAGTTTCTGTTAAGGGGGATTGCTCAGTGACATCATTACTAGGGATGCAGGGGGTGGGTGTGATCACACTTGGGCTCATACCCCATTGGGGCCTGCTGGAGTTACAAAAAAAAGATATATCACAGATGAAAGTGCTGGGAATTTTATGGGTGAGGGCATGCAGAGTACTAGTCTGGGGGATCGGGCTTGATAACTAGCAGTTAAGAAGATTATATATAGAGTTAAAAGGTTGAACTTAATGAATGTGTATCTTTTTTCAACTTAAATTACTATGTTATTATGACAGAGGGCCCAGGGGCACATTCTGCACTTGGGCCGGTCAACAATATTTATATCACTGGACTTACTAGAGAGATGCCATTGTTTGGGGTAGAGTATGGCTGTGTGTAACTGACATCCTGTTTGTCTGAATGGAAATTTTGATAGGCATTATATACACTTATATTTTGATGCATCAATATATTGACGGAACAGCAGTTTCACTTCCTACTTATTGTAACATGTCATCATGGAAATAATTTTGTATGGGTAAAATTATTCTTGGTTCTTGGTCCATTACCACATGCTCTGGACATAAGAGGAATATTGGACTGCAGCACTAAGATCCAAATTTAGAAATAATGCTTGCATCATCTTTTTTTTTTTTTTTAATCAGTATGGCTGCCTTGTTTGAAACCCCCTTACTGTACTGCACATTTCAGAGAATGTAACTGTGTATAAAAGGACCATGTGTTCCTACCATAAAAAAGTGTAAATGGTCATCACTCAATGAATGAAAGGAACGGCACATGAAAAGCATGTGACATGTCAAGGACTGTTACGTTAGAGCCCAGGCAGTGCATCACTGTGAATGGCAGGGCCACTACTTTTCCAGAAGACATTTCCCTGCAGCACCAACTGGAATGAGCATGATACAGATGAATTGACGGTACAGCACAGATAATGATATTTCCCTCTCATGTGCTTTCCTGCCTCCCTCTGATCTGCCCTCAGTCCATTTTGTGATACAATTCATAAAGCCCTGCTCTGAGGTTTTTTTTTAAGCTGGGTTACTCTATAATAAGGGGGAAGCTCAAATGACCTATAATTTGATATTTAATTTTTTTTTAAATTTTTTGGTTTTTCCTTCCACTCCCATTTGATATTGTAGGCGATTTAACATACCTGCAAATTCATTAATGTTTAATAATTTTGATTGATTTGGGTGACTTAAGTGGGGGCAAAACTAACTTCTGTGGCATAGCCAAGGGATCGCACCAGTCCAAGTGTTCTTATCATTGATATAATGGCAGAGTAAGGTAATTTAGCTGGGCAGTGATGTGATTTAGGATAGGGTCTGTGGAGCCAAGAGGTGGGTTTAGTTACACTTTAAAATGAATACAAAATAATATTCCGAAGATCTAGGTAATTAATGCACTTTTGCAACTGGTCTTATTTTTTGTTCTTATCTGCCTCTCTCAAACTTTGATTTAAAAATATTATGCAGCTTGTAGATTCTAAAATCAGTGTCCCTAGAACTGGATTTTAATTATCTGTCCTCTAGACTGGCTGCCACCACTAACCCACCAACACCTTGCAATCTGCTTTCCCCACCCACTCCTACTTTTACTGCTAGTACCCTTTTGGAAAGCAAAGCCACTCTGTAGGCTGGGTGAATCAATATGTATGTACCACCCATGGCCAGTATGTCTTGCTATGCTTGGCCTTTTGAGACATTCCCACAAATTTGGGCCTGAGTATCCCTAAGAACTTTTGTTAGAAGGTTAAATTTTCATTGTGTTCCAATGTATAAACCACTGTCTACCTGCTGGGGTGAGTGATTAACATTCAGGTTGCATTTAAAATACCAGAGTGTACCAGAACAGCCGAACAAAAAATGAATACTTTAAAAATACAGAGACAGATCTTTTAAAATACCCATATGTATACTATACTAAAAGTTACAATTACAGGTGAATTCTCCTGTGTAGGTCTGACTGTTTAAAAACAATATACTTCTCTTTCATTCCATTGAGAAAATAGAAGCTCAAACGAAAGGCCTGGAAAAGTCATTAAGCTTAGGACACGCACACTCTTTAACGAGCCGGCTGTCCATAAGATATAGGGTTGCATCGTGTTCCTAAAATATTTTTCTCAGAAAGAGAAGGAGAAATGAATGGATTATGTAACAGATGCAAGCGAGTGCAGTACAGTAGGGGATTGTGACTTGAAGGCCTTTCATAAAGCACAAATAATAATGTCTGTGAATGTCACACTAAATAATGAAATATAACAAGATCTCTTCTATTTTCTCACCTGAGGTACATCTATATAGTAATGCATGGAAAGGCGGGCACAGAGAGCAGCAATTGCTGAACTATACACATTAAAAATAACTTAAGACCCCTAGGAGGAAATGTAATACAAGTCATAAATAATAATTAAAATAAACAAACTTCACATTTCACAATCTAATATCTTTCAATAGACAGTTATTACAGTAAGAATTTTGATTATGGAACTTTTTTTGTAAGACCTGATCAATGCCAGCATTTTCCTTGGAGCAAGAAATTTTTTTACATTCAATGCACTGCACATTCATTTGCACATTCTCTTGGGGATGGGCCACCGTATACTTTAAGGGCAGGACTTCACGGCCGATTCCACCGCGATCCGCCGCGCAGCTCAAAATCGCAAGTCTCATGACCAGGGGCAGCTGGGAAATTGACAAAATGTCTAGCCCCATGTCAGATTTCAAAATTGAATATAAAAAAATCTGTTTGCTCTTTTCAGATATGGATTTCAGTGGAGAATTCTGCTGGAGCAGCGCTATTAACGAATTCATTTTGAAAAAAATTTTTTTTCCCATGACAGTATCCCTTTAATGGGAAACACCAGCAGTGCAACATGACTGGCACACTGGGCTAAAACTAATATGCAATTAGAGTCAGAAAGAGGGAGTATTCGAAGGTCAGTTATTGTTAAGGGGGCTGTACTCACACAGATGCATGTAAGCGCCAAATGCAGGTGGGACGCAGCATGTTGCATTTCACCTGCGTCCTGCGCATACATGCGTCTGTGTGAGTACAGCCCCCTTCACAATAATTGAGTGCATCTACTCCTGTGCTCTCCTGCAGCTGCATGGAAGAAATCGCAACGCAGGGGAGTGCAGCAAAAACCACCTGTGTGTAAGAGCCCAAAGGCACACACAATGGCAATTTCTACCTTGGAGGGAAGGTGGAAGATGTTCAATATGGCCCGCTATAGACATGACATGGGCAGGGACAAATACCTGCCTTTTTCCCCCAAACTGGCCTAGGAATAACCAACTTGCTCACCATACATTTTATTTGTTGGAGTATTTTGTCCACAGCTTTATTGCACAACAGATTATTTAACAATAGATAACACATATATCAATAACAATTATATTAACAAAATTATAAACATACAATATGAACAGTGATATACCATTAACTTTTTAATCCTCTGCAAGGCCCCTGGCAATGGACCCAATTAGGTGCATGCAATCGTTAAGCCACCAGCCGCTTGTGCCTTCTAGCATGATGGGTACGCAGGACTGCATGCTACCCCCAATACAACATACCCTCCCAGAGACCACCGCTCTTAGAGAGGAACACCACCAACCAAGTTCCATTAACCAACTTGGTACTTGGTAAAAACTCCACTTAATTAACTCTCCCCATTGCCAGGGACCCGCTGCTTGGCTGTGACAATGGGCTATTCCCTCTCATCACCTCTTGGTTAGTCAGCCCAATACTCACCATTCCACATCAACTTATCCTGTGCCCCACTAACCCAGGCCAAAATTGTGACAACTAGCACAAAGGGTAATACGAGGGAGGGTGGGACTCCTTTTCTTCTTCCAAAATGGATGCCCTCCTTAGCAGTTAGTGCTACACATCCCTTTACAACTCCACCCCCCAACTATGTCACTAAACCCATTGCTAATCCCCTGCCAGGCAGCTTTGTCCCGCCTCTGTCATGCACCCTTTGCCAGCATGCACTGTCCTGGGTTTCACTTTCATTGCAATTACCATGACCCTGTGGGTGTCAACTGGGGTCAGGTGATCAAACTTTCTTTGATCCATTTTGAATACAGAACAGAAAAGAGAGAACAGGCCATCTGGTGTCCTTGCAAACATACCAATTATGGAATCTGCTCCCTGTGATATATTTTTTAGAAATACTTAAATGTTTTGAATGAAAAACCTGGAAAAAGACATTAAAGCAGCCAGCTGACATTTAGATGCGCATAGCTATTTTCATTCACTATGTATTTTGTTCTGTTATAGGCAAATACATATGAAAAATACTGGCCTTTTTACCAGAAGCACGGAGGTCAAAGTTTTCCTGTGGATCATGTAAAAAAGGCAACAGAGGAAATTGAGGAAATGTGCAATGTTCTCAGACATGAAGGTGTTATTGTGCAAAGGCCTGAGGTCATTGATTGGTCAGTGAAATACAAAACACCTGACTTTGAATCTACAGGTAATTTGCTCATTTCCACATATATTTTCAGGATTCCGCAAACATTATATTTTAGCATTTGTTATTAAGGGGAGACTATACCTCTGAACATTGTAGGTGTCTATATATAATACTGTGTATCACAAAAAAAAGCTCATATTTAAAACAGCTTTTCATATTAAGAAAACCTTTTCATGAAAAGAGTTTTGTTCTAATATACTGTTATATAATATGTGGCACTGAATGGTTCGGTATTGCCAGTTAACACACTGAAGTCCTTCCTTGTGTTTTTTTAAAGCTTTGTGCTCACACATAACCAATTGCATGCATACAAGCTAGGTTACATAGGTTATATGAGCCAATGAAATGGGCAGAGCTGTGTCTGCCACTTTGACATTTTCTCCTGTCACAGAGACCTGCTTTATTTCCTGTCAGGTGATCAGTGAGTGACACAGAGAACATCACAAAATGGCAGCTTATGATAAACAATGTACAATTTATTATAGTTTGCTGGAAGTAGAGAAAATGCTAGACAGTGGCAATTTTGACATCTCAGCCTGCAGGTCCGTGTTTCTTACTGAAATGTCTGACTTTCTCTTAAAATAAGAGGCTTTTTGGCAGAGCAGTCAGCAGCTGCACTTAAGATGGCCATACATGTTGAGATTTTCAAAAGATCCGATCATCATTGTGAGACCACGATTATCTCGGAACAATCATACGAACTTACGAATTGTCCATCAACTAAAAAGGCAAATTTGCCAGGAAAACAAAGGGTAGCTGCCTGCTTGGCCCTGCAAACATAGATAGATTGCACTGGGGCCGACAAAGATTTTTTAACCTGGCCGATCAATTTCCTGACAGATGTCGGTAGAAAAATCGTAACATGTTCGATCGTTTGAATCCCACTAACCACACGATAATTTCAAAGAATTGGTCGGACTTCGCTAAAATTGGTCGTTCGGCAAGAGAAATCTTTGCGTCTATGGGGACTTAGATACTTAGATACTTTTGAAACAATTTAAGATAAGCAGAGAAACAATTGTAACTATTTAAGATAAGCAGGTCTCTTGGGAGAAAAGAGACTTGCAGCTTAAAGGGCAATTCATTTTCATTAGCAAAACTGTTATAAACTCAGATAAAAAACTTGCATGTCAGGAAGGCTGCAAACAAATCTTAATTGATCCCAGGACATGTTCCATAGGCTAAAACAGCAAATCGGCATGTTTAAGGTGGCGAATAGTCGAATTCTAGTTCTTAAAGGGCCAGTGTATGATAAGTCTTGAAAAGCGAATTAGAATTTTTTCTAAAAAACTCGATTCCAATTTTAATAATTCCCTAGTTGAATTTGACTGTTTTGGCCAAAAAAATCTCGAAAATTCGAATTCGAAAATATTCGTTCAGGATTGCCAATTTATGTTTCCATGTATAACGAAAAGAACAAGTCCTGCAACCCTGCTTGAAGCTAATCTATTGCAAATCAACATGCCACTGAACATGTATGTTTATGTTTTCTTGACATGTTCATTGTTGGTGTGCCACATTTCAGGAATGTATGCTGCTATGCCTCGAGACATCCTGCTCGTTGTTGGGAATGAGATCATTGAAGCTCCTATGGCATGGCGAGCTCGTTTCTTTGAATACAGAGCTTACCGTCCTCTCATTAAGGATTATTTCCGCCGGGGGGCAAAGTGGACCACTGCACCTAAACCAACAATGGCTGATGAACTCTATGACCAGGTAAATTCACCAGGCTATTAAGGTTTTCTGGCAGTTTCTTTGGTAATAAGGCTTTGAAAGCTAGGTAAGGGCTAATGTATTTTTCAGTTTCTGCCTCTCCACTCGTACCTTATCTCTTGGATTGTTGGTGGCAGAGACGCTATAACAATTGGGCAAAATCAGGAGATGCTGGCTGTGTTCAGCTGTTTAAAGATCCTGAGCAAGAGATGGCGCTGAAGAGCACAGGGTCTGGCTCCTTTCTCTGCAGGTGTGTTTTGTGTGAGTTTAAATGCAAGTACACTGTCTTGTGAGTGTCTGTGCACACATCACTTAACTGTGTTTGTCTAACCACATCCCTTATTAGTGTATAATATTTACATGAAGATTTATTTATTGCAAATCATACATTTTATAAATTACAAATGATTTGCCCTCAGTTTTAAGGTTACCGTTTCTTCCTCTCATATATAAGCTCACCTTCCCTTTGCTCTTTTTAAAATGAAATGACTAACTTAATGTACTATTCAAATATATAAATAGAAAACCTTTGCCATCTAATGGGTGGCATCCTTAGGTTTACCTGTAGCGCAGCTTTGGGATTTGAAACCTTGTTAACTTTGGGTTAAGGCAAGTAGCAATGCAGACTCTTTATTGAAAACACGGTAAATGGAATCAGCTAAATAAAAAAAATCAAAAGGGTGAATGAGTTTCTTCTAATAGCAGATAAACCAGGTATTATCAAACCATTGATAGAAGACTGGACTCTGCCTTAGGCACAAAATAATTTAATTGATTTTACCATATCAGATACCCCTGGAATTGTTTCACATTGGCTTGCAACAGTACAACCTGCAAGATAGCTACTTTGTTGCAAATGAAGCTGGCACAACAATATGTGTACAGTGTTCTGCTTCTATAATGAACAATACAATAACAAGACAACAATTTAGTGTCGGTACATTGATAAGGTTTTGCTTTTTCAACTGCTTTTTATTTTGGTTATCTGACCCCTTTTCCCCCCACCATCTCACCTTTTAAGTTTTAATCTCCTCCCCTCTCATACCTGCCCTGATCCAAGTTGAGCGAACTAGAAAGACCCTCATCCCCTCCTACTGGCAGTTAGCAACACCTAGCCCGTAGAATAATAGATCTCACGGGCCTCCTTTTAAGGAATTGCAGCTGACTTAATGTCTGTACATTTATAAGGTTTTGCTCTTTCAACTGCTTTTTTCTTCTGTACATTTATTGTAACAAGTGAGTTATGATTTAGCTTATCACTGTAACCACTGCTTGCAACCCTATTGGGCATATCAAGCAAAAAAATGCTCACAAAAGTCCCCTGTCACTGGTATGAGATTTTTAGGGACATATTTATTGAAGGCTGAACCCTTTGGAAGTGAATAGAGAGTGGCAGAATTTCACTCTGGGGATTCTAACAAGCTCTCTGCCACAGGGTTCTATTGTACAGTAGCAAAGCTCTCAGTCGGCTGCCAAAGAACATTTCCAGTCTGCTTCTATTCCCCAGTAACCCTTTTTTAATTAACAACAAATTGTCATGTGCAACTTTATTTTCAAGTTGGTGGTAGGGTTTATATGTAGGGTTGACACTTTTCTGTAAATAAAATACTCACCTTTCTATACACATCATCTGTCTACTGTGTTACTTACAGTATATTGGCATCAAGTACAGGTATGGGACCCGTTATGGGATCTGTTATCCTGAAACCTGAAAGCTCAGAATTATGGAAAGGCAGTCTCCAACAGGCTTTGTTTTATCAAAATAATCCAGATTTCTAAAAAGTTTTTCCTTTTTCTTTGTAATAATAAATTAGTACCTTGTACTGGAGCCAAACTAAGATATAATTAATCCTTATTGGAAGCAAAACCAGCCTTTTGGGTTTATTTAATGTTTACATCATTTTCTAGTAGACTTAAGGCATGAAGATCCAAATTACATAAAGATCCATTATCTGGAAAACCCCAGGTCCCGAGCATTCTGCATAACTGGTCCCATGCCTGTATCATTTTTGCAGGCTGGGTCATAATATGCAAGCTATTTTGTTTTCCTGATCTTTATGATAGTTTAAGGACAGGAGGCAAACTTCATTTGAAATAAATGGAATAGTTCAGTAAAAGTATTTCAAATTTGTAATATTTTTGTTTGTTTTTTAAGTACAAAATAAAGAGTTTGAAAAACCAACCAAAGAAACAAACAAACAAACAAAAACATTGCCATCTATGTATAACTATTTTTGTAAAGCACCGTAAGGACAGCCATCAATGATCTTACATGACATAAATGTACCTATTAGCTCAGTCTCCAATCAGCCCTAGAGAGGAAGCATAGGCTTCCCCTTACCTTACTTTATTCCAACCATACACTCTTAATTCAGTGTAAGATATATATCATTTACACTTGATGTTTTCTCCTAATCAGCAGTGTAATTACTGCAGTGTAATTATTCTAACACAGGATTGCAGATACAATTTTACAGTCATGTGTAGTACTTGGCGTTTGTGGGCTGCAAACAAATTTTGTGGCCCAGTTTAAATTCCCTGTCTGTGGCCTATTAAATCGCCACTTAACGCTTGCTTTGGTGGCTTTTCCTATTCTTTTTAGCTTTTTAACTTCTAACAAACTCTGAATCACAAAGTCAAAGAAGAGCACAAATCTAAATATAAAAATGAATAGACATGAATTATATAATAATTTATTAAAGCACTCCATGTCACACATGCCTCACAAGTGGTTCATAGTATACACACATTCACGTATACACATTTACTTACTAGGATGTCGTGCCCAGTGTTAAAACTTCTGCTTTTTCTCCTTTAGGATTATCCCATTCGTACCGTGGAGGATAGACATAAACTGGCTGCTATGGGAAAATTTGTTACAACAGAATTTGAGCCCTGTTTTGATGCTGCTGACTTTATGAGAGCTGGGAGAGATATATTTGCACAGAGAAGCCAGGTATACATAAGCAAATAAAGATTAAATGGATTTCTTTTTATGGATCTCATACAAATAAGTGATCCTATACCATAAATGCATTTCAGCTTTTTCTTTGAAAGTTTTACTGGTGATGATCTGTTTCCAGGTTACAAACTACCTCGGCATTGAATGGATGCGAAGGCATTTGGCACCAGATTACAAAGTACACATCATTTCATTTAAGGACCCAAACCCAATGCACATTGATGCTACCTTCAACATTATTGGGCCTGGCCTTGTGCTTTCTAATCCAGATCGCCCTTGCCACCAGGTAAGCCACCTTTATGAAAAGTGAAGTGTGCCTAGAGAAATTATGATTAAGAGTTAACCCTTAGGAATGACTCTCATGGAGGATTATTTAATGCTGAACCATATAAGTTCAAGTTCACGTATAAGCTCTTTATTGAAGGAGCAATAAATGGTTCTTATTATTTAGATATTAGTGAATACTACATATCTTTGAATGCCATTGCAGACGGAAGTCCCAAATGGTCAGATAACATCAATATACATCAATATATAAAATAAATAATACAAATTTTTAAAAATGATTTCCTTTTTCTCTGTATTAATTAAACAGTACCTTGTACTTGGTCCAAACTAAGATATAATTAATCCTTACTGAAAGCAGAATCAGTCTATTGGGTTTATTTAATGTTTACACGATTTTCTAGTAGACACAATATGAAGATCCAAATTACGGAAAGATTTGTTATCCGGAAAGCCCCAGGTCCCAAGCATTCTGGATAACAAGTCCCATGCCTGTATATCATTTAACCGTTTACTGTTTTCTTAGCAAACTCATAAGTCATCATCTGTCATAGATTTTGTAGTTTTCTACCTCCTATGTTTCAAACATATTTTGTGGTACAGTAATTTTTTCTGTTTGCAAAGCATATATAATTTAAATATGGTATAAGGACTAACCCAAACTCTTTAATTACATTTTATAGATTGAACTATTTAAGAAAGCTGGCTGGACTGTGGTTACTCCCCCAACTCCATTAATACCAGATAGTAAGTATAATATACATTTTTTATACAATATAATCAGGCAACTCTACTAGTAGCATTTTTCTCTAATTGTTATTGTTTTCTTTATGCTAAGATCATCCTCTATGGATGTCCTCAAAATGGCTTTCCATGAATGTCTTAATGTTGGATGAGAAGCGTGTGATGGTGGATGCCAACGAAACCTCTATTCAAAAGATGTTTGAAAAATTAGGTAAGCTTGGGTTGTTAATGGCAGGCTGATATTACTAAAACAATGGGGGGAATTCACAAAAGTGTCGGTAAAAAAAGTAACCCAGAAGCGGCGGTCGACAAATTTGTAAAATGTCGTATGAACGGCAAATTCACAAAGGCAGATGTTACCATCTCTGAATGTCTCGTAAGTCTGACAATTTTCTAAAATGTTGTATATCTTTTCATCGTACAAACGACATTTACCAAGACTGTTTAAACGACAATTTGACTGACATTTTCATTTTGGAGAGCCTAAAGTGTCTGAAAAATTGTCGGTAAAAAAAATGAGTTTACGAGTAATTCATAAAAATGTAGGGAAAAGTGGCGCCGAAAAAACCACGCCCACTTTTAACGACACTAATTCAAAAGTGTCGCACATGTCCGAAAATTAGTGGAGAAATACTATGTGAATTTGTCGGCAGTTGCTACGACACTTTCTACGACATTTAAAGACATTTTTTCGTTCCCGACACTTTTGTGAATTCCCCCCAATATGTTCCATTAATAATTTGGAAGAGGCTGTTATTAAGAAACATACCTTTCAAGCTGTTTGCTCTTCCAAGATAAAATTGACTATTATTCACATAAGTAGCCTGTGTCTGTGTATGGTCCTGTAGATTACATAGATAGCTGCAGAAATAAAAAGTATCAAGGAAGCAAGAAGAGAGAGAGAAGAAAGACACATCTAATATAAGGCACAACACTTCAGCTAAAGGCACTTTTCAAGAGACTCACACTGGCATGTTTTCATTCTTTCTGAACAGGCATTTCTACTGTCAAAGTCAATATTCGCCATGCGAATTCATTAGGAGGTGGATTCCATTGCTGGACATGTGATATTCGGCGCCGTGGAACCCTGCAGTCCTATTTCAGATAATCTAAGCTATGAAGTGTATTTTCAGTACATGAATAATGTTTTTTTAAATAATTAATTGATCATCATGCCTGCAAATGTTCCAGCAAATGCAGGCATCTTTATCAAACAAGTGGTTGTATTACCTAAAAATTCATGAATTTCAGATACTATAGCTTAGATTAATTTTTGCTGGCTTCTGTTGCTGAATGAAGAAAAATAACAGTTGGCCCCTCATCACACTATAAAATGCATGACAATAAGGAACACTGGGATTGCTCGTGACTAAAAGAATCCACATACTCACTCTCTCTGTCTACCTCTGTCTTATCAGGAAAGGCAGCTTCAATGTTTTTTTTTTTAACATAACCATTCTATACAGGTTACAGTCTACTGCATGCACAAGACACCTACATCACATTGTTATTGCCCATTTGCACTCTAGCTTTATATATTTTTGTTGGCTTATTTTTTAATACAGCATTTTTACATTACTAAAACATTTGCATCATGGCTGGCAAATTCACAGCCCCACAGCTTTTGTGAGTTTTATTTCCCAGCATCCACATCCAGGCTTTCTTTCCAAAAGCTGAGAGGCCATGACTTTAACATCCTAAGTTTATGGTATCCATGTACACAACTGAATAATAATGTAATAAAATTATACAAAGTCTTCTTCCCACTAAGAAATGTTTCCCATTCTTTACTGTGAATCATTGTGTAATGTCTAATAAACTGTCAATGCAGAAGTTATTATTCTTATTCATTTTTTTAGTCATTTGATATATTAGGGGTGGGCATAACATTCTGTCCACTGCAACATTCCTTCTCTGCATATTGGTAGTAATGCATGCAGTAACATGGAGTAACATGGAGTAACATGGAGGCTGATTATTTCTTGCTTCACCTACGACATACACTAGATACCAGAGAAAGATGCCATGTGTTCTCTAATATTAGCTGGTTCAGTTAAATCTGCTTGTGGAGAATACCTCACCCAAGATAAGCAATATAGCAGCTTTCTCACATGTATAGTTATGCAGTGGTAGTATGTTCTGTGTAGAGAGTAGCTATGCCCTACTACTCAAATACTCAATCAACATGAAAAATTACTGTGAGCAAGTGAGCACCAAGCATGGGGTCCTATAACATATAGGAAAAAGAATAAATGATATGCAAGGTTACTCACTCCAAGAGTGTATTGGTGCAAAACAATTACAGAAAACAACAGCAAAAAGGCATACTATTATATAATATTCAACAAACCCCACAGCAATATCATACCTCTGTCAGCATACCACATGCCAACCACTCCCTCCTGATGCGTTTCACTCCATTAGGTGCTTCATTAGAGGAGATGTGGCTACACTGTCACATCCCTTTTATACCTGATTATTCCAATCCATGTTTCAGGGTTTCTTTATTTTTTCTAGCCCCAGATCAATTGATCAGTTATTTATCTGCCTTTTTGGCTGTAGCCCTGCCAATATATTTAAACCCTCTAATTACTCTATAGATTTAGGACAAAATATTGACGGCGATTTGCAACTCAAATATTAGAGACAATTTATGACACACACACACATAATAGCCCTTATTTGACATACCTATGGACTTTTTCATGCTTGTGTTGCTCTTCAACTCTTTTTTACATTTAAATGTGGCTCACACGAAAAAAGGCTGGGGACCCCTGCTTTACACATTACATTTTTGCCTGACTAACTATATTAGAATTTTTTTTTATTTTGCACAGCCTAACTATTTATCCAGTTTTTGTTTTCATACGGAATTGTTCCTTTAAGGGTAGTGGCACACAGGAAGATGTCACCCGCAATTTTTTAGACATGACGGGGGGCAACCAATCTCCCGAAAATGCCTCTCCATTTCTCGGGAATAGGTATCGCAGGTCCAACTGATTGCTAAATTACCCAAAGTTTCCTCTGGAGGCAGCTTTGGCATAAAACATTGCCCTAAAAAAATGGGATTCGTCAAAAAATGTTTTTCTGCTGTGCCATCCCGCTACTTCTTTTTCTTCAGTAATTTCCATCCCCTCAGATGGGATGCCACATTTAAGAATACCGGAGCGGCCTGACAGAGGTTTCCCCCCCAGCCGCAAAGCGGAATTACAGAAGGCCGTGGTCAGGGACCACTTGGCCGGATCTAGGAGGTAGGTTTGTTTTTCATGGCTGGGCACAGAGACACAAGCTAGGAGAGGAAAGGTGCCACTGTGCCACCCTTTATGAGTTCTGGGGGTATTTCTACATGAAATCCTGATTTAGTCTTGATTTAATTTCTGATTTAGTTGGGCGCACACAAAAAAAATTTCTGATTTAGCGTGGCCACAAAAGGGGGCATGGTCTCTTGAAAAACTATGCAGCTCGCGCTGCACATTTCTAGATGGGCACAGCTTTCTCCTGTGGGCAGGGCTTCCCATGCCTCACACACCATCCCTTCACCTTTTTGTTCCCAATTCAAGCACTGCACTCTAGTAACCGATATCGAGCAACTAGATGTTTACTTTTATCACTTTGAAAATAATAATAAACCAGTAAAAGGTAACTGTTAATTATGTTAATTACCGGTTACACTACTCTAATTTTACTATTACCATGGTTCATACAATTATTCGTTAGAGGCTTACACATTTCTGCATTCCCCATGGCCTATGATAAAAGCTGTATCATGGATGCAAGTAATAAACATAACCTTCTTTCAGTATGCATTCTGTTTACTTTGACCTTAAGCAATAATATCATTAGCTATCATTGTACATGGTACTTGGACCACCACATAATCATTGTAACTAGTTTGAAATATCTCAAATGACTTCAGTGTTACCGTAATCATGTCGGCCCTTTTGATTGACTGAAATTTAATTCTAAGCAACTTTGCAATATATATTAATTCAATGGATATTTGTAAATGTAGTTACTATTACTCACAATATTTTTTACTGACTGTTTACATCCATTGCGCTCCTGGTTCTGACTTGTGTTGCAAACAGTTCAATAAACCTGATTAAAAGACATGGAAGAAAATGGACTCTTATTGCACTGACCAAGATAACAGAAAGGGATTAGCAAACACTGCTGTCAGCAGCAATTATATTTGCAAACAACCATTAAAATATGTTTGATATTGGAATATTTTGTATATTGGAACGTATATTCTTATGAAAATAGCTTTGTGGTGGCAAGCCCCTTTCAAGGAACAATTAAGTTTGTGTAAACTGCAAAGAATGGATATGGTAGGCAAACAGGGAAACTGAAGTTACTCCATGTTTGGTCCATGCAAGGTTGATAATCAGATTATGAAATCAAAACTATAATCTGTCCTGTTCATCTGTGCACTGGTATCTAAGTATCTACAGGCACCAAATATGGAGTATGTTAAATAGCTGGGTCTGATTAGCCTCAGGCACGTGAAGACAGGCGGGCGCTAAGACTACATGGCCTCTAGGCTCCTCTTGAGAAAATCAGGCCCTAATTCTATAAGCACACAAGTCAGCAGTGTGAGTGCGAACTATTTTTTAACTACAATTGAAAATTGGCATCAGTACAGGTAGGGCCATGAGTAGGGATGGGTGAATCTAACCCATTTCGCTGTGCCACAAATTTGCACCTGCTTACCTTTCCTGCCCGGAGGTTTGGGGGAGGCAGAGCACATTTTCTCTCTTTCGCACCAGTAAATACAAATTTATGGTTGAATAACTGGACATTTGTCTCTTAAAGGTACCACGAGCAGCATTTTACCGCTCCTAGAAACCTATTTAGTGCTGCGAGTTTATCAACTTGCTTCATTGGTGCAGCGTCTCTGCCCAGGTGGCAGTTCTAAATGTAGGCCTATTATTTGGGGCCCAAACTGATACAGCAATTTCAATTACTTTCTATTTTGTATTTGTGACTGTTTTTCAAATGTTGAAGTTTAAAGTTTCATTTCCTGTCTTTTAAATTAGCTCGCGCGGGGGGGGTCTGTAACTGTTCTAAATTGATTCATAAATTGATACATTTCTTATCTTTGCCCCTGCTGACCAGAATCCCTGAGCTTCATTAAAGCCAGCTGTTAGAATTGTTGTTAATAATAATTAATTACAGTCTGTTGGTTGTTATTATAGATGCAGTAAAAGTGTGTGTAACAATATGGGCAGCAAATTTACAAGACTCTGTTGTCACGGTCGGCATACTAAACCAGAACTAATGCCAAGCTCCCTGGTCTCGGCTCGGCTTCACCAGTAGTGTGACCGCCTTTGGCTTCGGGAGGAGCCCTCAGCGTACTCAGATGCCACCTGGACTTTTTGAGAGGAGCAAAGCGAGGAGTTCTGGCAAGCAAAGGGGCACGACTGTAGTAAAACAAAGTCTTTGGACAGAAGATCGCAGTACAAGGCGTTAGGCAAAGGAGTAGTCAGAACAGGCCGGGTCAAGGCAGGCAGAGAGTAAACGTTATCAGGCAGGCAAGGGTCAAACCAGGAAGTCAATCAGAGGGTTAGTCATAAGCAGTAGTCAGTAATCAGGCAAGGGTCAGAATGCAGAAATCAGAGTAGTCAAAGAGCCAGGCAGGGGTCAAAAACAGGAATCAAACAGGATACAGAATTTAGCACAAGCTCAAAAGCACCAGGAACAAATCCTATCACGGGCAAAGATAAACTATAGGAATGCCCTTTAAATACTCTTTTGAATTTGGCGCCTCTCGCGCTGACGTCATTAAGTCAGCGCGCATGCACCTTTAAATCAGAGTGCGCATGCGCGAGCGCGCACTAGGGAGCCGGCACAGGAGCAGCGCGGCGTGACGGGCATCCACGTCGAGGGGGCGGCAGGCATCCCTGCCGTCCCCCCACTAGACCACCACTAGTTCCTTACATCTGTTAGGTCCCAAGTGATATAAAAGTTCATATATTTCTGTTTATTCTTCATACAAAGCTACACTTTTTTACGAATACCTTATGTGTCCATATCATTTTGTCTGACATGTTTACTTCACATAATTATAGCAACTACGGTTTAAAGACTTCCACAAATATTATGTGGACACAAGCATTAAAACAAGGGAATTCAAACTGAAGATCTAGATTACGATTCTAAAAGACAGGGGGCACTGCTGCTTCAGAGAAAGCTCATAGTGATTAATGTATCCAGTTCATTTTAGTGAAGTACGACAATGCAAATACAATAACCCACATGTGACAACTTTCAAGCAGTGTGAGCATTGTTGGGCTATATATATATATATATATATATATATATATATATATATATATATATATACACTATTTTACTTACCTAAATGTGTGTGTGGTTACAAAATCAGTTCCGTGGAGCACAATAAAATACTTTAATTTACAGGGATTAGGAATGGGGAACTGGAAATATTTGACACCTTACAATATGTTGAAAATATCATATACCTTACTATTATTATAAGAAGCACTCTTATTTGTGATAATAAACATTCAGGTGAGTGGGGCTCAGTTCCACATTTCACACCAGGGCCGAGGGTTCTCTAATAATACCATGGATAAAACTTAACCCAGAAACCTCAAATTTTATAATGAATCAGCCTTTCATATGTATGTTCCCTTTATACTGTCATTTTCATAAACTCTTCATCGAAGCGGGTTCTTTGTGTCAACAGAACATCTCATCAGGTGCATTGATGCTGTTTTTGTGAGTCCCTGTAGGCCTATAGTACAATCTGATTGTTGGCTTTCAGGCCAGCAAATGGATCAGCCCAATTTGGTTCATCACATGGGTGACTAACTAGGGCAGAAGAACCTTGCTTAAGGAGCCAGTTTTAGATACCCTGTTTCCAGGGAGTGAAGGGCAAATTTCTCCCATTTCGTTTTACCGAAAAATTTTTGAATTTCCCGCGAAATTCGCGAAACGGCGAAAAATTAGCAAAACACAAATTTTGACCCCTGCGTCCAAATATTTTGGACGCTGGAGACAATTCTGACTCCCATTAAAGTCAATGGGCGCCTAGAATTGTAGCAGGCATAGGAATTGTCGCCAGTGTCAAATATATTTTGACACCAGTGAATTTTCACCAGCGAATTTAGGCGGCAATTCCATAAATTTATTTGCCGGCGGTGAAATGCGGAAATTCGCCGTGAATTTGCGCCTTGCTAGTAAATTCGCCCATCACTACCAGGGCGTAAAAGGCAATGTATCCATGTATTACATTAAGTTATACATACATACATTAATTACACCTGTATTACTATCTCTTTAGCTTCATTACTAACAAACTTATAATTAAAAAAAGAGGAAGCTGACAAATTAAAGGGGACCTGTCACCCAGTCATAAAAATCTGTATAATGAAAGTCCTTTTCAAATTAAACATGAAACCAAAATATTTTTTTTAAATTGAAACATCCATACATTTTATAAACCTGTTTAAAGGAATTGGCTAGACTGTGCAATATAAAAAATATTAGTATGGTCTAAGTATAGTCAGTTAACTTTCAAGTCGCTGTCTAGCAGACTTAGGGGCATGTTTACTAACATTGGAGATAAATATCTGGAGAGATTTCTGGAGATGTTGCCCATAGCAACCAATCAGAAATTTGCTTTTGTTTTCTAACATGGCTGTGGCTGCTTAAATCTAATTGCTGATTGGTTGCCATGGGCAATATCTCCAGAAATCTCTCCAGATATTTATCTCCAATGTTAGTAAACATGCCCCATAGAGAGCTGCAAAGCAGGAAGTAGTGTTCTGGCTATTATGTTAGACATCCAGTCACTCCAGCCTTTATACATTACATTTTTGCATAACTAACTATATTAGAAACACTGAACTGTTCCTTTAAAAGTCTCAGCTGTCACTCATATATAGTCTGTCCCTCCTCTTGAATTCCAAAACTAAAAAAAAAAACAAGATTTATTTATATAGTGTAAGTGAACTTAATCTTGCTTGACTAACAGAAAATAGGATTTGGAATTATTTCTTAGGGTGACAGGTCCCCTTTAAAATACAAACAAGAACAAAGAAATAGGTTAGAGGCAGTCTCTATATATCTAATATCAATCATCAAATGTTCTAGTCCTAGTCTAGTCTATACCTTTCATTATGAAATACACTTTAAAACTGTGTATTACCACAGATCAACCAATCTGCAGTTTTGTTTTGTTTGAGTTAAAGGAACAGTAACATCAAAAAATAAGTGTTTTAAAGTAATGAAAAAGTAATGTAGTGTTGCACTGCACTAGTAAAACTGGTGTGTTTGCTTCAGAAACGCTACTACAGTTTATGTAAACAAAGTGCTGTATAGCTATGGGTGCAGTCTTTCAAACAGAGAATCCCATTGTACACTACAGAGCTTATCTGTTATCTGCTGTGAATCCTGTGCCGTTTCTGCTTTTTCAGCTTTGAATGGCTGCCCCCCCCCGCTACTCAGCAGCTTTTTTTTTTATATACGGTAATCTAAAGTATAGTTTCTAAAGCAAACAGAATTTTTAGCAGGACAGGACAACAGTACATTATGGGGCAGATTTATTAAAGGTTGAATTGAAAATTTGAATTAGAATTTTCAATTTTTTATGGTCAAAACTGTCAAATTCGACTAGGGAATTATCCAAACTCAAAAAAAAACTCGCAAAAAAATTCAAATTCGATTTTCGACATTTATCCTACTCTGGCCCTTTTAGAATTCAAATTGACTATTCGCTGCCTGAAACCTGCAGAATTACTGTTTAAATCCAGGGTCCAGGGATCAATTTGGAGATGTTTGCAGCCTTCCTGACATTCAAGTTTTTTTCTGAGAAAAAACTTGAATAGAGTTTGATGGAATTTGAATCAAATTCGATTTGAATTTTCGGGTTGTTTAACTTCGTCTAGGTTTTAATAAATGGATTTTATTACTAAGTTTCGCCAAGTCGAAATTCCTTCGAAATTCATTTTAAGGGAGTTTAAATTACTCTAAAACACTTTTTTGGTGTTACTGTTCCTGTAAAGCAGTAAGCTTGTACTTGCACAGCTATCATGTCATTCTGAAAGCCCCCTTGCCTCTGTGTATTAGATTCTACTAGAGAGCCGAAACTGATCTAACACTCTCTAATGTCTCATGTCTCGGCACAATAGGGAAATACAATTCAGTAAAACGGATGCATTCCCATGGACTTTCTCTTCATTATGAATAATGTTTGGTTCCTGGCAGTTTCTGCTGCAAAATCTATTTCTATGAACAAACACATGGATAGCCAATGGCCAAAACCAACACCAAGGCTCAGAAAACAGGATAAGCTGTAGCCAATTGTAATGAGCAATTTGCTGTTGTTCCCGGGCAACAACATGGAAATCCACCTGTCAGTTTGAGACAAACTTTTTTTTTCATAAAACGGTGTTGCTATTTGAAAGAGCATGCAAATAGATCCATATAAAAACTGTTTTCACTCCACTGGGGATCTGATTATTTTATTGAAATTTGTTCGTGTCTCGTTGGCTTCATCACTGCCAAACAGAGGAAGCTGACAAGTTGTAAGGAAAGAGGAAGGGAACAAGGAAGAATGGAACAGGTTGTTGATGGGTCTATATGTCTAATATCAATAATCACATTTTCCTTCATTTTGAAATAAAAAGAATTACTTATCATACCTCTTTTTATACATGTATGTATCACTAGACAGTAATGATCCAGGGGCCTTGGGGTGCCAATACTCATGGGCGACCCGCGATCCAAAGGTGCCCATACTCGTGGTTCACCCACAAGTCCCCAACCACACATACCTCCAAGAAAAGCAGACCCCTGCTAGGCCCCTGTACCCCAAGGTCCCCCCTGTGGCCACAGGGTTTGTTTTGGCAGTAGTTACACCACTATATGGGTGATAGATTAAGTAGGCTATTCGTCAATATAAAGTTAAAGGTGACCTGTCATCCTAAGAAATAATTCCAAATCATTCTCTATTGTGTTTGTTAAGCAAAATAAACTTTATGTACACTATATAAATTATTTAAATTTTGTTCACAATCACAGCAAGCAGGCAGACAACATTTTTCTGAAAGCTGTAATTAAACAAGATTTTGGAATGAAACAAACCTGGCCTTATGCACTAGAATGGTGGACCTGATGTTGCCTAGATGGGCAGTGACATCTAGTAAAGTAATTGACTGGGCAGGCAATATCTGATTAACAGCTGAAAATGTTAAATACCTTTATAACATGTATGGATGTTTTAATAAAAAAACAAGAATTTTTGTTTTCTGTTTTAATTTGGGAAGAACTTTTATTATGTGTGGGTAATAGATCTACTTTAAAGCAAAATGTTTGCCCATAGTCCACTAAGAATAAAGGCATTGTGTCGATCCCTCTGTGTAACTTGGCGATTCAGACCCATTTTGAACAGGGGTATTTACTCATGTGCTTCTCTGGACAACCCCTATCTTTTTGGGCACCTCCAGGTTCTACTGGCTTCTAAGGAGTCCTCTAGGAATCCCAGCATTATTCACACCTTTGGCACTCCCCTGGCCTTTTGGATCACTCCTCCACTGGTGACATCCTTATTGATTGCCAGCAGGTAGGAGTATTTAGCAGGGGATGGTTCACGCAGGATAGCAGGTACTTCATATGGATGCATCAATATTTTGGGATTGGGATGAATACTGGGTTAATCATGAATCCCAAACAAAATCTGATTTGAAAAAAAATGTGTGGAAAACTCTTGTGGTTTTAAGAGTTTGAATTTGATTCAGGCAGGCCTTTGGGTTCGCCCAGTCCAAACCCTGCTGAAAAAAGTACATTCTGCACCCCAACATATTAAAATGACTAACTGAACAGAAATGTTTTATTGATCTGATAACTATAAACTTGCTCTCAGTGTCTGCCATAACATTCCATAACCTGTATTTATTGAAACAAGTTCTTAAAACAGAATTTTATTTGTGTAATGATGAACATATGTTATACCATATATAATTTGACTCGTTATTCATTATTTGAGTGCAATTCTCCAGTGGTGAAATGGACCAGCAGCAAAGTGGTCCTGGAAATGACTGTAAAGTAATATTCCAGTGTAAGTGTTACATTATAACGTGTGCTCTTTTCCTTCAACAAGAACTAGACAGGGATTGGATCTATCATCTGAAATACTTGGGAATACTTGGGGTTTTCCATATACTAAAAACATTTAAACAATAAATAAACCCATAATAATTATATTTTGGAAAAGCACAATTGCAACCATTGCCAGTGGATTGCAAGGGTTTTGAATCATCACTTGTATTAATTTGTTAGTAGAATAGTGGGTCTCTACTCTCTACCTTTTCATGAAAATATACTGGCCTTCCTATATTTTTATGTTAATTTTCTGTTTATAACATTGGCATCAAGGGTCGTTTTTACCTGCAGGGAGCAGTTCCCAGCCTCCCTTAGGCTTAGAAAGTTATCCAACCCCTCCCTCACTTTGTTCCATTGCTTGTTTGTCTGTGCTCCACCCGAATGAAAAGTAGGGGGACTTCCATATCCCACAAAGTGAAGGAGGGTTTGCATAGCACTATGAACCTAAGGGGTTTTTGGAAATGGATCTTACTAGTGTAGCGCTATAGTAAATTGAGTGCACCTAACTCTACTATGGGCTTCACTCCTATTACATATGCTCCGGATGAGACCTTAAACCTTAGGGAGTGAGCCTTCGCATCGAGGTGGAAGCAGGGTGTAGTGCAACTGTAACTGTAATCAAGGTGCAAAGAATTGGGCGCCAGTGGTTCTTATAACTTAACCAAATAACAGATTTATTGAGCACAGTATACAATCCTCAGTGGAGTGTACATAAATCAGAGCAATGCAGGTTCATAACAGTACATTTAATAAGCAGTACTCACAACACCTTTGGTCAGTATAATTCTCCTCAGAGATAGGAACAATGCATGCAGCTTTGAGGAGGTACACCCAGTTTTCAGCCTTTTCCCTAAGTGGAACCTGAGGGGAATCTATCTACCCTAGGTCTGTACACTTAGTCCCTACTTCTGGGCAATGAGTACCCTGGGATCTTAATCCCACTACAATACTCGTAGGAACCTCAGACTGCTCAGCTAAATAAACTGACTGACTATCACTCCTAGAGTGATCTATAAATGTGAGTAGCCTATTCTTACTAGACCTGACCTGTCTAGGTTCCAACTCAAACTCTGCCTCCTGCACAGGCTAGAGCCAGCACAAGATGGACCCTGAAATCTGCCTTCAGAGCCTTTTATACTCTAGCCCAGCCCTTTGCTGGTCACTAGGGGCAACAGCAAGAGTCAACAGTACCCCTCCCAACTGTATTTTAGGACCCATTTAGGTGTCCATAACATGGAGGGACTGCCTGCACAAAATACTAGGGGTGGCTATTCTACACATCCCTACACTAGTAACATGACTTACTTTTAGTCTGTTGAATCAGGTATTTTTGTGTAAAACAAAATACATGTATATTTATAAATGGAAGTACAGATGGTGTATACATGCCTTTTCCAAGCCTTATTGAATGAGTTAACGTTAAAAAGGTGGTACATTCTTATATATTACTGCCCAAGAGCAAATCATTAGGCCAACCTGGCTTATAAATACTGTGTAAAATCTTTAAAACAGAAACCACTAGATAAACGCTCTCCCAGAATTAGAATACACCCTTGTATTGTACAGTGCTTCTGAATATGTTGGTACATCAATAATATACCAATAACCGATGACGTTTCTAGGGAAAGTTCTAAGTAATCATTTACATCTGTTCTCACAAGAGCCATTACCAATCACGTTTCAGTATGTTAAAACCCAGGGCTAGTCCATTTATACTGTATAAAGTGTCAGCAGCACTGCTATTCCCCTAGATACATTTCCATCTGATTCCTTCACCGAGGACTCCAGGTTCAGAGTCCAACATGTGAAACACTCCCCTCCAGCAGCCATAAATGACAGGCTTCACCCAGGAGGCACAATGATAGACTGTTCTTGCACATGTACATTCTCCAGGCAGATAAGAAGCCTGCAGTCTCTCTGCTGGTTTCCCTCTGCTCTCCAATAACAAGGCAGGTTAGAAGTTGAATGGAAGTTGACTTTATTACCTCTAGTGACGTAAAAATATGGTTGCTTGGTGACCTTGCCTCTGATTTTTATGATCTAGCCAAGCTATGAGAGAAGAGGGAGTGGTGTAAAAATGAATTAGCACTAGTCTGTCAAGTTTCCACAGTAGATAGCAGCTTTCTGTGCAAGTCTTGGGGAGGATTGCTCTTCTAGAGATACTGCTGATGTGCCAAGCTCCATGTGTGTGTGTGTGTGTGTGCTCTGCAATTAAAATCTGCTTGCATGCTGCTGCTTAGAGGATTAGTGCTGTGCAGCGTGGCAGGTTGCTAGCCACCCTTTCACATAAGCAGGCTGTAATTTTGGATGTACCATCGGATGAATTCGTCAGTGCTGCTACAGAGACGATTCAACAGCATCGGCTACTGCGGCTGCATTTATTCCCATCATCATTATTATTATTGCTGTTATCACTGTTTTCTCATGGTTTGATTTGGCACCTCTGCATACATGCCACTGGAATAACCACTCTCCAGCTGCAAGCAAAATATAAAGGCGATGGAGTGGAAGAAGGTGAAAACTTTAGGAGGCAGCAACAAAGGGCACAACGGTCCTTTAAATCAGGTAAAAAATTAATTGTTATAGCTGTGGCTTTATTTACAGTACAGAATATGGAACAGGCAGCTGGGCTATTTATTAAGGAACAATGGAGGGAAATTATGCTAACAGGTGCACCTCTCATCTATATTCAACTTTAGGGACCAGCAAGGTCTCAAGGTGCAGAAGATGGGTTCATTCTGTCCCGTAACAAATAAACCAGTCCTACTGCTTTTCATGGTTGTTTAGAGCCATGCAGTAATGTAGTAATATTATTTAATAAACAAGAATGTTCGAAATGTACTACTTATGCCTGTTATGTTTTTAAATGTAAATGTGATAGAAATTCATAGATGTATTTATGAAAGGGTGAACATTAATTGAAATTAAATTAAATTTAATCACCATTAGCCAGCATGGGAAAATCCACTGTTTTGGGTATCCCAAATTCTGAACCCAATCCTTATTAACATATGCAAATCAGGGCCAGTACAGTAAAAAATGTTCAACTTCCATATTTGTGTAATGAAAAATTCACATGTTTTTAAGCATTCGGGTTTGGCTAGGCCGTGCACAGATTCTGTCGAATTCAAATCCTGCTGAAAACAGGCAGAATCCTGTTCCATTCCAGAAATGAATCCTGGTTTTAGTTTATGCCCCCCACAATCCTATACAAGGATAGAGCTGTTGCCCTCTGGTGAACTGTGGTATTAACCCTTTGATATAACAAGCCCCATAGAGTCATCTATTCATTGTGTTTACTGTGTTCCTGTTCAACTTATGCTTATTAATAAACCAACAAATACCTAATTTTGTTAGGGACACAGCTGGCTTGAGTCTCCATTAAGCTAAATGCACAAACTTTGTATTTATTTACAAATCCAGTCAGGGTCAAAAGACATTGCGATTCACTTTGTGAATGTCATTCTCTGAGGCTCTCTAGTTTTATCAGGGAATTAAAGCTGTGAGTAAATATAACGTTTGTTTATTAGTATTAGTGCCCCATAAATTACAAGCACCAGATTAAACCCCACATTCCTTCTGGGATCCTCCACTAAGCCTGGAGCCTAGTCCATGTAAACTGCAGAATTTTTTTTTTCTTGTTTAAAATATTTATTTGATTTTCACATAAACAAGAAAAAATCAGTATGACAGCATATACCATGCAGACTTGCTGTAGTAAGTACAGAGGCATGTCATTTTCAAAAGTTAATAAAAATTAATAGATAAAAACAGAAAAATAAACAATTGTTTTTTTAATAACTTGTAACCAATAAAGACATAACAATGTAGGCATAAACTTTAGTTCACACATTCAGTGTGTCAAATATTTACACAAATGTATGCTGTACTGTCTAAAACCTTACAACGTTTCACCTTGTAGACAAACGATCCAAATACACAGGCAGACTCTAAAGCAGGTTACAATTCCTTTCACGTAAAGCAGGTGCACTCTGAAACATGTTGTCTGATATGACACAATAAATGTTCACTTACAAGGAATTATATCCTGCTTTCGAGTTTGGCTCTGTCCTTGGATTGATGGTGTGTATATATATTTTTATATATACAAACACACACACACACCGGACCAAGGACAACATGCCTAGGATTTAAAGAATAAAGAAAGGTTTATTACTACCTTTTTTTGTTTTTCATTCCAGATGAAGGACTCTGTGTGAGGTCAAAACATTTAGCAATAAACCTTTCTATTTGTGCATTTATAGTTTCTGTTTGCCAGTTCTTTAAATCCTAGGAGGGCTGTCCTTGGTCAGGTGTATTTTTTTGTACTAGCACTCTGGTTTTGTTGCTACTCACAGGGGCAGATTTACTTAAAGGTGAAGTGGCTAATGCTAGCGACTTTTCACCACTGTTGCCACCCGCAGGGACATGGCAGATTTAACGGGTGCAGGCACCAATTCACTAGCGAAAGAGACTGGCGCTAGCGGCCATTCGCACTCTATCACCAGACGACTTTTTGCTCTGGGAACGGACGCTACTCCTCAAATTCACTAAAATGCGGATTTTAATGAACGTTACCTCTTTCACCAGAGTTGGCTTCCCCTCCTCAGACTAGACAAAGTCACTTATATTATATTCTATAATGCAATATATATTATAAACGCTGGTGAGTTTTCCTTTTTTCAGAGCGATAGCCTGCAAAAGTCCTAAAATATTTTTTTTTGTGTAACCGGTTTCTGACATACATTTTCTAACATATGGAACATTAAGGGCCCATTTACTTAGCTCGAGTGAAGGAATAGAATAAAAAAAACTTTGAATTTCGAATGTTTTTTTTGGCTACGTGGACCATCGAATTGGCTACTTCGACTTTCGACTACGACTTCGAATCGAATGATTCGAACTAAAAATCGTTTGAATATTCGACCATTCGATAGTCGAAGTACTGTCTCTTTAAAAAAAAACTTCCCCATAGGCTTTCTAAAAATTTTTTGGTCGATGAGAAATCGTTCGATTGATGGATTAAAATCCTTCGAATCGAACATTTTGAAGGATTTAATCGTTCGATCGAACGATTTTTAGTTCGATCGAACTATTTGCGGTAAATCCTTCGACGTCGATATTCAAAGTCGAAGGATTAACATTCGGCACTCGAATTCGACCCTATGTAAATCTGCCCCTAACTGTATAGTGGGCTCATGTGTAGGACATTAACAAACTCTATTGTATTTATACAGGTTCCCAGGACATGTGTAATTAACAGTGGAAATATAATGTATTTGCTGCAACATATAACACAAAGACGTCCATTCAACTTCGCAGTATGTAAATTAACCCGAGCGCAAGACCTCTAGCGAATTTGCGCCAGGCACCTAGTGCATCTTTGCTTTGAATCGCTTGCATTACCGAAGTAACACTAGCGGAAATTCGCCAGCATTCGGCACCCAGGACGAAACTCTGCATGCTAGTGAGTTAGCGTTATCTGGGTGAATTTTCACCTGGCGAAGTGTTTCGATGGGTGCGAAGTGGGCTTTGGAGAACTTTTGCCGGGGCACCCATGGTGTGCATATAATATATTTCTCTTTTTTCTCTTATATGTTATATATATTTATGAATCCCTTGCACAGACTGGGTGCTGCCCATCAAACCCATAGGCTAAGCCCTGATAGAGCAGAAGAAGTTTACTTACATTTCTTGCCTTATCCCAGAGGAAGGAACAAAAATATTATATATAAAATTGTGTAATTTGCTGTGGCTGAATTGTGTGCATGTCTGTAAAAGTATGTGTTAATATGTTGGATTTGGTCAGTCTTCTCTTTTGTTTTGGCTATGAGGATAAAAATTATGTTATGTGCAGATGGTTTAGTTAGAGGACCCTAATAGGTGTTTAACTATGCATTTTGATGCATTTCTTTCCTTTCTTTCTTTCCATCCTTTCTTCCTCTGTTTCTCTCACAAAGTAATAGTTTTATTACACTCTATGGATGGGTTCTACCACTATTTAAAACCCTGCAGGAACATCACTGCAGGAATGTTGACCCCTAAGCAGAATTATTCTACTGCATATATTGAAGTGCAAGCTCATTTTTAAAGTAATCATAATTATGTATTTATTTTTAAATTATTGCTATCTACATCAATTCATTTTAATGTGAACTACCCTCTTTATCCCCAGTATCGATCAGCTTAAGTATGCATTTTATATGTTTGATGTATAATAAACTCGCCTATTGTACAGAGCTGTGGAATTTGTTGGCACTTTATAAAGACATGTTAATAATAACAAATTACTAGTTAATAAAATACCTCTGTCCATATAATACAGTAAGGATATTTTTATAATTTCGCTCAACTGTCTTAATACTAATAATGTCTTATTTAATACTACTGTTACAGAACAGAACAAAGACATGAAAAGTAATTGGATGAGTAGACTCTCCCGTGACTGGCCCTAGAGATTAATTATATACAACTGACGGTTATTGGCCAGATAAATCTTTCCCTCTAGAATTATAAAAAGCAGGGAAAGATAGTACAAACTGTCTTGAGTTACAAGAGATGGGAATCATTATTGTATTGTGTTTATTATATTGTTGAATTTGTGGATAATGGGTTTTGTCTGCATAAAAGGCTCCAAACAATGTACTTGCATAAAAATGAATTACACTTTAGACTGTATGGTATAGATCCTGCTTGTGACTCATAACTACTTTTATTCTGTGATCTTTGTGTATTAGTGTATTCAAGAAGAACTTATTATTGATATTATACCTTTCAATAGCCATGAGACATCTACAAACAATATATGAGGAGTACTGACTGCAGTGTCTCTGGGCAGTGTGTGTGCAGCAACAACCAGTGGTTCTGGGATGTATTCCTAAGCCCATGCAGTGATTTCCACTGCAGAATCATGTCTGTTTTTATTGCAGAGCCCCAAGATCACAAGGATCCAATACTGCCTGTCAGACCTCGTATACAGAGATTTCTCCAGATTCTCTAAATCTTTCAATAATGTTATGTACTGTAGATAATGAAATCCACAAATTCTATACAGTTTTACACTGAGATCCTTATTGTGATATTTCTGCAATATTTGCCCGATGCAGTTTTACACAGTGCTCCAACTTTTTTGAAATGCAGTTGTGTATCACCCTACAAGTACCAATTATTTATTTACCATTCAGGAATCTAGGTATAGCAATACCACAGCTACAGAATTGCAGACAATTACATGGTGCCAGATTCAATTCAATAAACAAAATATAATTTCCAGTTCAGTTCCAGATTTCTCCATCTGGATCTTCAATTGAGTATACACGTGGTGAACCATGCATACCAACCATTTTTCGTGGGACAGTCCAGATTTTGACAGCTCAACCTGCAGTCCCGGGGTTACTGAAATATGCAGACTTTCTCTTTGATCTCCTGTACTGAACAGCCAGAAAAAGATACAATATTTCTAACTTAATTGGCTTTTGGCAGAGAGCCCAGAATAGGTGGCATCTGCACTTGCAGTATAGATACTTTTATTACAATTTAAGATAAGCAGGGCTCTTGGGGAAACTGTGACTTGCAGCTTAAAGGGCAATTCACCTTCATTAGCAAAGCTGTAATAACACAAAAAAAACACAGAAATGTGTTCAAACTTTCATAACCTGACAGATTTTGGCCACAAAAATGGGCATGGTCAAAATTTTTTGTTCCTCTTTCTATTTCCAAAATGTTGGGAGGTATGCCATGATATATGTTTTCTCATCAAATTAAATCTGGCCCATTGTTGGATATAGTGATTAGATTGCAAGCTCTTCCTGGGGAGATACTGAATATATATATATATTTATTAATTAAGGCTCATGATTAAGTGTTTGTAACACGAAATGCGTAAGGTGGAGGACACAATAAATATTTTCTACTTGATTTCTACAATTTGTTGGAAGATCACCTTTATTCGAGTGCCTGCCACCAGATTTAGGTACAAGATATCAATGTAGTCCCAAAGTCCAGGCAGTATAGTCCTGAGTGATGAATCGCCATCTGCAAATATTTTTTGCAAAACTGCGGCAAGAGTTTGCTGTGAAGATTGCGCTGCAACAAAAAAAGTCCTGCAACGAAATAATGCTGCGAAAAAAAAAAAAAGGGAACTGTTTAGTGTAAAAATAAAAACTGGGTAAATAGATAAGCTGTGCAAAATAAAAAATGTTTCTAATACAGTTAGTTATGTAATGTATATAAATGCTGGAGTGACTGGATGTTTAACATAACAGAACACTACTTCCTGCTTTACAGCTCTCTTGGTTTCCATTGATTAGTTACCATATCATGATCAAGGCAGAGAGTCAGGGCCGGCAGTGCTTCAATAAGAAGGCACACAATCAATAACCTGGAGATCAGGAGCAAGAGTTTAGACAGGAACTGAAGTAAACAGAATCAGATTGGGCAATGGATAGGGACCAGAACATGCTTTTGTAGCTGGGGGGCCTGGCTGCAAGTCCTGCACCAGGGCCTGTCCCCCTCTAGCTATGTTACTGTAACACATACAATATCTGTTCTTTTGGCAGCTATTCTTTTTATGCAGCAAAGCACATGCAGTTTTTTATGTAGCGACTGTATGTTATAGAGTTTGAACTAAGTTCGAGGGGAAAATTAAACTTGCCTGAACTCTAAACTAACCAAAAAACAGAGGGGCTTTTGGCCTGATAAGCACAACATTAGAAAGATGAGGTGGCTTCTGACCCAGGTAGGATGGAGACCCATGTATGTGCTTATTAGGGTCTTTAGTCCACCAGGGTTTGGCTTGGCGATCAGCTTCAATATGATCAGATCAGTATTATAATCATATTCAAGCTGATCTCCAAACCGAACACTGGTGGGCTAAAGTCCACCACACGAAGTCAAACTAATTTTACTGAGCCTTTCACATTGTCTAATGACAATATATGCCTGCTTGGCTTGTACTGTCCATTTTAAATAATTACATTATAAGATACACCATATAAAATGTTGGTCTGCACTGAGACAGTGAATTCAGAGCCTTGTCATGCAGCCTCATAACAACACAGACGGTACACCAACCAAAATAACAGGTAAAAAAATAGAATTCTAATCCAAACCATCTCTCTAGTTACAGGTTTCCAGATATGAGTTCCTGAGCTACAGAATACAGATTACCATGTAATTATATTCCTAGTCAGCATACTATGTAGCGGTACATTAAATATTCATGGCAACAGTCTTACATAGAACAGAACATTCCAGAGGAATGCATCATCATAATGAGAGACAGGAACCTTCAAAAAGTCAGAAGTTGCTCAAAACATAGAGCTTTACAAGCCTTAACGTCCCATTGAATGTAGGTGGCATACCAATATTCAAACTAGTGCTGAGAATTGCATTGAGAAATGAAAGAGATTTTTTTCCTATACCTCTGATCTATATATATATATATATATATATATATATATATATATATATATATATATATATTTGTGTTCAGAGTTATAGCGGACATTACTAAACTGATCAATCACTGTTTTTGGTAGAAATTATATTTCTACATGGCAAATATTTTACTAGTAGATGTAATAGAGTAATAGAAAACCAACAGAGCCAACATATGACATGCATGCTGCTGATTCTGTGTAACTGAATCATTATTTGGGGACTGTTCTAAATAATAGCAGTGTGGAGATCAATTAGTGAGGTCATTCATTCTTTGAAAAAAACAGGTGTCAAGTGCAGCCCTTATTTAAGGAAGGAAGGAGCAAATGTTGTGCATGCTGGTTATAATGCATTTCTCTCTAAGTAAAATGGGTCGTTCCAGACATTGTTCAGAAGACCAGCTTACTTTGATTAAAAAGGTGATTGGAGATGGGAAAACATATAAAGAAATACAGAAACTGATAGGCTGCTCACCTTAAATGATCCCAAATGCTTTAAAATGGCAAGCAAAACTTGAAAGACATGAAAAAAAGCAGGAAAACTACAGAATAGATAGAATAGCCAAAATGGCAAAGACTCAGCTCCAGGAAGATCAAATACGGTCTAAAGTTACCTGTGAGTACTGTTACAATTAGAAGGCGCCTATGTGAATATAAGCAAGAAGCCCCCACAAAGTGCCATTGTTGTAAAAAAGACGTGCTGAAGAGCTTACAGTTTGCCAAAGACCACATTGACTCTCCGAAAGAAAAATGGCACAACATTTTGTGGACTGTTAAAAGCAAGATTGCTCTTTTTGGGTCTAGGGCCACAGACAGTTTTTCAGACGACCCCCAAACACTGAATTCAAGCCAAAATACACTGTGAAGACAGTGAAGCATGGTGGCACAAGCATCATGATAGGGAGATGTTTCTCATACTTTGGTGTTGGGCCTAGTTATCGCTTACCAGGTATTGTGAATGATTTGCATATGCAAATTAGGGGTGGGAAGGGGAAAACATTTTTTACTTCATTGTTTTGTGACAAAAAGTCATGCGATTTCCCTCCCCGCCCCTAATTTGCATAGATTTGGATTTGGTTCGGCTGAAAAAGGCAGAATCCCAAACCGAATCATGGATTCGGTGCATCCCTACAATTAACCTGCATTCAGTACAACATCCTGCATATCATATAAAAAAAAGATTGCTAAACCAAATTTGGAGTTGCAGAGTATTACTGTCTCATTTAAACATTTGACTTATAAAAAATGCTTGAGTACCCATGTGGCCTTTAGTCCAATGCTTTTGGACACTGTTTATCAGACCTTACTCAGCATAGACGTGTACTTCCTGCAGTCAAACCAACCAATATTTTACTGTACTACCCTTCCAGTAAAGGGGTTAAAAGGAACACCATGTTTCTGACGTCAAATCTACCAAGCTAAACAGACAACCGGACATGCAAACAAATTGTTTGAGGAACTTTTGGAGAAAAAAGGGGAAGTATAAAAAGAAAAAAAAAAAGATTGGTAGCGTGCATTGAAAATAAGAGACGAAAAAGATTGTTTTGGAGTTGGAAGTGAAGGACGCTGGTTAATTTCACACTGTGTCCTTCTGTGTGAATCTTCTTTCATGTTCTTTGGTTTATTCACAAGCTAATGTTGCTTTCATCAGGGGAAAAGTGCTTACTGCAGACTGCACATAAAAAGCTTTGTGTGAACAGTCAGGGGATTTCGTCATCACTTATGTAACATTGTTCAAATATTTTAAGAACTCACGAAATGTAAAAGAGAAACAAGATAGTCCAGCTGACTACAGAGACAAAAAGCGATCATTTTGTGCTTTTAATGTAAGGACCTGATCTATTCAGCGGGCAAATGCCTATTCATGAAAGCTGTAACCCTGGCACAAAATCTGCAGACGTTTGGCAACAATGTAAATATTCCTTGTCTACGTTATTACAGGTTTTATTTTTCATTTATTTCTCTCCAGATCAAAACCATGGCAGGAAGGGAGCAAAGTTGCATGAGTTGTTTCTCTGTTATTTCTGTCTGCTGCACCCCATGAAAGTAGATTGTAGTGATAGGATATAAAATTAGGCTACAGATATAATATCCTGTAAGACAAGGGGTGTATTTTTTTAAAAATTTATATAGCACCAACACCAACACCAACAGGGCTACAGGGAGAATAATAAATGATTAAGTGCTTGCAGTTACAATACACAGCTTAGTTGAGGTCCCTGGCCGAAAAGTTTTCAATCTATGATCTATATTTATCAAAAGATACGGGGTAGTTCAACAGAAATTCCCCAAATCTACTCCTACAAGTGGAAAGGGTTGTGGAATATAATTGGTTAGAATTGTCTTTTTTGCCTTGTTTATAAAGATGTCCCACAGTGAATTGGTCTTTTAGTAGCATTTAGAAAACTTTGTAGACCATTTTATCAACTTCATATGCTAAACATATGACTGTTTGACTAGCATTCTTGTGCTTATAGATTAAAATATCTTATGGCATCTACTAGGCCAAAAAAAAACCCTGAGGTACTAAATATTTTTTTATTTAGTATCCAAAGACCTGAACAGAACTTGCTTAAGTTATGCGAGAGAGTCATTTGTCTGTGCCTGCCTTTAAGGCTAAACTACTACAGTATAAGGCTTATGCCAAACCAGGTTGTTTATCCACCTGCGTAAAAATGCAAAGCCAATCTGCTCCCATTCCTTGGTGTAAGTGCACTGATAGGCATGGAGTTAGCCTGTGTGCACACACATGGAGTGAATTCCGGTGCAAAAATGCATACTGCTCTATGTCTGGACACATACCATGCCTGTCAGTGCACTTACACCACAGAGCAGATGGGAGCAGATAGGCTTTTTCACTGCCTGTATTTATACAATGGTATTGCATTAGCCTAAGTGTATTAGGGACACAACCTCTCCTCTGTATTGCCATTTCTCAGTTCCAGAGATTAACAATAAAGATGATCACGTGCAGTTCAACTAGGTCATTCATTTAAGCCATTTAACCAAAGTGGCAATTATGTAAATTATTAGTAAAAAGTGTATTTTGGAGATCACAATGATGTCAGCTCACTGCTGATTGTCCATAAGGACAGGCAAGTTGGCAGATCATCCTAAACAGCATAAATTTGAGATGAGCAAACTTTTTCAAAAGTGTAAAACATTACAAATGTGTGGTTTCACCAGCAATTAAAGATTTTCGCAAATGTATTCACTAATGCGTTATGTTGCAAAGGAAGGAAAAAGCAGAAAAAAACCCGTCATTATTATGCACCCCTTGCATTGTACATCAACCAATGAGATCAGAGCTCCCCACCCCCCGCCCCATCTGTCCAAGGACCTGGCCTGGTGCTGTGTTTGAAAGAAACTGGAATCATGGGAGACTTTTTTTCTGTAAAGAGCAGTTGTAGCATATTACAAAGGAGATTCTCTAACAAGGTAGGGCAATGCCAATGTGTATGCTATTGCCTTCCCATTGACTCCAATGCCTTTGGCAAAATTACTTTTTAAAATATTTTCTACAGTTTTGCAGATTTTTTGATGAAGCAAAACTTGGCAGTTTTACTCATCATTAGAATAAATTAGTCAGTGTTCAACCTGTTGCAGGATGAAGTATAATTTCTACCGCAATCAGGTAACTTCAATGCAGCAATGCACCTGTGATACAATCAGACAACCATAGGTTATGTGGTTACGTTAACTTAAATAAGGATTCTAATTTAATTTTTAAGGCCCCCATACACAGGGCGATAAAAGCTGCTGACAGACCAAGTTGGCAGCTTATCGGCCCATGTGTAGAGCCCCCCGATGGGCTTTCCCAATCGATATCTGGCCGAAAGTCAACCAGATGGTGATCTGGCAGGTTAAAAAATCCTGTTGGATCACGGCCGCATCTTTTCATTGATGCAGTCCCGCGATCCAACTGCCTGTTTGGCCTCCGTTCTGATCCGATCGTTGGGCCCTAGGGCCCACGATCGGATTAGCCTGTTCATCCAATCGACTTCAATGTGGGCATATCGGGGAGAGATCCACTCATTTGGCAAGATTGCCAAACGAGTGGATCTCCCTGTGTATGGCCACCTTTAGGCTGGGGCCAGACTTTGCGGATCTTGGCCTGCAGAGGAAGAGAATGAGAATGTGCTCCTTCGCTGCCGCTATGTTGATCAATGTGCCTGCAACCAAATATACTGGCTCTACTCAGGTGCAGACAGAGATAGCGCATCTCGGCACCAAAACGTGAGATTTTGCATTTTGCGACAAAATTCACTTTGTCTGCCTGCAACGAGCAGAGGCAATGTAGGAGCAGGAATGGAGGAGTGTTTCTCCACAGGCTGAGATCCACAACATCTGGCTCCAGCCTTAGCTAACCTTCTTTTCATTGCACTTGGATATTATCAGAAAAATAGATAATGTGGCCCTGGTAAAAACTTGAGCCTTGAATGCCTTCTTTGCAGTGATAAAGGCAATGACACCAGGGGAGATTTGTCAACTGTGTTAAAAATTTGCTACCAAGATGACAAATCTCCCAAAAAAATGCCTCGCTGTTCACTAACATTGTAATTGTCACAAGTACACAAGCAGACATTTTCCCACTATTATGCCCAATCGCTGTGAGTAATGCTGCAAGATTTGTAACCCTTGGTAGAGAGTTTTTAACAGGAGTGACAAATCTCCCCTGTTGTCATTGCCCTTATCACTGGAAAGAAAACATCTAAAGCTGGCCATAGACGCAAAGATCCGATCGTACGAATCAACGTACGATCGGACTTTCCCATCTCCCGACCCTCCACTAACCATTCAGATCAAAGTCTTTACCATTCCGATCAAATTAGAACAGATCAGCCAATGTTCTGCCCCTGACAGCAATCGTACGATACTTATGTCTGACAACACTAGTGACAGTCTCCCTCTGAAAATCGTACGATCGGCAATACACGCAGAGATATTATCGGCAGGCGACAGAGAATTTCTAACCTGTCCGATCGACCAAACGACCGATCTCCGACGGACGAAAAATGTCGGGACTCTCCACACATGGTCCGAAAATCGTACGAATCCACGATTCGTACGATCGGATCTTTGCGTCTATGGCCAGCTTTAGCCTCAAGTTTAAGCCCCACCTGTCATTGCCTTAAAGCTATATTCCCAGTCCTCACCTTGTTATCACACTGGGATAATCAGCAAGTAAAAGGAACATGTGAATGCAATGGTGATTGTGTTATGTACTTAACTCCTTCCTAAAGCAATAAACACAAGAACAATAAACAAGAACAGGGTTCCCTGGCTCATTGCACCCCTCTCCAACATGTGGTGTGCCATGTAACTGCACAAACCATAATGCTTGATACAAAGATGTTTGGAGGCACTGTGCTTTTAATTGCCTCCAACAGATCTGGGAATGTCCCATATATTTACATTGCATATATATGTTGTGGAAATTCCATGCACAACCATAAATAGCTTATTATTTATCCATGGCTGGCTCCAAAGCTATAGATTACTGTAAAAAAAACTGCAATAGTCACCTGGAACTAACAGAATGTCCAAAGCATTCCATATATAGTTGGCTGCAGATTTGTTTCCTCCAGTCAGCAGCTTATCAGCCTGTGTTTTGGGTGCTCAGAAAGACCAGCGTGGCCAATATCTGACCATAAATTATCCAACTATCTATCAGGCAAGACTGGAAATTAGTGCATTGATGCTGTCCATTAAGCGACCATGTCAACCTGGTTTTGTCCAGGACGTGGGTACAGATTTGCTTGTTTGGAAACATCACAGATCTTACAGTGTATTCCCAGCTTAACTTTTCTTGACACCGTGGTTTAAGAAAATAATATTTTTAGGCTAGGCCATATGATTGTGGACAATTGCTGAATTCTGCCTGCAGAGAAATGCAGCCTGAGAATCTGCTCCCCCACTGCTCCTCTGCTCCTGCTCTGCTTGCACACAGAAATATTGTTTCCACTCTGGTGCAGGCAGACATGGTGGATTTCCGCTGCGGAAACGTGACATTTTGCATTTCGCAGAGAAATCCACCCTACCTGAAAAAATGAAGGGGAGCAGCAGGGCAGCGGCTTGTGCAGAATCTGCAATCTTCTGGCTCTAGCCTTTGGCAGCCAGTTACTATGTTGACATTTTAAGTGAGCTGGTGCATTTAATGGCACAGGCATTGTTTCTGATATATTAAATCTTTAAAAGCAGTTAATAGAGAATTCCCTTTCGCACCAGTACTCAAATAACTGGAAGAAGTTCTCCTTTGCAAAAGGATAGTTCAGGATCTGAATCCATTATAGGTTGCATCAATTGTATGTAGAAGTCTAATGCCATAATATGCCGAAAAGTCATAGCTTTTCTCACAAGTTGTGGCAAATTCTCCCATCCATATCTGCTGATGTCCTATCCATGTACTGAAAAGGGGCATTAACAAACGAAATTATTTGTTTGGATAAATCACAGGGTAAAATGTTAAAATGCACCCCCTCCAGTCTTGAAGAGCTGTGGGGTGATCAAAACTGATACAACATTTTGCATTTTCCTTCTTGCTCTACCGCTGACATCTTTAATTCCTGCTCCCATCCTGCTATACCTACTATCCCTATCGTCCTACTTAAAATTGATGTATATCCCTATATATGTGGCCTTGAGTTGTCCCCTTGTATAATACACTAAAGACACCTTCGGCTCCCAGTTTTCCTCACTAATATTTTTTGCCTGCCACAATAGAAAGTAATGAGAAGTAGCCAAATAATGAGGGTTTTAGGCAAAGTGAATGACAAAAAGGGTTTAAGTTTAGAGTGAGAGGTCCTGGAAGGAAAGAAGGTAGTCTGTTTACTAAGGGCAGAGACACACGCTCAGCGACAAATCTCCTCTTCTTCAGGGTGATTAAGCTCCCCAAACTGTCTCCCGTCGGCTAGAATGTAAATCGCTGGCGGGATGGCAATAGTTGCGCTTTGTTTTCCGAAGTTGCCCGAAATTGCCTCACGAGGAAACTTTGGGCGACTTGGAAAACAAAGTTTACATTCTAGTCGGCTGGAGGCAGTTCAGGTAAATTAGTCACCCCGAAGAAGAGCTGATTTATTGCCGGGCGACTAAATCTCCCTGAATCTAAACATGTGTCTCTGGCCTAAAACTGATTTTAAGCCTTTGTTGTCACTTGTTTTCCAGTAATGCTGTTCCTCTAGCCTAGAAGCAACTATCATTGCAATTTAGGAAAAATTGAACTGGACTCCATTGTTTTGGAAAACCTTTTCAGAATTGTGACTACTTAAGTGCTTGAGTGTTTTTTTTTTTTTGTTTTTATTAACTGTCACCAGAAGTAGGCATAGCATCTATACACATCCCTTATTTATGGATAAAGGCTATGCCTTTTGTTTGTATCTTTCCAAAACCTGTAGTACTACTTCTGTTTGGCAGTGGGAAATGACAAGTAGTGAGAAGCAGGAGTTATGATCAAAACTGCCCATGTGACAATCCTCTAATCCTTTTGCATTTAGTATTGCAATGAATCAGGCTTTATTCTGAATTTTAGAATTTTTTATAGTTAATTCACAAAATGAAAATGACAGGCTGATAGATATAATATATGACTGTATTGAAGAATGAATGTTTCTGTTTTTATGTGATGCATTTGTTCTCCTCAACAAAAAAGAATATAATCCAAAATTTCCTCCCAGGACACAGGTTTTTTTTACCTAAAAAATTAACTTTTAGTATGACATAGACATTGATATTTTGACAAGTTGCTAGGAATAGGACATTATATAACATACAAAAATTAAACCACCTCATTTATAGCTGGCCATAGACGATCGTACGAATCTTCGAACGGTCTGACTTCCCCATCTCCCGACCTGCCATTAACCATTCAGATCAAATACAGTAGAAAAGAACAGATCAGCCGATGTTTTGCCCCTGACAGCAATCGTACGAAATTTATGTCCAACAAAAACTGGTCTCCCTCTGAACATTGTACGATCGGCAATACACGGAGAGATTATCAGCAGCCGACGGAAATTTTCTAACCTGTCCGATCGACCAAACGACCGATCTCTCCACACACGGTCCGAAAATCATACGAATCCTCGGATCTAGAAAAAATGCAGATGCCAGAGGATGTGCCATAGTCTATTTTTTATAGTGGGCTGTTTGGGCTGGGCACAGAAATCTGAAAATGCTTCCATATGCCAAAATTACAGTGGTGTAATTAGGGGACCTCCGGCCTGGGTACAGGTTGGGGGCAAAACCTGCACCCACCCTCCCCAGTGTGCTCCCTGACTGGGACAAGTGCTGTGCACACAGTCTTACCTTTGGACCCCTCTGTAGTATGCTACAGTGACCCCAGCAGGCCTTTTTTGGGGAACAGATGCAGGTGCACCCCTGCTCTCCCAGTAGTTATGCCACTGCCAAATGGCTGCTGTAATATGCCACAGACAGTCATTATATATTAAGCTGGTAGATGGTGTGGGCCTCTGTGTATTTCAAATACCAGGGCATATTTCCAGATCTGTAATTGTGTAATATAATTTTTCCATTCTGCTAGAAAGGTAGACACTAACAAAATCACGGATTAGTATCTCATGATTATGAATGCCTAACCTGCTTTTACTTCTGTTTACCACCAGCCAGTAGTAACCACAAAGAGCCATGGTCTGTGTCCCTGACAAAGACTTTCCCAGTAAGCTGTTGCTGACGTGATTTTGCTGAAAGAATAGTGACTATTGCCATTCTTAACTGAAGCGCTGTCATGGTTCACTGAGCCTGTGTGTATGTAGTTGCAGGACTAACAACATGTTTATTCAGCATAAGTAGCACAGCAGGACCAAAGTTCATACAAGCACTATTACATCAGAACTACATAATCTTGCAGAAACACCTGCCAGATAAATTGCCATTTCTTTTATACAGATATACATGGCTCCAGGGGGTGGAATTATTGTTTAAGTTTTTGCAGATAATTTAATGCATATAGTTCTCTTGCTCCAAACTGAGGATTTATTTGGAAATATAAAAGAAAGGCCTTCTACTAGCAGGAAAAGAGAGGAATTTTATGGGGATGTAGAAATACATTGTGGATCACAACTCTTACTTGTTGTACATGCAGGATGCCCAAGCTGAAGGATCATGGGGTAGGGGCAGGGGTGCTCCTCCAATGAGGCGAGTTGAGGCAGTCGCCTCAGGCGGCAGCGCCCCACTAGGTGCCTGGGGCAGCAAAAATGCTGCTCCTGGTACTTTAAGAGCGAATTTCCGGGGGAGGGGGTCAGCAGCAACTGCTGCTGCCTCAGGCCGCGGAGGGGCCAGGATCGCCCCTGGGTAGGGGGATGCTGGAAGATTTATTTTAAGGCTGGTGGCACATGGGGAGATTAGTCGCCAAGTGATAAATCTTCGCTGCTGCGGGCGACTAATTTCCCTAAAATGCCTTCCCACTGGCAAGAATGTGAATCACAGGTGGGATGGCATTCGCGTTGCTTTTCTGAAATCTCCCGAAGTTTCCTTGGGATGCAATTTCGGGGCGACTTCAGAAAACGAAGCAACGTGAATGCCATCCCACAGGGATTCACATTCTTCATGGGGGGAAGGAATTTCTGGGAGATTAGTCGTGAAGATTTATAGCTTGGCAACTAATCTCCCTGTGTGCCACCAGCCTAACAAGTGCTGGAAGACTATGGTTGGACATTCATACAAATGTAATCCCCCCTCTACCCACAGATTAGACACATGACCCCCCCCCCCTGTATTGTTAGCCCCTTTCTTTTACTCTGTTTATTGATATAACGCAGTCACATTGTGACGTATTATTATTTATTTATATAGTGGTGACCTATGCTGCAGGGCTTTGCAGAGATTGTACATCATTCACACCAGTCCCTACCCAATGGGGTTTACAATATAAGGTCACTATCACATTCAGGGTTGGACAGGGTTGGGCCAGTGGAACACTGGGGGAAAAAAAAGTGTTCTGGGTACTTGTGGGCCCTGCCAATCCAGACCTGCTTCCCGTCCTGGGCACTGCACCCTTACCTCCCCGGCCACGACAATATAAACTAAGGTACACACAAGGGAGGGTGCTTGTGGCTGGGGGCCAGGGGCGGAGAGGGGTACCATGGGGGGGTGGATGCTGTTCACAGTAACATAATAAGGTCAATTTTACTAGGAGCCAATGTACCTGATTAAATGGATTTTTTGTATGTATCTTTTTGGAGTGTGCGAGGAGTTGGAATACCTAGAGAGAGATTGTATTGTTTGAACTGAAACCAAGACCCAGAGCTACAAGGCAGCAGTGCTACTGTGCAATGTGGCTTCCTTCCCATTGTTCCAGCACCTAGACATGTACGATTCATTGTGTATTTGCAGGTGGAAACCAGTAACATGCTTATGATCTAGGTATTACGTGTACGGTCGCCACCTGGCCGGTAAAAATTATGGTTGGTCCCAATGTTATTAATAGGGAAAAAAGATAAATATATAGAAATGCCGGTATTTTTTTCCAGAAAAGGAGGCAACACTAGTTACTCATCTCAATTGCATACAATCATCCTGGAAGTTGAATGGATAGTTAAGTGTTAGCATATTATAGAATAGATTGTCCTATTCTTAACAACTTCTCAGTTGGTCTTAATTTTTTACATTTTCATAGTTTTTTAAATTATTCTTTTTTCATTTGTTAAGGGTTAAGGGATTTCTACAGCCAAAAAAACCGATTGTCCCTATAAGGTTGTATAAGCAATTTCAATTCACTCATTGAACAAAGCTAAAAAAATAGAACTGACTTCAGGTTCTGATCAGCATGATATGACAACTTAAATGATCATTAAGATGAGTCCTTCCCGTATAACCACAAACAATACCTATTTTTTAATCTTACGTTAAAGTCATTAACACACTTAAATAATATGTCAGGGCAGATGACAAATTGTCCAGGAAGCATGTGTGAGCTTGTAAGCGCAGTGTTTAATCTGGGAAGTCACTGTCATTCATGCTCTTTCGTACTTTGTAGCCAAATCCTTTACTGTTGCTAGCTCCAAACAACTGAAGGTCGCCCAGGTTTATCCCTACTGGGAGTGTATGACGTCAGTGTCCTTTAATGCTTGCAACCTTTAAGGATTCAGTCAACAAAAAAAGACAATGCTCTGAATACTGCGATTGACCATGTAAACTGCTGTGACAACAAAATTGTTGATATAAAGAAATATTGTCAACTGTGACATCATTACAAAGAAACTGCAAATATCTTTTTTTTTTTTTTGTATTGCCAGTTCTTCCTAACAGCAATCTTATTCCAAATATTCTTTTGTTTGATTCAAGAGCCATCCTTTTTACTGTTTCTTATATTCTTGGCCAAAAGACATTATAGCGTGTTCTTAAACAAGAGTGAGTCAATTAGTTCCTCTAAAGTCCCAGCGATGTCCTGGAGACACAAATTGCTGTAGGTTAAGTCCTCAGAGAACAAGACGAACAGTGCAGATCTTTTATTACTGTAACTTCTTTAAATGTTTTTTTTTTTTGTTTGTGTAACTCAAACTGTCTGGTCTTTCTCCCAAAACTAAACTGTGCTCTTCTATCTGATCGTGATTCCTCTCACCAGGTTGCCAAGGTAATTGCCTTTTTATTCAGTGGACTTATATATTTTTTTCATGTCTTAGAGACTCAGTAGTTAGTGTTAAGTCCAAGGTTGGAAAATAGCATTTGTTTTGGATCATTTTGTGTGAGAGAGAGAGTCTGAACGTTCTGTAAATATTGCTGATAAGTTCCTGCATTTGCGTGTTATATACAAAAGATTATTGGGAAATTCAAGAGTGCCTTCTGACAAGAGAGTGCCAATACAATGCAACCATTAAAAAAAAAAGATGTTTTTTCAAGGTCAGGCAGAGGAAAAACTTGAGCCAAGTAACAAGTTTATGTTATGGAAGGATATTTTACTTCTGTCCTTCATTTTTATTATTTCGTGATTTGGTTTCTCCAGTTTTTTGTTCTGCAGCTCTCCAAATAGGTATTCAAAACGCTATAGAATTGCATGGTTTAGTAACCCTAGCAACCAGGCATTGCTTTGAATGGCAGAATGAAAAGCAAATAGAACATGGCCTGGCTAGAAAAAGAAATAATATATCTTTAAAATCTAGCCCAACAAATCACCACATTTTTCTAGTTTCAAGGTTGATTCTTGGCATGAGCACTGCTATTAAAGGAGCTAGAGCATACCTCCCAACTGTCCAGTTTTCTACAGGACAGTCCTGTTTTTGACAGCTCAGTCCACAGTTCTGGGTTTCTAAGGGCAAGGCCAGACATGGTGTTTTTGCTGCGTTTTTAAGTTGCGTTTTTTAAAAAAGAACAGCCAGGCGTAAATACGCATAAACTGCACTACCACTGAAACTAATGGAAAACGCACTATGGCAATTCACACAGGGCACTTGCAAGCTGAAATCCGCCACAGGACGCCAGTATTGGCGTTTTTTAGCAGTAACGCCAATACGTCAAGAAACTACCAAATCAATAGACTATGGGATCTGCACGTTTGAAACCACTCTTTCCGTAAATACGCAGCTTATTTTAAATATGGCATCCAAATTCTCAATGAGAACAATGAGAACAATGAGAAGTGCATGCTGGGAAAAGAATCCTACGTGCTGAAAAACGCATGAAAACCACATGTTGACGGACGCATGTGATTTCAGTGTTGTATTTATGCCTGGCTGTTCTTTTTTAAAAATGCAACGTAAAAACGCTGTAAAAACGCCGCAAAAACGCCACATCTGGCCTTGCCCTTACTGTAATGCCCTGACTTTCTCTTTGATCTCCTGCACCGACGCCAGAAAACATTGCTGAAACTTAACTAAGATATGAGACTTTTTGGCCCAGAGCCCACTAAGCAGTTCTACTTAATTAGATTTGTAATAATTTAAGTTCAGAAAAGAAACAATTGTAACAATTTAAGATAAGCAAGTCTCTTGGGGAAACTGACACAACTTAAAGGGCAATTTCAGCTTCATTCGAAAAACTGTTTTAACACATAAAACATTGCCCTAAAACTCTCAGAAATAACATAATACTTTTATATTATTCATCATGGGCCAGTCCATATACTGTATAAAGCTGGCCATACACTTAAAGATCTGCTCATTTGGTGAGGTTAATGAACAAAATGATCCCTGCCCCAAATGTAATTCATTTCAGGGGGCCAAGTTAGCATTTTCTATTTGCAAGTGCCATAAAGCAGACCTTGTGACTGCAGAGTGCTAGCCCAGGGGACAGTGGAAGCTGGACCATGTAGTCTGCTGTATGGTAGTCCTCCTGCCTGGCTCCTTCTGCTGCTTTAAGTTTAGTTGTTTGCAGGGGTTGGGTGGGGACTGGGCCCTTCTTAAAAAGGTTGTTCACCTTTGAATTTACTTTTAGTATGGTATAGAGAGTGATATTCTTACACAAATTGCAATTGGCTTTCATTTTTTATTATTTGTTGGGTTATTTGGACTAGGGCCACACAGAGCCAATGCTGAAATATGCAGGCTGATGCCAGCCCCTATTGTGGGCAACAGGGGCATTTCTGCCATTAGGCAAGGTGTGTACCTTGCCTCAGACGGCAGCTACCCAGAAGTTACCAGGGGTGGCAAAAAGCCGCTCATAGTAACTTTAAGAGCCGAATTTCCATTTTTAAAATTGGAAATTTGGCTTTTCTAGGGCAGAGAGCTTAATTTTGCTCTCTGCACTAGCGATGCACCCTCCCCGGACCCCAGTCTGCCATTTTAAGGTAAGTGCGATGGGCAGGGGGGCGGCATTCTGAACACTGCCTCAAGCGGCATTACAGGCTGGAGTGCGCCTGTTGGGCAATAGCTTCCTTCTTCTTTTGAGTCTGTAACCATTGTGTTCACTGTTAACAAACAGTGAATTTTGCCGAAGAAACGCAAGAAATCTGCCAAGAACAAAAGTTCCGGATGCAAAAGAAGAAGAGGGCTACTGCCTGCATAAGGGCTAAAATTGGCCAGTGTATTTCAGTGGGCTTATTTTGACTCATGTGGCCCTAGCCTTAGCTAGGGCCGGATTTCCATCAGTGGTGCCCTGAGGCCGCTTGGTCCTATTGCCTGCCTGTTTGCCTTTGCACGCACACCCCCGCGAGTGCACATACGCATGGACCTGTGTGTCCCCAGTGCACCTTACTATGTGGCTGGGCAGCAATCCGCCCCTAGAATTTTGCTGCACTAGGCCCAGCCCTTTGTGGCCTCACCACAAATCCGTACCTGGCCATAGCTTTTTATTCAGCATCTCTCCAGTTTGCAATTTCAGCAGTCTGGCTACTAGGGTAACAATTTGAATATTTTGCAAATGGCAGTGCACATGCGCGTTGGCGTGGAGGTATCGAAGTGCAAGGCCTGTGCTATATCCCTGTGCATGAGTGGCGTAAAAGACTGAAAAACCGATCGTGGGGAATACGGAACAGCTACTAAGTGCAAACACAGCAGTAATACGTAGCGCTGTAAAGTATGCAGGGAACTCTAAATGGAGTAATGCGCATTAATTGTGTCCAAATTGAGCTGGAATATTAAGCCTGGTAAAAGATATTGCGGATCTTGATTATGCTTCATATAGCAGTACATTACTAATGATTCCCATTGCATAACCGGACCCATTAACTGAACTGATATACACTCTCTTTTTTTGCTAATTGCCATCAATTTGATGTGGAATTGGAACAGATGTTTGAACTTGCTTCATAAAATACTGGAACCACGTTCCTCTTTCCCAGCTATACAATGATTATTATATCGGTTTAAAGCTGGTTTCTATAATGACACAGTGGATTTAGACCGGGCCAATACACACCTCCGTGTGGTTTTTAACAGTAATGAATTTGGACTATATAATGAAATTTCATGCTATTTTTACACAGATGAATTTGATAATTAATTTCCAGATATTATGAATTAATATTCAAAAGTGCACTTTATTCATATAATAGAGACACACAAATGTGCAATATGATATGTTATTTATGAATGTGATCAGTGTGATATATATGAATTATTTTGATGTTATTGTTGGTGTTGATGATGAAATGGGAGATCTCAAAATAATGGGTAATAAGGAATAATTAAAAAAAAATAGAAATTGAAGCAAAATTACCGAGTATGAAATGGAGATACTTTGTTTATAGTTTAAATCTGGTTACAAGGGTCCAAATTAGAAACCATGCAATGTTTTGAATAAGAGACTGGAATATGAATAGAAGATTTGCCAAGACTTAACTATACTACAGTTTTTTTGTGAGGGTCCTCATTTCTGCTTAGTTATGCCACTGGCACTGGCATGTGTATGGCCAGCGGAAGCATTCCCAGGAGCAATTTGGTCTGTCAAACTTTTGTGCAGTCAAACCTGAACAGAAAACTGGGGTTACTGATGTGTATATGGGGGCATCAGACTTGGCCTTTACTTTCACATAGCAATCCATTGGTAAAAATAAAGGTGTTCGGTGCTTCTTCACTTGCTGAAACACTGCAGCAGTGATTAAATTCTGAAGACATGTTTAAAGGGGGAGCAGGGCTGCAAGACAACTACAATCATATCCCGTGCTCTTGGTTTAAAGCAGTCAATCAGTTTTTGACAGGGATAACAAGGTCACGAGGAGGAGTACTGTACAAGCATTTTGAGAATCTGATTACTGACTTTCAGTGGGTTCTGAGGGATGTCCAGCCTTTCCTATTGTCAGTTATATATTGATAGAAAACAATAGCTGTCCAGGTGTAAACAGATCATGGTTTGCTTTGTCTTGTAGATAGCTGATTGACCCTTCAAGCAGGTATGTCAAACTTAATGGCCTTCCAGCTATTTTTAACTTAAAACTGCATGCGTTCCTCTCTTCAAAATATGCAGCATTACATCCCTCCTTGACTATTGTAACCTTCTGCTTCTGCCCTTCAGATTTTTTTCTCCGCCCCCTTCACAACAGTTTATAAATAACTTATTTGCTAGAATCTCCCCACTCACTATAAGGATTACAATGGCACACACAGTCATTTGCCACATTCTGACAGACACATTTTCCCTCTAAAAACACTGTATCATGACATCACACTTGTTAATGGATGAATGGAATTTCATGGAAACTGCTCACACTTTAACCTACTATCAGACACCTGACGTTTTAACCTAGAACTGTTACGTAAAGATAAACTACATTGGCACTGCAGTAGTGCAGTAGTGAGGTGAAGGTAAAAAAAAACTAGACCTGTACCTGACCCTAAACCGCTGTGCGCTCCAATTTATATACCCACACCTGCCTCATCCCGCTAGAAGACTCTAGAAGGTCACGGGCAGCATAAACCCAAGCTTAAGTTCAGCCCGCACCAGCCCGCAAATTTGTGCATCAGTCGAACCAAACCTGCTGGACCCATGGGTTTTTTCTGCGGGTCCCGTGGGCTTCAGGTCGGCCCACACATCACTACCTGCTAAGCTTAGAAATCAATCAATGCTGCCATGTATTGTGAATCTAAATTAATTAATAGCCTTGTATTGTGATTTGTTTATCTCTCTTTCCAATATATGATATTGTGCGTCAATCCCGAAGCTCAGTAAGTGATAGCAGCACAGAGCATGTGCAGTGAATCAGCAGAAAAGAAGATGGGCATCTTTGGAGGCTCAGATATTTTCTGTTAAAGGACTGTGGTTGGCTTGGGGTGGTACAGAACCAGAAAAAAGAAAGAGTTTTTCTTTGCTGAGATTTAGTTTTCCTTTAAATCAAAAGTACTTGGCTACAAGTGTCCTCTTGCTTATCAGCACTTGTAGGTGCTGCTGACATGAGGCCAGTTGAGAAACTTGCCTCAGATGGCAGCAGTCTGCAGGTTACCAGGGACAGCAAAAAGCCAGCCTGGTAACTTAGAGACAAAATTTTCAATTTCGGATCTTCTAGTGTAGAGAGTGCAACTGCTCCCTCTGCACTAGCAATGCGCCCCGAAATGAGCTCGGAAAGGTGAGCAAAGGGCGTGGCATCTGAAAGGCCGCCTCAGGCGGCAAAAATGTCAGAAACGCCCCATGGCACTTGAAAGTTGCAGGGGGCAACCCTCAGGTGCCTATATATTAAAAAGAAAATTACTCCCAAGAAAATAAATATGCTCCTTCCTACCAATGGATACTTAACTACTGTAACCAGCAGCAGAGGAGCAGGGGTGAGGGGGGTACCTGGAGGCAGGGAAGTGATGTGGAGCACTTGCGTAATGCGCATGCTTGGTGGTGGCTGCGCTGGTGTGTCCCAGTGCTGCAGTGTGTCCCACTGTATGTAGTAATTAGTCAGTCTGCTGGAATTCTAAAAAGAAACACTAGCACAGTGGCACGTTGCACATGTTAGCAGCAGTTTACAAAGAGATGCAACTTATAAAAATAGCACAAACAAAGTATATATATATAGGAGAATTAGAAACATGCAGCTATAACTGGCAACAAATGGATTCAGTAGCACACGTTGCATAATCTTGAATTTCGAGCTAAGCAAGTTAAAAGGAATTAGACAATCCTTTGCCATAACATTTGTAAAGCAATGACGCATAGCAGCTGCATTTAGATTTTCAACAGCGCATACGTTCCTGTCCCAGATTAATTGGATTAATCATTTCATCTTTGCCTAATGCTGAGGATTTTGTACATGGACACTCATCTGGCTGCGCAGGAACTGCATCACAACACAAAGGAGGAGAAATAACTGGTTACTGAAACAGGAGTTAAGAGTCGAAGGAATACATCTGATCCTGGCAATCAATTGCAGCCCAGCTTTTCTAAAAAAACTGAAGAAAGTGTACATACTGTAAGTAGCTTTTCTACAGTAACTTTAAGGCATATTTACATAGTAATATATTAAGGGGTGTTGAGAAATACAAAGTAGGGATGAGCAAACTTTTTCTCCAAGTACAGTTTTGTGTCAACATTCATGGGTTTTACCAGTGGCAAAAAGTTGCCCTAATCTTTGTCAGAATTTTGCCTCTGGAAAAAAATGGTCTTTTGTGCCAGAAAAAAAAACCAGGAGAAAGGCGCCCCTTTGCCTTCTACATCAGATTGGAGCCCATCTAAGAAGCTTTCCAGAAATTGTCAAAATGGGCCCTTTTTTCTATGAAGAACAGTTGACGCTGTTCTAACAAGCTAGGGCAATGTATATGCTATTGCACAGCTAAAAATGCCTTAGCTGCAATATAATTTTGCTGTTTCGCAAATTTTCTGCACCGTTAAATGGGCCAGTTTACTTATCACTAATACAAAGCCCTTTAAAGAGCACCCCATTCCTTATTCATCTAAATATCAGAATTGCAATCACCTGAATCCCCCAAGTCTAACATAAAATGTTGTCTAACAACACACACACATTTTCAATGGCTTTAACATTAATTGTAATAATTAACTGCAGCATCTGTCTGCCACCTTCTTTCCTCTGCTTTGATGGCTCTGACTTAATGAAAATAATGAAGCAGAAACTAGATTTTTAAAAAGAGGCACACAAGGCTGACTTCTGCTGCGTTGTTTCAACAGTTAGAAACAGCAGTGCAGAAAGAAAGGTATATAGTTTATTATAACAATGTAGCAGTTCGAGCTGGGCTGTCCTATTTCATTAAGGGATTGTATCAATTGCAAGAACATGTTGCGTCTAAAAAACGGAAACACTCGTGAGTACAATTAGGCAGAATATAATGGAATCAATTAGCAAACACTGGCTGTAATGAGTGGAGACTTAAAGGAAACCTGTCACTTTTTTGCTGACAGTAGGACAGTAATTAAAGAGTTATAAATACTCACATACCAGCATCTTTTTTTTTAATAAATGTAACTAATGCAGTGTTTTCAAAGAGTGCACGAGACTCTACCAGTCCGACTTTCTGAAAGTCGGCACGCAAAGCCTCAAGGGAAAAACTATAAATCTCGTGAGATCTCACCTCCCGCACGGAGGAGAAAGATAAGGCAGCAGGAAACTCCGACAGCGTTTGCCCCTCCCCACTTCCCTTATCACGGCAGTCTCTAGCTGGAACTCGTGTCTGTATTCGGCATGCAGGACAGACTGAAGGGTACTTAGTTTACTTTTGTTAGAGCTCTCTGTTAGTGTCTGTTCACTTTGATTTAATGGTCTGGCTTTTGTGAAATGTGAACAGTACTTTATTTATTTTAGAGACTTGATAAGGCTACGCTATGGAGTGCTCTGTTAGTGACTGTTCACCTTGATTTAATGGTCAGTCTTTTGTGAAACATGTGCCTATGATATGCATTTCTGTGTGTATGTGTGTGTGTGTTAGAGTATCTCTGTGTGTCCCTGAGTCTGTGTTTGAGTGTGTTTCCCTGAGTCTGTGAGTGTGTGCATGTCTGTGTGTCTGTGTCTGAGTGTGTGTGTGTGTGTGTGCCTGAGTCTATGTGTGTGAGTTCTGTTGACCTGCCTTATAGGTGCAACTCCATGAGTAACCAACCCCCCACATGCAGTCACAGGCAAATGAAAATAAGAAAATAAATACATTTTCATTAACTGAACATTCTGCCTTCCACTGGTTTGAGGGATCATCTGATGATTATTTAGAAAAGGCTTGATGAGGCTTGATTCTGCATTATTTCAGGTCTTACACTATATTTGGCTTTGGGAATAAATACCTACATTTCTCCTCTCATTTTCCAGCTGCTCCTAGGGCAGCTCCTAGGGTGCACTGTGGGTGCCATTTGATGCTTATTGAGTTGGACAGCTACCAGTAGTCACTTTAGCTACAATACAAGTGCTACTGTCTCACTTCATAATATACCTGCAGAAAAAAATTACACAACATAACAAAAACATAAGCAATAATTTATGTCTTATTTCTGCTGAGGCATATATTGATCAACCAAAAGAATGCTCTTTAAAGTGGGCATTCTCACCATAGCCCTACATTTTTCTATCACAGAGTATACTCTATGACTAGCCATGCATGAGATTTGGCAGTTTGGCACAACACACAAAACAAAAAAGTATGAAACACTTTTTACATATAGGATATTTTCTAATCTGTTTCGGATATAGACAAAAACAGCTGACTAAGGGGCATGTTTACTAACATTGGAGATAAATATCTGGAGAGATTTCTGGAGATGTTGCCCATAGCAACCAATCAGATCTTTGATTTGTTTTCTAAGTTATAGATGGCTGTTTAAATCTAATTGCTGATTGGTTGCCATGGGCACCATCTCCAGAAATCTCTTCAGATATTTATCTCCAATGTTAGTAAACATATCCCCTAAAGGGTTTAACTAAGGAGGGAAAGCTATATGTTACTCATGTCTCAAGGTGACAGGTACTCTTTAAGTTCATGCTCTCCAAATCACAACAACAGTTTGATCCTGAGAAAAGCAAAAAAAAAATTATATTCAATAACAAAGTATTGTTTCATTTGTACTAAATAAACTTCCAAAAACTGTCAGCTTTATCTCACAGTTTTAATCTTGGGTTTATTGGTGTGAAATTCATTTTTAAATCCAATATTCTGGACAAGGCACCTAAAGCCTTACTTTTAAACTAGTTCTGAAGTATTCTGCTTACTTTTCAACATATTTCCCTGCACCGCCTTGATCCTTGTAATTGTTCCTTTTCACAAGAGTCACCCAAGGTCAAGCTGTACCTTGCTAGGGAGATGAATTGCAAACAAGTGGAGCAGCATCATGTGACTCCACCTTTTCCTTGCTATTTCAATCCTCTCCTGTTGCGGATTTGGAGCCTGCTGTAGTATACAGCAGCTGACAACACACGCAGCTCAGCTCTCTCCTGCACAAGGGGAGGAAGTCTAAGAAACTGCTTATACACATGGGCTTTTCTTATGCCTTTGACATGCAGGTTGTTTGAGCAAATCACATCACATTATCTAATTGACTCCATTATATTCTGCCTGGTTGTATTTATGAGCGTCCAGAGTTGCATTCTACTCCATTCATGTTTAATCATGTTTTTTTTTAGATGTAGCATGCTCCATTTCCTCTTGTGCCTTTAGAAACCAATAGAACAGAGTGGGGGGTCCCCAACCTTTTTTTACTTGTGAGTCACATTCAATGGTTAAAAGAGTTGGAGAGCAACACATGCATGAAAAAAGTCCCTGGGGATGCCAAATAAGGGCTGTGATTGGCTATTTGGTAGCCCTTTTGTAGACTGGCAGCCTACAGGAGGCTCTGTTTGGAAGTACACCTTGTTTTTATGCAACCAACTTGCCTCCAAGCCAATAATTCAAAAATAAACACCTGTTTAAGGCTACTGTGAGCAACATCCAAGGAGCTGTGGAACAACTTGTTGCTTATGAGACACTATCCTACAAAAGCACTCATGAAGTTTAACCCTAAGGGTCACCAAGGGGCAAAGTGCAATAAATCTGTGCAAAATGCTCGCAATTCACCTGGGAAACCCAAATTGCACCTGGAGTGCAGAGTATTGCACCTTTATATCTGCCCACCGGAGAGGCAGCCTATGGGTCGGACTACCATTTGTGAGATTCAGGACACACACGTGAACAAATATATGCAAAAACCACCAGCGATCAATGTGCCCTCTCAGGTGTGCACAAATTTTGAGGCCATCACACACAACAAATTGTCATGTGCACAAAGAATTGTGTGTGGAAACAGAAAATGTTGTATTTTTTCTGATCTGAGCACACAATGTTTTAAAAATGCGCACACAAGTTTAAAATGTGCACAAAAAATAATTTATTTTTGCACATAGCCAAGAAAGAATTAGAGGGAACATTGCCAGCAATACATAAAGCACTTTACATTTGAATGTAGCTCATATGTAAAAACCGGGTGTCGACCCTTCCTTATACCACCCAAACACATCACCATAAGCTGCACAGCTACCATATAGAAATAAGGGTAGAAACTCCCAAAAATCATCTTGACCACAGTTCTCACTTAGAAGATGAAATTACAGTAATTAATTGTGAATGTTACAAAATGTCACATTGCGACACATTGTTCTTTTCTTTTAAGGTGATACTAACATCCAGATAATAAGCTCATATTTATCATTGTTGTGCAAAACTGGCTATATGTTGTGTTCATTACCAGATCTCCCAGCATTCCCCTGTATTAGAGAAGACAAGGACCCTGTGACGTTCTTCCCTCATACAGACAGTTTGGGTTGAAGATCCCTCTGTATAGTGAGAGGTTAATGGTACAGAGATACATTGCTAACAGCCAAATAAATTTCCACTGTGCTTTTATGTGAACCATATTCATTGTTTTCAGTAAATCAGTGCCAAGAATCCCATTACAAAAATCCCAAACAAAAGCATTGACTCGAAGCCATCACGATAACATGTTCTCTCTACTGTTAATGCCGAGCTTCTGTGTTACTCAGGCCTTGCTGCTTATCTCATTAGTCTTTAAATCAATTAACTTAATTATTACAGGGACATTAAAGTGAAACAAACACTTGGAATTGTATATAATTTGTATAGTTTATAGGACCAGTGGCCTTATTATTATTATTAATCTTTTTAAAACTTTTAATAGTAGCATTATTTCATTTATTTAATACTGTATTGGAAGCCAGAAAGTTCTTTGTGTCTCATGGACATCTGAAAGTGCTATTATACACACTGTTTGCTGCTATTAGTTCTGTATTTGTACATAAAAAAAGCAAAACACTACATACATGGATAGCTCTAGCTACCAAATATCCATTAGTTTAAAAACTGCGGTATAGTTCACGCACAGAAATTATAAGGTAGTAATTTTTTAACACCTTATAAAAGGGGAAATCCAGCCAAAATGAAAGAAAAATATAATTCTAAGGAAGTTTTCAATATACTGTACAGTAAATCAAAATTTCAGCTGATTTTAAAGTTACAAGGTAAGGGATCCGTTATCAGGAAACCTGTAATCCAGAAAACTCAGAATCGTCGAAAGTCGAATCCCATAGACTCCATTTTGTACAAATAATTAAAATTTGTTAAAATGGCCTTTTATCTCTGTAATAATAAAACAATACTTTGTACTTGATCCCAGCTGAGATAAAATTAATCCTTACTGAAGGCAAAACAAGCCTATTTGGCTTATTCAATCTTTGAATGTATGAAGATCCAAATTACAGAAATATCTGTTACCTGGAAAACCCCAGGTCCTGGGCATTCTGGACAACAGGTGCCATACCTGTAATTGTAAATGAAAGCAGTATTTGCCCCTGTGTGTTCTGAAACAATATTAGCAGGTCGGTTCTCAACAAGCTGGTTTTTGCTTCCTTGTTTCAGAAAATATAAACAGCCAGACAGATACTGCTTTAAATTAGCAATTGCACTTACGAATAACTTAAACATTATTTTAAATGTTTATTGTATTTTAAGAAAATTTGCTAAGAAATGCATTTTGTTACTTTCCTTTTAAAAGGTGACATGTATAAATAATTTCAATGGCATACTGTTTGTGGTCCCTCTTATTTTATGTAGGTAGCATTAATATTTTAAAATAACATAGGCAAAGATTAAAGTGCCAATGGGTAAAATAAAATAATAATTAAAAATATTTGTGAGTTCTTATAGGTTTCCCTGTCTCCTGTTGTAGTCTGCCTTCCCTATGCTCCGTTTGCACCACTGCAAATGGGTAGGCCCACCACCAGTTTTCATAGTATGGGCATCATGTATGGGCTTCTCCTGTAGGTGTACTCCCTGGCCCAGAAACAAAACCAGTCCCACAGAGGCCCTCAGTGGTTGCCATCAAAAATGGGCTTCACCTGATTTAACCATGATGCCTGAAAGCAAAATCCTTGCCAGCTTGGCTCCCAGTAGTTGCCCTCACACAGTTCCAGGGCCTGCTAACCACCACATAGGACCAGCATTACCACCACTCTTGCCGGATTCTCAGTTTTAGTACTGACTTGCTAACCCTAGATTAGGGAGGAAGTATGGGAGAAAGATCACATATTAATTACAGTATGATGGCATGTTACCCACATAGCCCTTATGGGGCTTCTTCTAAATTCACTGCACTCACACTGCCTCTTATTTGCTACCCAAACAGATCTTTAGACATGCTGTGATGAGCATAAATTTTCGGCAAGTTTTGCAGCAAAATTACACCCATAGACTTTAATGGGTTTTTGTTGTGCGTCAAAATTGTCTCGGAATTGTCGAGCATAGACTTCAATGTGTTCGCAAGTTTTCTCTGTCTATGCTGTCATATGAAGAAACCAGCTATTTTAGAGGGATAGGTGGTATTTGACCATTAACGGTCAATTAAAATATCTTTTGGGCTAGATTCAAATCTGTTTTATTTTTTTATCAAGTAAAATCTTATATTTTTAAAGGAGAACTGAACCCTAAAAATGAATATGGCTAAAAAATAACATTATATACGGAAATTGTTGCACCAGCCTAAAGTTTCAGCTTGTCAATAGCAGCAATGATCCAGGACTTCAAACTTGTCACAGGGGGTCAACAACTTGGAAAGTGTCTGCGACGCTCTGAGCAACTGTTGAGAAGCTAAGCTTAGGGGTCATCGCAAATTGTCAATCGGAAAATGAGGTTGGCCTGTAATATAAACTGATGCTATAAGGCTGATTATTAAGTTCTGATGCTATGTACTGTATATGTTGAGTCGATCCCTAAACTCAGTAAGTGACAGCAGCACAGAGCATGTGCAGCAAATCAGCAGAAAAAGGAAGATGAGGAGCTACTGGGGCATCTTTGGAGACACACATCTTTACTGCTAAAGTACTATGGTTGCCTTGGGCTGGTACAGAAGCCAAAAACATAATATACAACATTTCTAGCTACTTCTTTAGTTCTCCTTTAAAGTAACTGCTTCTCAGACAATATGAAGCATTGCCATTTTTCCCCTTTAAAGAAGGTTATAGTATTTTTTTGTTTATTGTAATTATAAATATTTACTACTTAGTCCTATATAAAGCATATAAATAAATAATAAGAAGATTGGTAATGGAAAGCCTGTGTTCTCTGCCAGAATCATAAAAATTACTTGGAGTGGTATTAACAAGCACAGAAATGGGGGGGGGGGGGGGGAGCTGCTGTGATCAGTGTGTTATATATTGTGGGGACCAATATGTCATGAAATGTTGGGGCCACTGTGAAATGAAATGCAGCATGTTACTGCCAAGTTAATTGTCTTACAAGTGGCAGGGATAACATAGATGGTATATGCTACATACATAACATCTCTCTGACATTTTTTGAACTACTTGAAAAACTTAGAGTCTGCCTAAATTTAAAGCATTGATGGGGTGGGGGTGGCGGGAGTTGAGAAAGAAAAAGTTTGACAACCTCTGCTGTAAAGTAAGTACAGTGACTGCATATATACAAAATAAAACAGTGGCCATATACTGAGCCACAGGCTAAATATTGATTTGTTAGGTTGTATAAATTGCACATTATGCAGTTTGATAATGTGTGCAAAAAAAAAACAAGAACTGGAATAAAACCATGCATAAAGTCTTAGGGGCACATTTACTAAAAGTGCCCATACATGGAGAGATCCGCTCGTTTGGCAATGTCGCCAAACGAGCGGATCTCCCTCCAATGTGCTCAAGGTGGGCAATATCGGGCTGATCCGATTGTGGGCCCTAGGGCCCAACGATCGGATCCTATCGAACGCAAACGGGCGGACAGATCGCGGGACCGCATCAACGAACAGATCCGCGGGCCGACAGGAACAGGCCGTGATCCGATGGGATTTTTAATCCCATTCGATCGAGATCTGGCCGACTTTCGGCCAGATCACGTCAGGGGAAGCCCGTCGGGGGCCCCCATACACGGGCCAATAAGCTGCCGACTCGGTCTGTCGGCAGCTTTTATCGGCCCGTGTATGGCCACCTTTAGGGTCGAAGTGAATTTTCGAATTCAAAAACTTCGAATTTTGAAGTAATTTTTGGGTACTTCGACCATCGAATAGGCCAAAATTAGATTTGAATTGAAAAAACTTTGAATATTCGAAGAACTGTCTCTTTAAAAAACACTTTGCCATCTTAAACCTACCGAATTGCTATTTTAGCCTATGGGGACCTCCTAGAACCTATAGTCAGTATTTGGCTAAGTTTTTAGAAGTCAAAGTTTTTTTTTGGAAAATCGCTTGATCGAACAAATCGTTCGAAATGTTCGATTCGAACTATTTGAATTTGATTGAAAACGGCTAAATTAACTCAAAAGAAAAACTTTGACTATCGAATTTCTACATACTCGATGGTCGCATTTCGAAGTTTTACCACTTCGAAATTCAACCCTTGGTAAATGTGCCCCTTAATGTTATTTATAAAAAGATTTTAAGTGGCTTTAGCCTTTTTACATAAGTGTTTTCAAGAGCAAACCTTTGTTTGGAGACGTAAAATGTGTGCCCTAAAACAAGTCATTTACAGTAGCTGTAGTGGCATAAGCTTATAGTGATGTTTTAAATAAATATTGAAATAATTGAATGAATAGGCAAACTATGGAACGACTACAGAATTAGTTACACATTTATTTGAGTTGAGTAACTTATTAACTCATCGGCATATTGGGACGTTATATGAAAATGAATACTGGATAAACAGTTTGGACGGAACAATTTTATTAACTAGAAAATCACTTAAGCTGAAATAAACATTCCATAATTGCATTTTAAACAGGCTTGACAATCGTTCTAGCTGTATCGGACACGGTGGTGATACGCAGAGTGTTTGTTAAAGGGATTCTGTCATTTTTATGGTGTTGTTTTTTATTTCTAAATTACAGTTTTCATTACAAATAATGCACTCTACCATTTTATTCTTGAACTACTTAGTGTATTTTGTTAGCTGTAATGTTGGTGTGTAGGCAGCAATCCTGTGCTTTCAGAAAGAGCTAGCTCTTCAGATAAGCTTTCAGATAAGCTATAGTTTCTCTTACTCAATGTAACAGGATGAGTTGCTGTGGGACTTTTTACTGCTGAGTGCTCTTATCAGGGAGCTGTTCGCACTGATTTTATGTCAGTGAGCTGTTATTTGATTAGTTTTGTTCTGTTCATAGGCTGCAGTGCAGAAGTAAAGAGTGAAGTTAATGAGAACACAAGTTACATGGCTGAGGGCACTAGGGAGATTGACAACATATTTACACCCATCTCCGATTTCAAACTGTGGAGGATTCTGCTGGAGCAGCACTATTAACTGATGGTTTTCCTATGACAGAATCCCTCTAAGGAGACACTGACGCTCTTTCCAATGCACTAGTAGCTTATTGCCTCATGGGGTGAAGGAAGAGGCATGCTCCAAGTTTTATACAGCATTTTTGAATAGAATAAAATAGGCAACTCCTATATTGAGTCGTATGTGTATAATATTCATTTGGTTGCATGGGATAGAACTGTCTGCAGGAATGAACACTTTGATCACGGCAGTTCTCACTCAGCAGACCCCAGCAATAAAAAGCTCCCATGTATCATAACACTTAAGATATATACAGTATGTACTGGCTACAACTTATGCGTGCAGCTGCTAATTGAGTGATAAGCCAGAAAGCAGAATACCCAAAGGAAAATACAAATAGCTCCATTTACAATTACAGGAAGATACAGTCTGAAGGCAGAAATAATGTAGCTGTTGCTAAATTGTAGCCTAAATCCTTTACGTTTGCCAGTATTACAGAAATCGTGTTTCCAGGCAGATAATTAACACACACAAAGTGCCTCTTGTTTTTATTCACAAGGTACAAGTTTGTTTTAAGACACATGTGATGGATGGTGTGGCTGACAAGGTAAATGACGTCAGCATTTTGCTACAGGCTGTTTTGTATGCTAGTCAGCTCTGCTATGATACAGTAGGTGACACACTGGGAAAAACTTTGGTTGGAGAAGTACTGACATTTCTATAATACCTGCATGCTTAGAAAGTTTGGTAAATGAGTGCAGCTTGTCAGCAATATAAAATGTACATGTATTACACAGCAATGTTCCTGCATAGTAAAGCTTTAGCGTGGCTTTATGAACCCAATGCAATTCACAATGTATTGTTTTCTCCCAGAATCCAAGCTTTAAAGTGGGCACCTGCTACAGCAGTGATCCCCAACCAGTAGCTCGGGAGCAACATGTTGCTCCCCAGCCCCTTGAATGTTGCTCTCAGTGGCCTCAAAGCAGGCGTTTATTTTTCAATTCCTGGCTTGGATGCAAGTTTTGGTTGCATAAAAACCATATGTACTGCAAAACAGAACCTCTTGTAGGCTGACAATCCACATAGGGACTACCAATAGCCAATCACATGCCTTATTTGGCACCACCCAGGAACATTTTCATGCTTGTGTTGCTCCCCAACTATTTTTACATCTGAATGTTGCTCACGGGTGAAAAAGGTTGGGGATCCCTGTGCTACAGGCTTGTTCATTTTTACTACAATGCTGCTCAGAGATGCAGAAATGACAGAAATAAAACCATGAACACCATTGGCTAATGTCTAGCATGCATTTTTGGTAAAAATCGGCCCCACGTGCACGTTAACAGGCAGATGCCATGATTTGCCACCCCTTTTTGTGCTGCTGGAAAACAGGATGGCTGCCTGGCTGGTAGTGGATTGACATTTATATACTGAGGAGAACACATGTGGCATAAACCATATTAAGCATCAAGCTATTTATGTAAAGTCTGCAATTTCATTGTTTTATATGTGTCAGAAATTTGCACAAATAATGCTTGATTAAAAATTAATTTGTAAAATAAAAGATGATGCTGTCAGCAGTGCATTTGTAGATACCTAGACACTGCCCTAATTACATCTATCCCTGCACACCACCTATCCTATCTGATTGGCCTCAGCTCCATTGCTTTTGGGGGGCTTTAAAAATTTTATTATATACAGGGGCAACCTTCCTAAGCTGATGCCGTAGGCATAGACCCTCGGGTACATATATAAAAAAATACAGTCCAGCCCTTTAAAAACAAGTTGCTTTATGGCTACAGCATATACGTTTTCCATATGATAATATGAACATTACTTGAATACAGTATATCAAATTATTTCAACCAAGAGTTTTGTTTGATTTCTCCAGTATGGAATTTCAGCAGCAAACTAGGGTCCTAGCAACTAGGTAATAGTTTTATTGAGATGCTGGAATATTAACTGAAAAAGAAAAAATAACAATAAAATTATAGCCTTAAAGAGCATTTTTTGACACATCTCTTAAGCTGGCCATAGAATGGTAAATTTAAGATATAAACTCAGACGGTGTTGGCAGCTTATCATGCATGGGCTCTACTCTACAGGCATCTGTTTGAGATGTTTGAAAATCCTATCATGGTATGGACTGCAAGGGACCTCCTCGGTAGCCTGTGTTGACCTCCGTTATGATCCAATTTTCAGCCTGAGAGCAATACGAGTATCTCACCTCAATATGTCCCAGCATATAGGGTTTTTTTATTTATAAACTCACTTTACATTAAATATTCAACATATTCTAAACAATTTATTGATCATGAAAAAAAATCAAATCACAAAAAAACCCACCCACATCCCAACAGCCCGCAGAGTCCATCATACATTCTTTCATATTCTGATCTGTATCGATTCTCCCAGGCTACAGAAAGCTGCACCTCCAGCCTCGTCTCAGCATATAGGAGGCCATATGGGGCAAAGATCTGCTCGTTTGGTGACCTCACCAAACAAACGGATCCTTAGGCGCATGGCTACCTTTAGTTAAATGATAGTGGACTAAAATACCTACCCATTACAGCAAAAATATTGTTGTCCCCCACAGATGTCTTGAATTAAAATGATTACTCTTTGCCCAGTGATGGATAACTATTATGAAAGGTGAAATGAGACCATTTAAATATGATCTGGCTGATCATATTTGTATTGTAACTTATGACTTAAATGTATTGCTCTTTAACTTGTTTAATGGACTCTGAAGATTGCTGCCTGCCTTACCTTTGGCCTGTTAAATTGATCTTGTAATCACTATCCCCGTCCTCTTGACAACTGCTTGCCCATACACAACCAGCCTTCAAGCACGGATTCTCCTTGCACGTCCCTCCCAGACATTTAGCACAACTAGAACATTCATAAAATAGGAAAAAGCCCAAGCAGATACCTCTGCAAAGTGTGTTTATTTACAAAACATATTTCAGGTGTCAAGCCCTTTATCACACTTGATAAATGGCTTGACACCGAAACATGCTGTGTAAACAAATGCACTTTGCAGAGATATCTGCTTGGGATTTTTTCTATGAATGTTCTAGTTATCCCTTATTCTTGAAATCAAGAGAGCAAAGATCATTACCAATCTTGATGGAGTGCTTGAAGTCATATTCACATCCATCATGAATGAAGCATTACTTTAAACAATTATAATAGTGGTGATGTGTCCTTTTGGCCAATAAGTGCATCTCCTGTTTTTCAGAACTTTATTAATTATGTTCTTTGAAGCCTCCTCCATTTATATTTCATTACCAGACTGGATGATATCCTGGTTTACTCAACCCCAGAAGAGGATGACTTTAGTCATGTATAACAGAAAATCATCTGTACACCTGAAAAGTGTTCCTTTAATTAGTCCAAAATATATGTTCCTGGAATCATGATCTCCACTGAAGGCTCTGATGTAAATTCCTTCACCATTAGAGATACTGTACATTGTACAGATAATAAAATTAATTAGAGTGGGTTGTAAATAGTCCAGGGGTCTGGATTCAGTAAGGTCAAATGACTGTGTGACCTGAAATCTGACCCCTGGATCGAACTGGGGGCACGAGGCCCAATCCCCCTTGCCCGCCGACGTGTGCCATTCCGCCATTGCGCATTAGTGCGTACTGAGGGTTTCTTCGCGATTGCGCATGCACTTTTTTTTTGCCGCGACCTGCAGATTTTTGCAGGGAGAAGGAGGGAGAAGGTCTGGGACGGCAGGGCCCAGTCCGACCCTAAATTAAGGCCCTGTCTTAATGTGCTAAATAACTCTATACATTTGAATTCATAGATTTTCCGTTCCCGTTCAGTTTTAAAGTTCGAATTAGAATTAAGACCTTCATATCTTGAAGAATGTGATTTTGCCTGCAGAAGTGTTGCCCCATTGGTGTATCACATGATTTGGTCTTGATCTTATGTCTGTAATGGTTCATCCTTGTGCGTAATTTTAGTCCTGTTTAGCCAATATATATGCCTCCTGTAGAGCACCTAGTACATGTAATCATGTATACCACATTGGATGAAGCACACGAATAATAGTCCCGAATGGTGCAGACTTTTTGTGTATTTGGTATAACAACTTAACAGGATGTATTTGCAGTTTTCACATCTGTTGCTGTTGCAGGGAAATGTACCTACTTTAGTTGTAAGGAAGAGCACTTCTGACAATCATTTTCTCAGGATTAGGTGCTTGTCTATAAAACAAGAGAGGTAGTTCTGGAATATTTCTTTTAGTCTGGTATCTGCATGCATTAAGAGCCAGACGTGGGTACGGACCTGGGCCGGCGGGGCCCACAAGAGCCGGGGGTCTACTGGGTTTTTTCCTGGTGCCCCACTGGCCCAGGTTGCAGGCCTCTGGCTACTTTTCTACTAATGTTCAATTGTGGATTGTAGGTAACTACAATAGGTACTGTTGTTTTTTGTCTTTTCTTTGTTTTCCAAAAGTGTGTCTCTAGGTTTTTGAGTTGCTCTGCAGATTTGATCATCAATAACTTGTGGATGGTATCCCTGATTAACAAAAGTTTTCCGTAAGGAACGGAGATGTTTATTTCTGTCATCCTGGAAATTCATACACACGGGTTTTTACACCAAAATCTGCTTTGTGTGCCTGCAGTGGTTCTGGGTGCAGTTGAAGAAGGCTGATGCCAACATAGGGGCTGATTCTCAACAAGCTGAAAATCAGCCTGATGTGGCATTAGCCTAAGCCAGATATATTTGTTGGCCACCCGTGTTTCTGTTTGCTCAGTCTATGCCAAGCGAGAACTCCTTATGCCTTGACATGTGGCTTACCTCAACTACTTTTCATTCCTAAATGAACATAGACTGATATTTCTCTGGACTTTATTAATGCTTCAAGCCATGTTAATCTTGTGCCTGCATGGTTTTCCTTCATATGTCTCAGAACATGGAGCACAATTTCTTTCCAAGTTCTGGAGGGCCATATGATAATTTATTGGGAGTTCAACTAAACGTTTTCCCTGGGAACCATAAACAGAGCAATAGACATACAGAGAGAACCAATCCATTTTTTAAGCAGTTTCTTTGTTGTTTCAGTTTCCCTAATCAGGATAACTGAGCCTAAACGCCTTCCAAATGTGACCTAAATTATACTTCTTTATAATTTGTGTCAACAGCTGCCTTACCTTTTACTTCTTTTACAGTCGATGCTCTGCAGCCAAACCTTAGTATATTAATCAAATTGGTGGTAACTTTTTCATGATGAAGGAACTCCATTGTGAGGTAATTTATATTCTGGTTATCAAGGCTAATTCTGTTCTACACGCCATCAGGCAGACCCCATGCTCAAGCCAATAGGCTGTTAACTAGAGGGGCAAAGACATCAGTTGAAATGGTATTATACAATTTTTTTGACCTTTTCAAAATGTCCTGCTAGGAGTATGTCTTTATCCAGGATTCTTTTAAATAAGATTGTTCTTAAATCTTTGGTTCTTAAACTTTAGAATTGGCTCATTCTTATAAACTGTCTAATCATCCAGATGTCTGAAAGAGTTTGCACTTGGCACAGCTATAATTGCTGGATTTCTTTGTCTCAAGATATATCTGAATTTGTCTTGTATTTAACTCTTTTTGTTTCTTCTCGGGCCTCTTCCTGGTTGTTCCTAATCGGATATCCCCCTGGAATTAATTGTTGCGATTCCTAAGCCTGGGTGCATCTGAAACTCAGAGATCAATATATTTCAGTGATGAAGCATTTCATTCCTCTCAATTGAATCTTTTATCTTTTCTACTGAACACTACCCAAATATTCCCAAAATAAATATATTTTGTTTGCATGCAAGTTGTTTTTGCATTGTTTCTGACCATGGAGTACAATAAATTTCCAAGTTTTGGAGAGGCCAAGTTTATGGGGAAAAATACAATTCTCCTCAGCCTATCATGCTCAGAGTAACTGGCTCATGGATACAGTACAACAAAAAACTCCAATAATATATTCATTGTTTATTTCCAAGAAACAAAAAATTGGGTGGAACTCTTTCCGTGAACTGAGTCTGGCTGAAATAGGTCACCACAAGTTGTCACTTCTCTTGTCTACAGACTTCAATCCACTTTTTTTTCTTCTGACTCCTTTAAAGTAGAACTAGCACCTGCTGCTAAATTTTTAGTTCAAAATTTCAATTGTTTTTGGGCCAATGTACAGATCTTTGTACAAGGCTGTCACAAATCTGCTGATGAACATGGTCATTGCACTGGACTGATCCCATTTACTTTATGACAATTGCCCATACGGGTGGCTGAACTCACGTGTGAGACAGGTGTTGCTCAGAAACACAGCACTGCATTTCCAAATGCCATGAAAGTATAGGAGGGCAAATTTGATTGCTGTGCCACCCCAATCACAGAGCTACTAAATGCCACATGTGCCATTGCCCATATGATGGGAGGGCTGTCAGCCTGAAAGTACCAGGGCAGAGGTTGGTGGAGTGTTCTTCTGAATAGAAACAATTTTGCAAGGAAAAAAACCCCAAAAACGTTGATGCTCATCTGCTCACATAATGCCAACTCACTTTAGTGAAGAAATATCCAGTAAGGCACAATTAGCCAGATGTGCGGAGTCCACTCCATAAAATAAACCCTAAAGCAGACCCTGTGAATTTAGGGGGCTTGGGCAAAAAGGCAGCTTAGATCTGGCCTTTGAGTCTGTATGGTTCCACCTTGCCCCCTTATTTCTTGCTGCATATAAGTGAATTCGCATTGGAGTTGGCAAGTAGGGGGTTGTATACAAGTCATCCTTGGTGGAGGAGGCTTCAGCTATAAAACATTATACTATTGCTTTTTGGGGCCCCTTACATTCTGAAAGAATTTTTTCATAAACATTCAATGATATGTATTGATTGGTACCCCATGGGCACTTCCTATACCTTCTGGGCCCCCCTATACCTTCTTCACTGGGGACAAGTGGGGGCGGTGTGTAGGTCATCTCTGGTGGAGGAGGCTCTGGTTAACGCTACTGCTTTTCGGGCTCCCCTTAAACTCTGCAAATAAGACCTTTTTCATAAAATGACATGTATTGGTTGGTAGGTACTCCATGAGTCCTTATATCTTCTGAGCACCCCCTATACCTTCTGAGCCCCCCTATCTCTTCTGAGCTGGGGAGCTGGCAAGTGGGGGCTGTGTGCAGGTCATCTCTAGTGGAGGAGGCTCTAGCAAAGGCTACTGCTTTTCGGGTCCCCTTAAACTCTGCAAATAAGACATTTTTCATAAAACAAGTGACATGTATTGGTTGGTACACCATAGGCACTTCCAATACCTTTTACCCCCCCCCTCCAGTGTCGGACTAGAATGCCAGGGGCCCACCAGAAAATCTTTGCTGAAGGCCCACTTTCCAAACTATTATACCTCTTCTCCTCACTCAACCTCTTTATTCTCCTAGTCTTGTTTCTCTAAATACTATTCTTCTATTACTAAGCCTCATTGTTCCCATAAAGAAATAGGGAATGACCATGAAATAGGCCAAATAGTTAGAAGCAAGGGGCCCACTGACACCTGGGCCCATCTGGCGTTTTCCTGGAATCCCAATGGGCCAGTCCAACACTGCACCTCCCAGGCCTGGACTGGCAAACTGTTGGTTCTGGCAAATGCCAGAAGGGCTGCTATAAGGTGCCATAGAAAGTCACTATTTAGTGGGCTAGTGGGGGCTGATTGGGCCTCTGTTTACCTGAAATGCCAGGGCCTATTTTAATTCTCAGTCCAACACTGGACCCCCCTATACCTTCTGGGTCTCCTTATACCTGCCATTGAAAGCAGCCGCTGTTGTTGCTCTCTCTATAATTTATCCAGCCTCCTTCCATACGTGTGGCAAGACTTCATAGTTCGACAGCTCTGCCAATATCCGCGAGTCCAGATGAAGCAGCAGGTATAGGTGTTAGCGGTGATGCGTGCGGCTGCGGCAGCAGAAATGATCTCCCAGTACCTAGATTTAAATCTCCCTCCCCAGCTGGGACCCGCCCACTTCACTTCTCGGCGCCTCTCATTCGCTGCCCGCAGCCAATTTGCATTGACGTCAGTAAAGGCTGGAGGTCAAGCTCTGCTCTCGCTTTATTGGATGTGCCTCTGTCAAAGCGGCGCTGAAGAATTAGAAGGGTGAAAAAAATCTGGCGCGGGAGGGAGGGCAGAGACGTGGGAAGAGAGGAAAGGTGCATTGGGAGAGGGGAAGCCTGGGCTCGGAGCTGCGGCAACACTGCGGGCTGGAAGGGAAAGGAGAGCCGGGCTGCGCATACAATCACTGCATTCAATCACCAGCTCGCCATATTCATTGGTAGGGGAGCTCCGGTGTGACTCAGGCATCGGTGTCCCTCGGTTCCCGGGCAAGCGGCTCCCACCCGGCGGCGGCACATGTTTTCCGTGTAATCCCGGGTATGGGGTCGGCAGCTCGGCTATGTGCCCCCTGTTAAAGCTTCAGCTTTTTCCCTGCGATCTTCTAGGGCTCGGGGAGGGGGAATCTTCCTGTTGCCAAGAGGAGCGGGTGTGCGAATGTAAATAAGCCTCTTCCTCCTCCTCCTCCGCTGCTGCTGCTGGATGATAATGATGGTGATGAGGAGGAGTCACAGGGTCCCTACGAACACTTTGTAGCTCCGGAGGGGGGACACTGTGCAAGATCTGTGCCTGTATTGCGCCCTCCTCTATTCACGTGCCAAGCCCCCCATCTCCGGCATTTGGAAGGATCCCATGAAACCCCCGATCTGCCACTTGTGGCCGGGGAAGGCTGAGCGCTGACTGCACAGGGCGTGGAAGGGAAGCCAAACAGCTCGCTGCATCCTCTGCCTTCCTATGCGATTAGAAGCAGCAGCAGCCTTTCCCAGCAGTCGATGTTGCCATGCTGATGGTGCGCGGAGTCGATCGCACGAGGCAGTCGGTAAGGAGGGGAGCGATTCCGATGCCCCAGTTATCTGGGAGCTAATGCAGAAGGAGCCCATCATCCTCTGAAGGAACACCTTTCCATTTTCTCCCCCAGGATCTCTTCCCATATTTCTGGTGGCAGAATGCGAGCATGACATGCCGGAGAGTGACAGGGAATCGCCGCCTGCACGACACAACTCGTCCCCATTAGGAGGAGACTGAAGCTCCAGCAGCAGCAGCACCGCGTCTGGGGAATTGGCATAAGCATGGGCTGTGCTCCGAGCATCCACATCTCTGACAGCAGGGTGGTGTATCACAGCGGCAAAGACTCCGACGATTCCAACTCCCCGCACCAGACCAACACACTGGCTCAGCAAGGCAACTCCGTGTCTGGATTATTCATTAAATCCTCTCACACATCCACTTATAAGGTGAGGGCTAATTCCTGTAGGAAAGGCACGAGGCAGGAGAACAGCTCGAACATGGAGGCAGAGATAAACAGCAGCACATCCACCAATGTAAAGGTAACACAGCCATTTAAACACCAGTACTGGCTGCACCGAGGGCCATCCCTCTCCCCCAAAAGGCTGATTATTTGCTTATTGCATTCCATAATAACTCACATCACACACACATACACTCCTGTACCAGTGATTGTATTTTGCAGTCACTCTGCTCCTCCAGCTGTTGTTGTGCCTCTCTCTTAGCTTGGAGTCAGTGACAGAACTATCGAAAATGCAGACCCTGTGGCTGCTGGGGGGGAGGTACAGTGGGGTATTGGCATTTTCAGTAAAATGTCTTGATCTCAAAGCCCCTAAAATGATTTTGCTGCGGGGCCCATTCAACTTTCAGTTACGCCAATCTTGGAGATGTAGTTCGGCGGCAGCTGGAGGACCGACAATTGGGTGTACAGTTATCCTTTGTTGATCAATATATTTATGACAGAGATATATAAATCAATGTCTGGTTGCCTCTAATTGTTATTTTTTTTTTTTTTTTTAAATCATGTGACTCTCCCACTGTTGATGATCTACAGTGACTAACTAGCACCTTAAGTATTAGTGGTAGACAGAACTTCAAATAATTCAGGACATTGCTCCCTGTGCTGGGGGAACACTTTTTATTTACACTCTCCATGCCAACTTCCTGAGCAGAACTTCATCAGACTGCTGTTAGGGAAGTTCTTGCAGACTGCTTGGTGCAAGGGAAGTTTCTTCCCCAGCCTACTCTGAATGATCACATACAGGCTCGGACTGGCAATCTGTGAATTCTGGCAAATGCTAGAGGGGCTGCTATAAGGTGCCATAGAAAGTCAGTATCTAGTGGGCTGGTCGGGACTGTTTGGGCCTCTGTTTGGGCTGATTGGACCTGTGTACCTGAAATGTCAAAGCCTATTTTAATTCAGTTCGGACCTGATTGCATACGTGTACCCTGTTTACCTACATCTTTCTAAAAGATATGGCAGTGACACAATTTATAGAGCCCCCCTTCCCCACCCCCCCAAAAAATAGTGTGTGTTTGTGTGTAACCTTCTGTACTACTTATTTGTAGCTACAGTTATTTATCTTGCACTTTCTCTTGAACAGCTAGATATTGTTTGCCATTGGGGTGTTTTCATTAATAAAGAACAGGGTTGCCAATAAGAACATTTAGGCATACCGTACAGGTATGAGAGTTTTTGCAAGAGAGCAGGGCCTACCTCTTTCTCTCCCTGACTCAAAGGCATGTCAGAGTTTTTATATGGCTGATATCTGTGTCAATGTTAAACGTCAGCAGGCAAATATTAATGTTTGTATAGGTAGTTTTTGGCACTGGCTGCTAATTGCTGAATGAAATATTTAACGTTGGAAAGAACAGCTTCTTGTTTAAAGCTGTCAGCCTGTTAGATGGATAGGAAACCAGGGAATTGGCAACATATACTGGCTTCAGACTGTCTTTCATACTGGATAGAAAGTGCGCTACAGATATTAAATGATTATGAATAGTGCTCCGAAAATTACCGTTCAGCAACGATAAAGCAAAGTATCTGTCCTTCACTGGGATTTCAGAAGAATGAGTGCAGTTTTTCAACATTCTTGTCCACATTTGGTGGTCTTTAAAGGGAAAATGAATGCTGTATATAAAAATGTTATTATGAATTTGTTTGTTTTTTCTTTGAATGAACAGCAGTATGAAAGGGCACAGTTTCCATTGCACAAATGAGCCCTCCTTTTGCATATTTGTGTTCATTTTTGTTCATGCCACATTGCTCTCCTAGCCTAGCTGTGTTAATTATAAATATGGGTGCCTATTTATTAGACCAATACAGAGTGTAATGCAGCTGCTGCATTTCTTTGCAAAATTACTTTTTAGTTTTTGGGCACGTTTCTAAATTTTATGCATGACTCGGGGAGATTACAAAGTTTCAAACTATCTGCTTTGAAGCAGTCAGTAGTTTTTACGCTCAGAAGCCTGTGCTTCATTTATGGCCTTAGGTCTTTTAGGATCCAGACAAGAGGGGCAGGTATGTCCAGTCCTGGTCAGAAGCTGGGCCTGCCAGGTAAAGCCGGCATGGCTAGTAAAGGAATATAGCTTCAACCACAAAATAATGGTTTATGACACAGCAAGCTTTTTGGTTCCCTCTAAGTGCCAGTTTGACCATTTTCATTGCTTGCAGACAATTCTATTATTCTATGTTTTGCTACTTTTTTTGAGAAACAATTAGCACATGTGCCATTCATTCTAAGAATGTGCCTAACTGTAGCTGCTTATACATGTTAAAGCTGGTTACATACATCAGTTTGTCCATGGACCCTGGTAGTTTTTTAATGACCATAGGCCTATTTTGGTGCTAAAATAACCGTCACACTGGTGTTGAAAGTATAAAACTAGGTTAGTCTAGGATATAAATGTAGGGGGAAATCAGCCTACAATAAATGGGATGGGGGTGCTATCTGATTAGCCATGTACATTAAAAAGCATTCCTTATGTGCTCAGCTGAAGTGCATACAAGGCCTTCTGTTCTAGTACATATTAGGCTGTCATACTAGGCCTTCTGATTATACAGCAGCTTAGTCCCACCTGGGTTGCTTGAGTGGTATTTCAGTTACCCTCTATTTAATCACCATATATATATGTTTATACACACCTAGTATGTCCATGCCTTCGCTCTCCTGATGTTACTAGAAAAATATTTTTTTTTAATGTGCATTATTCCTGATGGCTTATCCAGTTGCTTTTACCATAGGGTTGTTGTACCTGCAGGATGATAAATGGCCCAGTGTCACCGCTGCAATAGTTTGGGCTTTAGTTTTTGTTAATTCTGCAAACATATGCAGCATCTGGGCCAGAGAATTAAGAATGGCCTTGAGCTCTATATTCCTCATGTGTGTCACAAATCTATATCATATGGACCTGTATCCTTTGTATAAAAGTAAATATCACTTCACTCATCATTATATGCTGCCTGTGCTCTTAGGAAGGGACAACGAATGAACCGGTGACTGTGTATGTGCAATGTACTGGAATACTGGAATGTACATGGCTTTCTCAGTTAAACTTATTAGGACCATGGCAGAACTGAGAATGGCACCTGGAATTTCAAACCTGAACCCACACATTTATGTTGAATACATTCTGACCCCTGTACAAGGCTATAAGGCCTATGGCACATGTAGTAATTTGTAAATGTTCCAACTAAACTGTATTTAGTGCAGGCCACATCATATGCTGGTACAAAGTGTGCTAGTACACAGTTGTGGGGGTATCTTAGGTTGTAACTCCTTGTAGTAGCAAATATATAAAGCTTTGATAGGGAGGATCTGGCTTGGAGTGTTCTTTTTTGTATGATCATGCCCTAGTGTCAGCAATCCCTATTCCCTAGGCACTTGCACTACATTCAAGCTGGACATTTGTACTAGCTCAATAAACAGGTATAAACTGGTGCCACTTCCAGTTGTTCCTATTTTTAAATGTCCTATTTCAGTTGTATATGTTTTATCTGAATTCAAGTCAATAATCTTTTACTTGCAGAGTGGAAATATTTCATGCCTATAACTATTCCATAGAAATAAGTTAAAAGTTGTATTTTCACATTATGTTATGAATTGTGCGAATATGTGACCTTCATCTGTTCGGCAACAGAATGTCTTAGTGCTTGGTATGTTAAATATTTTTAAAGCAATAGTGACACTTTCCATGTTTTAAAAGAAACATGTCACTTTTCTTAAAAAGCCCCATATACCAAAGGCTTTCCTGATGCAGGTGCTCCCCTGCCGAACCCTAGGCCAAATAACTGTGTCAATCTCAATCTCTATCTTGGTTTATAGTGTACTAGTGACATATTCCTGTTTGAATTAAAATGTTACTGTCCATTTAAAATGTAATGCCTCTGTGTATTCAGATATATCTGGAAGTGACAATTCTTGCATCACCAAACTACTTAAAAGAACATTAATCACAAAAAATGTATGTGTTTTAAAGCAATGAAAATATAATGTACTGTTGCCCTGCAGTGGTAAAACCTTGCATAAAACAACGCATGTGTAAAACCCAGCTTCATCTAAATAACCCATTTTCATAATAATATACTTTGTTAGTAATATGTGACATTTGGTAATCATAAATAGATATTGCCATTTTAAGAAATAATGGCCTCCTCCTGGGATCCTACAATTCACAGTGCACACAAACAAACCAAACAAACCATACATGTTAGGTCATGTGAGCCAGAGTCTTTTGCTTCCACACTTCTTCCTGTTACAGTTAGAGTTGTAGTATTTCTGCGCAGGTGATCTCTGAGGCAGCACAGAAAATATTATAAAACGGGCAAGAGATGTAAAAGGGCGATATTTTCTTAAATATATATTATAGTTTGGTAAGATTCTTTAATATGGCACTTAATATGATATAAACTAAATGTTGCTTAAGTATTCATTTTGGGGTATAGTTTTCCTCTAAAGGCAAACAAACCCTATAAGAGGGTTGAAAAATGGTGTAAATGCTGCAAAGAGTATATGAAATATTACTTTGACTTTGGAATACCGGCATACAGCATGTGACATATATAACTGTAACTTAACTAACTATAACTTAATGAAAGACAACTTCCAGTTCTTTGAAAGGTGGCAGCTAAGGATATCAACTCTGCATGTTTGAATACTTCCAAGAATGATTTAAGTATGATTGGAAGGTCATGGAAGGGTAGTTGGCATCAAAATATAATTGTATTTGAATCTGCTCATTGTAGGGGTGTTATGGATGTAGACATGCATGAACATCTTTTCATTGATTAATATAGAGTTATATGTACACACAGAACTCTGCATTTACAGAAAATATAGAAGGAACTATACAGTTTTGTAAGGTGTGGCCAGTCGGTCTCATCCCCATATAAAATAAAAGGCACAGCGTTTGCTGAAGTACAGTAACCCATTGCAGCATTTAGATGTATAGTAATTGCTGACGCTATAGGTAACTAGACCGTTGCATTTATATTACATTACCCCACTCATTGTTAGGATGTATGTGCAAGGCTAATGTACTCTGCCTACTACCAACAGTTCCAAGGCGTTCTAATATATCAACATCACTCATTTTGCTCAGCACTATCGCAGGCGTAAACATTTATATACAGGATATTTACTTATGTGTGCGTATGCTATTCTATAGTGAATCTTAAAGGAACAATTAAAGACCCTGTAAGAAATAGCATTCAGCAATTCCTACATTATGAACATTTGATATACGTTTCATATCATGGAAAGAAGAAGAAGGGTACAACTATATTGGTCCAGTTATATATGGGACCCTGAAAAGCAGTATGAGCTGTGAAAAATGTAATTAAAACATTTATAATGTTTTATGTCATCAGCTGGCAGGACAAATTAAACTGCTGCTTTTGCCTAGACACCTTTAAAGGCAGTAGATATATTATTATTATGTTTAGCACATATTTATGAAACATGTATTCAGCAGCATTGTACAATGGGTATATATATTAAACATATTACATACAAAATACCATCGATAACTGACGTAAGGGTTAAAGGGGCCCTGCTGAGAAGAGTTTACAATACAGCTGTGGTAGCAGCATATATTTTTAGAGAAAAATGCTATTACATTCATAAAATACTGCAAAAAAATAAAAGGAACAATAACATAAAAAATAAGTGTTTTAAAGGAATGTCAATATAATGTACTGTTGCCCTGCACTGGTACAACTGGTGTGTTTGATTCAGAAACACAATTATAGTTTATATAAACAAGCTGCTGTGTAGCCATGGGGGCAGCCATTCATGCACAGGATACACAGTAAAGGACAGATAAGTTCTGAAGAATCCCATTGTAAACTACAGAGATTATGTTATCTGCTATGTATCCTGTGCCTTTTCTCATTTTTCACATTTGAATGATGTCCCCATGGCTAAACAGCAGCTTGTTATATATATAAACTATTTTAGAGTTTCTGAAGCAAATACACCAGCTTTACCAGTGCAGCACGACCGTACATTATATTTTCATTACTTTAAAAGACTTTCATTTTTTGGTGTTACTGGTTCTTTAATTACAAAACCAAAAGTCCTTTATCTGCACCCCAGTCATAAAAAGCATATATCCTGGAAAATCAGAAGTCCCCCTGACCTTTGGTGGGAATCTGCTAGCTACAAATTATTTTGATTAATATAGGAGAGCAGAGAGGCGAAAATACAGAACCAAGTAATGTTTAAAGAGTTGGGATACAAACATTTTGGTGATTTATGCACTTGCACAGAGTCAAGGCAGTTGTAAAACTTTTTATGTATAGGCAGAGGGAATCTAAAGAAGAGATCACATGCACACATCTGCGTAAGGCTGAACAGACAATGTGCAAAGCTGAAACTGCATTCATAGAAACACCTTAGCATTTTTGTTTATTGAAGTTGTAACTAGTTGAATATTTGCATTATATTCAGCTTTTTCCAACCATTTATTTCCCTAATAGAAACAAGTAGGGGGAAACACTTCTCAGCTGTTTGAAAGCAGACTGATAGAATATGATTGATTACTATGGTTTATATTATCCTTTTAGAATACAATGTCTGTAGCACTTAAATGCTGATAGACAAGGGTCAAATGGACACCTAGGAGTATGTATACCAAGAAATAATTTACTTATAGTCTAAAGCAAATGCTAGATGGGCTGAAATCTGCCTGCTGAAACATGTAGGCCCAGCCCACAAAGCCTGTTTTCCGCCCCCACCCCCCTGGGGACAGCTTCCTCTGTAGTTACACCACTGCACATGCCAAAATTAGCCTCTCTACAGGCATTAGCCTCCTCTCCTGCCTGAACCTGGAACCACTGTGTTGGCTAAGGTGCAGGCACACTCTTTAGCGCACACTTTGGCATCGGCCTAAGGCTAATGGCCCACACTGCATTTCTGCCGCTGGTGCAGTGTGTTGAACATGATTCACAAGTCTGCTGCACCTATTGATGCAACCCACACACGGAACCCAGGAAATACCCCAGTAGCTCCAGGGTTCCCTGTGTAAGTACTGTAGCTGCAATTGTCCTCTATACATAAGAGGAGGTGGGTTGGCCACATTGGTGCTGAACGCAACTATAGGGAATTTGTAGGAACATTGTTGAATACAAGTAACTTTAATGATTTGAGTCAAGACAAGCAACAAGTTGTGACCACTTTTGCACAGCCACTGTTATGGCTACGGTTGTAAATGAGCCCTTTGTTCTAGCACCTTGCACACACTGCAGCCCATGGCTAAAGTATCTGATTGGCTTGCAGTGTTCTGTAATAAAAGGTACAAAGCTTGCTACAGGTGTTATTGCCTATAGGAACCAATCAGTATGTAGTATTTATCAGTCAACAGTTAAAAAGCAAGCATCTTACTGATTGTTACAGACTACTTAACCAGAGCAAACTACACAAAACTGTAGAAAAGTGCCATTTTAAAAAATAAGGGCTGCCCTTGGGAGCCTCGGATTCGCAGTGCACACAAACAAACCATACATGTTAGGTCACATGAGCCAATGAACAGACAAAGTTCTGTCTTTTGCTCCCACACTTCTTCCTGTTAGAGTTGTAGTATTTCTGGTCAGGTGATCTCTGAGGCAGCACAGAGAATATCACAAAATGGTGGTTCTGTTGCTGAAATATCCATTGTTGGGTTATAGTTTTCCTTTAAAGTCAGTGGGGGGGGGTTCATTTACCAACAATAAGCAAAATGACATTAGGGCAGTAACCCATAGACACCTATGAGATATTTGCTTTCAGTTATTTGCCTGCAGTATACTGGTCAAATCTAATTGCAGGGTTACTAATTGGTTATTGCCCTATGGAAATGATACCCAGTGTTTGTAAATAAGACAAAATGGAGGCTAGTGGAGAAAATGCTGCCTTATTGCCTGACTGAAACTGGCTATACATGATCAGATTTGATTGGGTGATTTGACGGACTATCTGGGCATGCTTATATTCTCAGAAGACAGTTTAGACTAGGGGTCCCCAACCTCCTTTTTTTTTTACCTGTGAGCCACATTCAAATGCAAAAAGTGTTGGGAACAGCACAGACATGAAAATTGTTTCTGGGATGCCAAATAAGAGCTGTTATTGGCTATTTGTTAGCCTGTAAGTGGGCTGGCAGCCTACAGGAGGTTCTGTTTGGCAGTACACCTGTTTTTTCTGCATATTTTCTCCAAGCCAGAATTCGAATAAAAATAAGCACCAGCTTTGAGGCCACTAGGCTCAACGTCCAAGGGGTTGGTGAGCAACATGTTGCTCATTAGCTGCTCATTAGCCATTGGTTGGGGACAGATCATACTAAGATATCTCTGTTTAACCATATGTATGGTCAAATCTCACAATATCCATTGTTTGTTGTAGAATCTGTTCTCTAACATAAAATAACCCTCATATATAAATGGTATATTTTGACAAAATAAACTATATACATGTCTGGGACATTGGATTGTAGAAACATTATTAACTTTATAGATAGAAAGATAAGACAATACAGCAAAATACATCCACTGCTCTTTTTTATAGACCTAGACATATTTAGTGCTACTCTGCATAATACATTATGTTCACCTGCTTCATGAGCAGTGCTTGAAGGGGACTTCATTAAATATTTAGCATTCTGATGTGCGCATTCACCCAAATCATTTCTGCTACAGTGATTTTGTGCCACAGCATTTAGGCTGTGGCACACTGCATGTTATGTTTGCTGCTATCTGCTAAGCATCACATCCAATTTACAAGAATGGAAAAAGCAGAACTTTGCCCTGTATATGCCACAGATGTTTGTACCATTACCACCTGAACGTAAAGGGATACTGTCATGGGAATTTTTTTTTTAAAAAAAATGAATCGGTTAATAGTGCTGCTCCAGCAGCATTCTGGACTGAAATCCATTTCTCAAAAGAGCAAACAGCAGTGGTGGAACTACTGGGGGAGCAGGGGGCGCGAGCGGGCCAGGGCCCCCCCGGCAGCCCGTGCGCCACTGAAAATGCGGGCCGTACGGTGGGGGACGGGGGGCCCGGCTGCGCGTCATGCACCAGGACCCGCCCCCCTCTAGTTACGCTACTGGCAAACAGATTTTTTATATTCAATTTTGAAATCTGACATGGGGCTAGACATATTGTCAATTTCCCAGCTGCCCCAAGTCATGTGACTTGTGCTCTGATAAACTTCAATCACTCTTTACTGCTGTACTGCAAGTTGGAGTGATATCACCCCTCCCTTCCCCCCCCCCCCAGCAGCCAAATAAAAGAACAATGGGAAGGTAACCAGATAGCAGCTCCCTAACACAAGCTCCAGATAGCAGCTCCCTAACAGCTGCCTGGTAGATCTAAGAACAGCACTCAATAGTAAAAACCCATGTCCCACTGAGACACATTCAGTTACATTGAGAAGGAAAAACAGCAGCCTGCCAGAAAGCATTTCTCTCCTAAAGTGCAGGCACAAGTCACATGACTGGGGGCAGCTTGGAAATTGACAAAATGTCTAGCCCCATGTTAGATTTCAAAATTGAATATAAAAAAATCTGTTTGCTCTTTTGAGAAATGGATTTCAGTGCAGAATTCTGCTGGAATAGCACTATTAACTGATGTGTTTTGAATAAAACTTGTTTTCCCATGACAGGATCCCTTTAAGCAGTTATGGTCCAGCCACACTCCCTGCTCTGTCTGAACCCAGTAAATAAATCTGGAGATATGTTGACAGCTTTGACTTGGACTCATATTCACTCACAAGTTTACAGGGGTAATTGCAGCCCTTCTATTCTCAATCAATAAGAATTCATTAGAGTGGGTAGCATTGTTTTGCCACTCTAAGTAGCATCTTTCTCTTTACTAACCAGTTGTAAATTTGAACTGTGGAAGAACTTGCTAATAACTTATACATGCTTATATAAATAATACCTACTGTGCAGAGTAACCAGTTTTCATAAGATTAATAGCATATAGTCTCATTGTAAACAACAATTGCAGTAAATTGAATATAATAACCATTATCACCAGTGACTATGCTCTGAAATACAAACTATCCTACTACGTTGCAGGTAAGCATGGGACATTTGCCCCATGCCCCTAGCGTCAGAGGGGCAAAATATAACAAAATATAGCTAAAAGTATAAATGACAAAAAAATACATTGAGATTATGCTAAACTTCAACTAATCTCACCAGCATCCGAAAGTTGTGTATCTTTTCTGAGTTTAATGACAGCTGAAGGACTGTAGGTCGGTTACCCTGATTCCTTTTCTGCCCTTTCATATAAGATTTTCAAGCTTTCTACCTTTTAGTGACAACACTGGAGGCGGAATCATTGTAAACCTCTATAACAGGTTTATTACATGTACTAAAGACTGGGTAATGGTATGGCTCCCTTACCTGGAAATGCTGTGCTTTAACATAGACTGGATAATAAAAAAACATGTTATGATAGATTTATAGCCTAGAGGAATTGCTGATTTAACTGGCTGAGCGTGACATACCCCCCCCAGAATTCCTAGCCAGTCAATTATCACAGGAGTGTTAAAGAGAGAAAGTGGATGTTTAACCTTTTGGAATAAAAAAAAACTATACAGTTATTTAAAGGTATAATGCAGGTATAGGCAATTTTATCATACCTCTCCAACTTAGATGGCTAAAGGATTCGAGGAATTGTAGTGCTGCAGCTGCTAGAGCTCTAAAATTTCCTTTTTCATTATCATGATTTAACAACCCCCCCTCAAAAAAATGCTGTTTCTAGTTACACAACCAACATGATTCCTTCTGTTTTTAACAAGGTATTCTTCTTTTGTGCACTGTCAAAATAACAAAACTGCATGTGAAAAGTAGCATTTCACTTAAGTGGCTTCTTCCGGATATTGCAACAGAGATATTTTTTTTCAAAAGTCAAAACATTAAGACAGAAACAATCATTTTCCCCCCTTAAGAATGCATGCAGAGTATTTCTGTCAAGAGTTTTCTTATCCTCTGAGAAACTGCTACCCTAATTGTTTGTTGATTAGTGTGTGCGTTTCTTCTTTTATAATCTGCGTTCTATGAAAATGTCGCCTTACATATGCATTGTTGTCATAATAGCCCTGTGACATATCGGCTGGGAAGTTCCAGTGTATGTATGTAGTATTGCTTTGGGTAGGTCAGCTGTTTAACAAAAGGGATATAGAGGTGAAATCAAGCAGCAGTTTCTGGCTAATATTTTTTTTTTATTAAAGTATTGTGAGATAGGGGTACGGCTAAGCCCAGTGCAGGAAATACTTTCCCCAATAGTCTGTTTCAGCAGAGCGCTATTCTATAGATGTGAGGTTGAAAGGCTAATTTACAAAATCGGGCACACATGCTAGTTGCAGATGGGATTGGGTGTTTCGACTTGCAGGTGGTGTAGTAACAAGGGCCTAGACTAGGGGTAGGCTGCATACGTCCCTAGTACCCCCCAATCTTTGCATTTGCACGTGACTCTTCTGCCTACCTCTAGTTCTGGTCCTGCATGTGTCCATATATGTGAATGAATGGGCTAATACCATTACTGAAACACACACTGGCTTTGACACCTTGCGCACACACACAGATTCAGTAAGAAAGACATGATTTAGGATTTGCATGCAATTTACCTAATTACTATTATGCTGAAAATCTGGAAGAAAAATATTGCATTGGCAATAAAAACATCGGCCTTGATTCCAGTGCACATGCTTCTGGTTAGTGATCACTGATGGGCAGCCGGGTGCTGGATGTGATATGACTAGAGATCGGTGAATCTGACCTGTTTCGCAAAAATCTGAATCTGACCTGTTTCGCAGAAATTCACCGAAATGCATTGGTCTATGGGCGACAAAATTTTTTTTATGTACAACACATTTTTGACGTGCGACAATTTTTTTCAACCATTAGAGTATAAGGGCGTCATTTTTGCTGGGAAACTTGGCGAAAGATTTCTATCATAATCAGACATGACTTTCATAAAAGCTACCAGCCCTTCTTTGATAATCCCTTTACAGGTAAGGGAGAAGATGGCAGCTGCTAACCTCTGGGGGAATGTATTCTGTAATTCAGGATGGGGAACTTGTGTTGGGTCCCAAAAGCTTATGGGGGTTTCTTGTCCTACGACGTATATTGGAAAGTTGATTAAAATTATAAAAATGTTATTCCTGAAATGCATTGTATAGGATGGTACTGAAATTCTGTGCGTCTCCCTCTGTTATAAAATCTAATTTTAGAAGATACCAATATAGAATTTATTGTTTCTAGAAAACTTGGCAAGTAGTTTTCACTCTGCTTCTTTCAACCTGCAATTTTCTTTTCATGTACTTTTTATTCTACAGATTACTGACCTGCAGCTTTAGCCCACCATGAACAATGTATCCCCCGCCTGCTAGGAGAGAATCTCCTTCATTAGTATAGGGTGCAGATGTTCTATTCCTTGCATACTACAATATTGCCGTTCACACAGTATTTGTGTACACATTTCTAAGATTGATATAAAATGGCAGAATTATCAAGCGTCTTATGTGACCTTGTCGTTTTATGAAGAATAGGACTAAGCTCTGACTTTTGCTTCCGCAGATCTCTCAGTTTCCTCATTCAAACCATACAAAGAAAACACAGAATTTCTGGGCGAATTTGAAAGAATGATTTCCTCCACATCCCATTGTTTTTAACTTGGAGCAAGCACTGACCTTTTGACTCCCATTGGGGCTGTAGTGGAAACTTTATGAGGCCCTGCTCAGCTTGTCTTGGGAAGACAATGTATTTTTGAAGTCACATATTTGCCATAGCTTACTATCTTTATCTGTAATGTGGTAGAACAGTTCTTATTATAAAAAAAATCAGGAAATAAATTACGCACAGAAGTGTTCTACACAAATAATCTAAAAATACTTTTTCCCAGCAACACGTCCCAGTGAAAACAGAAGCTTGGGCATGATACGGGGGTGCAGCTTGTTTCATTCTGTAAAATGAATGATAAAATACTGGGCTAACATCTGAAAAAAATGTGTACTCAATGATTATTGACAATTTGTAACCATAATTAAAATAGTCGCTCACCGTAACCCTTAAAGGGGTTGTTTAAATTCAATTTTAGTATGATGTAGAGAGTGATATTCTGAGACAATTTGCAATTGGATTTTATTTTTCATTATTTGTGGTTTTTGAGTTATTTCATTTTTTATTCAGCAGCTTTTTAGTTTGCCGCTTCAGCAATCTCGTTGCTAAGGTTCAAATTACCCTATTCACCATGCATTGCTTTGAATATGAGAATGGAATATGAATCGTAGAGGCCCTGAATAGAAAGATGAGTAATAAAAAGTAGCAATAATAATAAATGTCTAGCCTTACAGAGTATTTGCAATTTAGATTGGGGCAGTGACCCCTATGTGAAAGTAAGGAAGAATCAGAAGAAGAAGGCAAATATTTAAAAACCTATACAAAATAAATAATGAAGACCAATTGAAAGGTTGCTTAGAATTAGTCATTCTATAACATACTAAACGTTAACTTAAAGGTGAACCACCCCTTTAAGGTTTTCCTGATGACACTGGCTGCTGACCTGGTGTCTTTTGGCACCAAGTCAAAGCATACTGGATAATGTATGAACCCAAATAATCTACTCTCTGATCATCTTCATAGCTGGCGCTTATTCAGATTCAGTCATTTGGCCTATGGCTGGCCTGTGCTAAAAACTGGGTTGGACTGGCCAGCCAGAATACCAAAGGATCTCAAGATTGTCCTCAGCAGGTCCCCAATAAGTGTATATGGCACATAGCAATATCTGCATCAAATTATTGTGAAAGTGGTCCCTTGATGCCAGTTTTTGTGGTGGACCCTAGAACACACCTTCCAGCTCAGCCCGCAGTTCTGGATTTTTATTTAAAAGTCCAGAGTTTCTTTTTGATCTATTGCACTGATGCCAGAAAAAGATACAGTACAGAGTTTCTGAAACTTAATTAAAATAAGAGGCTTTTTGGCAGAGAGCCCAGAACACTCAGTACCTGCACTTATGTATAATTGTAACAATTTAAGATGAGCAAAGATACAATCGTAACTATTTAAGATAAGCAAGTCTCTTAGGAGTACTAAGACTTGGGCAGTTTCACCTTCATTAGAAAAACTGTTATAACACATAAAACATGACCCTCAAACTCCCAGAAATGTGTTCAATGGTCCATAACCCGCCAAATTATCTAGAATGGACACGGTAATGAAGGGGCCATAAAATGGTAGTGGTCAAAAAATGTAGCCACAGAAGATATTTTTTTCCCTCTTTCTATTTTTTAAATGTTGGGAGGTATGCCCTAGAAGGCCCAGTTCAACACTAGCTGAATGTTTGGAACCAGGGGTGGACTGGGCCGGCGGGATTCTGGGAAAAACCCAGTGGACCCCATACGATCTATCTTTTGGGCACCCCTGGGCTATATCATACTAAAAGTTAACTCAAAGGGGAACAACCCCTTTAAGCAAGGGGCAAGTCCCTTTCAAGAGATTTGTTGCCCGCAGTAGCCAGATTTACCGCAAAAGACTTATCTCCTCATCTGCCAATACCCTATGAGTAGCTAACTTTAGGGCAGTGCCAAATTCAAGTGGTTTACTCACTTTAGATGTTCATTTGTAACAAGGCTTTTACTCTTGGGGCAGGACGATTCCAGCGCAATCCGACGCGCTGTGCAAAAATGCAGGCGTCTCGTCAGATGCAACAGAAATAAGTTAAGTAATTCTATTGTCAGATCGTGTTGCAGCACTGATGCGACGCAACACGACTGTCGGATGAAGACGCTGCAGCATGCTCTACTGTCAATGAGCAAGGAATATTTGTATAGGGGTCTGGCTGCAACCATTTCCTTTGCTTTCAGTTTTTCACTTTTAGCACGGCCTCCCACTGAGCCTTCGTACGGTTTCTTTTCTATATTCATACACATACACGAAAAGATGTGCATTATAAGAGGAGATAAAGCACACCCTGTAAACTTATACACCCTCAGTGATGATTTGGTCCTGCTGGGGGCCAAAAGCTTGGATATTACTTTCCCAATGCCATCTTACCAACATTGTGGCATCTTTGTTTTTGCATTAAAGGAGAAGGAAAGTCTTTTTACGGTAATTGTAATTAATTAATTACTTACCTGACACACTGGGCCGGTGCTCCTGTAAGCAAAAAACTGAAAACGGAGCAGTTGTCTTCTCCTATTCTTCGGTCTTCAAATTTCCTAGGGTAGACGCATTCGCAGTAGAATGAAATAGTTAGCTTTATCATTAAAGTTTGGCTATTCTACTGCGCATGCACAGCCGTAAGAAGAAAGTGGTCCTAGCTGGAAGAACCCTGGGCTGGTGCAGTTTTCTGTCGATAGGAGCACTGGCCAGGGGTGTCAGGTAAGTAAATACAAACGCTTGGAGTGCCTAACTTTTGGCAAAGGTTACAATATATGGAAAAATGTGTTGCTTACTTAAACCATAGTGTGTGAATTAGACTCACATTTGCATGGCCAGATTGCAGGAACTGAATGAAGTCTTGGGCATTGATCTAATTGATATGTTTAAAGATTCATGAAATATTCCTTCTGTCGTCATTTGGGTGACTGTAGAAAGACTGGTTTTGGATCCTTGTTTGTGACTTTGGTCTACCGCGTGTATTACTAAATTAGCCAGTGATATGCCAACTGATCAGTACATGTGTATCCAGTTTTACTATATATTTTTTGTGCTTAACTCTAATGGCATACTGGTTGTATAATCTGCCACCATTTTTAAACCAGCCGATGGCTGAAATCTGCCCGTTTCCATCTCAGGTAGGAAGATATCTTAAATGCAACTGATGAAAGGCTTGGTGTGTCTTTAGTGTTAGGGTGGCATTCTTTTCTGCCTTGACCAGAGCTCTTTCAGAAAGATCTTAACATGGTTGGGCAGTATTGACCATATTGCCACCTGTGAATCTCTGGACATCTTGGCTGGCATTTTGGATAGGCCATCCTGTGATCTCATTAAATAACAGATTTTCGAGTAGCCCATTTGTGGAAATAAAAGGTGCCTTCCACTCAAACATGCTCGTTGGTCAAATAAACAGATCAGTGCATTTGGGCTGATTGGTTGGATAAGATAAAAGTGGCTTGCCTTAAGGTGGCCATAGATGCAAAGATCCGCTCGTTTGGCCACATCACCAAACGAGCGGATCTTTCCCCGATATACCATTGACGAGCATGGCTATATTGGGGGTAATCTGATTATTGTGCCGTGGGCTGTGGCGGGATCGGTCGGGTCAAAATCAAACCTGACCGATCTCCGCCGGACGAAAGATGTCGGCACACGCCACACACGATCCGAAAATCGTATGAATCCTCGATTCGTACGATAGGATCCGTTTTTCTATGGCCACCATCGGCCATTTTTCCTAATTTTGCTAAAAAGGCAAAGAAAAAAAGTATCTGTTAAGATGGCCATAGCTGCAAAGATCCGATCGTATGAATTCTCGATTTGTACGATTTTCTGACCGTGTGTGGAGAGTCCCATGGAGATCAGTCGGCCAGGTTAAAAGATTTCTGTCTGCATGTATTGCCGATCGGACGATTTTCAGTGGGAGACTGTCACTAGCTTTTGTGGGACATAAACTTTCGAAGAATTGCTGTCAGGGCAGAACATCATCTGATCTGTTCATTTACTACTGAAGGTTAGTGGCAGGTCGGGAGATGGGGATGTCCGTTTGTTTGTCTGATATTGTCTGATAATGCAGGTAAATCTGCACGTCTATGGCCAGCATTAGTCCTTTCCTTTAGAATAGCAGAAACAAAAGAGCCCACATTTTAAGTGATTTAAGTGATAATTTAATTATTGCTACAAACACTTAACCTAGTTCTATTCTGTATATAATCTGGAATTATATATAACGATCTACTAGCACACACCTCTTAAACAGGATCTGTGATCGTCCTTGGGCTCATTTGTTAGGTGTGTTCTCATTTGAAATAAATCGAGTAGTGTAAAATAAACATCACATTTCAGAGAAGGTATGGCATTAACTTTAAAGGCTTTCCTTTACTGTAAGTAATGCAGCATACTCTTCTACTGGTATCTGATGAATTATGTTATTATTTTTTTATATTAGGAATGGTTTTTTGCTTTTTATTATTTCATTTTCTTGAGCATAACAGTAATCTTGCTACAGTTCCAGTTAATTTACTTACTTAAATTACTTCCTAATCTCACCCTGACAAATATTCAGCCTGGGCCCCCTTTGCATCCCTGATGGGGCGAGCCATTGGGTTTGAAGAGGATGTTCACCTTTTGCAAAGTCCTATCAGGATGTACCTTCCCAAATGCATTGCTGTAACGAAAATAAATTTGAATAATATTAGTAATTAGTAGGTGATAAACGCCTGTAGAGGCATTATGCTTTACTACACATGGCATTGCTGTGCTTGTCTGCACTTATTCTAGCATATCAGAAATCCAACTGGGTGTCAGACTGTGACATAGGGGCCAGGCCCTTAGGGCAGAGACACACGCAAAGATTCTGGGATATTTAGTCGCCCAGAGACAACTCGCCTCTTCTTCGGGCAACTACCGGTAATCTCCCTGCAAAGCCTTGCTGCCGACTAGAATCTAAATTGCTGGTGGGATGGCACTTGGAGCCATTTGTTTTCAGAAGTCGCCCAAAGTTTCCTTTGGGTGACTTCAAAAAACAAAGCACTCCGAGTCTAGCTGGCGGGAAGGCATTTCAGGGAGATTGTCGCCTGAAGAAGAGGCGATTTGTCGCCAGGCGACTAAATCTCCCCGAATCTTCTTGTGTGCCGCTGCACTAAAGGACAAGGAAAGGTAAAGATAATCCTTACTTTCTTAGTGAATCTGAAGATTCCCTCAGTACTTTACTATAGTCTTTTAAGTTGATTCACATGGTCTGTACTGCTGTAAGTTACCTAAACGTATGGACTGACTGGTATACTTTATATATAGAATATGAAAATCAAAATACAAGGCTGATTAGTAACCAGTGCAACCTGCATCAGAATTTAATAATTCTGATCTGTGAACCCGATTTTCTGCTTGATGATTTGTGACGACTGCTATGTTCAGCTTCTCGACATTTGCCCAGACCACACTCACCATGTACTGATGCCTAAAACATAATCTAAGATGTTGTCTACTGAACAACAATTTTAAAAACCTGAATCATTACTGCTCTAAAAATTCTAAAACTTTAGGCTAGGGCCACACAGGGCCTAAATCAATCTGATTTCAGCCTCTACCTCTGGCAGTAGCCTCCTTCTTTTGTGTCCAGAACCATTGTGTTGGCTCCGGCACAAACACACTCAGCATATTTTGTCATGAAATGCAAAATATTGCATTTCTTTGCAATAAATTGATGTCGGAGTCGACACAGGGGTTCAAAACACGACCAGAAGGGAGACTGTAAGTGCTGAAATCTGCCATGTGGCCTTAGCCTTATGGTGGCCATAGACTCAAAGATCCACTCGTTTGGCGACATCGCTCTTTCCCCGATATGCCACTAACGGCATGGCTATATCGGGGGTAATTAGAACGTTCGGCCGTGTGGCCAAACGATCGAATTACGATGCGCCAAGGGGCTCCGATGGGTTGGTCGGTTAAAAATCAAACCTTCCTGATCGATATTGTGGGCAGATATCGATCGGGAAGACCCGTCGGAAGACCCGTCGGAAGCCCCCATACACGGGCAGATAAGCTGTCAAATCGGTCCAAACGACCGATAGCGGCAGCTTTATCTGCCTGTGTATGGCCACCATTAGGCTACTTTAGTCATCAGCATAGCTTTATGCTCGCAAACTTATCACTTAGTACAATGTACTACTGTATCTTACTACAGAGAAAAAAAAACATCAGTCAGAAATAGAGTATTGTTTGTTTAAATAGGACACTATAGCAAACACCATTGCAGCAGTTACAGCTTTCTGGATAATAGAAACCATAAAAGTATCTTCTTTTTTATAGTGTTATTGGGACTTTATTATAATTTATTATCAGTAACCCTTAAAGGCACCAACATATTGAAATATTTATTTAGTGTTCGCCAATCTGTGTCATTTAAAGGGACAGCCATCAAACATCTTTTGTGTACTTCCAGTCTGAGACTTTAACGGCAGCCTTGAACTACTCTGGATTTAGCTCTTTCCAGCATAATTATTAACTTTCACCAAGCAGTTGCATTAAATAAATCACTTGCTTTGTGTAACTGTCAAAATAGTTTGTGAATGAGCCTCAGACTTTTTGGATTTAACTTTTTTGTTTAATATAGTCACAGGATAACTAGTCACGTATAAGATCACGTCAAGAAATTGTATTCTGTGAAATGCCCAAAGAGTCATGCCCCTGCCTGCTTTCCATTAATTTCTGGTTAGACTGAGCTAAGCAGTTGCATCATGGTTGCACCCTTTTTATCTGTGGAAACTAGAAGTGTGTAGGGGCATTGTGTAACTTCTTCTGATCCAGTAGAATGGCATTGCAGCATGCCACTACACTTTTATGTGCCTTTGAAACACCCTAGACCAGAGGTCCCTGACCTTTATTACCTGTGAGCAACATTCAGATGTAAAAAGAGTTGGGGAAAAGAGCTGGGGAGCAAAGCAAGCATGAAAAATATTCCTGGGTGGTGCAAAACAAGTGCCGTGATTGGACATTTTGTGAAGTGTGACGAAGGGTCCTGCCCCCAAACTGTTATAATTCAACAAATACGCAGGGGTTATCCCTGTTTCTGGTTATCCAGAAAGCTCTGAATTACAGAAAGGCCGTTTCCCATAGACTCCATTTTATTCAAATTAGGGATGCACCGGATCCAGGATTCAGTTCGGGATTCAGCCAGGATTTGGCTTTTTTCAGCAGGAATCCTCCTTCTTTGCATATGCAAATTAGGGGCAGGGAGGGAAGTCGGGTGAGTTTTTGTCACAAAACAAAGAAGTAAAACATGTTTTCCCCTTCCCACCCCTAATTTGCATATGCAAATTAGGATTCTGCTCAGTATTCGGACTAATCTTTCACCAAGGATTCGGGGGTTCGGCCGAATCCAAAATAGTGGATTCGGTGCATCCCTAATTCAAATAAGCCAAAATTTCAGAAATGATTTCCTTTTTCTCTGCAAAAATAAAACAGTACTTTGTACTTTATCAAAACTAATATATAATTAATCCTTATTGGAAGCAAAATCAGCCTATTGGGTTTATTTATTGTTTACATGATTTTATAGTAGAATTAAGGTATGAAGCTCCATATTATGGAAATATCTGTTATCCAGCAAACCCCAGGTCTCAAGCATAACAGGCCCCATACCTGTACTTTGGAGGGTCCCATTCCGTAATACTGTGCACCAGATATATCCCTTCATAAGAGGCCAGAGTGTGCTGGTGGGTCATTGGTCATTTGGTAGCCTCTCAGTGGACTGAAACCAACAGGAGCCTCTGTTTCATACAGTAGTATAGTATAGTAGTATAACTGTTTTTATGCAATGTAAACTTGCCTCCAGGCCAGGAATGCAAAAGTAGGTACCTGCTTTGAGGCCACTGGGAGCAACATCCAAAGGTTTGGCTAGTGCTCATGAACTACTGGTTGGGAATCACTGCCCTAAACTAAAAGGGTGCAAATGTGATCCAAAAAGTTGGACTAATTATATTTGGACATATAAGGCCAACATTGACTGTCAACTTGCCTACTTTTGAGTGAGTCAGGAACTTACAGTTATTTGCTCATGTGTGTTGCAAAAAGCATAGCTTGGTGGCCCAATTTCTGATCAGCTTTTGGTAAGATAACTGTCCTGGGAGTGCACTGGGTCACTGATGCAGTGCCCTCCCAATGAGGCTGTATGGGGCCCCTATTTCATATGTCAATGACTGTACCAGCCTAATTAAGCAAACAGTATCGCTGACCAAACCAGATGAACAACCTTGTTTGGCAACCACTCCAAGTAAGTGAATCCTCTAGAGCAGGGGTGCCCCACCTTTTTTACCCGTGAGCCACATTCTAATTGTAAAAAACATTTGGGAGCAACCTTGGGGTGCCAAAAAAGGGCTGTGATTGGCTATTTGGTAGCCTCTAAGTGGACTGGCAGCCTACAGGAGGCTCTACTTGGCACTATAGTTAATTTTTATGCAATTAAAACTTGCTTTCAAGCCTGGAATTCAAAAATATGCCCCTGATTTGAGGACACTGAGAGCAATATCCAAGGGGTTGGAGAGCAACATGTTGCTCACAAGCTACTGGTTGGCAATAACTGCTCTAGCGTATAGCCAGCTTTTCTCAGCCTGACCTGAATTCCATGGCAGTCAAGGGAAGTCTTTAGTGTGTGAGTTTTAAATCAATCAATTGTTTTCTAAACAGATTATCCTGCTTTGTTGCCCTCTGTTTCATACAGACAGCAACTTATTGGCTTATGTATGAGGTCAAAATGATGTGCTCCCTGATTAATGTCTCGTCAGGGCTTGAACAGAGATCGATCAGGAAAACTAGAGGATGGGATCTTCTTGTATTGGCGACCTTACCAAACCAGCAGATCGATTTGTTTATAGCCAGCTTTGCAGTCCCCTCTTCCATTTTCACTATAACCCATCATTAACCCCTTCATACCACCTGCAGGCACCATGGTACGATTCTTCCTCCCTAATATTTCCAGGGGATCCTCGTTGCTATGCTCAAACAAATTTCCCCCCAAAATATTTTAAAAGGATGTATAGTTAGACCCAAATAACATGTTGTGCCTGCCACTTCCTCAGTGCTTATATAAACAGTGGGATATTTAACCATTCATTTAAATGACAGAACAAAATTAAAAGAATGAAAGTGTATTTGTATGCTTTATATTTTATTTTTCATTTCAAGTGTTCATATTCTGCAGCCCTGAGAGTCCTAGGCAGTTCTTTTCAGTCCTTTGTTATTTCCACATTAGGCCTATATGACACATAACATTTAGCACTGTCTACATCTTATTGCACTAAATAACAGGTTCGCTGGTGAGCCTTTGAAGCCTAGTCCTATACTGCAATAGTGACTTAAACAAGAGAGAGACCTGTTAAATATATTTTGTCTAAAAGGCACCAAACACTGTAACTAAAGGTTATTATTTATAAAACTTAAAATGGGCAATATACACCTGTATTTAGCATGAGCAAAATATATAGGGTTTGTGTTGAAAATGCATATTTTATTGTTTTTTTTTATCATTCCTGCCTTCCCCTCTTATCAGTGGAATTATTATAGAGTATCCTTCATCCCTCACACTAGGCTGGGAGTCTGACATTAGTGCATTAGGCACACACAGCCACAAGTATCACACTCCCACTGAGCTCATATATATATATGTGTGTGTGTGTGTGTGTGTCAGATCTATAAGTAATAGTTCTCTGCACCATCAGTGGGTAAAAACATAGGCAGGACTATAAAGGAGAAGGAAAGGTGTTGTACACTTGGGGGTGCCAAATGTTAGGCAACCCCAAGTGATTGTATTGACTTACCTGAAACCCCAGGCCGGTTCTTCTATCAGCAGAAAACTGCACCGGGCCGGAGTTGTACCAGTGAGCAGCACAGAGCGATCCACTTCTGTCTTCTTCTTTCTTCGAAATTCCCGGGGCAAGCGCATGTGCAGTTTAACTAAATATCCGACTTTTTCGTTAAAGTTCGTTTTTTTTGTTCTACTGCGCATGCGCAGGCGCGCAAAGAAGGAGGAAGACGGAAGAAGATCGATCTGGTGTGCTTGCTGGTTTAACCCCCGGCCGGTGTAGTTTTCTGCTGATAGGAGCACTGGCCCGGGCTTTCAAGTAAATCAATACAATCATTTGGGGGTACCTAACATTTGACACCCCCAAGTGTACAATGCCTTGCCTTCTCCTTTAAAGAAACAATAAATACTGTATTGCTTTTTTACTTATTAGGCTGTAGTGAAAGGCGAATCTGACCGGTTTTAGTGAAAATTTGCTGAAATTAAGTCTATGGGCAACAATTTTTTTACACATGAGGCGGCACAACAACATTTTTTCATTGAGAAAATTTAATCAACAATCCATTGGAGTCTATGTGCGTAGTTTTCATGACGAAACTTGCTTTGTACCCTAGTCCTCATTTATTGGCAGAGAGTCTGAACCTTTGTAAACTCTCTGCTGCTGAAAATCCATTCTGAACAAAACTAATTCCCAACCTTGAAGTCGTTGCATGGGAGGTCCTGAGCATCCTAGATAACAGGTCCGATGCTTTTTGTTGCTGTTACACAAGTCAAGGACTTCAGAAGTGATTTGGGTAAATATAGCTGAAGGCATTTTTTTTTTGCTCCAAAGATTCAAACACAGTTTTTGGACTGTCTTCACCCTGTTATTTTGTATTTTGACATGCCATCATGCTCTAGCCATTTACTATGCACAACCTGGTAAAGATCCCATTTAAAAAAAAAAGAAAATAACAGCTTTAAGATCAACCACATTTCTGAAGTGGATTCCTTCCCACTGTAACCCTTCTAGGGCTGCTATAGCCACAAGAAAGCAGGTCAGCTTCTTCGCCCTGGAGCTTGCTTTGTCCTGATGAGTAAAATCAACTAAATGTACAGTTTCCTAGACATTAATGCCATACCTGAGAAGGCTTATTGTTTGCCCTGTCAGATATAACTGTACTTGGCAATCAACGCATCCCAGGTCAAATTTTACGATTTAAAGAATTATCTGGGAATTTTGGGAGTTGTAGTTTAATAACAGCAGGCTGCAGCTTAGCCATCCCTAATTTATATATTTTTTTGCTTTAGAATTGGGGCCCACCCTTCCTGCATTATGCAGTAGCTGTAAGCACCCATGTCTGTAAAACCTACCCAGCTCCCAACTGATAATAAAGTCTATTCAGTTAAATCCCCCCCAGTTTATTTCATTCCACTGGAGTACTGATTTTAAGGATACCTGGGAGTCCAATGTTCCCTAGGTATAAAGAGCGCAGCACTATATGTGAAATGAGTTTTTTTTTTTTTTAATCCATACATACAAGTTGTTGATTTACTGTAGCACTTCCCTCCTCTGGATTGGGCTGTTGATAATACAGTTCAGCTGCATATAATGGAATATTATGGACTTTTGGTCCATGCTTAAGATCTATGGTAGATGGCTGTTATTTATCATGGTAAAATCCCCCCCCCTTTCTACCTTTCATAGAGTTAATGTAAAACGCCTGAAAGCCTCAGCCCTGGTAATTCTATGCAGCTTGTTACTTGGCTGACTTTCATTTTTCAGCCTAAATGTGAGCAGTATTTCTCCAGTTTCTTTAAATTCACTCTTTTTATCTAAATTGTGTTATTTACAGTGCACCGAAATGGAATGCTGCCTTTCTTCCCCTTTCAAGGTTAAAACATTGGATCATGGGAAATTATGGGATGGCCCCATACTAAAAACTTTTTCTCCACCGACTGCGGCTTCTGTGAAGTGATAGGATGCCAACATTTTGTTCCTAAAAGCAAAGCTGAAAGGCAGCAAACTGAGCTAACAAATAACATGTGCACATAGTGGTGGCCTAAGTCACTAATGTGGAAATCGAATACAGGTCGCAAACGATAATATTCTCATTGCCAACAATTTTGCGTTTGTGAAGCCTTTCCACCTGACGTGACAGTAAGATAGCGACAAGTTATGTTTGCTCCAAAAGTTTACACCACTTTCAAGCAGGTGTTAAAGGTTCACAATGCGCTATTACAATTGTCAATGTAATAAAAGCCTAATGAAGAATATTACATTGAGACATGAATATTTTTTATTCTTATATGTGCACAAGTTTGTTTTATTACATTTACCCCCTAAGGTGTTCTCTCCTCACGAGAGTGATATATGCTGAGATATTTTACAGTTGGTTCTTATTTTTTATTCTGTGTGGTTTTTGTTATTTAGCTTTTTATTCACCCGCTCTCCAGTTTGCAATTTCAGCAATCTGGTTGCTAGAGTCCAAATTGCCCTAGTAACCATGGATTGATATGAACAAGAGGTTGGAATGTGAATAGGAGAGGGCCTAATTAGAAAAATGATTAATTAAAAGTAGCAATAACAATAAATCTGTAGCCTTATAGGACATTTGCTTTTTAGATGGGATCAGTGATCCCCCTCATCGAAAAGCTGGAGAAAAAGGCAAACAATTAAAAAACTATAAAAAAGAGAAAATGATAGAATTGATAATTTGCTTAGTATTAACTATTCTATAACAAAAGTTAACTTAAATGTCAACCACCTCTTTACCACAAGGTGACCAATTTTAGTTATTTTTGTTTAGCCCTGTAGAATCCATAAGCACACTAAAGTATTAAAGGGGCAGTACAGATAATTACAGGCAATGCCAAACACCGACATTAACTGCAACTCCCTGCGCTGTAGATCTTATCAAATGCCTTACATCAGTTGAAACAGACATTGTGTATTAATTAGTCCTGTTATGAGCTCTGATTTCTGCAATGGTGTAAACAAGATAGATATAGATATGGCAGCACTGTCTCCATGTCGGGCGGGGGAGGTTCCACTATAGCATATATAATATAAGCAGGCTAGATTTAGTTAAAATAAAGTACCTTTCCTTAATTCTCTGAAGCTCTCTAATAGGCTGGTGGTCAAATAAAAGAAGAGCTGCATCTACCCCTCTTTTGGGACAGCCTTGAACATCCATAAGATTATTCTTTATTTCAAAAATAGCTGGATGAATAGTCAGGGTGACTGGGATGCTTTCATATCAAAGGACGTAGTTTCATGAATAAAAAAGACAATTTAACTGGAATCTCAAAAGTGCCTTTAATTTTGTTGAAATATAAGGAAATATTGTTTTTCAGCACAAGTGTATTTTTCTACTCATTACATATGAGGTACATGTGTACAGGTAACAAACGGCTGTATTTTGCACTGGACCATACCACCCACACATTGGTGCATGTGTGGCACGGTCTGCATACTGTGCTTTTGCCAATTGCCAAATGAAGAGGTGTCCCTCTCAACACCAGTGCTGTAATGTAACTGCAAGCATCTGGTGGCAGAAAGGTTCCCCTGATATGCCCACCATAGGCAGGTCAATATCGGGTTTATCTAAAATCCTCGATTGCTGGGGAAAATCAAACCTGCCCGTTTGAGATGCCAGATATCAGTCGAGGAAGCTCGTTGGAGGTCCCACACACAGGCAGATAAGCTGCCAAATTAGTCTAAAGGACCCAAATCAGCAGCTTAACGGTGCCCAAAATCGACCAAACGAGCGGATCTCTTCCTGATATGCCCACATTGAAGTGGGCGATATCGGGCTGATCCGATCGTTGGCCCTAGGGTGTTTGTTTCTGTGCAACAGGGTCAGATATGGCTCTGGTTCAGCTGGTTTCAGATTTTTCACCAAAAATACATTCTTTTTACAAGCATTTTCTATTTGTGACCATTGTTCTAATATTGAAGTGTTTAGTTCAATTTTTCACCTTCTAAAGCAGCTCGGGGGGGGGTTGGTGGCTGAATCTTTAACTGTTCTAAATTGATGCATTTAATTGATAAATTTGTTATCTTTGGCCCTGCTGAGTAGAATCCCTGAGTTTCATAAAGGCAGCTGTTAGAATTGATACAATAGTTGCTAATATTCCACAGACACTGCTGAGAAATGTATCAACTAATTGTTGTCCGATTTTTTTTTTCTGGTTGTAGTTTTAAAGATGAAAACACCATGGGGCAGATTTACTAACTAAAGGACGAAGTGGCTAACGCTAGCGTCAATTCACTAGCGTTACCGCCCGCAGGGACATTGCCAATGGGCACAGGCGCCAATTCGCTAGTGAAAGAGACAGACACTAGTGGTCATTCACACTCTATCACCAGGCGACTTTTCACTCTGGCGAATGGACGTTACTCTGCAAATTCACTAAAATACGGGTTTTGCTGAACATTACCTCTTTTGCCAGACTTGCCTTCGCCAGCTCAGACCAGGCGAAGTGCAATGGAGTGCATAGATCTTCCTCAATCTTCTATTACTTAAATCATATTTTGTTAGTAGAAAATGCATCAAAGTTCAAAAAACGCTGGCGTCTTTTCCTGTTTTAAGAGTGATAGCCTGCAAAAGTCCTAAATAATTTTTTTTGTGTAACCGGTTTCCCCCATACATTTACTAACATATGGAACATTAACTATACAGTGGGCTCATGTGTAGGGCATTATAACAACTCTATTTTCTTTATTAAGGTTCCCTGGACATGTTAACAGTGGAAATGTAATGTACTTGCTGCAACATATAACATAAAAACGTCCATTCAACTTTAATTTTTCCCCGCTGTTACCTGAGCACAAGACCTCTAGCGAATTTGTGCTAGGCAGAAATGACCGCTAGTGCATCTTCGCTTTTGAATCGATCACATTACCAAAGTAACGCTAGCAAAAATTTGCCAGCGTTCTGCGCACAGACGAAACTCTGCATATTAGTGAATTAGCATTGTCTGGGTTTCCCCAGTTTTATCGAGTTTTTTTGCCACACCGTAACTTTCTTGAGTTAATTTATTGATAAATACGGTAAAAATGGCCATGGGAGTTTGTTTGAAATGTTTTTAAGAAAACAGTGAGATTTTAGTAATAACTCCATTACGGCAGTTTTATCAAGGGTCGAATTTCGAAGCGATAAATACTTCGAAATTCGACTATCGAATGGCTTTACCATCGAAGTCGAAGGTTTTTTCACCAAATTTGACCGTTTTGCGGTCAAAGTAAAATCATTCGATCGAACAATGAAATCCTTTGATTCGAAGGATTTCATCCATCGAGCAAACGATTTTTCTTCGACTACAAAAACTTAGAAAACTGCTCTAGAAGGTCCCCCTAGGCTAACATAGCACTTCGGCAGGTTTATTTGGCGAAGTATCGAAGTCGAAGTTTTACTAAAGAGACAGTACTTCAATTATCGAATGGTCGAATATTCGAACGATTTTACTTTGAATTGAATTCCAAGTTAAAGTCGTAGTATCCTATTCGATGGTCGAAGTATCCAAAAAATTACTTTGAATTTCGAATTTTGTTACTTCGAAAATTCCCTCGAATTCACTTCTACCCTTGATAAATTTGCCCCTTAATGTATCAAATTGTAACAGTTTAGAATCTGCACCTGGATCACTGAGCTGACAGAATGAAACACTAGAAACAGGAACATTAATTTAAACTTACATTTTGGGAAAATGTTAAAAAACATGAAAGAAATACAGCAAATGAAAAAAGTCTTTATGAAAAAGTGTTTATGGTGAACAATCTGAGAACAACTGAACTGAAAAAAGTTAAATTGTTACAATTACTTATTTGCTTATCTTAAATTGTTCTAAAAGTATTCAAGTGCACCTGGTGGCTGTTCTGGGCTCTCTGCCAAAAGCCAATTAAGCTGTTCAGTGCAGGAGATCAAAGAGAAAGTCAGGACATTTCTGGGGACTGCTGGTTGAGCTGTCAAAATTGGGACTGTACTGCTCAAAACAGGACAGTTGGGAGGTATGCACTAGCCTTAGGGTGCAATACAGATCTCAAAGCACCCTTTTACACCTGTCATTGCTTCTCATTCAAAATGATAGGAAAGAATCTGCCAGTGGCAATACTATCTTGTAAGACAAGGCTGAAACTGCAAGACAAGTACAGATATGGAACCTGTTATCCAGAATGCTCGGAACCTGGGGTTTTCCATAATTTGGAACTTCATACCTTAAAGCTGGCCATAGATGTTGAGATTTTTAAAAGATCAGTTCCTGATCGTGAGACCACGATCTTCTCAGAACGATCGTACAATCGTACGAATTTACTATCAACTAAAAAGACCAATTTGCCAGGAAAACAAAGGGGAGCTGCCTGCTTGGCCCTGCAAACATAGATAGACTGGGACCGACAAAGGCCGATCAATTTCCTGACAGATGTCGGCCTAACAATCGTAAGATATACGATTGTTCGAATCCCACTAACCGCACGATTTCAAAGGATTTGTTGGGCTTCCCTAAAATCGGTCGTTCGGCAAGAAGAATCGTCGCGTCTATGGGGAGCTTAAGTCTACTAGAAAATCATGTAAACATTATATCTTAGTTTGGATCAAGTACAATGTACTGTTTTATTATTACAGAGTAAAAGGAAATCCTTTTAAAAAACTTGGATTATTTGGATAAAATGGAGTCAATAGGAGACAGATACTCCGTAATTCGGAGCACTCTGATTAATAGATTTCCGGATAACAAATCCCATACCTGTAACTGCTCAACTAACCCCAAGTCATTAGAGTGATAATGATCCACACTGAGACCTTATTTACTTTTTCAGGAGGAGAAATTTGGCTTTATAAAATTTAGATATATGGAAAGAACAGGGCCAACTGACACTCAAACGGATCCACAGGACCAAGGAAAATTAGTAAAAAAATATATTTTTTGCATCTCTATCCGCCCTATGCGTTTCACACCCGCTCAGGGCACTTAAATTATAAAATTTAGGACTGTATTATTAGCTCCCTAATGACATGGGGTCAGTTGCCACCTCTGATTCATTTATAAAAGCTCTGGGGAAAAGAACTAGTTATTCATATTCAACTAGATGTCTGGACTGACAATCTGTGGGTTCTGGCATATGCCAGAGGGGCTGCCGTAAATTGTCATAGACTGCCACAATTTGTTGGATATGTTATTGGCTGTTTAGGCCTCTGTGTACTTAAAATGGCAAAATACAAAATAAGGAGGGCAAACATATGAAAAGTTTATTGAAATGAAATCCCTTAAAAAAGGAGATTATGTAAAACATTGGGGTTTCTCGCCTGTTGCACAACATTTCTGCTTTAACATATTTGTTAATTTCCCCGTTGAACACTGGTAGTATGTACATGCTATTGTTTGTAATATAGATATATTGCTGTATGTATGTATTAAGCATATTTAAGCATTGTTTGCTTTTGCATACACCATGGTGTGAAATTTACTACGGTGTGCATTGGGCTATTTTAGAATTACTTAATATGTTAGGGTCTATTTTATATCCCAGGCCAGACCAATGGTTATATTTGCAGTATTAAAATCCTCAGGGAATTAAAAAAAAAAAAAGTTATAGTGGCCCTTTAAGGGTACATTTTTTATTTAATCTAAATGTGTTACAGCTTGTACTATAAGTAGTTAATAACTACATTTATGTTACATATAAATGGCCATTTGAAAACAAGCCTGGAGAACAGCAAAAATGACCTTCAGTGATGTCCATATTGTTGCCCTCCAGCTGTTGTTTAGTTATAGCCCAATGACTTTCCGAGGCTTCTGTAAAGCAAAGGTCAGTCAAGAGCTGTAATTTGGATATCCCTGCAAGAAGAGACATATAGTGTTTTGTAATAAGGATGTTATTTAAGCTCATAGAAAAATATACATTTTATATTAGATATATTGCTGCTGTTTGGGTATTTGTAAACCTCTTCGTTTTCATTGGTGTGCAGCTAGCCTGGATAGTATTATAAAACCGAAACTACTAGCTTCATAAATGACATTATTTTTCCGCTTCCTTAACATATATGGTGACTTGAGAACACATAAGCTATTCATTAGCACCACGCTGCATGATTTCAGTCCACCTATTAAAGGTTTGGAGGTAATCCAGTTCCCAGCTGGCAGACTTTTGAATACCTTGTCTACACATACTTGATAGTAATCCTGAATGCCATTTTTAATAAAGTGAACCCAATAATTGTTTGACTTCCAGAGCTATATAATCAAGAACACTAACAGGGGATGAATACAATGCCTTGCATAATTGGTCTGTTCTGTTAAAATGTTTTGTCTCTAACTTTCTATAGATAGCTGCATATTATAAGTTAATAGTAGCTGACTGGCAGCCTGAGGCCAAGAGATCTTGCTGCCCTATCCTTCCAGTCAGAGCAGTTAACATGCTCCTCAGCTGCCCCATTTAACGTTCTGGTCAGACACAAGAGTCCTGCATCAGGTCAGGTACCCCCGGAATACCCACAAGTGGTCAGATTTCAGGTGGAATGGGAAACCATGCTGTCATCCCACTTAACTCACCCAGTTAAAAGATCATTTTCTCCCCCTGACCTGGGTGATCCGCCTCTGGAGTGATGTCCCTTCCAGCGATCAGTAACGTCACTTCAGTTTTACGGGTCTCAGAACAGGTTAGAAGCTAACAATTTGCAGATGGGGTCTGCAGCAGGGACAGGTTGGGAGCATCGTGGGCTAGTGGTCCAGGCCAGGTTGTGGGTCAGTGGGTCTGCTTAGGGCAAGGGTTTGCCCATCTGGACCTGTACAAGATTCTACTACAAAGTGCATATGCCTGGTGCTACCGGTTAGGTTTAGAAACCCGTTACAATGTTTGTGTACTGTATTGATTGCACTTAATTGACTAGACTGATAGAATTCTGCTTTTCAGACATCACTATTTCTATATGCAGTATGAGGTGGTTGCTTTCAAAGCTGCAAGGGACTTTTGTGCAGCCTAATATTAAATGGTGTATTAGTGCCTGAGATCTCCTGGTTAACAGATCTGCCATTATATGCTAGTGACATCAATGTTTTTCATCTATATGGCAATAACTTTGTGCAACATGTACTCCTAGAGCAGTTGCCCTTGGATATCAACACATCTCTGGGGCAGAAATCGCCTGAAAACCTTTTAGGTTTAAATAGAGCGTAAATGCAGTGGGCTGGATTTGGCAAGCACTTCCCACTCAGGGTTAGCAATTATGGCAATTTGATGACAGCTTGCTGTTTGACATTGATTTCACAGGACGCAGTGGCAGAACCATGGCATTTCTTCATTGCTCACACCCAACTAAAACAGGGCGATCAAGAAGAAGAATAAAAGCGCTGTTTTGTGTGAACTTCAGTTTGTGCTTCGCTGTACTAATGATTCTTCTGTAGATTTTCATTTAACATATGGGCAAAGTCTTTTTTAATTTAACAGTGCTAAATCCTTTTGATTTATCAGGTGCTTTGTTTTTTTAGTTTAAGGCAGCAAAGAAATTGCCCAGTAAAAGATATAGGATCTATTATCTGGAATGCTTAGAAACTCAGATTTTTACGGATATGTGCTCTTTCCAGAATATATATATATATATATATATATATATATATATATATATATATATATATATATATATATATATATATATATATATATATATATATATATATATATATATATATATATATATATATATTCTGCATATATATATATATATATATATATATATATATATTCTGCATATATATATATATTCTGTATATATATATATATATATATATATATATATATATATATATATACACATGCAGTAAGACAACAAACTGCACACACACACACACACACATACACGTTCAACCCCTCCAAATGAAAACCCAGCATCCATACACACACCCCTCTCTACTTTTAATTAAATTCTATATACCCATACCTATACTAACTATAGAGCTTAGTATCACAGTAGCCTTTGATATTATGTCTGTCCAAAAAATCATCCAAGCCTTTTAAAGGCATTAACAGAATCAGCCATCAACATCACCCGGCAGTGCATTCCACAACCTCACTCTCCTGACTGTGAAGAACCCCCTACGTTGCTTCAAATGAAAGTTCTTTTCCTCTAGTCTGAAGGGGTGGCCTCTGGTACGGTGATCCACTTTATGGGTAAAAAGGTCCCCTGCTATTTGTCTATAATGTCCTCTAATGTACATTTATATCCCTCTTAAGGACTGGAGCCCAAAACTGCACTGCATACTCCAGATGAGGCCTTACCATCCCTTGAGTTAATGCCCCCTTTTCATCCCTTGAGTTAATGCCCTTTTTCATGCAAGACAGAACTTTATTAGCCACGGAATGACACTGCCCAGAATTAGACAACTTGTTATCTACAAACCCCCCTAGATCCTTCTCATTTAAGGAAACTCCCAACACACTGCCATTTAGTGTATAACTTGCATTTATATTATTTTTGCCAAAGTGCATAACCTTGCATTTATCAACATTGAACCTAATTTTCCAGTTTGCTGCCCAGTTTTCCAACTTAGACAAATCACTCTGCAAAATGGCAGCATCCTGCATGGAACCTATAGTTCTGTACAATTTAGTATATACTGTATATATTTATAAGATTGAGAGTAAACTGCTTATGACTCCTTGTGAGTGTTTGCGTGTATGGAAGACTACAGATTTTCACTTTTCATGTAATGGAGACTGTGCTGTACTCCGTTTTCACATTGTAGTTCCATAACTTGCACAAAAGCACTTGGCCTGGGGCTTTGTACATTTATGTGCTCATAAAACTCCTTGGTGACTTCTAATATCCTAATATTTTGCAATAGGGGGTTAAATAAGTCAATGTATCTACTACATAGAGTTTCCCCCCCTGATTCTGCAGGATAAACCAGAGGTTTAACATTTTCTCATTGATTTATCTGGCATGTGGTGGGTTTTGTTGCTGCTTTTAAAAACTCCAAACCTTCCAGTTGTGTGGACAAAGGTGCAAAGAAAAACGGCATGTAAATAAACAAGATTAACAGTTATATGTGCTACTACTTTGTTCTAGGCTCCTTTTTCCTATTCCCCGATCACAGTTATTGTTGAGCTGCAATTATACATTGATTTATTTCTCGAAAGCAGCTTGTTTTAAGCGGTGCTGTTGCCACTGTGCAGATGAAAATGTAAACAGAAATTATATTGGTCATGCAAAATAAAGTGCATTCATTGGGAAAGCAACAGGAATACTGATCAGCAAAGAGAAGAGAAAAGATTCTTACTGTAGATGTAAATATCATAGGATGCAATTCCACTGTGAAATTATTGTTCAGGTTTCTAGCTGGAAGAATACAATATATAGTGCCCTAACAGTAATAAAATATTTTCCAAATCCCTACCTTTCCCATTAACTGAATACCAAAAATTAAACCACATCATAATGCAAATGGGCCATGATGAAAGTTACTGATAAGATTGTGTGTGATCGGGACTAAGGTGGTCAACTTTTGTGGTAATGTTACCTGCACTAGTATCTCTGTTTTCTTTTTCCTTTATGCATAATATTAGCATGAAGTATCTATTTTTGTGGCAATGTGGAACACTAATGATTGTGACTGGTATGGTATTATGGTAGTTAACTGGTATGGCTATTGTTGTTAAAGAAGAACCAAACCTAAAAAATGAATATCTCTATATATTCTATACTGAACTTATTTCAAAAGCCAAAAGGTTTAGCATCGCTATAGTAGTAATGAGTCAGGAATTCCCCATCTTGTATTTTGTTAGGAGTGTCAGTGACATGCACATGCTCCTTGTGCTTTGAGCGGCTGTTGAGAAGCTAAATTTAGGATTTATCTAAAATCATCAAGCAGAAAATTAGGATTGCCAGTCATATAAGCTGATGCTAGAGGGCTGATTATTAAATTCTAACACTAATTGTGCTGGTTTATGGGTTGTCTTGTAACAATAATCTGAATTGTTTACCAATCAGCCTTGTATTGTTAGGTTTATATTCTATATATTCAGTATTTTGTGAATATAGTAAGTGACAGCAGCACAGAGCATGTGCAGCAAATCAGCATAAAAGAAGATGGGGAGCTACTGGGGCATCTTTGGAGTCACAGATCCTTACTGCTAAAGGACTGGGGATGCCTAGTATAGAAGCCAAAAGCATTATGTCCATGGTTTCAATCCTACTTCTTTGGTTAAGCTTTAGTTCTCTTTTAAGGGCGTATGTCAGGTTTATTCTCTGGAAATCACACAATTTCAAACCATAGAATAGAAAGTTATACAACACATACTGCTTTCAATTGGATAACCTTTTCAAACAAAAATTTTTTTAATGTATATAGGAAAGTTACTTAGAATTACATTTTCTTAAGTTGTGAATAAATGGTGGGGTAGAGGTCCCCATTAATATTAAGTTGCTAGCATCCCTCTGTCTCAGACAATGGTAAAGCAAAGAGTTTATTTCTCCACCAGGTGAAGCCTGTAAATTTTCAGGTGGGTGGAAACAGTACTCAATTTAACTATTTCTTGAGGATAGATGTGTAGTCCTCCATCTCATTTATGGCAAGAACAATATAAAGTAGACAGGAACTCGCCAAAGTCTCCACAAACTTGAATAAAGTAAAGGCTTTCATACAGAATTTAAAATTGAAATTCTGTATTCCATATTATAAAAATCGCCTGACATTTCCTTCCCACCAAGGAATGTAATCATAGGCTACATGAGATCCAATCTAACAACCCTGTTTAAAAAAACGGGACAGAAAATTACACCATTTATTGGAAACCAGTTTGTTACACACTAATGCTTTTATAATACGGAGCAAGGGATCCAGGATACTTAAACACAGGCGTCCGTTTACTAAAGTTCCTAAAAATTGCCTGTTAAAGCTGCAAATTTTCTTGCACCAAAATGAACGCCGCTCTCATAATAACTAAAGTGCAACAGCAAATTTGTCTTGTGATAAGCGGCGTTAGTTACAGAAACATAGCAGCTATTTTCTTTTTTCGAGTTACTTTTTTTTGCAAACTGGATGGATCTTTTTTGGTGCTACTGCAAATGATCACAGTATTAAATATTTAGTAATCAATTAAAGTGACACTATATTAATTATTACCAATGTATTCACTAATGCATTGCTAGATATTATTCTTCATCAGGAGCCTCATCATTTCTCCCAATGCACAACTTCTCGCGTTTTTTTTTTTCCATAACTCAAACTTTCTGGGTAGCGATATAAAAATGGCAACAATCTTGTGTTTTTTTAGTGATAATTCTGGAGTCTTTAGTAAACCTTGTTCTAAAGCTTATGTTTCATGGATTTGATAATATCTATATGTGCGCTAGAAAATACCATGTTGGGTGAAGTAATTACTAATAGAAAAACTCCCTGGCTTGGGGGTGGATGAAATATCAACTAGAAACAGATTTTTGGAATCTGCTTTCAAAGCATTGCACCACATTGCACCCACAAAAAACAACCACTTAGCAAATATTTTTTCTATTTTTTCACTTGTTTACTATCCTGTGTGAGCTCCTGTTGTACTTATATCAGCACCAGATACCACAGCACTGTACCATAACAGGTTATGAAAAGTTTGAACTCATTTTTAGGGTCAGGTTTTATGTGTTATTACAGTATAGCTAATGAAGGTGAATTGCCCTTTAAGCTGTCACAGTTTCCCCAAGAGACCTGTTTACCTTAAATAGTTACAATTGTATATTTGCTTATCTAAAATGTTCACAAATGTATCTAAGTGCACCTGCCATTCTGGACTCTATGCCAAAAGCTTCATATTTAGAAACTTTGTTTCTTTTTCTGGCTGTTCAGCGAAGGAGATAAAAGAGAAACTCGGGACATTTCAGTAACAATCCTGCATTGTGGGTTGAGCTGCCAAAATCAGGACTGTCCCTCGAAAAATGGGACAGTTGGGAGGTATGCTAATGATATGCAGACCTGTCCAAAACCCATGGGTTGGTCTGGTAGGTTTTGGCTGAAATTGTAGCGACCACTTTGGTCAGTTGTTGGTTGCGAGTGCCCAGCCATAGCACATATAATATAAGCTAACACCTTTGTTGGTGGTATAGCATTTCTGGAGCCTGCTCCTCCCTCTGGCACATCACTATATACTGACCATTTGATTGTGTTGCCCTTTTAGATATACAGTCATCATTTGTGTTTTGTAAATTTTTTGCATCCTTAGAGTAAATAAAAACCAAAAAAAAATACTTTCGCTTAGTCATACCCTCTCTGTATTTTTTTTTCTTTTTAGTAAGTCGTGTGACAGTTGCGTGTAAATGAGCCAGATTGAACTGTTTTTAAATCGTATCGAGACAGAGAGCATTCTGATGATACATAACCACTATGTGACCTTTTGTGATGTATTTGGGTTTAGTAATCTATTAACAAAGTCAAGGGAGATGGAAATTACATCATTCAGCAAGAACTGTGCAAGAGCAGATGCTGTATTCACACTGAATGCACTATTCATGTGTACAAAAACATCATGTCTTAGTATGAAGAGTATGGCTTATGTAATTGTCTCACTGCCGGGGGGTGAGGAGAACATTGTAGAGAAGGGGCCTTCTGGACAAAAAGCGGGTTAAAATGACACAAAGTCTACTAGTGTTCACCATGACTACTAAAGGCTCATTCCAAGAACTAGTTTTTCATCTTTATTTTTGATGTACAGCATGTATTCTTAGAATATGTTTAGTTTTCCCTACAGAGTGAATTTACCCTGTTATGGTTTGCCTGTTACTGTAGAGCTGGAGGGTACACTTTTTGGGCTTTTAATTTAGCAAGGCCTTGGCATATGCAGTATTGAATAAGGTAAAAGGGAATAGTCATGTTGCGCTTACAAATCCAAATGGAACATATTGGTTAGTGGTGGTTTATGGTTGCTTTGTCCACAGAGCTGGTGAGTTTATTTTTTTAATTTAATTTTTTTTTGTGTGTTTACTATATTTAACCAACACATATACAGCGCATAGTGATGTGTGGGTTGACCCAAAACTTAGTGGGAACTGCGGGTTGACCATAGTTTGGGCAGGTTCAGGTTGAAAGACTGGCAAAGTACACTCCTCTAGTGCTTCCAAAGATTCCCTGTCTTGGAACCAGAGGTGGCACAGATGTAGTGTAAAGAGAGACATGACATTGGGACAGGTTGTATACAGGCCCTACAATGGCAACAGTTTGTAGGTTAGTGTTGGGTGCTGGTTAAGGTTTTTGCAGGTTAGAGTCTGGTGTGGGTTGAGTTTTTCCTGACCTGCACATCACTGACAGTGAACATGTTATACCAAGGATGCCCAACTAAACTTACAAATAAAAGACAGTACCATGTCAGCCAGAATGACAAAGCACAGCAACAATTTTAAAGACATAAATGCTATGCAGATTGTTTGATTATACAATGACAAGGGCAAAAAGTGAGAACGTTGCCTCGGGCAGCTCTTGACCAGAGACCATAACAAACCTTCCCTGGAAACTCCAAAACATTACCAGAAATTGATCCCTTTTAGTGTAGAGAACAATTGTGCCCTTTGTACTAACAGACCCGTGTCCCCTCACCTTAGTAAGTGGGGGCAAGAAGGCTGTGATTGGGCAAGGAAGGCTGTAAGCACCCCTGACAAAGGCAACATAATCTCTCATCTGTCATACTACTTTATGGAATAGCAGCAGTTTGTTCCTTTAGGGCAAAGCCGTAATGCAAGCAATTTGACACCTTTACAATTTCCAGATCGGTGTGTGGGTGCCAGCCAATTGCTGGGAACTGTTGCTCCATTGACTTTAATGGTAATTGCATGGACCCTACCAGTTTATTTGTGGGTCAGGCAACAGAAACGCTCATTGGCGTGTTTCTACCAGCACACCGAAACCCCTATAATTTGTTCACTCAGTGTTCAGTATTTAGGGTCTGCACCCTCCTAGTAACCCAACCAATTGATTTATATTGACACAACAGAGGAAAACCCTTTGTGTTCTCTTGATGAGGCCCTTTCTGATATATATAGCTCTTGTGAGAAAGTACTGTTTATTGGGCAGAATGACAGAATGACGTCTCTGGGGCAGGCGGGACATGCAGGTAAGGGCAGGGGCAACCCTCTTTGAGCAATTACTTTCTTGTCTAGGCACAATGACTGTCTCGTTCATGTGCCTTCACCCTTAAGGCTGTTTTCACTCATAGGGCAAATGAATGTGACTGACCTCTAAATAATTAAAGGTCCTTCAACCAATAGTCACTACCAATAGTTTAAACTCACTTTTCTGTTAGCTTTGGTAATCTTAAAGATTATTAAAATTGAATTTCCATCAAATATTTTGATAATCAAATGAATTTTATGACATTTATAACATTTTTTTTATCTTGTGAAAAAAATGAATGAGCATTGTGAATTCTTGACTAAAGCTGGCCATACACGGGCCGATAAAAGCTGCAGACAGACCGAGTCGGCAGCTTATTGGCCCATGTGTGGGGCCCTCCGACTATCTTCCCCGATCGAAAGTAGCCCAGATGTCGATCGGGCAGGGTTAAAAATCCTGTTGGATCGCAGCTACATCTGTTCATTGATGTGTTCCCGCGATTGGGCCCACGATCGGATCAGCATGTTATCACCCACCTAAATGTGGGCATATCGGGGAGAGATCTACTTCTTTGGCAAAATCATCAAACGAGCGGATCTCTACGTGTATGGCCACAAGAAAATGGTCAATGAGACATTTGTGAAAAAAATAGCAGACAGCTGAGGATTCCAGTAGTTCAGGACCACTTGTCTTCTGCTGGTAGGAAGCTATTTATTCTTTATATCACCCTTTGCTGACGTGTGCTCAGTGAACAATGTCATCAAATTTCCTGTTTTTTGGCCTTTGGAAAGCTGCTCTCCTATTTGATGCTGATTGGAGATTCATGGAGCCGGATACACAGAAAAGGCCGGATGTAGGGTTAATGCAGCATACTTAAGTAAATATGGTTGGTAGTCTCTGTTGAATTATGACTGTGCCATGTTTGCTAAATGGTGCCAAGTGGTAAGTCATCTTCTATGAAAGGATCTTTTTGCAGTGTAGTCTGATTATGATAAGGGCCTGGAACCCTTCTAAGAATAATAATATAAGTAGAGGATTCTATGGGGAAACCACCATTTAAGATACGCACCAAATACAAACCAATATCTACAGTATGTTTATTTTTTGTTAAAGGCAATTGAGTAGCTTATAAAAATTGGACACAAATGCCAAAAGTCATTGATTTTTCTTCATGCATGGAAACAGTAGCAAGTAACTGCTGTTTTCTTGTAATTTGTTGCAGTGCCACTTTAAATGAAAATTTCATTATCATCCGACAACACAGCAAAATTTAAAAGAGCATTTTTATAGACTCAAAAGTAACTTTACTCCAAAGGTAGTGTAACATTGCATATCAGATGAATCTGTGGAGCTACAAATTTTACTTACCTTTCCCAGGTGATTCTAGCACTGATTTACACTCAAGCAGTTAAGTGCATGTGACACAACATTACGCATGAACAAGCCCATGCAGGGGATGCCATGGAATAGGAAATGATGTTGGCATATGTACCTCCAGCCGGTTCATATTTGTCTGAAAAGGAATACTTTCTGGGGAAAAACTTAATTTACAGGGGGTGCCTAATATTTGTCATTATCCTTTCCATGTCCTTTAACTTAAAAGGGTTGTTCACCTTTGAGTTAACTTTTAGTATGATGTAGAGTGATATTTTTAAACAATTTGCAACTGGTTTTAATTTTTTATTATTTGTGGTTTTTGAGATATTTTTTATTCAGCAGCTCTCCAGTTTGTAGGTTCAGCAATCTGCTTGCGAGGGTCCAAATTACACAATTTGATATGAATCAAAGACTGGGATATGAACGGGAGATGACCTGAGTAGAAAGAAGAGTTACAAAAAGTAGCAATTGTGCAATTGTGATGACATCACTTATGGTCTAGACTCTAAGATTATGTTGCCCTAGGGCTGAACGCCACAGTGAGGCTTGTTCCGATCCGACGCGATGAGAGGAAGCGGATGCGACGAGACGGATGCGTCGAATATAATGTAAGGAATGTTGGACCTACAAGCTGCATGCATGACACAACTGTCGGATGCGAACACCGCACGTTGCGTCTTCATCCACAGCTTGTAGGTCCGACATTCCTATTATTTACATTATATTTGGCTCATCTGTTTCGTCGCATCAGTTTCCTCCCATCACATCGGATCAGTGTGGTTTAGGCCTTAGGTTTTATGATAACCAGTGGTTCTGTTTTGGATAAATCAGATGATAGTCGGACGGGGGAGTGGGTCTGAGCAGATAAAAATGGGGGTTGTAGGTGCAGGTGTACCTGATGCAGATTTCTGTACAAAGATATGCACTGGTTTTCATTTATTTTCATAACTGGCAAAAATGCAACAAATTTTAACATACATGAAACACTTTAGTGGTCATTTACATACCAGAACACAGTGTTTAAAGTGCAAAAAAATTCTGCAATCTGGCATTTCCTTTTCCCACTTCAAACTTTGTGTTCTGTTTTTTCTTTCCGGGTATTGCCACAGGTCTCTGTGCTCTATTTTGGAGCAAGGAGTGAGTGTTTGTTAGATGAGTAGCGCTATGCTTCTGTTTCCTTGCACACCAGGGGAAAATGACTGTGCTTCTCTACTTTCCATTGCATAACAAATCCAAGTGGAAATGGTATCAGATATCAGCGCTATTATATGCTCCAAATGAACTAATTAACCAGGTACTGTAGATGTTGCATGTCCTTAACTTCTGGGACAGAGCTGATAAGTAGCATGCAATTGGGGCGGGACTGGCTCATTCTAGTTGAAACATGTGGTCTAATTCTGATTTTAGTGAATACTGTGAAAATCGCTGTTAGCTCGATTACTCTGCTTTTACACAATTGTGTGCTGTTTCTACACACTATTCTGTGTTAGATATGTATGTTTAGTTTTTTAATTTTTCCATGGCATTTTAGAGAGAACAGAATTATTAAAAGAAAAATCTGTATAATTCATATAGCAGTGCCCCATAAAGAATTGTACATGTCTCTACTTCTGTAGAAGTTGTTCTGCGAGTTTATTTTTTCTTTAACAATTTTCCAATCATTTCTTGAGTTTGCCAAAGCTACGTTAAATTCACACAAAGCAAACATTGTTTGCACAAAGGAAACATTGATCACAAAAATTAAATAATATTTGTATTATAAACATTTCTATTACATTTTTCCAGTTGCTTCCCAACAAGTTCGCTCCAAAACTGACAGCCTTCAAACAACCATTTGAATCACAGAAGCATTCAAAAATGCAGTGTATCGAAGGGCTGATAGGTTAATGGGTTGTTGTGGGAAAACAGGGGGAACTAAAGTATTCAGAACTTCCTTAAAGGCTAGTATCTATTCTCCGGAGTGGAAACAGTCTGCCTATGGCACACCATGTTGTAGGTTGTAGTACTAATCGTTCGTGCTAATCTTTATGTGCCATGGATGTATTAATGTATTAATTCTGGAGAAGGGGAGGCAGCTGCCTGTAGCTGTGAACAGCCCTGTGTGTGCCAAAAATAAGAATAACTATCCAATACACACTCGTGGAAGAAGAAGCCAAGGTAATTAGTAATCGTGGAAGTATAGGAGATAGATCCTATAGCCATTATGCTTTAATTTATGCCTATGCTACATCATTTGAGCAGTCACATACATGTCTGTGGATTGCAAGGCTTTAAATTTGGTTATCACAAGTGTAAGTTTATAACATCAGACTCCAGTCTGCTGCACTGCTTTGATTGAAAAGCAACCCAAGCTTCATTTGAGTCACGGCTTCAAGTTCAAAGGTTGGTGGGTGGGAGTGAGAACAACAGGACGTAACATCCTAGCAGTGTCAAAGATTAGTAATCTGAAAATCACAGCATCTGAATTGCCTTGTGACTCTATAGTCTGCAAGGCAGATGAAGCAGGATGCAACTTGGCTTCAGATGGCATCAGTCACATGTATGTTGCAGACAGCTGTGCCCTGCAGCTCAGATTCTCAATACGCATTCATAGGGCACACATATGCAGATGAAGCTGTGTACTGCGATATACTAAGTGCAGCCATATGAGGGACTCTTTATCATCATGGCAAAAACGTCACCATTTAGGACATTCTTCATACATGCAATCTGCCCTTGTGTTGATGCTGCTGTAGAACCATATCGTGTTTAAGTTCTCCAAAAGTGATAATGTAATATCTTTAGTGTGGCATCAGTAGAAATAAAACACCCTGTTAGGTGTTACTGTAGGTATCCTGCAGTTCAATTATGGCTTATAGTCTTTTGGGACTTTGGGCTCTTATGTTGTTGCATTTGTTGTGTCTAAATATTCAGATATTTGAGGATGCAAAGCAAAGTGACAGGCATGTTAGCTGTACTAAACCATAAATCCATGCCAATGCTGGTAATACAATTGCTAGTAATGTTCAATGTAATTAATGTGATTTTTCTCTAGTGTTTTATTCACCGTTATGAAAAAATGCATTTGCAAGCAAACAAATTGTTACTGTTAGCTCCATTCCAGACTGTGAACTGTAGTGCTATGCTGAATAAAAGTCTCTAAAAGTACCCTGCATTGTTTGCTATGGCTATAAGTCTACTACAGCAAGAACTAAGATTGGGGGAATCTGCAAATGAACTCGTAACCACTGATCACCAGTTAGTGGTGTCTTCCTTTGCTGCCCTATAGTCACTGCCGGATGCCGGACACACTAGTCACCACAGTGCAGCCATGTTGTGTGCTTTTCTTTGATGGTATTGATGTCAAAAGGACTCACTTCTCCTGCCAGCCCTAACCTAGGATGAGACACAAACTGAGAAAAGGGAAGCTGGTTTTATTTGATAATATTGCTTCAAATGCAGTGTTATTGTTAAAGGAACAGTAATGCCAAAAGTGAACGTGTTTTAAAGTAATTAAAATATGATGTAGGGTTGCACTGCACTGATAAAATGGGTGTGTTTGCTTCAGAAACACGATTATAAGTGTTGTGATAAACTATAGGAATGTTTTAAATATCCTGAGCTGTTAACACACTAAAAAATATGCACTAGGTGTAATGCTATCACTATGGCAAATCAGGTTTTGAAAAAGGGAGATAATCATATTAACAATCATAATAAATCATGTGCCTAGCACAGTGTAGAATCTGACTGCAGTAAAATCTTAAAATGGATTATGTTCCTGAAATTATGGGGGGGTGGGGGATAAAGAAACAAGATCAGGTATACAGTATTGCCAGGGGCTAAACTATGAAATTGCTGGTTTGGTGTCTCTGTGCTGCGTGGCATTGCTGTAAATGTATCAACAATGTGAAAATCTTATCTATAAAAAGATTTGTGGACTTTTTCTTATGTCTGTCAATGGCCCGAAAGAGGTAGTAGAAAAGTGATAGATTTATTATTAAAAGTGATAGTATTTATTGTGGCCAGATACAATATAGAAGGGTGACATGCCAGCCTCTCTTCACCTGGTACCTAACACAATGAAAAAGTAAACCCAATTTCTGTTACCTGGCTAACGGCTCTGCTTTCTTTCTATTGTTTCCGATAAATCAGCAGGGAACTTGGCGCATGGGATTTGAAGCACAACTTAGGTATTGTTAAGTTAAAAAAACAGAAGAAATACACTAAGACTAACGCCATCATTTCTAAAAAGCTAAGCTTTATTAAGGTATTAGTTAACTATATTTTCATTTATTTGTCTGGGATCTCATTTAATGCAAGCCAGAACGGGGTGGAGTTTTGGACAACTTGTTGCACTGAGCTACTAAAACCATGTATTACCCCATGTGGCATTGCCTTTAATCAGTTTACTAAACACAGACTTAACTTGGCCCTCCTCATGTATTATAATTGCTCATCTAACGCCCAACTGTGGTATGTCAGGATAGTAGACATTCTTGTATGAGATCTCTGCGTGTACTTAATATCCCACTATCATTCATTCCAAACCGAGAAACATGTTTATCAAATAGTTCACTAGATATCCTGTTTTAACATTATCAGTATCGCCGGCTTGTTTATTATGTAGGGGAGGTCTGTGGGGAGAGTGGAGCCTGCTGAGAGTTATGTTTCCATAGATACTAGATCTTCTCTAACAGAATGAGAAAAAAAATTAAATCAGAAGAGGAGGCATTTTGTTTACTATGAAGTCACACAATGTGTGCCATAATGATAAGAAAAATATGCCACCCTCACAGAGGGGAAACAGAGGGGCTCAGCAGGAGCATGGAAGCAGGCTTTTCATTTAGCTACTCGTGCATTTATGCTACACTATCATATATATATATATATATATATATATATATATATATATATATATATATATATATATATATATATATATATGATGGTGTGTGTGTGTGTAAAAATCATGCTTGGGATATTAAGGGGGTTATTTATTAAAGTCCAAATGCTAAAAACTCATTTTACTATAAAATCCGAATTTTTTGTGGAAATGATTTATTATACCCCGAGGCTGTAAAATCTCTGAATCCGAAAACCTGCCATCTCATACATGCCAAGGTTGTATATAAGTTAATGGCAGGGGTCCCTATCCTAATTGGAAGTTATTATGGTCTACGCTGGGTTTAGCCTGAAAATCCTATAATTTCGGACTTTCCTGCAAAAACCTGAAAAAATTGGATGATTTTGGGAAAAAAAGCCAGAAAAAAACTGTACAATGCGATTTTTCATATGATTTTTCTGGGTGTTTCCCTAAACCAATTAATCATGGATTCTAGTTTGGTCAGACATTTTTTATTTAAAAAATCAGAAATCAGAACGGATTTTGATAAATAACCCCCTAAGACTTACTTTGAATGCCGCTGTTCTTTTAGGCAGAGAAACAGCCTAGTGTGCTATTAGACTAAAGGCAATTGATTTCTGCTTTCAATCTATATCTTTATAGAAAAATCTTATCCTTCATCTTATATTTGGGGCTGTGACTGTGCGTGAAACTGCAGGCTATGTTCAGGTCTGGACTGGGAGTCAAAATAGGTCCAGGCATTTCAAGTACCTAGAGGTCCAAACAGCCTCCACAAGCCCACTAAATAGTGACTTTCTTACAGCAGTTCATCTTGCATTTGCCAGAATCCACAGATTGCCTGCTCCTGGGGGTAGGACTTAGTGCCTCTGTGTACTAACTAACAGTCCCTAGTCAAACACACATACACAAGTGGCCGTGGCCTAAAGATTTATACACACAAAAAGTCTGTTGTCAGGGATATTCCTCATATGACTTTCTCAAAGCTCAATTTTACACCATATATAATATGTACAGATGAAGTCAGGTACAGGGGGCCGGCTGGGGGTCTGCTTTGTTGTCACCCACAATTTTGTGTGTGTGTGTATGGGGGGGGGGGTGTCACGGGGTCATTAGCGACAAGAGCAAGATCATGGGTCAAAGGCCCCTCCCATCAAAATAGCAAAGGGGACTCCTGAAGTTACACCCCTGAAAGATATATAATGTTTTGCACAATTTTTTGCAACTACCAATCCCCATATTTCTCCCACAGCTGCTACCATTTAGGGTGGTGGCATACATGGCTACTGAGGGAGATTACAAATCGCCTCTTTTTCTGGGCGACAACTCTCCCCTTAAATGCCTTCCCGCTGGCGATAATGTAAATCGCCAGTGGGATGGCACTCGGAACGCTTTGTTTTCCGAAGTTGCCTCACGACAACTAATCTCCCCCAGTAGCCACGTTTGCCACCACCCTTATTGTGTTAAGCTCGCCATAGAGGTAAACATTTTTAAAAGATCTTTTCGTTATCGTGAGACCACGATTATCTCAATACGATTGTTTAAATGTATGATTTGTCCATCAACTAAAAAGACCATTTCAGGCGATATTGCCAGGAAACCTGAGGGTAGCTGTCTGCTTGACCCTGCAAACATAGATAGATTGCACTGGGGCCGATACAAATTTTTTAACCAGGCCAATCAATTTTCTGACAGATGTCGGATGAAAAATCGTAAGATGCGCGATCGTTCTTTTCCCACTAACCTCACGATAATTTGACGGATTGGTTGGATTGCACTGAAATAGATCGTTCACCAACTAAAAATCTTTGCGTCTATGGGGACCTTAACTTGAGCTTAACTCAACCCTTTCCACCCCCATCCCCAGCCAATGTGATTTTAATGAAGTAATGATTAACCCAGCCTACTGGGTAATTGCTGCCAAACTGCTATGTAATCATAGAGATAAAATCTGTCTTTCATGCTGTGATTGGTCTTGATAATTGCTGGACAACTTTGTAGTAATTGAACGTAAACAATACACTTTAACTAATGCTGGCCTTATATTTTCTGATGACCCAACCATATTGTATCACATTTTACTTATGTCCAACATTTCGGTCCGCATCAGGACCTTTGTCAAGAATAATATAGCAGTAATCATCATGATATAGGTACAAAGGTATTTTTGGGTACTTTGCTGCCAATGGGAAAGCAGATTTTTTGTAGGGGAAATAAACCTGTCAACACATAAATATACCTCACCCATATTACCCATTGGACCCGACTTGGAAAAGATACATTCAAAACAAATCATTTTAGAGGTACAACTGACTGAAATTACTGACTCACTTATTATGACTAAGTAGTCTGGTTTCTGTCCATTGTTATAAGGGAATGCGTTCAACAACTTGATTTCTAATGTGTGAGTTGAGCTTTGTAGGTCAGATGGCTGTACTACCAAAAACGTTAGGGGTCCCCAACCACAGTCTGGTTGGCTTCACGTCTGTCTTGATCCTTTAATTGCAAGTTTGCTGCTCAAATTGATGCAGGATTCTGTAGCTACAGGCTTTCCCTGCATCAATAGATTAACTTGTTGCAGGATTCGTAAAAGTAGGTGAGATGAAGGCAGCCGCACCCAGCACAACTATGTATGGAGCACTTTGGATGTAAGTACCTTTAAAGGAGGTCTAAAGCTTAACAAATTAGTCTGCCATCACTGAAATAGGTTTACTAGTACGTCCAATCAAATCTGCAGGATCAGAATTGGTACTTTCCTATTCAATTCAGCCAAATGCTTGTATAGATGTGTACAAGTGCAACAACAGCCTGTACACACCAATGTCATTTTACTGTTCTCTCCATCTACTAGATTCTAACAAAGTAACGCTAACACAAAGCCTACTTTTACCTTTTAAATCATTTTTTTCTGAAATATAAAATGTATTTTTCTACATTTTGCTGATATAGTAATGCATTAATCTGTGTTCACCCTTATGTCTGCATTGTGTCTGCTTGTATTCACCTCCAAACAGCCTGACATAGTTTGCAGGAAAATATTATATAGATATAATTGTATTTGACAGAACAAATATGTGGTCAGAGGTGAAAATGTACTATGAATTCAGCCAAAGTTATTTTTATTCTTTACCTTCAAAGTCTGACTAGGAAGAGGTTAACTTTCCTATGGCTGCTTCCTCTGTCTGATTTCATTGAACTCGCCTCAAATGCTTAGACAGCAAAAAAAAAAAAAAAAAAAATATTTTGTAAACTTTATAAATAACACAAAAGAGAAACCAGCAATATTTTATCCACCTGGAATCTTCGTTGAGTCATGTAGTACCTTTGCTGTACCTTCAATACAGATCAAACTCGAACTATTCCAAGCTGAATAACATAACCTCCCAGTGGAATTTTGGGTGTTGCAGTTGATATCTGAGCCTATGGAGTTCGTCATATCTAACCCACAGGCATATTACACTGTACATAATCATTATTGAGTGTTCATGTATGCCAAGTCACTTGTAAGATTACCCTGTATAGCATGTATAGCATTGGACTGCATTGGTTCAAGTCTCACTTGCCTTGAAAAATGTTCTTGGTCCAACTTTTTGGTTTTGCTTCCATTTTTCTCATTATGGAATATGGGAAAACATTACAGTAATAGTACAGCTTACTGTATACAGCAGTTTCTATGGAGTCTATTGGCAAAGATCTTGGTGTCCCCCCTCTCCAAAAACAGACATAACACATTTATCTTCCTATTATGGTATGCTGAAATCAAGGTCAAGGACAAATGAGATCTGTTGAGATACTTTCATTACACCAGCCAATCCCAACAATTAAATTATATCAATAATAATAATAATAATAATAATAATAATAAAACCTCCCCCACATGCACGCAATGGAACTTCTAAAATTAGTTCTGGTATGTACTGTAAATTAGGCCATTGTTTCAAGCCCAGCTAAAAACCTGTATTATATTGATGTGAGTTTTATATTAAAGGGGTTCACCTTCTATATGCTTTTTTAGGTTCAGTTATTTTCAGATTGCTCACCAGAAATAGAGTTTTTTTTCCGTTGCTTACTATGTTTCATTTTTGTCTGTTTTTCCAAAATGTAAATATTAAAGTCATGGGCCAGGCTCCTCCCTCAAGAAAGGTGCACTGAGCTCACATGCCATCCGGCCCGCTGCCAGCTGCCTATGTGCCTGACAATTGTGTGTTTGCAGTAGCAGGGAGAGAATTACAAGACAGAAGGGTCCAGGAGAAGGATATTACATACCTCCCGTGGCCGAAAGGTCTGCTGTAGTTACACCAGTGTATATAGATTAATGTTCTTGCCTCTGTTGTTTTAGTCTGGCAGCTCAGTAATCCAGGTAAAGAATCTAAACCGTTTAAATCTACATTAGTTGGTACAACAACTTTTGCATCAATTCTAACAGCCTTTAGGGCAGAGACACACACTGCTATTTCAGGAGATTAGTCGCCCAGTGACAAATCAGTCCTTCTTCGGCCAACTAATATAGAATCTAAATCGCCGGCGGGATGGCACTTGGAACGCTTGGTTTTCCTAAGTCGCCTGAAATTGTCTCATGAGGAAACTTTGGGCAACTTCGGAAAGCTGAAGAGATCCAAGTGCCATCCTGCCAGTGATTTCAATTCTAGCCGGCAGGAAGGCTTTTCGCGGAGATTAGTCACCCGAAGATGAAGCGTTTTGTCGATGGGCGACTAATCACCCGAATAGCAGCGTGTGTCTCTGCCCTTAATGAAGCTCTGGGATTTTGCTCAGCAGGGACAAAGATAAGAAATGTATCAATTAACTGGCAATCACATAGATACAAGCTAATAGCAACAGAATCCCGTATGAAAATAAATATATTCACTGATGCTGTTACATTTGTTGTATTCAAGTAGTATAAATAGAAATATACATAATGTTAAAAGGGGAAATACATAGTAGCTACACCTTATCTATAAATCAAGTTTATTTTTCTTTTACCTACTTAACAATGCCTATCATCATTTGTATTTACATTATCCCTTAGATCGGTTTACATGTATTTAGGCAATTTGTATTCATAAATTTGATTTAAAGCTTCAATTCTGAATTTACAATCATTTTAGGTTCATGTTACTGAATGCCATTATGCTTTCTAGTACTGATCATGTATCCCTTGAGATGGAGCATCTCACCCATCAGTGGATCCTCGTGATGTAGAGACCAGATACACATTTCCCTGTACAAATGATCTTTCCCTTCATGCCACAGTATGGTACTATTTATATTAGATTTTACAAACTTGCCACAGATGCTCTTTTTTAGTGATTCGCAGAAGGCAATTGATGTTTTTCTGTGTGTATTCTGTATTATTCTTGGAACTAATTTTTTAATACTGTGTTTTTCATAGGCAGCTGTAAGAGAAGTGCAGTTTGGTCCAATGAAACTTCGCCAAGATCAACTTCAGGTATGGTTTGAAGATGTTAATAACATGGTTTGCCTTATATGAGCAGGTTTGCATGTCTAAATAGTGTTCTCACACCAGAAATAGTAATATGACTATTTTCTGCACACCTCCAATATCAAAACTGTAGGAAGCTGAAAGTGCACTTTAAAAGCATATACTTTTGAATTTAATTTTTAATGAAGCCTCACCATTATTTAAACATGGTACAGGTACAGGATCCATTATCCGGAAAACTTCGAGTCACGGGAAGGCCATCTCCCATTGGCTCAATTTTAATCAAATAATTCAGATTTTTTTTCCAAATGATTTCATTTTTCTTTGTAATAATAAAACAGTAATACCTTGTACATGATCCCAACTAAGCTGCATGAAATCATATTGGCAAAACAAGCCTATGGGGTTTAATTAATGTTTCAATTATTTTTAGTAGACTTAGGGTATGGTAATCCAAATAATGGAAAGTTCTCTTATCCAAACCCCAACTCTCGAAAATTCTGGATAACGGGTCCATACCTGTACCAATAATTGCAATATAGACATAAAGGAACCACATTTTAAAACAATTAAACATTGTTTCCGTCACCTTGGACTGGCTAGTAACCAAACTAAATCTGCTGCAATATTAAAAACTGGCTTTCATTTCTATATCACACCTGAAGAGGGAGCTCTTATGGGTCTTTTGGGCTAGAATACAAGCAAGTGCAATGTATCTTGAATCCGTGACCACCGGTAGGCAAATTGTAAGCCAGTTAACTTTACTCTTAAATATGGCAGACAGGGTCGCCATCAGGGGGGGACAGGGGGGAGAGTTGTAGGGGGCCCAGAGGGTAAGGGGGGCCCGGCCACGGCACACTTACGTGATTAGCCGGGCCCCCCGAGAGCTGCTGACTTCGGGAAGGCATGGACGTTTAAGGGGCCCTGGCCACCAATTTTCTTATAATGTGGGGGGAGGGGCTGGCCACCAATTTCTTGTCCACCAATTTTTTTTTTCTCATGTGGGGTCCTAGCCACCAATATTTCTAAATGGGGGGGGGGGGCCCTGGCAACAAAGGTTTTTATGGGGGGCCCTGACCACAATAGGGGGCCCAGGAAATTTTGTTGTATCGGGCCCTGCGATTTCTGATGGCGGTCCTGATGGCAGATATGGGTAAACCCCCTAGAAAAAGTAGTCATTACTGTGAAACTTATAGCAAGTCCTGAATTACTGAGATTTAAACAATGATGATTGGGAGTCCTCTGCTCTGATATACTGTATATCATTTTATGTCCTTGCAATCCATGTCTAAATTATCGAAATATTTGTACAGATAGTTTATTTTATGTGATATACTCTTCAAATGTATCCATTGATTTGGCAGAATATCCGGTTATTACAATTAGGAGTAATGCTTGGTACAGGATATATCAGAATTTCTTGCAAATTGTAAAGAAAACTTTGCCTGAGGCTTTCTGCTTTTTCTCTATTGAGGTAGAACTTGGTGCTGTGTTCCCAAACTCTGCAAAGAGCAGTCGGTTTGGCAAATATGCTTGCATAGGTTCATCTGCACATTAAACCTTTTTTACATGCATATTTCTGTGAGCTTCCACACAAGTTGCTACCATGAGAATATATGGTGTCTTTTTGATTTCCTTGTCCCACATTTGGCCACCGTAAAGGAGAATTAAACCTTAGCCCATCCTTAGCCCCCTCTACTACCCCCCCGCCAGATTTAACCCCCCACAATTTCTGCTCTGTTCAAAAGTTGCCCTGTATGGCGACCTGCCATAAAAGAGAATATAGATTCAACTGCGTATGCCCCTGCAAGATCCTTGTTGGTGAATTAACAAAGGAGGTTCTGAAGACAGGGGAAGATGGTGACTTTGAACGCTGCATACCAACTATGTTAATTTGGGCAATGATACTGACAAATAAAGGCAAAGATCCTTTGAAAGCCATGGCCATTTCAGAGTAACAAAACAACAGCAACAGGGCTGTTACTAATGTTGATCTTGTAACCAATGCTTTATAGTGTTTTCTATGTCTCCTGGTACCCTTCTGATATTAGGTGATCATTGAAAATGCCCTATGTTATAACCTACACAGAGAACAGTGTTTTCAAATATTTAGAAATTGTCCATGACATAGAGCATTTGGCCCTCCTGTATGGGCTCCTAATGCAGTTAAAATACTTGCAGTTAAAGAAACCCTGGACATAGGCGTCAGTTTACTAAAGCGCAGTAAAAATATGCGCACAAAATATAGACAAATTTGTCGCCAAATATGTTTTAGCCAGTTTACTAACCTGCGGTAAATATAAATTTGTACATTTTCTCGCGCAAGAATATGTTTTCGCCAGTTATTGCATTTGCTGAAAATAACGATATGTATACATTAATGCCTGGTTTACTAAACAGCGAAATGTACGATAGACAAAATTAACGCCAGAATATTACCGCCATCTATATAGTGGCGGTAATTCATTTTTTTCGCCAGAAAATTCTCAACGGGAAATATCCCATAACACCTTGTTTTACCCATCATTCTGTTCCTGTTGCCATTCCTGACAGAAGAGAGAAGTGACAGGGTAATCAAAAATGTTTTGGATTATTCTTTTGTCTGTTGCTACAGCAGCTTTTTCAGCAGAAAGATGATTTATTATGGGTAGGAGGGACCAAAGGCTTGGTCGGCCTAGATTAAACTATATTTATATGATGCACACAGATTTATTGGTAAAATTTGTTTGCAGGGGGTAAGTCTTGTGACTGGATGTATTGAAATGTGGATTTACATGATGCATGCATGTTTGATTGGGTGAAATCAGTTTACTGTGTTGTTGATAATATCCATAAAGTTTAGCAGTTTTGAAGATACATATCTGGCCATGAATCATGCCATAATAAACGCCATAAAACAAGACAATTTTATAGCATAAATATTCACAACCCGCTAAAATTACCGCTAACCTAAGCTGGTTCGTCAACGTATTTACCGCAAGTGATCACAATGACTTCCCAGGGCATCGCTGTTTAGTAAACTTAGTCGCTGCAAATTTTCTGGCGGAAAACTATTCGCAGCGATAACATGCGGAAACATCATCAAATTTACCACGCTTTAGTAAACGGACCCCTTATTCCTGCAAAGGTGTGATAAACCAAGAAAGCACAAGCAACCCATTGATAATTTCTCTTTCTTTTCCCCTTTTTCAATTAGGTACTTTTAGTATTTGCCAAAGAAGATAGCCAGAGTAATGGATTCTGTTGGGCGTGTGAAAAAGCAGGATTTAAGTGTAACATCGCCAGGACGCCGGAAACTGCATTGGAAAGCTTTTTAGATAAACACCATGAAATTATCATTATTGATCATAGGCATTCACGATATTTTGATGCAGAAGCTCTATGCAGGTAAGCAGTGCTAAGTAACAGCTTTGAGGCTTATGGGAAACACACACCCGTACTGTTAATGTTTTCTTTCCCTCTTTGTTTTGGTTTACTTTGTACATGATGAATTGTCATGTTAAAATGATATTGCCTGATGAAACTGAATGAAAAGTTACACTTAAGACCCCCATACACGGGTTGATTAAAGGAGCTGACAGGCCGGGTCGGCTGCTTATTGGCCCATGTGTGGGACCATCTGACAGTAATGGATGCATTATAATTGTTGGGCCCACGATCGGATCAGCCCAATATCGCCCACTTCACTTTGGGGATATCAGGGAGAGATCGCTCGTATGGCGACATCGCCAAACGAGCAGATCTCTACATCTATGGCCACCTTTATATATTTACAAATTCAATCTAAAACATTCAGCCTTTTGTCCAAGTGAAACCTGCTGAACTGCTAGTTGATCCAGGTGAAAAAAAACATCTGAAGCCTCTCCAGTTTACCTCAGAGGCAATTAATATTTCTACTTTGAACAGAGCCAAAGACCTAGTCAATATCATAGAAGCCATTTTTTCCAAACAAAAATGTATTCAATGGCATAAAATGTCGCTGAAGTTGCCTCACGAGGAAACTTCGATCGACTTCGGAAATCGAAGTGCCACGAGTGCATTGTCGCAGGCATTTCCTCATTATAGCAGAGGGAAGGCAGTTCAGGGAGATTGTCACCCCGCAGAAGAGGTGATTAGTCGACAGGCCACCAAATTTCCCCCGAATCTGCCCTTGTGCCCCTGCCCTTACCTGTAGCTAGAGGGTAATGTGTATTCCTATTTGTACTTATCGGTAATGAGCATATTTACATAGTTAAAGACAAAGGGTCTTCTGCACTAACACCATTATCAGTATATTTAAGGGATTTCAAGGGATTTTAACCCAATAACCTTGGGTGATATACCTGTCAAAGATGTCACCCAAGCCACATTTTTTAGGGTTTTTTTTTTTGTTTCAATGTGGTGTAAAATGGCAAATATACATTAATGTAGAAAACATTGTGAAACTGCATGTTGTAAAACACGCACATTTCATATGCTTATATTGTATTTGGCAGATGAAGAGATGCATTTTCAAGATCAAAATCTATTAAAATAAAGGAATATGCCTGGATTGGTGGCACATAAACGTAGCATATTTGAAGAAGATGAATTTAGTACATAAGACTATTTTGGAAATGCTACAATACCACTACTTTATGCCCTTTGTTCAAGTCCCTGAAAACATTGTAGGTGTTTAGTCATTACCAAAATCAACATATACTGCTATTTTACATAAGGTCCATAACTATTTGGACAGAGACAACTTTTTTTCTAATTTTGATTCTGTACATTACCACAATGAATTTTAAATGAAACAACTCAGATGCAGTTGAACTGCAGACTTTCAGCTTTAATTCAGTGGGTTGAACAAAAAGATTGCATAAAAATGTGAGGAACTAAAGCTTTTTTTTTAACACAATCACTTCATTTCAGGGGCTCAAAAGTAATTGGACAGTTGGCTCAAGGCTATTTCATAGGCAGGTGTGGGCATTTCCTTTGTTATGTCATTATCAATGAATCAGATAAAAGCCCTGGAGTTGATTTAAAGGGGAGGACTTGTATATGTTTTGCTGTGAACAGACAACATACGGTCAATCTCACTCAGGTTTACTTTCAAGATAATTTTCCTCTGTATCATCTTTTTCTGTTTATTTTTTTAAAAAAAATTTGATTTTCCTATCTGCAAACATGTTCCCAGCATTTCAGTTTCTGTACTAACACTCCACTCTGTATTTAAGTTGCTATTTTTTTTTTAAAATGGATTTTCAATCAGAAAAACTGTTTCTGAATGTATCTAAATGCTAGATATACACTAATGGTGTTGTTTTGTTTAATGGAATGACAATATATTTAACTTTTTCCCTGCATTGGTAAAACTGATGTATTTGCTTCAGAAACACAACTATAGTTTCTATAAACAAGCTGCTGTGTAGCCATGGGGGTAGCCATTCAAGCACGGGATAAAGAGTAGATAGGTTCTGAAGAATACCATTGTATACTACAAAGCTTATCTGTTATCTGCTGTGTATCGTGTGCCTTTTTTCCTTTTTTAGCTTTGAATGGCTGCCCCCATGTCTGCACAGAAGGTTGTTTATGTAATCCTAGACAGAGTCACTTAGTGGCTTCTAAATCAAATAAAATACTGCCTTGCTTAAAAAAAAAAAAGACATAAATTTAAAGGATAATAGCATAATTTTGCCTCTTTATATTCCTGGAAAGATCTCAATTTGAGCATGCAGAGCAATTTTGGGTCACAGTACTTAAGAAGGATATTAATGAGCGAGAAAGATCATGTGAAACTAAACTGGTAAATGGAATGGAAGAATAACACTATGAGGCAAGACATAAAGACATGATTTTGGTTGTTTTCTCTGGAGAAAAGGCACTTGTGAGGGGATTGATTACTCTTTACATGTACATTAAAGGACAATATAAACAGATAGCAAGGGATCTATTTTTACATAGCAAAGAACCAGAGACCACCCCTTTATAATTGAGGAACTAAACGTTCACTTAATGCTTAGGGGTTCGGAATGCCCTGTCTGGTGATGGCAGATTCCATTAATGCCTTTAAAGGCTATGTCATACAATTCGGTTCATACATCTTTGGACAGAGACAACTTTTTTCTAATTTTGGTTCTGTACATTACCCCCAATGAAACCTGCTGAGTGTTTATGGACCTTTTTCCCTGGAAACCATGTTCCTCCCAGTAATGAGAAGCAAAAGTATAATTCTGCTAATGCTTTGTATAAATATGACATCTTTGGTTTCTCATGCTATAATACAATGATAACATGTTGTTCTTTTTGTATGTCTGCTGAACACTTTGGTACTGATCTGTTTATGGAAATTACTTTTATAGTATAAGCAACCAGCTTTGAAACTTTTTCACCTTCCCTGTTTAAAATTTCAATTTGCCAACACATCAATTTTGCCAGTACATGGGACATAGTTTTGGGTTTGGGAACTGCACTATATTCCATCAAAGCCCATGTCAGTGAGAATAAAAAGACTTCTAATCTGAGAGGTGTCCTGCATACAAAATTAACCTTAATACAGATAGATACAGTAGCTGGAACTTTTTCTGAAAAATGATTCATAAAAATAGGCAAACTCGTGCAATTGAGCAGTTTTATCGGACACCTACCAGAGATGCTGTAAGATTTATTTAAAACCTTATGGATACACTTTTAGTTTTGTGACGCTATAAGGTCCCAGAACGTACAATGCATTCAAAAATGCTCTAATAAATCATGTATTCTGTGTGTCTTTTATAGGGGCAAACATCAGGCTTCGTTTTCCTCAACTTAATGCAGAGTGCAAAGTGCTAAAATGGCTGCAGTTAGGTATTTTCTTTTGAAATTTGCACACTGCATTTTGCTAACTGCACATGGCCACAGAGATATGCTCCACCGCCACGGCCTTTGAATCAAGTGCTGACTGCTCTTTTTAGCCCTTAGGTGGCTATTTAAAGCTGGCCATAGACGCAAAGATCCGATCGTACGAATCGTGGATTCGTACGATTTTCGGACCATGTGTGGAGAGTCCCGACATTTTTCGTCCGTCGGAGATCGGTCGTTTGGTCGATCGGACAGGTTACAAAATTTCTGTCGCCTGCTGATATCTCTGCGTGTATTGCCGATCTTACGATTTTCAGTGGGAGACTGTCACTAGTGTTGTCAGACATAAGTATCGTACGATTGCTGTCAGGGGCAGAACATTGGGTGATCTGTTCTTATTTGATCGGAATGGTAAAGACTTTGATCTGAATGGTTAGTGGAGGGTCGGGAGATGGGAAAGTCTGATCGTACGTTGATTCGTACGATCGGATCTTTGCGCCTATGGCCAGCTTAAGATTGGTTGTACTTTTTGGCACAAGCAATTTTTAAGCAAACTAACGCATGCCCCCGGTTTTGAACTGAAAAACAAAGCCCAAATATCTTTTTTTTTCCACATGCTGCTTAGAACTGAACTATGCTCCCAGCTGTCCCAAGTGATAAGTGCAACCATCAAACTGGCTATCTTCAGTGCAGTTAGCAGTGCTCATTATAAAAGAATCCACAAAACTATTATTGTTGCTATAAATTGCCACACTTGCAAAACGTTTCAATTGAAATATTTTGAATTACATTATTCTTCACTATAAATTACTATATGTTGGTTTACTAACCCTTTAAATTATACAGTTAAAATACATTTAAATACTGTATTTATATGTTTTAAAAATGACTTTCTTTTTCTCCGTAATAATAAGACCGTGTACTTGATCCCAACTAAGATACAATAAATCTATATCAAATCAATCCTCTTGTGTTTATTTAATGTTTTTGTAAGGTATGTTTACTTAAGGGATGAAGATCCAAATTATGGAAAGCATATATGTTCCCAAAACATATATTTTATTACATACTTCAACGAAAAATGTTGGAATATACAATTGCGATGCATAGACTTAAAAAAAAAAATACTATTTTTGTTTTAAAATTTAAGGTCCATCAGAGCTACAAAACCTTCAGAAAACACTGTCATAGTTGCTGTAGTTAGAAGGTAAGTGACTTAAACAATATATTATCTTATCCTAAAGGTATGATATACGTATGTATACACTTGTTATGACTTAATTATCTAAACCTGAAATATACAGGTTTAAAAGAGTATAATGGCATATAGTTATGTGCAAGTTTCGTTTGTAACTTATGTAACACACTCGTCCTTGGTTTTAGCCACTTCAGGAAATGGAATTATGTGGAATGTATTTTGACTAACTGAAAGGGGACAGACTTTTGGAGAATGTATGGCTGTATATAATTCAGTGTACCTGTACATGCATTCTTCGTTTTGCAAAATGGTAGTATGCATGTAGCGTTGCTATTGCCATTGCATGTGGATTTTTTTTTTTTGTCATACTAAAAGCAAATGACAATGAAAGTTTTTCTTTTTTTTATTACGATGTTGACAAGCTGAAGATTTGTTATTATGTATTTCTGTATCAGATCATAGTATTTAAATAATAGGCAACAGGCCTGGCAGTCAGATATTTGCTTTTAGACAGTAGAATAAGAAATGCCTACTAACTGGGTTTCTAAACTTTTCACCTGTTATTTTCGTTCAGTTAAGTTATGTGGCTCTGAAAACTTTGAACAAAAGGTGATAATGTAAGGAGTCTATTTATACTTATAGGGCTATACAGAGCAGTGCTCAACTTAAGCCTCTTAAATGTCATATTTATGAAAATATTCTACTTACTCATTAAAGAGCACCTATCATATTAACGTTGTTTTTTCCCACCAGAAGTGTGGACTAATAGATTCTGCACTTCTGGTAGGGGCAAATATTTCACCTTAATAGGTGTCCTTTTAATAAAAGTATTAAGATTCCCAGGACCCATTTATCTTGAATAGCTTGACCCAGACGTGCACTCTGTATTGGTGTATACTCATCCCTTCCTTTGATGAATAGTTTCCACAAAGAGAGGCCAGGTGTAAATACATCATATACAGTACTAACCAATAGCAGCGACTACAATATGCAGACTATAATATGGCCATAACAATCATTAATAATAATATTGAAAATGGACACACTGCAGCCAGGCTGTTTAAGATTATCCCCATGTAGCAAGTTTAGGTACAAGTTCTTTTCTTGCTTATTAGTGATAGGATTTCATGTCCCGTGTGCATTTAATTTACAAGATTACAGGGATTATGCTGATATTAGGGAGTATTATTTCTATAAATGGGCTGTTCATCTTTAAATGCACGTTTAGTATGCTGTAGTATGAGTGCTTTTCTGAGACAGTTTGCAATTGTTTTCATTTTTATTATTTGCATTTTCTTAATTATTTATCTTTTTGTTTAGCAGCTCTCCAGTTTAAAATATAAGTAATAAAAAAGTAACAATAAACACATTGTAGCCTTTTGGCTGCTGGGGTCAGTGACTCCCATTTGAAAGTTATAAAGAGTCAAAAGAGGAAGGCAAATAAATTCAAAAACTATAAAAATCAAGACCAAATTAAGCAATAGGCCATTCTATAAAGTTAACCCCTTTAAAAGCAGGTTATATATAGAATAATATAGAATATAGAATTATGTAAAGTTGATCAGGAACAGTAGTAGAACAGGATTTTGTCCAGCCCGCTATAATAATCTTTACGTAATCAGTACTAAAGCAATTCCATGTGCAGAACAAGCAGAATTGTCTTTGTCTTCCTTTTAGTGTTATATTGCATTTGAGTCTTCAGTGTAACTTCTAAATAAAAAACAACGTTCATTTATGATTTTTTTTATATTTTTTACTAGACAAAGTGATCGTGATGAAGCATCTATAATGCCTCTAATATCTGCTGGATTTACCAGGGTAAGACCTTAATCTGATGAAAAAATACATATTAATTATAATGGTACCACTTTCCATGCTGTATGCACTTGTGTGAACATAATTTGTGGCACAAGGGCACAGAGAATGTTGTGTGGATGTACAAAATTCACAACGTGTTGCACGCACAGTTGTAAAACGTAAGCACAAAATTATTTGCACACACCATACCAAATGTAAGGCTGACTGCATATTGCATGCAACCCCTGCTCTTGAGAGCTTGAAGTGATAATGATATACAGTATCTGGAGAGGGTTCCTAAGACTATGCTTAAAATAAAAGCAGTTTCAGTTATTAGTTATGTTTCAACATGCATTGTGAAAAAGTTATATAGTTTGCTTACTGCAGACTTCAGGAGCCAACAGCCATAAACAGAAAAGTGTGCTATATTTTTAAGATTTGCCCATTATTCCTAGACGTGCCAGCAATGTTCCCTCTGATTTCTTCTTGTCTGGTCTGCGCAGTTCCAAAAAAGTATAAAGTACGTGGGACACCAGCTTTGGTAGCTTAAAGGGGAAGGAAACCTAGTCGGCGCAAACCCCCCAACCCCCCTCCCGTTTGTTGCCCTCACTCCTCCCCCCTGGCCTGCCCCTAACTTGTTACTTACCCTTCTGCGCAGGTCCAGTCCAGGGAGTTCACCGACGACATCTTCTTCCACGCAATCTTCTTCCTGCTGTGAACGGCGTTTTGGCGCATGCGCAGTAGGATCATTTCACCGGTACGGATCTACTGCGCATGCGCAGTAGATCGTACTGGCTAAATGATCCTACTGCGCATGCGCCGTTCAAAGCAGGAAGAAGATTGCATGGAAGAAAATGTCGTCGGTGAACTCCCTGGACTGGACCTGCGCAGAAGGGTAAGTAACAAGTTAGGGGCATTTGCCCAGCTGGACAGGTAGGCCAGGGGGGAGGAGGGAGGGTGGGCAACAAACGGGAGGGGGGGTGGGGGGTTTGCGCCGACTAGGTTTCCTTCCCCTTTAAGTAGGCACAGGACTGTAATTTGTGAGCATTAGATTGAAGCCAATTTTTCTAGCACTCACTCAAATCAAATTTAATTGAATTTTAGGTGCAGGTCCCCTGATGACCATGTCCACTGATTATTGGAAAGCCCTTCACTTGTAGATAGCACTGTGAGAAGATGTACCGAGTATAAGCCGAGTTTTTCAGCATCCAAAATGTGCTGAAAAAGTCTACCTCGGCTTATACTCGGGTCAGCGGTACCCCAACGGTGTAGCTGAGATTGCAGTCACTTTTAATCATTCCTATATCAACAGTACACTTGGGGAGAGACTGCAATATCCCACAATACCCTCTGTTGGTTATATGAAAGAATAACAGTGCGCCCTCTGTTGGTTATATGAAAGAATAACAGTGACTGCAATATCACACAGCGCCATCTGTTGGTTATATGAAAGAATAACAGTGACTGCAATATCACACAGCGCCATCTGTTGGTTGTATGAAAGAATAACAGTGCGCCCTCTGTTGGTTATATGAAAGATTAACAGTGACTGCAATATCACACAGTGCCCTCTGTTGGTTATATTAAAGAATAACAGTGCGCCCTCTGTTGGTTATATGAAAGAATAACAGTGACTGCAATATCACACAGCACCCTCTGTTGGTTATATGAAAGAATAACAGTGACTGCAATATCACACAGCGCCATCTGTTGGTTATATGGAAGAATAACAGTGACTGCAATATCACACAGTGCCCTCTGTTGGTTATATGAAAGATTAACAGTGACTACAATATCACACAGCGCCCTCTATTGGTTATATGAAAGAATAACAGTGACTGCAATATCACACAGCGCCCTCTGTTGGTTATACGAAAGATTAACAGTGATGGCAATATCAAACAGCACCCTCTACACAAGCTAGTGGGACAATGCACACAGTAATCCATTTGGCAATTCTCTGTCACCATCAACTTTGCAAAGAAGTCCGGTTGATCGCTGGGGGGGGGTCGCTTTGGCAGAATGTGAGCTGCTGGGAGACAGGGCTGTAGTTGTGTCTAGGCTTATACTAGAGTCAATAAGTTTTCCCAGTTTTCGTAGGTAAAATTAGGTACCTTGGCTTATACTTGGGTCGGCTTATACTCGAGTATATACGGTACTCTTAAAAAAGCCTACATTTTAGCTGTGACCTAAGCAACAGCAACTTTCAGACCTCCTAGGCCTTTTCTAAAGCTAGGATGGCAAATAGGTTTTTGGCTAAAACCTCACCCTTATCGACCTTGACACGTGCAAGGTTTTCTCCATCTATGTTTAAATCTAATGACAGGATTCAATGCTTCTCTGCAGGCTGAAAAATACTGTTCCTTGTGCCATGTGCACAATAAAACGCCACTATAAAAGCTTGTGTACAAAGTTAAATAGGTTTATATAAAGGAGTAATAATATGACAGCAGTATACCTTTAAGCCCTTGTTAACAAAAAGGTTTTCTTGTTTATTCATACCACCTGCCTGTGCTTAAATTGTGTTGTTAGCTGCTGATAGGAACTTAGTATTAAACTGTATGTTTTCCCTAGTGTATAGTGCTGAACAAATCATGTTTGTTTGTTTTTTCTCCTGACGAAGATCCCTGTGGGGGATCGAAACGTTGATTATATGACAGCAGTATACCTTTAAGCCCTTGTTAACAAAAAGGTTTTCTTGTTTATTCATACCACCTGCCTGTGCTTAAATTGTGTTGTTAGCTGCTGATAGGTACTTAGTATTAAACTGTATTTTTCCCTAGTGTATAGTGCTGAACAAATCATGTTTGTTTGTTTATGCTCCTGACGAAGATCCCTGTGGGGGATCAAAACGTTGATGTGTGTGTACTGATGTGTATTTTACATTAGAATGTGACTGTAAAGAACTGGCATGCAATGTGCACATCTTGTTTCAAGGTTGCATGCTTTAAATAATTCCTAGTGTCTCTTTAATTCTTCTTACTTCCAACAACCTTTTTTGCCCAAAACATTAAACATTTGCTGTGTAAATTATTGATAGAAAAAGAAGAGAAAAAAACATGACAGAGCATATTTGCCAAAGCTGGAATCTGGAGCAGGCAGAGGAAAAATTGGGAGTCCAATCTTTTGATGTGAAGTGAAAACCAGTTTGCACTAAGATATTGCCTATATTTTCTGAAGTCTGAACATGTTCTTAAAAAAATCACTTGAAAATGCCTGGCCTTTTGAAGTGAACTTTCTCTAGCCTTGTAATAAGAAGTCATGCAGAATAAAAATCTCTTGTTTTGAAGTTTATCTTTTGTGATCGATTGATGCCATGAGATAGTTGTGCGTTAGCTCTCTTCTTATTCTTACAGTCCTTATATTCTGTACAGGAAAGACAGGACTTTCGGTAGAAATATGTATTGTTTTCAGTTAGCATAGTATTATATATTTATTCTGCACCTTATTGCAGGAGCTTGAGATTAGAAGGAGCAAGAAACCCACAAATCTCTTTAGTTACCGTGTATACTCGAGTATAAGCCGTCCCGAGTATAAGCGGAGGTACCTAATTTTACCTCCAAAAACTGGGAAAGCTTATTGACTCGAGTATAAGCCGAGTATAAGCCTAGGGTGAGAAATACAGCAGCTTCTGGTGTGTTTCAATCAAAAAATTGAGGGTTTCTGCTCCCATTGGAGGTGCCAGCGTCTCGTTTTTGGACACCGACGACCATTCTTGGAGACTATTCTTGTATGTCAGCGACTATTCTTGGAGACTATTCTTGGACGCAGGCGACTATTCTTTGACTCCTTTGACTATTCTTGGACGCTGGCGACCATTTTTGAGCTTGATCCGAATTTAAGCCGAGGTAGAGTTTTTCAGCATGGGGGCTGAAAAACTTGGCTTATACTCGAGTATATACGGTATGTGCCTGGTAAATAGGTTTCAGTTAGTACTGAGCTGCAATATTGGTAAGATAAACTCTTTTTAAATCATAAACTCTAGAACCCAAATTTCCTCAAGAACTGTCTCCAGGTTCATTTGATACTGCCTACTTGCTGCTACAGTCAAATGTATAGGAATTTGGATCTGGGATTTTATGGTAATCCAACTTTAGGTTTGCTTAAAAATTGGGCTCATCTTTACCTTTTTTGAGTGACCCTATTTATTTCAATTTTTTTTTATAGATTTTTTGGTGTAAGAAGTTCAAAGTACTGTATAAGAAATACTTATATTGGCCTAGGCTATATGTGTTAGATTTCACAGATGGAGATCAGAGCTACTGTTGTCTGAGCTGTATATATGTAGAGCTCACTTGTGAAATCTGAAGGTGATGTGGCAGTTGTAGATTTAGATCCAACTTTTCCAGGAAAAAGCTGAGAACAGCTTTTTGCCTCAGATTAAAGGCATGTTTTAAAAGATCTTGGCTCTTGCTCAGTGCAGTACAGGAATTTAGATATATTTTTTTAGATCTATTTTATAGTAATTCAGAAAGGAATTTCATTGTAACATGACAAGTCTTTCTTTGAGCTTACTGCTGTTGTATTTTAATGATATTTTAATGAAAATATGACAATTATAACTGTAATAAAATCAAAGATTAGGTGGCACAAAAGAAATGTATATGCAATAATCATGTTAATCTTGTAATCACGATGGGACTAGTGTTACCCCATGCCAAGCACAAAATAGAGATAAAATAAGACTAGCCTTCAATCCTTTACTTTTAAAGCATTCTATCTATCTATCATCTATCTTTCTATCATCTATCTATATATGTCTATCTATCGATGTTTAATCAAAACAGGTTTCTTGTAGAGTTTTTTTTTACTGGTTTAAACAATGGTCTGCCATTTTATACACTGCACTTATTGCACCAGCCTAAAGTTTCAGCTTCTCAATATCAGCAATGATCCAGAACATCAAACTTGTCGCAGGGGGTCAACATCTTGCAAAGTGTCTGCGACACTCGCATGCTCAGTGGGCTTTGAGCAGCTGTTGAGAAGCTAAGCTTAGGGGTCATCACAAATTATCATGCAGAAAATGAGGTTGGTCTGTAAAATAAGATGATGCTACAAGGCTGATTGTTAAATACTGATGCTAATTGCACTGATTTATGTGCTGCCATGTAGTAATTATCTGTATTTATTACTAATCAGCCTTATACTGTGACATTTCTATTCTATGTATACTGTATATTGTGAGTGGGTCCCTAAGCTCAGTAAGTGACAGCAGCACAGAGTATGTGCAGTGCATCAGCAGAAAATAAGTTGGGGAGCTACTGGGGCATCTTTGGAGACAGAGCTTCCCTGCTAAAGGACTGTGGTTGCCTTCAGCTGGTACAGAAGCTCAACACATAATATACAACATTTCTACTCTACTTCTTTGGTTTGGCTTTAGTTCTCCTTTAAAAACCATTGTATAATTGCTACAACAGTTTGTAAGAAGAACAATTTGAGCTTTGATGTATTTCTGATGTACAAACCCAGGCTTCTGAAAAGTTTGACAGGGATGTAAGCTGGTTCAGGTCAAAGACTATGCATTCTTTGTTCATCTGTTTTGAACATTGTGTATGTTTCTGATCTACATAAAACTAAAACAATTGTATTATAGAGTAGGTATATGATAGACACGTGGCATTGAGCAGATGTTGCAACTGTATTATCTAAAGCTGTGTTTTTCAATCTGTAAGGACAATTTCTCTTTAAGCCTCACTTGCAGTTCAGGGGAAGACTATAGATGTTTTCATTAATGCAGAGTAGAGCTGCAGGGTCTACTGGTGCCATCTCAGGTTGCACTGTTCCTCTGCAAGAGGGCAAACATGTCTTTGTACCCTGTGTCATACAACAGAAGGATATGTAGACAGTCAACATCTAAGCACTTTTATACCTATCTTCCCTGTTCAGACAAGGATGAACAAGATGGTACATTGTTGAAATAGCAAAGCTCATCGGGAATGATGACCTGTCTTGGACCTAAAGCATAAGTTCCAGTTGATTACTATTATACTGTTTCTGTAGTCCAAGCTGGATCTTCTCTATCATGCATTTAGGTTGTCTATAAACATGATCTGATCTACTTCATGGTTTCTAATTAGTAAGGGAGATGAATCTCCTTGGGCTACCTCCCCCTGTCTATGGTGGTGGTCCATAAAGTTGATAGCACATGGCCTGTGATTAAATCTTGAACTGGAACTACACATTGTTGCTAGCCAAATGGTGTATCTTCGTTTAGCATGAGGTATTCAGATGAGATAAATGCATGGGTCAATGATATCATTGTTGCACAAAAGACTTTTGTGAAGGCCTTTTTCCATCCATCGTTAATCAGTATTAACGTTAATGTTCAAGTTATCGATATAATGCATCCCAACTCACCCTTTAATAGGTGCTGCAACTAAAGTGCAAATGCCACGTTTACACCCACATTCTACTCTCAAACACACTTAAATACTCTAAACACTATTGCCTTATAGTGGAGCCTTACAAATTCAGAACAACACTGAAAGGTGCACAGAAAAAGAAAGTGGCCTTTGTTATATCTCAGAAATACAGACAGGTTCCCTAGTCTCTTCCTATTTCCCAAGGCAGCAACATTCTGACACAAAACATAACACAACTTATGCAAATGCATAACAGCCTTGTACAAAAACACAAGTGAAAAGAGGTATAAAATACAGACTTCTGTTGCAGTGATGTGGGTGGTCACAGTGATGGACCAAGGCACCAACATACCCGTTTTTTATACTTATGATCCTATTTTCCTACATTGATCACACAAACCTGGAATTTGGACCAAATATTAGTCCTGACCCATGGATGGAAAGCAGATGGAAGGCACATTATAATTTTCTGCTGTATCCTTTCCTTATGCACCGCCTGCCTTGTTACAAAATGCAGTAAGTTACATCAGGCTTTCTGTATTTGTAGTTCACCCTATATTTTTGTCCATTCTAAGACTCCATTTTGGCACATATTCAAGCTACACATGCTCAAAATAAAGAAGCACTGCACCTTGAATGCAGCCAAGTGCATGGAGAAAATGCCCCGCACACCACCCATTGTGAAGAGGAGCATGTATTGGCCTTCTATTGGTGCCTGTTAATAACTTACCTTCTAGTACAGGACAGAGACCTCCTTCCTCCTGTGTCTCATAACATGTGCCACTTAATCTTTGGCACTGTGTATTTTTTATGACTGTGTTTTTTTTTATTTTTTATCTACTGTAGTGTTTGTCCTTGTGTTTGCATTATTACCATATTGTAAAATATACACTACAAACACAGTAGCACTGTATAAATAAATAAATAAATACATCAAGGTGTATGGATATGATTAAAGTTATATATCATGTTCTCAAATGTATTTTGCAGCAATATCTTAGGAATTTTTTTCATCGCTCTTTTATTTATTTATTTCTTTGTTTGGCTGCTGCTTTCTTTTTGTCCCTCTCTCTACATTTGCACAAGCCAAAGACTCCTCTAATTGTTTTTTATTGTTGGGCATTAAGCAAATGGGGTTGTCTGGGCTGTGGTGGATAATAAGCAAGTTGGTTTGACATATGGGAGGTGAAGGAATTGGTTTGAGATCAGATCGATGTTGGTTCACTGAATGAGGCATACACAGGCCTCTCCTGTGCCCAAGATCTCCTACCCTAGCAGCACATAGACACTGGCAGAAAAATGGTTAAGACACAAGCATATAGGAAATAAAAATATTTAATGTTAATTCATGTCTTCCATGCAAGTTTTATTGTCAGTTGGATTATCTCCAATTCTCTTATCTGGTGCTTTTAAGCCTAGAATATTGGGATATACAGGGTTATAAGGATGTGCTGAGTTTCTAAAATCAGTGTATGTGTATATAAAAGAATCCTTACAAGCAGTCATCATATAATGGGCTTCCAGACAAGTATCACAGGCTATTGTGCTATTATTTTCTTGTGCTTTTTTAATTGAAAAAAAAAAAAAACAACATGATCAATGTTTGCTGTATTCTTTTTTTTCCATGCAATAAAAATATTGTTTTTTTATTGTTTAAATTTTAGAGATATGTAGAAAACTCCAATATTATGGCCTGTTACAATGAGCTGATCCAGTTAGAATTTGGAGAAGTACTTGCACAATTTAAACTAAGGTAAGAGATCCCAATGTCCCAATTGGTGTACATTGCTCTGTATTGCAGATCACATGGGGTATATGTGTTATATGTTCTGTTGGGCAGAGAGCTTATTAAGGGGCACATTTACTAAGGGTCGAATATCGAGGGTTAATAAACCCTCGATTTCGACCCTCGAAGTAAAATCCTTCAAATATCAAATTCGAAGGATTTTAGCACAAATCCTACGATCGGACGATTTTAAGTGATCGATCGAAGGATTTTTCTTCGATCAAAAAAAGTTTAGAAAAGTGTACCTCGGTAAGTTTAAACTGCCCAAGTATGTGGTCAAAGTTTTTTTTAAAGAGACAGTACTTCGACTATCGAATGGTCGAATAGTCAAACGATTTTTAATTGGAATCGTTCGAGTCAAAGGTCGTAGCCTATTCGATGGTCGAAGTACCCAAAAAAATACTTCGAAATTCGAAGTTTTTTTCATTCGAATCCTTCACTCGAGCTTAGTAAATGTGCCCCTAAATGTCCCTGCAAAAGAAAGTATATCTCTGTGCAAGGGAGAGAAGCATACAGTAAGGCATACAAAGATGGAACTGTGTGTACTAAATACTCTGCACAGAGCTCCTTATACTTATACTATATATATATATATATTATACTTTATCATTCTTCATTTGCATCTGTTCAAGCCTTACATGTATGTATACCTGTCTGCACAATGCAGCTTATTATACTGGCTGCAGTACTGACACTAAAGAAAATAAATGCTTTAGTATAAGGTAATACCAGTCAAGTGCCACACTATAACCTGCTTCTTATAGTGTATATTTATATAACAAGCCAGGTATTCAGTGGCATTTGAGTGAGAACAGACACTAACGGGGGAATGTAATAAAAATCGCTAACGGAAAAACTATTCGCAATGCGAAAAGTTATGCCTTTCGGGGGAATGTAATAAAAATCGCTAACAGAAAAACTATTCGCAATGCGAAAAGTTATGCCTTTGTGCGAACAAATTTTGCTTTGTGCGAATTTAATATAGCTTTTGCGAGCCCGGAAACTGTTTAGCGACCACTTCCGACAGTGAAAGACCGTTTTTGAATTTTATAGTTTGCGCCAATGCGCAGTCAATGTAATAAAACTTCTTACTGAAAAAGTCATTATGTTTGCTCCAAAAGATTACGACACCTTCAAGCACTTCTTATGAGTGCGCAATTAAAATTCGCAATGCGCAATTAAAAGTCGCAATGCGCAATTAAAATTCGCAATTCAATAACAGTTTAAGGAACAATATTACTTTGCGAGATGTGGATTTATGTAATAAAAATCGCTAACGGAAAAACTATTCGCAATGCGAAAAGTTATGCCTCTGCGCGAACAAATTTTGCTTTGTGTGAATTTAATATTGCTTTTGCGAGCCCGGAAACTGTTTAGCGACCACTTCCGACAGTGAAAGACCGTTTGCGAATTTTATAGTTTGCGCCAATGCGCAGTCAATGTAATAAAACTTCTTACTGAAAAAGTCGTTATGTTTGCTCCAAAAGATTTCGACACCTTCAAGCACTTCTTATGAGTGCGCAATTAAAATTCGCAATGCGCAATTAAAATTCGCAATGCAATAACAGTTTAAGGAACAATATTACATTGCGAGATGTGGATTTTTATTCTTATTGGTGCGAATTGTTTTGCTCTTTGCGACTTTTATTACATTCCCCTGTTTGTGCGAACAAATTTTGCTTTGTGCGAATTTAATATAGCTTTTGCGAGCCCGGAAACTGTTTAGCGACCACTTCCGACAGCGAAAGACCGTTTGCGAATTGTATAGTTTGCGCCAATGTGCAGTAAATGTAATAAAACTTCTTACTGAAAAAGTCGTTATGTTTGCTCCAAAAGATTACGACACCTTCAAGCACTTCTTATTAGGGATGCACCGAATCCAGGATTCGGCCTTTTTCAGCAGGATTCGGATTCGGCCGAATCCTTCTACCTGGCCGAACCAAATCCGAATCCAAATTTGCATATGCAAATTAGGAGCGGGGAGGGAAATTGCGCGACTTTTTGTCAGAGAGCAAGGAAGTAAAAAATGTTTTCCCCTTCCCGCCCCTAATTTGCATATGCAAATTAGGGTTCGGATTCGGTTCGGTATTCGGCCAAATCTTTCACGAAGGATTCCGGGGTTCGGCCGAATCCAAAAAAGTGGATTCGGTGCATCCCTACTTCTTATGCGTGCGCAATTAAAATTCGCAATGCGCAATTAAAATTCGCAATGCAATAACAGTTTAAGGAACAATATTACATTGCGAGATGTGGATTTTTAGTCTTATTGGTGCGAATTGTTTTGCTCTTTGCGACTTTTATTACATTCCCCTGTAAAGGTCTATTGCTAATCTAGCAGTTTGTCATTTTCAAACCAGGGACATTTTCATGGGCAGCAAAACAAAACCAGGCACTACTGTCCCTAAATAAATAACATATACCATCTCTGCATTGTTATGGGGATTCTCTAATACTGTGCTGTCCAACCAGCGGCAACAATTTGGAAATTTAAGTTTAATTGTGTGCTGGGAGGTGCTGTGTTATCCACAGGGGAGGAGGAGGCGGCATATGGATTTAAGGGTATGTTTTAATATGGCTTAAATTTTCACATATGAATGATGAGTAATATCTCTGCAGTGAGCACCAACCATTTGTTTTTTTTACATGTGTTTCCATTAACAGTGGCTTCCATTAACGGCCACGTAGAGTAGAAAAATTCCTGCCCTCTGTACCACACAAGTTGGACAGCGCTGCTCTAAAAATATTTTTTGTCGTTGTTGTAAAAGCTAAAAGATAGAAATCTAGGTACCTAGTCCTGGAATAATAAACTTTTTTGTAATGGATTTGTGAAAAGCCAACATTGTTTATAAAGCTCAAGGCACATGATTATCTAATGGTATGGACTGACGTAGAACAACCCTATAATCTCCCTGACTGCAAACTACTGACAGGAAATCCTTTCTAAAACCCACACATGAGCTCCTCTCTAGCATATCAATCCATGGAGCCTGACACCAGTAACCCTTTGAGTACCACACACAATTGTATTCTCCTTCACACATATGAATGTAAACAGACCCTGCTAAAGGAGTTGTAAACCCAAATATACCATTTGCATAATGAAAGCAAATGTACGTCCAAGTATCTCTTGTAGTATTTTCACATTTTATTTTCCTAAGGACTTTTTAGACTTTTATATAGCCATAACATATTTTCTGCAGAGAAAACTCACTGCTAAATTGGCATTGCTGCAAGGCTCCAGACTACAATGAAAGCAGCCACACAGCATCCATATCACTCCCTTGTGGATAAATAACAATATCTTGGAGCAAATTGCCTCCATAGACTTTTTAAAGGGGTGCTTTGTCTTTAAATTAACCCTTAGTATGTTAATGAATGGTCAACTTTTTATTTTGTCTTCATTATTTATTTCTTATAGTTTTTTAATTATTTGCCTTCTTCTTTTGGCTCTTTCCAGCTTTCATATGGGGTCACTGACCCCGTCTAAAAACAAGTACTACTTTTTATTACTCCTCTTTCTATTCAGGGTCTCCTCTATTAATATGCCAGTTACTTATTCAAATCAGTGCATGGCTGCTAGGGTACTTTGGACCCTAGCAACCAGATTGCTGAAATTGCAAACTGGTGAGCTGCTGAATAAAAATCTAAATAACTACAAATATAAAAAAATGAAAACCAATAAATGAATGGGAACGACACGAATCTTCGATTTGTATTCGAATTGAATATGAACAAAACTCGAATTGAATTTTCCTCCAAAAAAACCTTGAATGTGAGGAAGGCAATTAACATCTTCAAATGGGTCACTGGACCTCTGCCATTGACTTGTAAATGAATTTGGCAGGTTTTAGGTAACGAATATTCGAATATATATATTGAATAGAAGATCAGCACACTCTGTATTATTTAGGTGAAAACAAGTGTTGGCTTATTCACACATCTCATCCGACGTTTCGGTCCCACATGGGGACCTTTCTCAAGAAGAAATATATATATATATATATATATATATATATATATATATATATATAAATAAAATAATGCACATGTTCCACACTCCGAAAAACAATGGCTCAACCTGGGTGCTAATCTGAATAAAAATGGAAACAAATGCAGGCTGGCAGCGCCATGCAGATATAAACACCTCACTGTGCACTGTGTTCTGTTTTTCCCTGAAGAAAGTTCCTGTACGGAACCGAAACGTCGGATTTAATAACCCGGCTTTATTTGACACCTTATCTTGTTGCAAAATCCTTGGAGTGCTGCCACCCTGCATTTGTGTTTATATATCTATATCTATATATATATATATATATATATATATATATATATATATATATATATATATATATATATATATATATATATATATATATATATTGAAAAAAAGGTATAGGTATCCGCACTCACGAAATTGTAGTTATAATTGCCTGGGTGCTGTCCTCCAAGGAATAATCTAAAGTTGCAAAGATGAAGCCGCACTCACAGGACTTAAAGGAGAAGGAAAGGCTAAAAATAAGTAAGCTTTATCAGAAAGGTCTATATAAATACACCAGTAAACCCTCAAAGTAATGCTGCTCTAAGTCCTCTATCAAAAGAAACACAGCATTTCTTTCCTTCTATTGTGTACACATGGGCTTCTGTATCAGACTTCCTGTTTTCAGCATAAATCTTCGGGGCAGGGCTTGAGCATGCTCAGTTTGCTCCTCTCCTCCTCCCATCCCTGCAGTAATCTGAGCTCAGAGCTGTGAGCAGGGAGAGACTCAGGCAGAAAGTGATGTCACACCAAGCTTATATGGCCGCTTCTATCCTAAACAAACAGACTCAGTATCTAGAGAGGTTTACTCAGGTATGGTAAAGCATTTTGCAGAATAAATATAGCGTTTTAGCTTGCATTATTGTGGCTATCTGTTGGCAATAAACCGTCTTGGAGCTTTCCTTCTCCTTTAAGAAGCAATAATCAGATTTATTTGGCACAACTGACGTTTCGGCTGGAACACCAGCCTTTCTCGAAGTGAACCGGAACTACAAACACCGGTTTAAAAATACATTGTGGCTAGGGTTGCCACCTTTTCTAGAAAAACATACCGGCCTTCGTATATATTTATCTTTTTTCCCAATTAATAAGATTGGGATCAACCATCATTTTTACCGGCTAGGCCGGTAAAATATTGGCCAGGTGGCAACCCTAATTGTGGCGGGAAACCAATGAGACAACAAAGAAGTGACATGTATACCGAGTGGTATCCTTCCGTGTGAAAAATACATACAGTGTAAACAGGTGCAAAACGAAAAATGACACTTAGTGCTGATCACTGGGATAGGAGACCGAGCACCATTTAAAAATCACATCAAACACCAAATAGTAGTGCAAACTAGGTACAAGGAGAAAGAAAAGAAAACATTGAAAATTTAAAAGTAAAAGGCATAGAGAGTACGTCAGAGTACAGATTCCATTCATTCCCAAGTGAACGCGCTCGATGTATTAATAAATTAAATTCTGTAATTACAGCTCTCATTCTCTTAATACACAGCTCCCTATAATTAGATCTATTAAGAGCGCAAAGCCTATGTAATTCGGGAAAAATCGCTGTGTGTTTTAAGGGCTTCAGCGCTCGTCAGTAGTCAATATACAATGTTGCTTTATGGGTTAATCGCCAGTTCAAACGGAAATATCCCCTTCAGCTTAGATACAAAATATATATATATTTTTTTAGGAATCAAAGTAATAAAGAAACTTGATTACAAGTAATTTTCATTTAACTGTGTTTAAATAGTGATTATACAGACCAACTTCCCTCCCCTTTAAGAAAGGTGACTCACCAACTCTTCTATCTGTTCTGTGCCCTTACATCAGCACAGCTGCATGGAAAGATATGTGACCTCAGGATTCTGGGAAGCCGTTAGGAACATAAATAGTGAAATGCTTGCAGCAATGCTCATGAAAACATGCATTTTTTCCACATAGTGCATCTTTTAATTTCATAATGAATATATCTCATGATTCTTATAATATACCTTATAAACATTTCAATGATTGTCTTAAAGGACTCAAAAATGTGCATGCTGTCACTGGATCCTTTTCAGCTCTGAGTGGAAAACATGAAAACTTAAAGGAGACCTGTCACCCTTAGAAGTGATTCCAAATCCAATTTAATGATGTTATTCAAGAAAAGTAAACTTTGCACTATATAAATTATTTAAATCGTGTTTCTTTTACAGCTTAGTTCTTTTAAAAAGAGTTTATAACAGGTATAGATTATAAATTTGTAGTACAGGCCCTGGCCTCAGCTAGTTTAAATCGCTGATCAGGAGAAAGGACAAGATTAGCTCCTGCATGGAGTCTAGCGTAAAATGTGACAAGGCCAAAGATGGCAGCCTCTGCAGAAATGTGCATTTATTTACTGCAGGTACAGGAGTGCAGTTAAGTTTAACACTGAGCAAGTTCCTAAAAAAACATATGAAATGATTTTAACTACGTGTGGTACCTGTATGGCAGTAGGCCGATCCTGAGCGATATCCATATACTATGATGCACCATATCTGCCAATGTCTAATCTGCAGATTAGGAAGTGGAGAGGGGTCACATCTGCCTGCCCAAACTATCAGAACAAAAATAGATATGGACTGTATACATAATAGTTTAAGAATTAATCCTGTATGAAGCAAGGCTATTCCAAGAATTAGGTACAACATCACCTTCATTACGTTAGTTGTAGCCAACTGGTTGTTGTAGGTTACTGCTGTGTTGTATTTCTGTGCTTTAAGGTTTTGCTTCAGCTTTTCCTTTAAATAAATAAAGGGCATTAATGTTTCTGGTTTCTTTCTAAAGGGCTTGTAATTCGCTATTTACTACTTTAGAGAAAAGTCAAGAAGCCATTGAAATCACAAGTGAGGATCATATAATACAGGTATGTGTCAATAAAATTCAAAATGCCTTGCTTCATCTGTGTATGTGTAATGCCAAAACTAGTTTGTTTAGGTAAAAGTGCTCAGTTCAGCAGCAAAATAAGCATTGTATGGAGTAGACCATGATTTTAGATTTGCAAGGAATGATACAGTATATACATTTATGCTGTGCTTACAACTTGGCTTGTCTTTCTTACAGTATGTGAATCCTGCTTTTGAAAGCACGATGGGTTATCAGAAGGACGAATTAATTGGGAAGGAATTAACTGAAGTGCCTATTAATGAAAAAAAATCTGATTTCTTAGATACCATTAATTGTTGCATCAAAACAGGAAAGGTAAGCAAAACATTGTCTTCCTTTATAGTGGAAAAACAATAACATGAATAAGATGTTTGTACATGTGTATGTCCTAAAGACTTTTGTACGTTTTAAAATGAACCAAGTGCAGTGCATGTTAAGGGAACAGTAACACCAAAAAATTAGTGTTTCAAAGGACTGACAATATAATGTAGTGTTGCCCTACCCTGATAAAAGTGGTGTGTTTCGTTCAAAATCACAAGTTTACATAAATAAGTTGCTGTGCAGATATGGGGGCAGTCATTCAAGCATAGGATACACCGCAGATAAGTTTGGAAAAATCCCATTGTATACTACAGAGCTTCTCTGTTATCTGCTGTGTATACTGTGCCTTTTGTCCTTTTTCAGCTTTGATTGGCTACACATCAGTTTGTTTATATAAACTATTGTAGAGTTTTGGAAGCAAACACCCCCATTTCACTAGTGCACTATAAGGATAAAGTCACACTTGCCTTTTCGGGGAGCTTTAGTCTCCCCGAACGCCTTCCCTCCCCCATGCTCCCGAGGCAACTTCGGGCGACTTCGGAAAACGAATCGCCGCATGTGCTTAGCACCGAGTGCTAAGAGTGAGGGAAGGCGTTCGGGAGATTGGCCACCGCAAAGACGAGGCGATTAGTCACCAGGCAACTAAATCTCCCCGAAACATCCAGTGTGACCTTACCCTAAAAGTACATTATATTATCATTACTTTAAAACAATTAAATTTCTTGGTGTTACTGTTTAAGCTGCCCCTGATCTAGCTACTTTTGCATTTTAAATGGGAAATAGATATACACAGAGTTCCATCTTTATACCACCCTCCTTTATGCTGCCACTTTTACCTGCTGCAGATGAAATTTGTATGCATGCTGCATCCCTGTTATATAAAGCCACACAGGAGCACTTTATTGTTCCTTTAAAACACACTTATTCTTCTGCACTAGTTCAGGCCGCTATAAGTTTAAATCTTTCTGGAAACTTGTATAGATAGAATGGAAGGCATTAGTCAAGTTTATATAGCCTTAAAGTTATGGAATGGCTGTCAAAGGCTTAGGAGGAAGTACTAGCCTCCAGATGCTGCCATATAAAGCAGATCAGACTTTTTTTGCCGGCAGATGTGCTGCAATAATGGGTGGGTGCCAAGGCAGTCAGTCCATACTGAAGACTGGGTGGAAGTCAGCAGATCCCTGTTTCTTTCAGTGGCATATTTACACTGGTCGAGAGAATGCTATATAAGTGACATTAGTATAATAAAGCCAATGCAGACTTTATACTCCAAAGTGCCATACATGGGTCAATATTGTATATTGGTGTGCCCATAGAGTGACCTTCAAGACAGATATTAGTCTCACAGGCCAGTCTATGTTTAACCATATTCTGTCTCATGTATGGCCACTGCTAAACTTAGGTTAGCAGCTTTATTGGTCTGTATATGCTAGTGTCACACATGGTATCGGCCAGATATCTATTGGGCAGGTTTGATTTTCCCATCCGACGAGGACTGCATTGTCAGATTCTTAAATGAATAGATCTTGCAGTGTATGGCCAGTTGAGCCCTGAATGTTCCAGTAAACCTGCAAGGGAAGATAGATATTCATAATTTCCACATATAACATCCGGTATTCTGTTTAAAGGAGAACTAAAGCTTGACTAAAGACGTAGGTTAGAAATGTTGTTCATTATGTTTTGTGCTTCTTTACCAGCCCAAGGCAACCACAGCCCTTTAGCAGTAAAGATTTGTGTCTTTAAAGATGTCCCAGTAGCTCCCCATCTTCTTTTCTGCTGATTCACTGCACATGCTCTGTGCTGCTGTCACTTACTGAGCTTAGGGACCCACTCGCAATATACAGTACACATAGAATATAAATGTCACAATATAAGGCTGGTTAGTAATTAATACAGATAATTACTACATGGCAGCACAGAAACCAGTGCAATTAGCATTAGAATATAATAATCAGCCCTGTAGCATCATCTTATATTACAGACAAACCTCATTTTCTGCTTGATAATTTGAGACAACCCCCAAGCTTAACTTCTCAACAGCTGCTCAGAGCATGTGAGTGTCGCAGAAACTTTCCAAGTTGGAGACCCCCTGTGACAAGTTTGATGTCCTGGATCATTGCTGATATTGACAAGCTGAAACTTTTCTTGGCATTTTTTAGGGTTTATTCTCCTTTAAGAGAGGCAGTCAGAGCTGACTTATACTGCCTGCCTAGCTGTAGAACTATTCAGATCCATCCATATGTTATAGACATGCATGCAATAAATACACACAGCATTGATGTGGGGGAAAAAATCTCAGCACATGGTAGATGCCCTTATAAAATAACTAAAGACACAAGTCCATCAAACTTAATTGTCTTGAAAAAGGTATTTGTATTTCTATCAAAATCACATTTCCATTATGTTAAACCCTGGTTCTAAGCTCCATAGAGTTTTCTTGTTTCCTCCCTCTGACACAAAAATAACAATTTTTTTACAGAATGATACATGATAAAATATTTAGTTCTCAAACCTTTCTCTACACGAATTAGAGTGCTTAATTGGCAAGGGCTGTGGCCCAAATCTCAGGAAATATTAATGATAATTGCCTGGCGGGAGCGTGACTGAACCTAATACTCTGCTAACTTTTACAGGAATGGGAAGGTATTTACTATGCCAAAAATAAAAATGGTGACAATATCCAGCAAAATGTGAAGATCATTCCTGTTTTTGGACATCGGGGGTATGTAAGATCAGAGATAAAAAAAAAACATGCCACACATTTATATGTATTAAGTGTTTAGTAACATATGAAATTTTAAATATACAGGTATGGGATCCGTTATGTGGAAACTCATTATCCAGAAAGCTCCAAATTACAAATAGGCCATTTCCCATAAAATCAGTTTTATCCAATTAATCCAAAAAACTGATTTCCTATTTCTCTGTAACAATAAAACAGTACCTTGTACTTGATCCAAAAATAGATACAATTAATCCTTATTGGAAACAAACCCAGCATATTGGGTTTATTTCATGTTTACATGGTTTTCTAGTATGGCGATCCAAATAATGGAAAGGTCTGTTATTTGGAAAACCCCAAGTCCTGAGCATTCTAGATAATAGGTCCCATGCCTGTATATGACTTTGTGGCTCATCAAGTCACATATCTTTTAAGGGAACATACTGAGGAATGCCTGGATTCTGCTATGCCTAATGACTCTGGCGCAAAAGGTGCACATATGTAGGATGGGGATAGACACTACAGTCAGACTTTGATAGCGTTTTTGCTCAAAGAGGAGGTTTAACAGGTTCTGTAACAGATCAGTCAAGGATATTGGTGTAGCTAGTTCTTCCTTGAGTGCTTAAGTAATAAAGCAATAAAGTCAAAATATATTTCCTAGACTTGGACGCAATGGCAGTTTTACTCAACTCAACAGACATTTCATTTCAAAAATCTTGATTGATGACTACAAGATGTATTGATGTTTGTATATATTTAGCAACTAATGAATAGTCCTCTATGGATGGTACAAATACATTTTTAATGTTAGATCAACTTGGGTTTAAGCTTTAGCGGATCTATCAATAATAAATGGAAGTGTTTCAGAAGTGCAAATGTTATGGTGTAGGTGAGGCAGCAATAAAAGTATTTCCCATTCCAACATATAAAGAGAAACAATAACGTTATAATGTTGATGGATGGACTGACTTGCCAGAGCTGCCAATGCTGTACCAAAGCCAATTATCTCCCCAGCCTAGGACTCAATACATATCAGGTTCTCTTGTGATTCCTAAGGCATTCAGCATTGAATAAGAAAATATGAATTTTCTTTAATTGATAATTTCACGTGAACAGAATAACTTTCTTCACATTAATCTATTTCAGAGGATCTCACATTGCTGCTTTGGAAAATGTGTTTGGATCTGGTTACTCCCTTTGTACCTAATAATATTAAACAACTTTCCTTGGCAATTTTTAATTGAATGTCACAGCAACAGTTTTCACAACAAACAGAATGCTTTTGCTCTAACTGGGTGAGGGGCCAAATGCTCAAGGCTAATGTACTGATCCTTGTGCAGTTATGCAAATCCTTATGTAAAGACATATAACCCTTAGGGACAGAGATTGCCTTCCTCCAACTACATGGGCATGCTTTTTTGCCTTTTATTGACGGATATTATTCTTCAAATATAAATACTGATATTTGCATTGGCAGCTGTGAGCCTATGTCAATTTATTTTTGTAAATTAACAAATTAGTGTAGGTTGGAAACTAGAATAATAGAATTACTATTTATTTCTGATTAAATGCTACGTTTACTCATAACAGTCAGCCCATGCCAGCAGTAAAGTAACTAGTAGTTCCCAGGCCTGAGTGCAGGCCATGCACCGGGCCCCCACTCCCTCGCTGGGTGCAATTTTTATGCTGCAATCCTTCTGGCGCAATTGTCCAGCGGGCCCTGAGGGGTACAAGCCTGGGTGCAGTCGCACCCCCAGTACTTCTGCCCACTGCATGCCAGAGAATGTATTACAAATGAAATTGGTTCATTAGTCTATGTGTTGTTTTCTTGACAGTAAAATCAGACACTATGTGTCTATAAGCCGTCCATGCAGTGACAACAACAAGGTATGTATGTGTGCTTTCGTGCACAAAAAATTGCATTTTTTTTCTGTTGCTGGATGCACTGCTGTAAACTGACTGTTCTATTTGTTTGCAGGCAGAAAAACAATGTCAGAGAGTTCAGGCCGAATCGCAAACAGGTGTGTTGAAATGGAATTCAATCAGAATATATTATGGGGTGCTATTGATCATTTCTGGTTGTTTATTGTTTGCGTAGTTGCGCTAATTACAACTGGTCTCAGATTAAAAAGTTCAGCCGCCGTGACATTTTTAAAAATAACAATTAAACTATGAGCCATCGGCCTTGCAGACTATATTTACTCACTGATATAGATTTTGGTATACTTATATTTTAACTGCTCATCCATAAGAGCTTATAATTTGGTTTGCAGATGTTAGATAGTAGATATGGGCAAACTGAAAATTTGTGTTGCTCAGCTACAATTCGCAGCGGTCATCATGGCTGGAGGAAAATGGTAGGTTGACATCTAAAAGCACCCAGGATCTTTTAGATGTGGATAACTTTGGTGCATTGGATACAAATTCAGTTATGCTGCCATAGGGATCTGATGGTTCCTCTAAGTCCATACAAGAATTCCTTAAGATTCCTTTAGAGTATACACTTCTTAAACAAGCTCTATAATCAAAAATACTATGTATTTTTAGTTGGAAACAACATATATAGTTACGTCAATGTGAATCGTGTCGGAAAAAACGATTTTCCTGATTATAAAACTGTTATACCATACTTTCTGCTCACTTGTTAACTGGCAGACATGACCCTGCTTTTTTTTCTTCATCTGTGATTACTGCTCAGTTTTATTTTAAATGAGACATATGTCCACCCAGACTAATTCATGTGTGCTCTGCTAAACACTTTTTAAATTTACATTTACAGTTTTGCACTGTAACAGAAGTGCACCCTTTGCACTCTGACTGTCCAGTCAGAAGTTTAAAGGGATCCGGTCATCGGAAAACATGTTTTTTTCAAAACGCATCAGTTAATAGTGCTACTCCAGCAGAGTTCTGCACTGAAATCCATTTCTAAAAAGAGCAAACAGATTTTGTTATATTCAATTTTGAAATCTGACATGGGGCTAGATATTTTGTCAATTTCCCAGCTGCCCCTGGTCATGTGACTTGTGCCTGCACTTTAGGAGAGAAATGCTTTCTGGCAGGCTGCTGTTTTTCCTTCTCAATGTAACTGAATGTGTCTCAGTGAGACATGGGTTTTTACTATTGAGTGTTGTTCTTAGATCTACCAGGCAGCTGTTATCTTGTGTTAGGGAGCTGTTATCTGGTTACCTTCCCATTGTTCTTTTGTTTGGCTGCTGGGGGGAAAAAGGGAGGGAGGTGATATCATTCCAACTTGCAGTACAGCAGTAAAGAGTGATTGATGTTTATCAGAGCACAAGTCACATGACTTGGGGCAGCTGGGAAATTGACAATATGTCTAGCCCCATGTCAGATTTCAAAATTGAATATAAAAAATCTGTTTGCTCTTTTGAAAAATGGATTTCAGTGCAGAATTCTGCTGGAGCAGCACTATTAAATGATTCATTTTGAAATTTTGTTTTTTTCCCATGACAGTATCCCTTTAAGTTACTAATGCAGGAAGCATCTCCTGACACAAATTCGCTCAGCTCTGTAACTCAGTAACTGAAGCTTCTGGTGTTATTGCTCTGAATTCTCTTTTTCCCTCTTTACCTTTTCTTATCACTCCAGCCTCTAAAACAATCATTGATTATATAGATAAGGACCACTCACCATGCCTGTATAGGCCGCTAGAAATCCTCTGACTGGAAGGCTACTACCCTTAAGGGCAGAGACACACGCGAAGATTCGGGGAGATTTAGTGCCCAGCAACAAATTGCCTCTTCTTCAGGCGACTAATCTAAATCTAAAGTTGCCTCACAAGGAATTTTATATCAATATGGCACTTAAATAAAAATCAACATATAAATTCAAAGTATAAATGACTTTACACCTTAAATCTTTAAATGATATGCTAGCTTTCTGACAGTCCTTTGAGATTGCACTACCTGCAATATGCTTGTTAAATAGTCACCCATAAATGGAAAACGACTATAAGTATACAGTGCAATATGATCCAGTGACAATTCACGCTTCGTGTTCTTTTATTCCTAAACAAGATTTTATCAGTGCAAAATCTGCACCATATTTTGTTGGCCTTTTGTTTTAAGTTAGTCTAGATCTCCACCATTTCACTATTTAGTGTCACCTAATATTTGTGTTCTACCTGCTAGAACAAAAAGTATAACTAGTCTTGTAGTATTTCACCCTGCTTACACACGTGTATATGAATCCAATATGTTCCCAACTGTATGAAAGCTGGCAACCCTAGTTTAAAGAATTGAGTTGTGAACAGGATCATTTAAAGTAGTACATGTTAATAAGGGAAGTCACTCCCTTGCTGGTTAAACATTATTAAAAATAATTATTTCCTTGTAGATATCCAGACCTGTAGACACAAGGACAGGCGGAAAGGTTCCTTAGACGTCAGATCAACCACCTCCAGGGGAAGTGATGGTAATCAATTTGTAATTAACTGCAAAAATGAGTTTTACTTTTTTTTTGTTGTTTGGATATTTAAATGATTGTGAAAGTAATATTTCTACAGAAATTGAACCGACCAGTCCTTGCAATCAGTCCTTGATTGCTTCATTTGGTTGGTTGGTTTTCTCCTCAGTGTTTTCATCAATGCTCCGTAGTATACAATGGGATTCTTCAGAACATATCTGTTATCTACTGTGTGTCCTGTGCTTGAATGGCTGCCCCCATGGCTACACAGCAACTTATTTATATAAACTGTAGTTGTTTTTTTGAAGCAAACACACCAGTTTTAGCAGTGCAGAGCAACAGTACATCATATTGTCATTACTATAAAAATATATTTTTGGCGGTAATGTTCCTTTAAGTCCAGGTGATATCTCTGCCCATATGGCAACTCCTAGGATATATCTCTGGTCATTTCTTTAGGTTTTAATGCTGGCTTTACATAAAGACAAATACCTCTGTAGATCTTTATTCTGCCCATTCTTATAAGGGTATAATCATCTAATGCCCAGCCACATGTTTCATCCCACCAGAACTTTATAATACTAATTATATAATAATTTCCTGAACGGTGGGGTATGAGGTTGCCTGAATTTCCCTTGTGAGGAAACATATCTGCTTTGGAACACCAAAGCCCCACATCAGTTTCTCCACTAGTAATTTGCATTTTAGCCGAGCGGAAGGAAACAAGGGATGTTTTGTTGTCTACTGTAGAGAAGATTTATCATGGGTGATAAAATGCAGCTCCGTAAGCTCCTGCTGTCTTCCTAAAGTTGCTCACAACACAGGTAAAATTTACAAAAACATTACATTGCAAAACCTTTCCTTAATCTTAGTTCTGAGTTTAAAAAAACTCCTGATCAACATTGCACTCAATTGCATTACAACTCAATGCCAGTGACTGTTTCATCTGCCAAAGCAGGCACTTTACTGTCACATTCCTTTTAGGCATGGCAAACTAAAGCCCTCCCATTTTTCTGTTGTTGGCCTTCTCCAATAAGGACTGCATAGAACTGTAGTGTACTACAAATGTTCTATTCCAAATGCAAGTTGCCTTTGATTATGTGCTCCCCAAGTGCATTCTCCTCAGTGGCTGGATGCTAATGAAGTACTGATATGGGACTGATATGTCATACTGAAAACTGCCTCGGTTACACAGCTTTCTTTGCATATGCTTACAGTTATGCGTTGAAAACTTTTTTTCTGAAAATGTCAATAATCTTCAAAAACAAAAAGTCAGAAAATTAAGACGACTAATCTGTGTTGCATCGTGCAAACTGCTGTTAGGATCAGTCTACACTGTGTTACTGTTTATTTGTAGCCAGAAACTGAGAGGGTTTCTAGGAAACTCAGAGAGGCAATGGGAACATTTCTGGGCTTTGCAGCTGGGCTAATACTCTCTCTCTAAGACACAGCATAAGTTTATCCAGCGCTTAACCTCGGGATCAATATAAATCAAACAGGCCGACTCGCCATGAATATATATATATATCTCTAAGTATAAACATACATAAACGGGCTGCTCACCATTCCCATCTATTGGTCCGGGTGCATTGAGCCCCGGGCCCAAAGCTTGTAAAGTGGAGATGTTTCACCTCCCCTCCTGTGTTTCAATCTTAAGCAATCCGTTAGAGATCTTACCCGGTCGGCAATGTGACCCAGGTGCTCCCGCCCTGAGTCCGTCACTAAGAAGAACGCCTATATCCACTATATAGTGGCACACTCAAAGGTCACAAAAATTGCTCCATTGAAAGGTTTTTCTTTAGGTAAAAAACATTACTTTATTAGATAAATTTTGGTATTAAGAACAGCGTCCAAGGTTCTTAATACCAAGATTTATCTAATAAAGTAATGTTTTTTACCTAAAGAAAAACCTTTTAATGGAGCGATTTTTGTGACCTTTGAGTGCGCCGCTATGTGAGCAGAGGTGTGCAGTTAAAGGAGAAGGAAAGCTACGGAGGCATTTTATTGCCAATAGATTAGCTGCAATAGTACAAGCTAGAATGCTATATTTATTCTGTAGAATGTTTTACCATACCTGAGTAAAAAGCTCTAGAGACTCTGTTTGTTTAGAATAGGAGCTGCAGTATTAATGTGGTGTGACATCACTTCCTGCCTGAGTCTCTCCCTGCTCTGGGCTCGGATTACAGTAGAGAAGGGAGGGGGGGAGAGGAGCAAACTGAGCATGCTCTTGCCCAGGGCAATGAGGTTTAAGCTGAAGGCAGGAAGTCTGATACAGAAGCCCATGTGTACACAATAGAAGGAAAGAAATGCAGCGTTTCTTTTGACAGGGGACTCAGAGCAGCACTACTTTGGGGATTTACTGGTATATTTAGATGGACCTTTCTGATAAGGCTTACTTAGTTTTGACCTTTCCTTCTCCTTTAATACTCTCTCTCTCACTATCTATAATGCAAGTCTTTACCTGTGTATTGTGTAGGTTTGTAACTTTAGATAACTCCATAAAACTGCAGGTACTTCACTCTTGACTTTTCTCTTATTTTGTTTTGCAGGTAGTTCACAGAGGCGGCATTCTTCTATGGCCAGAATACATTCTATGACCATTGAAGCCCCTATCACAAAGGTGCAGTGCCATTTACTCAATCTCCCTAACAAGAGATTATTTCTTTTTATGTCTCACAAGGCAGAATTGCAATTGGATCTAAGACACAAACTCCATGACAGTCAAATGATAGAGCAAGTTGTAACGGTCTAAGAGCACTTTTATTGTAAACTTGGCAGTCATGTAAGTTTACAATAAAAGGTTATACTCTACCTATACACCTGCTATCCAAGATTGTTGCAGTATAGAAATATCTTATTGACATACAGATATCAGGAAGCAATATGATCTCTTGTGTGGTTTATGTGGCTAATGCTTCATAGGAGGTTTGGATTGACTTTAGATCAGTATGAATCGAGTCTATATTATGTATATAACATACAGATGCTGTTTAACCTGCTCAGTAATTATTTTATTGGTTGATTTGCTTGGCAAAACCATTAAAACCAAAACCAGAGCAATGGCAGGCATTATTATAAGCATCATTTGTATTACTGTTCAGTTGGAAGCACGTGAAGGATGCTCAGGTATTCTGGTCCTGGTTCTGAATGGTTCTATGTACACATACCAATGCAATAGCTTTTGGTCACATGGAGAAGCTACAGTTTTCTGGGATAGACAGTCACTTTTCAGAATGATTCCATAGTACGTATTTCATATATATATATATATATATATATATATATATATATATATATATATATACTCTTTTTACACCCTCCAAATATTTCTCTGTATTATAGAAAAAGTGCTTTGACTATTTGGATCTGTACCTATATAGCTAGCTTTGTGGTTAAACCTGGTGAACTTACCAGAGTAAGGCAGGGAAATAACCACTTTCTAATTGCTGATTGGCCTCCTGTAAACTGTTCTTATCTGTACCTGAATGCTCTTGAAGAGGGAACATCACATCCTGAGACTTCACCATTAGAGAAATACAGCAGGTGTGCTGTAATTCACAATGGCACAGAGCATGGACATAGCTACAGGAGTTGTGAATGCAGCCAAGCCCTTTAGCTTGCCAGTAAAAACCTGGTGGTTCATTGAGACACAGGCAATTGTTGGTGATAAGGATGGAACCCTGCACCAAATTCTTAAAGGGAGCTATCAAACTTGCAGGGTGCAAAAACCAGTCGCAATCTGTCATGTGCTTTGCACTTTGTGTTTGCCCTGCATGGTCTCCAACACTCCAAAATGAAGAGCAGATACCGGAGCACCTGTTGTCATTTAGACATGTAAGGTAGGCTGAAGCAGCAGTGAGTCCCTGGACTTAAAGGAGAACTAAAGCCTAATTAAAGAAGTGTGCTAGAAATGTTGTACATTATGTTTTGGTCTTCTGTACCAGCCCAAGACAATCACAGCCATTTATCGGTAAAGATCTATGTCCAAAGATGCCCCAGTAGCTCCCCATTTTCTTTTCTGCTGATTCACTGCACATGCTCTGTGCTGCTGTCACTTAATGAGCTTAGAGACCCACTCACAATATACAGTACACATAGGGGCAGATTTATCAAGGGTCGAATTTCGAGGGCTAAAAAAACCTCGAATTCAACCTCGAAGTAAAATCCTTCGAATATCGAATTTGAAGGATTTTAGCACAAAAGGTTTGATTGAACGATCTAATAAAAATCCTTCGATCGAACGATAAAATCCTTAGATTCGAACGATTTTAATCAATCGATCGAATGGTTTTTATTCGATGAAAAAAAACGTAGAAAAGTGCTCTGGAAGGTCCCCATAGGCTAACATTGCACTTCGGTAGCTTTAATGTGGCGAAGTATGATGTCTAAGTTTTTTTTAAAAAGACAGTACTTCGATTATTGAATGGTCGAATAGTCAAACGATTTTTACTTCGAATCGTTCAAATCACCAATTCAATGGTCAAAGTACCATCAAACTATTCACTCTAGCTTAGTAAATCTGCCCCATAGAATATAAATGTCACAATATAAGGCTGATTAGTAATTAATACAGATAATTACTACATGGCAGCACAGAAACCAGTGCAACTTGTATCAGAATTTAATAATCAGCCCTGTATTATCAGCTTATATTAAAGACCAACCTTATATTCTGCTTGATAATTTGTGACAACCCCTAAGCTTAGCTTCTCAACAGCTGCTCAGTGCCCACTGAGCATGTGAGTGTCATAATTTGGAGATCCCCTGTGACAAGTTTGAAGTCCTGGATCATTGCTGCTATTGAGAAGCTGAAACTTTAGGCTGGTGCAATAAGTTCAGTATATAAAATATCATTTTTTAGGGTTTAGTTCTCCTTTCAGTGCTGTGCTGCATAAGTCCCACACCCTGCATTAAATGTGAACTGATTCTTCTCTTAAGATTTAAGGGTTGTATAAACTTGCAAAAATATGTATATAAAGTGTAATGTCCTATGAGTATAGAGTATAGGCCATATATAATAACCAGCCACAGAGAGGCTGACCATTGCACAATGCAGGGCTGTCATAGCTAATTTAGCACAACACTTTATAGACAACTTATAAGCCTCACCAATAATGCAATTGGATTTTGTTTGCCCAAGTGCATATAAAATACATAATTGTCTACATCAGAAGGTTAATGGTACTGATTTCTTCTTGTACTTATCTATGGCACTTCTGTAAAATATTAGCATATATTGCACTGGCATAGAATATTAGATATACTTCTGTGTACAGCATTGTGATGGACTAGTATATCTGTGGATAGCTATAGCACTTTGACACAGTATTAGAAACTTATAGAGTAACATTTGTATTTAATTACTAGAATAGAGGATTTTGTTTCTATATACAGCTCTACTATAGAATATTGGATGTATGCATGTATAGTGCACGCTATTTGTGTCTATTTAAACAACCATGCTACCTTGGAAGTGCAACCAGCATGTTGTGTAAGTCATATGGCAGAATTTCAGTGCACATTCAATGAAGAAGCACTGATGGGTTTCCAAACAAATGCGCCTATCACATTAATGCTTCAAAGCTGTATTGTAGTTTGCTTGCGTATTTCTTAACATCTAGTAAATGAAGCGAGGATCTGTCCAGCACATGCCCCCTGGTGGTCATCCATTAGTATCAAGCTCTCATTCAGTGCTTGATAACATCATGCTAGGAAAAGACCAGCAACACTGGGGTTTTCATACAAAACACAATGTATTGTTATATTAGGTGACAACAGTTGTGTGTCCCATGGGTGGAACAGTCCCATCTTTTCCTGTTTTGTGAGAACAAACGGAGGTCATAGAGTCCCCAAAATTTGTGTACAGAATGTAAGGTGTAACATTTCTCTTGAGTAGATCTATTGTATGATTCCTGTGATACTGTTATAAAATAAGGTCACTAAAAATAAGCATAGATATTTATTACTTGTTGATGTGTTACGTAAAATCCAGTGGTTGATCAGTAACCCATATATCTTTCATTCAGGTAATAAATATAATAAATGCTGCCCAAGAAAGCAGCCCTACACCTGTGGCAGAAGCATTAGATCGAGTTCTGGAAATTCTGAGGACCACAGAACTATACTCTCCGCAGCTGGGGACGAAGGATGAAGACCCTCATACCAATGACCTGGTCGGAGGTTTGATGACAGTAAGTAAATTTTCATATACTATGTGCATGAACTATAGGGACAAAAGCACTATCAAAAAGTATTCTAGTGCAGCATGCAGTAAATGGGGTTAACTGTTGATAGATGTAGATTTTCAGTTGCTTTGTTGGCTTTTGCTTGTTATTTTTTTGCAGATTGATCGGTGTGAACTTCCTGTCATACTTAAATGAAACACTCTACTGTAGTTATAAAACTTGTACCTACAGAGCGCTTCATACAGTAGATATTTATAAGGCAAATGTCAGCCAATCAGCCTACCTGTAAGCAGTCACTTGCTCATCTCATCTGCTGGAAGCTTGGCACTTACCCATAGGCCCCACAACTTATACGATATTCTAGAAATTGATTCTGGGGAAATTTGTCTGTGGCCAATAAAACCTAAACTTAATGAATATATTTTTTATGGGGCCTCTTCTCAACCCATTCACATATGAATCACATTTATTAATAATATTATAGCCAGGGTTGCACACACAGTAAACGAGACCCTTAAACACAGTGATAATAACCGCCAAATAATTTATAGTTATGGGTGCATATAAAACATTGTTCAGTTTTTATATTCATTTGCCCCACATCTAAATTCCAGACAACAGAATATTAAGTAAATTTTTTCATCATCTGGAGACTATTTTCCAGAGCTGCTTGAATTGAGAGAGGAAAAAATATACCTGACCTGGAAGGATTGGCAGAGCTGGTATTTACATGTTGCTGCCAGCATTCGGGGAATGTACTGAGAAAATCCTGACATCAAGGCAGTTCTGTCTTTCCCACATCCTGCTCTGTGTGGCTTTTTATGTTAGAGGTTATTCTTCTGATAAAATGAATGTTATACAGGGAAAAATGTGTAAAGAAACAACATGCCTATTTAGCATTTGATGGGAAACCTTAGGAGAGAACCATCAGTGGTGTTTTTTCTTTAGAGGTAGAAGCAGATACTGCAGCTATTCCTGAATGTGCTTTTAGTTCTGAGTGTGGAGTAGGCTATTTTGCCCCATGCTGGGGTAATAACGGCAGGATATTTGCTAATGCACCTGCAACAGTCTTGTGCTTGTGGACACTTCTCAGTTCTGTGTTTTCTATTCAGAAATGAGCCATACTTTCACTTTAATTCAGAACTGTTACAAATAACATTATTAACAACCAGGGATCACATTTTTTTTTATAATCTTTTAGGACACACTTAAAGGACAAGCAACACCAAAAATTTTATTTATTGAAGGCAATATATATTGAAATTCATAAATAGCAGCCCATTTGGCTTATACTTTTAAAATTTAATTTAGTGTTATCTCTGCAGAGATACTGTGTCTCAGCTTAAAATGATCTTAGGCAGATCTGCACCAACAATAGTAGTTACTGCTGATTGACAGACCCGCTTATGATAAGTCCCCTATCAAACTGCCTTTAAAAAAATATAAGGATGCGTTAAAACATGTGTTTTAATTGCAGAGAAACCACAATAACTGCTGCAGGATGGCCCATTAGATTTAGAAACTGGAATCTCATTCTCCTTGGTCCTGAGTAGTTTGTAGTTTGAATCTTGGTCCTCCAGACATTACTGGTTAGTACTCCAGTATGGTGTCTAGTTGTACTTTTGGAACACCAGTACTGACTGTTGACAACACTGAAAATGTTCTGTACTGGAGCAGTCACAAGGGGGGTTCTCTGATATTAAGAGGCAGATAATATTTTAAGAGCTCTGCTCCACATACGTTAAGGTTAAATGAGCACTTTGTTTCCCCTTTAAATATTACTGCACTATATATTTTATTATTTTTTAAAAATACTATGCGCATTAGAAATATGTTGAGTGTTGAAAATACATTTGCACAGATTGTATTTAAAATGGTATTTAATTGGGGTTCTAAATGTACACTCAAGCATGAGAAAAGTTCCCAGGGTGCCAAGTAAGTGCTGTGATTGGCTATTTGGTAGCCTGTAAGTCAACTGGCAGCCTACAGGAGGCTCTGTTTGGCAGTATACCTGATTTTTATGCAACCAAAACTTGCCTCCAAGACAAGGATTTAGAAATAAGCACCTGTTTTGAGGCCACTGGGTGCAACATCCAAGGGGTTGGAGAGCAACATGTTGCTCACAAGCCACTGGTTGGGGCTCACCGATGTTCTAACTAAAGATTGATATTCTAAAACAATTTGCAATTGGTTATCATTTTTTACCATTTTGGTTTTTCGCGTTCTTTACCAAACATGCATTAATATGAATAAGAGATATGATTAGAAAAGGGCCTAAATAGAATGGTGAGTAATAAAAAAGTAGCAGTAACTATAAATGTGTAGCCTTACAAAGCATTTGCATTTAGATGGGGTCAGTGACTCCCATTTGAAAACTGGAAAGATTCAGAAGAAGTAGGTGAATAATTCAAAAACTATTAAAAAGAAAAAATGGAGACCAAATGAATAGTTGCTTAGAATTGGCCATTCTCTAACATACAAAAAGTTAACGAAAAATGAACCACCCCATTAAAAAATGCTACCATGTTATTGGGGGATATAGGGGCCTTGTGAGGAACATTAAACCCCCTACACTACGCTAAACTAATTTACACACTGTTATACCGTGTTTGAATATGTAAGAATAAATCAGTAAAGCAGGAAACTGTTTTGGATTCCACTTGCCTATCTAATTTTTTATAATTGATGTTTCTCAGGATGGTTTACGAAGACTGTCAGGAAATGAGTATATCTTATCTGCAAAACGTAAGTACTCCTAATGCATAGCTAACCATATACTTGACTCTGGTGGTGGAATCACATCCTTACTACTCTACCCCTGTATTCTTTTCACTTTCACAGAGGTACATCCTGTCAGCAGCCATATGGTCTTAGCTCTTTCTCTAAGCGATATCCCACCTCGGATAGCACAGGCAATGGAGAATGAAGAAGACTGGGAGTTTGATATCTTTGAATTAGAGGCTGCTACACATAAAAGGTAAGTGGCTTTTCTCTCTGCAGTTTATTTTATATTCACATAAGTAATGGCGCTGACACTGCCTGGAACAGGTCCTCCTTCAACAGTCTCAATACAAACAAAGTAAACTTGAAGAGAATCTTCATCAATAGCTCTGCATAACACTGATCTGTATGAGGGTGGCGTACCAAAGTAACTGAAGTCTGCAGTTTACCAAACATAAGAAAGTGACCCAATTGTGATGTGGGCAAATGTTTAGAGGTCAGATGATAAAAGATAACGTTTTCTTGCCCAAAGTTCAAAGAAAGATGTTTGTTGAAAAATCGAACACTACCCACGCCTCAAAAACCAACATGACATACAGCAAAATATACAGTTAGTTCCATAAATCTTTGGACAGAGACAACTTTTTTCTAATTTTGGTTCTGTACATTACCACAATGAATTTTAAATGAAACAACTCAGATGCAGTTTCAGCTTTAATTCAGTGGCTTCAACAAAAAGATTGCATAAAAGTGTGAGGAACTAAAGCCTTTTTTTTAACACAATCACTTCATTTCAGGGGCTCAAAAGCAATTGGATAATTGACTCAAAGGCTATTTCATGGGCAGGTGTGGGCAATTCCTTTGTTATTTCATTATCAATGAAGCAACCCCCCCTCAAATCAACTCCAGGGTTATTGATAATGACCGAACCAAAATTAGAAAAAAGTTGTCTCTGTCCAAAGATTTATGGACCTAACTGTATGTCCTACAATGCCACAGCCAAAGTCTTGTTCTTAGTCCAATTGTGAATCAGTGGTTCTGTTTGAATATTAAGGTGAACAGCCTAAACAACTTGAAGCAATTCCGAATGAAAGAATGAGCCCAAAATTCCTCCCAAACATACAGTATACAATGTAGATCTATAAATACCCCAAAGCACTTCAGGCTGATACAATCAGCATATTTCAGTTTTTCATCTTAATTAAACTTTTATTCAAAGTAAAACAATGGCCCAGAGGTCTATGAACACGAAGTCCTATTATGTCGCTTTTTGAATGTTGCCTGTGTGTTATGCTAGTGTTTGTTTGTGGCTTCTGTAAAGCTGGCAAACTTAAATGGGGTCAGCAAAAAAACACAAATTGTTATTGCTTTCAAATCCCATTCCGCTGCCAAGTTGCAGCTAAGTGGAAGACAGACCACATTCCCCAGAATTCCTTCACTGGTGGAGTATCAAGTCCCAATCACCAATGTGAAGCTCCGTGTCACTGAACAGAGTAAACAAATAAAGCAATAAATAAAGTTATTCAGATTTATTCTGTTATATGTCAGATCACTATCTCCACATGGCCATCTAAAATTCAACTAATGCTAAAAAGGTTTGGCGTTGTTAGCACAAAGTCTATCCAAGTTTATCAAAGTTTGTATTGTAAAGTTGTGTACATGTGAATTGCCACGTAACGGATAAGGAAAGCTATAATTATCGGGAGATGCCAAGCTGTTGTTACCCTGGGCCAGAGCTTCCCTTCTTTCAAAACGCACCAGCCTGGGGTACATAATTTGTTCTGGTTTTTGCTGTTTATTTTGTGGAGAATTTTGTTTTGAGGGTTAGCAGAATTATTATGATAAAGTTGCAAATAATTATTGTCAAGTGTGCCAAATTGAACAAAACCTGCTATTGTAAATGTTAAAGCTGGCATATTGTGCCCCTAAAAAGAAGCCAAAACTTTATCTAAAAAAAAAGGGGTGGGGGTTGTACAAATATCTAATTGCCAACTGCAAAAAAACTTGTGCACTGACAACTATAAGCACTGTATCAAACCTACTTCAAATGAGAACCCATGTGGAAAGAGCCGTATGCTGTTTAAATAAGAGATTTCTGAATCCTGATGAGATGTGGGAAGAAATCTGACATGTAGGCTGTGGCATTAAAAAGAAGTCTTGTGGGCGTTCGTGGGTAGCATGTAATACAGTTTCAAAAAAAGATGTAGGTCAGAAGGAAAATGAAAATAAAAGGGAGATATATAGAAACATGGGTTTAAAGCAGTGATGGGAAGCATTTAGGATTATTGGGGATTTACAGGTGGCCCTCAGCTTTTTAATGGGCCCCTTCAGCAGTGTTAAGTGCATGCAAAATAGCCCCTACGTTTGTGCTTTGCTTTTATGCTTGCAAATGAGCTTTAGAATTAATTTTAATTAATAAAACTAAAATACCTCCAGGTGCATGTGCGACAGGGCTTTTGGGGGAAATTCCTTCTATAGATATCTCCTTATATCTATATGATTGGTGTGGACCTGTTTCCATTTAAACGTTAACCATTGGATATTGGTATTATGGACATGGGACCTGTTATCCAGAATGCTCAGGATCTGGGTTTTTTGGAATAACAGATCTTTCCATAATTATGGAATTATACCTTAAAGCAGGGATCTCCGACCTTTTGAACCCGTGAGCAACATTCAGAAGTAAAAGGAGCAACACTCGCATGAAAAATGTTCCTGTGGTGTCAAATAAGGGCTGTGATTGGCCATTTAGTAGCCCCTATGTGGATTATCAACATACATTGAGGCTCTGTTTGGCAGTGCATCTGGTTTTTATACAACCAAAACTTGCCTTCAAGCCTGGAATTCAAAAATAAGCCCTCTGGTTTGAGGACATGGAGAGCAACATCCAAGGGGTTGGAGAGCAACATGTTGCTCACGAGCTACTGGTTGGGGATCACTGCCTTAAAGAGATACTGACACCAGAAATTAAACTCTTTTTAACATCTATTATAATATTGCCTTTGAAAGCTACTTATAATTTTGCCATAAAGTATTTGCACAATGCTTTTACATTACCTGTCTGATCCCCATGTTCTTGTATGAGGGGGCTGCCATATTTGTGCAGCAGGAGTCCGAAAGTATTATAATCTCTAACTGACAGGCTGGGACAGTCAGGTTGACAAAACAGTCAGGCTTAGAAACTTCAACTAACAATAACTTACAAAATCAAACCTCTCTGCAAAAAATTATCAACAAGACCTATAGGTAACTTTTAATGTACATTCATATTTTAAAAAGTAGTTTTTTTAGTGTCTTATGACTTTAAGTCTGCTAAAAAACATTTAAACATTAAATAAACCCTATAGTATTGTTTTGCCTCCAATAAGGATTAATTATATATTAACTGGGATCAAGTACAATGTACTGTTTTATTATTACAAAGAAAAGGGAAATCATTTTTAAAAATTTAGGGGCAAATTTACTAAAGTGCGACATACTAATGGGTGCTGGCGTAAATTCTCTAGTGAAGTTGACATACTCTAGCGCTACTTCGCACCCTAACGCCAGCCGAAGTTGCGCTATGGCGAAGGGCTGTAACTACGCTGATTCACGACCTGGCGGACTGAAGTTACCTCTTGCGCTAGACTTGCCTTCGCCACCTCAGACCAAGCGAAGTGCAATAGAGTAGATTGGGCTTCAATAAAAGTTTAAAAAAAAACACTGGCGTTTTTTCCTTTTTTTTTTTTTTTAGGGTGATAGGCTGAAAAAGATTGTAAATGTTTTTGGGGGTACGCTCCTTCCCCCCTACATTTCCTAACATATGGCACCTAAACTATACAGTGGACACATGTATAGGGCAAAATATCAACTCTATTTTATTTTATGAAGCTTTCCCTGCCTTGTGTAATGTAATGTATTTGCTGCTACATATACGTCCATTGTACTTTAACTTGGCGCTGTATGCAAATTAGGCATCGCTAGTGTAACTTTGCTTTGCTTGACGAATTAATGCTAACGCAACTTCGCTACCTTTCGCCTCCCTGGGCACAACTTCAGATTTTAGTGAATTTGAGCAGCCCTGGCGAAACTACGCCTGCCGAAGTGCAGCAAAGCTGTCGCTAGTGCATTTTCGGGTCAGTATTTGCTCCGTGGATTATTTCATTAAAAAGGAGTCTATGGGAGATGATTATCCCGTAATTCAGAGCTTTCTGGATAACGGTTTCTGGATAACTGATCCTACACCTGTACAACTAAGCCCCTAACAGGAAGATGTTTAAATGTAATACAATGGATCAGCTGCATCCACAGGAGTACAAGATGGAAAGGGCATGAAAGAAGAAAGTGCTGGAAAATGGGTTGGGCCCATTATACTACTGTATACAGAAGAATATGTACCAATTAAGTAGCACCCAATTGTCTTCCTTGTAATTAAAGGATACAGTTAAAAATCAAACAATATAAATGATATTTTTACAATCCATTCCAAACAGTGTAAATGTGTGGGGCTAAGACTTGAAATATAAAAAAAAAAATCCCAATGCAATTGGCTTAGCCTTAACTGGGTTGCTCAGAGCAACGGGTATTTATAGTGTAAAAGGGCCTGTTGCCTGTAGCAACCTAGCATTGTGATGCAGAAACAGTTGAACAATTATGTCTCGGTGACTCCTTTTCTAACGTCACTCGCGTGTATCATTCTTGTTTAATTGCAGAGCTCCAGGCGCGCTCACAGGAAGCATTTCTTTACTAATATTTGACCGATAACATTGATTAAAAAGCAATATCACTGTTTAAAAAGGAAAGGCAAAAGGCCCAAATAATAACATAATAACATAACATGATGACTGAGCTGCGTTTTATGCCTGTTTTCATTTGGGTACAAAAACAGAGATTCGTGGGGCAAAAAATTGCAGTTACTGGAGACAAGTAACCCTCATGCAGTTTCTGGTGAATATTTCTAATATATTATGTATACTTATTTAAAATCCCACCTTTATATTTTGCTAGGATTATATTCCAATGAATTTAGGCCAGTTCATCATATTGGGGTGGCTTGCCATGTTTAAAGCACCCAATTTCATTCATGGAATTCATGAAATTCACTTCAGTGTCCATAAAACTTCTAGCCAGAGGGTGCCTACAGGGTTTAATGTATACAGTATTTTTATTCTACAGGGTAGTATTACTAACACATGTGCTAGACTGCACTTGGTCAGGAACCCATAGCACCCAATCAATTGATGAATCAATGAATCCAGTGTTGTCTGTATTTGGTAGTTCTAAATTCATGAAGAGTATGCAGTGGAAGAGACATTCGACATTTCTCCTTCTGCCCCTACCCATCTGCTAACTTGTATGTCATTTTTTTATATGGTGCAAGGTGTAAAGTGCAAACCGACCCCAGAAGCAAGTCCTCTTGCATGTGCATCTAGGGTCTCTGTAAATGACCCCAGCTGTATTGGTGCAATTTCACCTCTTATCATATTGAATTTATTTCAAGTAGAACACTCGTATTACTCACCATAATAGTTTTCAGAAAAAGCAATACGTTGTATATAAAAGGAAGTACTGAATCCAGGATTACTTTGGGATTCAGCCAAATACAAGTATGGGATCTATTATCCAGAATCCTTGGGACCTGGGTTTTTTCCGATCTTTCCATAATCCTCGGAATTATGGGAAGGCCACACTATGAGTCTATTAAAAAAACATTTAAACATTAAATTAACCCAATAGGATTGTTTTGCCAACAATATAGTTTAGTTATCATCAAGTACAAGGCGCTGTTTTATTACACAGAAAAAGGAAATCACTTTTAAAATTTTAACTGCTTGCTTAAAATGGAGTCTTCTTTGCCTTCCCATAATTTGTAGGTTAACGGATTTCCGGATAAGAGGTCCCATAACAGCATATTTTGTAGGGTTAATTTTCGACTCAATAATTAGAACTTGGTTTATTAATTGTCAAAAAATGCTTTTTTCTTTTGCCACAGTAACAGGAAAAAAGAGCACAAAAATAATTATAATTAACCATTATACAGTAATTCACATACAATACGTCTGTGCAAAAGCTATTTAAATGTCCACTTCGGCATTAACCTACGAAACTTTCTGATTATAAGTTTGGTGATCTTGAAAAGCCACTGAAATATGTTCAGCTACTGTCTATGTTCTTTGATCCTCCTGTAATTTTAATTTTTCCCTTCACCCAGGCCCTTAGTTTATCTTGGACTTAAAACGTTTGCTCGGTTTGGCGTTTGTCAGTTTCTCAACTGCTCAGAAGCTACTTTGAGGTCTTGGCTACATGTTATCGAGTCAAATTACCATTCAAGCAATGCCTATCATAATTCAACACATTCCGCTGATGTCTTACACGCCACTGCTTATTTCCTCTGCAAAGAAAGGGTGAAGGTAAGGCAAACATTTAATATAATGCCAAACTGTGTATTTAGTAGAGGGTTTGCCTGTTGAAAGGGGGTTCAGCACTTTCAGTAAGGTCAGCTATTTGTACAGTTTATATAGAAAGTATTGTCATGTCTGTGTTAGACTTATACAGTAAACTACTGTCTCCAAATGGAAATGAGTCTCCATCTATTTATCTGGTATCAACAGTCACAGTATAAGACTGGAGCAGGGCTTTTACCAGCCTTTCAGCTTTTGGGTGCAGTTTGGCAGAACCAGGGCCTTCGTGTTGGAAACCTCAAGAAAACAGAAATAAACTAAACTAATCCCATCCTACATTTTTTCTTCTTACAGCTTTTATAAAGTCAGTTGTCAAACAAATTCAATATAATTAGAAACTTCTGTTCTTTTTTACATCCACCCCTATTGCAGTGAGTGGGTTTTCAGGGCTACTCACTAATAAATATAAGGCAGTAGCAAATAGTACATGAATTTCTGATTAAAGCTTGTCCCTGTTAACCCACTCTGGGCAGCACGTCCTTGTGATATTTATCTAGTTTCCTGCATTAATTCTTAACAGACGTAATATGAAAACTGCAAAATTGTATAGAAGTTCATGGCAATAGCTTGGGAGCTCATATAAGATAATAGTAAGGCAGACAAGGCACCTGAGATCACCCCATGTGCCATCGCCCTTTTACTTGTAGGTGATTCTTTTTTTAATGGTAACCATTTCCTATCTCCTGTTTAGGAAAGCTTGGATCAGATTGATGAAGTTGCTGCTCTCATCGCTGCCACAGTCCATGATGTGGATCACCCTGGTCGAACCAACTCATTCCTTTGTAATGCGGGAAGTGAGCTGGCAATTCTTTACAACGACACCGCAGTGTTAGAAAGCCACCATGCAGCCCTAGCCTTCCAGCTCACCACTAGAGATGACAAGTGCAATATATTCAAAAACATGGAGAGGTGAGCAAAATGACATGTATATGGGGACAGTTGTGGTAACAAAACATAAAATGCTTCCAATAACTTTTATATGGATCCTTTCTTAACTGTGATTTCTAGGTAGGGTGAGAGCTTCTCAGTAACATTTGGTGCCTAGAACAAGGGCAGTTGCCCAGATTTGCAAGGAAATTCAGGAATTGTATTCAGGTTCCAAGTTGATATTTAAAGACCTGTTTAATATACCTTGCCACCTGATCATTTTCCTCACTTTCCTTACCTCCCATACATTTTCTCCATTAACTTTACAATTATATTCTGTTCTATATGTCCTCATTGTTCTGCTCCTATTGCCTTACATTGTCTTTATATTCATTACATATATTGTCACTTTCAGAAAGAAAATATATTGACAGTATTCTCTTCATTACAATCTTGTTACATCACTAAACAGGAATGAATACCGTACTTTGCGGCAAGCAATCATAGACATGGTCTTAGCAACTGAAATGACGAAGCACTTTGAGCATGTAAACAAGTTTGTCAACAGCATCAATAAACCATTGGCAGCAGTGGAGGAGAATGGGGTGAGCGGTGCTGTTTTTTCACAATTACAGTGGTGTGTCTGCATATATACATAACAAACTGGGTACTGAAACAGGTACTGGGTACTAAACACGTACTGAGATAACTGCTGGTGTGCCCAAATTCTATTATTAAGACAAATAGTTAGGCCACACTAATAAGAAAATTGAATATTACAGGGTATTTTTTGGCCCAGAGTACCACATATTTCTGCACTGGGATGGGCAGCTGTCTTTAAGAAAATGCTATATACACACCTACATGTTAGTATCACTTTAAAAAGCTTACCTATTTTGGATTTCATATAACTCTGAAGCCATGGATCAAAGAGAAGTGATGTCTGGCTTTGGGAGAGTAGAAAGTACCATACAATCTGGGGCACTAAAAGTATCAGCTCACCAGTCAATTGCGTCTTTGCCCAACTCAAGCGTAGAGCAAAGCTGCTGCCGCAGCATTTGCCAGAGAGAATGGGGAGACTGAAACAGGTCAATAACAGGGAGACAAGAAGAAAGTAAGGTTTTAGTTTAAACATGTTAGATAAGGACCATAATGTTTTAAAAAGGGATAGTGTACGAAAACATCAAAGATTGCACCAGGTCTAATGACCCTTAACAGCTATCAGGTTATTAATGATTATTGACTCCAATTTTGACCTCCTTGTTTTATCCAGGGCATTCTTGAGGAAGACGAGGCTGTTAAAAACATACTGACATCTCCAGAAAACCGGATTCTCATTAAAAGAATGCTTATTAAGTGCGCAGACATTTCCAATCCGTGTCGGGCACTCCAGCAGTGCATTGAGTGGGCTGGCCGGATATCAGAAGAATATTTTGCACAAGTAAGAAAAGCATATCATTGCTGCCACAGCCCATAATTTAATTTTTTACATGGGATGGGTTCATATGAATACAAATCCCAAACCTTCTTTGCTACTTTTAGCCTTATGTCTGGTATGTATATGGTACAATACAATACAGTGCAATACAAAAAACATTATCCACAGTTAAAACTCGCTCTATTCCTTTTTGGAGGTGGTGCTCTGTTTAGTAACCTTTCTCATGTAGTGGAATAACAGCATTTCCTATTTTATTCCCAAATGGCACTCACACGACAAATGCAATGTGCAAAATCTTGCTTTGCGATACAAGCAGCTTCTCTAACACTGGCAAGGTAATCAAGATGCCGTTTTAAAGGTGATGCTAGTAAGTGCAGTGGAATGTGGTATAGCCATTTCAATATCCAGCACTCACTCAGAAGTCGAACTGCTGCCCACTTTACCCTATGCAGCCCAGCCTGCAGTGTTGATGTTAGGGAGAGCTAGGCTGAATGATTGGGTGGTAAGATCAGAAGAATTGGGTTAGTTTAGAAGTTGCATTTCCCCTTTAAGATACTACCTAATAAGGTGCCATAGAGATATAAGTGTTTGATAACTGAAGGTTGCAGAACAACTTGATGGGGAGATGGAGGGAATTCCATAAGGCAGGAGTGAATGTGAAGTTAATTCTTTGTTGGCTGATGTATGAATAAAACATAGATTGGCTGCTGCGTCACATCTGAACAGCAGTGTTTAGGGAAGCAAGGGGACAGGATTACAATGGCATTTTGGGTGAAAGGAAGAATTATAATTGGAATTTGAAGGCAGAGGAATCTGTTCTGTTTAGTAGAGCGGAACATCATTAGCAGTGCATTGGGAAGATGAGTTTTGCAGATGCATGCATGATTAGTGTTGGGACACTCACTCTAGTGTTCATATGCAGTAAGGCAGAGTAATGATTGTGCTACCTCAATAGTACAAACTATAACATGTGCAATCGTTTTTTCTACTAGTGGATAAGCTGCTAATGTTACAAAAAAAAACGCCATAATGTTAAAAAAAAAAAATACAATGGAAGCTAAAGGCTATCCTGCTCTTTCCTGCCTCCTGCTCTCCCTCATCTGCATGTTTGCTTGATCAGCAAGCAATGGGGAATCTTAGAAGATACCCATGTGCCTCCTACAACCTGCTTTTATGAATACAGAACTACCAAACATAAGCAGCACCATATTCACAGGAAGGCTGTGCCATGGGCCACACCTTCCACATCCAGCAGTTAGTGAGGGTTCTAGTGGGTTTGGCCATCAAACCTAACAATGAATTTCATTATACTGTATGCTGCCAGATATTAAACTCTCTGTTGCTGGATAATCAGTTGCTTGATATCATGGAATGAATGAATTATCTTTATGTTACAGACGGATGAGGAGAAGAGAAAGGGTTTGCCTGTGGTGATGCCAGTGTTTGACAGAAACACATGTAGCATTCCTAAATCCCAGATCTCCTTTGTTGATTATTTCATCACTGATATGTTTGATGCCTGGGATGGTAAGATAAATTATTTTCCATTTTGGTCTTTTTTGTCATCTCTGTGTTTTTTAAGTCAAATTGCATGTTATTTGTAGGGTCATTACAGCAAAAGAAGGCTTGTTTAAAAACTGTTATGTTGTTTTAATGGATTATTAAATAGCTACCAAACAATGCTAGCAAAAACATTGCTGGGCCTCTTCCCATAGAGACCAGTCCTATCCGTCTTGAGATATAGCCCTTTGTGTAAATTGAGGTTCACTGAGCTAATGTTCATGGCAAGTAGGACAGCAGCCCATAACCTGAGCTGTACTAATGTTAGACCTCTCGCTGCCCTTTAACTTTTAGTGTTTCAGCTATTGTGAACTATTGTGCCTTAAAGGACAGTAAATATAAGCATGGCTATATTATGTAAATATATATTGCCATAATAATATATAATTATATGTTTGGCTTATAATTTTATCAGAAACTCTCACTGTAGCCAACTACTGCTGCTACTCATGCCAATAACAGTGCTATGCCATTGACCCCATTGGCTTAGTAATGCATTAATGAACACCCAGTCCTCCACAAAATAAGATATCCATATGTAGCCACCCATTTGTTATCTTAGTGTCCAGTTCAACTGTAAATTCCCAAAAGTGATCATTTACCAATAGTGGGCACAATTGGTTGTAGGCATTAACCTATAGAAACCAGTCCCTGGTGCACATTTTCCCACTGTTAGTTTATAACTCTGAGTAACTTTTACAACCTCTTTGTTATCTCTACTACCTGTACATGCTGTATACGATCACAGCAATATAACTGCAGCATGCTTTACAACATTATTATATGTTATTTTTCCCTTTTTAATAGCATTTGCTGATTTGCCCAACCTGATGCAGCATCTGGATAATAACTTTAAATATTGGAAATCACTAGACGAGAGACAGCTAAAGACTCTTCGACCGCCCCCTGAATAATTGAAGAGGTGCAAGGTGACACAAAACAGCCATTGAAGATCCTTTCTCAGTTCACGAGGCTTGGGTTCCTAATGGTTCATTCAGTCGTTACCAGATCCGTCTTCAGCATCTAGCGGAACGTTCATGTAACTAGCATCATCAGGTCAAACGTTACCTCCAGTACATTGCAGAATACTTTTTTTTATTTTTAAAAGAAAAAAAGTCTTGACGTATCTTACAAGCTAATTTACACTGGATTGCTGCAATATCAGTACTGACGGGTCCTACAAAACCGTTACCTGTTTATTTTCTTCGTACCTTGAAGATATCCTTGGATAATGGTTTTCTCCAAGAGATCACTCAGAAATCTACAAAAACCTCAAATTCGCAAGTGAAGGAAAATCTTTATTTTGTGTCTCTCGACTCAAGGAGAACACTCTGCTTTTTTTTGAAAGCACTTAAAAAGTTATAACAATCAACCTATTAAAATGCACTCTTTATGAAGGAGTTTTTGATCTCTGAAATAAAAAATAGATCTACTCTATTTTTTAAAAATCACAGAAGGGGCAATCATTCACTTCTCCACACTACTGATAGGGCACCTCAAGGCTATTTAGTAGCAGTTGTACAAAGCAAAGTAACACACGAGAATTTTGAACTTGATCATTAGCATCTATGATTAAAATATGTTTTATTTATTTTGTTAGCTATTCAATATTTTCTATGAATTTATAAAAAGACAAAAGCCAAAGCCAACTTTAGATGCATTACAAAATTCACACAATTCATAGTCATCAATATACCTTAATTGATGTACAGACCTTTTATTTTCATAATGCAAATATAGAAATACTATTCAATGACACATTTGTATTGCACTGTAAGACTTTATGTGGATGTTGCAGCTCTTGTTTGCTTTCTGATTTATGTTTGATTTAAGAAGTTTCTTTTGCGAGAGAGTCTCGCAGAAGAATCCGTAGCATTGAGCGCCACAGCAGGGAAATTTTCAAGCTATTTTTAATCGGTGATGGTCCTGTTTTGCTCTTACTTGATTTAAACATTTTTTTCGAGGCCAGTGGATCTACAAGGAATTGCTATGCAATGTGTTGGAAGGCCCACTAGCTCTAATGGGAAGAGGATGGAACCTGCCATTCTTTAGCCCATCTTTTGCAGTTCGGTTCCCTATCAAAAGTCTGCCTTATTTTATACAATATTTCTACAACGCATTCCACCACAGAGACAGAGGGGGAGGTTGAAAATATATTTAAGCATTTTTTAGGCTTCTCTATTTTCTTTTGCAAAGGATATTCCTTAACTACAGTTTGGAAAGGTATGTACCTTCACATGGTTAAATAAAAACATTCACAATAAGCACCAGTTACAATAAAAATGTATATTTTATGAATTCTCAACTGTTGAGATTATTTCACTAGAATTCTCTGTCGAGAATGAAGCTGTTCTTCAACATTTGATATTACATAATTAATAAGAAAGCAGCATGCACAGATATATGCAGCTTTTTATACTAATTACTGGTTTGTTAGAGGGTTGTTGTCCTAGTGACTCATAGCAACAAAACGGCAGTTAGGTTTATTGGTGTGTTTGAATATAGTCATCTGATTGCTAACCTGCTATGTATTGTACTGGGAATGGACACATTTTTCAAATGGAATGCTTTGTCCCACATAGACCTTCAATCCTGACATTTTTAATTAATTGAAATGAATAATTACTAATTCATTAGGTCAAAATAGAGAAAATACTATGAGATACTGGTAAGGGACCCGTTCGCCGTAAACCCATTATCCAGAAAGCTCAGAATTACTGGAAGGTGGTAAACTCCTTTTTATCCAAATAATCCAACTTTTAAAGTGGACCTGTCACCCAAAATCCAATTTATATGTTTTATTAAAGCATTCATAGCCCATTTAAAAATCTCAGCTGTCAATCAAATATTGGCTGCCCCTCCTCTATGCCTGAGGCATAGAGGCGGGGCAGACAATTACTTTCACTTTCCATTCAGCACTTCCTAGGGATTTCCTTTTTTGCTGTAATAATAAAACAGTACCTTGTACTTGATCCAAACTAAAATATAAGTAATACTTAATGGAATCAAAACCAGCTTATTTGGTTTATTTAATGTATAAATGTTTTTATAGTAGACCTAAGGTACTGTATGGAGATTGAAATTATGGACAGATCTGTTATGTGGAAAACACCAAGTATTCTGGATAACAGGTCCCCACATGTACTCAATTAATAGAAAAAAAATACACCTGCTGAAAAAGTCAACCAAACCTCTTGTCCTTAGCTTCCATCAATAAATAAGCTCCAGCTAGTATTCTAAAGGAAATAACCCCATGGGAAAGCAGATCCATTCTTTGTAAGTGCTTGTGTAAAACAAGGAATTTAATTACATATCTCCATTTAAACATACTGCGTATGTAAACAAAGTCTTAACAAAGCCAGAAGTTGGCCATTATGTGATGTGTGTCTCTAACTTTGTGGCAACAATATAGGGAAGATTTTTTTCCTGTTTCTGAACAACAATGCCCCCAATCCAAGTGAGGTCCATACAGAATGGTTTTGCAAAGATGGGACCTCAACCCAAATGAACACCTGTAAGATAAATTGAATGCCAATTGCATTCTGAGCCTGTTACCCAACATCAGTGTCCAGCCTCACTGAATGAAAGCAGTTCCCACCAACAATGTTCCAACATCTAGAGGCTGAACTTCATATTCATACCCTTGGGTTGGGAATTAAACACTGGACAGGCTGGTGTCTGGATTCTTTTGGCTATATAGTATGTTTTACTGAATCATCATTTGCTGTGAAGTTTGCCCGTTTCTATAAGGCCAGTTTAGCAAAAAAAAAAACTACCTAGCAAGCAAAAATATAAGCTCACAGGTATTACAATGCTATAGACTGGTTTGTATACAGTATGTCATAATATTCATGCCACAAGTCTCTGCTATTAAATCAGTTAAAGGACAGTATACCTTCATTTTACTATTTATTTTTATTAAAAGCTGAATATGTATGTGTTTGCCATTTGCTTTATTTCTCGTAAGATTTTACTAGTATGCAGTTGTAGCCTTGTCTAAGCTGCCATGTCTCTAGTGCCGGATGGCTACAAGCTCCTCATCCCTTGCTTTATTTCATTGACTGTGAACACTATTCTGCAAGGCTACTCTTTGGTTATGATCATCTACTCTAAAGCTGGTACACATGGGCACATACAGCTGAAATATTCCTAACGTGTTCATTTACTTAACGTACAAAGCATTTTATAGCCTCTTCTTTATACAGTTCTTCATCTGCTGTGCCCATCTTATATTAATGAATAATGGATACACTGTAATTATCTATTATGGGCTGGATTACATTTGTAGAAATGTTTTTCTTGTTAATGAATGTGTTGGTAAAAATGTTGCCACATGATTAACAAGAGTTTGGCACCATCTGGCCTAATCTCGAAAATATAGAGTCTGGGTGCCTGTATTATAGTAATTTGAAGGAAGGAGTGACCCAAGGAAAATGCACCTGTCTCCTGCCTGAGACCAGAGGTAAGAACAGAGAATTGGTAACATAATCTGATTGGATGAATGAAAATGGACAGTTTTTTTTTTAAAGCAATTGATCAATATAAAAATAAAAAATGGTTCTTATATAGTTAATTAGCCAAAAATGTAATGTATAAAGGCTGGAGTGACCGGATGTCTAACATAATAGCCAGAACACTTCCTGCTTTGCAGCTCTCTAAAGCTCCCCATAGACGCGACGATTCTTCTTGCCAAACGACCGATTTTAGGGAAGTCCGACCAATCATTCGAAATTATCGTGCGGTTAGTGGTATTAAAACGATCGTACATCTTACGATTTTTCGGCCGACATCTGTCGGGAAATTGATCTGCCAGGTCAAAAGATCTTTGTTGGTCCCAGTGCAATCTATCTATGTTTGCAGGGCCAAGCAGGCAGCTCCCCTTTGTTTTCCTGCTAAATTGGTCTTTTAAGTTGATGGAAAATTCATACGATCGTACGATCGTTCTGAGAAGATCGTGGTCTCACGATCAGGATCTGATCTTTTAAAAATCTCAACATCTATGGCCAGCTTAACTCTATTTACCCAGTTTTTATTTTTATACTGAACTGTTCCTTTAAGGCTCCTCATCTATAAATATCAAATAGCCATTCCCATAGGCTGTTACTTGCTCTACAGTAAGGCACTTTCACTTTTCCTGTTAGATGTGACTTTTTAATGATAGAGTGAACTGTCATCTCTACAATTGCAGCATATTGCTGTTGTCTTCAGATCTGAATCCAGAGGATTGGTAATGGGTCCAGGGAAACATGAAGCATCCAGGCTCTGTCACATGATAAAGTAGTAATAGCTTGTGCATATTCACACAGAACCATCTACCAATAGTATGCAATCAGTCTTTTTAAGAACCAAAATCATCTCTGGGTTTTTTTGCTTTGAAAATGCATAACTCTATATAATAGCCCATTATAGTCCTGGAGTGCTTGAAATGCCTCCATGACTGTAGATTATCTGGTTTCATCATAAGCCAATTTGGTTGTAGGCAATAACTAGTTGTACCTAGACACATCATTATTAGCACTGTTAGCAGTATTTCATATTTTATTACTGTGCTCCCTCTGTGCTTTTTGCTCTCCATAAAAAAATGACTTGTCATCTCCCCACGTTTGTGAGTGTTGAAACTATGCTGTTTAGAAGAGATGCCTTGGGGCAGATTTACTAAAGGGCTAGCTGACGACGATGCACCAGTGTTACCGTTTTTAGTCATTTTGCCGTTTTACTAATGGGCGCAGGCGTCGCTTCGCTAGCGAAAGAGACAGACGATATCGCTCATTCGCACTGGCCAGGAGAATTTTCTCTCTGGCAAATGGACATTACTCCGCAAATTCACTTAGATGCGGATTTTACTTAACGTTACCTCTTTCGCCAGACTTGCCTTTGCCAGCTCGAGGCAAAGTGCATTGGAGTGCATAGATCTTCTGCAAAAGTTTTTGATGTGGGCTCATGTGTAGGGCATTATTAACAACTCTATTTTCTTTACTAAGGTTCCCTGGACTTGTGTAATGTATTTGCTGTATTTGCTACGTCCATTCAACTTTAAATTTCCCGCCATATGCAAATTAGCCTGAGCGAAGACCTCTAACGTAGTTGCGCTAGGATTTGCTCGCATTGACGAAATAACGAAAGGTAAAATTTGCCTGGCGAGGTGTTGCAATTTTCGCCACTTAGTAAATTTACCCCAAGTAATTTGGTCGCACCAAGGGGGAAGAAAAAATGATAGATTGAGGGAGCATAGTGTGAAAAAGGCACATATCTAAAAAGCTATTACAAGATGTTGACTAAAGTTGTCTGTGGTACTGTTCCACCCTATACTTACTATAATGTTTTTTTTTAAATTATGTCAGTAACGTAACTAGCTGGGGATCGGCCCAAGTGCGCCCGTTCAGCTACATCGGTGCGCGATCTGCCGGTGGGCCCTGAGGGGGTGCGGGCCCTCATCCAATTATACTCCCTACTCCCCCAGTAGTTCCACCACTGTTTGAAGAAAAGGTTCCTCATAAGTCAGCATCTGTCTATAAATGCAGTATGTATTCTGTCCAGATGCTTAATGATGTTAAAGGCCACTCCATCTGGGTTTTCTGGATAAGGGATCTTTCTGTAATTTGGATCTGCATACCTTAAGTCTACTAGAAAATCATATAAGCATTAAATAAACCCAATAGGCTTGTTTTCCCTCCAATAAGATATACAGTAATTATGTCTAAGTTTAAGTCAAGTACAAGCTACTGTTTTATTACTACAGTACAGAGAAAAAGAAAGTTTTTTAAAACATTTGAATTTTTTGGATAAAATAGAGTCTATGGGATATGGCCTTACCATAATTCAGAGCATTCTGGATAATGCATTTCCAGATAACGAATCCTATACCTATGGAAAGGCTTCTTTGTGGTTATAGTTTTCTAGAATAGTGAAGCTTTAAGTGTAGCGCAAGGCTGTAATTGCAAGCTGGGTCAGTAATCCTTTTATAGAAGCCTGGGCAAGAAAAGTAAGGAGAAAATACTTACATGCTTGCATTTAAATGTGTACATTAGACAAATACAGAGGGAAAACAAAATGAAGATACAGTGGCTCTTAAACATCCCCACAACATGGGCAGGACACATTTTACACATGAGAAATGAAGGCAAAATATAACTTCTTGCAGGCATGTTATGTTTTGGTAGCCAGGATGAGTAGAGTATAACAGTGCTTTATTAGCAGGTTCATGCAGCCATTACACTACAACAGTAGCTTGAACTCTAATCACTATTAAGCAGTATAGAAAGTACTATGTATATATAGTATAACTCATGTGCACAGTGACACCTGCAGGCCATTTGTATAAACACGTAGATGAGTTTCAATATATTTAACCTGTGGGGTTTTTCTATGTACAGCACTGTGTAATGAATGCCAGCAAGCGCTCTGTCAGGCTACATCACTTATTATTTGTGCTGAATTGTGTACTGTTAAATGTATTTTGTTTTCTTATGAATGTTAAACGCACCTCACTCTGAAATCTACAGGGGTATTTCATTATTCAACACTTTTGCAGGGCAATTGCCTGAGAGCAGTTTCTATGGTAACGAATGTCAGAAACATCAATTTTGTGTTAATACGTACAGTGTGTTTGCAACTAGTGACAACTGAATGTAATTGTCCTTTGCCTTCAGAAATGCACATAGTATTTATCTCACACGGTAAACGGCTTCCTCTGTAGTTACACCCCCTGATAATTGTCTCTATGTGTGTTTTAGCAGTGGCAATTCTCAGTATTGTTTATGGCAGGGTATGTTATGGAGTTTTATAGCTATGATGAGTAGCTGCTACTAAGTAGCTTTGTGTATCTTTACCCTTAAGGCTAGTGTTGCAATATAATATCAGAAGGAACAAACCCGATGGTCAGTTGACTTCACCCAACTCAATGTCACCCCTGTCTGCACCATCCTTTGTCTGCCCATGGCACCACCTCCCTATACTGTAAAAATTATAGTATTGAATTTGTTTGCTTCTGAAAGAACCATGAGAAGAAGCATCACCAGCACACCTCTGTCAGGCTACAATGTCATTTCTCCAACTAAAGTGGCGCACTATTGCTAATGAGCATAGACACAATACTTGGAAATTACATAGGTTTGATGATTGTGGGTTTAATGGAACTGCTTGTAGACCCTGATATAAAGCTGTGAACCCACATATTCATCGCAGTGTTATGCCATAATAATAAGTAGAATTCTGCCAAGGACTGGACTACCAGGCAGAAAGGTTGTAGTATATGCCCTGGCCCCTTTGTATCAATTGCTAGTTAGTTATATTTGCTTGACATAGCCATATTACATCTCACAGATTATTAGTATTATTGTGGCTCAAAGGTTTAATAGAATAACCCTACATTTTCTTTCCATTGCAAGAATCCCCTCACGAGCTGTAGGCAACCTTATGTAGTGTTTGGAGAGCTATATAATGATCCAGATGTAACTGAATGGCTGAATGGCAGCAACAAGGAAATATTTATAGTAAATGGTGAGGTTCTAGGCTTAGCTGACAGTGCTGGGTGATTCATGTGCTCACGGCCGGATTTACATAGTGGGCGTCCCTAGGCCCACTACCGTTCGTCGCCCATGTCCCCTCCAGGGGGACAGGAGCAATGGGGATTGGCGCACAGGAAATGTAAAAAATGATTTCATCTCCAGCGCATCCCCAGTGTTTTTGAACCAATGTGGGTGTGGTTGGGCAGCATGCCACCCCCCTAAAATCCTGCCGCCCTAGGCCCGGGCCTAGATGGCCTTTCCACAAATCCGAGCCTGCATGTGCTACAAGCAGGAGAGATGGAATAGAACTAGCCCGTAGAATTTTAAGTCTGTTCTACCAGCTCCTCCCTATTCCTAACTAAAAAATAAAAAAATAAACATTGTCAGTTTTCAATTGCTGCCTATGAAAAAATACTCTGTCCACCTCTCCATCAACGAGCATTTATTTGCCATTAGTTTCCTTCTACACTGCAGCTCAATGAACAAAGGCTTGGCACTAAACTGAAAATAATAAGCAGAATTCATTATCTATACGTCTGTCTTCTGTTTTAACTTTTCTTTTTAGTATCACTTGTTTGAGTGGCGCAAGTTATAGAATTCCAGAAAAGGCAAATTCACTGTGCTAAAATATTATCTGTTATCTCTATAGTACCAGCTTTATTTCTACATCATTCCACCTCACTAAAGCTAATAATTAGAGGTGCCTATTGCATACACTGTGGTTATTTTTATCAGTGAATAATGAAAATTCCTAATTCTAGAAGGAAATGGGGAGAACGCATTGAAGATAGTATCCTGGGTGAAGTCAAACCCAGGTCCCCAGCATGGCAAAGCAGCCATACTAACCACTGTACCACCACTGCTGTCTTGTTAATGTATCGACACTATAGAGATGGAAAATCAGTGTTCCCATTAGGGGCACATGTGAATACAGCAGTAAATGGATCACCTCAAGGCTGCAGCTATATAGCCAGTATTATATTTAGATTTTGCTTACAAGGATAGACCATAGGCCCATTCTTCAAACTATATTTCCTTTTTTCCTCAACTATAACCTACTGTATCTTTGCATATATTTCTCCTCTTTGTTTCCATTCAATGTCAATAGATGGGTGTCACAGAATGTGAATTGTCCCTTAGAATTGTCTGTCTGCAATTCATATATGTGGCCCCAGGATCTAAATACCTTTGGCTGAAAACAGCCTAAATAAAACTATTTACTATCTTATTGTAAAATGTTTTCATACTGAGCTACAATGGCAAAAGTCAAGAAAAGATACAACTCAAAAGTACTGTAGTACATAGCTTACTGCCTGGAAACTTAAAGAGCAGCCAACCTCACTTCCCTCTGACCAACATAATAGAGAAATCTAAGATTTGCCTTTTATAACTGGGACACCCAGGCATTGATTTACACGCAGCATCCAAATGTATTAATGACTATTAGGGGCACATTTACTAAGCTCGAGTGAAGGATTAGAATAAAAAATACTTTGAATTTTGAAGTATTTACTTCAACTATTCGATAATCAAGGTACCGTCTCTTTAAAAAAAAATTCGACCACCTACTTCGCCATCTAAAACCTACCGAGCACCAATGTTAGCCTATGGGGAAGGTCCCCATAGGCTTTCCTAGCAATTTCTGATTGGAGGAAAATCGTTTGATCGATGGATTTTTCCTTCGATCGAACGAATTGCGGTAAATCCTTCGACTTCGAAGTTGAATTTAACTTTGATTGTCTAATATCGAGGGTTAATTAACCCTCGATATTCAACCCATAGTAAATGTGCCCCTTAGTGTTAACAAAACAATGCAGTTTGTGCCTTTTAACAGTTGCTGAAGTAGGTTGGTGGTAATGTTCTCGCTTTATCTCAAAAGGCTTGCTTGGGTCAGTAGTTCAATATCAACTGGAGGAGAAAGAAAGTGGATGCTCAAAAGTCTCATGCTCTACTGATACTATCCTCCTATATGAATTGGCACACATGAGAACAGGTCTGTTTACACTCTCTTCATAGGACTTGCTTTGTCTGCCAACAGAAATATTTCCCTATTTGTTGTAGAGCATTTATAAGGTTGAACTCTCACTTTCATCCCTAGAAATCATTTAGAAGTGATCAGAACGCTGTGAATTTTCCCTCTAACAAACTGAGGTGAACTCTATTTTTCCCCTATATTTTCGATCAAAAAGGCTGAAAATAAAAAATTGCAAGTACAGTCTCATGTAAAAATTGCCTCCTGTATTTACTCCCCTGGCAGACGCAGTAAGAAAAATGACCACCATAATTAAAAGCAGTTACATTTATTTAGTTGAACATACAGTGCCTTGACACAGTCTGATTAGCGTTCGATGTAAACTGTACCTTTTGCCCTATAAACATTTACAAACATTTTTCTTTTCTGTAGAATACAATTTTGTTTATCTACACCTTTAGTTACCATCATTCTCAGATCTGCTATCGTTTTAGGGAAGCTTTCTTCACCTTTTGGATGGGGGGGGAGGGAAGAAGACAACCTCTGTTTTTCAGCTCTGTCCAGCAGATTTTAGAAAAAATATGACACACTAGTAATTTTTCAGAAACTTTGAATACTCGGATATTATTAAAGAAAAAAATTTGAAAAGTCACTTGGCAAGTATATCTTCTGATTTTTTTTTTAAGCAATTGTCTTTTTTTCACAGTTTTTTTTTTCCATTAGTAAATCGCCCTCCCCGGCAATATGTGATTACTTCTTAGAAGATAAATTTGTTTTTTGTCTTTCTTCAGCATGAGACAAAATGTAGATTTTCTTTAATTATATGAATAATATGCAATTCCCCCATATGAACCCTAAAACCCAGCTTGTTAGCAGATGTTTTAGAATAATGAATGAGACTCTATTGCAAGCAGCACCATTCGCATTTCCAGCAAGAAATTACTACATAGAATAGAACAGAGTGACAGTTATGGTTTCAAAGCATACTGACAGGTTAAAGGGATATCAGGATAATTCAATTAAATAAGAATCATGACAAAGAGGCCAGCAGCCAACATTGGTTGCATTTCCCAGAATTTATCATATTGAGACATCCACACTGTGATTGAATGTTATCATCCTCCAGCATCCATTCACTCATGTTTTTAAACGGATATCTTATAATCCTATCTTTAATAATCCTAGCTTTAATAATTCTAGCTTTAATAATTCTAGCTTTAATAATTCTAGCTTTAATAATTCTAGCTTTGCATGATACATTCTATACATTGTTTTAGGGCACATGAAGTTTTCACTAGCTAGCAAAAGGTTTCCTAGAAAGCCAAATGTCTTCATATACTCACCCACTCATCACCACTTTGATTTTAACTTTTACATTTTTTGTTCCTCAAGAAGTCAGGAATTGGTATGCCATGGTGTATCTTTAAACTTCCTGGCTTCTCCAAACCAAAACATGGGTGCACCAGGTGACAGAATTGGCAGACAAATGTGAACATGTGCTGTTCAAGGTCCCTGTTGAAGAATGACAATTTGCTGTGCTCATAATCCAGCAGAATTCCAATTCTTCTTGGTGGTATTGTAATTTGAGTGTCTGGAGAGACTCCACAATGCAAGAACTCATATTTGTGGCTGTGAATAAATAATTTCACAACATTGTTATTCTTGGTTACAGGCCCATTTCATATTTGGTCAAGTAGTGCATATTGTACTGTTCAGAATTGGTGTGGGGCTGCAAAACTGTAGGTGAAAGTGATCATACTGGGGAAAGTGATAAAAGGTGCAAAGTCTGCTATTGATCAAATCACCTATAGCAACCTATCAGCAGGAAGCATTTGCTGGTCATCTTAAAGGAGGAGTAACACCAAAGTGTCGTAAAGTAATTCAAATGTAATGTACAGTACTGTTGCCCTGCCTTGGTAAACTGTTTTGTTGGCTTCAGAAAAACTACAATCGTTTTTATAAACAAGCTGCTGTGTAGCCATGGGGGCAGCCATTGAAATCTGAAAAGGAGAAAAAGCACAGGTTATACAGCAGATAACAGATAAGCTCTCTAGTGTACAATAGGATTTTACACAGCTTCTCTGTTATGTTCTATGTATCCTGTGCTTAAATGGCTGCCCCCATCGCTACACAGCAGCTTGTTTATGTAAACTATAGTTGTGTTTCTGAAGCCAACACACCTGCTTTACCAAGACAGGGCAACAGTACATTATATTGTCATTCCTTTGAAACCCTTTTATTTTCAGATGTCACTGTTCCTTTAAAAGCAATTATGGCGATGGTCAACTGCACTTGGGTTGACAGTGCCTTTTATTACATATGAGGTTAAGTCTTAACGCAAATGGGACACAAACTCTGCTGGTGTTTTTTCAACCACCAGAGAAATGCCCGGATCTTGCCAATGAGTCTATAATTAATTTAAATGGAAAAATGCACATTGTTTAGCCATACTCCATTTATACTAATGATGACTTCAGTGTCAGCAAATGCTGCCAGAGCCTTTGTCCCATGCACCTTGAGACTTACCCATGAATACTGAATGTTTTATGGTTTTACCTTGAGGGTGTCAGGATGTGTCGAAGACACCAGGAGGTACTGTTTGCTCCCAGTAATCCATTTCTGTTTGTATCTTCATAGGCGATTCCAATCCTGTATTGCGTATTTTCATCAACCTCCACCTCCCAATAATGCTTCCCCTTAAACGGAATCAGCTTTCCCATAACAGCAATACACCTACACAGGTTCAAAATGAAACATTTTATTTTTAATTTTATCCTACAGATATCATGTTATTGAAAGTCATAAAAACCAAAGGTTTAAATTTGCAAAATATATTCCATCTGCCATTACCAAATTTTAAGTTAGATGAGTTGCTGTATACAGGGGATATCTGGGTAATTACAGTAGTCTGGATTTAGGATGTAAATTCAGTTTGCTTTAAGAAGCTTATCTCTCTCTCTCTCTCTCTCTCTCTCTCTCTCTCTCTCTCTCTCTCTCTCTCTCTCTCTCCCCCTCTCTCCCTCTCTCCCCTAATGTCACGCTAGGTATAAAAGCCTGGAAATGCCTCTGTCTCCTCCCATAGACTTGTTAGCACTGGTGCAGGATTTAATAGGCCTGAAAATGCACACTTGAGCATTTTCATACTGAACTACCACAAAGTTTCCCCCAATAAACTGTGAGAAATGCTCATGGAATGGATTCAGTTATTGTTTGGGTTTGTTTGCCTTCCTTTAGATCAATTTGCAGACCTAATTTATTTATAAACTGGACAATTGAGACCACACTGCCCTTGGTACATATATAACACCATAAAAGACGCTAATAAGTGAAACATAGATTGGCGCTGTCTACTAAAAATGAAAAATGAAGGTATATTTCCCCTTTAACAACATACAAACCTTGAGAATCTTTTAGAATAATAAGGTAAATCCACAAGGCTTTCTTCCTCAGCACATGAAATTGTAAATCCATTATCAGTTATGAATAAGAGAGGATGCGCAGTTTCCTCATCCAAATGGAAGAAAGTACCTAGAAACACAAGGGGGAGGTTTAATAACAATATTAATGATAAAATATTTTGCAAGGTAATTCTATAAACCCAACATACTGTGCAGCTCTGCTGGGGATTTCTAGTTGGATTTATTTAAGGGATACTGTCATGGGGAAAAACATTTTTTCCAAAATGAATCAGTTAATAGTGCTGCTCCAGCAGAATTTTGCACTGAAATCCATTCCTCAAAAGAGCAAACAGATTTTTTTATATTCAATTTTGAAATCTGACATGGGGCTAGACATTTTGTCAATTTCCCAGCTGCCCCAAGTCATGTGACTTGTGCTCTGATAAACTTCAATCACTCTTTACTGCTGTACTGCAAGTTGGAGTGATATCATCCCCCTCCCTTTTCCCCCCAGCAGCCAAATAAAAGAACAATGGGAAGATAACCAGATAGCAGCTCCCTAATACAAGATAACAGCTGCCTGGTAGATCTAAGAACAACACTCAATAGGAAAAACTCATGTCTCACTGAGACACATTCAGTTACATTGAGAAGGAAAAACAGCAGCCTGCCAGAAAGCATTTCTCTCCTAAAGTGCAGGCACAAGTCACATGACTGGGGGCAGCTGGGAAATTGACAAAATGTCTAGCCCCATGTCAGATTTCAAAATTGAATATAAAAAAATCTGTTTGCTCTTTTTTAAGAAATGAATTTCAGTGCAGAATTCTGCTAGAGTAGCACTATTAACTGATGCGTTTTGAAAAAAACACGTTTTCCGATGACAGGATCCCTTTAAGCATTACATACTGTATCTGGCAAGCAGTAGAACTCACAGCATTAATATAGTCATTCTGTACCTGTGGTGTGAATAGAAATGTATTTGCTGCTTTCACTCGGCCCACCTACATTTACTGCTCGGACGCTGATGTTATATGTCTGATTTATCTGCAACTGGATTAAAGATTCACAAATGGGAATTCCAACAATAGATCTGTGAGACAAATTGTAAATTAGGTGACAAGAAAACAAATAGTGAGACACAATAGCTTCTTCAATGACTACACTGCAGAAGTGATCGGTTTTTTTTTCATGTATCTTCTTACAAGAAGTATCCCCACCCGTCAATTTTTCCTGTAGCTCAACCCCCAGACTCATTGTTTAATCCTGTATAAGTACAGGGAATAGAAACTACTAATCGGGATTCATTCAAGTGTGTGATTCACTTCCCATTCACTTGCCAAGCATGGCATATAAGCATAGTTTTTCATTAGTTTAGTAAACTAGGCCCATGATATTTAAATATAAATATTTCTGCTTGTCGGGGGAAGTTCAGGTAAGCTCAAAATTGGAGTCAACATGGAGTAATTTACATGTTAAAACCATGTAGAATGAAATTCTCATATTAGTCCGTTTCCGTTTCCACCACCCAGTTTCCACCACCAGGAGTTATTGATGTTATTACTTAATGCAAAAATGCTATTTAAAAGACAACAAGAGACAACAGGAGATCTCATCACTTGCTCTCTAAAGGTGGCTATACACTGGCAGATTAAAGCTGCTGATATAGGTCCATTAGGGCAGAGACACATGCTCGTATTCGGGTAGATTAGTTGCCCGGTGATAAATCTCCTCTTCTTCGGGGCGACTAATCTCCCCGAACTGCGTACAGATTGAGCGATTCGTTCCTCGTGAGGCAACTTCGGGCGACTTCGGAAAACGAAGCACACTGAATGCCGTCCCGCAGGCGATTTACATTCTAGCGGCAGGAGTCAGTTCGGGGAGATTCGTGACCCCGAAGAAAAGGAGATTGTTAATTCAGTTTAGGGCTGAAAGGATCATTAGATGAATTTGACCTGGGGTTTAGTATGACTAACCAGTTTTTGCCCTTTCATTCTGTCTATGTGCACCAAAGCCAGTCCTAGTGCCAACTGATTTGAAGTAATGTAATGGGGCCGACTAGGCTACATAATAGGTCCTAATTATGGCACACGTTGGAAAGCAGACTCACTCTGTGATAGAATCATCATTTGTCCCGCTGGTCAATTTGTATATTTCAACAGTGTATGAGTCAACAGGATTTATGTTTCCAGATTCCCAGCAGATTAAAGCAGCATTTTCACAACTTCGACATTCATTGCTTTTAATGATTGGAGGAGAAGGAGCTAAAACATAAGCACAAACCTTGTCACCAACACTCAGGAAAAAGCATTTCTATATAGTCCCTATATATATAGAGAGAGAGAGAGAGAGAGAGAGAGAGAGAGAGAGAGAGAAAAGCTGTACAGGTTATGCCTACTATATACCTACTTATAGGTATATATCTACTTAGTAGAGCTTTTTATTGTGATAAAAAGCAATACACTGAAATAAGTCAAAACTGGCACAATCACCCTCTTACTTCCAGTTTGACAATGGAGTCAGCATATATTATAACAAAAATATATTCTTATTTACTGCACTTCCACTATCCTTAACCAGCCCAAGGCAGGATGAAGACAGAAATTGTAGCTGAATTACAGCTGAAAGGAAACAACATGGACAGTGTCTTATTTACGCATACAGATTGTAAGTGGAGTTAAGAGTTTTTGTGCAGAAACATATTCATTCCAAATATGCATTTTTATTTACTTTTACACACCACAAAACATTCATGCACAGCACAGCTACTGGCTGCAGTTTTATATAATATCCAAGCTATTTCATGTATCAGTGACTATCTGGCTAAACTACCCACCTGTCACATACACAGCATTTTCACTAGCTGGGCTGGTCCCTGTGATATTTAAAGCAGTGACCCAGAACTCATACTGAGTGTTTGGCATCAGGTTTGTGACTGTGCAGTACGTTTCTTTTGATCTTATCATGAACTCTGTAGAGAAGAAAGAAACAAGTGTAATTTAAAACCACATACGTCAGGTGAACCCAGATCTGAACATTTCTACAAGGTAAGCAGTTCAGTGATTTCTTATTCCTTCAGCTATTTTCACAGAAGTACTATGTATGCATGATATATTGATTTCCTATTTATACTGTGCTCCCTTTCCATTGTTAGTGCCCTGGGCATTAGTAAAACAGCCCTTACAGGAAATTGTAGTTTACAGATTTGTGAGGTGTATTTGGATATGTATTGCCCATAACCACCTGTGTGACACACAGACCCTGTCTATATAATCTCAGCTACTTGCATGTGTATATAGTAGGTAGATAATCTTGGAAACTGCCATGTTATGCTTCGTTTATAGAAACCTACTTTCTGTACTGCAGTTAAAAGTTTTTTATGTTTTGTTGTTAATAGGACAGAAAGGGTTGATGTGTTATACTGTATTTACCCAGGGCCACAGCTGAAGGCCAACTGGTCCAAATGTAAATGCCTATTTATTTGGTTTTAGAAACCACAATTAAGCTCTACTTTTCTAAAACTACAAATGCCATGAAAGTTATTATAAGATCCGAAAACAAAAGTACATTTGAAAAAATGCTGGGTGATGCCCTAAAAAATAAGAAAACCGCTAAACATGTTCACTAGTTTTTTATCGCCATCAGAATCAGACTGCACCTCCCAGCACCTACTAGAGAACCTGACATTCAGGGCCCACTCTAACAAACATAGGCGCAAATTCACTAAGCGCCGAACGCTAGAGTCAATTCGCTAGCGTTTGGCATTTTCGGTACTTCGCAAATCCACTAACGAACGCTGTCGTAAATTCGCTAGTGTTACTTCGCACACTTACGCCAGGTGAATTTTTGCTAGCAATGTAACTACGCAAATTCACTAACTTGCGCAGTGTACTGAACGCTACCTTTTACGCTAGACTTCCTTCGCCATCTCAGACCTGGCGAAGCGCAATAGAGTAGATAGGGATTGTTTCCAAAAAAGTCAAATTTTTTTCTAAGTCCCAAAAAACGCGGGCGTGTTTTCTACATGATGGGTGATAGGCTGAAAAAGATCGAAAACATTTTTGGGGCTCCCCTCCTTCCCCCCTACATTTCCTGACTCATGGCAACTTACCTAGACAGTGGGCACATGTGTAGGGCAAAATAAAATTTTTATTTGCTGATTTGAAGGTTTTCTAGGCATTTGTAGTGCTGATACGTGTTCCTCCATTGAGATTTGAATTTCGCGCACTATGCAAATGAACCATCGCTATCGAAACTTCGCTTCGCTTGGCGAATTAACACTAGCGCAACTTCGTAAACTTACGATACCCCTGTGCGCAACTTCGGATTTTAGTGAATTTGCGGAGCGCTGGCGAAAATACGCCTGGCGAAGTGCGGCGAAGTTGCGCCTGGCGCAAAGTCACCCTAAGTTTCCTCGCGAGGCAACTTCTGGCGAAAACAAAGTGCACCGATTGCCACCCAGCCAGTGATTTACATTCTAGTCGCTAGGCGACTAATCTCCCCGAATCTGAGTGTATGTCTCTGCCCTAGAAGCTCACAGAAAATATCTGTATCTGCACTGCTCCTGTGAATGTGCTGAATTCCTTCAAATCCCTTGAGTGAGGTGCTTCCTTGCATCATATTATTATTATTTTGTAATGTCATTAGGAAATATGCTTCTCTCCAGCACATTATGAGATTTCCTAATGTCCCTTTCAGACACCTCCTTGATTTGAAATATTTTATTTGGTTTTCACAATAAACCTTAAAAATCAAAATAATAACAAATAGTATGCAGAATAAGAAGATTAATACAATTACATATTATACAGAATGTATAATTTACAATGACGTAATATGTAAAATAAAATAGAAACTAACAAGAACTAACTATCACACTCACCTTCTTGATCCTCCCCTGGAGCACAATCACAGACTGGCTTATAGTAAAGCTGGAAACTTTCTACTGTGTCATCGGAAAAGAGGCTCCAGCATACACGCAGCGATGTGGCTGTGGCAGAGTTTGGTGTTTGTGGGTTGATGACAGGGGCAGATGGAGCTGTAATAGAAAGAATCTGAAGAATTATTACAAAAACACTATTCGTCACATTTTGTCCTGTACTATAAATGGGGATTTCATGTCATGTTGCATGTTTTTAGTGAAGGATAAAAAAAAAAAAAGACTGCAAATGAGCAGTAGCTGCCTTGGAAGCTGTCTTTCCAAGGTATGGTTAAAGCTGGCCATAGATGTTGAGATTTTTAAATGATCCGATCCTCATCGTGAGACCACGATTATCTCGGAACGATCAAACGAATCGTCCATCAACTAAAAAGACCAATTTGCCAGGAAAACAAAGGGGAGCTGCCTGCTTGGCCCTGCAAACATAGATAGATTGCACTGGCACCGACAAAGATTTTTTGACCTGGCCGATCAATTTCCTGACAGATGTCGGCCGAAAAATCATAAGATGTTCGATCGTTCGAATCCCACTAACCGCAAGATAATTTCAAAGGATTGGTCGGACTTCGCTAAAATCGGTCGTTCGGCAAGAAGAATCGTTGCGTCTATGGGGAGCTTTAGGGCACTAGGTGATACTGCTAAAAGTAATTTCAACATTGAGGGGCAGATTTACTAATGGTCAAATTTCGAGGGTTAAAAAACCCTCGAAGTAAAATCCTTCGAATATTGAATTCAAAGGATTTACCGCAAATACTTTGATCGAACGATTGAATAAAAAACGTTCAATAAAATACTTCGAATCAAACGTTTCGAACGATTTTAAGCGATCGATCGAAGGATTTTTATCGACCACAAAAAACTGTGCTGGGGAAGGTCCCCATAGGCTAACATAGGCAAATTATGTAGTTGAAGTATTTTTTAAAGAGACAGTACTTCGACTATCGAATGGTTGAATAGTCGAAAATGTTTTACTTCAAATCATTTGAATCATTCGATTCGATTGAATATGACCCATTCGATGGTCGAAGTACCCAAAAAATACTTCAAAATTCGAATTTTTTTTTCATTCGAATCCTTCACTCGAGCATAATAAATCTGCCCCTAAATATACCCAAGAGGATTGTTTTGCCACCAATATGGATGTGTGCAGCTTAGTTAGCATAAAGTACAATGTTCTGTTTTATTTTTACAGAGAAAAATGAAATCACATTTAAAAATTAGAATTATTCGCATAAAACGGACTCTATGGGAGATGACCTTTTCGTAATTCGGAGCTTTCTGTTTAATGGTTTTCCAGATAACAGATTCAACACCTGTACAGTGGAACCTCAACAGTACATCCCCTGATTTTAAGTTTTCACAGATTTTACACCATTTCTTTGTGGCCACACCAATATATAATGCATCATATATTTTCCTGATTTTATATTTTCACCATTTTTTTGGTCCCCTGAAATACATAAAATGGGGGTTCTATGTATGTAGCACGTCGGAAGACTTTGGGAATTAAAGGTTTAGTAACCCTTTACTGTACATCCTTCTAGTAGCATTAACATTGTGCTAAAACAATACCGTATGCCCATTAGGATTAAGAAAGATATTGCTACTTGCTAAATATCATCTCGAACTAACTAATCAGCTTCCTTTCATTTGGTAGTTTCCATAGCAACCTAGAAAGAAATAATTGTATTTTTTATTGTAGGATATACAGCACCTCATTATGATCTAGATTCGATACCCCCGACACTCTAGTAACATTTTACCCATTTACAGTATTTATGCTAATTAATATGCAGCGATAAAAAAACAGCCTCCCTCTAATTATCTTGAAAATGTCAGTACTGAGGCATATCAAATCAATTAAAAATTCAAATCATTTTAAAATCATTTTTCTTTATCACTCAATCCAAAACTTTCTTTTTTTTCAACTGTTAAATCAGATGTGCAGTTTATCTTCCATGATCCCCATAGGAAATCATGCGACTACAGAATTACTTTTCATCCAGACCCCATTATTTTTGATACTGCTATTCTGGGAGCGGAGACAGCCCATTCCTGTATTGCAGGACAACCATAGGGCTCACTTATGTGCAGTTACAGTCCCTGCAGTCACTTGTGATTACAACCTCCATATAGTTGTGCTTGGCACCACTCAGACCTCCCTGCCTTACGTTCTAAAATGAGTTCTGCTGTGCATATTGATGCAAGGGAACCCTGGAGCTAATACCACCTCCCGACCAGGTGGTAGTTCAGTGTTCCCTTTGCGCCCTGAGTCAATAGGCACAGCACATTTGTGCTTAAATTATTAGGCTCAGACATCACTTACACGCCGAACACCATGAAATGACAGGTAGACTTCGGCACAACTGCATTGCACTGCATTGTAGGGCAGTTGTGCTTGCACTTTACTCACTTTACTGATATCACTAGATTTAGGTACAGGTATATGCAAGATTTTGATTCTTTTCCCCCCATATGTAATGAAATGCACAACGTTTGCCCAGGTAACATTTGCTTTTAATCAGGTGACCACTAAATGCTATTTGCTTGATTGGTTGCTATAGGTAACTAGACCCCTAGCAATCTATAAAACGTTCAAATGTAGTAAAAGGCCATCCTATAGTAAAGCAGTAGCCAAAAATGTTTTTATGAAAGTAAAAAAAATCTTTATTAGGACATATGTAAGCCTGACGCGTTTCGTGCCTGAGGTGGGCACTTACACATAGGCTAGTCTGAGCCCATATTACATTTGAATGTTTTGTATTTTCCCAAAAATTGGCAAACCCTTGGGGGCAAATTTACTAAAGTACGAAGTGAATAACGCTGGTGAAAACTTTGCTACTCCAGCGGTACTTCGCTCCCTAACGCCTGGCGAATTTGCGCTCTGGCAAATGGACGTAACTACGCAAATTCACTAAGATGCGGATTTTACTGAACGTTACCTCTTGCGCCAGACTTGCCTTCACCACATAGATTACTTTGCTAATAAACACAGAAGCAAAAGTGAAGTGAATGTATTAGGTATATGTTTAAGCTTTACAACTTTAATCATTTATTCCAGTGCAGATGTTCAAATCATATTTCTACTTGAATTCATTAACCATAGTCATTACCTGGTACTGTGTGAATGGAGTCCAGAAGGTGCTCCACTTGAGTGAGGTCTATGCACGGGTTTTCATATTCTGCATTAGTAGAAATGCTTAAACTTATATCTGTATTGAAGTAGTCATTCAGTCTGTAAAAACCAAGATGATGAAAAGAGATGTAATTACCTCTCTGTGCCATAAATAAACGTAAAAGGCCTCAGTCAGCTTTTGGTTAATGAGGCACACAAAAAAAGCTTACAGTAATTCCATTAGTGTGACCCACAAACATGCAATTAAGGATCATGCATAGTCATATACATTTAAACACATCATACTACCTGTTGGTTGTATGTAACGCAGTCTGCAGGTGGGAGAAAGGAACAAAATATTCAATAATTAGTACTATAAGCTTGGGTTGCAAAATATTGATACAATAGGAAGCTTAAACATATTTGTTTTTGAAGACCCTCAAAACCCAAAATTATATTGCATAGTGTATGGTAATTCATATGTCATATGCTAGCTCCTTACGTATGTCTGCTATGGTTGCTATGGTTTAAATTTACACAATTGACAAGTTATGCATTGAGCACTTGTTGGTCATGCATTAAACGGATATTTGCAATATAATGTGTAGCAGTTTAACCCTCAATCTGTACACATTAAACTAAATGAGCAGAACATTTTGGATAATAGACTAATGAGCACAATGCAAGTTATAAGTGGCCACAGAGCATTTTGAGTGACTAAAACCATGTCACATGTGAAGTGTGCATCCATTAATACATAATTGCGAATTTTTTTTTTTGTAATAATAAGTGTTTGTTTTGTAGTGGTGTGTAATTATTGCTTTTGGTAAATTTAGATGCACTTATAAATATTTAAATAATTTTTTAAATCTTACTTTTTGGTTCCTCTAAAAACCAAAAACATTACAATTTTAGTGCAATGTTTATAGCGAAGCACCATCTGTAATAGAGGATTGTCCAAGCATTTTTAAAGCTCCCCATAGACGCAACGATTCTTCTTGCCGAACGACCGATTTTAGGGAAGTCCGACCAATCCTTCCAAATTATGGTGCGGTTAGTGGGATTCGAACGACCGTACATCTTACGATTTTTCAACCGACATCTGTTAGGAAATTGATCGGCCAGGTCAAAAAATCTTTGTCGGTCCCAGTGCAATCTATCTATGTTTGCAGGGCCAAGCAGGCAGCTCCCCTTTGTTTTCCTGGCAAATTGGTCTTTTTAGTTGATGGTAAATTCGTACGATCGTTCTGAGAAGATCGTGGTCTCACGATCAGGATCTGATCTTTTAAAAATCTCAACATCTATGGCCAGCTTAAGTGGCGCCTTTGGTTGTAATAATAATACCTTGGCTTCAAATCCACTCCCTTAACCCAGTCTATTGTAACAGAATTATTTAAAGGAGGCATATTGTGTCAATAACAAGAATGTACCAGTACATTATACTTTTTAAAATATAGAAGTAATGTTAAAAGTCGTGTTTAAGTTGATTTGTGGAAAATCTCTGTAAAAAGCCTACTATTTCTGCCCATCTGTTCCACTGCTTTTCCAGGTGGTGCACTGGAGCTGGCGGCACTCAGCACACTGCACTGTAGGATAGTAACCAATCAGCAACTAGGCTGACCTGATAGAAAACGAAAGCCTGACTTTGCTTGTGCGACTGCTGTGATTGGCTATTTCCCTCCTACTTTGCTTCTGGCAGGGATTGTTAGGACACATCCACCCCTCATATAAAATAGACAGGGTCCATAGCAGATCTATAGGGAGCTCAAATGAAGGGGCCAATTTTAAAGATAGTATTAATTTTTAGCCCTAAGTGAAACCAGCACCATATATTATTCATTATTACTTACAAGATTGTTTTTTTTTTTTTTTTCATGCTATATGTCTCATTGAAATGCAAGGCTCTAATCTGTCAGGAGCAATGTGGAAAAAGGTAGGGAGAATATGTTATAGTGAGGCTTGGGAAAGCATTATAAATTAAACCCTAAAATTACCATCAGGCAGAAACAAATGAATAAGAATGCAAAAGTTAGTGCTTCTTTTATGCTCTATTTTAAATGTCATCTAAAGGTTGACAAAGTTTGGGCTTGGCACCTAGTACTTGCTGTATCATGATCTAAATAGTGCAGATTAGTTTTGACTTTTTGTTAGCTCTTTAGATTGGATATAACAAAAAAGGTGTTTTTGTGTTTTAAGCTTTTAAAACTCTTACTTTTACAAAGGCAACTTTGTCTTTTTCTTTAAATAACCCTTGGATTGTCTCCATCAGGTCTTTGGAATTGTCAAGACTCTTTCCACAGTCAATGAGCTGCTCAAACAAGGATTCTAGTTTGAGTTTCTTTTCCTCTCCCAGAACCTGTACCTTTTCTTCATACTTTGTGTTAAGCAAATCCAGAACTTCAGTATAGTGCATCTCAGCATTCTGCCCTTGTCTTGCAAAATTTTCCTGCAAGATCAGATACAAAGCACGATACAGTTATTTGATAGAATATTGTTTAAAGGAACAGTAACATCACAAAAATGAAAGTGTTTTAAAGTAATAAAAATATAATGCAGTGTTGTTCTGCACTGTTAAAACTGCTGTGTTTGCATCAGAAACACTACTATTGTTTCTATAAATAAGCTGCTGTGTAGCAATGGGAAAAAGGCTCAGGTTATACAGCAAATAGTAGATAAGCTCTGTAGATACATAATAGTTTATCTGCTATCCACTATTTCACCTGTGCCACATAGCCCTTTTTCAATTTCCACCATTACTACAGTGCAGCTTGTTTTTATGAACTATAATATTGTTTCTAAAGCAAACACATCTGTTTTACCAGTGCAGCGCAACAGTCCAATCAATTTGATCAAAAACAGGCTTTTACAATCTTTGTTGACTACAATTGTTGTAGCTTTCATAGAACTAAATATTTTATGGTAGTGACTAAAGTTTACATGTGTCTTCCATATATATATATATATATATATATATATATATATATATATATATATTTGTTTTTTTCAGATAGACTTTTCATATTGCTTACCTCCAATGTTTCCTCTAATTCTTTCTTGGCTATGGGCAGAAATAAAATATTTTGTGCTTTTGTGTGCGCATTTCTAAAACACTGTGCTCAGGTCAGGTCAAAACACAATTTGTTGTGTGCACTGGCCTCAAAATTTGTGCACCCCACAGGGGTCCCTGTCCTTTCAGATGTCAAAAGATTTGGGGAACAACACAAGCAAGAAAAAACATTTCTGGTTAGTGCATAATATAGCGAGTGCTGTGATTGGACATTCTGTAGCCCCTATGCTTGTTACTGTACTGCCATGCAAACATTTGCAAATATTAAAGGCGGTTTTATTGAAAACTTGGAGTGCTGTTAATGTATATATGCCCCTATGTGGACTGGCAGCTGATAGGAGGCTCTGTTTGGCAGTACCTGTTTTCATGCAACCAAAACCTGTCTCCAATCCAGCAATTCAAAAATAAGTACCTTCCTTGAGGCCAATGGGAGCAACATCCAAGGTGGAGAGCAACATGTTTCTCGTGAGCTGCTGGTTGGGGAACACTGCCTTAGAGGGAACAGTGCTTACCTCTACTGTAATATATATCTCCTCTAGGTGATTTGCAAAGTTCTCCATCTGCACAACCTGCTCTTCCAGTTTGCTCATGTTTTTACGCATTTCTTCCTAAAATTAAATAATTCAAGCAAAAGGGTAATATAGAAGTTTATCATTCCTTATTAACTTGCATACCTTTAAATATTTTTCTAGAGCTGCATTGAATATAATGAATTCCTACCTACAACCTATATCTAGTATGTGTAAATCTAAAACAATTGGACTTGCTGAGTAATCATTGAAGACGTTTCACTACTCATCCAAGCAGCTTCTTCAGTTCAACTGACTGTTTGCTCGGATAAGTAGTGAAACGTCTCAGCAAGTCCAGTTGTTTTTGATTTACCTATACTAGATATACAATGACCTGAATGTATGAAAATCTTCATAGTCATACCTACAACCTATTTTTGCATGCTTTATTGTACTTCTTAAAACATCTCTTTATGGCAGTATACCATATTTATTCCTTGTTATCTACCATGTATTTCATAATAAACCAAAAGCCACAGTCTGCAATTGAATTTTACTGCAATATCACAAAGATCTAATTTCAAAAACAGTTCATTGTGCTGACCTTATGCCTTGTTCCCCTTCTTATACTATATAAGGTTATAATGTGTAACTTGCAACATTCTTTTTACTTTTCGTATTGTTGAATCTGTTCTACTCTTATAAAAGAGAATATGTTAAAACATTGTAATGATAATGGCTACACCCCTTTATTTATTCTTACTTTCTTTTGTTCAACAGCAGCACTTATGCCCATGACTGCATGATCCTTGTGTGCACCAAACAGCTTGTCAAAAGCTCCAACTGGGGTTTTACATGAGATACAGTAAATGTTAGGGATATCATTTTCTTCAGAACCTATGTGTCTTCCATCTTTTTCTGATTCTTTAGCTTGTTGATGTCCAAGCTGTCCACTTTCTTTGGGAAGCTGGCTGCCGTTCTCTCCCAGCACACTGCTTTCTATCTTTATACTTGTTTCTGTATTTTGGTTTTGGCCTATTTTATTAGAGGCTTCAATACTTTTATTTCGTCTAAGCAATTTTTTTTCTCTTTTGGGAGCAATTGGCTTATGGCTAGTTGTTTCTGGGTTTTTGGAAGGCCCACTTGTTAGAGGCGGTTGTTCAACTGTTTCTTTATCCTCAGAAATGCCATACTGTTTGGCCAGTTCGTCCACTTCCTTTTGCAGATTTGAATGGATCTGTTCAGCAGTAGGAGCCAAATTTTGCTGTGTGGTGTTTGCCTCCAATTCCTCTGGGCTATGTTCCTCCAGTTTATTGGTATCCATTAGTCACAAAAAGTCTTACTGTCAGATTCTACTTTAGCAATGCCTGTTAGGTAAAACAACAACAAAGGTTAATATTATATGCAAAGTATAAATTATATTCTTAATGCTAATAAAAAAGCCATAAACGATTAGATATTATGTTTTATTGTCCCTCCCTTTAATTTCTATAAAAATGCTCAAATGTCACAGTTGGTCCTCTAGAGTTTGTAGCAATGTTTCCTAATCAGAACAATAATGGCTGCTTCCATCCATATAACGCGTTATTTCTATTGGCATGTAAAGGGGACACTAAACTGACCATCATCATTCACTATCAAGCTGAAATGGACTGGGAGGAGAAGGACCCAGTAGTTGAGGCTGATCAACTGATACTCTAACACCACTATCCAGAAAGGAGAACTTTTCTGTCACAGACACCGTACAAATGGATGTAACCAAAACCATGAAAACCAGTAAATGGTTAGGACAGACAGTCTATAAATAGACAAAAAAGTAATTGGCAAGTAGCAATAATTATAATCTAGAAGCAAGTAGATCACAGAAAAGTTTCTGCAGACACCTTGGACAAGAAAGGATATCCAAGGGAGGGTAAAAATAAGCATTTTAGAGGAAAAATTTGAGTAAATGCAGAACTTGAAACCGGAAGTAAATGCAAGCACACTGCTGTTATAAAAACATGTCAACATTTATAAAACGAGTGCCTGCAAGGTTCATACTGCAATAATGTGATGGCACAGACAAAAATGAAGGCCATGTGGGTGCTCACTTTAACCCATTCCCCTATAGAAGTGCCCACCAAGGGTGTGATAGGTAACAATGTTTGTCCACAGCTTAGATCAGCTTAGCCAGAAACAGACTTGGACATAGCCTGATGTTACTGAAATGTCAAACCAGTTATTCAGTATGGGGTGCCGTTTGTCCCAAATACATTCTGTGTACAAAACTATCCCTAATACACAGAATGAATGTCTCTCAAGTATTTGTGACCATACACCGATTAAAAAATATAGAAAAGACTTATTTCTATTAAAGAATGAGAACAAAATCTGGGTAGTGCACAAAAGGATGTCATTATATCACAAACTCCATTCTGTACATTTTAACATGCAATCTGTCGCACAAATGTATAATCTCCATGTAATGGACGCACTAATGTGCAAAGTTACTTACAGAATGAATTATGTAAAAAAAAACTTGGACATAATATGTAATAGTGTAACTTACTAGTGCATGTCAAGCTAGATTTGAATGACAAAATAGATATTTCTGACAGAAAGCTAAATTTTTTAGTACAGGATTCATTCTTTCCACAAAATGAAAGTTTTGTTTCACAAAACAAATAAAATAACCATTCTGTGAAGCAACACTGTCAGTCACATTCCTGAACCAATAAGAACAAAGCTTATTGCCATATAACAAACAAGATGAGAAATTGCCAGCTCTGCTCCACATGGCTGCATCATCCCTAAGGCATAGTATCTGGCCTGCTATAGAGGGCACCTTCTAATGTCCCCTGTGCTGCACAGTAATAAACATGAACAAACATTTCCTAAAAGGGCTGCTGTTAAACACTACAAGTTCATAATTTGAAGTTTTTACAAATGGCTGAGAAATATAATGCTGCACGTATAATGATTGTAGAGAAAGAAAAGAATGCAAAACATAAATATGATCATTTAGGTGATTGGCTATTCTTATTGTAGTAATCTGCTTGTGTGGCCATTTTGGTTAAGGACATTCCTGCTGTTTTGCCATTGTCTTATGATTCATTCCTGTTCCTGTTTCCCTCTTCCTGTGTAAGCTGAAAGCAATAAGGGGACAGGCCACACCTACCTGCCATGTTGTAATAAATGTACCAAAAGTTACTGTGCTTGTCTGGCTGTTTTGCCTGAACTAACACAGCAGAATCATTTAATCCACTACCAGCCAGTTTATCACAATTATATCTTGCAGCCTAACCGATCAGAGGCCTAATATCCCTTCAATAACATCTGACAAACTCTCAGGGGCATATTTATCAAGGGTTGAATTTGGAATTTGAAAAACTTCGAAATTCAAATTCAAAAGACCAGCCAAAATTAAGTCTTTTTTTTTTTTTGGACGAATAAGACATTCTAATCTAATTCAATTCAACGTTTTTCCTAAAAAAAAAGATGGCGAATGGTCGAGGTCGAATTTTTAAATAGACAGTACATGATAAATTGCGATAATCGAATTTTCACATTTTTTTCAAATTCAAATCTAATTTGGACTATTCCCTAGCCGAAAGTACACAAAAATAGCTCATTCGAAAATTCACCTCGACCCTTGATAAATCTGCCTCTCAGAGTCAGTAATAAGCTTTGTATATGATTGTTAGACTCCAATGTCTCCTCCTAGCTGTAATCTTGCACCTGTTAGGTTTTAGCAGTCTCTTTATAATGTGCTTAGCTATAGTTCAACTACTAAATAATAGGTTTAGCCAGAGATGTAGGGTTGCTACCTTTTCTTGAAAAAAATACCGGTCTTCCTATATTTTTAAGGTTTTTACTTATAAATAACATTGACATCAAGCAACATTTTTACCGGCCAGACCGGTAAAATACCGGCCAGGTGGCAACCCTATGTGGGACTGATCTATGGTTGCCACCTGTCTGGATTTCACCCAGACATCCCGGTTTTAGGAAGGGCTGCCCGAGTGAAAAGTCTGGATTTCCAAATTAGTAAATCCAAACAGGACACTGAAGTATAATGACAATCATTGATTGCTACATAATCAATCCCGCCCCTGATGTCTCCTGCACTGCCCCCTACACCACTAGCCCACCCCATGTCCATTTTTGTTGAAAAAAAAGGTGGCAACCGTAGACTGGTAATATGCACACATATTCTGTATAGTATAATAATAGAGTCTTATGAGATGTCTCTAGTTAGCTGTAGATCAACTACTGCATAATAGTTTTAGACACAGATCTGGGACTGATCATGTGCACACATATTCTGTATAGTATGATGTGTAGGTCTTTGACACATTTCGTTTTGCCAAAAATTTGCAGCCGTTGAAATGTCGCAGATGTCCATTAAAGTCTATGGGCGTCAAAAAAATGTTGTCGTGCGTCGAAATTGTTTTGACGCGTGTCTTTTTTTTTCACACACGCCGCCATACAAGTCTATGGGCGTAATTTTTACGGCGAAACGAAGCGCCAGCCACTCATAATACATATATAATATTTTCCTTAGTGTGAGTTCACATTTTTGCTACAAGACTGAGCTGCTGAACTCCATCCGCCAGTAGGTCACTCAGCTGCTTTACTGAGCCACATATACCAGATTAGTCCAATGGGAAACATTCACACATGGGTAGTCTCTGCTCATTCACAAACTGTTACACTGCTTTGACAATGCTGCCATAGTGATGAAATTGTTGAAAGTGTTGAAAGTTATGAAATAGTTAAACTACAGCTAACTATGTGACTAAGAAACTGCTTATAAGGCCCAAATATCATACTATACAGACTGTGTTTGTATCCCCAGTGTCTGGAGTGGCTGACTAAAGGTGGACATACACTGGCCAATAAAAGCTGGCAAAAGAGCAAGTGGTCACTAGGGCCCACAAACGGATCAGACGAACATCACCCTGTGTCCATACTGGGGCAAGATCTGCTCGTTTGGCAACCTCTCCGCTCCAGACAATGGGGACTCACACACAGTCTGTATAGTATGAGTAGGATTATAAGCAGTTTCTTGGCAGTTTCCATTTCATCACTATGGCAGCTTTGTCAAAAGCAGTGTAACAGTTTGTGAGTGAGCAGAGACTACTCATGAGTGAAGTTTTCCCATATGGATCAATCTAGTAAAACAGCTGAATGACCGACTGGCGGATGGAGTTCAGCAGCACAGTCTTGTTGAAAAATTCTGAACTCACTCTAAGTAAAATACAGTTTTTCTAATTATATTATTGTATGACATGCACCTGGATTGCTGCTGGGCAAGGAACTCCGCAGTTCAGATTTGACAGTATTAATAATTCAATGTCCCTAATTAGCGATGGACAAATCTGTGCCTTGAAATTCTCAAGACAGCAAAAGTTCGCAAAATGCAATGGTCGTCAAAATAATTCTGACCCGTGTGTCAATTTTACTAGCGCCAATTTTTCATTTTGATGCAGTGGAATTTTTGACGGCAGATTTTTTGCCAACAAATTAATTCGCTTGCGATGACATGTGGTAGTTCTCAGCGAATTTGTGTCTGGCGAATTTATTGGCCCATCACTAACCCTAATTACCACATTGTACTACATAGACTTTAGGGGTCATTTATGACTACAGTTGCCATGTTTTTTACCATAATGCAGATGAGATGTCTGACAAAGACAGAGATGTCTTTTAGGCCCCTAAAATGACTAGTGGTTGACTTGTTTTACCAATATTTATTGAAATTGTATATGAATTAGGGCCTTATGGGGCCCATATACCTCCTGGTACATTTATTACAACATGGCAGGTAGGTGTGGCCTGTCCCACAGGACAGGAACAGGAATGAATCATAAGACAATGGCAAAACAGCAGGAATGCCCTTAACCAAAATGGCCACACAAGCAGGTTACTACAATAAGAATAGCTATAACACCAAAAATGATCATATTTATGTTTTGCATACTTTTCTTTCTCTGCAAGCATTATAAGTGCAGCATTATATTTCTCAGCCATTTGTAAGAACTTCCAATTATGAACTTGTAGTGTTTAACTGGAGCCCTTTTAGGAAATGTTTGTTCATGTTTATTACTATGCAGCACAGGGGACATTAGAGGGCACCCTCTATAGCAGGCCAGATACTATGCCTTAGGGATGATGCAGCCATGTGGAGCAGAGCTGGCAATTTCTCATTTTGTTTGTTATATGGCAATAAGCTTTGTTCTTATTGGTTCAGGAATGTGACTGACAGTGTTGCTTCACAGTTATTTTATCTGTTTTGTGAAACAAAACTTTCATTTTGTGGAAAGAATGAATCCTGTACAGGTACTATAAAATTTTGCTTTCTGTCACAAATATCTATTTTGTCATTCAAATCTAGCTTGACATGCACTAGTTAGTTACACTAACACTATTACATATTATGTCCAAGTTTTAAGTAACTTTGCACATTAGTGCGTCCATTACATGGAGATTATACATTTGTGTGACAGATTGCTTGTTAAAATGTACAGAATGGAGTTTGTGATATAATGACACCCTTTTGTGCACTAACCAGATTTTGTTCTCATTCTTTAATAGAAATAAGTCTTTTCTATATTTTTTAATCTGTGTATGGTCACAAATACTTGAGAGACATTCATTCTGTGTATTGGGGATAGTTTTGTACACAGAATGTATTTGGGACAAACGGCACCCCATAATTCAGTAGCAGGAACATATAATTGGAGGAAGGACAGAAGGATGTAGGCTAAGGACAGAGAGGAAATACAGTTGGTAGAATCCATACATTCATCATGTATGGATTCATCTTGAGTCTTGGAAATAAATCAACAAATAAATTGTTCCACAGTCAGGAAGGCTGGATGTTCCAGGAAGCTTGATGCTTGAGGAAAATAGTCAGATAATTGCATATTGATTCTTATAAGTTAAGAAAAAGCTCTTCAAAACTTGAAGATACATTTTTATATTGAAGGTTCATTATTGTACCTTTCCTTGTTTATTCCATTTGTGTATTGTGTTTCAATGTACAAAGCTATAAGTTGGAAAAAATAAGAAGGAAAAAGCAGATATATCAAGTGCAATTGTAACACACAACACTTTACTGTAATTTTCAGGATACACTAACAAAAGATCAAGCAATTAAAGAACTTAAACCTTCAGTCTCAACATGTTTCGTGCTCGACAGCACTTCCTCAGGAATCAAGGGGCAAGACTAATGACCTGTATTGGTACAGACAACTATTAACCATATAACTTGTGAATGTAAACGTGAGTCACATTCAAATGTAAAAAGAGTTGGAGAGCAATTTGGTAGCCCGTAGGTGGACTGGCAGCCTACAGAAGGCTTTATTTGGCAGTACACCTGTTTTTATTGAACCCAAATTTGCCTTCAAGCCAGGAATTCAAAAATAAGCACCTGCTGTGAGGCCATTGAAGCAACACCCAAGGGATTATTGAGCAACATGTCAACAAGCCACTGGTTGGGAATCACTGCCTTAAAGATTGCTAAAGCATTGCTAAATCAACCCTTTCCAAATACACCAACTTAATTGTTCTCCCTCTTGTTACATTTGGTCTTGGGGCTGGAATATTATTTAATGCAGGATCCACTGTCAAGACTCACCAATGCTGAATTCCCATGACCAAAGGAGCTGCAGACGAGTAACAAGTAATAAATAAACCTTTTCTTTTCAATTTTGTTTTTGGACTTTATATATTCCTGGCCTTAGCACTAGCTGATTCAGTATTCCTTGTCTCATAACCCTTATCTTTAAACTTCACAGGAAGGTCTCCAGCCTGTTTATCAAAACCAGTAATTGGCCAAATGGGATATTATTGATACAATGCAGAGGATACATACTTTTGGTATGCAGGTAAAAATTAGAACTAATTGATTTAAAATGTGTCAATGTATTGAAAAACCCCTTTTCAAAATATAGATCCAAATCTAGAAACACCAGTTATGTTCTAGAGCTTCTAGAACAGTGATCCCCAACTAGTGGCTTATGAGCTTGCTCATCAACCCCTTAGATGTTGCTCCCAGTGGCCTCAAAGCAGGTGCTTATTTTTTAATTCCTGGCTTGGAAGTTTTGGTTACATAAAAAACGGATGTATTGCCAAACAGAGCCTCCTGTAGACTGACAGTCCACAGAGGGGCTACCAAATAACAAATCACAGCCTTTATTTGGCACCCCAGGAACATTTTCATGCTTGTGTTGCTCCCCAATTATTTTTACATTTGAACGTGGTTCACGGGTAAAACAGTTTGGGGACCCATGATCTAGAACTAGTCAGATAATTTTAAAAACAGGGACAGTAGAACCATAACCACCTCTTTGAGGTCAATTCGACAAGAACCGAATACAAAATTGGTACAGAAAACCTTGAGCTTAAGAATCTTTGCTACTTTGCCATAATAAGGAAAAGCATGAATGAGAGGGTCAGTATCAGAAACCCAATCCAACACCCCAACGGGAAGATCAGAAAGACAGAGCAGTAAATATGCATCGAAAACATGTACTAAAGGTGATACACAGGTCAGAGCACAAGAATCCTAATGCACATGGAGCAGTGTTGGACCGGCTTGGCGGGATAACGGGGAAAAAACCCGGTGGTTCTTGACCATTAATGGGCCCCCGCCGGGCCAGTCCCCTCTCCCGATGCCAATCCCTTCTCACGATCGGCAAAAAAAAAAAGTTTTTTTTCGGCACTGTGCAGCGACATCTGCGCATGTGCGCGACACCTATTCATTCACCTATGCCTTCACACACGCCTTTATGCAAGCATGCTTGGCGCGTCATAGTAGGGGGGCGGGGGGTTGGAGGGGGCCCTGGACATTCGTCCCGGTGGGCCCCCGGGCCCCCCCAGTCTGACCCTGACATGAAGGAGTGAAAAACTAGGCAGATAAGAAAATGTTGAGTAGCAGGAAAGGTTTTATTAGGCCCTGTAAAGGTGGGCATACATTAGAAGATTAAAGTTACCGATATCTGCCCGTGGGTGGGGCTCCAACAGGTCCTCCCGATCGATATCAGGCCAAAAATCGGGCAGATATCGCATCGGCTAGTTAATGCAGTCCTGCGACCTGTTGGCGCCCATTCGCAGCATTGTAATCCGATTGTTCGGCCCCAGGGCAAACGTTCGGATTCACCCGATATCGCCCAGCCTTAGTGGGCATATCGGCTTAAGATCCGCTCATTTGGCGACCCCGCCAAATGAGCGGATCCAATAGTGTATGACCACCTTAGGTCTGTTTGAGCAAGAAAGGACATCCAACTAAGGGTTTATATAGGGCTTTTAGGGGGCAAACCATTAGGAAAGAGAGAATTGGAAATTTCAAGGGGTCACAATGCAGATTAATATCAAAATGTTCCAGTATTGACACATCAGCGAATTGAAGGAACCCCAGCACAATCAGGCCAGCGCAAGTAGGATTTCAAAATACTCTTATATTATAGTAAATGCAAAATAATGATCTGATCTTTTAATCACTGAGGGACACTGTTTAGGTTTGTATAAAAACACAGATCTTAAACCATCATTAAAATGCCAACACAGAAAAGTTGTATATGAACTGTTTTTTTGCTTTAGCATTCAGCCACCATTGCTTAGTGTTCCTACTGTGTATGCCCACACAAAGCAATAACTAGATTCTTTATCAAATTTTGGAAATGTAATGGCTAAAAAGATTAAGATTTGTTGTAGGGAGGGAAACATTTTTGGGGTTATTTATTAAAACTTGACTTTTTCTCTCTATAAAAAAAAAATTACACCAAACTCCCTCACTTTAATTCACCAATAAATCAGAACAAAAAAGCATCTGCAGGAAAAAGTTGCGACAAAATTGTGCATAAATTTTTTTTTCAAAGACACAACTTTTCCAGATTATCAAACGAAAACCAGACCAAAACCCTCTAAGATCATAAAGGCAAGAAACATTTCCAAATTGTTAAATGGACCACATGCCTTTGACATGATTTTGACAGGTTTTAGCTGAAGTATTTTTGGTTTTGAACTTTAGCTGCTTTGGAGCATAATAAATATCGTGAAAATAATTTCCTCTAAAAATTTAGAATTTCCCCCTAAAACCCCCCCCCAAAAAATTGAAGCTTCATAAACAGGCCCCTTAAAGCCATCCCTTAAAGTTTTGGATGCATCTCTAAAATCTATGTTTTTTGCACAAAATTCTGCATTTCCCCCCATGATTCCTGCATAATTGTGGGTACTAGTGGGAGATGCATCTGAAGCACCACCTGGTTTGGAGGTGGTGGTAGCTCTCAGGATCCCACAATGTCCTGTGTCAATAGGTGCAGCCGCAGTGCAAGAAGCAGGAGGCAAGCAGTAATGCCAAGCATAACTATGTAGACGTACAAGGAGCACATGTTGTTGACACAAGTACTTTTAATGAAATAGGATTTCTTATACAACATACTGCAGGTAAATTTCTGTTGGCTAGGTGGAACAAGAGCAGTCCCCACACTTACATTATGATATAACAGGAAAATATTATATAGCACAAATCAATAACAGATTGTAAAATTATGAGCTACAATGACACCTCTTTCCGAATCACTGGATTCGGAAATATTTTTTGCACCGGCCTGGGAATAGTAATTACTGGATTTTACTAGACTTGCCAAACTTCATGATACAGTAAATTACACATACAGGCTGAAATAGCCAAAGGACACACAAACACACATGGTACTTGTGAAAATTTACCTGCTGATCCAGATTCTAAGTTGGCGATAAAATATATAATCACATAAAGTAGATTCGGTGCTGTGTCCCTGGGACTGAGGCTTGAAAAGGCCAGCAGTACTGTTAGACAAAGTGCCCTGAAATACTAATGTCCATGCGCTGAGAGAGACTGACAAATATAGAATCTCCCCCAGCTGTCCTTCCCCTGCTAACCCAGCTCATGTATCGGGGGAAGGAGGAAAGTTTTGTGCATGGGAATGTCTGAAGAGTACGACAAAATACAGAATATTATACATATTTAAAACAGATTATATGTCTATTAATATATATTTAAATACTTGCACACACACTTAGAGGCCCATTTATTAAAGGTCCAATTTTATTGGTTAAACTCTATTTTTCTAGAATCACGAATGCCATGCAAGTTATGAAAAGATCCGTTTATAAAAAAAGTATGAATGACAAAGACGCTGGACAATTACTAGCAACAACAAAAAATCAGAAAACATGGAATTGATTAAAAGTGGTACAATAGGATCAGTACAGCTCCCAATGACTTCTATGGGACCTTGACAGCTTTTATCTGACAAAATTTTGTATTAGAGTTTTTTATGTTTTTTACAATAATAAATCTTAATTTTTTTTGTGTTTTAGAAATACAGAAAAAAACATGAATTTGTGAGACTTGTGGAAAAAAAAATAGAAATTTAGATGTTAGACGATAGACCCCATATCTTACCTATTCTTCTATTAGGACCGTATATGATGAAAGTATATCAAAGTAATTAAAATATAATGTACTGCTCTGTAGTGGTAAAACAGGAGTGTTTGCTTTGTAAAGATTACTATAGTTTATATAAATAAGCTGCTTTGTAGCCATGAGGCAGCCATTCAGGCACAGGTTACATAGCAGATAACAGATAAAGCACCATTGTATTGGACTGGGCTTATCTCTTATCTTCTATGTAACCTGTACCTTTTCTCCTTTTTACAGCTTGAATGGCTGCCCCCATGGCTACACAGCAGCTTGTTTACTATTAACTATTGCAGAGTTTTGGAAGTGCAGTATAAAAGTACAATATATTATATCATTACTTTAAAACAATTTAATTTGTCGGTGTTACTGTTAATATATAGCGATGGGCGATTAAATTCACCTGGCACGAATTTGCGGCAAATTTCAGCGTTTTGCCACCAGCAAATAAATTGTCTAATCTCCGCGGAAATTCGTGCGTCATTTTCCGATTTTTCCCTGAAAACGTTCGAATTGTTCAACTATGTTAATTCATTAACACTTTACTAACAAAATTTCCCCAAGGAAAAGGATTTATCTGCTATGAATCATACTGGAGTACTCATGTTTGGTCTACAATAAATCTACCCCTCAGTGTGGACGTGATCCATAAAGTACCAACAAGCTTCCTAGGCAGGCTATATTACAAAAAATAAAGCCACAGCATATGATCTGTAAACAAGCTGTTATGATTCTTTGACGCATGTTCTTTTTGCCACCTGTTAAAGAAGAAAAAAAATGTTCTAATTTTCTTATTTGCCAGTTTAGTCTGATAGTCTCAACTATGCTATGTCATTGGCAAAGGACAGTAATGAGTATACTGAAAATATTTACTCAGCTTTCTCTTATAGTCCACTAGTTTAACCAAAGTACAGACATCAAGGGAGCTGTGTAGAATGTCATTTAAAAGGCTGTTTATTTGTTTTTCTTTTTTTAACTTCAAACTCTTTTTATTTCCATAAGGGATATTATTTATTATTATGCTGTATCAGCACAGCAAGTGAGATGATTAATATTTAGGACACAGAAGTAGAAGAAGTAGAAGGTTCACAGAATATTTTACATGTGGTATAGATAATCTAAAACTCTATAGTATTTTAAGTTGAATGTATCTTTCATGGATAATATTGTGGGTACAAGATTACAGTCTGGATTTGCCAAATCATGTCTGCAAGCTGTCTATTTCATGATCAATGACAAATACAAGAGAAGGAGGCAGATGTGGGTATATTCAGTAGAAATCACTGATTCGTCAATATTTGCAGGTTTAATAGAGCTCATAGTAGTGTCTGGTCTAGAGCTATAGGACCTGCTCCCACCATTGTTGTTCTTATTGGCACTCCAGTATCCCCAATCCACCATTTATACTTACATAAAAAATTTCAAAATTGAATATAAAAAAATCTGTTTGCTCTTTTGAGAAATGGATTTCAGTGCAGAATTCTGCTGGAGTAGCGCTATTAACTGATGCGTTTTGAAAAAAACATGTTTCCCCATGACAGTATCCCTTTCATAAAGGCTTTGCAATTTAAAAGTTTAATTTGTGTTGGTGTTTATTTTTTGATATATATTAAAGAATTTAAAGGAATTTTTTTGGCCTATTAAAGAAACTTACCAAACTGGTTTACACAACCCTTTTTACAATGTTTACCATGAGCCACCATTTTGTGGTGGTCTGTGTGCACCCTCAGAGTTAACCTGACAGGAAATAATGAAGCTTTAACTATAACAGGGAGGTGTGGGAGTAACAGAACTTACACAGACAGACTATTGTCTGTTAAAGTGGACCTGTCACCCAGACATAAAAAGCTGTAAAATTAAAGTCCTTTTTAAATTAAACATAGAATCCTAATTATTTTTTTTTATTAAAGCATTCATAGCTGTTGTAAACTCATTTAAAAATCTCAGCTGTCAATCAAATATTGCCAGGGCAATGGGGATGGACATCGGGTCCCCCATTCTGGTGCACAAACAAGACTGAGATGATACAAGGATTGCCTTAATAACAGTGTCCACAAAATGGCTCCTGCCTGTTTGCTATAATTAGGAATTCCCAGACTGAAGGAAACAAGATTCAAATAATTTATACAGTGTAATTAAAGTTCATTTTGCTTGACTAACAAAATATAATATGATTTGGAATACAATTTTTGGGTGATGGGTCCCCTTTAACTGGCTGATGTGACATAAAATGTATTTATACCCTTTGTTTGTTTGTGTGCACCAAATACCAGGGGCAGCCCTTAGTACTTAAAGGGGTTGTTCACCTTTTAGATAACTGTTAGTGTGATGTAGAGTGTGATATACTATGACAGTTTGCAATTGGTTTTAATTTTTTATTATAAAAGGTTGAGTTATTTAGCTTTTTATTCAGCAGCTCTTCAATTTGCATTTTAAGCAATCTGGTATCTAGGGTCCAAATTACCCTAGCAACCCTGCATTGATTTGAATAAGAGACTGACATATGAATAGGAGAGGACTCAATAGAAAGACGAGTAAAAAAAAGTAACAATAACAATACATGTGTAGGAGGGTAAAGGTTTTGCTAACCTTTATGTTCTTTGGTATAATTTTTCCATTGTGAACCTATTCTGTTGGCAGTTCAGTGACTGGCCAGTAGATGTCACTCTAGAAAAGGGTAAAGGTCTTTCTTGCCCCAGTGAAAGTCTGGGTCCTTAGCAAGCTACGCTGGGTCCTTAGCAAGCTAGGATGGGTCCTTTTTCCCAGAGGGGAGGGGGAGTAGTTCCCCAGAGGTTATAAAAAGGGATGTTGCCATGTGTTTTGCTCTCTGTCCAGTGCACCCATTGGAAGTGGGGTGTGCTACTTGGGCCTGAGGTGAAGGTAGGCCTCAGTATAGAAGTAGATGGGTGTCAGGTGAGAACCTGTAATAGGTCACTATAGGAGTGACAGATAGGTTCAGCAAAGTAAGTGAGCAGCTAAAGGTGGCCATACACGGGCCGATAAAAGCTGCCGACAGACCACGATCGGATCTGCCCGATATTGCCCACCTCAAGGTGGGCATATCGGAGGGAGATCTGCTCGTTTGGCGACATCGCCAAACGAGCGGATCTATCCATGTATGGCCACCTTAAGGCTCCAACGAGGAGTTAGTGAAGGGTTAGCACCCTGTGGTGACATAAGTGGTTAAGCTCAGGGATAGAGCGATCCTTGGAGTGTAAAACCAGCTTTGAGGTCGCCTTCAATGGCGAATGTGCACCAAAGGCAGGAAAGGCGGCTCAATTCACAAAACTGACTGACAAAGGATTAGATAGTATCTGTGAGTAATACAATTGTGTAAATGACCTGCTGCCACTACTTGCTTTGTGAAGTGTAACACCAGTTCAATAAATGTTCTGCTGTTTTAAAGAACCACAGGTGCCTAAAGTTTAAGAGTGAATACTGTGTGTGCTTATACCAGTGTGGTAATTCCTTCCTCCAAACCATAAGCGAGGGCCCCACCTGAGGATAAAGAGTCTAATTCTATCGTGCCTATCGAGAGTTGCTGGGAGTTTGACCCCTTGCCTGGGTACTGAAACCAATGGATAGTAACCCAAGGGAAGGTTGAGGAAGACCCTGACCCATCCACGTGTTTCACATGTGTAGACTTACAGAGCATTTGTTTTTAAGAAGGAGTCAGCGACGCCCATTTGAAAGCTGCAAAAGGTCAGAAGAAAAAGGCAAATAACTATAAAACTATAAAAAAAAAATAATGAAAACCAATTGAAAAGTTGCTTAGAATTGGTAATTTTATAATATACTAAAAAGGTGAACAGTCCCTTTAAAATGTAAATGTTCTATTTAGGATTACTCAATGGCACATGATACTAAAAAAAGTTTAATATTAAAATTGTTTATTTAAAGGAAGCAGGTTTTTCTTTTATAAGAACTGTTTTATGCAATATATGTTTATTAGGCCATACAAAGCTTGGAGTCATGGTTTTCCTTTAATGACACAGTTGATAAAAAGAACCAGTGTAATTGCCCTTTGCAACCAATGATTTTTTTTATTTTATTGTCTAAACCTGTATTTTATTCTTGTTGACTGCTAGTGGAAACGTCCCTGGTCCAAATTCTCAGTTCCTCAGTGTCCAAATATTAACACGGGAGAAGGATTGAGTCTTGGTTGAGGAGACCCTCATAAATATATGTCTAGCACTACACAACCCACCAGCAGTCAATAGTCCTACAACTACGTCATTGTCTGTGCGGCCAATCGGCAGTGAGAGGGAAAGTCCCAGCGACAGGCTGCCCTTCACTCCCAGTACTAAGGTTATGTTTATGTCTTAAGCTGGCCATAGACGCAAAGATCCAACATTTTTCGTACCGTGGAGATGGTCATTCAGTTGATTGGACAGGTTAAAAGATTTCTGACGGCTGCTGATAATATTTCTGCATGTATTGCCGATCAGACGATTTTGAGTTGGGAGACTGTCACCAGCTTTGTCACTCATAATCTTTCCTACGATCGCTGTTAAGCTGGCCATAGACGCAAAGATCCGATCGGACGAATCCTCGATTCGTACGAATTTCGGACCGTGTGTGGAGGGTCCCGACATTTTTCGTGCCAAGACAATCGGACCTTCAAAGTACTTTGAGAAAGGCTGTCGTATCAGCCGAAACGTCAGCGACTGTTCACTGAATAAATTGATCCTTTTCATACATAAGACCTGTGAGTGCGATCTTCAGTTCCTACTCTACATCCATTTTCTACAAGGACTGCACCCATGAAAATATAATGCAGTGTTGCCCTGCACTGGTAAAACTGTTGTGTTTGTTTAAGAAACACTACTATTGTTTATATAAATAAGCTGCTGTGTAGCAATGGGGGCAGCCATTCAAAGGAGAAAAGGCTCAGGTTACACGGCAGATAGCAGATAAGCTCTGTCTGTCTAATGGTGTTATCTGTTATCCATTAGTTAACCTATGCCATATAGCCGTTTTTCAATTTCCGCCATTGCTCCACAGCAGCTTGTTTATATGAACTATAGTAGTGTTTCTGAAGCAAACAGATCAGTTTTACCAGTGCAGGGCAACAGTACATGATATTTTCTTTACTTTAAAACACTTTCATTTTTTGGTGTTACTGTTCCTCAACAGCTCTGCATAAACCTCCCTTCCTCCAATTGCAGTTTGTTAGGCTTTGCAACTTAGAGGAGGTAATTAGTGGGCTAATCCTTTGTTTTTAATAAATTGTTTCATTCACAGAATTTTCACTCTTAAATGCAAGAATTAGCAGAGAACAGATATTTCCTAAATAAAATAGGCAAGAAGGATGTTCACCCCAATGCCTGTTCATTATATACTGAGTTAACACAAAGAATTAGTGTAATTACATGTGTGCTATACATCACAATTAGAAACTTCCCTTTTAAGAAATGCAGCTTTTCAGATTTAGCTTTGAATTCATGAACTGCATTGTTAATGACCTTTGTGCTCATGAGAATCACTAGTATAGCACTGAGTGTTTGTGACCTTTCCAGTTTACAGATAACTGGCACTATAATTAGAAACAAAGTACCCGTTCACAAGACTTGTAACATCTGGCAGCGCAGTGATTAGCAGAGAAAATCCGACGCCTCTGTGCTAATTCCTCACTATCACAAACCCAGCCACAGGTGCACTATTAAAAGACATTACCTGCCATATAAAAGGCTCAAACATTCATTCTTTAGGGTAATGGCATAAAAGGAGTTTTATCACCAGTAACAAAAAAATCATGCTCCCTGCGGACAAGATGCCCAAAAAAAACCTTTAGTTTGAAAGGCTTGCAATCATGTGTTCAAATCTGTTGAATCACATAATCGAACTAAGCAATACCTTCCACATTTTCAGCTGGCTTATAGCAGGCAATTTCAAGGTTTTTCACTTCAAAAGTATTTTCAGCTATTTTGTTGCTCACAGTACAATATAAATCCCCATGTTCCTTTGCCCTTATAGTCTGCAATTTTTTATCCTATAACTTGTAATCTTTCTAGATCACTAGTTCTCACCATTCTAACTGATTCCCTTGTCATAAATTTTCATTGGTTGAAAACCTAAACATTCAATCAGCTTAGTGCTATGGTCAAAATGCTCTTCTCCATTGAGGATGGGAACCACCTTGTGTAGCCTGGGACCCTTTATGGCTGCTTAGTTGTGCCAAGACATGTTTCAATGTAAGAAGTTAAGGTCACACTACACTTGTGATAATTGGTGAGTCAGGAGCAGGTGTTGGCTTTGACACATATAATGTATTTTTAAATAAAAATAACTCTACATGATTTACGTCCTTGTAGTTTGTTTCTAGTGCTGCTGCAGGTTGATACTATGTTTTATAAGTGCTATTAGACACTCACACACACATAGGATTGAGCATGCCTATCAGGGCAGCCATCAGGGGGGGACAGGGGGGAGAGTTGTAGGGGGCCCCAGGGGTAAGGGGGGCCCGGCCACGCCAGACTTACTTTATTAGCCGGGCCCCCCATCTTTCTGAAAGCTGCTGACTCCGGGAGGGCATGGACGTTTAAGGGGCCCTGGCCACCAATTTTCTTATAATATCTTTTTATTTTTTATTAACATGTGGGAACCCTAGCCACCAATATTTTGTTTTGTTTTTTTGCTGTGTGGTGGGGAGGGCAGACCTGTAGGTGGGGCTTGCGGTGGGCGCAGCCCAGGGGGCCCAGGAAATTTTGTCGGATGGGGCCCTGCGATTTCTGATGACGGTCCTGATGCGTATGCATTAGTATTGCCTACTTGGATGCCCCAATGCAGTAGTAAAAGCCACAGCAACTGAAACTGGTCATAAAATAAAAACTGCAGACCAGTGGCTGAATTACCAGGGGTGAATCCAGGTGAATCCTGTACAAAGATAGCTTCCAGAGAGCAGGTAGGGGGTCCTATGGGCAAACAACTAGTTATGTTATCGCCACAGACTTGACTGGTGCCCACCAGTTGGCTGGTGACATACAGTATATATGTCCAAAAATTGGCCAGATATTTTTTGGTAGCTTTGGAAATTGTCAGTGCGCTACTTTTCCAAATAATCCCCATAAAACCCCTATATGACCTTATCATTGATCTGGGGACAAAAGGTTCAGATCAGCCCAGATTCACCCCTAGCATGGCTGGTCAAATTGGGGACTAAAGATCCAGTTGTTGGTAAACCTGTCCCATGGGGCTTGAAATAGTTCTGTAGCAGAATACAGGTATAAACTTCATAATTGTACCTTAGTAATTGTTTTAAGACTACTGTTTAAGATTTTTTTTTCCACTTCCTTCATCAGCGCAAAGTGCTGACAAAATGAAATCTCTGCTCAAAGTTTATGAGGAGGAAGACGATGCCTTTATGTTTTACCAGTACTTACTGCAACTTTTCAGTGATACGAGCAATGTTGGACTGGGGGGGAGGGTTCTGGGTCCACGAGGCTGCCGCATCAGCCCCCCAATCCTTCAGGCCCCCCTTCTAAGCCGCAAATCACCCCCAACCCACCCACCTACCTGTGCTCCCCATTTCTACGATCAGGTGGGGGGGTCAGGAGGGCAGGCAGGCTGTGTGCAGTGGGTCTGCCGGCACAGTCCGACACTGGATACGAGAGAGCTTGCAATATTGTACAAACTAGAAATATTGGTAGGAAATTATTTCCTTTTATCTGTATTTTTATAGCATTTAATAGAGGGAATCCTAAAGGGCTTTGTTTACTGAGTATTTTAAAGTAATTATAGTCAAAATGATTTATACGTGCAATTGTATGTGTCCAAATAGAGACAGAGTGTTTGAGCTTATGGGCTACTGGTGCAGGTCAGCTCTTCTCTTGGATGTGCTGAAAGAAAAACAGAGGAGAAAACAGGACTATTGCATTTTCAGAGTAATGATCTTTCTGAATTGTTTTCTACACTATCAGTTGTACTTAATCATTGTGTCAGAAGTCACAATATACTCTGCAGCTGGAGGTTATACCTCAGCAGAGTTACGTGTCCTTAGAGGCCCATGCTTTAGATCTGTGTTTTATAGTCATCTTTATTAATCGCTTTTAGATATTAATAAAGGCTGCAAGGAAGCAAAATGCAACAAATGCACATTTAAGATAAATTATTTTGACTTTCCCAAATTTATATAGGAGTGCTCCCTCAACTCTGTACTGCAGAGATAATCTTGAACTGCTTGTTTACACTCAGATATATTTTGGAAGTGACATACAATTCCTTTTTCCTGTCCTTCCGCATGGCAGTGGTTACTAATGGGATAACTCCCTCACGCAGCAGAAGGACAGGAACCAATAAAACCATCTTCCCAACCCCCTTACCTCATCTCTTTTTTTCCTGTCCTCGCTACAGGAAGGATCCCCGTGACCGGTGCGGTTCCTCTCTGCCCACCGAAGCTGCTGGTTCACTTATAGCCAGTAGAGCCTTGTAGCCAGGCTTAGAGAGCGCAGTAAGACGCATGTGGTGCAGTAAGACACTCTGAGTGCAATGAGTAGCATGTGCTGATACGGAGGAATCAATGGGGCGCTGGTGACGTCATATTAAGGCACCCAGGGTTTAATTCAGGATTCCAGCGGATGCTATTGCGGCAGTGTTCTGTGGGAGCCGGCTGCAGTTTTGGGGGAGCCTTTATGTAAGTGCTCTTGTGCTGATCATTATAGATCTCCTTATGGCTACTTATTGTTACTCCTCTTTTTCAGAGCATGAGTTCTAGGAGCCGAAGATCTCGGTCATCCTCTAGGGGGTAAGTGCGGTTGAGAGACCTAGGTGGTGTTCTTGTGTGGTAATAACGATATGCGTTTCGTTACTAGATCACCTAGAAGAAGAAGTCATCATTCCAGGAAGGCGGTGGAAAAGGAATGTTCTGTATGTGACAACCCAGCGATGCATAACAAGAAAGTGTGCCTCATGTGCTGGGAGTCTATGTCTGGTAAAAGAGCAGATGAACAATGGAGTTCTATGAAGGACTGGTTCAAGGAGTCAATGTCTAAGTCATTAAAGGATTTAGTGGGTACAGTCACAGATAGCGTGATACAGAAAGTAGGTACCAGTGCCTCAGGAGTGAATCCTAAGATGGCAGTTGAAGAAGATGGAGGTCAACTAGCGGCAGCAAAACGTAGCCAATCGGACAGTTCAGGAGAAGAGAAGGATTTAATTGTGTTGGATGAAGATTCCTCGTTTTATACGGATTTTATAGAACCACTGATTAGAGCTGTCCGGAAAGTCCTGGACCTGGAGGACACAGAACAAGAAAAGAAGCAGGACAAAATGTTTAAGTCATCTGGAAAGAAGGCTTTAGTGTTTCCAGTCCACGAGGTTCTTAGAGATATTATAAAGGAGGAGTGGGCTGTTCCAGATAAGAAATATTCGGAACCTAGATACATGAGAAAGATGTACCCGTATGCGGAGGGGGATGTGAAGCGTTGGACCAACCCTCCTAAGGTGGATGCAGCCATCACATGTGTAGCACGTAAGACCACGTTGCCCGTGGATGAGGGTGTTTCACTAAAAGATCCAGTGGAAAGAAGGCAGGATACAGTGTTAAAAAAGGCGTATTCGGTGTCGGGGTTGCTTTGTAAACCAACAGTGGCAGTTACATGTGTGGCGAAGGCATCTAAGATTTGGCTACAGGAGATAGAAACAGAGTTACAACCTATGATAGACAAAGGCAACATAAGTCATCTGGTGGATGATATAAAGGTGGCGATTGACTTTATTACGGATGCATCACTGGATGTCCTGAAGTTGGCAGCTAGAAATATGGGGTATGCAGTGGCAGCCAGGAGAATGCTGTGGTTAAAACACTGGCAAGCAGACATCCCTTCCAAGTTTAACTTGTGCGCACTCCCTTTTGAGGGGGAGTTGCTGTTCGGGCCTAAGCTCGATAGTATTATTTCGAAAGCTTCAGCAGGCAAGAGCTCTTTTCTGCCACAGGAGAGGCGAGAGAGACGTCAGCCGGTTCGCGGACGTTGGTCAGACAGGATGCCTTACAAAGATGCTAAGACCTATAGGCCTGGAAGACAGTTTAATAGACAACCCTTTTGGAAGAATCGGATGCATGTTCAAACCAAAAGAGAGTCTAAGCAGGAGAAGGTTAAACCTTTCTGATGGTGTCTTGGCCCAGCTGCCTCTAGTAGGTGCAAGACTACTTCAATTTCAGGCGGTCTGGGCAAGGACTACGATGGACGTGTGGGTTCTAGAGGTCATTTCAAAGAAACCTACCAAGGATGTGTTTGTGGAGTCAAAAGTTCCAAAGACGAGAGAAGCTCATCAGGCAATGGAACACATTTTATTAGACCTATTGAAGAAAGAGGTTATTCTGGTAGTGCCGGAAAGTCAAAGACGACAGGGCATGTATTCTCCAATCTTCCTGACGAGGAAGTCGTCCGGAGAGTTCCGAGCCATATTAGATCTCAGACGACTAAATGCGTTCCTAAGAGTAATCTCTTTCCAGATGGAAACACTAATTGTTATTTCTCAAAATACAATTAGGCAACTGGCTGGCAAAGATAGATTTGCGAGATGCATATCTTCATGTCCCAATTTTCGAGGATCATCAAAGATTTCTCAGATTTTCAGTAATGGGGGAACATTTTCAGTATCGGGCACTTCCCTTTGGGCTAGCATCTTCACCGAGAACATTTTCAAAAGTTTTAGCTCCAGTGATAGCTGCCTTACGTCTGCAAGGCATACAGATATTCAGTTATCTGGACGATCTCTTACTGAAAGCAGCAAGCAAACAGGTTTTCAATTAGCATGTACAGATGACCCTGACAGTGCTGGCAGAGCATGGATGGCTGGTGAATTGGCAGAAGTCACATCTGACCCCGTCACAACAGATGGAGTTTTTAGGGGTTCTGGTGGATACCCAGCAGTTGCGACTTTATCTTCCTTCAGCAAAGGTGAAAGACATTATTCGAAGAGTGCAGCATCTCATAAAGTTCCCTTATACCACGGCTTTAATCTGTCAGGAAGTATTAGGGAAATTAGTGGCTACGAAGGAGGCTGTCAGGTGGGCGATGATTCATCTTCGACAGCTCCAGTTCGAGTTTCTGCAACAGTGGGAGAGAAGTGTACAGTCCCAGCTCATACTTCTATCAGAGCAAACAGTGAAGAGCTTGGAGTGGTGGTTAAACCCAAACAATCTTTCCCAGGGCAAGCCAATAGACTGCCCATCGTGGCTAATAATTACGACGGATGCCAGCAGCCGGGGATGGGGAGCACATACCCCATTTATGTCAGCCCAAGGGCTATGGCCACCCAAGGCGGTAACATGGTCTTCGAATTTCAGGGAGCTGAAAGCTGTGTTTCAAGCACTAGTAAGCTTCAGGAGCCAACTTGGCAAGGCAGCGGTCCTCATTCAGTCCGACAATATAACGACCGTGAAATATATAAAAAAACATGGAGGGTTTTTTGAGTCTGACTTTGGAGATTTTCGCCTGGCCGGAGAACAATCTCCTGGACCTGTCGGCAACCTTTATGCCTGGCCGTCTGAATATCCTGGCAGATTCATTGAGTCGAAAGACACTCCATCCAGGAGAATGGGAATTGTCACAAGTGTTTTTCCAGATGTTAACAGATCGTTGGGGTATGCCTCAAATAGATCTCATGGCGACCTCCAGGAACAGGAAGGTGAGAATTTTCTGTTTCTGGTGCCCGGAGAAGCAAGCATTGTGTCAGGATGCTTTCAGTTTGAAGTGGAAGTTCGAACTGGCTTATATTTTTCCACCAATTCCGATTATATCAAGGGTACTGAACAAAATTCAGAAGGACAAGGTGAAAATGATAGCAGTGTTGCCATGGTGGCCAAGAAGGCCTTGGTTTGCCCAACTGTGGGCAATGTCGGTGGACAATCCAGTCAGGCTACCTTGTCGACAGAGATCGCTTTTCCAAGGCAAGATATTCCACCCGAACCCACAAAAATGGGCTTTGACGGGGTGGCTTTTGAGCGGCAGGAATTGACAGAGCTAGGGCTCGTGGACATGGCTGTTGATACATTATTGGCAGCTAGAAAACCATCAACAGAAAGCACGTATCACAGAGTCTGGGAACGATTCAGGGAGTGGTGCACAGTGTCAGGAAATTCTTTTACGTCACCCAGGGCCGCCATTAGAAATCACGGGGCCCCGTACAACAAAATTTTTGGGACCCCCCTGGGCCCCGCCCACACTGACGACCAAGCTCCACCCCATTTCCCGCCCACTCCACATCGCAGTTAAAAGACCACACAGACATCAGCGCTAAAAAAGTAACCCCCCCCCCCACACAAGTTGTAAAAAGCTATTGATGGTCAGGGCCCCCTTATAAAAAATTGGGGCCCCAAAAAAAAAAAAATAAATTTTTTTTTTTTTTAAAAAAAAACATTGGTGGCAGGGGCCCCCTTACAAGTTAAAAACAAATTGGGGCCCCAAAAAAAATTAAAAAAAAAAAAAAAATTTTTTGAAAAAAAAAAAACATTGGCGGCAGGGGCCCCCTTATAAGTTAAAAACAAATTGGGGCCCCAAAAAAAAAATTTAAAAAAAATAATTTTTTTTTGAAAAAAAAAAAAAACATTGGCGGCAGGGGCCCCCTTATAAGTTAAAAACAAATTGGGGCCCCAAAAAAAAATTTGAAAAAAAAATAATTTTTTGAAAAAAAAAAAAAACATTGGCGTCAGGGGCCCCCTTACAAGTTAAAAACAAATTGGGGCCCCAAAAAAAAATTAAAAAAAAAAAAAAAATTTTTTGAAAAAAAAAAAACATTGGCGGCAGGGGCCCCCTTATAAGTTAAAAACAAATTGGGGCCCCAAAAAAAAAATTAAAAAAAAATAATTTTTTTTTGAAAAAAAAAAAAACATTGGCGGCAGGGGCCCCCTTATAAGTTAAAAACAAATTGGGGCCCCAAAAAAAAATTTGAAAAAAAAATAATTTTTTGAAAAAAAAAAAAAACATTGGCGTCAGGGGCCCCCTTATAAGTTAAAAACAAATTGGGGCCCCAAAAAAAAATTAAAAAAAAAAAAAAATTTTTTGAAAAAAAAAAAACATTGGCGGCAGGGGCCCCCTTATAAGTTAAAAACAAATTGGGGCCCCAAAAAAAAATTTGAAAAAAAAAAAAATTTTTTTGAAAAAAAAAAAAAAACATTGGCGGCAGGGGCCCCCTTATAAGTTAAAAACAAATTGGGGCCCCAAAAAAAAATTTGAAAAAAAAAAAAAAATTTTTTTGAAAGAAAAAAAAAACATTGGCGGCAGGGGCCCCCTTACAAGTTAAAAACAAATTGGGGCCCCAAAAAAAATTTAAAAAAAAAAAAAAAAACATTGGCGTCAGGGGCCCCTTACGAGTTAAAAAAAAAATTGGGGCCCCAAAAAAACATGTTTTAAAAAAAAAGATTGGTTGCAGGGGCCTATAGAATATTAAAATAATACATTGGTGGCCAGGAGATTAAAAAAAAAAAAATACACAAACTGGTGTTCAGTAGAATTGAACTCACGGCTTCAGTACTTCAACTTCACCTCCTTTCGTGACTTCGGGTCTTTTCACCGCTTCAGGACTTCGGCTTCGGCTGTTTTCGTGACTTCGGGTCTTTTCACTGCTTCAGGACTTCGGCTGTTTTCGTGACTTCGGGTCTTTTCGGCGCTTCGTGACTTCGGCTTTTTCCGTGACTTCGGGTCTTTTCGGCGCATCGGCTTCGGCTTTTCGGCACTTCGCATTCGGCAGCACAGAGGCAAGACGTACGGCTCGGGCGCTCGTAAGGGGGGCCCGGATCTTCAAAAAATGCAGCGCTGCCGGGCCCCCCTTCATGCCCGGGCCCGGTACGCTTGTCCCCCCTGTCCCCCCCTGATGGCGGCCCTGACGTCACCAGCCGAGTCGGCAGTAGTGTATTTTTTGCAGTTGGGCTTGGAGAAGAATCTCAGCTTAGCCACCCTGAAGGTGCAAGTGTCAGCTTTGTCAGCATTGACTAAAGTCAAATGGGCAGAGTGCCCTTTAGTAGTATGGGTCATTCAAGGGGTCAAACATCTAAGACCACAAGTGAGACCAGTCCTGCCATCATGGGACTTAAATTTGGTCCTTCAAGCTCTCATGGAAGAACCATTTGAGCCTTTGGAGTCAATTAGACTGGATCTGTTGTCTATGAAGACAGCTTTTCTAATAGCAGTAACTTCAGCGCATAGAGTGGTGGAAATCCAAGCTCTACTTAGGTAGGAACCATATCTTAAAGTGTTACAAGATAAGGTTGTGTTGAGGTTACCAGAGAAAGAAAGAACTGGTTTTGCCGGCTTTCTTTCCTAATCCTTCTACGGAAGAAGAAAGGAGATGGCATAATTTGGATTTGGTAAGGTGCCTGTCGGTATACTTACAGAGGACTGAGGCGTTCAAGAAATGTGATAGCCTCCTTTTGTTGTTCAGAGGCTCTTCTATGGGGCATAAAGCTTCGAAGCGGGTGATTGCAAGCTGGATTAAAGCGTGTATCAAAAAGGTGTACTCGCTCAAGTCTGTACAGGCTCCCCATATTAAGGCTCACTCCACTAGGGCAGTTGCTGCTTCTTGGGCGTTCGAAGCTCAAGCTACGCCAGAAGAAATTTGCAATGCAGCAGTGTGGTCATCATTATCTACTTTTGTTCGTTTTTATAAGCTGGATGTGGTTTCAGCAAACAAAGCTTCTTTTGGACAAAAAGTCCTTTCCTCAGTTCAATTTAATAAATGATTATCCCACCCAAAAGTTTGGTTACTGCTAGGGTAATTCCCATTAGTAACTACTGCCATGCGGAAGGACAGGAAATATGGAAAATTCTATCCTACTTACCATAATTTTCCTTTCCTGGACTGAAGCATGGCAGTAGGTATGACCCCCTCCCTTTTCAGTGACTGAGCTCGGACAGGTAAGAAGAGATGAGGTAAGGGGGTTGGGAAGATGGTTTTATTGGTTCCTGTCCTTCCGCTGCGTGAGGGAGTTAACCCATTAGTAACTACTGCCATGCGGCAGGAAAGGAAAATTATGGTAAGTAGGATAGAATTTTCCATATTTTTCTCCTTTGTGTAGAAATCCCTTGAACTGGATGACCTGGGGCCTAAAAGAATAGAAGCTCTTCAGAAGGAAGTAGAAGAAGCTGTGTTCTCTATACAGAATGTATCTGTCTGTTATTTCAAAGAAACTTTAAATGCTTTGGCAGGTAAGAAAGAAGAAAATTTTTCATACTTACTGTAATTTTCTTTTCCTGGTCATCCCTATGACAGCATAATAATAACCTTTGGGTATGCTATCTCCCTGTTGGATAAGCAGAAGAAAACAACATGCCTCCCTTACCCATAAGTACCTCCTCTTCCAACTCCCCTCATCTTAGTACTAAGCACAAACAAGCTAGGGTGGGTATGCTGCCATAGGGATGACGATAAGTATGAAAACAATTTGCTTCTTTCCTGGTCATCCCTGGCAGCATACTAATAACCTTTGGGTAATACCCAAGCAATAAAACACAAAGGGAGATGAATATAACAGCTGAATATGCTTTAATCAACAGAAGCTGCAAGGACAGACTGTCCAAACAATAATCTAATTTATAATGCTTACAGAATTATGAGATGATGCCTCGGTTGCCACCCTGCAGATTTCCTCTGAAGAGACTTCTGCTTCTGCTGCCCAAGAAACTGCAACACTCCTGATAGCATGTGCCTTCAAACCTGAAGGTGATGGTCTGTCCTGCTCTGTATACGCCTTAGAAATAGCTTTCATAATCCAGCTGCTCAAGGTTCTCTCAGATGTAGGTTCCCCTTTTCTTGCACCTGTTGGAATAATGAATAGTCATCTAGATTTCCTAACTTCCTCTGTTCTTTGAATGTAAGCTTGGAGACACCTTTTGACATCTAATGGACTCTCTTCTCCATTGAAGAACAACAAGCTCATTAAAGGACCAGTAACACCATTTTTATCATTAATTTAAAAAATCAAGACTATACCCTCCAAATTCTACCCATATCCTATATATTTACCTTGGGATTAGCTAAAAAGTCAACAAAAAAATCGCTTCTGTGTTCTACAATACATTTTGAAAAAAGGCGATATGGCGACCATTAGCTGTAGCTCTGTACAAATGTGCGTGTCCTTAACAGTTCTCCTACTCACATGAATTCCAGTACAGGACTGAACCTGGAAGTGGTTTCATTTTCAGAGCAACGAATGTGTATAGAAAACGGATCCGCACACACACTGGTCATCAGATGAAGGGTGGGTGTTCCCCCACGAAACGTTGAATGTTTGGTGGCTGAATAAAAGGGGATACTCTGCCTGCATTAACCGGTGTGTGCGGATCCGTTTTCTATACACATTCGTTGCTAAGGGACCCGGCCGGTTAAGCGGAAGAAACGCACCACCATTTGCATGATTGGTGAACTACAGGTGTGCGGTAGGAGAAATTACATTGCAATTCATTTTCAGAGCAGCCAGCGGAGTATTTACATGGAGATATTCTCCTCTTCTGTGCTGGGGGGGGGAGGCACACATGATGGACTGCTGCAGATCATCACCGAAGGGCTGGGGGAGAGGCACACATGATGGGCTGCTGCAGAGATCGCCGAAGGGCTGGGGGAAGAGGCAGACACATGGAAGGGCTGGGGGGAGAGGAACACGTTGAAGGGCTGCGGGAGAGGAATAAATTGAAGGGCTGCTTGCAGAGGAACACGGAAGGGCTGGGGGGAGAGGAAGACACATGGAAGGGCTGGGGGTTTCAATACCACCTTCTCCTCATGGAAAACTGTATAGTGCTGATCCACAGACAAAGCTGGGGGGGGTAGAGGCACAAACAGAAGGGCCGGGGAGAAGAATGGACTGAAGGGCTGCTGCAGAGGATCATGGAAGGGTTGGGGGGAGAGGCAGACATACGGAAGAGCTGGGGGAGAGGAATAAATGGGAACTGAAGAGCAGGCTGGGTGAAGGGAGCAGTGTGCTTGAACAGATAGGAGCATGCTGACAGCACAGAAGATGCTTATGGGTAGTGGTTGCTATGTGACGTCACTTCCGGAAGTGACGTCACGAACCAGGAAGTTGCAACCTGAAGAACAGGAAGAGGCTCACGGTGGCACGCAGGCAGGGGAAAAGAAGCCTTTCTACTGCTGCAAGATTGCCGGGCCCCTTCGACTCCATGAGAAAACTGTGGTTTCCATTTTTTCAGCTTTCCTTACTAGAAAGCATTATGCAGCTGCATATTGGATGTTACTTATGTAAGTACATTGACTGGGACTGCGTTCTCTAAAAGGTGTTACTTGTCCTTTAAGATGAAAATTAGACAAATACATTTGTCTACAGGGAATCTCAAGAATCAGCTAAAAGGTGGCCTTGAGGACCAGAGGAAAGTCTCGTGGAGGTGCAATCTTTTTCAATGAAGGTCTGATCAGCAGAACTACTTTTAAACTGATCAATTAGAAACTCCTCTGCCCATTTCTTGCCTAATACTGCAGATAAGGCAAAAATTTGCACTTCAAATAACCAAGACTCGATCCATAATCCAGACTAGACTGAAGAAAAACTAAGATCTTGGAAGTAGAGGGGTTCAGGGGATGCCCGAGCCACAGACCATAAAACAAAATCCTATGATAAATGAAAGAAGTACACACTTTCCTGGCCTTTGTAAGTGTTTCGACCACTTGATCAGAGCAACCCTGTTGCTTCAGTCATAACTTTTAAATCTCCAAGCAGCTATATTAAGGGTAACTGGATCCAGGTGCAGGCATGATCCCTGAATTAATAAATCTTTCACCACTGGCAATTTTAAAAGTGATCGGATCATCAGACGCCTCAATAGTGGATCTCATGGCCTTTGTGGCCAATCTGGGAGAATTGCTATGGCATCTATCTGAGACAAAAAGTATCTTCTTCAGGAAATTAGTGGAAAGCATGGAAATATGTACGCTCAGAGATTTTTCCAACTCTGCGATAGAGCATCCACAGCTCTTATCGATGAAAAACGGTAGAAGAAAGTCTTGATCTTGAAATCTGAGACCCTCAGATCTATCTGGGGAAGGCCCCAGGGAGCCACAATGCACCAACATACCTTTGGGTTCAGCTCCCATTCCCCCTTGTCTATGACTGTCCGACTCAGAACTTCTGCCTGATAGTTCAAGACTCCTGGAATGTGGGTGGCTGTGATGTCCTTTAAATGGAACTCTGCCCAAGCCCTGATTGGATAGTTTTTTTTAAGAGCATGAGGCTGCCTGTGCCTCCCTGCTTCTTTATATATGACACCACTGAGGCATTGTCCGACCTGATCTTCACGGACAGGCCCATCAGGTTTGGCCTGAGAGCAGTCAAGGCTTCCTGAATCGTTCTCAACTCCAAAATGTTCGACAGCAGGTGTGACAAAACTTACTTCCACACCCCCTGGACTTGCACTCCTTCTGTATGGGCTACCTAGCCTGTGCCAAAAGCATCGGCAAAAACCTCTATCCATTGAGATTCCACCAGGGAAAACCTCTGGAAAAATTCACTGGGTCTTGCCACCACACCAGATGAACTCTAGAGATAGATTTTCTGTGACCAATCCTTGAGATACCGATTCCATTGAGCCAGGAACCACCTCTGAACATGTCTCATTCTCCACCTTGCCCACTTCACAATACTGATGGTAGAAATTAGAGGACCCAGAAACTCATGAGTTCCCTGGCTTGCAAAGAATTGAGATTTTGGAGATGCTTTGCCTCCAAGGTAACTTGAGAAATTCTCTGCTGGGGTAAAGAATCCAATCCCAGCCTGGTGTCGAATATGATCCTCTGTGTGGGTACTGCTTGACTCTTCTCTTTATTCAGAAGCCAACCAAAATGGATAAGAGTTGACCTCACCAACAGTACTTGGTTCTTGAGCATCTCTGGATGTCTTTCTACAATTAGAAGATTGTCTAAATAATGATAGAATTCCACTTCCTCTTTCCTCAGCTTGGTAATGAGCACCACTAACACCTTGGTGAAGGTTCTTGGTGAGGTAGAAAGGCAGGCAATGAAATTGAAAATGGAGACCTTCCCAGGCAAATATTAAAAAACACTGATGCTTCCTTGCCACAGGAAGGTGAAGATATGTATCCATTCAGTCGAGAGAAGCTAATTAATCACCTGTGTGGGCCACCTACTTTATTGTGGCAAGTGACTCCATCTTGAATTTCTGATTTCCTAATAACTTGTTTATATTTCTTAAATCAAGAATAGGCCATAGATCTCCTGATGTCTTTGTAACTAGGAAGAAGGGGAAATAAAAGCCTAGACTCCATTGCTGAGGGGAAACTGGCACAATTGCCTCCTTGGAAAGTAGTGGAGATATGTAGTCCTGAAAGACTGAATAATCTAATAATTCTAATCTAATCTAATAATTCTGCTGCTTTCTTCAAATCAGAAATTGCTTCACAGACTGCCTCCTTAGAAGAACTCTCCATAACGGCCTGTTTAATGTTCTCTGCCAAAACAGACATCGCTTTAAACAGAAATAGCTGCAACTGCAGTTTACAAGCAGCTCCTGCTGTTAAAAATGCTTTTTTTAAATTCCGTCTGTCCATTGGATGCTTTAAAGCTGAAATGTCAGTCAGAAGTGCAGACGTTTTAGCCAGACAGGCCACTGGAGCATACACAGTTAGCGGATTTTCCCAGGTACTTAAGAAAAGGATAAAGGTTAAAAAAATGTTATTCTCAACAGGAATCTTTTTCTTTGTCCACTCCTGGTCAATTATGTTCTTGATCTCTAACAGCTGAAGAAGTGAAGGAATCATTCCTTCTGTGCACATTGCACTTTAATTGATTGTAGTATATATAAACATTTATCTGGAAAGTGTAACCTCTTGTGAGTCTGTATCATAGTGTAACCTATGTCATGAAGGCAAGAGAAAACTCCAAACAACTTGGTGAAAGGTGATTGAAAATGACAACTCAGAGAAGGGGATGCTAGAACATTTCCAAGTCACTGAATATCTCTTTTAAATGAGAATGAAACCCCTTTTATTAACATCCCCTACCCCCCTACTCTACATAGACCCCCCTCCCTGCTACCCCCAGCCTCTGTGTTACCCTGGGTAACAGATTCAGAGCATCGGCATTCACAGGCGCCAGGTAATATTCGGGAAGAGAGTGGCATATCGGCGCATGAGTAATTGACGCAATCTTCCGGTCCCGAACAACTGTGCATTTGCCAAAAGCCACAGAATTTGCTGAAGCGCTGGAAGAAGAGCAGAAGATCACCAAAGAGAAGAAAATGGTCGCCCGTGAACTCTGATGCCCTGAATCTGCAACGAGGGGTAAGTAAAGAGTTAGGGGCATTTACCCAGGGTAACACCTAGGCTGGAGGAGCAGGAATTGTGGTCTATGTACGGTAGGGGTTTTTAATGAAAAAGGGTTTGGTTCTCCTTTAAATAATTTATAAAAGAATGTAATGATTATTGCAAGAACTGACCATACTACATAACCGTGAAGGAATCTTTTTCTGTTGAACGGTGTAAAAAAATCCACTGTAATACCATTTTTGAAATCTTTAAAATCAGTGAATACTTTTTATATGGACCCTATATACATAATAGTGCATAGAGTAAAAGCAAACCAATGCTTAATTAACATTAATGACTGACTGAATAGTGTTTTACAACTCTACCATTCCCTTGACAGTTTTCTTTCACAAACTGCCTGGGATCTGGGCAGCAACTTACTCTGCCTGATGCTTGTTGCAAATTGCTGCCTGTTTGCAACAGTTCTACTCTTTGCAGGAAACTTCGAGCAGTAATTATCACCCAATAATGCACACGGGTGTGTTTTCTGGTGATAGTCTGCCATGAGGGGTGATCAGCAGTGCTTGAAATGGGGCAGTGCTTGACATTAGGTAGTGCTTTGATTGGCTGTACATGTAAAGACAAACAAAATTCTTATATTCCCAGGGCATTGGACAGATATTAAATAAAATACAATTGAGGGAATGTAATAAAAGTCACAAAGAGCAAAACAATTAGCACAAATAAGAATAAAAAGTGTCATTTCACAATGTAATACTTTTCCTTAAACTTTTATTACATTGGGAATTTTAATTGCGCATTGCCAACTTTTAAAAAGTGCTTGAAGGTGCCGTAATCTTTTGGAGCAAACAAAAACTTTTTCAGTAAGAAGTTTTATTACATTCACTGCGCACTGGTGCTACCTATAAAATTTGCAAACCTTCTTCCACTGTCGAAAGTGGACGCTAAACAGTTTCCAGGTTCACTAAAGCTATATTAAATTCACACAAAGGCAAATTTGTTCACACAGAGGCATATCTTTTCACATTGCGAATATTTTTACCGTTACCGACTTTTATTACATTCCCCCAATATATCTTTAGTGAATATAATAAATGTGTGTTTATCCCTATCCTTAGGGTTAATTGGGCTTTCACTCTAAAAATATAATACTAACTAAAGGAGATAATTAATTTTGCCCTGAAAAGTTAACAGTGCCTTTCTATAAAGGCGTTAGTATTTCTGTACATGAGAATCACAGTTATTTTAATTTGCTGCTTTTCTTTTTATTGTGGGATTACTGATGGCTGAAAACTGGAACCCGCCAGGAAAACACTAACTTTTTAATCACTTTTTTCCATGTATCTAATTCTTTCCTGTAATTCCTAATTGCTGGTGTTTTTCTTGTGATGCAGCTGATATGATTGTCCAAAAGTTATATTGGCAATGTGTTATATGCAATCACCTTGCATTGTTTTGTGTGGCAAAGACTAGTTGAGTTGCCTCTGTCTTCACTATATTATATTGATTTTCTTACTGACTTTTTTTTTTAGTTCAAATGCCCCTTGCAAGTTCAACTATTGGTCAGGGCCTCACCTTAGCTAATTAGGTTACAGATATATATATATATAGGGCCTCGTTTATTTCATAAGATTACAATTCCAGTACCCCCCTTAGCTCATTAAGTTACAGATAAAAAATATTGGTGTATCAGCCATTCAGCCGTATTTTTAAGAAATGGGAAGGCATAGAATATAAGCAGACAGCTGCTGCTTTCACTAACTGAAATCACTAAATGTTAATTTATGTATTTTGGAATATTGTTTAGAATTAGATTTTCTTTTATTATGTAAAAAAAACTATTTTGGGTGGAAATTGCATAACCACCTCTTTCACAGACTCCTCTGTCTCAGATAAGAAGAAAGTGAGATTGGATAATAGATATGTAGTGAATAATCTACCCTGTACTGTTATTTATATAGTGAATAAAGTACCCCCTCTTGTAAAATATAAGGATATTATAAGTTACCGAGGAGTTTCATGACCATATAAAAACACAGGTCATGGAACTCCGAGGTTACTTATAATATCCTCATATTATACAACTGGGGGTACTTTATTAATTATAATACACAAATTTTAGTGAGTCATGTGACAGAAATTACATCACTACTCACCGTTTATAACTGATGACATCACTACTCACTGTTTATAAGGATATAACTTACAAGATATTCATGGCTTTTGTGTATTATAAAGATATTTTTAAGTCGCAGAGGAGTTATGTGACCATATAAAAGCACGAGGCCACAGGCCACATAACTTCGAGGTGCTAATAATATCTTTATAAACTTTAAGTAGGGGGTACATTATTGATTAATTAATCTACAGTTTCTCAGTTTCCTGCCTATGCTTTTTACAAAATGTGATACTTTTTTTTTACTGTTGTCCCTCCTTGTTGATTTTTTCTTTCCCTGCAGCTCTTTTAGGGGGGCTACGTACCTGTATTAATTTTGGTTTCTTCACATTCTTTTGCAGGAGCTTGCTCTGTGTTGTGTCATTCAGCTTCAGCAGAGATGGGGGGGGGAGGAGGCAAGGGAAGGAGAGGGGAGTGAGATTTGAGATAGTGGATGGGAGGGGGGATCGAGACTTGCGATAATGGACGGGAGGGGGTGCAAAAGTGGACAGAAATTGTGTGAGGAAGGAAGTGACACCAGGGAGGCAGCTGCAGGAGACGTGAGAGTGAGAAGGAGGAAAGAGAAGCCGATACATGAGAGGCTGTGAAACAGGCGGAGCGTGTTTTGTGTGTGGGAAGTAAGAAAAATGTGTCGCTTGAAAGCAAAACTGGCGAGAAACAGGGGTAGGGGAGAAAGCAGCAGCTGCAAGTGCTGTCTCTTTAAGCCTATAAACGGTGTGTTCTGACGTATAGTGAATAAAGTACCCCTCTTGTAAAATATAACTATATTATAAGTTACCAATGCTCATGCATTGCCAAACAGCACATATCCCATCTCAGAATTGGATCGTGTGTATATATATATATATATATATATATATATATATATATATATATATATATATATATATATATATATATATAGTGGATAATGTACCCCCTACTGTAATTTATAAAGATATCATAAGTCACCGAGGAGTTATGTGACCATATAAAAGCACAAGGCCGCGAGTTAAATATGCCTGGGTGCAGAATCAAAAAATTCACACAGAGACATCACAGGACTTAAAAAATAAAAAAATTGATTTATTTAAAATTATATGACCATGTATATATATATATATATATATATATATACACGATCCATGAATTCTGAGATGGGATATGTGCTGTTTGGCAATGCATGTAATGAAAACAATAGATCTGTTTGTAATGAACAATATTTTTGGGCTTATATTGAATGCAGATGTATGTTATGTCTTTAACACCACAGGTGTCATTGTATGTACTTACTTTTGAGGAAATGCAGGGAATTGTAGAAAAAACAGTAAAAACAGTAGCACAAGGAGGAGAACAAGTGGTGTATCCAGATTGTCCATATAGGATTTGCTTTGTAACAAGCTATTATTTTAATCACCAGATAGAAAGCCTTTGTAATACAGAAGGTGCTATGATGCACTTAGACAAACTTGAGCTGCAGTATTATGAGACAAAGCTGGAACTTTATGATGACCAGTGTGAGATTCTCAAGTATGAAGAAATGCTGCTCATAGCAGAGCTGGACACCCTGTGGAGGACTAAGTATGGGTAATTATCATACTGTGTTGGTACTTGGTTACTAAAAATTTAGTTATCTATAAAGACTGGAGTGACTGGGTATCTAACATAACAGAACAGAACACTACTTCCTGGTTTTCAGCTCTCTAACTCTAAATAAGTCAATGACGTGAAGGGGGGCCACATGGAACATAACTGTTCAGTGAGTTTACAATTGATCCTCAACATTCAGCTCAGATTCAAAAGCAACAGTTATGACCCATGTGGCCCCCTCAAGTCTCTGATTGGTTACTGCCTGGTAACAGTGGAAACCAAGAGAGCTGAAAAGCAGGAAGTAGTGTTCTGGCTATTGTTAGACATCCAGTCACTCCAGCCTTTATACATTACTAACTATATTAGAAACATTGTTTATTTTGCACAGCCTATCTATTTACCCAGTTTTTGTTTTTATACTGAACAATTGCTTTAAGAAAAGCATAAATTTAGCTGACAAATTTTTTTTGTTAAATCCAAGTTCTTAACATTTATCTTATGGGTCTCAGGTTAAGTCTTTTAAAAGGATGTGGTTCACCAATGTTTTAGCATTGAATCACATACATCATAACAGGGATTCCACTGAATGTATTAAAAAAAAGTTTGTTTATAATTAAATTCACATTTCTAAGCCACTTTCCACTTGATATTAAATGTATTTTAAAGTAATTTAAAAATGTAATTGCATTTAGCAACAGTATCTGTTGATCTCTTACTTTTCTCACTACTCATTGCAATTAAATTATATATATTGGTAGTTGTCTCTTCTCCAACCTAGGCTGCTTTCCCTCAAAGCCTTGCTGTGATTAACATTGGGGCTCATTTTTGAGACCAAATCACTAATGTCCCACATAGCTGAGCTGATTTTATTTCCTTTCTTAGTTCCTTAAATGGGTGGTTCAAACACTTTTTTACAGGTGATACATTTGTTATCTTTGTCCCTGCTGAGCAAAATGCTTTGACCTTAATTAAAGGCTGCTGAATTCTGAAAAGCAGAATTGATACAATGATTGCTAATATTTCCCAGATACTGCTTTGATACTGAGAAATGTATCAACTAATTGTATCAACTTTTGTTCAGCCTCTTTACTATTCATCGTCCACTATAATTTCCAAAATGTTGCCTGTTAGAGTAATTAAGCCCAAGCGACCATTTCCATTCTTAACAGGTGCACAAAAAAAATATTTCAAAAGCCACAACAATAATTGAAAACCAATTGTCTTATAATATCACTGTTGCCAAGCATTGTCTGCTGGCACTAATTTGTAACTTTACATCCTATGTTCCATCTTCAGAGCTGTAATTAGATGCACTAGAAGGTGCCTCTTTGGCCAAATTCCTCAGTTCTCACCTGTTTGTCTGTATTGCACCATTTCAGTAATATGTTAGGCAGTATTCCTGTCTACGAACTAAAACCAGGACATTGGCGTGATGTAATATAGCCTATGTCATGTTGGTGGTATACTATGATACATGTGAAGACCCACAGGAGCTTCAGGTGTATGTATTCGGTGTCTGCAAGGCTTAAGAAGAAAACTCAGCAACTGGAAACTAAACGTGGGAACATATGTGCCCGGCGAGCTTTGCTGAGGAACAAGAAGGTAAGTTCTAGTTGTTCTATTATTTGGCATTTAACGCACAAGACTAAAGTTAAACCTTTAGTATATGTTTCTCCTTTGTGAAATATGTTTAGTGAACAATCCTGTGTCTAAGCTGGAAGCAGAGTTCAGTAAATGGGACCAAATACAATGTTTTGCAAAGGCTCCATAACTACCATTTGCCCTGTTGCATCGTTTTATTACAAGGTTCTCTGTGCATAGAGCTGCCTCCACAAATATGCACTAATATCTTATGAATAAGATGCTGATCCAGCTAGGGAATAGCACCAACACTTATCGTGCTGACATTTTTTGTAGCTTTCTTTCTACACCTCTGCTATTAATGATTATTTTTTTTTTGCTTGCTTTTTTTAGTTCTGTGACACATGACATTAATTGCCTGTGGAAGAGGCAAGATCAGGTCAGTTTCAGGATTGGGCAATCTGAAACCCTCAAGATGTTGCATAACTAAAATTGCAAGGATGTCTAAAGCTGGCCATAGACGCAAATCGAGGATTCGTACGATTTCCGGACCGTGTGCGGAGAGTCCCGACATTTTTCATCCCACGGATATCGGTTGTTTGGTCGATCAGACAGGCTAAAAGTTTTCTGTTGGCTGCCGATAATTTCTCTGCATATATTGCCGATCGCAGGATTTTCAGTGGGAGACTAGTTTTGTCGGACTTAACTTTCGTACGATTGCTGTCAGGGGCAGAACATCGGCTGATCTGTTCTTTTACTACTTTATTTGATCTGAATGATTAGAGGCAGGTCAGGAGATGGGAGATCGGATCTTTGCGTCTATGGCCAGTTTTAGATTGGTCAAATGGATTCTTTTGGGAATTATGGTTGCCAATCCTGTATTACCTTGCTGAAAGTTACCCAGTTTAGAAAAAAAAAGTCTTTGTTTTTTTGTGGCTTGCAATAGCTTTACAAGTAGGAGGTCAGGAGTAGAAAAAGAAACATAGAAGAATAACAAGTAAAGTCTGGTATACCATGATTAAACAGTAAAGTTACTTCTAAAGCTGGCCATAGATGCAAAGATCCGATCGTATGAATCATCGTACGATCGGACTTTCTCATCTCCCGACCCGCCACTAGCCATTCAGATCAAAGTCTTACCAGTCAGATTAGTTAAAGAACAGATCAGCAATGTTCTGCCCCTGACAGCAATCGTACGATATCTATATCCAACCAAAGCTGGTGACAGTCTCCCACTGAAAATCATACGATCGGCAATACACGCAGAGATATTATCGGCAGCCGACAGAAATTTTCTAACCTGTCCGATCGACCAAACGACCGATCTCTGCCGGGCGAAAAATGTCGGGACTCTCCACACACGTTCCGAAAATCGTATGAATCCTCGATTCATCCGATCAGATCTTTGCGTCTATGGCCAGCTTAACTGTATCAGAGACAAAACAGGGAAATATTGCCATATATGCCCCATCCTAAAACTAGCCAAAGTTTGGTTAGGCAGTTTGGCAGATTTTAACAATACTTCCTGACCATCTGGAGATGTTTGGCTAATCAGCAGCATTTCAAACGATACCTCTGGGTTATCTGTCCTGACTGAAAACTATCATTGGTTAGGAAGGTAGTAACTGCTGCCAGGGGAGATCCTGGCCCCTCCGCCACCTGAGGCAGCAGCAGTTGCTGCTGCCCCCCTCCCCCAGAAATTTGCTCTTAAAGTACCAGGAGCAGCATTTTTGCTGCCCCTGGTACCTAGTGGGGTGCTGCCGCCTGAGACAGCACCCCTGACTGCTGCTGTTCCGATACAAATGTAAAAACGGCCACACTTGGGTTTCACTTATAACATCTCTTTGTTCGCTTCTTGGCCTGTTGGTTGGGTAGCAATCCGGTTTACATGTGGCATGATTCCCACCTTAACAGATAAGAGATAATTGGGGAAAACAAGCAGAACTATCAATGCTGTGTTAAGGATACCTTTATTAGAAACAAGGGAAATCATTGCAACAAGAACATTATACATTCCTCTCTCATAATCTAATATGAAGGGTATGTGGGGTTACATAAATCAAACCAGAATACATTTAAGACGCAACAAGGGTCATTTTAGGAATCTTTGAGGATTACAAATGCTCAGTCATGAAGGAGCAGCATGAATGGCAGCTGTGGGTTTCTTGTATAAATCAGCTATACAAAGATCACTTGCTTGTTGTGTTATGGGATGGAGTTATGCAGAGCAGTATTGTGTTCTGCTTGTATATTGAACTACATCAGGCTGGGGTTTGCTATTTTATCTTACAATCAAATTGTCTTTCAGTCAAATTGCTTTATTACAAAATAAAGCAATACAGCCAGCAGGCCTGTGGCGACACTAACATATTTCTTTCTGTTTGTATTTTGAATCATTTTCTCATGGTGGAATAGATTTTATTTCACTTTTCGGTTTTGTTAGAATTCATATTGTGTGGGCTTTTAAATTGGAGCGAATACGTATAAATATAAAAGATGAAATGATATAAGTGAAAGTATTGTTTTGAGAGTTATCAATTAGTCACAGTTCATAATGCCTGGGGTACTAGCAGCACACAGTTTATTTCCCTAGTGATCTTCCAGAATCAATGCAGTCTATTTTATTAATATACCTAATGTAGAGCAGCAGAACCAGTATATATCTGTGTTAACCCTTTATGTGCCATAGATTAGAAAATCTTTTGTACTGGTTCTTATTTCTTATAGATTTACTCCATGCTGGTCAACAGCATTGCATGACCACATCACAGACCTGTTGCTCTCTCGTACAAGAATCAATGCAGGTGAATACACAGGTTTGCAGCTGCAACTAAGTCATGCTCCCTGTGTGACCCCCACAGCTCCAGATAGACATTGACCTTAATTTCTTCAATTTGTTTTTAATATTACTTAAATGCAGATGATATTTAGATGTACAACATACTTCTTTCTCTTTCAAGTAAAGATGGCCATACATGGGCAGGTTAAAGCTGACCATATCGGTCCTTTTGACTGATTCGGCAGCTTATCTTCCCATGTGTGGTGGCGTCTGATAGGTCTCCTGGCTGATATCAATCAGGCAGGTTTGATTTTTCCTGTGATTGAGGACCACATCAGCTAGTTAATGTGGTCCTACGATCCGCCGTCCTAGAGACGAACTTTCATATGAACCCGATATCACCCTGGCGTTGGTGGGCATGTCGGGGAAAGATCGTTTATGGCCACATACTGTAACCCTGTTGATGGAAGTGCTCTAATATGAAATTTGTACCAGAAAGAAAGGAACTGCTAAGAAGAGCTAACGAGGTCACACAGCCTTGTTAATAAATATAACTAGATTATTTAATTATATTTATTAACAAGGCTGTGTGACCTCGTTAGCTCTTCTTTGCAGTTCCTTTCTTTCTGGTACAAACTTCATGTTAATTTTTAGGAGCTGTCTGCACGTCTAAGATTAAAGGACTTCTAAACAGTGGTGATGGATGGTTAGAAGGTGCGGAAAAACCAAGAAACCCAATTTGGAGTGCTTTTATATGCCACTGCTGCAACCTGACACTTTTTCCTTCATATTATTGCCAAGCTACACCCTTTATTTCCCAAGTAACAGCTAAAACACTAATCCGTGCCCTTCTCCTATTCTGCTTAGATTACTGCCACCTTTTACTAACCAGTCTCCCAGACTTCCAATTTCTCTCCCTTGCAATCAGTTTTAAATTCTGCTGCTAGAATCCTGCTCTCTCCTGCTAGAGAGCCTGTTCATTCCCTATCATGGCCGTCTGATAACAAACAAAATCTTTCTGCTAACATTCACAGTCATTCACTCCTATGCTCCTTACTACATCTCATCTAATGTCTTTTCACACCATCCACAACCTACTGCTATCTCTCAATCATATCTTCTCCTTATTCTATCCTTGAATTTCTTCATGAGGAAACACTCTTTGAACAACTTCAAAAACAAACTCAGATCATACATTGTGGAGCTCTAGAACACTACCTGCCCAGTCCTGGAACTTAAGGGCAATGCCCAAACCTTTGTGAACTTTTGCTTGTATGTATCTACCCACTTAGATTGTAAGCTCTACAAGTCAGGGATTCCTTCCTAATGTGTATTTTACCACATGGTGCTTGCTCTATATTTATACTTATTTATTTACCATTATTTATTATAAGGTTGTCTTCCCTGTGTATCCTACATACAAACATACAATCAATCGATCAGGTTGGATGTTGATAAATGTCATTACTGTTTTTTTTTAACACAGGATCAGTGCATGGAGACACAGGAGTTAAAGCTGAAACAGTCTGAAGAAATGCAGAAACACCTTCACCAGCACCATTCTGTGCAGATGGTGAGTAGAGCCGGGTCTATGAATAGTTCTCATGCATTTGTCTTCCTGCACCAACCTTCCTATGCTGGGGAGGCATCTGCACCAAAGAGCATATTGTGTGGGTGGTAGCTTATAAGTGTTCTTTGTAACAACAGAAAAGGGACAAGAAGAGAGATGAGGAGAAAAAGATAAACGAATGGTTAGAGCAGGAGCGTCGGAAGACACTACATTGTTTAAAATCATTCAAACATGTGAGTGTAATAGATACATATCTCAGTACTTACAGAACTTATAACATGTGGCTGTGGGTATGAAACCTGCCTGGGTAGTATGGCATTTTCACTGTACACTATATTGTTTCTGTAGAAAAGTGAATCACAGTTTGTAATAAAGTTGTCTCGCATACAGTCATCTATGCCAAGCTTACGACAAGGAAAATGGCAAAATTCTAGACCTACACAAGCAGCAAAAAAAGCAGTGGTCAAGCCAATGTGCCTGTTAAGATATTTCTTCCAAATGAAGGAGGACCCGAGTCTAGATTATCCAGTGATGGTGCTGACAGAACAGACCAACACCTTCTATCACCTCCAACTCTTCCCCCCTCCTCCACCACTTCTGCCACTGCCCATTCTTCTTCTTCATCCTCCACTATTACCTCCACTTGCTCCTCCTATGGCACCATCAGTCCTGCACAAGACACTACCGCAATAACTGTAAAAAACTCTTCAAATAAGTATTCAGGTAAGACTGGCTGGTAGCTTTCATTTAATTTCCCATTTACAACCATTAACAGTTTAATGAGGAAATACCACAGCAAAGATAATGTTCTTTTTCTATAACTAGAGGACCGGTGCTAGCCATTATTATTAGTATTATGACACCAAACAGAGAAGAATACAGTGTAACCTTGGAAGAAGCATTTTTTAAAATGAAACTATTGTGAAAAGAAATTATTTAATTTAGCACTTTTTTTTTAATAGGTAACTTTTTATTATTATTTTCAAATTTAATTCAGCATTTTAAGCCAGTGGGCTGTTTAGAACGAAAAGATTCTACAGGGAGGGAGCGTGGAGGAGATACCAATGGAGGTCAGTGTTGGGTTGAGTTCTCCTTAAACATGTTAAAGATTAACTGTGGTGCATGTACTGTATAACTGGCAGAACAATGTAGTATAAGGCCTAGTGACAGGACAGGTATAGAAGTTTGGATCAGTGCATTATGAAAAGAAAATGTTATTGACAGTAGCCAAAGCTATAGGATATAAGCCCATGGCATAAGGTTTCTCAGATAACAAAGGGATGTGTATAGGTAGTGTGAAGGCTAGGTTGCCATAATTCGATTCACATGCTATATATGTGTGTGAAGTTAATTAAAGATTGTACTTTTTACATTTGCAAAACACTGATATTGTCATTTCTGCAATTATGTTGTATAATTCCTTATTCTCAAAATATTTGCAATGGCTTTCAGGTGCCTGATGTACAGTGGTTTTGTCAGGATGAAGAAGTGCAATTTTAAAGGGGAAGTAAACTAACATTATACACATAAATGCATTCAAAGCATGACCCACCACCCTAGGAACCTGTAGCAGTCCTGTCCTGGTAATTCCCTGCCAGGAAAAGTCTGCAACTCCATTTTGGCAGCCCAAGAGTCTCCATCCCTTGTCCCCAAAAGAGTACCAGTCCTAGGTAGCGCTACCTGCCCAAATACCTTTCCCGACGAAAAGTATTTGCTCCAATGTGGCAGGCACATAGACAGCCTGTTTCTCCAAACTGGAGATCGTTGGATTCTCATCCTTTCCTACCCCTTCCCTCAGGTAACACTCACCCCAAAGGAGTCACACAGAGCTGACACAGTGATCTCTTGATAGGCTTCAGACTCTCCCAGTCGAGCACATGACAAGGCTTGAATCCTTCAGGTATTTGCTCTGTCTATAGCATGAGCTATCCCAACATCCATTGCTGAACTGCAGCCCTCAACACTGTCCATAGTGTGAACACGAAAATCTGGCAATCCAAACTCCAACCCCTCCTTGGTTGAGCTTTCAGGCACTGGAGGATCCTGCCCAGTCTTGGCAGGCCTATAGAACTCCCTTTTGCCTACATTTTGCCGTATAGGATTCATTATCTCAACAGTGAAGAAGGTTCATCAGCAAAACTGTAATCCTGTAATCTGTAATGGCTGACTGAGCACATGCCATTTCCTTTTATATTGTTGCACAGCGACACCTTGTGGTTGCCTTTGGGATCAGCCATGCTGCACCAATCACAAGGGATCTGCCCCTTAAGAAACCCTGTATATACCATGAGGCTCCGACCAAAGAGGAAATTAACCCTTAAGGTCCCTACAAGTGAATGATATGTTTTACATAAATAGCCATAGTATAGAAAATAATCTATTCTATCATTATTTATAACATATGAAGCCTTTTTCTGGTTCTTTTTGCATTCTGCACATGTTTTAGTAAAACCACATACATGAAGGAGATACAATGACTCCTTTAAGTATAAACAATCTTAACTTGGTTGGCTTTCTAAAACCAAGATCGGTGTTGGATTCACTAAGTTCATCCATTATTTTCTGGACTTAGTCTTGCCTTTCTCAGTAAAGTTAATTATGAAATACAATGAACAAAGCAACTATATATTAGATGTCACAATACTCTCCATGTGCAAGCAGTATGGCAGCTGGAACGTATACTTGAACTTGAAATATTAGGGATGCACCGAATCCACTATTTTGGATTCGGCCGAACCCCCGAATCCTTCGTGAAAGATTCGGTCGAATACCGAACCGAATCCGAACCCTAATTTGCATATGCAAATTAGGCGTTGGAAGGGGAAAACATTTTTTACTTCCTTGTTTTGTGACAAAAAGTCACGCAATTGCCCTCCCCGCCCCTAATTTGCATATTCAAATTAGGATTTGGATTCGGTTCGGCCGAATCCGAATCCTGCTGAAAAAGGCCAATTCCTGGCCGAATCCCGAACCGAATCCTGGATTCGGTGCATTCCTATGAAATATACAACCTCCCTTATATATTAAATCTTAGAATTGCACCCCGTAATGCTCTAGTGCTTTAGCACTTGCTTCCACGGGGGATTTTGTAAACATCCTTTGTCTTGGCCCTTGCAGATTGCACATACATTATGTCTTCTGCATAAATTGTAGGAAACGGTAGGTGATTAGAGATAACATTAGAAAATCTGGATATCTGTTTCAAAAAGGATATTTTTATTAATACTGGATAGCAGTAAACATAATTTTACTGGTCAATTTTTTAAAATTTATGACCAGATACAATGACTGGGAATCCAACAGGGCGAGTGTCTGTAGTTAACATATTACAGAGGCATACATCACAGCTTAGCTCACATATTTAGATCTTAGATAAATGAAATGTGTTCTTATACAATGCAAACTGCAACCTGCAGTGCTTCATGCTTTTTGCCAAGTTTCACTCTATACTTATCTTCCAGCAGAATGTTATTTTTTTGCTCAACAGCATTAACCTGCACTGTAATTAGGGGCAATTTGGGACTCCAGCAAGCTCTGGCTCTGTGTGCAAGTGTGAGGAAGCAGACATCTTTGGAGTTCCAGCTAAGAATCTGAATGTATCTATTAGATGCTGTGGGAGCTGTTCCACAGCAGAACAATAGTTACACTCAAGAGGAAGGAAAATGAAGGGGTACAAATACCGAGCCTGCAAAGAAGATTGAAAAGGTCATGATGAGATTAAACTGCATGACTAGTTCTATTTAGTAAATGTATGCATAAGCAAAGGTGATTAAGGAAACCATACTGACACCATTCAGAACAGCCTAATCCAAAATAATTTTTTCTGTGTATCAAACCATGCTTCTTTAGTTCACAGAGACCCACATCTTAATATACCATTGTTACTCTTTTGTAGATATAGCTGGAGAAATAAAAACCTTATGGGACCCTAATGGTAAGTAAATATAGCCGCAGTATTTGAAATGGCTCCTGTTTTTGCAACAGTTTTGGGAGAACAAAATGCTCCACAAATGTAGTGCCAGTCTAATGTGTGACTGTGTATGGAATGACTTTTGAGCAAAATGATCTCAAATGATTTAAAATGGCAAAATCTGAAAGAAGTGGAAAAAAATGGATAACTAACATTCGAATGGATAGAACAGTGCTTTACGCAATATGTTGGCGCTATATAAATACGTTATATTAGAAGATAATAATAGAAGAACAGCCAAAATGGCAGAGAACCTTAATAAAGACAGTTGAGTTGTTATAATTGTTATGATTGTTATAATGCCCTACACATGAGCCCACTGTATAGTTAATGTTCCATATGTTAGAAAATGCAGGGGGAACCCGGTTACCCAAAAAAAAAAGGACTTTTGCAGGCTATCACTCTGAACAGTGTTTTTTGAACTTTGATTCTTTTTCCACTAAAGAATATGATGTAAGTAACAGAAGATTGAGGAAGATCTATGCACTCCAGTGCACTTAGCCTGGTCTGAGCTGGCGAAAGAGGAAACATTCAGTAAAATCAGCATTTTAGTGAATTTGCGGAGTAACATCCATTCGCCAGAGCATATTGTCGCCTGTTGATAGAGTGTGAATGACCGCTAGCGTCTATCTCTTTCGCTAGCGAATTGGCACCTTCGTCCTTAAGCAAATCTGCCCCAATATGTGATGTAAAATCCTGTTTGGGAATGTTTAAGTTGCATGTGACAGGCATGGCCAGGTGATTCCTGCATCAGAAATTAATATTTGAGTGGAATATTTATTCTCATGGATCCCTCTAATGAATTCCGTGCTGCAGAGCGTTTCTTACTGGATCCCTAACCACTGTGGTCTGAATGCTTTGTTTCAATGTTGGCTAAAATCACAGCAAGACATGATTGCTGCTTTGTGACAGAATTAAGAATTGACCTATACACCCCCCCCCCAAAAAGTAATGGTTTTAAGCACATGCATAAATATTATATACAGTGATCAAACAGGGCAACTAAGCTGGTAAAATGTATGGAAAAGCTTAGCTATGAGGGATAACTGGCCAAATTGGGGTTGTTCACACTGGAGAAGAGGCGCTTAAGGGGTGATATAACTATGTATAAATATATAAGGGGATCATATAATAATCTCTCTAATGCTTTATTTACCAGTAGGTCTTTCCAGCTGACACAAGCTCACTGATTCCGATTAGAAGAAAAGAGGTTCCGCCTAAATATTCAGAAGGGATTTTTTACTGTTAGAGCTGTGAAGATGTGGAATTCTCTCCCTGAATCAGTTGTACTGGCTAATACATTAGATACATCTTTAAAAATGGGTTGGATGACTTTTCAGCAAGTGAGGGAATACAGGGTTATGGGAAATAGCTCACAGTACAAGTTGTTCCAGGGACTGGTCCGATTGCCATCGTGGAATTAGGAAGGAATTTTTCCCCTCTCTGAGGCAAATTGGAGAAGCTTCAAATGGGGTTTTATGCCTTCCTCTGGATCAACTAGTAGTTAAAGGGCATGTAAATGCAAAAAAGTAAAATCCCATTTTTACTTTCTTTAATGAAAAATAAACTTATCTCCAATATACTTTAATTAAAAAATCTGTATCGTTTTTATAAGACACCTGACTGTATGCAGTGAAATTCTCCCTTCATTTACTGCTGTGGATAGGAATTGTCAGACAGTCCCTAACTGCTCTGCAGGGAAACAATCATACTTACGAACAGCAGGGGGAGCCCCTGCCTAACTTCCCAGTAGTGATGTGCGGGTCTGGTTTTTCCCAACCCGCAACCCGATCTGCACCCACCCTCCCTCCACCAGAACCCGTGGGTATCGGGCCGGCCCGCACATCACTACTTCCGAGCCATGCAGAACTCAAGCAGCATTGTTTGTTTCCCTGTTGATGCAGTCGGCGACTTTGTAGAGATTTTTATTGGATTTATTTTTGCCTTTACATCCTCTTTACAGTTTCCAACTCCAGCTGCAGGAACAAAGATCATGGAGCCAGATTCAAACAGATAAACTGGGATTTTTTTTATTTTGCTGCAGCACTGGTTCTGCAGAGTTGGATAAAGTTTGTATAAAACAATACAAAAATGATAAAATCCACATTAGATTATATGACAACACAGGACCCAGTGCAGTCTGCATATTCTGAATATCAATCAGTCTTGCTGTATCGGCTTCTGGCAGATATTATTTGACTTGTGCTGTTTTGATCATTTATGATGATCCCTAAGCAGCCCAGACCACACTGAGCATGTGCACAGTCTTGGTCTTGCAAATATGTTTAACAAAGTTACAAGATGGTGACCCCCTGTGGCCAACTTTGAAAGCATAAATTATTTGTTTGATTAGGCTTGTGATGCAGTAAGTTCATGTTTATATTCAGTATACAAAATACAGCATTTCTAGCCTTATTCTATTTTAGACTTTACTTCCCCTTAAAGCAGGTTACTGTATATATAGACTTAAAAGGTTGAACTTGATGGATATATGTCTTTTTTCAACCTAACTTACTATGTTCAATTCAGCTTTTTAACCCCTACTCTGCTAGAATCAGTTCTATTGTATACAGTAATTTTGCTTAAACATTGTGTTCAGTCCCTTCCATGCAAATGCTAAACATTGTCAATTAAAGACCAAATACAACAATGCATAAGACACATGTACTTTGGGGACTGTCATCGTAGAGCACTAACATCGGAGAGCAGAAATTCCAAAGAATTTCCTCCTACAATTTAATATGTATTACTTCAAAGCAGTCGAACAGCTGTTTATTCTACTAAGCAGTTAAAGTTAAAATAATCTGTTCTACAGGGCTTACACTGCTAGCTTTCTCCAAGGTTAATTGATTTTTTTTATGCTGAGTCTGAATCATTTTGATGTTATTTTATCCTCATAAAGATATGCAGAATTCCCAATAAACCATTTGAGCTACTGCATTTGTCAAACCCATATTTGCACTCATTAAAACTCACAGAAACAAGATACAGAACTGGAACAAAAATTTAAATGGCAAATGAAACCCAACAAAGAATAAAAAACATGTTTCCTATGCACACAAGCTTTCACTACCAAGCCAGAGTTACAGCAACCATATATGTTACAGGCATTAGTGTCCCAATTGATTCAATTGAACAATAATGCAGCAGAGCAATAATGTCACAGAGCAAAAGTTTGGGCTTTACACCAAATCTTTATCAAGCCTATTAGCATGCGTAACAAACATAGGACATGTTCGGGACCTGGGTTTTCTGTAATTTGAAACACTAGAACTAGTCTGCTAAAAATCATTTAAACATTAAACTCAACAGGATGGTTTTGACTCCAATAAGGATTAATTATATCTTCATTGGAATCAAGTACAAGGTACCATTTTATTATTACCTGAAAAAAAGGAAGGAACTATAATTTTTTAAAATTTTAATTATCTGATTAAAATGGAGTCTACGGGAGATGGCCATATTTAATGTTTTCTTGGTAACGGGTTACTGGATAATAGATCCCTTATCTGTTTTGGCACATTAAGCGGAGGCCATACAAAATAATTCTGTCTTCCAAAAAGAGACATAACTCCCATGATCACCCATGATATAGCAAGTACAAAAATAATAGTCCATGTTTACATAGTTCATATGCTAAATTTCATAGTGTAATCTGCCGTAGTAGTGAGAATAGCAGTAAGACCCACTTCAAAACTGTCTATATATCAGTGAGAATGCTTTAACATTCTGCTAAAAATAAAAAAAGGAGCATTTTATAATGAATGTTCAGACCAGATGGGGCCATTTGTTCATATCATTACCTTTGGTACAATGGTGATCAAGCTGATCAACCAAATGAAAGTCAGAAACGTTTTTAGTGAACTGATGTATTTATTGAAGTTGAAACATTGAACATCGCAACAGAATGTACTGAATGTCATTCTGTTCTATTGGGCAATAATGCTCAGCGTAGCTCTCTATCACCCAACCGCATCCTTACTCCACATAAGTGTTTATCAGCTTGGCTCTGCAGTCTTCATGCATTTGGAAATGGTCTGGCTACACTGAAAACAAAATACTGTATTCTCTCTATATTTACTAGGGAATTTCATAAGAGTTATTGATAGGAAATTGAATGAATTGTATGTATATGCAGTACATTACAATGGTTCCTTCTCTAAATGCAAACACACTCCAGCACATCACTTACTGATCATTATTTTCTGCTAGTGCTCCCAGGCTGCCCCAAGCTTCATATAGCAGAGAGATAGAGAACATGGGGTGATTTGTGGGCAATTGCACAACAACAAAAAAGCAACAGCAAAAAAGAAGGAACACATGCCTTTGATTTTGCATTATGATATACAGGTATGAGACCTGTTATCCAGGAATGTTCAGGACCTGGGGCTTTCCAGATAATGGATCTTTCCATAATTTGGATCTTTATACCTTAAATGTACTAGTAAATAATGTAAACATTAAATAAACCCAATAGCTTGGTTCTTCTTCCAATAAGGATTAATTATATCTTACCTTGGATTATGTACAATGTACTGTTTTGTTATTACAGAGAAAAAGAATATTATTTTAAAAAAATTGGGATAATGTGGATTAACTGCAGTCTATGGGAAAAAGCATTTCTGTAATTTGGAGCTTTCTGGATAATGTTTCTGGATCTGTTATCCAGTAAACCCCAGGTCCCAAGCATGAAATGAATACTTAAAGGGCACGTAAAGTCTAAAATAGAATAAGGCTAGAAATGCTGGATTTTGTATACTAAATATAAACATGGACTTACTGCACCACAAGCCTAATCAAATAAATAATTTATGCTTTCAAAGTTGGCTACAGGGGGTCATCATCTTGTAACTTTGTCAAACATATTTGCAAGACTAAGACATGTGCACATGCTCAGTGTGGTCTGGCCTGCTTAGGGATCGTCATAAACAAAGCTGCTTGAATTCTGCATGGCTGGGAAGTAAGGCAGGTGCTCCCCCTGCTGTTCATAAGTATGATTGTTTCCCTCCACAGCAGTAAATGAAGGGAGAATTTCACTGCATACAGTCAGGTTTCTTATAAAAATGGTACACATTTTTTAATTAAAGTATATTGGAGATAGGATTCTTTCTCATTAAAGAAAGTAAAAATGGGATTTTATTTTTTTGCCTTTACATGTCCTTTAAGCAACAGACATCATATTTAGTGGTATATTAAAGAATTTTACCAAACTGGAAAATATATTTAAGTAAATATTCCCCTTTTACACTTTTTCTCTTGAGCCTTCTCTTGTTATGATATTTTCTGCACTGCCTCACAGGTCACCTGACCTCAAATACTGCGGAAACTGTGAGTAACTGAGAGCAAAAGACAGAACTTTTTCCATTAATTGGCTCATGTGACATAAGATATATGCAGGGCCAGATTTACATAGCGGGTGCCCCTAGTCCACTGCCATTCGTCACCCCTGTTCTCTCCCCTTCATTTGTGCACATTCACGAATTTTCATTATCAGGTCGGAAGCACTGGAGATTGGTGCATGGGAAATTTAAAAAACTATTGTATCTCATGATCAGCCCCAGAGCTTCCGGACCAATGTGGGTGTTATTGGGCTTCATGCAGCCCCCTAAAACCCCGACGCCCTAGGGCCTGCATGTTTGGTTTGTTTACTTTGTTTTATGCCCCGCGAATCGTAGGATCACAGAGGGCACCATTAATTCACCCCCTTAATTCTTAAAATTACAATTTTCTATTTCGGATTACCCATTGGCACCAACGTTCCCTCTAATTCCTTCTCCGCTATGTGGGTGCAGTTTTTAAAAACTATGTGCTGAAGTCAGAATTAACAAGTACTATTGTATTTTCACGCAAAATTCTTTGTGCACACCACAATTTTTTGTTTGCGCTGCCTGAAAATTTTTTCAACTTAGAGGGAACATTGAATGGCACGTACTACTAAAAAAGTATATTATTATGAAAATGGTACATAATTTACATGAAGCAGGGTTTTTCATATGAGCTGTTTTATGTTGTATATTTTTATAGAGACCTACATTGTTCGGGGGGTAAAGTTTTTGATTCAGCCAATTCAAGAAATAGCCACAAAAGATCTTTTCTTGGTGGACAAGAATGTAAAATGCAGTGGCGTAACTACCAGGGTTGCGGAGGGTGCAATAACAGTTATCGCAGGTGGCTGGGGAGGGGGGAGATTGTACTGCATGCGATTCATAGGGGGGAGGGCCGAATAGGAGGGGCCCTGGTGCTTATCCTGTACCAGGGCCTGCTGGCGAGTAGTTACACCACTGGTAATATGGAGTTTCCTAACAATGGGCAGATTTGCACAAATGCAGTATCCCATGGTGCCTATGCTGATGGAAATGTCTAATGCCACATCCACATGCAGAGTTGGATACTTAAAAACACCTGCATTCAATTGATTGCATTTTAATACCAATGTATTATAATCTGGCACATCTAGTGGCTACAGTAACTGGAGGTGAAATTAAAGAAGGAGCACTTTCTCAGAGATTACAAGCTATGACTTTTGATGTGTTGCCATGGTGACTGATCACACAATGACGAGCACGGTTCTGTTTGTACAGATTTCTGTTTTTAATTATGAAAGTAACCTAGTAATATAGTTATCATGCAGACAATACTTGTGCAGCTGGGTACAGGTAGTTGGCTTATTCTAAGCGTGGTGGCAGTTCTCTCAAGAAGAATTTACCTTCAGGATTAAGTCATACCTTGTTTAGATATAAATATCCCCCTTTTGACACAAGCTCTGTAATGTCTGGTATCCCAAAACCCAGAGCCAACCCCAAGGTACCGGTCTCAGCTCGCACTTCTGCCTATTGCAGACGCTTTGCCTTCAGGTGGAGCCCTCCGCTACTCATATGCCGCCAGGACTTAACGCGAGAGGACCAAGGGGAAAGTGCCGGGCTGGCGAGGAACAGTAAAGTATAACTGGAACGGAGAACAAGGGGCGAAGTCAGATGAAGGTCTCTGTGTGAGACTGAAATGTAGAGTAATAAACCTTTCTTTTTGTGCATTTATTTGCATTTTTGTATACCAATTATTTAAATCCTAGGACTGCTGTCCTTAGTCCCGTGTAGTTTTTCTAGCATGGATTTGGATGGAGCACAAGAGTCGCAGAACTTAGCTGCAAAAAGATTTATTAGATCACGACATGTTTCGGATCACATGTAGTTTTTCTGTACTAGCTCCCTGGTTTTGTAGCTATACGTGGTGTGCACCATTTTGAATATAATTTATATATGGTGTGCACCATTTTGAATATAATATAATATATATATATATATATAGCAATCATGCATTGATTTGAATAAGAAACTGGAATATGAATAGGAGAGGCCTGAATAGATAGATGAGAAATAAAAAGTAGCAATAACTATCAATTTGTAGCCTTACAGAGCTTTTGTTTTTGATGCAGTCGGTGACCCATTTGAAAGTTGGAAAGAGTAAGAATGAAGAAGGCAAATCATTAAAAAAAACTATAAAAAATAACTAATGAAAACCAATTGAAAAGTTGCTTAAAATTGTCCATTCTATGAAATACAAGAAGTTAATTTTAAGGTGAACAACTCCTTTAAGCTCAACTGAAAGGGTTTGTTGGGGTAGGTACTGTTTGGCTTTTGCCCTGTACATATAATGACTTTTGATTTTTATCTGCTTCTGCTTATTTAACATTACATAGATTGCAGTTAATTATTTTGCAGACCTAATTTAGCTGACACCCACAGACCTTCAATATAACATATTTGGAAAACGGTACATGAGGTAATGTAAGTAGTTGTTTGCTCATAAGTCAAGTGGATTACCCGGGGTCTGGAGAGGCCGCTGCTGCCACTGCTGTGCCGCCAACCGACATAAGAGATCAAACTTCGAGAAACTAACAGGTATTAAAGGTTATATAGGTATTGGATCTGTTATTCAGAAACCCATTATCCAGAAAGCTCAGAATTACGGGAATGCCTTCTCCCATAGACTCTTTTATCCAAATAATTTAAATTTTTAGAAATGATTTCCTTTTTCTCTGTAAAATATAATTAATCCCTATAACAACCCTACTGGGTTAAATGAAAGTTTTTTATTTTTTAGTAGACTTATAAAGATCTAAATTACAGAAAGATCCATTGTGCGAAAAATCTCAGGTCCCGAGCATTCCGGATAACCGCTCCCATACCTGTAATACAGGTAAGAAATACAGATAAAATAGGGAGAAGAGTGCGAGGAAACAATGATATAGGCAGAACTATGGAGAGTAATAGTAAGAGGACCAAGGAGATAAAGTGCAAGGAGTAAAATGTAAGCGAAATGCGGGGATGAAATTGTTCATTTTTTAGTGAGCTCCATGATTAGGAGAAGGGGTTTAGGTCTGACACAAATGATTACAAAGTTCACAACAAAGCAGTGTATTTTCACTGATTATTTATTGCAATTGAGACATTAGCTTGAATGCAATATATTAGTGGGAGGGAATATTATCAGGTTCAGTATGAAGAGATAAAAGTTAAAGGACAGCCATGTTCAAAAGCTTGTGTATGAACTCTCCATTGATCATTGCTGCCCTTTGATGTAGATGATTATTTAGTCCCAATGCTAGTACTGCATGTGACCTCAGCTGTCATCTCTTTGTGCTGAAGACAGTTATTATCTGTGCAAACATGTATGGAAAGTAGGTCAGTGTGCCCAATACCTACAGAGCTCAGAGGGCTGTCTGTGCAACATTCAGCATGTATTATATTCACTAACACTGAGGAATGCCTTGTCTCAGATCTGGGGCTAATAATCTTAATGAGCTCTTGACATAAACAGTGAAATTGCTGTAATATTCATAGCACATACCCATATGAAATAGATTTCAGAACATCTCACAACATATCAGGATCAATTCGCAAAAATAGGAAGCTCACATTAAATGTTTAAGCTTCTTCCATGTTTGAGGAATACAATATATAGGCACTTCACTTTTCCTTTGAGCAGAGCTCAAGAAAAAAAAAGCGTTCAAACAGTTCTGGATACCGTCTTTTTCGTGCTCACAGAGAGTCCTGCATGCCTGGTGAAGAGTAAGCAGGGGTCTGCTGGTTGGTGTATGCTTGAAGCAAAACTGAATAAATCAATATATGAGCTAATATGCATGCACCTCTTTATGCAGAATATAGAATACCCTATGCCAAGGAAACTGCAAATATAAAGGAATATTGCTGGTCTGGATAATGGGCAAGGTAATGTCCTCCAATAAATCCTGGAAACTGTGTAAATTGCTGTTTCATGCTTAAAGCAGAACACGGTATTACATATTTCGCCACACTAGTCATATAAGCATCCAAGCAAGCCCTGCCTTATTCCAATATCATCTGCTGATCATATATAGACAAATAATGAATGGCAACCATGCCAATGAAAAGGAGAATGTTTCTGTTTAAAGTGATATACACATCTAAATTATTATACCACTGTGCCCCCCACAGTATAAAAGGCTATTATATATTTTAAAAATAAAGCCATTTCTTATTTCATCGGCTAGGGTCAGTGCTGTGTAGGGTTAAAAATAAATGTAACGTTAACAAGAAATTCAGAATAAGTTGCCATTAACCTCTTGTCCTTTGTACTATCCTTGGTTATCATTAGATGCTCAAAATTGTAATTCAGCAACATGGTATAAACCATGAAGGACAACCCTGCCTTTATTCAAGCCATTAGCTTATTGGACAAATTGGAATTGCTAATATAAAATGTTAAAATGCTAAACAATACAGGGATCTCTTATCCAGAAACACCATTGTCCAGAAGGCCATCTCCCAAAGACTACATTTTCATGAAATAATTCAATTTTTAAAAAAAAACTATTTTGTAATAATAACACGGTACCTTTTACTTGATATAATCAATCCTTATTGGAGGAAAAACAATCCTATTGGGTTTAATTCATGTTTAAATAATTTTTTTAGTAGACTCTAAACTTATTTATTTAAATGCTACATTTTTGAAAAACCTGAATATGAAAAGATTTGATTAAACAAAGGAAAATACCTCAAATATTTACTTACTGGGTTACAATTTTTTGAATAGCTGCTTTTTGCCATCGACAACTCTGTGGACTTCGACATGAACTCGGCAATTTTTAGATGGCAATGTTTTCCAATCAAGCTTCACACTTTTTTTTTGGGTTTAATAAATATCATACATATGAGTTTTTGAAAGCATCATACAAATTTGCCAGTTCTAGCGCTATAAAACTTTGATTTGTGGGAAAAAAACTGGAATTCAGATGTTGATAAATCACCCCCTTAAGAAAGGGAGATCCAAATGACGGAAAGACCCCTTATCTGGAAAACCTTTTGTCCCAAACATTCTGGATAACAGGTCCTATACCTGTACTACACTATACCATTCTCTATACAGTAGCCTGCATCTCCTACTTTGAATTTAGATGAATCTGTAGCAAACAGCAGAATATTATTACTCATTCAATTAATAACCTATCTGGAGGCACAGTGATGGGGGACCTAGAGTGGTAGACCCTTATTATAACTCCCAAAAGACTCTCTAAATAACAGCATTTGTTTCATTTAGCTGCATAGTGTTGTCTCCTTAGAAACCTCATTCCTATTTATAGTACAAATACGCAAATGGCTGGCTTGAATGAAAGGCCTACTAGCATGAAACACCCTCTTACGTATGAGCTACCATTTATAGTATCAAACTGTATGAGTGCATCCTGGGGGGGATTTGCATATTGCCGTAGCTTGGATTCTGGAGCCTGCAATATAATCCATTATTTGTGTTTACACCCTTCCATACATCCAGTATCACATATGCTATGTTAAAAACAGTATCAAGAAAGAAAAATAAATCAAATATAGAAGGTGCTTGTGAGTGTGTCAGGGGTGTTTCAAGAGCCTCTCACTGCAGTGTGTGTAGAGAAAACAGACGCTTAGATAAATAAAAGGGTCATCAAATGCCCTTTTTCTGGACTGGCAAAAGCAAGCAAACACAGTGGAAAGCCTGTGTATATTCCAGTAAATGCCTAAGGGTAATGTAAGTGACACCTTTGGAAAGAGAGCACTGATTCAGTGATCAAACTGAGCGATGAGCTATGTTACTATGGATACGGTGGCCCTCAGTGATGGTTACATGTCTGCAATATATCCCTCACAGCATCCGACCCTGTAAAGCATCCACTCAGGCATCTGCAATGACAGAATACTTTGCTATGGCGCTGTCCTTGGAATAATATAATAATAAGCCTGTCAGTGCGACTTTTTTGTGGCAGAGCATAATAAAAAAATGAAGTTGATAGAGGAAGTTATTCCTTCAATTAGAACGGGGAGCTCCTTTAGTTTACACAGTTCTTTCTTATCAAGGCAGTTGTCTTCCGGTGTCTTTAGAGCAGGGACGGATTAATGAATGGGTTACCCAAGGCTATAGCCTAGGGGCCCAGAGTAATTAGGGGCCCATCTGGCTTTTTCAATTAAAATATTTTTATTTTCTTTCCTTTAAAAAACGTATTTTTATTGCAATGCTGAGCCTGGTCAGGACAGGTGCACAGTCGATACCTACTGGGAGAAGATTAGGCAGCCAGAAAAGGCAAGGCTTGCACAGTGTGTGTCTGAGAGGAAGCAGACCCAGTGCTGCAGGGGGGCCCAGTAGATATAGGGGCCCCATGAGACCCTAATTCATGTACATTTTCAATAAATACTGCTGAAATAGGTCAGCCTCTGGCAGGACGGAACTAGGGGTAGGCAGAAGAGGCACCTGCCTAGGGCACAATGAAAGGGGGGCGCTGGGCAGGTACCTGTCTTCTGCCTACCCCTAGTCAATGCTCACTGCTCTCCCCTCCAGCTCTTTCCCCTCCCCTCCGGCTCTCTTCCCTTCCCTCCAGCACTTTCCCCTCCCTCTCCCTTCCCCTCTGGCTCTATCCCCTCCCTCTCTGGCGCTTCCCTTCCCTCTTACCTCCTGCGCTCTCCCCTGCCCTCCTCTCCGGTGCTTTGCACATGTGTGCGCACACTGCTTTCGGGTGTGCACACGGAGGGGACCGTGGGCCAAGCACAAGCATGGAGGGAAGCACGGTGGCCGGTCGCCTTGGGCACCCGGTCGGATTGGCCAGGCCCTGACATTTTAGGGTCTGAAAAATAATTTGCTATGGGGCCCACTAATAACTAGTTACGCCACTGCTAAGATGTGTTGGGTTTTGGCACGCACCGAACTGAATGGGCACGTGCCAGTTGTACTGTTATATTTCTAAACTTTTGGGAGTATCCTAGAAAGGGGGGGGCAGTGGAAAGTGTAGCCTATGGCCTCACATCTCATTATTCTGCCCCTGCCTTAAAGGTCACTGAATATTCAGATGTCATACTGTATGTTTCAAGTGTAAAGCTATTTAGGAGCAGAATGTTTAGTTACATCATGGATAATGCCGAGTGTCAGTATGTAACTGTATTTTCTTTTGATTAGGAATTTAAACATCCACCACATTCTGTATCCAGTTAATGGACACTTCCGTTAAAACTGTTTATTATTGATTACAATCAGCTGTTGAAATAGTCTTTCAGTACCAGCTGATTTTTGCACTTCATTTGCATTAAAAGCTGATTCTTTTCATTTCAATTCTGGGTCATTTCCTAAGATGACTATATATTGTTTTTCAACACACTCTAAACATTATCAATCTGCCTGTAATTCCACTTCTGCATATGAACAAGGTACATCACTAAAAGAGAAATGACAAAAAAATGGACGGTACATATTTTCATAGATTATATAGAGATGCATTTCCCAACTGCAGGACTGACTACCCTAGAGGTGGTTAGAGCCTTGAATGGGGGGCAACCTAAAGGCCAGTTATCTACCAAATAAGAAAATATGAAAAATATTGAGGTCCCCAAAAAAGATAGCTTGCCCCAGAAAACAATAAATAAAAAAAATACAGTGTGGGTGAGTAAATCTTTCTATTTCAAACTGCAACGTTTCTGAAAATCAAAGATCATACATATTAATGCCAGGGGTCTTATAGTTACATAGTTACATAATTGCATAGTTAAATTGGGTTGAAAAAAGACAAAGTCCATCAAGTTCAACCCCTCCAAATGAAAACCCAGCATCCATACACACACCCCTCTCTACTTTTGATTAAATTCTATATACCCATACCTATACTAACTATAGAGCTTAGTATCACAATAGCCTTTGTGATGAACAGTTTGATACCCAGTACGCATTTGATTACAAAACTATATGGCATATAGAGAATAAAAATGATTGCAGAAACCATATTTACGGGCAAAGAACAAAAACAGTAATCCAAGTTATTTATTGTGATGTGTAATTAATATTTGATTAAAAGAGTGCCACTATTCTGTCCATATTGGATAAACCTATTCATACAACAGGTATGGGACCTGTTATCCAAAATGCATGGGACCTAGGTTTACCGGATAATGGATCTTTATACCTTAAGTCTACTAGAAAACCATGTAAACATGAAATTAACCCAATAGGCTGGTTCTGCTTCCAATAAGGATTAATTATGTCTTAGTTTGGATCAAGTACAAGGTACTGTTTTATTATTACAGAGAAAAAGAAAATCAATTTTAAAAAATCTGGATCTAAAATATCCTAATATATCTTAGAATCATGCATGCTGTAGTCAGAATAGGTCTGAATACTTCATGGTTTATGTTTTTGAAAATATCACAATAAAATTGAATGTATTCGATTAATCCTTTGCACTGGATCCTATATAAAGTACCCAATTCCTCCATGTATCACTTTCCATTTAGCTTTGCAATGTAGAGCAACAAGCTATTTGATTATGCAGCATTGGAGTAGGGGATGCACAAACAATGGTTTCACCACTACAATATGTTCTTCTTCAGCCTGTGAGTTAAAACAGAATTTAGATCAGGGAAAAAATATGTTTGTATGACTGAAACCCTATATTTTAGATAAAAAGAAAACTCCTAAAATGTGGAAATGGGAAAATATTCAATAACATTTGTAGGCTTTTTTTTTTTTTTTTTTATCAAAAATTTAATTTGAGAGGTTTGTGCGTTTTTTTTCTACTTTGAATAAACTCACAATTTAAAAAAACTCAAATGTTTGCTTATTTATGAAAAGATCCGAATGTAAAAATTTCTGTTGTATACAATTGTGGAAAGAACTCGAATACCTAAAATTTTCATGTTTATAGGCATTAAAAAAATCTAATTTGTGAGTTTACAAATTCGATAAATCTCAAATTTAAAAAATGCCTTGAAATTTACCTTGGACAACTCCCATTGACTTCTAAATGATCTCACCAGCTTTTAGATGCCTATTTTTTACATTTGAGGTTATTTTTGTTTAATAAATACCAGACATTTGAGTTTCTGAAAATATCATTTGAATTTGTGAGTTTTTGTGCAAAAAAAATTTGAATTGTGGCAAAAATTCTAATTCAAACCTTGATAAATCACCTCCTTAATGTAATTTATTTTTAATAGACAGCTAAGTGCTAAACCATAACTTATGTACACAAAACAACCCATACATGAACAATTGTAATGGGAAGCAAGCGTAAGCTGCCATACTGTGTACACTGCCTAAGTCGTTCCCCATAGACTGCTATTACAAATATACAGTACCATTTATTTCAAACGCTGTTGCTTCTGTTTCAAACATACTTCTGCTGAGGCAAGCAAATAAAGGATAGCCACATGAATAAATGTAAGTGCAGAGATGGGATGTTGCATGTATACATTAAGAATAAAATTAAATTGCCCTATTTTGGGTCTTGCCATAGCTATTAGGCATTACAGTGAAATGTCAAGGCATTTCCAAGAACATATTTCAGACTAATGAGAAGGAGGATTGCCCTCTTAATTTCATTTATTTACCCTCCACTGAGCCATGTCATATTTCATGGGATCCCTAAAGCATATTTACTTGCTACAATAAAACAGACAGTGTCATTTGAACTGCAGTCAGAGGACAACTATTCACTAATGTACTGGATATTAGTAAATTTCAGGTGTGAAAATATTATATGACATAAGTAACTCATTAAAGAGTATTGTACCATTAGAACAAAATAAATAAATAAATGAAGAATACTTGAGTCGTAGCAGTGCAGAGGAAAGAATGATAATACGTCCCTAGGGCCAAGACATAGGCAATGCATGTCATACCAGACAAACTTTTCCCAGTCGGTATTAAGAGTAGAAGGGTGCTGGGGGCTCTTATTTCCAACACAGGTCAGTAGTGTCCGTACTAGAGCCTCTCTACCCATGCTATGCGTGCTAGCTAGGGCACATGGTTGAACAGGCTTCCATGATATCTTTTCAATTCAATTAAAGTAACACTCTGCCCAGACGCAAATTCCATTGAAAAAAGAAATCACTTCTTGAACATATTTCACAAGTGCTTTATTTCAATTCTTTGTGTTCATTCATTTCTACATTATCGCATCTTATTTAGAAACTATTGCTTCAAAACTTTAGACCTCTCCTTTTCAATAAATGCTACGCTCCCACCAAACACTGCCCTTTTAAAGTCTTCGGAAGTATGTAAACTCGCACACAAAAATTCTATCATGACCAGTACAATATGCTAGGATTTAAAGAAATAGTGCAAACAGCACCTTAAGAGAGCAATCCCTACTAGAAGCAGGCATCTTGGAGGTAGCCATCTTGGTTTTTTTTCTGAAGAAACAGAATATTTTGTAATACAACAACATTGTTAGAAAATGCCTGTCCTTACGAAGAGAGAGATTTACTACACCCAAGGGGAGTCATTACAAGGCTCCATGTAAGTAGGTACTATTTTCTCTTACTGTTGTTGTCTCCATGTTAGGTGCACCTGGTGGATTTTAGAGAATTCCCATTTTGATCTGTGGCAGCAGAAGGCAACTTTGGTTAAAGGTCTAGATCTGGAGATCTAGAACAGTGGGTGGCTGTGGATGAGAAAAATTGGGGCAAATTCACTAAAGGGCGAATTATCACTATCGAAAGATCCGCCACACTTTGCGCAACATTATCAGGTGCAAATTCATTACGCTAATTCACAAAATACGAAGTTGCTTCTCTGCAGCCGAACGCTGGCGAAGTTTCACTAGCGTTAATTCGTCAGTGTGAGCATTTCGTAGCGATCTTTTGCTAGCATTAATTTCTGCGTAGTGAAACGTCCTTAGTACTCTTACGCTTTTAAAGACAATCCCACTTTAAAATATGAAAAAACGCCAGTGTTTTTAAGAACTTTTATGACTTTCCGGCATACATTATATGATGTCACTGACATAAGATTGAGGAGGATGTACTGTAGCTTCATTTTATCAGTTCGTCAGATCTAAGGTGGCAAAGGAAAATTTACACTTTAGTGAATTTGCAAAGTAACAATCGTTTTCCTGAGCAAAGTGACGGTCTCTTTCGCTAGCGAATTGTCCTCTATGCCTGTTGGTAAATAGGCGATGTCCCTGCGGATGGATTTCTGGTGAACTTTTGCTATTGATGCCCACTTTGCCCTTTAGTAAATCTGCCCCATTGAGTTGTGTAACCATTTCCTGATTCATTATAACTTCCATTGGGTGCATTGTGTACTGTAGCTGTCATCAACCATGTAGTCTTCTGGCTTGCAATGAAGCGTAATGGCCCCAGGTTTGCCATCACAGTATGAACAAGGGACATCAGGAATTACTGGCCACCACTAATTCAAGCACATATTAAAAAAGGTTGAACCTAGTGAAGAACTGACAGAATATTGAAGATAGCTGATCACTTTTCCCAAAGTCAACCCAAAGAGAACCACTAGAAGGTCAAACAAGAGAGCACGGTTAATTGAACTGCAATGTATACTGGACTAGTGAGGAAGGGTACAGAATTAAAAGAAAGCTGCAGATAGCTGATGGGCCCCAGTCCACTCTCCTCCGCTAAGATTTCTTGTGCTGGATAAAATCGTGAAAAAAATTTGAATCGTATGTTTTTTCTGATTTGTCGCCAAAAACTGTAACTTTTTCAGATTTGATGCCCGAAACCATCAAAATCTTATTGAACAAAACCCAGCGCAGATCAGGATATCTTCAAAATGTCAACGGGAGATCTGCCATTGACTTCAACTTAGAACTACCGAGTTCATGTAGGAATACTTTTCTATTCAGGATTTAATAAATCTCGAGAATTTTTTTTCTCTCTAAAGTTATCAATGAACAACACATGTCATTTGATCACCCGATGGCTGGAGTCTGCTTTGGTCTATGGAGCATCCTTCAGACATGGCAGTTCTCATGGCAGCTCCTCCTCATTCAGAAATCAATGACTGATGCAAATTTCCCCATGCAGCAGGACAATGATCCCAATCACACTACCTATTTGGGGAAGAAACAGGAGGCAGCAGATTTCAACCATAATGTGCTCTTGTGGGAAGAACTTCACCTTGAAGTCAGAGAAAATACCCAACAACCCAGTGGTGCCTCTGGGAAGAGCTACAGAAGGCGCAGGTTGACATTTCCCCTGAATAGTTTTAAAACATGACAACTTGGATTCCAAAGGTCTGCAAAGCTGGAACGGAAGATTCCTTGATGAATGCAAAGTTTGAAGAACAGAGTGTTATATTAACATTTCTGATCAGTGTAACTCTACCTTGGTGAATACAAGTATCAAAAACATGAATATCTCTGGGTGATTCCGATATATTCAACAATAGGTATGTACAAATGGAGATATACAAAAAATAACTGAACCCTCATAATTAATTATCAAACTAAACATGGAAGAGACAATTTATTATAAATAGGACATAAAGAATAGTTATATCTACTTTAACCACAGTGTCTAGTACGGAACTAAATTAGTCAGCTTTGCACCAGTTTAGATGTAAAAATGTGTACTAGAAGTATAAATTGTGTAATATTTCACAAATTAAATAAGGAAGAAATGTCATTGTAGTATAGGGAATCGTTAAGAGCATGGTATCCTGTGTTTGGATCAGACTTGTAGGTTAAGGACCTCTGGTATTCAGAAGGAAACCTTGTCACTTATAAGATGAATAGTGTTTATGGCATCTGCCCCATTCAGTGTAGTACTTGTATTTCTGAAACAGTAAATTAACCATGTTCCTGCTATGTGCTTCATTTATTTATTGCAGCACCATCATTCTAGTCTTCCTATAGGGAGCTGTATAGATTCATGGTGGAACTCTGTTTATTACAGAAGGCGGTGCTACACTGCGGCTCATATCCGTATAGGGGCACTTTATTATTTCTCTTTTCCCCACAGCAATGGCTGAAAATTATTTGCACTGGGGCCAATCTGCAATCTGCAACCCTTCCACAGACCTTCTGACCTGTTTCATTTACTCTGCAAGCAATATGTGCTGTGACCGGAACTATCACCAGACAGCCATGCCACATTGGTGTCCTATACATTACTTTGATCGTTTGGTTACACATTACACTGAGTCTATATCTAAGCCTAAACAAATTCTGTAGTAATTGAAACAAATGGCTTTAGAGTTTCAGGCAGCTATTGGTTGCCAATCTGAATAAGAAAAAACAGGTTAAATCCCAGCAATTTGCATGTAATATAAAAGGTTCAAAGTGAGCACAGCATCCTCGAACCCTGTATTTCAAGTGTCACGCACACCCTACCATGTGAAAACAATCCTCGTGAGCCTAGTTATCGACTTGTAGTTTGGAAAGTCCTTGACGTAATTCATGCAAGTCATCCATTTTGCCATCAAATACATTCAAAAAATGTTTGAGTTCCAATTTCAAGTGGCCATGTCTGTGCCGGTTCTCGTCCATGTCCTTTCTCAGAGTCCTTACTTTATCTTCCAGCTCCTGGTTCCTTATCTCGGCATCCTGGAACAGGAAAGGTAGCAAAAGTTACGATTTAAGATTTAACGAAATTGGTAAATGTTACTTTTGTGCTGGGGAACACAATTGTATGAGCTATTGGGACCCAAACAAATGCTTGCATGCCACAATAAGGGACTGAGCCCACAAAGACCAAAAACCAGTGTTCTGCACTATACTGTATATGACTGACTCCACTGAAGAGCAGTAATAGAATGGTACAACTATGGTATGTTATAGCTACTATGCTGGCAGACAATTCCAAGGTGTCACTGGTTAATTCCATGGGCTAATGGTGAGCTGAATTAGAAGCAGTCACTTATCTATCAGCTCTGTCTGGGGAAGAGAACAACACAGATCAATCTGAAACCCCAAGGGTTCATGAGCTACAAATCCAAGCACACCCTAAATTTACAGTTCTTGGTGCCTGTTAGACAGCATTAATGTATATTCAAAAATATATGTTGTTACACAACATGCCTTATGTACTTTTATTTATACTCTTTACCCCTGAGGGGCTCTTGTAAATGCGGGAACCTAAAACAAATAACCTTTCTAACCTACCTTAAAATCTGCCCTATGGTCATAGCCACAGAAGGCAGCCTGAGTTTCCTGTAACTTTAGTTGGCATTGATAGAAATATTGAACTCAGTGTTGTGTTTAATAGCAATACCTTTGCAAGTTTTATAATATATACACTTCCAAAACCAAACAATCATGTGTAACTGATTTGCTTTTTCCCCTGTGCTGAATGACACTCTATGCTGTAACTCATTTTTGAACCATTGTAGTCATCTATATTGTGTGTGACTTAAAGAACAGCCTCTTTATTTATAGGATGTAGCTGCCCTGATACCAGGTGATTAGCTCTTAAGCTGCCTGAACTGCTTTGCTACACTCTGCTGGAGCCCAGGGCAGTGTAAAGCTGAGCCAAGAAAAGAGGAAAGAAAGTCACAGTCATTACCATGCCATGACAACGTCTAATATGCCTTCATAGGGGAGAAGGCCTCCTGAGATCCTCCTGTGCTGATGTCAGCAACTCAACCTGTGCTGCTATATCATACAGCCGGCAATTAGGCAAACATCAGTGTATCATATAACATTTCTCAGCATTTTCTGTAATAAAATCCTCTTCCAGGCATATTCCCCATCCACACAATTGGTTTGCATTGGTAGTATGTCAGGAATTTCACATCTCAGTTTATATTTCCATAAAATGAATGTGGCAACACAAGATAAAAAGCAATGCCTTATTTAATGTCAGCATTATTGAGCTATAAAGGTTGCCATTATACTTGGGAGTATGTTAAAGTCACAAACATGCCTAGTATGTCTTAAACTTTATGTAGCAGATTGAGCTAATTTACTGCATGAAGTAAAAGTAATGATTTACTTAAATCAGTTCTGACATGCCTGACAGTTTTAGGTCAATGAGGGGTGTATGAATATGGCCACCATAAAGCAGATTTCCAGTATCTCATTACAATGCCTTCTAAATGCTTTTGCATATGCTGTTATTCCAAGTCAAACTGTCCAAGGTAAAACCCCTAGTATCTCCTCACAATACTGATATGACGCTACCTCCTACTATACCAATATGCCACTGCTACTTTAGTTTCCATCTGTTACTGCTATACCTTAGATCTCACAGTCACACTTGACAAAGGGACTCCTCAATTTGACCCTTCACCTTGATCCCTCCTACTGAACCCCATTGTTTCATACCTTAATTTAGGGATTCCCAACCTTTTTTACCGATGAGCCACATTCAAATGAAAAAAAAAAAGGTGGAGAGCACCTGCTTTGATGCTGCTGGAAGCAACATCCAAGGGGTTGGTGAGCAACATGTTGCTCACAAGCCACTGGTTGGGGATCACTGCCTTAATGAAACACCAGGAGTCAGAAAAGGGGTAAAATGGCCACAACATTTATTCACATTTTATCATATAAATAGGACCTTGCCAGCCTTACCCCAAGGCAATATTCTAAAGCCATAGTAGATCGCTAATATGCTCTGCCGTTCCTCACTTGAGATCAGCCCTATATCATTATATCCACCACTATTAGGCTGCCTCTACCTACAGAGAGGATTGCCCCCAACTGTCGGTCCTGAATCTGCAGAGTCTCTATGATAGGAAATCCAAGCAGGCTGCCACCTAGCACAAACAGTAGCAGCATCTGTATCAATCAACCCACCATGCAGTCACAGGAGAGAACCCTTTCTCTCTCTTCTAAATTTACATGTGCAGTACTCTGGCAAGGTCCTACTGCCACAAGAAGCCCAACTGAAAACCTTCAGTTGGTCTCATCCCTACCATAACATACTGTACCCCAGGATGGAATAAAACTGGCCAATAGCCTTATAGTATAAATATTTTTGTTGAAATATGTTTCAAATAAACAATGATCGTGTGTAACTACCGGCAAAGCCAGCCACCTCCTGTGGATATATAGTGGTTGGGCAAGTTAAAGCAACGTGAACTGCCATGCCAGACCAAACAATTCCCTTCTGATATCCTTGTCATGACTGGGGTGGGGCTATTAGTTTTATCGCTCTCTTGTACCCTTACTCCTTGCTCGCCCCACTTCATGTAACCCCAGCTTTCCTAGTACACTGTGAACTAAAACCTACCTAGGGATTCCCTAACCAGAGCAGTAGTAAGTGCAAAAGCATTCATGCTAGTTAGATGATCATTTTAACAAGTTACCAAATATGCATTTGCTTTACCTTAGATACAGTCTCTAAATGTGTTAGCTGCTATACTATGTTACATTATTATATCCAGTGTAACATAACATATGCAGGATCCATAGTACCAGGCCACCAGTCCCTTGTGCTTTCCAGCATGTTGAGTATGCTGGATTCTATTCTCTAACCAAGGTATAGCAATGTAACGTAACACCTCCCAGTGACCCATAGAGAAGAAACATCCAACCATATCCCACTGACAAAATTGGCATTTGCTAAACTCGGGACTGCAAACAAACTATTAACATTGTCAGGGACCTGCTGCCAGGCTGCGACAATATGCTATACATAAACCCTTACCTGACCATGATCCCAGAGTACTCAACTTTCCAGGTCAACTTAGCCTGTATCCCATTAACACCACTTGTAATATATAATTGGTTTAAGAAAAAATTCAATCATGAATCCCACTAACACCAGCCACAATTGTGACAACTGGCCCAAAGGGAACAAATGTGAGGTTTTTTGCTTTTATTTTTTTTGGGGAAGCGGTTTACCAAAACAGATATTCTTATACATACCGTGCCAATATACTCCATGCAACTGAATTAAGCAATTCCAACCTAAATAAATAAATTAGCAGTGCAACAGACTGAAAATATATCACTAAGCAGGTCCAAAATGTGTTTTCTTAAGGGGTTGCTAGATGCTCATCAAATGTTCTATTGATTATGGTGGAACTGCTTTATGTCCAGAAAATAAAAAGCTACGGTCTATGGAAATGAAGGTTAATATTGTGCAGGTACAATATGATACAGTCTCAGGGGGTGCTTAATGATAAGCGTAATATATAAATATAGTAAACCTACATCTGCCCCCAGCACACAAAAGAAAAGCTACAGTAAGAAGGTCCTGTATGATATAATCTTGGGGGCTGCTGAATTCTTTATAAATGCACAGATATGATGAGTGCATTTACCCCAAGTGATACACAATCTGAGTGCTGTGAAACTGCAAGTGACATTGTGCAGGTGCTCTAACATATATTCACAGGTGCTGTGGATTAACAACTATATAAAAATATGACAGTAAAACTGTATCTACCCCAGGCACCCAAAGCAAGTAAAAGCACAGTGAGCCAGCTCGATACGATATGATTAAAAGGGGGGGGGGGAGGCTGATAAATTACAGTCTTATCACAGATATGGCAAGACTCCATTTGCACCAGTTATATATAAACTGTGAGACCTACAGTGTATTGGTGCTGTAAAAAATACACTATATACAGTATTCCGTCTCACCTAATCACAGCTACATCTGATTCTGCCAATCTCTAAACAAAAAACAGTGTAATCTGGCTGCTGGTCATTTGAATCCCTTGCCATGCAGCCCCTGCATCCATACCTCCAGTGCTTTCATAGTTACATAGTTAAATTGGGTTGAAAAAAGACAAAGTCCATCAAGTTCAACCCTTCCAAATGAAAACCCAGCATCCATACACACACACCTCCCTACTTTCACATAAATTCTATATACCCATATCTATACTAACTATAGAGTTTAGTATCACAATAGCCTTTGATATTATGTCTGTCCAAAAAATCATCCAAGCCATTCTTAAAGGCATTAACTGAATCAGCCATCACAACATCACCCGGCAGTGCATTCCACAACCTCACTGTCCTGACTGTGAAGAACCCCCTACGTTGCTTCAAATGAAAGTTCTTTTCTTCTAGTCTAAAGGGGTGGCCTCTGGTACGGTGATCTACTTTATGGGTAAAAAGGTCCCCTGTTATTTGTCTATAATGTCCTCTAATGTACTTGTAAAGTGTAATCATGTCCTTTTTTCCAGAGAAAACAACCCCAACCTTGACAGTCTACCCTCATAATTTAAGTCTTCCATCCCTCTAACCAATTTAGTTGCACGTCTCTGCACTCTCTCCAGCTCATTTATATCCCTCTTAAGGACTGGAGTCCAAAACTGCACTGCATACTCCAGATGAGGCCTTACCAGGGACCTATAAAGAGGCATAATTATGTTTTCATCCCTTGAGTTAATGCCCTTTTTTTGCAAGACAGAACTTTATTTGTTTTAGTGGCCACAGAATGACACTGCCCAGACTTAGACAACTTGTTATCTACAAAGACCCCTAGATCCTTCTCATTTAAAGGAGAAGGAAAGCCCCAGGGTGCAAAACCCCTCCCCCCCTCCCCTCCGTTGCCCCCCCTCCCTCCTCCCCCCTGGCCTACCCCTCCCCCTGGGCAAATGCCCCTAACTTGTTACTCACCCCTCTGCGCAGGTCCTGTCCATGGAGTTCGCAGTCGCCATCTTCTTCCACGCGCGTCTTCTTCCTGCTCTGACCGGCGTTTTCTGGCGCATGCGCAGTAGGAACAGTTACCGGTACGGCTCTACTGCGCATGCGCCGAATGTCACAAAGTGTAATCGGAAAACTTCGTGACATTCGGCGCATGCGCAGTAGAGCTGTACCGGTAACTGTTCCTACTGCGCATGCGCCAGAAAACGCCGGTCAGAGCAGGAAGAAGACGCGCGTGGAAGAAGATGGCGACTGCGAACTCCATGGACAGGACCTGCGCAGAGGGGTGAGTAACAAGTTAGGGGCATTTGCCCAGGGGGAGGGGTAGGCCAGGGGGGAGGAGGGGCAACGGAGGGGAGGGGGGGAGGGGTTTTGCGCCCTGGGGCTTTCGTTCTCCTTTAAGGAAACTCCCAACACACTGCCATTTAGTGTATAACTTGCATTTATATTATTTTTGCCAAAGTGCATAACCTTGCATTTATCAACATTGAACCTCATTTTCCAGTTTACTGCCCAGTTTTCCAGTTTAGACAAATCACTCTGCAAAGTGGCAGCATCCTGCATGGAACCTATAGTTCTGCACAATTTAGTATCATCTGCAAAAATAGAAACGGTACTTTCAATGGCCACCTCCAGGTCATTAATAAACAAGTTGAAAAGCAAGGGACCAAGTACAGAGCCCTGCGGTACTCCACTAACAACACTGATCCTTTCCCCTTGCATTGCTACCAGAGGTATCATCCATCCAATGTTCCGTCTAATTCCTTCTTGGATATGTGTGCAAAAAAATTCTTTTGTGTGCACATTTTTAACTGTGTGCTTGGGTCAGAATTGATACAAAATTTTGTGTTTTCATACAAAATTCTTTGTGTACACCACAATTTGTTGTGTGCAATGTCCTCAAAATTTGTGTGGGCACACATGAGAGCACACCATAGAGAACATTGCTTAAAGGCTAAGGTCACATTGCTGGTAATGAACAAATCTGGAGTATTTAAAGCTATTTAAAGTAAAGCTCTATGACTTATCACCCTCACTCTGTTAATGACATGCCACCGGTTCCTGAGGGATGCCAGTTCTTTTCTCACTAGAGGATAATTATAAGCACACTGCAATCATTGCAAGGTTCAGGTCAGTTGGCCTTTGCACCATTAAGTGCCGTTTTGATTGCAGTGGCGCAATCACAGTATAAATCAGTCTTCCCCTAAGTGTGGCAGGGACTCTCAATAAGCTTGAATAAGGTGTACATATACAAACAGAAGTCAGCTGTAACCTTCTGAGAAAAGGAAATGAATAGGTTTGAAGGTTATAATTAAAGGAAAACTATACCCCAAAAATGAACACTTAAGCAACAGATCGTTCATATCATATTACGTGGCATATTAAAGAATCTTACCAAACTGGAATATATATTTAAGTAAATTTTGCTCTTTTACATCTCTTGCCTTGAGCCACCATTTCATGATGGTCTGTGTGCTGTCTCAGAGATCACCTGACCAGAAATACTTCAACTCTAACTGTAACAGGAAGAAGTGTGGACGAAAAAGACACAACTCTGTCTGTTAATTGGCTCATGTGACCTAACATGTATGGTTTGTTGGTATGTTTGTGAGTACAGTGAATCCTACGATCCCAGGGGGCGGCCCTTATTTTTTAAAATGGCAATTTTCTATTTATGATTACCCAATGGCACATACTACTAGAAGAGTCTATTATTATGAAAATGTTTATTTACATGAAGCAGGGTTTTACATATGAGCTGTTTTATGCAATATCTTTTTATAGAGACCTACATTGTTTGGGGGGTATACTGTAGTTTTCCTTTAACTACATGGCAGCAGCTACGCAGAAGAAAGACGATTGGAAATTATGCACCCGCATGATAAAAAGCTAAAAGTATTTATAGTAACAGAATTCTCAATAATGATAAAATGAACAAGCCCGATCATGTTCTATTCAAGCAGAATTAGGTTCAATAACCCCTTTAGTTTATTAATTGAAAGTCACCTTCTCCTGCCGCTGCTAAATTATTAAGCAAGACCGTTAAAGATTAAGGAACAGATGGCTACATACAGAAAAGGAAGACTGGAAGGATGGCCAATCAGCAGAGGTGTATGTAAGATATACTGCTGAAGGAATTGTGGATGAAACAAAGGAGCTTCTTGTCCAATTAAAAATAAGGAATCAGGTTAACTATGTTTTTAATGTGTTGAAGGAAAAATAAAACTAGGAAGCATATTGCTGTTCTATTGAAACTATTCTCTTGCATTGCAAAATAAATATTTTCATACAAAGGTGAGTTAAAAATGCTGAAGCTGCAGTTTTCTTCCTGCATGATATAGCAGTTTTCTGTAGCAATTTCCTTTAATGCACTTCAGAAACATTGAAATAATGAGTACTTCATCCAAATGCTGCGTGTGGCAAGAACAATTCCATGGAGTCAAAGTAACGCTGAGCTACAGGAATGTCAATAGGCAGGTCTGCGAATGGATGAGGTAGCCATTTTGCTGCTGTACTACTAGTACCTGCATCTTGTAAAGTTAAACAGTGCACATGCGTCAAACACAGATTGCATTCAACAAGTAACAGGAATGACATTTATACCTTGCTTTTAGTAATGGGCGAATTTATTCGCCAGGCACGAATTCGCGAAACCACAGCGAAAATTCGCCGGCATCCAAAAATAAATGTTTTTTTGGACGCCGGCGTCATTTCCCCAAAAACGGACGCCAGCGTCAAAAACGAGACGCCGGTGCCGTTTAGTGGATTTTTAGCGGAAGCAAGACGCACCAAATTAGCCCATCACTACTTGCTTTTATAAATAATGGAGAAGTGATAAATATGCTGAATTTTCCACTACAAAGCCTGGTATTACAGCACACAGTTATGCATTTAAATGCCATTTGTTACACAATATAATAAATAGGCACCTTACTGTATATCTTTGTACTTCAATAATGCTTTACGGTACTGCAAGATTGCAGAAGTGGTTATCAGCAGTGCGTGGAGTTCCTGAATCAGATCTCCCAGCTTTCGGCTAAGGAAACAAGTACCATAATATATCATACACATCTCAGTACCTGAAGCTTTTCAGTCATAGATTCACACTCTGCCATCAGCTGGGGAAGGAGTTCGCTTTGTTTCCTGAGGTCTTCCAGCTCCTGAGAAAAGATTATAATATTATGTCAGTGGCGGAACTACCGGGGGTGCACAGGGTGCAGCGGCACCGGGGCCTGCTCCCCTGCACCCCCGGCGGGGCCCGCAACCCAGGAATGGAGTACCGGTAAAGTCCTGATGGCTACTCCGTGGTGCCATCAGTATAAAGATTCCTGCTAGGAGACACCTCCTCCCCCTCACTGCTGGCTTCAGATTCGGACTCCGGGGCCCACTGGGGCTTCTCCCTCAGGGCCCCCCCTTCGGACCCCGGGGGATGCTGCCTCAGCAGCTCCTGTCCGGTGGTAACCCGATGCACATGTATGCAATCGCGCACGCGCGCATGTACGTTAGCTCGCAAATTTTTTTTTTTCAGGCAGAAAATTAGATCTGGCCCAGATCTAATTTTCTGCCTAAAAAAAACAATTTGCGAGCTAACGTACATGCGCGAGTGCGCGATTGCATACATGCGCATCGGGTTACCACCGGACAGGTCATCTGGGCCAGCAGGGCCCACTGGAGCCGGCGCAGTCTGATCCTGGGGGGGTTGAAAGAGTGCTGTGGGGGGGTAAGAGTTGAGAGAGTGGGGGGTTGAAACTTGAGAGTGTGCAGGGGGGTTGACAGAGTGTGCAGGGGGGGTTGAGAGTGTGTGCAGGGGGGGTTGCGAGTGTGCAGGGTGGGTTGAGAGAGTGTGCAGGGGGGTTGAGAGTGTGTGCAGGGGGGGATGAGAGAGTGTGCAGGGGGGGTTGAGAGTGTGTGCAGGGGGGGTTGAGAGTGTGTGCAGGGGGGGATGAGAGAGTGTGCAGGGGGGGTTGAGAGTGTGTGCAGGGGGGGTTGAGAGTGTGCCGGAGTGGAGTTTGAGAGTGTGTGTGGGCAGGACAAATCCCAATTGCAGCAGGGTAAAAGGGTGCCAGTATTAGTTCAAATTGTCCAGGACTCTGCTGCAGGTTCCTCATCTCCACCCACCCCCAAGACTATCAGTGAAGAAAAAAAGAAGGCAGGCCGGTAAGGATGCAAATCACATTTATTACACTGCCTTGTGATTTTTAACCCTTTAATTGCTTTTAATAGCAAAAATTCCAGTTGTGCCCTCCTATTATGACATTTGGGGTATTTGACATGGAATTGACTGTGTGTCATCCTTATGTGATTTCTGGGGTTATTAATTCATGGAATTGCCACTGTATCATCCTAGTCTGAATTCAGGGGATATTAAACATGAAATTCTTACTGTGTTCATCCTACTTTAAGTTCTGGGGTATTTGTTCATGGAACTGCAACTGTGTTTATTCTGATTAATGTTTTAATAATTAATTAAATTGCATCAGTGTCTCTTTTTCTCTGAATTATGAGATTTGAGCTTTAGGTACAGCTAAAACAAATGTTTAGCTATCAAATATTCTACCATAGTGGGCATGGTCTAAATTCAGCACGAACATAGTCTGTACAGAGAGATCCCATAAAACTATGGCAGCATAGGTATTCCCTGTACTAAGCACAATTCAGAAGGAACAGCCCCTAAATTTGCTCATATTCTGTACAGCGAGATACCATAAAACTATGGCAGCATAGGTATTCCCCTGTACTAAGCAATGGTCACAGAACCCCTCATTGACTTCTAATATCCTTATAATTTACAGTAGGGGGTACATTATCCCTTATAATACATGAGTGATACTCGGAGTTCCCTGTATAACTCAGCCTGCAGCCTTGTGTCTTTATATGGTCACAGAACCCCTCAGTGATTTCTAATATCCTTATCATTTACAGTACATTATCCCGTATATCATTATAATACAGTAAAACCTAAATTTTACATGTCCTTTTTACGTGTAATTTTTACATTAACTGTTGTTGCTACTTTTTAATGACTCATTTGTGTATTCAGGCCTCTCCTTTTCATATTCCAGTCTCTTATTCAAAACAGTGCATGGTTGCAAGGGGAATTTGGACCCTAGCAACCAGACTGCTGAAATTGCAAACCAGAGAGCTGCTGAATAAAAAGCTAAATAACTCAAAAACTACAAAAAATGAAAACCAATTGCAAATAGTTTCAGAATATCATTCTCTACATCATACTAAAAGTTAACTCCTAGGTGAACATTCCCTTTGGGGGGGCCCAGTTGTAAGTTTCTGTACCGGGGCCCTTAGGGGTCTAGTTACGCCACTGTATTATGTTGAAACCCCCTCGTCCAGTGAAACCCCCTCGTCCATGAAAACCTCCTGTGGTTTTCATTCCCAATATAATGACAGGGATTTCCAGGGTAGAGCTTCCTATCTCTGCTAGACTACATAACACTTGAAGTTTACATAAACATAGATGATACAAGTGATGGCTTTGGATTACTTAGGTCTATATAAATAAGATCCCTATAAGATGATGAACTGGAAAGAATTCCCTGCAGTTCTAGTCAGTGATACAAAGAGATGTATTCCCAATATAGAAGGGCATCTTACACAGAAACAACATTTAGAAAGTGATTAGTGTTGGGCATCTGCTAACAGGTCTTCACCCTGTACGTGTTTCCTTTGTATAAATACTCCATTCCCTATTTATGCTTTTATTGACCACACCAATAAAGACATCTTAGTCTTGTTTGGAAAGCGATACTGACAGTTATTTCCTGCGCATCCAATTAAGATGACAGGATTTCAATTTGCCAAGGATTTCTTTTGGACTGTACAGAATAGAAGAATAGTCACAGTAATGCATATACGCACACATATATACCGGTATATATATACACTTTGAGAAAGGCTAGAGTGCTAGCCGAAACGTCAGTCTTTGCTTTGAATAATAAACACCATTTTTTCTTCATAAGACCTGTGAGTGCGTACCTTCCTCGACGCTATATATATATGTGTGTATATGTATGTGTGTGTATGTCTTTTTTTCGTTTTTTTTAACAAAAATGATGTCCTGCATTACTGTGACAGTTTTACCCTTAGCTTAGTGGGGCAAAAAATCAGCCAGATAAGATGTTAATGTCTGGACAGCGTGATTATTCTCTGATGCCATGCCAAATGAATTGTGCTTTCTTCTATAAGCTTCCAGGTTCCCACTACCACAAAGCAAGGGCTTATAAGAGGAAACCATGTCCATTTGTATCTTATCTTTGTACTGCTGTAGTACTATTGATTGTTAGCACTATGCATTGATTTTTTTTCAAACAAATAGTAGCTCAGTCTATAAGGAGAAGAACAAAGGAATCAAAGCTATGGATTGAAGTCAAAGGACCAAATTACAACAAACTGTTTAATGTTTACTTTCTTAGTAGACTTAAGGTATGAGGATCCAAATTACACAAAGAACCCTTATGCAGAAAACACCAAGTGCTGAGCATTCTGGATAACAGGTCCCTACCTGTATTAAAGTGGACCTGTCAACTACACATGAAAAGCTGTATAAGGAAATTTCTTTTCATTAAAACATCCATACTTGTTATAAAGCGGTTTAAATACCTAAGCTGTCAATCAAATATTACCTGCCCGCCTCTATGCCTAAGGCATAGAGGCGAGGCAGTCAATTACTTTCACTTTCCATTGAGTAATTCTTAGATATCACTCCTCTCCTCATATTCCCCCTCCCTCTTCAGGCTCTATAATTGTGTAGGGACACTGGAACTGTATGCATTAGGTCCCCAATTCTGGTGCATACACAAGATTTTGGGGTGACACACAGCTTGTCTTAATAACAGTGTCCACAAAATGGCTCCTGCCTGCTTGCTGTGATTGTGTAATTCCAAGACTGAAGGAAACAACATTTAAATAATAAATACAGTGCAAATAAAGTTGATGTTGCTCAACTAACATGATAGAAATGAATCTGGAATTATTTCTTAGGGGGACAGGTCCCCCTTAAATTATTTTAAGGGCAGTGGCACACGCTGCTACTGGGGGAGATTAATCACTCAGAGACAAATCGCTTCTTCAGGTGACTAATTGGTTTTCCGAAGTCGCCCAAAGTTGTCTCACGAGGAAACTTCGGGCGACCAGAAAGCTGAAGTGATCAGAATGCCATCCCGCAGAATATACATTCTAGCAGATGGGAAGGCATTTAGGGGAGATTAGTTGCCCGAAGAAGAGGCGATTTGTCGCTGGGCGACTAATCTCCCTCAAAAGCATAGTGTGCCGCTGCCCTTAGATGCAAAGGGGCCAAATTTAAGAATCCAGTAAATTATAGTAACAATATATTTACAGTGGTCTCTATTTATGGCTGACAAGCTGCACGTCATGATGTTAGCAGTCACATTCCAGAGCTTGTTAATAGAACAGAGACATTATGCAAAGTGAAGATATTGCAGTTACAAGGTAACTTACTGCTTCCTTGTCCTGGATTTCAACTTCCAGTTCTTGTAATCTTTTGCTGAGCTCCTTGTTCCTCTCTCTTTCCTTTTCTATCTCATCACATTGCGTTTCAAGGTCTCCAATCTAGGAAAAAAACACATTGGATAGAACTGTGTCAGTCCTGAACTATAATGAAAAAGCAAATAAAGGAGCATTTTCAGTCTAAGGTGGTTATTTATCAAAATCCGAATGTATCTGATTTTTTAAAATTAAAAAGTCTGACCAAACTAGAATCCACGATTTGACCTTATTTATTATTAAAAATTGAATCGGGGAAAACTCAATACAATGGAGAGAAGACCCGATGTGATTTTCCAGAATCGCTATTTTTTTTCGGGCTTTTTCCCGTGCAGACCATAGTAACTTCAAAATAGGAGAGGTACCTCTTCCATTAACTTATATAAAACCTCGACAGGTTTGAGATGGTGGATTTTCGGGTTCAGACTTTTGCAGTTTTGGGGTTTAATGAATCAAAAAAAAATCGTATTTTGCATTGAGACTTTAATAAATAACACCTGAGTGTATATGTATACATACAGTACATATTATTTATTTATACAACCTTGGCAGGTTTGAGATGGTGGATTTTCGTATTCAGACTTTTTGCAGTCTTGGGGATTAATATATCTCAAAAAATGTGAGTTTTTTTCCCCCAAAAAAATTCAGATTTTCTAGTAAAAAAAAAAAATTAAATCTTTCGAGTTTTTACCATTCGGACTTTAATAAATAACCCCCTGAGTGTATATGTATACATACAGTACATACTAATTATTTTGGAGATATTACTCTACAATAATCCTTGAAATTGTAAGAATGCTTTTAAATGTAATGTTTCTGTATCAATATGACTTAAAACATGATGTTTTGTCATGCAAGTCTGAAAACTAGATAGTGAGAACCCAATTAAACAGAGGAGTCAGATATGATTCTGCTTTAACCATTCTTGCTGCATAATGTTTGCTTTAGTTTACAAAAGGTCACCCTGATGTTTTCCTGCAGAATTGGCAGGTATAATTAAGAATTTATAGTTCCATCAGTGATGGCAAGCTGTCCAAAGGCAGCAAAGTAGGCCCAAACCATGTTATATAGATGGAATAAGGTTTTTATGCTGGAATGCAATGTTTTTCTTTCACCAATCATAACACTTTTCATTCAAGCCAAAGAATTGGTTTTTTTTTTTGGTTTATTGTTGTTCCGGGCTCTATTGATGGTGTACCCATGAACAATGATATTTGCCAATCCAAGAAAGGGTCTGTAGTTTGTTTCAGACAACTTGTTCTTAATGTGATCATTTTTGGTCAAAGACTCCTGGGGAGGTGTTGAACTCCGCCCATTTAAGATCTGACAGTGTAATGGGGAAGTCCAAACTCTTTAAAAAGAGTTTTGTAACATTCTTCCAGCCTGGAGAGCATCAATACCTGGTTTTGGATAGTGAAGCCCCAGATTCCTGTTCTTTAAATATGGCAGGGCCGCCAACACTTAACACAAAGTAACAACAAGTGGCAGCTGTATGCGTTGGACTGGGGCTGCTGTCAGGGGCACATTTACTAAAGGTCAAATTTCGAAGATAAAAAAAACTTTGAAATTTGACCATTGAATTTGATACTTGGATAGTCAAAGTATTTTTTCGATCAAAGTAAAAATCGTTTGATCGATCGATTAACGATTTTACAAAAAAATACTTTGACTACTCAAAAATTTAGCCAAAGTTTATAGGAGGTCCCCCATAGGCTAAACAGCCATTTGGCAGGTTTAAGGTGGCGAAGTCAAAGTTTTTTTTAAAGAGACAGTACTTCGATTTTCGAAGTTGAAGTTTTTTCAATTCAAATCGAATTTTGGCCTATTCGATGGTCGAAGTACCCAACAAATTACTTCGAAATTCGAAGTTTTTGAATTCAAAAATTCACTTTGACCCTTAGTAAATGGGCCCCTTAGTAGTGGGCTGGTGGGGGCTGTTTGGGCCTCTGCGAAATGCCAGGGCCTATTTTGAATCATAGTCCATAGTCCAAGATAGTGAACTGTATCAGATATTCTTATTTATTGAATTTATGATGGCACTGATTCATTTTTCTGTGGTTCACTTGTGTGAATGAAAATACCCTGCAGTTATATTTGCTTTGGCTTTGCTCCTTTTATACTTTGACAATGTTGGTCAGTAACCCTAGCAAGTGGTATGTAAAGCTCATTGCAAGATAACAGGAGAGCAGATAACAGGAGAGCTTCTGAACAGAAAGAATGGCAATTCTAGTACTACAAATGTGTCTTCATCGGTTTTCTGGTTGCTGACCATTTCCACCAGGTAGCACTGAATATTCCAAGCTGGAGACAGGCAATTTGAAACATAAAGTTACAAAGTGATATTGCTTCCCCCCAACCAGGAACTTGAAGTTAATTTTTTACATGAACTTCCCCTCTAGGGCCAATATCACATTCCTCTGTTTTCAGATCATTAGTCACAAATCGCTTGTTACAAATGGAAGGTACCTCAGCAAATGCCAGCTCTCCAAGGATTTCCCAGCCACCCTTCAGAAAACTATAATAACATTTACAGATTTAAATATAAATAAATACCTTGATTCTGAGTTGATCACTCTCATCCTTACAGGCCAGAAACTGTCGCTTCCAATGTTCTACACTGGCAATGGATTCCTGAAGAGCAGTTGACAGCCTGGCGTTGTTCTCGCTTAGTGTTTCCAGTTCAGTTTCCCATTTCTTCACATTGGAGGAGCTGGTGTTCATATGAAAACAATTATTTAAAAGAAGCAATTACAGTGAATTTAACAATGGATACCTGTACTTTAATGGAGGTATGGGATCCCTTATCCAGAAATCCATTATACAGAAAGCTCTGAATTATAGCAAGGCCATCTACTTTTTAAAAATATTTCCTTTTTCTCTGTAATGATCAAACAGTAGCTTGTACTTGAGTGTGACTAACCTGCATGGATCCATATTGGTGGCAAAACAATTGGGTTTATTTCCTATTTCAATTATTTTTTTTTTTTTTTGCAGACTTAAAGTATGGTGATCTTTACAAAGAAACTGCTATCCAGAAAACCATGGGTATAAGATCTGTTATTCTAAATGCTTGGGACCTGGTTCCAGAAAAGGGATCAGGGGCGTAATTATAGAGGAAGCAGACCCTGCAGCTGCAGTCCAAAATCTACTTTGCTTATTAAAATGTGAACAAAATACACAGTTGATCAGCTTTAGTTTAATTAAAATGATTTGGCCATGGCCTGAGATCTAAATATAGTTTGACTGGTAATAGGAATAATGCTGGAGATGCTTATAACTGGTCAAAATGGCATCTTCTGTTCAGCACTAGCATCAGGGTTGCACAGATGGCAAGTGTATTTGCAAACTAGTAAACCTATTGAAAGTTAGCATGTATTATGTTATAAAATAGTGTATATTGAATTTGGCAAATTTTTTGCCATTTCATGAATTTTGAGTAAAGCTGGTTGGATTCGCCCAACACTAATAGCAAATTCTAAGCAACTTTCTTATTTAATTTTTATGCTTAATTACTTTAATTCTTTTTCTGGGGTCAGTGACCCCATCTATGTATGGTTGCTAGGACCTGAGTGCTGAAATTGTAAACTGGAAAGCTGCTGAATAAAAAGTTAATAATAATAATAATAAAAAACAATTGCAAATTTTCTCCGAATATCACGCTCTACATCATACTAAAAGTTAATTCAAAGTTAACCCCTTTAAAATACACTTGCCTTCTGTGATCCAAAATGGTTTGTGATAGTAGAATTTAAGATGTTAATAGCATGCAACATTTCTGTGCACTCATGACCAAGCTATAAATTCCTATATAGAAGAATTATTGATTTGACAATTTTGTGACACCCGAGTACAAGCAAATTACCTTTGTGCTAGGGCAGTCTTCAGCTTATCATTTTCAATCTTCAGCTCTGCATCAGGCGGCTCCCCATGAGAAGCTTTCTCATCATCTGTTCCATTAATACTTGATGCGCGAGTAGAACATGGAGTTTCCCGTCCAGACTCCTAAAGCAAACACCAAAGATAGGACCAATCAAAAATACTTATATTTGCAAACACATCATTGTGCTGAACTGAATCAAACTATAAAGGCCTCCTTATATAGACATTTCACAAGGAAAAATAAAGATATTGAATAAACTGACTTCTTCTAAAAATAAATGAAAACCTAAAGACAGGCACGTGATTGAAAGTCTGTATAAATCTAAATGAGTATAAACCAGGGTTGCCATCAGGAGGAAACAGGGGGTGCTCCAGTCGAGGTTGCAAATGTTGGGCAGCAAAGTAGGCTGGGTTTGTAGTTGGATTGGTGGGGCTGGGGAAGAATGTTGTTGGCTTTTGGCCTATTGTGCATGTTTAGGGTGCATTTCTTTGCGCGGAACTTTTTGTAGTGTGGCCCCATTTTACATGTTGACAGCACATACCACCATGTGACTAATAATCAGGTCCCATTATTGATGGCAGCCCTGCATGTAATACTTTGATAAGTCATCATATATCCCTCAATATTTAGCAAACCTTGTGAAAATATATAACAAATTATAAATAGAAGGGAAAACTGGTAACATGCTGACTTGTTGGTCTTGGAAAGGCATTCAACTCCAACATGGCTTGAGGTATCACAGTAGTAGCAAGAAAGTTTCTCGCCCATATAAAGTATATGCCGAAGGATCATACATAGTATATGCCACAGAAAAAACAATCTTGCATCACCTTTCCACCTTAAAAAAGTATCTATCCACTATTTCCAAATGGATAATTGTGGGCTTTATTGTATCTTATCATATTTCAAGGTTGTTCTGTAAAATACTTTGTGGATGTTTCCTGAGTGAGACACACGAAGAAACAATAGTTTCCCAGTGATACAGTATCTTCCCTTTCCTAAGATATTTGGAACCTTATAACATTTATACACTGTGCAGGTTTTCTTTAGCAAGCTACTTCATTGTTTTACTCGAAGATGTCATTAGCTGCAAGCCAAAGCTGCTGTAGAAGGAGCTGGTGAGCAGCTCGTTTATCTGCCAGTGTGCAGACTGACAATTAGCAGAGGATTTGGAAGCTTTCATTTGTTATAACAGGCTGCATTAATAAGTCTGGAGCTTGAAGCCAGGAAAAAGACCACACATCTTGGCAATTTCTTATAAATCTGGAGAGCAAGCTGTCATGGCAGCCAAAAGCCTAGATAAAGAGCTAGATGGACTAAATGCTGCTTTTTTTCACAGCACGTTTGGTCATTATTAGCCTTTTCTGCAACATTCATATGCCCCAGTCCATCTTGTAGAGATACCAATACTAAACCTCTCCCTGTTTATATATAAAGGGTAGTATTTATGTTGCCCCTGTGTATGTAACTCTTTATTTAATAAAACTTTCACTATTTTTATGTGGAGTGTGCAATCTGCCTTTTTAATTTGGAATATTATTGATATTGGAGACTTTAATGGGCAGCCTCCGTGGGATCAGCACCTCATACCTGCGACTTGGAATGTGCAACTTCTAACTACTTTTTGTCTACATATCAAGCAATGTAGTGTTAAACACAGGAAACACACAAGAAGAAATGAAGGTTACCAACCCTACTGCTAATGGAGTTCTTCAACTGGGATGCCTTGCTTCCAGGGAGGATGTACACTACATTTTTTTAAAGGAGAACTAAAGCCTAACCGAAAAAGTAGGCTAGAAATGTTGTACATTATATTTTGGGTTCTGTACCAGCCCAAGACAACCACAGTCCTTTAACAGTAAAGATCTGTATCTCCAAAGATGCCCCAGTAGCTCCCCATCTTCTTTTCTGCTGATTCACTGCACATGCTCTGTGCTGCTGTCACTTACTGAGCTTAGTAAGTGACTCACTCACACTATACAGTACACATAGAATATAACTGCCACAGTATAAGGCTGATTAGTAATTAATACTACATAGCAGCACAGAAACCAGTGCAATTAGCATCAGAATTTAATAATCAGCCTTTTAGCATCAGCTTATATTACAGACAAACCTAATTTTCTGCTTGATAATTTGTGACAACACCTAAACTTAGCTTCTCAACAGCTGCTCAGAGCCCACTAAGCATGTGAGTGGCACAGACATTTTCCAAGATGGTGACCCCCTGTGACAAGTTTGAAGTCCTGGATCATTGCTGCTATTGACAAGCTGAAACTTTAGGCTGGTGCAATAAAAAATGGCTTTTTTTTAAGCTACATTCATTTTTAGGGTTTAGTTCTCCTTTAAGAACAATTTTTCTTTTGGGAATAATTAATATAGATTTTGAGAATGTACATAAGTACTCTGGAGTAGATAATGGGTTGTTCATAATGCTTCTGAGCCACTTGTGTTAGAGTCACCCAGTTTTTAAACCCATCCCTGCAGGTTACTATGTGACTTGGTGCCTGAAGCCAGATTCTAATGGTTTCACATTGAAACTACACACAAGTCGCCAGACTTGGCCATGTAAAAAAGGTGTAAAAACTGCACATTTTTTTACGCAACTTCTCTTTGAGCAACTTTCGCCTGAACTTAATTACAAAGGTCTGAAGCGAATTATAACAACATCAAATTTGGCATTCGCATGGCGAAAATAAAACACACCTTGATGAATTCTCCATTATTTTACAAAGTTTTTACACAGTTTTTCTTTGGAAAATTTCATTTTACACCGCATAATATATAGGCCCCTATGTGTCTCCTTTTTATGGCAAAAATGGAGAAAACATTTCATTATACCCACAAACCTATGCGGGTAGAGTTTGAACGTGTGGGTCTCACTCTGGAAGCTTTTACCCAACCGCTCTAAGAAAATAACTCCGAAACCAGAAATCCTTTTTTCTTCTTAAACAGACAAAATGGTTAAATATTTTGTAACACTGTTTTCTTCTGCTGTCAATCCTAGGTAGATGAGAAACCTGCTTGAACCCTACTCATGCTTGGTTGCTATAGTAACATTTTAAGCATAGCCCAGCAGCGGTATGACAGCAGCATTTGCTTAGTAACTTGTTTGGCATAATTTTCTCTTTAAATTCTCCAATAATAGCATCCACCAGTTGCAAAGTGCCCGGTTTTTAATAGCTTGCTAACTGGTCTAAAAGTTGCATTTTATTAGTTTTTCATTCACAAGACGACAGAGACATTGCATAGTAACAAAATCTGTATGCACACACACACAACTGTAAACAGATTTAAGCTTTGTTTTGACTTGGGGCTTAGTTGTAATAACAATAATTAGGCACAGGCAGAAGGTTTTATTGAAGATCTATGAGAATGCACAAAGTGACTGAGACATGCATGCTGATGATGATAAAGCTGTAGATCTGGAGAAGACCAATACAACTGACTATTCGGTATATTTAAAGACATAGAGAAGGCATGGCTATTCAGATGCTGGGGTTTCAGTTTAACTTTCCTTCTAATCCTAATTTATTGGGCTGGCGGTATGAAGATTTACCTGGGAGTGATTGCTTGAGGTCTCCATCTTCTCTTGAGATCTGTCTCGTGCTAACTTTGCTGCTTCTTTGACTTCTTGAAATTTATCTGCAAACTGACAAGCACATACAACAGAGATGCATTACCAAGTTAATGTTGAATTGGATGTATGCTAAAATGATGATCTCATTTGGTTTACTCATCGCATGACAATATACTATGAAGAAGAGGAGGACATTTAGTGCTCTTGTCCAGCCTATTCAAGGGTTCTAGAGACTTTTTTTTATATAACATTATTACTTCATTATAGTCCAGTCCCCACACAGTTGGTCAGTCAGCCAACTATATGGAAGCTGGACAGCATTGAGCAACATAAAAACTTCCAGATCCTATTTGGGAAAACTCAGGTCAAGACAGTCCCATAAACAGCTACTCTCTATGGCATCTTACAGCAGCCACTGTGCCATTGGCCAGAATCTACAGCTTACCAGTCCAGGCCTGGGCAATAGATATATAACACAGCCCTTGTATTTTAAAGTTTATCTGTATTCTGTTTGGTAAAAAAAATAAATGGGTTGCTACTGGTTACTAGACGTAGGCAAAGATTTTTTTACATTTACAAATTACATTATCAAGTATGTGATAGTGAGGACAGTTTTGATACATCTGAAAAAAATTGATCAAATTGGCAAAAATCTTTTGGGATTCCCCAATACATCTGCCTCTAAGTTGTTTGAGGGTTAACAGACATCTTGTCAACTAATACTGCCACTTAGAACTGGAAGGCTACAGACTGCACAATATGTAAACAAGGAAAACAACATATGAAATGTGTCCCTGATGCTGTATATACAGTCTCTCTGCAGTTGTGCCACCACTTTCTCCTTGCTCTCCCAGCATTCACTTAGTGCTGTATAAGCACCACTCAGTCAGGCAGCACCACTTCTCCCACTGAAGAGAATTACAGGATGTACTCTTGTGTAGGATGTGAAGATTACAAAATAAATATTCCGTAAAACAGGTACTTTGATTTTCATTTATTGTTGTTTTTAATTTGTTGTTCATTTCATTTCATGCAGGCTAAAAATGTAATACTATGTTTATGTTGTAAAGTGCTATAAAAGCATGAGTAACAAAAGCTCTCTTAAAGGAAAACTATACCACAAAATGAATACTTGAGCAACAGATAGTTTATATCAAATTAAGTTACATATTAAAGAATCTTATCAAACTTGAATATATATTTAAGTAAATATTGTCCATTTACATCTTTTGCCTTGAACCACCATTTCATGATGGTCTGTGTGCTGCCTCAGAGATCACCTGACCAGAAATACTGCAGCTCTAACTGTAACAGGAAGAAGTGTGGGAGCAAAAGACACAACTCTGTCTGTTAATTGGCTCATGTGAGCTAACAAGTCTGGTTTGCTTGGTATGTTAGTGTGCACCGTGAATCATTCAATCCCAGGGGGCGGCCCTTATTTTTTAAAATGGCTGTTTTCTATTTATGATTACCCAATGGCACATACTACTAAAAAGTATATTATTACATGTGAGCTGTTTTATGCAATATCTTTTTATAGAGACTTACATTTTGTGAGGGGTATAGTTTTCCTTTAATTGTTTCAGAGTAATAAGGGTGCTTGAATGCAATGCCTTCTTGTCAACATACACCTGCAATATCCTGTTTTTACAATATAGCAGCTACACCTGTCTATCGCTATCTAAATAGCATGAATTTGCAGCTACGTGGTAGATCATAAACACCAGAAATCTGAGACAAGTGATGATTGCAGCTGAACTTTCTTGTCTGGGAAATTGAGAATGATTTGGGCTTCATGGAGGGGGCCCTATACCTCCTGGGCTCCCCTGCAGCCGCAGGGTCTGCTTGCTCTGTAGTTATGCCCATGTCTGGGATTGTACTTCACTCAGCATTATGATCACTCTCCAAGTTAAAACTGACCATCCATGACACGTATTAATGCTCTACTTAACTTTAATACCTCAGGACAATTGTGTTGCACTGTGGGAACTGCATGTAGTGAAAGTGCAATGTACCTTTGTGATCAAAGTTGTCACAATTCGCTCTAGTTATATTATTTTGAAGCAGGAGAGAGAGTATTCCTTATAACACTGTAATTTATTCTCAAATATATAAAGTGTGAGAGGAAACCATTTCAAATAATTCAGTTGTTTAACCTAAGAAATCTATGTGTTCCTTTGAATGGTTCTCAATGTATGGTAGACTCTCTGATGGCCACTGTTCTCTTCCACTCTTCTGTGCCAAGTGCATTATCTGTATTGACTTACCATATAGCATGAAAAACCAATTATCCTCTTTCCCCCAGCCTCTCTGATATAGAAGAACTGCCTTGTGTTGGTTAGAGAGGTTGGCACCACTCCCACAATTATTGTAAGGCAATTACCAAACATAAAGTGGCGAGTAAAGAAGGGTAAACCTCTGCGTTACATCATTGACGCATTAAAGAGCAGGGTTTCGCACCGCTTCACTTACTAGCTTGCTTATCCCTCTGATATGGTACAAGTAATTAAACAGATACACCAGCTATTGGATTCTATCCATAATTTGTTAAAGGGATACTGTCATGGGAAAAAATTTTTTTTTCAAAATTAATCAGTTCATAGTTCTCTTCCAGCAGAATTCTGCACTGAAATCCATTTCTCAAAAGAGCAAACAGATTGTTTTATATTCAATTTTGAAAACTGACATGGGGCTAGACATATTGTCAATTTCCCAGCTGCCCTAAGTCATGTGACCTGTGCTCTGATAAACTTCAATCACTCTTTACTGCTGTACTGCAAGTTGGAGTGATATCACCCACTCCCTTTTCCCCCCCAGCAGCCAAATAAAAGAACAATGGGAAGGTAACCAGATAACAGCTCCCTAACACAAGATAACAACTACCTGGTAGATCTAAGAACAACACTCAATAGTAAAAACCCATGTCCCACTGAGACACATTCAGTTACATTGAGAAGGAAAAACAGCAGCCTGCCAGAAAGCATTTCTGTGCAGGCACAAGCCACATGACTGGGGGGCAGCTGGGAAATTAACAAAATGTCTAGCCCCATGTCAGATTTCAAAATTGAATATAAAAAAATATTTTTCCTTTTTTGAGAAATGAATTTCAGTGCAGAAGTCTGCTGGAGTAGCACTATTAACTGATGCGTTTTAAAAAAAACATGTTTTCTAATGACAGGATCCCTTTAACCTGGTGTGTTTATAATGTTTCCTATCAACACCACTACAGGCATGCAAAAAGCAGAGAATACAATGAAAAGAGGACATGTATGTGCAGTATCACACATCCATTACAGTATTGTTTGGAAGAAATTAGTTTAGCGTGTGTATAATAGAGGTGCATAAATATCATTTGAATGTGCCTTTCTCCCTGCTTTGGTGATTAAACAGGATTATATGTTATTATAAATGTATCCATAAGGTCTTTTATATGCTGATTTATATTATGTCAAACAGACTTTTACAGTATCCTTGCAATGATTTATTTCACTATTTTCTCTCTTGATTTGTATAGATAATATTGTCGTCATTGAATCTGTCTCTCTATTTTAGCAAGGACACAACCTGGTCAAATATATACAATACATATATAACAATAACATCCGTGTGTGTGTGTGTTTTTTGACATTTTTCCACAAAAGTGGAGCACTAAAAACCCACCTGAAGGCAGTGCCTGGTAATGTATGTATCTATGCAAGCATTCATTGCTACGCCCAATCTAAACCCACTTTAAAAATAAGATGATTTTGCATTTTGAAAAGATTTTATTTCAATAAAAAATTAGCTTATTAATATAAATACCATGTCAGATGTTTGCACAGACCTAAAGTCAACTGATTTGATTTCATATTTATAGGATAGGAGTCATAGACCTATAGAATCAGTTCATTGAGTTTAAGCTGAAAGGGGCACATTTAGTAAGCAGCAAGTTGACTATGCATACGATAGCAGAAGCTGATATACTGCTATCTGCAGTGCTGTCTCCAGGATGGGTCTAAGCATGGAGTGACTGCCCTGTGTGGCCAACACAAAGCAGCAGTGGCTGTAGATGGGAAGCCTGTAGGGAATCTCAAGTACATATTGAATATTTAGGCAGCACAAAAAAAATCAGCCTTCCAATGTATATGTATACTGCAGGTGATTTTGGAGTTTGATGGATTTTAGAATTTCTTAATGCCCACACATGTAGCAAAACATAGCCCATTAGTTATGATTCAGCCTGCAGATATCCAGTTATTGAACTACGGTTTCTGGCATGCCTCAATAGCCTTCAGTTACAGATAGGAGAGCCACACTATCATTTATTATGGTTCTCCATCCTCAGGAGTTATTTACATAGAAAGCGCAATGTGTACAATGCAAAAGGCACAGGGTTTTTCACATTATTACTGTAGCATGGTGGCTGCACACTGCTTGCAACTGTAGGAAATGCATCCACAGCCAAACTAGCACAAGGAGTTATTGGGGTATGTAACAGTGCAAGTACCGTTGCTAATAGGTCAAAGTGGGTCTATTTTTTCAATTGTGTTTGCTTTAATAAATGAACCCCATTTCACATATGAAGCCAAACAAGAAGCAAGCTAACATAGGTGGAATCGTATTGCTGCTTTTCATTGTGTAGTTCTCACATGCCAGACAATGTTCATGGAATAGATGTTCTGAGAGAGGGGAGAGGTGCCTGAACCAATTTACAAAAGCATCTTCACCGTGCCTGCTGTATTCATTGAAGAGGACATGCATACTTGTGTATTCATCCCCAGCTCTACACAGACTGCTTAGAATTTATGCCTGCCAGCAACTGCAATAATAAGCTTAAAAGACCTGAAATTTCAATTGGGCACTTATACTATCCTTTTGTTTCATTGGAGCCTTTTTCTTAATAGATATTTGGATCTGTGAGCAAACAAGAGCTAGAGATAAGAAAGAAAAGCCCAAGATGGATGCAAGCCATATATAGGTAAGTCAAGGGATACACAAGGGCTGTAAAAGATAGATTTTGTGTACATCAGAAAGAGAATATGTATATTCAGACTCTCCATGCAGTTGCTGAATGATAACTCCAGTACCCCCCATCTGCCAATATCTAAAACAAGTAATAAATGCCCAGATCTGGTTGGGCAGTTTGGCCAATTTCAATCATATTGCCTCACCATCTCGGGGAAGACTTTCAACAGATAATCCTGCTATATAACTTCAGGTTTCCTTAATGGCAGAAATAAAGAACAGAAAAAGTGGGACGCACATGTGACAAAAGCAGAGTATAATCAGCAATTCTAATGGAAAGTAGAGATAAAAAGACACAGGACAAAACCTTGAGGGTGGCAACCAAGGAAGAGAGGGTTCAGGGGAAAAGCATAATAAAAGAGCTTATAATAATATGAATTATAATTATTAATAATAATACTAATAATATCAATATACTGAATTGACAGTGGAGAGAAGACATAATAGAAGATATGGATAAGATTTGTAAGGGAATAGACTGTGATGTGTGCAAAAATGATTGAAAATGTTTGTTTGATAAGTGAATAAGTGAAATAATGTGTTGAATGTAGTTTGGTGAAACCGCCACTAGGTTGAGGCAAAGGAAAAGGGATTAAGTGTAACATTCCCCTCCACCACTAGAGAGAACTAGAGGGACCGATGGCTGAAGGTATATAATTAGGGTTTCCACCGAGGGTGTGGTATTCGGTTCCTGTAGGTACAGATAATAAGGTCTCCTAAGCACAGGTACTAGGTGCCTTAGCCAGACAGGGCTAGACTAGAATGCGTAGCTGGTACCCCAACAAGAAGGCAGAGGCTTAGAAGCCCTGGTTCTACCACAGGGCGAAGTGTGAGTGAGGGACAGTGTGGACAACCCAGGCCAGAAGTGAAGAAATTAGAAAATAGAAAATTCCTTTCAAGTTACACTGGAGCATTGTGCCTTTAAGAGATGCATAAAAAATTGCTTACTTTTACTATATTAAAGGGTCTTATTAAAGGGTGATAAGAATGTACTGTAAGTTTAAAAAAAACTCATCCCGTCAATTATTTATTTTCAGTTAAATTAAAAAGCGGCTAGACACTATGGGGCTGATTTATTGATGTTCAAATTTAGATTTTTTTCCACCATTCCAGGTTTTTGAGCTTAAACTCACAAATTTTGAGTTTAAAAAATTTAATTTTAGAGATTTATTAAGCACCAAAAACACTAATTAAAAAATATGGCATCTAAAATCTGCCGAATTCAAGTAGAAGTCAATATGAGTTGTCCTAGGAAATGGTGCATGCCTGAATCAGAACTGATTATTGTAAAATTGGAGGTACACCCAGGATCTATTATTTGATGCCAGACAGCCCTGACGTAGAAGAGACAAAAAATAAATAAATAAACCCGCCACAGTTGTTGCTGACTGAACCTTCAGAGCAGGAAAACTAACGTTTTATCATTAATCCTTTGGGAAGAAGAATCATCTTTTGGTTCAAGTCAAAATTCTGCACAAAAAATGTGTGCATTTAAATGCCATGTCTATCTGGTTACAGAAGCTTGCTGGTAATGCACTGCAACTTCAGCTCTCTGTCTATGCAATTATAATTAATGTTCTTTTTTCATTTTCTCTCTATTATTTTTGTTACAAATCCTTCTATCATTTTTAGGTTCGTAACAATTGCAAGTCTCTGTTGTGACTGAAAGGCAGTATGAAGCACACAGGTAAGAATCCTTAATAACTACTGTATATACTCGAGTATAAGCCGACCCGAGTATAAGCTGAGGTACCTAATTTTACCTACAAAAACTTGTAAAACGTATTGACTCGAGTATAAGCCTAGGGGTGAGAAATGCATTTTAGGACATCTTCAGCAAAACACGCGCTCCTGCGTGCGCTCTGCTAGGGAAGAACTCGCCTCTGCAGTCACACAGCAACCAACTGCTGCCAACACTTGCTGTTGTAAGGGTATACATACATATACATACCTACCTACATTACATACACATACATACATTCCTGGTTTTCTGTTGGCTTCCTCCCTCTCCTTCACTATCCCACCCCTAAGGGCTCTGGTGCTGCTGCTATGGACTGGGCTTTGGACCGCCTGTGCAAGTGAGAGCGCCAGCCTCCTATGGACGGAAGTGTGAGCGGGCACACTGTGCGGGTGTGTGACAGGGGAACCTAGGTGCACAGGGTCAGTGCTTTCCCTTTAGTGCTCCTTTACACACAGCTGCTGGTGCACCACTTTTCTAGCAGTGCTCCAGCCTGCCCCCCTTTTCTGTCACCCCAAGCCCCGCACCACCTGAGTGGGACAAGAGAAAGAGGCAGTGCAAGGAACCCCCCCCCCCCATTGTGCTACAGTTTTTATTCCCCCACAACACAAAAAAAAAAGATAATGAGCTCCCCAATACCAACCAGTCATACCTCCCCCACGCTATAATGGTGCACACAGGTGCTCAGCAATACTAACTCGCGGTACCTTCGCGCACTCCCCCAGCATAGCGTTACATTAGCCATAACCGCTAGGTACTGACTCACAGCAACCCCACCTCCTTACTAGTATAACAGGGAGAACAGTGCAAAGCAGGGTGCCGGAACACACATGGCCAGAGAGGACACTAGTGCGGCCTCACACCCCGTTAACTCTTCCTCTGCAACCGGCACAAGTACGTGCAATGAAAATGCGCCCCGGATAGCGCCGCAATAACACGGGTGCAAACTTGGGACCTTTACAAGTCACACTTACCGGACGCTAGGAGTCAGGAGCAGATTTGTAGCTCCTGGATCTGCTCAGCTCCAGGCAGGTACTGTACTCGTCTGGCCAGCAGCAACGGTGGGGGCCCTTTAGGACCTGTGCCCCCCGTGGTGCAGTTGTGAGGGGGTGCAGACACGGAAAGTACCTGTCCATAATGCGCTCCATCGTAGCCTCGCGTAATAGAATGCACATGCACGGACAGCATTAAGTTTGCTGCTTCCTACCTGCTTCCTGCCGTCAACATAGAATTTTTCGTGCAGGCACAGTGCAGCCAATCGCCAGCGGGAATGCGTAGCAGGGTCCTCAGCCTCGACTCAAACCAAAGCTACTGGCAGCAGGCAGCTAACTCGAGTATAAGCCGAGAGACTTTTTCAGCATATTTTGGGTGCTGGAAAACTTGGCTTATACTCGAGTATATACGGTATGTACAAAATAACACAGATGGTCACCTTCAATTCCTGCTGCCTGAAAATTGGATGTTTGTTGAAAAGTACACACTGTCACCTCAAATGCTTCCAAGGTATTGTACTCAGTGCCAGTTTATTCTACTTAGTTAAAGGGTCAGCATTGTAATCAATTATAATAATTTAAAATACTCATCTATTCCATATCAGCAACAGAAATATAAAATCCAGTTCTATCTTACAAAATCATTTAAAGGAAAACTATACCCCCAAAATAAATACTTAAGCAACAGATAGTTTATATCAAATTGAATGACATATTAAAGAATCTTACCAAACTGGAATATATATTTACATAAATATTGCCCTTTTACATCTCTTGCCTTGAACCACCATTTCGTGACTCTATCTGTGCTGCCTCAGAGATCACCTGACCAGAAATACTACAACACTAACTGTAATAGGAAGAAGTGAGGAAGCAAAAGGCTGAACTCTGTCTGTTAATTGGCTCATGTGACCGAACATGTGGTTTGTATGTATGCACAGTGAATCTTACGATCTCAGGGGGCGGCCCTTATTTTTTAAAATGGCAAATTTCTATTTATGATTACCCAATGGCACATACTACTAGAAAAGTATATTATTATGAAAATTGTTTATTTACATGAAGCAGGGTTTTACACATGAGCTGTTTTATGAAATATCTTTTTATAGAGACCTACATTGTTTGGGGGGTATAGTTTTCCTTTAAGAGGAAGTACAATATGTTTGTGCACAAGCATACAACAACATGAAAATGTCTTCATTTTACTGCAAGCAACATGACATCTCATTATGGACCCATAATCATACCTACATTAGATTACAATCCTGCCTACATTATATAACACCTATTGAGCATAATGATAACAAAAATGCAATTCTAAGCAACTTTGAATATAGTCCAGTGATGTATATGCAACATTCACATGAATTTCGATGTAAATGTATGTCTGTCTATATTCTTTGCACGTCAAAACAATGCAACAAAAATCTAATTCATTAACATGCCTGGAGGAGAACTGACTCCTGTTACATTGGTTCAGGGTCGGAACTAGGGAGTAGGCAGAAGAGGCACCTGCCTAAGGAGCAACAATGTAGGGGCACTGTGCAGGTGCCTGTTCAAGGGTCTTTTCCTATTCCTAGTCTGGAATCGCTCCCCTCTTGCCCCTCTGTCACTCTCCCTTCCTACCTCCCTCCCCTCTGACATTCACTGCTACCTCCCTCCCTTTTGTTGCCCTCTCCCTCCATTATGGTGAATGTGTGCCTGTGCGTGCACGCGCGGGGGGCAACCAGGTTGCGCGATCAGCTCGGCCCTGTATTGAACAGAGAGGGATAAATAAAACACTGCTGTCAACTGAAATTACATTTGCAAATAATTTTAATCCCACTGAAAATGTTTATTTAATGCAAATCAGACAATTGCAGAGAACTGCATTTTCTTTTATTACATAGTTACATAGTTAGTTACATTACATTAAATTGGGTTGAAAAAAGTCCATCAAGTTCAACCCCTCCAAATGAAAACCCAGCATCCATACACACACCCCTCCCTACTTTTAATTAAATTATATACACCCATACCTATACTAACTATAGAGTTTAGTATCACAATAGCCTTTGATATTATGTCTGTCCAAAAAATCATCCAAGCCATTCTTAAAGGCATTAACTGAATCAGCCATCACAACATCACCCGGCAGTGCATTCCACAACCTCACTGTCCTGACTGTGAAGAACCACCCACGTTGCTTCAAATGAAAGTTCTTTTCTTCTAGTCTAAAGGGGTGGCCTCTGGTACGGTGATCCACTTTATGGGTAAAAAGGTCCCCTGCCATTTGTCTATAATGTCCTCTAATGTACTTGTAAAGTGTAATCATGTCCCATCGCAAGCGCCTTTTTTCCAGAGAAAACAACCCCAAAGAATAGTTTTTGGATGGAAATCCCAATTAAAGCAGCACTTGCCTGGATATACACATAGATCTCCCAGCACACATTGTACCATAAATATGCCAAGAGGAAAGTCTGAATGCAAAAAGTGGTGCATAAATCATTTGCAAAGCTACAACTGACCAGCACTATTGTACTATTATTCTCACCATGATCATGAAAACCCTTCATTGTTCATTTTCAAATGCTAGTTGATATATTATTTATAGTACAAGGCTTTTTGTCGAAACAAATAAAACAAGCAAATATTACATTTATTCTTAAGAGTCAGAAGTATGTGAATGCCGCTGTGCCGGAAGCAGAGGAATAGAAATCACAACACAGAGAAGCCATGAAAGTGATCCGTATTATCTGAATATAGCAGACAGGCACATCTCTAATGAATGTAGGAGGATGTATATGTGCGATGTTCTGTCAAGTGGGAGGTTGCTATGGGAATTACTTTGCTGGAAGCGTTTCTGAGTATTGTTTCGTCATAAAGCAGCCCACCAAGATTATTTTTAAGTGTAGTACTTTCTACAAGTCTTGCTCTATGTCTTCTTTCCATCTGTACTTTGTGTATAGTTATTCTGCATATATGGGCAGATGAGCAAGCCGGAAACTGACCAATAAAGGATAACATCAGCATCCCCCTGACAACTTATGGATCACATAAATAAGCATGAATGAAACAATGGAATTATAAACATGCATAAATACATTGGTCGAATACTGTCCAATATGCATTGAACTTACCTTTGACAGCTGCTGTTCAGAAGCAAATCCAAGGCCAAAGACTGTATTTGCTCTGCTGTCTGCCCATTGCCCAAACTTCTGAGATGTCTTTGTAAAGGTCATGTTGGGCGATATTGTGCTGTTTATTATTACCTAATGAGTAAAGGGAAACACTGTTGGAGATACCTGTATATACATGTATTTATTTAAATATATGAAATGTGCATGTGAAGCATTAACAATATTATCATCAGAAATTAGAAACTATAACAATGATATTAAATAGAAGATACAAAATGAAACAATGTTCCCTACCCATGATAGCACACAGTAATTGATACGGTATCAGGAGAGATGTGGCCCTAAAAGGGATTTTATATAGTACCAGCATGCCCAGAATCCCCATAGACTTCTTTATATGACATCAGTGCAGTGTAGGACTGGCCCACCGGGATACCAGGACAACTCCTGGTGGGCCCAGGTGTCAGTGGGCCCTCATGCTGCTAAACATTTGCCCATTTCATGGCCATTCCCTATTTCTGAGAACAAAGAGGCTAAATAGATGGAATAATAGATAGTAATGTAGTAGATGTAAAGAAAAGACTAGAAGAATAGAGGTTCAGTGAGGAGAGGAAAAATAATAGTACGGAGAGTGGGCCCCTGGTCTAAAGTTTTTGGGTGGGCCCCTGGTGTACCAGTCCGACACTGCATCAGTGTTTTATTATGATCTGGCCCCCCAATCTTGTCAATAGTAGATTCACAAGGGCAGCAGCGATGTACATACATGTATTTATATCAAGTTTTTTCATTACATATAGTATCTAACGGACCCCTGGTTCGATTAGGAATTGTGCTGGAAGATAGCATCTCAAACCACTTAGTAATGTGCACATAATGCAATGGGAAGTATAATTTCCCATTTTTCCCTTTCCCATTTTGTTTCTAAAATCTGAATCCCATTAAAGGAGAGGGAAAGGCTAAAATTAAGTGAGCTTTATCAGAAAGGTCTATATAAATACAACAGTAAACCCTCATAGTAATGCTGCTCTCTGTCAAAAGAAACACAGCATTTCTTTCCTATTATTGTGTACACATGGACTTCTGGATCAAACTTCCTGTTTTCAGCATAAATCTCCAGGGCAGTGCTTGAGCATGCTCAGTTTGCTCCTCTCCCCCTCCCTCCTCCCCTCCCTGCTGTAATCTGAGCTCAGAGCTATAAGTGAGCAGGGAGAGACTCAGGCAGGAAGTGATGTCACACCAAGCTTATATGGCAGCTTCTATTCTAAACAAACAGACAGTGCCTAGAGCTGTTTACTCAGGTATGGTAAAGCATTCTGCAGAATAAATATAGCATTCTAGCTTGCACTATTGTGGCTAATCTGTTGGCAATAAACTGTATTCCTTCTCCTTTAAACTCACTGTAATGCATGATATGTACCGCTGGAAACCCTAGAGACCTTCCAGAGCACAAAGCAGCCACCTTTTTGTTGTAGTCTGACAGTTGTTGGCGGTCCCTAAAATTTGAACCAGGATTCCTAGCTAGAGAGAAACTGTTATAATTAGGACTTGAATCAAACAAGGGTAGAAGCATCTCTATTTGGGTAGATAGATCCTTGTGGTGGGAGAAAGACAGGTGACGCCATGAATGCTACTTAGCTAAGCATGGATATGATTTATGGACATCTATTACTGGCTGAGAATGTGTGAGACAGTATAACTTCCAGTGAAGCAGTGTCTGTGATTCCGGACTCGGTCGGGATATGATCAACTGGGTTATTGACCTACAACTCTTCAGCTGTCCCAGGGTTTTTGTTGTGTTTAATTGTACAGTGTATTAAAATGCAATAGTAATTAGCATAATCTTAACAACAAAGATTTATTAAGTTATCGAAAGCTGTCAAAGTTGTTCCCTACAGTGACTCATTTATAACAGGCAAACTGTACATCTGTCATATGAGAGAGCCCTGAAAAAGATGGATAAAAAAGGGGGTTATTTACTGAAGCTCTATACTTCCCATTTTTTAAATAAAACAAAATCACCCCAGAATTTGGCTAATTTACTAATTAATGAGCTTGAAAAGGTTGCAGTAGAAAAAACCCGCAACAAATTTGAATTTGTAACAAACTAAAATTTTTCAGAGTTTGTCAACGAAAAACTCTAATTATTTGAGTTTTCGAGCAAAAACCAGTGTCAAACACCTGAACATCGTGAAGGCAAAAACCATTTTCAAACAGTTAAAGGGACCTCTGTCATTGACATTTACATGAATTCAACAGGTTTTAGCTAGTGTATTTTTTGATTTTTTGCTGCTTTGGGCCATAATAAATCTCTAAAAATTCGAAAAACTCTACTGGACAAACTAAACCTTAAATAAATAGTGTTATAGATAGTTATAGATCGTTATAGTTATAGGGGTCAGATCTCCCCAGGCCAACCTGACCAATAATCCATTTGTTCAGACACGGGATTCAATGGGCAGACCTGGACATTCATGACCAGGTTTACTATACATATCAGTCATATATGTACAACGTTATATATGTAGATAACAGACACAGTTGTGGTCTCTACATTAAAACCTTTATGTTCGGGTTAAAAAAGTAATCTGTAACAAACAAGGGATAGTTGTGCTCACCACTATTTTTTTAAAACCATTAGGTGGGGGTGCAATGAGGCTGTGACCACAAAATTAAGCAATAGAATTCTTAATGAATCAGATGAAAATGGAGCATAGGACTGGCCAGATATGGGATGACTTTGACGTAGTTGGCCAGCTTAAATATATTGCAATATATGGACAAACAATCCCTGTTTTGTTTAAAGGGTAAGGCATTTTTTAGTAGCAGTATGCACAAAATGTCTCTGTCTTAAATATATTGATAATGGGTTGAGTGCAGAGGACTCTTGTAATTGTAAAAAAGTAATCTGGACAGATATGACAGATGCCATTGGTAAATTGCTGTTTGCATCAGCAGAAACATACAATTGTTGGTGCCATTTATTAATAGATACATAATTATAGTCATAGCTATAATCCTATATTGGAAGTTTTGCAATATACAATTAATCTGTAAACACAGGTATGTTCCCTAAACTAGGTTGAGGCTTGTAAGAAAGGAGTAAAGACTGAAGCAAATGGCAAATCCTCATAAATTGGAAAATCATTAACTGCTGTCCGATTTGTAGAAAATGGTCTGAAATGTTGTCAGTATGGACTCGTGAAGAAACAGGTATCTAAAAGCAAAGAAGATTAAGGAACTATTGTCAAAAAACACAAAGGGTGTTCATAACTAGAATGCATTTGTTTTGCAGTGATTAGACAATACTGGGTGCTAGGGAAGAGCATGCTGCACAGCACAATCAAAAACCTGGGCCTATAAAGGGAAAAATATACCCTATTACTTGGGTCTTTAGCAAAAGTGTGAAAACAAATCTTACTAGAAGTTTAACATTTCAGTCATGTTTGCTATACACACACATTCTGGGTTACAGGGAGGATATCCCATAATGCCAGTAAAATAGTTTCGCTCATATAACACCCCAATGTGCAGAAAATCATTGCCTGTCCTCACAGGTGCTTGACGGAAACGCATTTTCCTTTCACAACTGAATGAGCTGAATTAACTTTGTAATGATGGATACCATGAAAAGGTCACCTCTACTAAAGCTTATTTCAGCGTAAACAAAGCATTATCGCATGTGGCTTGAATAAATCATGGGTAAAAAGACAAGATTACCAGCAATGCGCACACCATTCATTGCTTAGCATCTGTGCTACGTTTAAGCAGGAACAGTCCAGAACAGACTTCTCTAAATAAATGATTAATGGCCAACCTAGAGATTTGGTTTCAGTATTTAGCTGTTCCTAATTTCTATAACCCCCGGGCACACAGGCATTTGTTATTGCAGAGTCCTCAAAATGCATTTCTTAAATGACAGCCACTTGTGTTGTGCTAGCATTATTATTATTAGCAGGTAAGTACTGCTGAAAAAGCACAACGCTCTTCAGAGACCTCTTAAAGTTCACAAAATAGAACTGAATATTGTGGTATGAGAAATAAAGATAAGTATCGGCAAATAAAGGATACATGTCTCTTTATAAATATGTATTGTTATTATTGTTATTAAATTATTGTTATTAAAACTGTCATTCCCCAATTTTACCCCATTTTTGTGGTCCCACCAATTTATACGTAAGCATTTCACTGATTATACACATTATTTTCTGATCCCATAAAATCAGGGTTGTACTGTAAATGAGAGATGTCAAGTTAATGGAAGCAGACAGATCACTTACTTGCACCTTGTAAATGTATGCAAGCTCATGGGGCAGGGGCTTCACACTTATGTTTCTTAAGATGTACTACCTAATCATTATTATTGTCTAGATGTATTGCTCGCAATGTTTGTTCCCCTGTAAAAATGCAAAGTGCTGTGTACATACTAGTATGTACACAGTATACCTTATACTTATTTACCAATAATATATTGTATTTCTTTAAAGGGATACTGTCATGGGAAAAAAAATCAAAATGAATCAGTTAAAAGTGCTGCTCCGGCAGAATTCTGCACTGAAATCCATTTCTCAAAAGAGCAAACAGATTTTTTTATATTCAATTTTGAAATCTGACATGGGGCTAGACATATTGTCAATTTCCCAGCTGCCCCAAGTCTTGTTCTCTGATAAACTTCAATCACTCTTAACTGCTGTACTGCAAGTTGGACTGATATTACCCCCCCCCCAGCAGCCAAACAAAAGAGCAATGGGAAGGTAACCAGATAGCAGCTCCCTAACACAAGATAACAACTGCCTGGTAGATCTAAGAACAGCACTCAATAGTAAAAACCCATGTCCCACTGAGACTTTACATTTAGTTACATTGAGAAGGAAAAACAGCAGCCTGCCAGAAAGCATTTCTCTCCTAAAGTGCAGGCACAAGTCAGATGACCTGGGGCAGCTGGGAAATTGACAAAATGTCTAGCCACAGTTCAGATTTCAAAATTAAATATAAAAAAATCTGTTTGCTCTTTTGAGAAATGTATTTCAGTGCAGAATTCTGCTGGAGTAGCACTATTAACTGATGCGTTTTGAAAAAGACATGTTTTCTGATGACAGGATCCCTTTAAGACATATATTAACCGTGGACTAAAGAATCACAAAACAAAGCAAATCAATTACATATGTGTGCATGTTTATGGTCACTGCTCAGAGATACTAATGGAGCAGACATGATCTGTGCAGCTGGCACACACTATTCTTTCCTGTGATAACAGAGTGTCGGTTTGTGCCAGATGCACAGATCACTTCTGCTTCATCTGCCTCTTCTGCTGTGGAACAATTCCCAGCATGCCATTGTATGATTAAAGTGAGGATAAACAAGGAACATGGCTAATGAGAAGCAGGTGAATTTTATAGGTCCTTGTTTTGGATTACTGGGCCATACCAGTGTGTAAATACTGGGCCTCACCACTGGTATTATAGAATCCTCTGCAAATCCTGGTTATTGACTTAGGCATGTAACAATCGCATAAATGCTTTCAGCATGAGAGCCTGAATGTAATCACATGCTCATAGTGTAGGAGAAACTTGTATTTTTGCAATCATTTCTCCTTAGAGGCAGAGTTAAGCATAGAGATCAGTTTCTCAGCTGAAAGGGCATGTTGTGACATTTACCTACACATGTGGGAAACGTCACATTCCGGATTAAAATGAAACCTACTTTAATCTGCGCTTTTCTTTCTAAGACACTGGAAAGGAAAATTAGCTTTATGGTCTTATCGTATCTGTAAAGAATTCCATTTCAGGATGGCTATTAAAGTACAGGCTCTGTTCCCATACTTGGAAACTGTTTAGCGACCACTGACAGTAGAAAAAAAGATTGTGAATTTTATAGTTTGTGCCAGTGCGCAATGTGTGCAATAAAGCATCTTACTGAAAAAGTTATGTTTGCTTCAAGAGATTACACCAACTTCAAGCATTCCTTAGCGTGCAATTAAAAAGAATTTGCAAAGCAGTAAGTCTACTGAAGCATATTACATTGAAAAAATGCAAACTTTTATTCTTATTGGTGGAATTTTTTTTCCATTTGTGACTTTTGTTACATTTCCTCCTTTAGGTATAAGGTAATGCAAAGAAAACAGAAAGCTGCAGGAAATACAGAGCTTCTCTGTGTTTTGTCAAGCATGTGACTAGCATTATACACCCATATAAGAGTAACTTCTCTTTACGCATAACTGTTCCTTTAACGAGTCACTGCTTACACAACTAGCAATTAGCTCTCATGGGTTCCTTTGGGGAGCAGCTACAGCAATGCATTTAGCCCAGATGTCAAATCCTGAAAGGGAGAGAATCACAAGGAGCCCCTAGAATACCCCTGCCCCTGTTCTTAATTAGGATTTAGGTATTTTTGTAGATTGTAGATCAAGATATACAGTATGTTATGGAACAAGCAGAACTGGTTCCCCAAGGTATAAACAGGGAAGAGACAGATCTACACTGAATTCTGTACAACTACATCTCCAGAGGGTTGGCCTCAGATAATGAAAATATGGCTAGAAGTTTTTAGAGTCACACATTTTAATGTCTTAATGCAATCTATAGATATCTCCAGTAAATAGCACCTCTCAAAGGGGACTCCATCTTCTGGTTTCTAGCCACTACCTCATTTGGTCTGACTCTGATACGCATAACTACCAGAATAAATAACATGTTTTAACAGGGGTTATTCACCTTCCAAACACTTTTGTTAGTTGAGTTGTTTTTAGATTGTTCACCATAAACAAAGACTTTTTTTCAATTGCTTTCCATCTTTTATTTTTTTTACAGTTTTTCCAAAACATAATTTTACAGTTTAATGTTCATGTCTCTGGTGTTTCAGTCTGGCAGAATCTGAACTGTTACAATTTGCTACATTTAGTTGATATAATTGTTTGATTTTTCAGCAGTATCTGTGGCATATTAGCAACTATTGTATCAATTCTAACAGTTGCCTTTAGTGAAGCTCCAGGATTGTGCTCAGCAGGGACAAAGATAACAAGTATAGAAACCAAATGTATCAATTTAGAACAGTTACAGGGGAATGTAATAAAAGTCGCAAAGACACAAAACAATTCGAACCAATAAGACTAAAAATCCACATCTCGCAATGTAATATTGTTCTTTAAACTGTTACTGCATTGCAAATTTTAATTGGACATTGCGAATTTTAATTACGCACTCATAAGAAGTGCTTGAAGGTGTCGTAATCTTTTGGAGCAAACATAACGACCTTTTCAGTAAGATGTTTTATTACATAAAACTATAAAATTCGTAAACGGTCTTTCACTGTCGGAAGTGGTCGCTAAACAATTTCCGGGCTCGCAAAAGCTATATTAAATTCACACAAAGCAAAATTTGTTTGCACAAAGGCATAACTTTTCGCATTGCGAATAGTTTTTCCGTTAGCGATTTTTATTACATTCCCTATTAAAGAATAAAATATGAAACATTACACTTCAATATTAGAAAAACAGTCACACATAGAAAATAATTGGAAAGTATTTGGAAAAAGTATTTGTTTATAGTGAACTATCTGAAACCAACTAAACTGAAAAAAGCGTTTGAAGGTGAACAACCCCTTCACAGATTAGATTGTAAAAATATCTGATACAAGACCTTCCTTCCATGAGAAACCCAATTGGTTAATGTCTTGCTAAAGTTGGAGAAAATGTTATCATCAAAGCCATTTCATAATATCCATCAAAATTCTGCTGGATTGTGATTTGGTAAAGGGCATATACATGGCACAGATTTTTTTTTTTCACATAACATTTCTGTGATTGCTTATGGATGTTAGCATCGTAGAACAATTGACTCCCATGAAGACAATTAACAGTGCTATGTAAGAGAACCTCATTAGTTATTCAAGTGGGAATAACACTGATTTGGCATTATTAGGGATTGCAAAATGATAGCATTCAGATCACTCATGGAAGCCCTGCTATCCTTAGTTTATGCACTGCAATTCATATGCAAGAATTCTGTCTGAAGATTGTATCTGGTGTCATTGATTGTTCATAGCTCATAGTGGGTTCAGGTCCTGTAGATGGATATTTGTAGTAACTGGAAGAATTGCATGAGAGATTATGGAGAATATGTCAATCTGTCTAACTAATGCTAGCAAGGAATACACAACTGCCAGCTTTTTGCAAACAATCACCAAATACAGCAGGGAAATTACCCACGATGGATACTGCAAAAATATTCTTTTTGTATAAGGGCACAAATAAATGCAAGGAGGTCAAGTTAAAATGTTTTTACATAACACAAAAAAAAAAATCCCTTTGGATTGTATAAAACATTTATTGGTGCTATCACTGCTAATTCCACCTGTTTGCATGACAACAACAGTTTAATAAATCCCTATAACAATGCTAATGAATGGTTCCTCTTATGTTTATAGAATGCCTGCAGCTATACTCACTATCAACATGTTAGAGTAATATGCCCACACCCTCTAAAAGCTGGTTTGCATACACCTAAATATTTCTACTAGTTTTAACAAATTCACCAGACAGGTTGCCGTCATTGCAAACATTCATTGAACCCATGTATCGCACACACACCTAACTCACAGCCCTCTATATCCAGGGGTGGTAGGCCAAGATATGTCTCTTTACATGCACTACTCAGAAAACACTGTTCTGCCAAAGAGATTCAATCATCACCAGAGTTCAGCAAGGCTGCAGAATAGATCACCCATCGGTTGAAAGATCTAGACAAATCATGGAAATCAGACCAATAAGAAAAAATATTCACATCTGTGGTCTATTAATTCCATACACTGCTTACAAATGGAGAATGTGCTAGCTGGCTCTGCATGTCCTGTTAGAGCACCTTTCCCTAAATCGAATGCACAAGCTTCTTGGGTCTAGGACCCAACAGACATATTTTAGTACAAAGGAAAGTATATTGTAATGGCTGCATCGGACAGTGACTATAAGGCCCATAAATATTCTTTGTTTGCTGACTTATCAGAATGACCATACATAGACAACACTTGGTAATATCCCTCCTTACACATTACATCAGATATCTTTTGGGATTCCCCTTAAAGTTAAGGAACGTGCAGTTGTTATTGCTTTTTTATTGTAAATGTGCTTGCACAATAAATAAATTCCATCTGGGTTTCACTTTGCACTAATCAATACAGGTTATGGTCTTGTAGGGAGATTAAAAAGTGGAGGATGGAGTCTTACTGAAACCATCAGGGTTACAATCTCAAATCACTCCTCAAATTCCACACATGGTTATAAGTCTGCTTTCCAAAAAATCCACCTCCCACCAGCTTCTCAAAATGATTCCCTTTCAGGGTACATTCAAGAGGTAATGGCAGATAAAGTAGGTGAGAACAGACAATTATTAATATTATCTGTTATTTATAAAATTCACACACACCAGGGTCAATCACCAGAAGCCAATTAAACTGTGTTTTTGGAGTGTGGGGTTAAACCTGAGTACCCAGGGGAAACCCATAGAGGCACATTAAAACATAAATGTTGTAAAACTGTTCTGTTTAGAGCAATCAAGCTTGAAACATCAGAATATACAGTATACTTACTAACAAAGGTAAAAACATCATCAATAAATTATGACACATATTGCAGTATAGGATCTGCTACCTGGAATGCTTGGAACATGGGGTTTTCCAGGATTTTTCTTTTGTAATTTGGATCACCAAGTCTGCTAAAACCATTCAAACAAAACTCAATAGGGTGGATTAATGCAGCTGTTTTATTTTTACAGAGAAATAGATAAGCATTTCTCTAAAAACACTAACTTTCTGGGATATGACTTTGCCATAATTGAAAGCTTTTTGGACAACAGGTTTCTGAAAATGGGATCACATATTAGTGTGTTTAAGGGCAACCATTGCAGCGTTGCTTCACTTCCCACAGACCTGTCTACAGAAACTACTGTGAAACTCACAAACTGTTTTAGGGAAATAATGGCTGCACAGTGGATTCCAACAGAGGGATCAGTGAGGAGTAAAGAAATGTAGCAGTAGAGGCATTAAGGGGTTGTTCACCTTTGAGGTAGCTTTTAGTATGATTTAGAATTCATATTCTGAGGCAATTTGCAATTGGTGTTAATTTTTTATTATTTGTGGTTTTTGAGATATTTATCTTTTTATTCAGCAGCTCTCCAGTATGCTATTTCAGCAATCTGGTTGCTAGGGTCCAAGTTAACCTGGCAACCATGCATTTATTTAAAAAAAGAGACTAGAATAGGAATAGAAGAGGGCCTGAATAGAAAGATGATTAATAATAAGTAGCAATAACAATAAAATGTGCAGCCTTACAGAGCATTTGTTTCTAGATGGGGTCAGTGACCCCCATTTGAAAGCTGGAAAGAGTCAGAATAAAAAACAAATAATTTAAAAACTATACAAAATAAATAATGAAGACCAATTGAAAAGCTGTTTAGAATTAACCATTCTAGAACATACTAAAAATTAGTTTGAACCCTTTAAACTCATATAGGGGGAACTAAAGCAGACTAATACATTACTTGCATGAACTAAAATGGCTACTTTTAAAGCTCTAATTCATTCAATGTTTTTGTAAACTTTGTGTGGTTTTAAGATACATTTATATGAAAAAAAATCATCACACCATTCTTTTTTTTTTATTTGTTCTTATCATATCATGTCTGCACCCAGAATTTAGTGTTTAGTTCCTAAAGCGGAGTCACTAACTGCTCCATAGAAGCTAGGAATAACAAAGCAAGCAGAGAATAAAATACATTTCCATTAGACATCCACAACAAGAAAATACTGCTGATGTGGTTCTTTTATGAACCTTTCAGTATTTCTGGCATAAAGGCTTGAATTTCTTTTCCCATAAGGTTTCTACTTGACCTTCTAAGTATGACCTTCCCTCTTTCTCAAAACCAAGCTTCCTTACAGCATGTTCTTGGGTTCCTTCATCTGAAAACATTCTTTTCTCATCTCTCAACCTAGCTATAAATAATCAAGGTCACTTACAGTTCTTGCTTCCACCTTTAAAGACTGGTCCCTGGTGCCTAGCAGATCTTTTGTGTATGTTATTCAACCCTATTATAAATATTGAAAAAAGTAATGTTAATTTGCAATATACACAACATTTTGCCAGCAGACTTTTGACTTTCTTCTAGGGCTTATTACCAACTGGAGTATAGGAGTATGACAATAACCATTCTTTCTAATAGCATGTAAGTGAGAAAATATTAAAATCCATTAAACCTTCAGCAATGTTGCTTGCTGATGGAACTATGGTAGAATATGCGCTCTATAGATTGACATACTTGTCAGAGGATGATAACATTGATGAGTCAGTTTGAATTACATGGCAGATTCCAAACACCACTGCCTGATGGAAAACATTTGTAGGAACAATAGGTTTTCCTTTGTTCAGTTGAGTCATTGTTCCAAGCTGTGCATTTTACTGCATTTTACTAATGCCAAAATTGCAAAAGCTAGCACAAGAGACGATGTGCCTAGAAAATAAGCTTGTCTGAGTGATTTCTCAGCTTGGCATCATTTCCTCCAAAGTTGTCAACCCTGTTTGGCAATTAAGGCCCTGGAACACAATTCCTTGGTTGTGTCTAGTCATACAAGGGTGGATACTCCAGTGCAGCCTCTCAGCTGGCTGACTAGCTTGTTTAAGCACAAAGACTACACAGAGTCACTTAACCTCAGAGCCACAGTTGATACAGGGTGGCACAGTACAAGCAAAAAAACAAAACAAAAATCACGCACAATACATTAAAGCTAATTCCAAAATTAGCAGAATGTTAAACGTAGAGTATATACAAATATTATAAGGGCGGCATATGGCTTTGAGGACCTTTTTAACCAAATTCTCTACATTGTAAATGTGAATAATAGATGACAATACATTTGCAGAATCCCAGGTTTCTGTGGAATCAATTTTGCCCCATTATGTTAGAACAGAACAGAAGTACATTACTTTTTAATCTTTGTAAATTGACCTATTGAGTTGAATACATTTTGCTAAATGACACAATTCGCAGAAACCACCATCCCTTTGGATACTCAACACCTTTAGATGGCCTTGCCTCTCCTGACCAGCTTTCGCTCTCTTTGTGGATAACCAGCCCTCTACCTCTGTATGGCCTTCCCTCCACACTTTGGATGGCCAAACTTCTACTTTGGGATGACCAACCGATGCAGCTTTGAGCATAGGATTACAAGAAAACATCCATTATAATAAAAACATAACACGTAGAAGAAAATATGTATTATTCACTATAAAACTTCTACAGTGCATAAATCCATAAATATCCATAAATTGTCAGATAACAGTGTGTGTATGGGCAAGCAGAGAAATGAAAATATCCCATGAGCATAAAAAAACAGCAAAAAGGAAATAAATCCTTAATGTAAAGATAAATCCTTAATAAAGTATAGGGAGGTCTCTGAAGAAAGAAACCAACCCATAGAGGACCAGCTGAAGTGCAAAAAGACACCTGTTATTGCATGCTTACTTAAAATGTAACTTTTTATTTACCAAATTAATCTCTAACCATCTTTAAAAACCAAACAAACTATATTTGCATCTATGATATGTGGTGTCTCAAAAACATTAAAAAATAAAGGTATTCCTTCTCCCTAGGAAAATAACGTTTATTTTATATGCAGGCCTTTTTCACTAATATGGAGCTCATATCATAATATGAATCCAAAGTTTTCTAAAGAGCATGCACTCTACCAACCCGATTTAACCAGGTGCCACACAGGTAATAATCACTTAGTCTTATATACCATAAACAGAAATAATATCCTGGGCACACATGACTTAAAACTGACATTTTGCTACCTTCTTCACTACAATGACATAATTGAAAAGACCAGTGTATATAAAACTTATATTAACATAAATAGAGATGCAAAAATAATATTACTTGGCCTTAACTGGTTGTTTGGTGGTATTTCTGTATTACAATAAATTTCACCGTAGAAAAAAAATTATTGCTGGTATAATTATTGTTTTTTCACTGAGAAAATGTACGCTAGCCACAAGAGAAAATCACACCGTTTAAGCAATGTCTAAATAGGGACAGTTGGAAGGACAGAGTCTGGTGTGTCTCAGAAGAGACATTTTAACCAGTCAGCAATATCTATTTATGATCATCTGAGATTCAGTTCTACCGAGGATGTCTCAGCAATAATTATGGCAGTTTCTCATTCATATGCTTCCCACTCATATGTGCAAAAGCAAGTAAGCAAACTGTTCTGCACTCTAGTTGATGTCCTCTGTTAGTTGCTGGGGCATGCTGGGAATTTCAGAACCCAATGGCCATTGGGTTACAAGATTAACAACTGTGCAATCTAGTTTCGTAAGCAACCTGAACTAGTTGCTTAATAAAGCTTCCTTCCTAACTAGGTTATTGCCCTCACAGATACATTGTACCCAGGGGACAAACTCTTTTACCTAGAAGTAATTATCTTAATCATTCCTCTCCCTCTCAAACACACCATCTGAAACAGAAAAACATACAAATCAGCCTTTAAACGAAGGTACTGCTGAGGCGGATCTAATTCAGGCCAAGCTGCCAACCAGACTCAAACATTTAGTTCTACAGAGGACGTAAAACCATTTGTATTGCAGATCCAGTATAATGGTGGTGTAATGGTTACATTTACTAAAAGGGTTAAATTGCATAGCAGGCAAGACCCATCAGAGACACAGTGAAGTGGTTACAAATTACCCCTACATTGCTGTACCACTGGTGTAACATCTCCAGAACAGGTCTTATCAGTACTATGTATAAATTGAATTGTTTCACAGCTGTGGGGCCACTAAGGGAGGCCCAACTCCCTTTTTCAATGTTCAAGGCTGTTCTCAAAGCTGAAGGTACGGCTCCCACATCAATGTTTTTCTGCCTTTTGAATACCATTGTAATAACGTGTTGTGTAGAAGGGTATAAATACCCCCCTGTTCTTTGTTCTGTATTGTCTCTATGGAGTACGGACTCCGCGCAGCTCAAATATTGCACTCTCTTGCTTCAAAGCTCCCATGAAGCTATACACCCATGAGTATGGGAACAAAGGTATATTTGTCTAGTGTTTAAAATATGTTGTATACCCACATATAATTCAGAGGGTGCATTTCATGGATTTTAATTTTTTTTTATTTTTCTGCACTTACTTATACAGATATTTTTTTCTATTATTCCGAAAATAATAGAAAATAGAAAAAATAGGCACATTTATCAAGGGTCGAATTTCGAAGGTTAATCAAATTCGACCCTCGAAGTTAAACCCTTTAAATTCAAATATTGAATTCAAAGGACTTAGCGCAAATCCTTCGATCGATCGAAGTAAAAATCGTTCGATTGAACGATAAAATCCTTCGAATCGAACGATTAATAAGATTTTAAGCGATCGATCGAAGGATTTTTCTTCAATCAAAAAAAGCTTAGAAAAGAGCTGGGGAAGGTCCCCATAGGCTAACATTGTACCTCAGTAGGTTTAAATTGCTGAAGTATGTAGTCGAAGTATTTTTTAAAGAGACAGTACTTTGACTATCGAATGGATTTTTAGTTTGATTCGTTGTCGAAGTTGAAGGTCGTAGCAGCCTATTCGATGGTCGAAGTACCCAAAAAAATACTTCGAAATTCGAAGGTTTTTTTCATTCGACTCCTTCACTCAAGCTTAGTAAATGTGCCCCTGTGTATTGGGGAGATAGGTCTGGCTTATGATGTACATGGCCTGAAAGTACAAATTTTGCAGAATTTCTCACACCGGATACTCTGCACATCTGCAATAACCAATAATGTTGAAGAAAATATCCTGAACATTATTTATAAGCCTGATGTAGCATTCAATGATGGTGTCAAAAGAAAACTCTGGTCTAAAATGAGGGAAGATCAACCAGTGATTAACATTTAACATTGTGGCCTATGCAAAGGAAGAAAAGTTCAGGGGAGGAATGGATATGGTAGAAAAAAATCTGTTTAATATAATATAAATAATTTCTACTATAGCTAATTATACTGTGCTTTTTTTCATTCATGATAGTTCCCCTTTAATAATTAAGAAAGAAAAAGTATAATAACATAATAGCAATAGTCTAAAACGTTGCATCATCTCTGTTACACAAGAAGGTTTGTCAAATGGTCTTTGCCCACATAAGCAGGGATAGGGGTCTGCAGCTCTAATGTAGAAATCAGAGAGTTGTAGTTTAAAACGGGATGCATTTACCAACACGTGCCAGAATTTCATGTATCCGCATAAGATCTGTACTTTATTCTAGAATGATATTGTCTCAAATGAAAAAAGCAATTTGTAGTGTGTAGCGAATAATGGGCAAGAAGAAGTGTGTAGGAAGCTCAGGCCCTTGGAAATTTGCCGGTTAATAACAGTCTCACAGTAAGGGGCAAGCACTCAGCAGAACACCGTGGGGAGAGGCGGTGCGTTCTCCCCCACAAATAGAATACTAGAATAATTATCTGCAATAAACTAGATATTCGATTTTCTCTGAATAAATGTAAAAAATGTCTCAGCCTTAATGTTTAAATTTGATTTGGCTTCAAAAAGAAATTACACAGAATAACAGGCTTTGATGTCTTTTTTCCCCCCATCTTGTAATTAGGTCAAGATGCAAACAATAGCAAGCATTTACTAATGTGGCCTCATTTTATATCATTATGTTAAAAGGCACCATAAAAAATATTAGATGCCTTGGCTTCCTATAATCTCCTACAGTGCTTCGCTAAGAGGCAGACCATTAATAACCCCATATGTCTGCAAGGTGCACATTTATTAGCGGCACAGCAGAGATCCAGTAAATAGTGCTGCCTGCACATACATCTGATTTAAGCAAGATATACATGCTGTGGGATGGGGGGCATTATGCTGTTGGTGAACTACATCCCTCACAATTAGGGATGTAGCGAACTGTTCGCCTGCGAACTAGTTTGCGCGAACTTCGACCGTTCGTGTCTGCCGAATGTTCGCGAACGTTTGGGAACATTCGCATTTTGAGTTTGCGTTCGATTCGAATAAAAATCGTTCGACCATTCGAATTCCTTCGGCCGCTAAAAATCGAACGATTTCCATTCGTTCAAATGATTTTAAGCATTCGATCGAATGATTTTCATTCAATCGAACGATTTTAAAACGTTCGATCGTTCGATTCGAATGAAAATCCTTCGATCGAATGATTAAAATCCTTCCATCGTTCGAATCGAACGATTTTAGCGGGTGTTCGAAGTTCGCGAACTGTCCGCGAACGTTCGCATTTTTTGCCGGTGTTCGCGAACAGCGTTCGCGAACACCAAATCGGCAGTTCGCTACATCCCTACTCACAATCCCTCAACAGCATTTCAAGAGCATGGTGTTTTAGCCCAATAGTGTCACCACTTTCTCATGACTGTAGCTTCCAACAGCTGAAGGACCACAAATTGGAAAACCATGTTTTGGCATATATCAGAGATTACAAATGTGTTGCTGACACATGAGCATCTAACAAAGGGCAGCTGCATGTGATAGTGAGAGTGTCAGTGAGACCAGAAAGCAGTCAGTAAATCCCCTCGCTAATCTCTCATGCAATTTGCACCTCAGAGATAAGTCCCCCAGTGTGTGGGCTCCTGGTGCCCATGGATCTGCTTTCAGAGCATGACTGAAGGCATTGCATTCCAACACGAGGGCTATACAATTATAGCTGGTAGCTCCAGCAGTAAATTCTGTCATTTTCAGTGTCAGCGGCTCACATTGCAAGCATTCTATAACACAGAAGGAAGATTATGATATAGAGAGGCCTTTCACGGATCAGAGTTTGTGTGCTGGAACTCACCATCACTTAAAGTGGACCTGTCACCCAGACACAAAAATCTGTATAATAAAAGTCCTTTTCAAATTAAACATGAATTCCAATTTCAATTTTGTATTAAAGCATTCATAGCTGCTGTAAGCTCATTTAAAAATCTCAGATGTCAATCAAATATTGTCTGCCCCTCCTCTATGCCATGGGCAGACAATTACTTTCACTTTCCATTCAGCACTTCCTAGATGTCACTGCTCTCCACACATTCCCCCAGTTCTCTTTACCATTTAATTGTGTAGCCAGGGCATGGGTGCTGCCTGCTTGCTATCATTTTGAATTCCCAGACTGAAGGAAACAAGATTCAAATCATTTAAACAGTGTAATTAAAGTTCATTTTGCTTGACTAATGTGATAAAATAGGATTTGGAATAATTTTTTGGGTGACGGGTCCCCTTTAAGCTAAAGCCACAATAGATGTTTACAGATTTAAGCTACAGACTCTTCAGACTGATTTGGCAGCTTATCTGCCAGTGTACGGGGCACTCCGTCGGGCCCAAAAATCAATCTGGCATGTTTGATTTTCCCTTTGGATCAAGGACTTGCTCCAATGGCTTGTGTTCTTGTTGCTGTAAGCTGATCGTTTGGCCCTCGGACCAGCAATCAGATTATGCCCGATATCGACCACCTTAGGTGGGCATATCGAGGGAAAGATCTGCTCATTTGGCAACCTCATCAAACAAGCTCTGCATGTAAGAGGAACTGTGAAAGTCAATGCAAGAGCAATGCGGTACTCATTTCAAAAGGATCCACATCACTGGTTGTCAGGATGATTGGTAGTTGGCCCATTAAATTTGCTGCCAGTATCTCTTAACCAGGGGTATTCATGATACTAGTAAAAGAAATAGTAGTCCGACCGTCACTCATTTCCTTATGTATTGGCATATGAAAGTTTCTATCTTGTTTAAGGTTATGGAAAAATTATTTTAGGTATGGGTTCTTAAAAAAAGGTTTTGATTTAATACAACTTTGATACAACTTGAGCTGTGATTTCAAAGATGTCTTAAATTGTATGACTAGCTAAGGTGTCACTTGCCCCTGGATTCATTAGCAGCTGCCAGTCCTAAATTGTTTAAAGGTGTTTGTTTGGGTTCAAAACACTGAATAAAGAGGCAGTTGCCAATTAAGTCAAAGAAAGGCAGCACCAATAGGTTTGTCATTTCTCTGCTTGCTAAAATACAGCTGTTCCATATAATGTCAAGTGTGCCTTGGCCTTATACTGTATGAAGATTTGCACTTGGTGGTGTATCTTCATGTCATGTTAACCGTATTTTTTTCTATAGCACCAACATTTTCGCTGTACAATACATGGATGTATATATTGAACATACAGATTACATACCAAAACAAAAATAATGAAATAGGGCCTAAAATTATGATTTCGCAAAGAAATTTATGGAGCAGGCTGGGGGTGGCCTAATAATCATTTAGAAAGCAGCATCCAGACAGCAGTCTTCTGGTTTTAGAACAAATAAAAACTAGCTTATTCCTCTAACAATACAGTTTTCAGTGGACCAGTACAATAAAAGCACAATGTGGCCATATTGTCAAGATAAAAATGAAACTTTTGCAACACAGGTTTGTGCCAAACAAGTAACAATCCTCTGTGACTGGTTCAACCCCCTGATTTGGTAGGGTTGGCCTTTATGGACTTTTGTCAGTTTTTAACCCAAATTAATTATATATGAGTAGAATTGTCAGGGCCGGATTTACATAGTGGGCGCCCCTAGGCCCACCGTCGTTCGTCGCCCCTGTCCCCTTTCTTCGTGCAAATTTTCATTATCTGGACTGGAGCAATGGGGATTGGCGCACTGGAAATCTTAAAAATTATTGTATCTCCTACACATCCCCAGTGTTTTTGAATCAATGTGGGTGTGGTTGGGCAGCATGCCGCCCCCCTAAAATCCTGCCGCCCTAGGCCCGGGCCTAGGTGGCCTTTCCACAAATCCGGGCCTGAGAATTGTGGCAGTCTGGCATGAGTGGAACTGGGGGTGTTTAGTGTGCCTGGTGATTTTAGGTACTAGTCTCTAACTTTCAAAAATATACAGCAAGATGATGGGCTGATAGAAAGGAGGTTCAAGCAGAGGAAGGCAGAGAAATGAGGGGCACAGGCATGCAGGAATATTTGACTGCAGGGATACGAATATCATAATATTTACATGCTGATAACTGTGCTTAAACTATTGATCACCATTAGAATGTTTGCCTGCACACAAATGTGCCTGCACATTTAAATTAATATACAGCTGACCCACTTGCAGGCTGATCAGTCTCCATTTTCCAGTTATTATTTGTAGCCAATGTTACATTAAATATCTGACTGGTCACATATATACCAAAGGCTGGTTACCCAATGTAAACCTCAGTGTGGCTAACTTTACAGAGAGGCACACAGACAGACAGACAGGAACGTAAGCTTTTAAGTGTCTCAGATGACATACTGTATTTGCCTTGCTCCATGGTGGGGATACTGCTCATTATCTGGGTGCCTTTGTGTATGGTTTTAATTGTTACAGAATAGTCATACCCTAAAAAGCCTGTAACCTATATCTTTAAATGTATGGAATAGTAAACCGATGCTAATTTTGGAGTATAATCCATTTTCATTAAGCCCTATGGGCAAATGTTCTTAGGACAGGCTTTTGCATTTTTGATGTGCAGTGACTTTAATGGAGACAGCCTAATAAACTCCTTACTGTAATTTGAAGGCTGAATGGAATTGTTCATATGCCATTATGAACTCTGCAAGAGACATGACTCATTTCTCAAATGTGTGAATCACATTACTTATGATACGCAGTAAGCCAAGCACATTAAGAAGTTAGTTAACCTTAGCATTGCACGCAGGTGTTGATGTTACAGTAAAATGAATTCAGTTGAGTACTTCATGCAGTCACCCACTGGTTATCACATTGATACTGATGGACACGACAAACTGCTGAGTTAGTCACCAACCTGTTAATAGAATAGGCTATTTTCCTAAGTGTTTGTTTTTAATTCAGTATAGAACAGGAGAGCCAAATGAAAGTACTTTGAATGATGGGAAAGACTCTTGGGGCAAGTTTATAGGAGGTCATCTAACCTCTATAGTACTCCTTCATTCTGGGGGACATTCCCATGAAATCACTTTTTTAGCATTATTTATTTCCCCATGCCAAAAAAAACATTACAATAATCTTCTAGAAATTTAATTACGTGACATATTTCTGTACAGAATTTGACTCTACACTAGGTTAACAACTTTGAGGTCTATATATGAATAGATTTTAAATTTAGCCTATTAATAAGCATTAGTCATTGTGGCGTCTTCAGACATTCTGTGCAATAAATGTCCCCAGAAGGGTATGACAAAGAAGTTTTGCACGTTTGCTAGGAGAATTCAGCCCTGAAGAGATGACATCCACAGTGATCCTTAAAAGAGTGGCTCTACGGACATATTTTGTAACATTTTTATTTGCATCATCTCATCTATATTGGATTGAAAACATGTGCACTCGAACACAGAGGATTCCATTAGAAGGTTGACAACCAACTCACCATATTATAAAAAAGTTTGAGTGATATTCATGGGTGAGACCCACTACCCATTATAACAGCTTATCAGTAAGTGGACCACCAGCTAGGCCATCAGAAATCACTGGGCCCCTGATGATAACATTTTCTGGGCCCTGCCCCAGACCCTAAGCACCCTCACACCACAATTTAGAAGCTACACAGACATGAGTGCTAAAAACCCATTGGTGGTCAGAGTCCCCCCCTACTTGGCTCTGTTTAGTTTGCACAATGAATATAAAGTTCAGCTGTAGTGATGGGCAAATCTGAAATGGCAAAATGTTGCCAAAATTAATTGGTCTATAGGCGACAATCTTTTTTTTTTGCTCATCATTATCCAGCTGAAATACAATTTCTAAACTCCAAAACCAACCATTTGCTTTGTCAGTATGTTGTGACATCTCAAATATGTTGGGAGGCTTCGGTATTCCCAGTTCAGGCCGACAGATATTTAACGTATTACTTATTATTTCTATACTGAGAGGGTCTGAGAGCATTCAAAAGGATAAAATAAAATCCAGATCTTCATGAGGACACTGTTCATCTTCTGAGAGAGAGATTATGCCCATTTCCTACCCTGTCATACTTAAAGGGTAAGTCAACCCCAAAAATAAAAATTTGCTTAATGAATGAAAACATAATTCTAAGCAACTTTCCAATGTATATTTATTAAACTTTTTTGATGCTTTTAAAGTTATTTGTAAAAATATTTGCTGTTAAAAGCAGCATTTGCTTTCCTGGCTATTACTTTTTAAACAATGTTGTAAAAGTCTTGGTTCCCCAGCAAAGTCAGGCCTGTTAATCCGCTGCCTTGAGCCATCAGGGCAGAGAATAGAAAGGAACAGGCACTGCTTACAATTGCAATACAAATAACTTAAAACCCATAGAAAATTAGTAATGCATGTATAATGCAAAGCTGCTTAGAATCTCTTTTATTAGGCAAGTTTTTATTTTAGGGTTAACTTGCCCTTTAAGTCACAAATCTGTTGTAGATGGTGGTAGTGATTAAACAAGGCATATCCAAAAGCAGTTTTGTAGTCTCATTACAGAGGGAGTGGACTGAGAAAAAGCAAAGATGAAGTGATGCAGAGAATACAAAAGGCCAGATCTCCTTGATGTACAGTACCTCCATTCCTAACTAACCTATTAAGTCATTAAGTCATGCCAGTAAAAATCACTGTCCCCTGTTCTGGAGAAGCAAAGCCTTTTTCTATCACATTATTCCTGTGAAATGGGTTCTTTGATGACTGTGAAAGCTTTAATTGGTCATACATGAAAAGGGATCTTATTCTGCTGTTGCGCAGAACATCTGCTCTAGCTAAAAGGTCTTTACTGCTCAGGAAGGACAGAATATCAAATGAGATGTTCTTGATATTCACATCTAAGGAGAAGTCATTCAATTTTGATGCAAAAAAATCTGAAAATTGTTTTATGCTAGAAGCACAATCGAGGAAAGGTAAATCCTTGTGTTGGTTTTATTCTTTAAAAATTGAATGATATTACTTTTTGCTAGTAAAGATATCTCAATTTGAAGGTGACTTTAGTGTTTATTTACACCGAGAAGCAAAGAACCTTTTCAGCGACTGAAAATTTTGAGTTAACTTTTAGTATGTTATAGAATGGCTAATTCTAAGCAACTTTTAATTGGTCTTCGTGATTTATTTTGTATAGTTTTTTAATTATTTGCCGTCTTCTGACTTTTTCTAGCTTTCAAATGGTGGTCACTGACCCCATCTAAAAACGTGATCTGTACGGCTACAAATGTATTGTTATTGCTGCTTTTTATTGCTCGTATTTTTATTCGGCCATGTTTGCTAGGGTAACTTGGACCTTAACAACCAGATAACTAAAATCGCAAACCGAAGAGCTGCTGAATAAAAACTCTAAAACCACAAATAATAAAAACCGATTGCAAATTGTCTCAGCATATCACTCTCTACATCATACTAAGTTAACTCAAAGGTGAACAACTCCTTTAAAAAATTAGCAATAGTATAATATCCCAGTACATCATTTTTTCTATAGGAAGATTTGGTGTGTTGGTCAGCACACAATTCTGTGGATACTTACCTTGGTCCCATCAACACTGATAATTCTATAGCTGTTCCTTGTGCTATCATAGAAGTAAGAAACTGAAACTGCCAATTTACTTGCAGGCACCCAATTCTTCTTAGTGCTGGGATCAATTTGGAAGACATGTGCTTTTGTGGTGAAGATCGGTTGTTCCCTTTAAAAGAACAAAAAAACACAGTTTTCAGAGCGTTACCTATTTCCACACTATATGACACAGTGAGTCATATAAAATAAAATAGTCTACAGATCCGGCCATTATCATTTTGCTTGTTTTTTATTAGGGATGCACCGAATCCACTATTTTGGATTCGGCCGAACCCCCGAATCCTTTGTGGAAGATTCGGCCGAATACCGAACCGAATCCGAACCCTAATTTGCATATGCAAATTAGGGGTGGGAAGGGGGAAAAAATTACTTCCTTGTTTTGTGACTAAAGGTCACGTGATTTCCTTCCCCATCCCTAATTTGCATATGCAAATTAGGATTCGGATTCGGTTCGGCCGGGCAGAAGGATTCGGCCGAATCCGAATCCTGCTGAAAAAGGCCGAATCTTGGCCGAATCCCGAACCGAATCCTGGATTCGGTGCATCCCTATTTTTTATTACATAAATAAGATTTAAAATAAGTCCTAAAAGTAGATGAAGAAAACCTAGTTAAACAAAACAACATTTATTATATTTGGTCATGTATTTATTGAAAAAAAAAAATTCAATAACATTTCTGCGTGTGGCAATAATAAGTGAATTGTGTTCTCAGTATCTCAAAACTCATTCACTGCCACCATCTATCATTCACAGGCGATAGAAACCTAATGTGACTACTCCCCCATCTCTCTCTAACAGGTAATAACTCACAATACACCGATTCATTAAACACTCTCTCACTATAGTCAGTTAGTTCCTACTGATTCAAAAAGTACTTCAGCATGCAGAGGGTTAAGGCTCACAGTTACACTCTTTCAGGCTAGGTTCGTTCGTAGAGCACCAAAGACAATCTTATTAAATTCTCTTTAATATTATAAAAGGTATAACAGTGCAATTTACAAAAAGAGACATACATTCAATAATACAATTACAAACAGTGGTAAAATAAAAGGGAAAACATGGAAAACCTATACTTAACTCCAAAGATATAGAATTCCTGGTCCTGGAGGCAAGGGGAAACAAACGGGATAACTTCCAATCGCAATTGGTCCTCCAAAGTAAATCCAAAGTTTAGTCAGAAGAGCTGACTATTTATTAGTGATTTCAGGGCATCAGGTAACTGCACACTCCCCCCTCCCTCAGGAATGTAAGGGGGCGTGGCCTAGCAGGACACAGATTGAGTTTTTATGAGCTTCTATGAGTAGGAACTGGACCAAGAATATAATGACCATAACTCCCTATGGGAACATAGGAGAGAGATGATATTATATTCATTGGTTATTAATTCTCTCAGGGATTCCATAGATACTAAACATCAATACTGTGTGACCTGCCCCTGCCCAGATATCCACATCTAATACACAGAGTACCAAACCTAGTCATGTTTGGACTCGTTGGAAAGATGAAATTGCCTTGAACCCATCACCAGTTTTTTATACTGTTCGTACAACAGGTATGGGTTCTGTAAGGATAAATATATTGGAGTATACATTATATGTAACTTTACTTCACCTTTGAGGGTCTTGCTGGGAACTTTAAGTTCTCACTCCTTGGGCTTCCCCCTCCCCATGGAATGGCTCTTATCAGCCAGGGCATGGAGGAGGGAATTACAGCTCTGACCCCTCTGACCATAGTGAAAAGAGGCCTGTTATCTCTGATTTAGATGTTGGCAGAAATATTTCTCATGATACCTTGGCCTTTTTTATTAACTATTACAGGCCTGTATCATGACACAGTACAGCTTCTACTCTTGGATGTTTCCTCACATGAACTGATTACTTTAGGTCTTTCTACAACATTTCAATTGGATTAATGTCAGGACTTTGACTTGGCCATTCCACAACATTCACTTTATTCTTCTTTACCCATTCTTTGGTAGAACGACTTGTGTGTTTAGGATTGTTGCCTTGCTGCATGACTCACTGTCTCTTGAGGTTCAGTTCACAGACAGATGTCTTGACATTTTCCTTTTGAATTATCTGGTATAATTCAGATTCAAACTAGAACACACCTAGGTAACATTCATATAAACATATACATTTTTTTAGTGTTCACAGACAGGCACGACTATATATATATATATATCTGTGTGTATGGCAAACTCTGTACTTGTTGGTGCTGTGTTACAGAAGAGCTAACAATCTAGATACTGGTTTCTAGAATAAATCAGATATTGGGCTTATTGACTGTGTATTTTTCCTGCAGTCTGTACAGCGCTTACCAAACTGGATATAATCAACAACATAAAAACACTCCAATTATTTCCTTGCAGAATGTGATTAATGAACAACGATACTGGTGTTAGTATCTGTCGGTGTTCTTGTCAGGACCAGGTGAACAGACTCCCTGGGGTTAGAACAAGTGCTTAAAAAGAAAAAGAAAGACAAACCAAAACGCCTGGGCAAGAAAAGCTTTCATTCAAAAGGTCACATTTTATGGCATCTAGAGATATGAAGCAACAACACTTGGCAAGATAAATGCGGTACTGAAGTGAATGTAATATGAATGTAGGTAAAGATATGCTTGAGTTTTTCCTCGGGTATCAGCCCTTTGGTCATTTGCACCAGTGTGTGCAGTGAATGTAATAAATATTTTACTGGAAAAGCAGTTACTTAACTTCCAGCAAAATTTCACCACTTGGCCTTAAATACATCCAATTAAAGTAATAAATTGTCTAGTGAACATTATTTCATCACAAAATGCCCATTTTTATTTTATTCCTGTCTTTTACTACATAGCACCCCGTACAACTCCCTGTGCTATAGACATAAAATATAGACTGAATACATTTGGCTAATAGCACATGGGCTGATTATCCCCAAGTTTGCCAATATTTAGCTTTCTTCTTTGCCTATACCCGGAAATATTGTGTTGCTCCAGGTGCAGTCACACACAGTGTAGTTTGCATTTCTGCACCTTTGGATTAGGGACTTGCTGTGCCTGTGTCCTGCACTAGATGTACCTAGCAACAGAGAACATGGTTACCTCCCATTAGGGATGCACCTAATCCACTATTTTGGATTCGGCTGAACCCCGAATCCTTCGTGAAAGATTCGGCTGAATACCGAACCAAATCCTAATATGCATATGCAAATTAGGGGTGGGAAAACATTTTTTACTTCCTTGTTTTCTGACAAAAAGTTTTGCGGTTTCCCTCCCCGCCCTAATTTGCATATATAAATTAGGATTTTGGATTCTGCTGGGCAGAAGGATTCAGCCGAATCCGAATCCTGCTGAAAAAAGCCGAATCCTGGCCGAATCCCGAACCGAATCCTGGATTCGGTGCATCCCTACTTCCCATATAAGATGTAAGATTACTAGGTAGTTATTTCCAATTGCATAAAAGTCACACCCGTAGCCAGGGACATTTTAATGGGCATAAACAGCATTTGCTGCACTTATCAACTTACTGTTCTACTAATGCATTGTTTTAATGTATAGTGCTACAAGCAGTGGTAAATAAACATATACATAGGAATTCCCCCTACACTCTTTTACATTGTAAATTCTGCAGTGCAGGAACCTCCTTACTCCCCTGTCTCTTACTTGTATATTATTAAATATTTCCTTGCCCTTCTGTTCCTAATGTCTATAATACTGAGATACTATAAAGAATGTGCATACTAGCATTATATAAATATAATTATACTTTACAAAATAAACTAATAAAACTTAAAATGAGAAACTATGAGCTTTTTTCAATGTAATTTCAATGTAAATAAAATAAAAAGCATGGCATCAAATAAGGATGTTTACGGATTTTATAAGTCAGCACTTTAAGCATGCATTTGCTATGTTGTTCTATTATTGGCTTCCCCTATTGCACAGATGCTCTGGTTGGGTGCATAGAATTTCTATCAACATGATGACATCGCAATCTGACACCTTACAACATCAGCACCATTTACCGCAAAGTGGCAATTTATTTCAGAGCTGGCTGTATTCACCTTTTTGAAAAAAACTCCCAATTGCCCAGACGATGCAGATTTCCCTTCTTTCCTCTGATTTCATCAGCAATAAAGGGCAACGGGCACACAATATATGCATTACATGATTTGCACCCCCTACCCATCACCTTACACCATTCCCCCAGTTTTCCAGCAAGTTTAAGTAGCAAGCACTGATGGCAGTAGCATCAGTGGAGCTTGTGCACATGCATAGAAAGCATTCAGAAGGCTTCAGAAGAATCTGTTTGCATTTGCAGTAGTGATGTGCAGGCTGGCCAGATACCTGCGGGTTTGCCCATGGATCTGGCGGGTTAGGGGGACCTCACTACCCCATTTGCGACTTACACTACCAGCTTCCGCCTTCCAGCTTCTGATTTTATAGGTGCATGCCTGTCTGCCACTGTTGTGATGTCATCAGTGAGCGGCACGGTTCTATAAAAGGAAGGCGGAGGTTGGGTGCAGGTGAGCGCAGATCGGGGGCACAGTAGAGACAGTTGTAAATGGCAAACTCAAGGGTTCTTTGTTTCCCTCTTAGTGCTCTAGTACTACAAAGAGGAGCACAAAAGTTATATGTTAGTCAAGGGGACAAAATAAAAAAAGTAAAGTATAACTATCTGAATCTAACCCTTTCGTTTTCAACAGTGAGACTTCCAAGGACAGAGTGTATCCAATGAACTATTGTTTCATGCAAAGACTTGCATCTCTCTTACATGTCTTTTTTTTTTTTGTTTGTGTTTTACAATGCAAAAAAACTCATATCTGTACCTTCAATATTTCCTGGTCCTGACAAACAGATGCTGCATCCTAATAGTCCTCCTACTGCTCATACAGAAGGGAGTCTCCAATGACAGGCAAGACCCAGCTTGTTAAATAACGATTGCCACATGTTGTTCTGCTAATGTAACAGCAATTATCACTTAGCTCCTTTGTGGCAGAGGAACAGGCCAGTGTACTTGATAGAGCAAGTCTCACAAGTGCTATACATAAATCTTCTTCAATAAAAGTGTTGCTTAACAACAACTGGCCATCAATGAGTATGAAACAACAATAAGCAAAAAGCTGTGGCATTTGCATATCATACTAGGTGTTTGCAGCAAGAGCGAACATGTCATTCCCGGCGACAAATCGCCTCTTCTTCAGGTGAATAATCTCCCTGCAAAGACTTCTAGAATCTAAATCGCCAGCGGGATGGCACTCTGCTTCATTTTCCGAAGTCGCCCAAAGTGAAAACGAAGCGCTCCAACTGCCATCCCGCTTGTGCACTTACCCTAAAACAATTACATTTTTTGATGTTACTGGTCCTTTAATGACTCTGCTGTATTCACATAACCTAGTCTTCCAAGGCACACTTGCTCATTCGTCTAGTCTCTCTTAGGTTTAGCCTTCCTTTCGAAGCATATATGTAGAAAGAAAAATACCACCAATATTGTTCAATTAATATTCACGCTTATGGGAAAGCTTAACCCACAATCAGGTGTTTGCTTTCATTCAACAAACATGCAAATGATATGCTGCTAAGGTTTATAACAGCTGGGGCAAACTTTGCTGTTGTAATTATATTACCTTCTTAACATTTGATGGAATTCAACACAGCCAAAAAAAAACCAGTCATTTGAGCTCATTACTCCACATTTAAAGGCAAGAGTTTAGTTTTACTTCTGTGACTTTGAAGATAAGGGTGTTAAGAATCTGTAAATTATTTATCCACAAAACAGCTCAGATATCCAAAACAGAAACTGGAACACACACAACCACTGGAAGAGGAGATTTCAAACATTTATACAGTCATTTGAGAGGCAAGGCTCAAGTGCAACCTACCCAGGGCCCCAGTTACTACTGCAGTTAGTTCTGCTCCAGATAACAGTAATTGTAATGCGTTGGGCTCCATAGATGTATCAGAACTGGTACCTTCCACATAGAATAGAATTCATTCCTTAAGCATTCCAGGGGTTTGCAGTTTAAAAGACAGGAATCAAGTGCAAAAGACATTATACTGACCTGCAGCCCAGGCATGTGAGGGATGTTATACTCTTCACTCTACAACTTGTCGAAATTACAAGAATGGTTTCCATTCACATTTCATTTAAGAGCACAGCACTAAGAAATATTTTGGTGAAGCATACTTTGCCTAAAGCACAGGAATCTAAATTTGTTTTTCAGAATTGCTTGTAGACTGATGGTACAAAAGATGTTAGTGTAGACTGAGAGTGAAGGGGTGACGGCAAAAAAAGCAACTAATCTGAGAAAGTGTTACAAAATCTCTATAGGCCTCAGAATCATAAAAGACTTTGGCCAGAACACAAGGACAGTGCAATAAAATATTACTTTAATGCAATGAACAAATCTTGATTTTTGTATTGTTCTGTACAAGTAAACAGATCAAGTTCAACAATAGTGCTATATAGTTAAACTATAGGAATAAGGAGAAACATCATTCCGAAGGCTGAATTTTGAACAGTATCTTAAAAGATCCCTCAAGAAAAGTCCTATGGATACAAAAACAATAGGAACTTTCACAGCTGTGTACTGAAAGCAGACAGATCACATTAAGCAGACAGTGCCTTTAGGCACTGCTATGAAGGACACAAAATGACCCACAATGTTATCAGTGCTCTCTGGCTTTCATGAGACTTGTAGGCCCTGGAGGATTCAAATTGGCCACCTCTGACCAATCAATAAGTCTACTCTCAGGCAAGCAGACAGTGTAGCAAAATGAGGCCAACAATCAGCTGCTGCCAGCTCTGTTTTTATCCAACTCCTGCAAACGTTTTGCACATTTAATTAATTTAATTGTAAAGGTTAAGAACAGGATTGGCCTTCAGATGTAGCTCAACTACAGGTGTTTGCACTGATGTAACTGGTAAACACCACCCATAGGGTTTCTATCTTCCCACAAATGGGCTAAAATCTAACTGCTATGTAGAATAGGTGCGATAGTGATGTAGCCTTTTGTTCTGATGAAATATTGTATTAGATATTAGTTCTTCTGTTAGCAACCTTGTTCATGCTCTACATGCGCTGCTTGGTAAAACGTTAGATGATACGTGACAGTATCATTAGCAAGGGGTATGAATACATTTCCATACAGGTAGAAAACCAACAGCATCCCAGGGAGCATATTCCAAGTACAAGTATCATGCTCAAGTTGTTATAGTCTCTTTAAAGGGGATCTATCGCAAAAATAAAACTGCGCAGATGGACAGATATGATGGAAATAATAATATTCTTAAATATATTTGTTTCATCATATTTTTCATATTTTTGTTTCATATCTCTTTCATTACATATTACTTTCTGGGAGGGAGGGGGAACTGCAGGACAACAACTTTGTGTGAAACTGATTTATTAAAAGTCTTGCACAGTAGAAAAGGATAAATCCAGCAGCACGAACAACATATCCTGGCTTCACACAGCTTTTGATAGACAGCTCTGACAGCCAATGGGAGAGAGGACAGAGCTGTTATGCAGAAAACCCGACCCAACCTCAGAGCTAGCCAGAGGCAGGTAGGAGAGAAGCAGCTAGAAATAGATTCACTATAATCACTGCAATATTTAAAAAACGGTACAGTTTTTTAAATACATTATATTTAGGCATTTTAATAACTTCATGCAATGATTCTTTTTACCAATTTTTATTTTCGCGATAGATCCCCTTTAAGGAAAGCTTGGTGCTTGGGGTTTTCAAGATAAGGAACTTTTATTAAGGGGTGCATTGCTTCACTTTATATTTTGGGATGTCTGTACCTGGCAAAACCACCACCCTTTAGCAGGGAAGATCTTTGCCTCCAAAGATGCCCCCAGTACAGTACCGTCTTATCTTCTTTTCTGCTTCAGCTTATGCAAAACATACAATACAGTGTGTGTATATATATATATATATATATATATATATATATATATATATATATATATATATATATATATATATATATATATATAGTTTCAAAGTACACCAGCACTCACCTATCACAATATCAAGCCCCGGGTGCTCCTCATGTTTATGAATATTAAAAAGTATTTAGGAGCACTCACGGATGGTTCTTAGAAGTGTCTTTATTCAAATGTTCATATAATCCCCCACAGATGGCTGGTAAAAGCTCTACAACATTCAAATGAACCAATCATGAGCTTCAATATAGTTTCTTAGATATAGATATATATATATATATATATATATATATATATATATATCTCAATTTAATGGTAGAAAACGATTCATAATTCAAAAAAAATCATATTATATATATATATATATATATATATATATATATATATATATATATATATATATATATATATATATATATATATATATATATCTCATATATGAAATAAAAGGACACTGCTTAAAAAGTGGCAGGAAAATTAGGTGAGACGGAGCACTCTTTGGAGCTGTAGTTGATCAAATACAGCGTACTGTGGGTAATAGTCCAGGAATAGTATTCATAGAAATGTAATTATATTTAGCTCTGTTCCAGTTATTATACCCCTACTTTGTAAGTACAAATAAAGAGTTACGGGAATGTAGCAGGTGTACTTGCTGGGAACAGGGTGAAAAGAAATTTCTTACTCAACCCCCATTAAAAGCATGTAGATATAGACAACCAGTTTTATATGATTTGGTGCATATACAGTTACGGAAGCTGTTACCTGGAAACCTATTAGCCAGAAAGGTCCAAATTACGGGAAGGCCATCTACCACAGACTCCATTTAATCCAAATAAACCAAATTTTTAAATATTATTCCCCTTTTCTCTGAAATAATAAAACCTTGTACTTGATTTAAGCGACGATATAATAATCCTCAGAAACCAGCCTACTGGGTTAATGTTTACATGATTTTATAGTAGACTTAAGGCATGGAGATCCAAATTACGGAAAGACCCATTATCCAGAAACTCACCACACCAAATTGCATGTTTATCAGTGAAATCTGGTCACCAAGACTTCCGGGGAGGACAGGATAATTCAGAAAGATGTCAGGCACCAGAATTCTGCAGCAAGTGAGCTTATCTCATATATAAAATTAAAGGCCTTTTCCCTGCTAGTATAAGGCTGTCTTTAATTGATATCTATGTACCACATAATCCATTTGCTTATTTGCAGGAGCAATTACTATTCCAACAGAGAAAGAAGTGCTTATTTTCTACTAATCATTTTATAAAACAGGAACAGCAAAAAGGCACCTAGAAAATTTGTGCAGATATGAAACTAACAGGGAATTATAGTCATATAATTAGAGTTATGACTCTATAATATATGATTAGAATTCAGAATTCAGAATTTTTAAGATTTTAGACTATAACAACCCCAAATCAAATGAGAGGGTTCTTTGAGATGTTACCCGACTCAAATCTCACAAGATTAGCTCATCTGATATCTTTAAAATAGAGATAGATTCAAGGAAACAGAATAAGATATTGACTGGTGCAAGGGAGTATACAATATTACATGATATACTTAAACAAGAAATTATTTTTGTAAAAGGTGCACCTAAAATGCCACGTGCAAGGCAAGAAAATAGAAGGATTGCATTCAATTTGATGTCATGGCAGTGTCTTCTTGCAAGTATTTAAAACACACAATAGTATACTCAATAATGGATACATACAATATGAACCATTCTTATTAAATGGAAACTATTTTTGTAATTCTGAGCCTACAACAGAATATAGAGGGGGGGAAAGAGCTAGATAATGGAATGGAAATTTACTGCACAGCAGGTTCACATTTATGTCGTTGGTGACAAGGTGCTACTGGAATAGCTGTGGACTCATGATGATTTCCCATACTTGCTATGGTAACCAGCCTTGGCAGATTTCTCCAAAGAGATAAGGGCTCTTAACTTGAACAACTTCACAAATTATTACCTAATAATGACCTCTACAAGGACACCGTTACTGAACTTTTTAACTGTATTTAGAAATCATAGCGGCCTCTTAGTATAAGAATATCAGTTCTATCCGTACAATGGCTCTGCTACGTACATTTTAATTCTTAAAACCCAGTAGCTCAAAATATCTTCAGTGCACCCAACAACAACAGAGAAAAGCAAACAAACATAAAAACAAAGGGGGAGGGGTTGCATAACAAAATATAATTCTAAGCAACTATCCAATATACATGAAATAAAATGTTTCAATGGTTTTCAAGTTATTTGTAAATGTAACTACAATTGAAAGAAGTGTTTGTTTATCCCGGTCCTCTGGCCGTTGAAACAATGTAGCAGAAGTCAGTTCTCCTCCAGATCTATTAATCAGCTTGCCCGCTCCCCTTTAACAAATTTTCTTAGGCAGAGTTACAACCAGCACTTTTTTTTTTTTATCAATGAAGCAGCAATCCAAAACCAAATAGAATGTTTAAAAATTCTAAGAAAAATTCAAATTGATTTACACTAAGGGGCATATTTATCAACATTTTAATAAAAAAAGTCAGACCAAATTAGAATCCACAATTGGACCTTGTTTATTATTTAAAAAAAGGCACAATTTAATCGGATCGGGAACAAACACAAAAAAATTGAGTGAAAATCCCATTCGTATTTTTTTTTCCAAAATAGCTAAATTTTTAAGGGCTTTTTCCCGAAAATCCAGAATTTTTCGGATTTTGCCCAAAAGTCTGCCGAAACTTCTAAATTGGATAGGGACCTCTCCTATTGACTTATATACAACCTCGGTTGATCTGAGATGCTGAATTTTGGGATTTAGAGTTTTTATAATAACTCTGTAAAAAGTCTAGGTTTTTTTATCCACCAAAAATTTGGTTTTTATAGTAAAACAAAAAAACTTGAGTTTTTGGCATTCGGACTTATATAAATAAATAATAACCCCCTAAAAGTTTTTTTGCTATCATTTACACATACTTATATATTTACATTTAAGGCAAGTTTGCGAATTCTGATCAGATTTCAGTCAAGCAGGTTGGATTTTGGTTAAACTAGAAAAGCATAGAAACACCAAGTCAGGACAAAGTTGTAGTATGCACCACTGGCTGAAACACATTCATTACAAGGATACATGCGGACCTATGACAAACATCAACAAATGTGAGCTCTGCTATAACTGGATTGAAGCCATGCTAATCAGTTTGCAGTGTGCATGACCCTAAACTGTCTACATGAGCAGACTTTGATGAGCCGACCATGCAGGCATGCGGTGATAAGTCTTCATCCATGGACAGAGGCAGAATTTATCCAGTGGTATTTTCCAACCTTACCAATCAACATCTGACCAAGCCCCATTCACTTGTTGATCAGGGAGGTGATCGATCATTTGAATAGCAGGCTCTAGAAGGTTTAGAAAGCAGTTTAAAGTACCTACCCATGAAGTCTGGTGGCATAGGTACAGGCTGGCCAGAAGGAAGCCAGCACTTTCATCACCCTGCAGTGGAATCTGCCAAAACTGATCATCATGAGTACATACCCTTAGGGGGTTGCTACCCACACACAAAGAGTTGCAGTATTTAAGGTGGCCAAGGTGGGTAGCTCCCCCCTTTACTTTTGTATGCTTTAATATCTTCCAAGATCATGCAGGCCTTAATAAATATAGAAAGCCAGTGGTTGTTTCTAGGAACTGTAGTCTGGAGAGCCACCAGTGTGTCCCTCCTGCTGCATATACCAACCCAGTAAAAGATGATTAATATGATATTTATGGATAATTGTGAATTTACCTTAAACTGATTGAAGCTAATTAACCATATGGTTGTGAGCACTACCATCTGTCTCTAAAACAAGAAATACAAAGCAACTGTTTTGGGCAATTAATTAGTATATAATTGGCAGTGATAAAACATAATTAACAAGACAGGATTTGGTAAAATTGATTAGAACAGGGTGCTTAACAACCAGCCAAAGAACCTGTGCAATAGAAATGCAGTAACTGAATTATGCAAAGGCACTAAATAAACACTGTTCACATTTTTAATGTTGCATGTAAATTAAGACACCTATGATTACAATATGTCCCTTATGTGGCTGATTAATTCCAGAACTATTCTGGAAGCCAGTCTTCATACTGTTGGCATTTATCAACTGCAACCCTATTTGTTTTCTTTTATCAGCTTGACTTTACCGTGTTAAATTAACAGCACTTGAAGGTTTACCAATATTATTTATTATGCTACTGTTTCAACTCAGTCAGCCATGTTTAAAAAAATAAAACCCTGACAGGTTTTATTTTTAAATGAGAATCGAGTCTATTAAAAAATATTTCGGCAAAGCCTTTGTGTGTGTGTGTGGAAAATGTGAAGAAAGAGTTCCATTACCTATATAAAAACACTCAGCCTTCAGCCGCATGCTTTTATATGATTATGAAAGTCCTCTGTGACTTATAATATCCTTATGGTATATTTATGATAGGGCGTATGCCACAATGACTCCAGATACAGGCACTTCAAAAAGCTTTTACGAGTGCAGGAGCAGATTTATGCTGAACTAAAAGAATTAAAATAATTAATGAAGCTAATTAAATGCATAGAATGCGTTCCATTTTTGACAGATTATATGATATAAAAAAGAATTTCCACCTATTAAATTCTGGTTTTCATGATAAGATAGGCAGAGAATTGTTTTTTCAGTATATTTTAACAAAAAGAAAATATTCAGAGTATATTAAAAGCATCATATTTTTCATCTAAAAAAAAACACATTATATAGTTTTCTTCAATTTTCTTAAATTTCCAAAAAACAGTACAACACCAGTTAACAGAAACTAACAACCTGCACTGCATTTATGCCTGGGAGAGCCCTGGGAGCTAACCAGCCTTGCAGAAACTAGATTCTCTGCAGGTTACAACATTACAGAGAAAATGGTTTTAGCCGACTGAATACAAAACAAATTCATGAACACCAAAACAGTTTTCTGTAGCAAACTCGACCCTTTCCAACAGATTCAGCCAGCTGTTATAACGGTATGGGAACTCGCAAACAGAACTTGCTGTCAATCACTTGCTTACCACTCAGCACTCCATTTTATGTTAGCACTACAATCATGCTTCTGTTTCAGAGTAAGTCCACAGGAAACCCATTATCCACAAAGCTCTGAATTATGGGAAGGCCATATCCTACATTATAATCAAATAATTGAATTTTTTTAAAAATGATTTGCTTTTTTCTGTTTAATAATAAAACAGTACATTATACTTGATCCAAACTAAGATATCATTTATCTTTACTAGAGCCAAACAATCCTATTGAGTTTAATATTGTAATGATTTCTTTAGTAGACTTAAGGTATGTTGATCCAGATGATGGAAAGATCCCTTATCCATAAAAAACCAGGTCCTGAGCATTCTGGATAACAGGTCCCATACCTGTATTTATATTATATACTGTCACTGACAGACCAAGCTCTTGCACAAAAATATGTTCTAGGCTCTATCGAAAGATAAATAACATATCGCCCCCACACTCCGGGGTTCATAAAAGCATTACGCTGCAGGGTCACTGTTCTGGATCTGCAGCTGGAGAAATGCAATTGTATATCCATGACAAATTTTCCCTATCCAGCTGCAGGTCCCATCCTTTGCACATTGCCTGGGACCCAATCTCTCTACCCATGAAAACCTAAAGTTTTCCATCAGGATGCCTAAACCCAATATGGATGTGACATTAGTGCTAATTTTAATCATAAATGATACATTAGTTATGTATAGCATAGGTGAAATTCTCACAAATCTCAAGAATTTTCTACAAGAAAGATTTGGGCATGTTAAATCTTTGAACTGTATTTTGAAATTGTTTCAATTGTTGTTGAAATGTGTAAATTCATTTAAAATGAAGATCTTATACATTAAGTGCAACGCTATTAACAAAATTACAGGCTGAGTAAAGCCGGCACAGACGGAAGTGGAAGGTTAAATTTCATAGCAGACTTGCCCTTTATGCCAGTATTTTGGCCATTTTACATTATTGGATTTAGCCAGGCAGGAATTGCAGGTGCTAAACGCAACATGTCACACTGATAATGTATTGCTTCACTGACATTGCTTGAATCAGGGAGAGTTTACAATCACACAGTGGTTAGCCGTCTGCTTAAGAGACCTGTGCCCGTGTGTGCCACGGAATTGGCAACTAGCCCTTTTTAAAATACGGGAGCAAATGTGAATCAGCTATTTCTGCTGCAATGTTTTAATAAACGACCATGCATGATTTTAAAGCCATATTTTAAGTGATCTTTACCTAATTCCCCACAGAGCCGCATGATCTTTCTATATAGCCTATGTGCTAATGTAGATGAATTTGCCAGATTTTCCATTGCATGCTCTCTGCCATTGCAGATTCCATCAATAATGGCCAAGTCCCCAAGCTCTTTCATTTACTGAGGGTTATAACAGGACACTAACAGACATGAGGCCAGTGGGGAATATTGAGAGTTATACAGTACGTCAGAGACAAAATATACTTGTGATCTACAGGCAATCCTCTTTTAGAGAATCATGGTAAGCCCTACAAATAGTTTTTGCTGTTTTTATTAAACAACAAGAAAATCATTATAAAGTGTTTCACAGCATTCACACTCTCTGCTAATCATAGTCATAATGTATTTATAACAAGTTATACAACAATAAATAATGAAGAGATAATAGTCTTTTATGCACCTTTATATACATCTTCCACACATACATGTCTTTAAATGGTACAATAAAAATGTTTATATAAGCAAGGCATCCACTGCTAACAATAAGCAACAATGGCAAGAGTTTGTCACCTAAGCTTATCGTACATGTATCATGATATTTAAAGGCTTTTGCTGCTTGCCTGAGATTAATATGACAGATTTTATATCATTCAGACCAAAAAAAGAGACACACAGTAAAGACAATATAAATACCAAAGAGAATAAGAAAGTGCATATGAAAATATGTCACTTGCAGAACGGCAAAAGTGAGTCTGAAAACAAGACAGAAACATCTTGGTCCACTTAACCTTCACCATTGACATTCACAGCACACACAATGTTCAGCAGCTCTTAGGCATCAAAAAAGCTATCCTCCCTGAAGCTAAAGCCCAATAACCTTTGTGGTGTGTGTTACCTATTCTACCTATTCCCCAGCTAGCCTTTGTGCCTCCAGACATAGACATGCATCTCATATTTTCAAGGAAACATATATGGTGCCATAAGGCTAAAGCAGGGCTTACGTTTTCTACTAAATGTGGGCTTGTTTAATTATTAATTTGATATAGGGCTCTCATGTTACACCCCCCTGAAGTTTTCTTCAAACTTATTAGACCTGCTGTAGCAGAGGTTAAAGGTGACCATAGATGCAAAGATCCGCTCCGCTCGTTTGGCAACATCGCCAAACGAGCGGATCTTTCCCGGATATGCCATTAACAAACATGGCTATATCGGGTGTAATCTGATTGTTCGGCCGTATGGCCGAACGATCTGATTACGATGTGCCGTGGGCTCCGGCGGGATTGGTCGGGTCAAAATCAAACCTGACCGATCGACCAAACGACCGATCTCCGCCGGACGAAAGACACGCCACACACGATCCGAAAATCGCACGAATCCTCGATTCGTACGATAGGATCTGTGTGTCTATGGCCACCTTAAGTCTTACCTTCAACCTGAGGCAGAGAACATAAGGTGGCCATAGACGGAAAGATCTTATCGTACGAATCGAGGATTCACACGATTTTCGGACCGTGTGTGGAGAGTCCCGACATTTTTCGTCCGGCGGCGTCAGGTTTGATTTTGTCCCGAATTATCCTGCCGGAGCCAATTGCGCTCTCATCGTAATCCGATCATTCGGCCATAGGGCCGAATGTTCAGATTACCCCCGATATAGCCATGCCCGTTAGTGGCATATTGGGGAAAGATCGGCTCGTTCGTCGATGTCGCCAAACGAGCGGGTCTTTTCGTCTATGGCCACCTTTACTCTGCTCCGCGGTGCATGTACAACCGGTACTGTACATATCACTGAGGCACAGAGGAGAAAACCAGAATGAAAGCAGATGTTAACTTAATATGCAAAGCACTCCCATAAAGATACAGTATCTCTGGATAAGGGTGCTTTCAGATGCAAAACTGCAAAATTTGTTTCATTTACTACTTATAGAAACATGTATTTGTTTTATTTACAACTTGTAGAGTCATACATTTGTTTTATTTACAACTTGTAGAGTCATATATTTGGTTCAAAGCTAAAATGTATTTCATAAGGATTCCAAAACTCTCTTTTTTCCATTTTTAGAAATACACTATATTAACAAAAGTAACTGGTTGCCTGTATGTCCAATATCTCATTCCAATCCAAGAATATAAAATTTGGCCTTCACTTAGCTGCTATAGCAGCCCCTACTTGTGGATTTTGAAAAACTTTTGGTGGCATTTGCTTCCATTCAGCATAAGACCATAATGAAGCTTGGACATTGGCTTCAAATTATCCTGCAGGTGTTCAATTGGGTTGAGGTCAGAAGTCTGTACTAGTCAAGTTCTTCTACTCAGCAACTCATTTTATATTGACTAAATATGAAAAGTATTCTCCGGGACTCCGCACCTTCTAACCACTTACCAATTCTGAATTAAATCCAGATAACTAAACGTGCTGATAACTCCAAAATTTACTAGAAAAAATATATGTTGCAAGAAAGGAACCTACAGAAGATTTAAGCGTCACACAGTCCACACAGGAATAAATGATATTAAGATAAGGGAATTATTTGTGTGTACAAGCAAGAAGTAAATCCTTCATAAATCTTTTGTGGGAAACAATCTCATTATGATCGCACCACACAAAATCACCATTGGAATATAGTTCATATTGTGCAAACGTGCAGAATTAAAGTGCATATACTTCCTAGTCTGTCTCATTTCAACTCATCATTATAGTGAATCTGAATCACCAGATTGCAATCCAGTTGGTAAATTAAAACTCTTAACATTTATTGCTCTAACATAAAATTTAATGGAAAAGAAAAATAAGATGGGTTAAAACACTTAAAATGACAGGTGACTTGAGATCTAGTCAATAAATGTTTTACATTTTTGATGTTACTGGTCCTTTAAGTGTATATAAGGATATCATTTATCCAGTAATGGAGGTAGTAATTAATACGTGCAACATTGACCATTTATAATCAGTATCAGGTGAGTATATTTCATATTCATAACCCTATAATAGTAGGAGAATTCAATATGCAATGCCTTGTGGCGTCGGAATAACATAACTGTAAAAGAACAGCGACAAGAGATATGGGGGGGAATTTGGAAGCGAGGCAGCAGGGATGAAACAAACTGATAATTCTTTGTGGCAATAAGAGGGCTACATCATATGAGTCACATTTACCAACAAATGGGGGAGGCCTTTTTTCAATTTGTGGACTGAGGCTGTCTGCTAAATCGGAGCTACCACTTGACTAAGAAGGGGAAGACTTGCAATGCTGTGAGGTAGTGGATTAGAATAAGTGTTAAGCCACCACAATTTGTAAGTGCCGCTGAGAGGACAAAGTTTTTAGGCATTCCAAATTGAATCTTCCTACTGATATGCTGGCAACTATTATGGGGTTTTGAATATAAAATATACCGCCCTGACACAGATTATAAATGGTCACTGGTGCGCTTAATAATTACTACCTCCTTTATCTCATAGATGAACGTACCATTACCTGTAACTTTCTACACCTTCTTCCGATAATTCCCCCCCCCTCTATTTGGGTCGCAAAAGTGTTGTGAGAGGGTTGGTCGGTCGAGTGTATAAGCTTGTTGTGTGATCACAAGAAGAGCGTTTCCCACCAAAGATTTATGAAGGATTTCCCTCTTGCTTTATATACACGTATAATTCCACTGTCTTTACATAATTTATTCCTGTGTGGACTGTGCAATGTGGACTCTTCTGTAGGTTACTTTCTAAGAACAGACATTTTTTCCTTTTCTATTGACCTTGCTTTGTGTATGGCAGCATTGTCTCACTGAAACATGAAAAAAGTCTTCAGCAAACTTCTGCCACAACATAGGAAGCACAGCATTGGTCAAGAATTTCATTTTAAACTGTAAGACAAAGTACTGATTTTGCTGCAACCAGGAGCCCTAGCCTGGTCTGGCAATCAAAATAGGCCCTGGCATTCCAAGTACATATGGGCCCAAGCAGCCCCCCACCAGCCCAATAAATAGTTACTGTCTATGGGAATTTATAGCAGCCCTTCTGGTATTTGCCAGAACCCACAGATTGCCAGTCCGGGCATGGAACTAGACCAAACAAAGAAAACAGCAAATATTATTCCTCCATAGTGGTGTAACTAGATGTTACTGGGCCCAACAGCAAATTCAAGTTTGGGCCTAAAAACATTGCTATGTGTAGCAGTCCTACACAGATACTGTATATTGAAGTTGCCTGTTATGTATGGTCTTGCTGGGCCCCCTGCAACTACAGGTTCTGCTTCCTCTGTAGTTACGACCCATGCTCCTTCACAAAATCTTCACAACTGGCAATAGCCATGAAGCCAGGTAGCATTCTTTTGGCAACACAAACAGTCTTAAGCTGGCCATAGACGCAAAGATCTGATCATACGAATCAAGGTTTCGTACGTTTTTCGGACCTTGTGTGGAGAGTCCCGACATTATTCGCCCGGCGGAGATCGGTCGCTTGGTCGGACAGGCTAATACATTTCTGTCGGCTGCCGATAATATCTCTGCATGTTTTGCCAATCGTACGATTTTCAGAGGGAGACTGTCACTAGCTTTTTTAGACATAACTTTCGTATGATTGCTGTCAGGGACAGAACATCGGCTGATCTCTTCTTTTGTAATTTATTTGATCGAAATGGTTAGTGGAAGGTCGGGAGATGGGGAAGTCCGATCGTACGATGATTCGTACAATCAGATCTTTGCATCTATAGCCAGCTTAACAGGCAGCGAAGCACAATTCATCACTCCATAGAACACATTTACACTGCTCAAAAGTCCAGTGGCGGCAACCTTAACACCACCCCAGTGTTGACACTTTGGGATTCAGCAGTGAGAGTTGCAGATGAAGATAGGGAACGTATGCATTATTTTGTATGGCATTAAAACCTTATGCAAATCTGCATTTCCTAGAGAAAAAATCGAGAGCTACTATTTGCATAGAAAAATTATGCAAATACTAGCCACAACACACACAGTTAGATACCAATTACTACTAAATACATAAGAAGTACAACCCCAGTATTGGAGAAATGCATTTGATTGACAATACTTCAAGAATTTTTGATAAGGATACCATATCTACAATACACAATTTCATCATCCCCCCCCCCCCCGGGAGCGCCCACCAGAGACACCACACAGCATATCTGAAGAACTGATGGTAAGACTGTAAATGCAATACATTTGCCTGGTGGGGTGCAGATTTTGCAACCTGGAGGTACAGATGCACGCGATAAGCAGTCCCTAACAATAGGATGAATATAACTAACAAGTGTGTACCAATATATACTTTCATATAGGTTCTGGCACTCCAGAAAATTTATTAGAAAAATAAGAAATATAGTCTATATATATATGTGTATATATATATATATATATATATATATATATATATATATATATATATATATATATATATATATATATATATATATATATATATATATATATATATAATATATAATATGTAAATATAATTTTTTTTAAATATACATTTTTTTTAAAAAAATCATGTGCATAAAAGACAAAAGAATAGCACAGAATACGACACTTCAGAGGAATGTAAATGGCAACAATAACGGAGAATCTGAAACATTTTCAGTTTACATTTGCAGTAGTCATCTGTCTGGCTAACTACAGGATACAGGCTATTTTTTAACATGTTACTTTAAAAAATATTGTTCCTTCCATATTTTAATGAGAGCCAAATTAAAGGTGACCATACACTGCCAGATCTGCACAGCAAATGAATCTGGCCCCAATTTGGCCACCCACACGCTGGGCACAATCTGTCCTTCAGGGACCAACATGCTTATGTAGTCCTCATTGGATGATAAAATCAAACCTGCCTGATTTTTACCCAGATATCGGTTGGGCAGGCTTGTTGGTGCCTGGAAGGACCGAGTCTGCAGCTTTAATCGCCATGTGTATGGCCTATTAACTCTGAGACTCTATCTAAGGATCCAAGATTTCCTACAGAATAGATTAGCTGTCTCTATTTAATTACAAATTTGAATTGCAATAAGAAACTGTATTGAAGGGGATAATGCAGAGCCATTTGATACATCGGGACCCAATTTTGAGTCTCAACCCTAAAAATCCCACCACTATCGATGGCTGACTATATCAGAAGAATCTTAAGAGCCACTGGAGCTGGCATGGGTTCTATAACAGGAATTCTGCTGCTCACTATAAGAAAGGGCATAATTTAAATAAGCCAAAATGAAATTGCTTATATTCTATATTTTACTTGGCCATTAATTTCACCCCCTGTAATATGGTCAATCCCTGCTGCATATGGCTTTACTGTATAGGGTAAAGGAAAGGGTATTTTATTTTCTCCAGTGAAAGGGCTAACCTTTTGTATGCATGGAGTGTTCTCTGGATCCCAGATCCCAGAGGAGGAAGCATGTATATTTTCACGCTGAACAAGTAAAACATCACAATGGAGAATTGCAGAACAGCAGAAGCCTGTGAAGCTGAAGGTAGGCATTCCTAGATTTAAAGATGATGAAAAGTGTATATTTATAAGTTTGGCATAGATCACAAACACAGAGAGGCTCAAAAGAATCTGAAGTTAAACTAAAAAGAAAGAATGAAAGTAATGTCACCTCTGCGTCCCCTCTTCTCCTGCTAAAGGTTACACCATTCTGTCAGTAAAGGGTCTCCAATAAGATTTATATAGCTGAGCACAAGCAGCTGACAGCTGAGATAAAAGTACCATCATACTATGGCACAGTCTGACTAAAATCTGTCTATGAAGTCTGGGTTTTGTGGATCATCATATGCAAGTATTGCCTGCTATATTCTTCTTGTGCACCAGGGCCATCATAGCATGGTGCACTACTCTGGTATTTAATTGGGATTTGATGGGAGCAGGAGAAATAGCTTAACACTACTAACCAAGTCCATAACAGAAGCAGGCACTAATTATACTAATTAGAGTATACATATTATTAATTAAACCCCTAATTTGTAAATAAGGAGATTTTGCACTTACACTAGGCATAGAAGCATTGTTATGCCAAGAAAAACTTCCATTACTTGGGAACCATTCTTACAGCTCCTGTCTAAATAAACTGCAAAAAACAAACAAACTGCCTCCGTAGACTGTGTAAGAGCTATGGCACACCATGGCATACAGCATTGTAGCTGAGGAAAAAGCACTTGAAACCACCCTTGGCACCTCCCATTTAGTTGAACGGGAATATCCTGACCATGCTGGACAGTAACAAAATGAACAGTAACACCAAAAAATGAAAGTGTTTGAAAGTAATGACAATATAATGTATTGTTGCTCTGCACTAGTAAAACGTATGTGTTTTTTTCAGAAACACTACTATGGGTATATAGGCAAGCTGCTGTGTGGCCATGGGGTTAGCCATTCAAAGCTGAAAAAGGCACATAATACACAGCAGATAATAAGCTCTATATTATATAATGGGATTCTTTATATTGTATCTGTTATCTACTTTGTATCTTGTGCTTGAATGGCTACCCCCATGGCTACACAGCAGTCTGTTTATATAAATTGTGTTTCAGAAGCAAACACACCAGTTTTCCTAGTAGTGGAAGATCTACTGCATGTATCCTTGGCCTTAAGAATGTCAGCAGGGAACATGATATCCTGATTACATATCTGTTTAAAGGGTAGGTCCGCGATGGACCTCCACCACCACACGGGCAGTTTCGGGGAGATTTAGTTGCCTGGTGACTAATCGCCTCTTCTGCGGGGCGACAATCTCCCTGAACTGCCTTCCCCCTGCTATAATGAGAAAACGCCTGCGCCAATGCACTTGTGGCGCTTCGATTTCTGAAGTCGCCTGAAGTTTCGTGAGGAAAATCAAAGAGCCGTGAGTGCCATTGCGCTGGCGTTTTCTTATTATAGAAGGCAGTTTGGGGAGATTGTCGCCCCGCAGAAGAGGTGATTAGTTGCCAGGCGACTAAATCTCCCCGAATCTGCCCGTGTGCCTCTGCCCTAAAAGAGAAGAAACGTTAAAATCACAGGGGGAGGGGGTTAAAATAGCTTACTTGATACTCAGGCTGGTGCTCCTGGGAGACCTGTAGTGATTCTGTATGAGCACCATGCAGCAATTGTGTTTTTCAGCTTCTTCATTTTTTGACTGCTCTCGGCTGATGTGTGTGCAGTAGAATGAAAAGGGCGACTTTTTGCTTAATGTTCTGCCTTTTAGTCTACTGCACATGTGCACCTCCGCACAGAAGGAAGATTACTCCATGGTGCCAGTGCAGTTTCTGCTAATAGGAGCACCAGCACGGGTATCATACTATGATCACTAGGGGAGCTCTAACATCCCTCAGTGATTTTAGCTTTCCCTCTGCTTTATGTGAAACCTCCCACCAACTGGTTTTAGCAAAATGGCCAGTGTTGAATCACTGCAAAAATGAAAATCCAAATTCCAGTGTGAATCTTGGCTGCAAAACCTGTCTGATACCAGAGCAGATATACATAGGCCAAGAAGCTGTCAAAAAGGCTGTGACCAATGTCTTTGCATTGACACCTCAAAGGAGAAAGAATCGTAGAATCAAGTTTTTAGGCAACCCCTAGTGATTCTACTTTTCCTTCTCCTTGAACTTCAAACCGAGTTATTAAAGAATGATGACTTTATAATTGGAGTTACAGTTAAAAGATATAAACTCACTTTCTGCATAAACCCGGATGACCCAGATGTGATTAGAATGAGCTTTAATTATGTTTTACAACAACTTTGTCAGAGGTGCTCCTCATATGTAGATGCACTTTGCCTTCACTGATTCAGTTATAATATATGAGACAGAAGCAATAGCCTGTTGGGTACTTCTCATTGGTCAATGGCATTTGAAATCAATCAGTCTAACTTCTGGAAAGGCAGATTTGCTTTTTGGAGAACAAGGGGGTGGCTACGTGTTGTTAGCAAACGTGATTGAATAAAAACACAATGCAGGGACACTCAATAATGAGGCATGTGAATCCCTCTAATTATCCTTTGCTGTTGGGTTTCAATGCAGTTGTACAAGCGGAGATCAGAAGCATCTTTTTATTCCCAGGAACAGGAAACAAAGATACATCAATTAAATGAACATTCATGAAAACAATATTTTAAACTATAGAGCAAAAATTTATTTTTTTTTATTTATATCATGCAAATAATCTGTGGATGTTACAAAATTCCCATACATAAACAGCTTGTCTGGCAAGGGCAGTGACACTTCAAAAGGTTATTAGTCTGTTAATATTCTGCATGTACATTCCTGCTGATTTGGAATTGTATTTCCTAGGGTTCCCAGTGGGCGAGCAGAAGGGGCTAAGCGTAACCTGAATGCTAACTTTGTCCAACTTTGGTAGGGGGAATTTGTAATGAACTTTTAGTGATTTACACCTAAGTAGGAATGCACTGAATGCAGGATTCAGTTCTGGATTCGGATGCACCCGAATCCTTCTGCCTATCCGAACCAAATCCTAATTTGCATATGCAAATTAGGGTCAGGAGGGAAATCTCGTGACTTTTTGTCACAAAACAAGGAAGTAAACAATGTTTCCCCCCTCCCAGCCCTAATCTGCATATGCAAATTCGGATTCGGTTCAGTATTCAGCAGAATCCAAAATAGTGGATTCGGTGCATCCCTACACCTAAGGGATTAATTATGAAGTACAATAGGAACAGGAGAGCTGGAGTGAAGAAAAATATAACAACCTTCAATACATGACAAACAGCAGCCCCTGGGGTACTGGCTTGATTACATCATAAAGAAACACATGCGGATTTGCCCAATACTTACACAGCAATTCCTCCCAGACTCAACCAGTTGGAACAAATATACCCTACCCTAAACTCTACCAATAGACACATATTGGGCCCTCCTTGGGCTAAGGGTGCTTGACTGGGTTACTGTTAAATGTACAGAAACAAAGATTCCTGGCTGCTAGGGAAATAAAGGTGGCCATACACGGATAGATCCGCTCGTTTGGCGATGTCACCAAACGAGCGGATCTCCTTCCGATATGCCCACCTTGAGGTGGGCAATATCGGGCACATCCGATCGTGGGCCCTAGGGCCCAACGATCGGATCCTAGCATTCACAAACGGGCGGTTGGATCGCAGGACCGCATCAACGAACAGATGCGGCCGCGATCCGACGGGTTTTTAAACCCATCCGATCGAGATCTGGCCGACTTTCGGCCAGATCTCGATCGGGGAAGCCCGTCGGGAGCCCCCATACACGGGCCAATAAGCTGCCGACACGGTCTGTCGGCAGCTTTTATCGGCCCGTGTATGGCCACCTTAAGTCAGTTTGGGTAGGTTGGGAGTCAGTAGTATCCCCAGGGATTAGTGTACTATGTGCTGCACAAGTTTCAGTATATGGTAATCAGTAAAGATTAGATGTGAGATTCAGTTGGAAACTTTTCCATGTATCTGGGACTAATAAATGAATAGAAATGAACCACAACCAAGGGTAAATTAACCCTCCATGTGGGCAATCATTGTACAGCAAAACTTTGCTAAACCCTGGGCCATTGACAGTATTAGAAGGGATTCCAAGTGGATGGGAACAAATGGACACTATTTGGGCTCCAAAAGACAAAGCTTTATAGATCATGTTGAATTTGTTCAGCAGATAGGGCAGCTCTACAGCAGTATATATACACTGGATGCCCACCTTTCTGCCAACCCCACGACTAAAGGAGAAGTAAAGGTCCCCTAAAGATATTTGTAGAAATGGGAGTTGCTGCTGCGATCATCAGCTGTGTATCGCTGTCCCTGTGAGTGTGTGAGTAGTGCTGTGTGTGTGTAACAATAAACACTAATAAGAGATGTGTGACAGGTAGAAGTGTGTAAGTGGGAGAGATGCAGTGTGACTTACCCCATGTTCGGTGCCTCGCCAGTAGCCTCTCCCACACAGGCAGGCGATCTCCTCGCTCCCCTGAAGGGACTGCTCAGTACCTCGTGCATGCGGTACACTCTGGTTTATCAGCTGCTATTTAAATCCCAATCGGACAGGCTCCAGCCGGCACACTAGCGCTCCAGTAGGCGTGAGAAGCTTAGGATCCAGCGATCTCCTCCCGCTGCTTCACTGCTCACAAAGCAGCACCTCCCAGGCTTCAGCAGTTCCCTCCCATTCACACACACACGCCGGCTCAGGCTTAGTGTCACCCTAAACTCTGCCTTCCTAGGGGCTGCCCGCACCCCAACTCCTCGCCTGGCACGTGAGTGTGGGAAGTGATCTCCTGAGTTCCACAGCGATACGGATCCCTCCTGTTCCAGCAGCAATAGCAGCAGCCTCCCACATACATAGAGGAGGGACAGGCTCATCCTCCAGCCCACGCCTGCAGCTCGCGGCAGCTTCTCTCCTACCAGCGCAGCTCATTAAAGAGCAGTTTGCGCCTCTGCTAATGTTCCCATTCCGCGGGGGACACTCTCTGGCTCTTTGGGAAAGCGCCCCGAGCGTTTTGGAGGCGCTAATAGCAGCAACTACCCAAAGAGCCAGCGCCAATTTACCTGTCCAGTTATAGACACTAGAAGTCAAATATACTACTCGGGTTCAGGGCTGGAACTAGGGGGAGGCAGAAGAAGCACGTGCCTAGGGGCGCAAAGTTTGGGGGCGCCAGGCAAGTAGCTCATATGCAGCCTACCCCTAGTCCGGCAATTGTTACCTCAGCGAAAAGTGGGTGCGCTCTCTAAAGTCAAAGTGCTTTGGGCACTACCGCACGCGGTTGCGCAAGGTTACGCACGCGCGTACTTAGTTGCGCACTGCTGCGGCGGGGGGTACGTACAGCGCCTGGCCCTGCAATGCTCAGCATAATGAGGCGCTTAGCTGTGTCACATTTTCTTCCCTCCCCGAATTCCGACATAACTGCACCTGTCTTAAAGGGATCTTAAAGTAGGGATAGATTGAGCCTATAATGTCAGTGGGTATAAGAGTCTCTGGGAAAGTACTGTGGCTGTGGGATACAAGGTTTAGTAGGGAGAGAGGGTGCCTATAGAAGCGGTGCCATGATAGCATCTGGGAAGGGACTGTGGCTCCCATTTTATGTTTTTTTTGGTGTAAATTCTGGGAAAATGTAACATCAAAAGCTGGGATTTTTGGCACTTTGAAATGTAGTATTAATAGTAAGGAGAAGAGAAATTTAAGAATGTAAAGCTGAGGTTCTGGTTGCTCTGGTTTTTCTATTGTACAGACAAGCTTATATATGTACAAGATGTTTTTACTTGAGACTAGTTTGACAATATACAGTATAGTGAATAAAGTACCCCCTTTTGTAAAATATAAGGATATTATAAGTTACCAAGGAGTTTCATAAACATATAAAAAATTTTATACAGGTCATGGAACTCCGAGGTAACTTCTAATATCCTCATATTTTGCAACTGGGGGTACTTTATTTATTATAATACACACGTTTCAGTGAGTCATGTGACAGAAATGACATCAGAACTCACCGTTTATAACTGATGACATCAGAACTCACCGTTTATAAGGATATAATTTAGAAGATATTCATGGCTTTTGTGTATTTTATATATATATATATATATATATATATATATATATAATATGTTACTAGGTGAGGCAAGCAGTTGGTTAACTTTCATATACAAATGCAGTATACTATTGCAAAGGCAGCTATTCTGCATGTTTATTTGGACTTAAGGACTTTTTAGTTTTTTTTTTTTTTTTTGTAGGAATGTGACCGTCACTAAAAGATTGAAAATTGGTGTTTTTTGCATTTCCCACCATTAATGCAGATTGGTGCGAGTAATTATATGCCATAGGCACAGTATTACCTACAATATTTGAAAATACTATTTATTCAGTGGTCAGAGGACTGTTTTGGGAATAGTGCCATGACTTGATAACAATGGGATTATTTATGCGTTGATAAATGTTGCAATAAGGGCCACTGATAAAGTCAAAAAGCCATTGATAGAGGTATAAAGTGATACCCATTTGGTTTACTACTAAAGCATGAACTCCCTCTACAGGCCATCAAAAACAACTGCAGGGTTAGGTAAACTGAAGGGCAGTTAAGTGATTTCATCAGCCCAAAACCACCCTGACAAACATAAAAAGTATTGTACTGCACACAGATTAGTTATGTATAAAGGTTTAAATTAATGATATCTTAATTTTTCAATACATTGAAAAGCATTTTTACAAACATCAGACTGTTTATTTTTGTTCGGCAGCATTTTCTGCAGTTACACGCTTTTGCATGGAGCTAGAAAAATACAAATTCTAATTCTGATCACCTAAGAGACCTCATGCAAATATTTAAGTTTTGTGTGATTCCAATCCACAACACTAACACTGAGTTCAGATCACCCTGACCAGGACTGCATGATGCATATGAATTTTCCATATATAAATACCCAACGTTCCTTGTCTAAGGCAGCAATTTGGGGGGGGGGGGGAGGAGCAGCCTTTGGGTGCATATTTAATAAAAACTACCACCTTTAACTTAGATTTGCACTTTAGTAGATTGGCGCTGAAAGACGCAGTTTATTTTGCATATGTCAGAATATTTGCTTTCCAAACTGAGGTTTTCTGAGGCCTACTTACTATTTGAGCCTTTTCTTTTTTGTAATTTTTATTGGATGAATTCTCATTTACACCAATTGCATACAAATGCATATTATGAGTACACGCAGTGTCCCTTTCACAGTTTACAATGATGTTAATATCAAAATATTATGATGTCCATTTTTTGAATAAAAGCTGATAACATATAATAAACAATGATTAAACAAAACCAAATGGTCTACCTTTATTTATATTATTTGGGGCTTTTATCACACTTTAAAAACCAGGAAATCAGACAGTGTGCTTCTTTTGCAGCAGCCAGTCATGAAAATATCCTAGAAAATGCTAATTTTATCAGAGATTTACAGTTTTGTAGTAGAAAGACAGAATGTATACTTTTTAAAACTACGTGGTATTCTGGAGTCAAATAACTCTTTGGGGCTTTTATACACAGACAATAGAATCATGGAATTTGTTTGCCCAAAGTACATTTTGGGGGTCTGGGGCAGTGGGGATAATAGTTTCTGGGAAGGCAAAGTGGCTGTGGTATAGTAGGGAGATATGGTGCTCATATAGTAGAAGTGGAGGTAATAACCTCTGGGAAGGGACTGTGGCTGTGGAGTAGCAGGCATATTAGGGATATTAGGGATATATGGTGCCTATAGTAATAGTGAATATAATAGTCTCTGGGAAGAGACTGTGAGATAGCAGGTATAGTAGGGAGAGTTGGTGCCTATAGTAACAGAGGGATAATAGTTTCTAGGAAGGGACTGTGGGATAGCAGGTATAGTAGGAAGAGATGGTTCCTATATTAGGAGATGGTACCTATAGTAGCAGTGGATATAATAGTCTCTGGGAACGGACTGTGGGATAGCAGGTATATTAGGAAGAGATGTTGCCTATAGTAGTATTGGGGATAATAGTGGTAATGGTAATCCTACATATATGCAAAAGACCAATGGTGCTATTACTTAGGATGCTTTATATTTACGGTTTGACCCCCATTTTACGTTTTTCGGTAGACCGGAAAATTTGGTGAAAAATCTAGGAAAATGTAAAATCAAGGACATGTATTGTATATTGGTAGGACCATAGAAAAACAAGTAAATTGTGTGAAAATGTAAAATCAGGGTATGCAAACGTGAGGTTTCACAAGGGGCCCCTGTGATGTAGAGGGCCCAGTGCAAAATGTCCTATCTTCTCTATTGCTCAAATTCATATTCTGTTTTCTGGGAATTGGCTGGTCCTGGCATTGAGCTGTTGAAAGAGTTAAAGTGCAAAGCTGAAATGTGCATGTGCTGCAATTAATCATGATATGTCAAGATATAGGACACCCACAGGAGTAAAGAACACAAAGGGACCATATACAGCTGTAGAAAGCTCTGTGATTTGTAATACTCAGAGAGACCATTGTGCAGTAATGGTATTTATTAAAAAGGTATTATGTGCAAGTTTAACAGATATTATTTAGCAGACAGAAGTTGCAGAGCTTACACACAGGGGTGCTTCGCCAATGAGGCAAGTTGAGGCTGTCGCCTCCACATCCACATTCATTGCAGCTGCAGTCCTGGAAATTAAAGAACCTTCACTGCACACAGAAAGGGTTTGCAAAGATGCTCAGACTTACTATATGTACACAAACTATATTATATAGTTCATCATATACACAGTATTATGGCTCAAGCACCAGAAAAGCTAAATTTTATAACACGAGCGCTCATGTACATGAGAATAATAGCAGTCCAACATCACTTACCTAATCAATCACTGTTTTTGGTAAATGGCAAATATTTTACTAGTAGGAGTAGTAGAGTAATTGAAACCAAACAGACCCAACAGCCATGACATGCATGCTGCTGATTCTGTGTAATTAAATCATTAAGTATTCAAAATAATAATAGCTTATTCTAAATAATAGCAGTGAGGAGTGTTCAGTTAGTGAGGTCATTCATTCTGTTAAAAAACAGGTATCAATTATGGCCCTTATTTAAAGGAGAATAAACTCCCAAACTAATAAATAACCCTACCCTCCAAATGCCCCTAAGTCTTTAGTTATCCCTCGATGCAGAGTCAGCGCAGCGGAGCTCACGGGTGCCATCTTCACCACTTCGGCAGTCTTCACTAAGTAAGCGGCGTATCTGCGCTTGTGCAGTTGTAGCAATTTTCTGGTCTCGAACAACTGCACGTGCGCCGCCATGGAAGTTGCCGAAGGGACCCGAAGATTCACAAAATGATTTTTTTTGTGTGTGCCGAATTTAAATTACAATTAAATTATAAGAAACAAGTTATATCAGAGTCAGCAGTAATAGACGGAGGCAGCTTTGCATTATTAAGTGTCTCCTCAACATCAGTCACGGGCACAAGTACCATGTGTAAGAGAAAATCACTGACCTCACTGATCACTGGCAACCAGAAAGCAGATGAATCTATCTAGATTTGCACTCACTTTTGTTAAATTCTTGTCTGTAGTTCAAGTCACTGACTGGTTGCAAGGGTAAGTAGGATCATAAATTCCAGTTTAAATTCTGCAGAACAAAAGCCTAACAAATTAAAGGGGACCTGACACCCAGACATAAAAAGCTGTATAATAAAAGTGCTTTTAAAATTAAACAGGACATCCAAATTATTATTTTATTTTATTTAAGCATTCATAGCTGTTGTAAACTCATTTAAAATCTCAGCTGTCAATCAACTATTGCCTGTCCCTCCTCTATGCCTTGGGCATAGAGGCGGGGCAGGCAATTACTTTCACTTTCCATTCAGCACTTCCTAGATATCACTGCTCTCCCCACATTTCTCCAGTTCTCTTAACCATTTCATTGTGTAGTCAGGGCATGGGGATGGACATCGAGTCCCCCATTCTGGTGCACAAACAAGATTCTGAGATGATGCAAGGCTTGCCTTAATAATAAGTGTCCACAAAATGGCTCCTGCCTGCTTACTAAAATTATGAATAACCAGATGGAAGCAAACAAGATTAAAATATTTTTTACAGTGTAATTAAAGTTCATTTTCCTTGACTAACATCATAAAATAGGATTTGGATTAATTATTTTGGATGACAGGTCCCCTTTAAAAAGTACCAAATGCGAACTGTCTGATAATACCACTTAGTTTAGCTTTATTTTTAATAAAGATTGTTTTAGAATCTTTTTGAATGAGGTGATCATAGACTCTGATCAGCCCCCAGATACTGCACAACTGAATTTAAAAGAGGTTGGCCAAATGCTCTTTGGACAACCAAAGCCAACATTACTGCTGGAAGGAACAAATGTACCTGCCCCACCCCCAGCAATTCAGCAGCTAAAACTTTGCTTTTGATTAGTCCAAATTGCGTGACCTGCTCAGATGGACCGAGTTTGAACACATATGGCTCATTTAATTAGAAAAAAGAAATATACAGTATAGACAAAACCAAACGCTATAGTTTCAGCTCTGTAAAGGACATGGGAAGTGTGTTCACTGGGGAGAACATGAGTCCCAGTTTGGTGTCTAGTTCTCCTCCCTCCCTGTATAAATGTATACTACTTTACCAAAATGGATGGAATTTATGTACAGAACTAAAATTTTACAGTCCATGTTCTCTCTAGTTGGTAATAATATGCTGAATATATTTTGCATAATGAACAGAAGTAATTTTGCAAATAAATTAGGCAGCTGTTAAATGATGTTGCATTATCACAGATAAACTTACCTATTACTAGTAAAGGTAGTAGCATAATTAAATTGCATCAGACTTATCACCAAACCTATAGTTAATAAAAAAACACATACACTGGTTTTTGCTGGAATTTAATTTTTTTTTTTTTTTTTAATAGGCAGGCGACTGGTCAGACCAGAAAGATGTGAACATGTACAGGTATGCTAACTCCATATCTACCAAATGTTTAGTATAATCATTTAGGTTTGGTTGTTACATCAGCTAGCCCCAAAACCACTGAAATGCTTTATCGTTCTTATTCAGGCTTCAGTAGCCATCTCTAGGTCCACTGGGATGTTATATCATGCATATTAAGGTTATATTTGCCAGTTTCAGAACCAATGGCCTGTTTAAACATACAGATTCAGATTATGTTATCTTCAGAACCACTGACATGCTTTAGCATACTGTATATCTTCAGGTTTGGTTGTTACATTAGCCAGCTCCAAAACCACTGAAATGCTTTAGCATACATATTCAAGTCTGATTTTGCCTTATGTAACACTGAGAACACTCTGCTAAAGATCCAAGTACTATACATACTAACTGGCTGCCAGGCTATACCGTCCGATAAGTTCAATTGAAGCTTACCAACCTGTGCAGTAACTAACAGGACACAATACCTTATACTCCAAGAGGTTTATTGTCAGCAGTTACAGAATGGAGTAGGACCTAACTATTCATTACCTACACCTGAATACTGCAAGGCAGAGTAATTACTTCTGGAACCTGCACAGACCAGCATTAGGGCTCTTACACACGGCCGTTCCGACCTGCGCTCCCCTGCGTTCCGTTTTTTGGCGTTCAGCCGCAGGGGAGCGCAGGAATAGAGTAATTATTTAATTAAATTAAATAATTTAATTAAGTAATTATTTGAAATGGGGCTGTACTCACTCAGGCGCGTGTAGGCGCCAAACGCAGGTTCAGACGCAACATGCTGCATTTTTCCTGCGTTCGGCGCATACATGCGCCTGAGTGAGTACAGCCCCATTTCAAATAATTACTTGCGTCTATTCCTGCGCTCCCCTGCGGCTGAACGCCAAAAAACGGAACGCAGGGGAGCGCAGGTCGGAACGGCCGTGTGTAAGAGCCCTTACACTTGCTCTGCTGACAGAGAATCAGGCTTTGGGCTCTTACAGGTGATCATTTTTACCTGCACTCCCCTGCGTTCCAGTTTCATGCGTTCTGCCACAGGGGAGCGCAGGAGTAAACGCACTGAATTCTTTTCAATGTGGCTGTACTCACACAGACGCATGTAAGTGTCGAACGCAGGTTGCAACGCAGCATGTTGCATTTTACCTGCGTTCGGTGCTTACAAGTTTCTGTACAGCCACATTGAAAAGAATTCAGTGCGTCTACTCCTGCGCTCCCCTGTGGCTGAACGCATGAAACCGGAACGCAGGGGAGCGCAGGTAAAAACGTTCGTCTGTAAGAGCCCTTACACACAGAGCTTGAACATTACCTCTGTGCTTGCAGATTAAAGGCAAACTTTTTTTTGTTGGTAAATTACTTTAACCCTGAGAGACTTGTGAAGGAGGCAGCTGGCTCTGAACCTAAAATCCTCCATAAAAGATAAAAGTATGCCACCCCATAAGGGAAAAAAGAAATGGAGACGGTAAGGCTCATGCCCCTAACCATAACCACATAACACTGGGATTCCAAAACCAGAAGTGAATCCCATTACCACAATAAGCTGGGTCAGTTGAAGCTAAAAGTTCATCCTTACCTAACTGTCACCTCCCTCTCCCATCTGTAAAAATAATAAGGGGTGTAGGGGCCACATTCACCACTGCCACAGAATTCTCACAGGCAGGCTAGTAAAGCTGATCCAGTAGATGAAGCACTGAGGACTTTATATAAATGAGTTAATGTACATGTGGGATAAAAGATCACAAAGACCAAAGCCCCAGCTCCTGTTCATACCCTTTTAAATCAATATATACCCGGGCCAGCCATTCACCTCCTTCCTGGGTACAGTGAGAATTAATAAGTTGCTTATTCAGGCTTCCAGCTGTCGCGTTCAGCAGGTTCCACGGTGGATTCCTCTGAAAGTTGACAGCTCTGCAAAGAGTCCAGTGTAAAAGGCAATCATCAGACTGTGGCTACAACTGTGACTAAGTGGGTGGGTTGTCACTGCTAAGGCCATGAAACACAACATGTGGTTTTAAATGTTTTTGAAACCATGACTAAACTCGCTTTCTCTAAAACCACGCATTTCATGGAATATAATGGATCCAAATATAAAAAGTATGAACAAAAAAAGGGCTGAACAATGGGTTAAAAACGCAAACACCTTTAAAACCCTCTAAAAATTTGATTTCTGACAATTCCTAGTGCAAAAAAACAAAAAACCCTCTGAATTGATTAGAAATGGTCCAATAAGATCAGTACAGCTCCCATTGATTTCTATAGGATCTTGACAACTTTTACTTGGCAGATTTTTGCATTAGAGGAATTCCCACAATCCATAACCTCAAAATGGAACAATTGTTGCATGACACAGTGATCCTAAAGGGCGGGTTGGGGGGAGGAATGGTGACTCCATGTGTGCTAAAAATATCTAAACATCCTGTCACATATTTTAACAGCCGGTAAATGTAATAATTTAAATTAGCCCGCACCAAAAATAATTTCCTTTGCATATTGGCTTTCCGAAACTGCACACCCGATCAAACATTTCGGGAGCAAAATGGTCCTTCCATCACGGAGTGCAGTGTCTGAAGCACCTTGCAATAAAAGTTGGGATTACCCCGTTTGAAGCACAACAAGATACTGGTGTTCCATTTTGTTTAAAAGTATATTGCTGGTGCGTGACTAGGCCAGTACTGGTACCTGCTCAATTTATATTCTTCAATCAAGTGTTGTTGGGGTGTCAGTGCAGGCAGTCAGAGGGTTAGTGGCAGCAAGGTATCCATGTACAATTCTGTAGAATGTAAAGGGCTGTGTTTATATTTAATAGCAGCAGGTGGCAGTAGCCAGTCACAGATATTATACCATGCCCAAACGAGAAATTTTCACAAAATCAAAAGGCTGCTGTGGGACATAGATTGTAAACGTGCTTGTATGGGATGTCGTTTTTCACAACCATCATATCTTTGCACCATTATCCTGTTAATATAGCACTGTATTTATAAAATACTTCACTTCAGTACAGTGTTGGGCAGGGTTGCCAGGTTGGCTGGGGATTATAGTCAAATTGGGCTACTTTTATAACTTGGTGGAGGTTTATAAAAGACCGAACCCACCCACGAATGTACGAATTTTGGAAATTGGACTTTCAAAACCCGCCCAATTTTGGAAGAACCTGTACAGAGCCTGCAATGAATAATGAAGGGCAGGTGTATATACATTGGGTGTCAGAAAGTGGTCACATTTTAATATTGCAGCTGCATACCTAAAGTACTAGAAACACCAAAATACAAATGGTTTATTTATACTGGCATAACTTTCATTTCCATGCATTACTATTTTTTTATTTCTTCTGCACTGTTTAGACACCTTAACAGAGTGGTATTCTGAGAAAGTTTGCAATTGTTTTTCATTATTTGCAGTTTATTTATTTAGCTTTTTATTCCGCAGCTCTCAGGTTTGCAGTTTAAGCAGTCTGGTTGTTAGGGTCCAAATTACCCTAGGAACCATACATTGATTTAAATAAGTGTCTGGAATATGAATAGGAGACGGTCAGAATACAAAGATGAGTACTAAAAAGTAGCAATAACAATACATTTAAAGCCTTACAGAGCATTTGTTTTAGATGGGGTAAGTGACTCAAATTTGAAAGCGAGAAAGAGTCAAATCCATTTGGGTCATTTAAATATATTCTGGGAATAAAATGGCAGAATCTGCCAGGTGTTTTTTGCACTTTGCACCCTGCCCTGCACATAGAAGAATTGCCACAGGTCTCAGCAATGCAAAACAGAATGTAGAGACCAGGGCCTGACCAAGGTATTTTGGCACCCTAGGCAAGGGCTTCAATCAGTGCCCTACCTGGATCTGCATTACCATTTCCCACCGTGCCATTCATATTGCCCCTTGTACCTGTGCAAGCAGCCACCCTGCTGCCCTATGTGCCTGTGCCAGCACCTATCATTTTGCCCCCCCCCATTTATACCTGTACCAACTGCAGTTAATCCCTCAGATTGCCCCCAACAAGAAGATGCTGGAAGAGGATCGATCCGTGATGCTCACTGGTGCAGTTTTCTGCTGATAGGATCACCGGCCCGGGGTTTCAGGTAAGTATATACAATCAGTTGTGGTACCTAACATTTGGCACCCCAAGTGCAAGATGACTTTCCTTCTCCTTTAAGTAAAAATATCACCCTTTCTCCAAAGGGCATAGAATTGTAATGGAAACCCTGGCCATATTCTGCCTTTTATATCACACAAGACAGCAGACCTGATGTTGTTGCACCCACTATATCTGATTATTGTACTGAAAGAAGAAAATTACATATTTTTGCTACTTTCCCAAAACATATTCCAGCAGCACTCCGGTTCAGTGAAAAGCTTGATAAAGGGCTGGTTATGCCCCAAACGTTGCTTCACGTTGTCGCACAAATAAATAATATTTTCACTGAACCGGAGTGCTTCTGGAATATGTTTTGGGAGATTGGATTTGACCTGGGCAGACAGAGTCACAGTCGGCACCCGAAGCTGCAAAGAGCGGTGAGAATGATTGTGTAGCACTGCTTTCTGTGTATACATATTTTTGCTCCTTTGCCACCTGCTGTGCCTTATGGCAAAAGTGCTCAGTTGTGATTGTACTAATCAATGACGGTGCAGTATGGTTAGTCCACCTTGATACTGATGCATGCAGAAAGGAGATGTGCTTCCTTATAAATGCAGAATGTGGGTTACAGCAACCTTGCCACAAGGCAATCTGGCATCCATGTTTTAAAAGCAGTTTGCTGATAAAAGCCATCAGCATATTTAATAAAGAAGCAAAAGGAAGTGCATTTACTAAGAAGGGAATTGGAAAAGTTGAAATAATTAACAGCAAAGAACATAAATTATTTTTTGCCAAGTAATTCATTATGCTATAAGTCGAGTTGGCAAAACAAATACCATTGTCAAGGGAGAGCAGGTTACCATGTGAATCAACACCCACTCTACAGAGGAGGGTTTTTTTGTAAGAAAATCTGTTGCTGATTGGCTCCTGATATCCTCAATTATGCGAGGTCACAGCTCAATGGATGTGTTGTATTGGAACGGGGCTGAGCCAGGAACTCACTATAGGAATCTGAAGCAGTTCTGAAAACAGATGTCAGCTGTGTCTCTGCAAGAACAAGGGCAGACTCCTGTGTCTCCAGCAATACCCAGCTCCCATTGTAACCTTGTGTGTGCTCTCCAGCAGGGTCAGGCAGAGACCTCAATTGACAAGAAGCACTTAAACTGCTTCTAACAGGAATACCAAACAGCATGCGACACTAAGAGCCCCCAACCTGAATCTGATGTGAGTACCTCCCGAAAAAATCTGGAGATGCTTGGGACCTTGTGAAGGAGCCAGAGAGGTGATAATGAGTGCCCTCGCTGCTACTGGAGTTTTTATTCTGTCTCTCACAGCCATCCCTGCCTCTTATGCCTTCAACTTCTATTTTGCCGTCAATAGGTAAGTGGTATAGTACCATGCACTGAAATCTCTGTACTGTATGTATTGTACACTGCAATTAGCTGCACTTTTATTTTACGTTTTTTTTAAAGGGGAACTCTAGCTTCCAAACCAAAATTTGATAAAGAGGCCCACATAACACAGGAACCCCTAATATATCCATCACAGTTACCTGTTTCTTCAAAAAGTATGAATAGATGCAACTTTCTATGCTGAAATTGCTTGAAATTATGTTTACTTTTCAAAAAAACTTAAGTTCTATTTTTTCTGGAGTTCCCCTTTAATCTTGTTTATTTAAATTGCGCCCTCTAGTTGAAAAAACTGAAAATTGATGCAGAACACATCATTATGTCAACCTGCCTCCTTGTCTGAGCCAGGGCACTGAGCGTGTGCAGTTCTCCCTGTGCCTGGACTCCACATGCTCTCAAAGTTTCAGCCTCCAGTGTGAGCAGGAGGAAGTGACACAAGACTAAGGGAAATGGCACATGGGGAGATTTGTTGGCCCTGGTTGAATCTGAGCTACTGCGGGCAACAAACCTCCTATCTCCTGAAAATTCTCTCTCGCCGGCAATAATGTAAACTGGCAATGGGAAAACCTACACATGACTTTGTTTTATCACTTAGATTTTTGTGGCTATGATTTTCCCTGAGACAACACAATATATCAGGAGTTATCAGCTTTTTCTAAGGCTGATGTCACATGGACTCAGAGTATTGTCATATCTGATGTAGTTAGCTCTTATCAGGTGCTACATGGGCGTAGAATCACAGCTGGTGAGCTGGAGTGGTGACAGCCCCCCTGACCCCACTACTGACAGATCATAGACAAGTATTGAGACTCACTCAAGTGCCCGTGTGATTTCTGTTCATTGCTGTTCATAAGCCAAGAACTTCCCAAAACCTTTGGAAAAGCTGCCTACAAAGCAGCATCTATTGGAGAATTCTGCAGGTGCAGGTATGGGACCCGTTATCCAGAATGCTCGGGACCTGGGGTTTTCCAAATAATGGATCTTTCCATCATTTAGATCTTCATACCTTAAGTATGTTAGAAAATCATGTAAACATTAAATAAACCCCAAACGCTGGTTTTGCTTCCAATAAGGATTAATTATATCTTAGTTTGGATCGAGTACAATATACTGTTTTATTATTACAGAGAAAAAGGAAATCATTTTTAAAAATTTGGATTATTTCATTATAATGGAATCTATGGGAGACGGCCATTCTGTAATTCGGAGCTTTCTGGAGAACAGATTTCCGGATAACGGATCCCACACCTGTACTTTATCTGGCCCTTTTTCTTTTTGTGAGTAATTTCTGCCTGACCATTAATCAAGGGACCCAAAGTCCTATTTATATTAGAAATTAATGAATTTAATGGTTTCTGGGTTTATCCAACTGTGGGTAAGAGCCAAACTGACTGACTGAAGGAAGGAAGGAAGGAAGGAAGGAAGGAAGGAAGGAAGGAAGGAAGGAAGGAAGGAAGGAAGGAAGGAAGGAAGGAAGGAAGGAAAGCAAATGAGGAGGAAATCATAATGGAATGAACAAGGAATGGCAAAGGGAATAAATGGAGTACCTAAAAAAGAAAATAAATGAAAACAGGATGTTAATCAGAAGAAAATGAAATGAGGCAAGTTGGATGAGCAAAATAATAAAACCTCCATAGATTATAATGGATAGTAAAATAAGAAAAATGGTTGCGTGGTTTGATGCCCAGTTTGGCGTCTTGTGAAATGGGTCAGATTCGCCCATCACTTGAGACAAGTAAAGCAATCTTGAAAGGTAATGGATAAAATAAAGCAATTACAAAAAAAACAAAAAATATGTGAAGCAATAATGAATGAATTAGGAAAGACAATGTTAAATTAATGAAGAAAAGAGAATAAAACAAAATCAATTATATGAAACAATATAGAATGAAGAAACCCCACATTGAAGGTCCAGGACAAGTTACAGATTTGTACAGTAAAATAAGCAGTGTGTTAGTACACAGGTTATTAGAGCAAAGCCTACAATTGAGGCCCTTACATTAAACCTTCCCTGAATAATATATAATGCATTGGGCCTTGTACTGGCAAACTGTCCAATCGCATGTTGTGTATACAGTACCAGAGACCTAGCTATGTTTCCTATATGTCATTTGGTTTGAGGAACTTAAATGTTCCATTCTGCTTCTTCAAGATCTCACTACAGACTGGTGTGGTTGTGATCCGATGTTGCAGGGCTTAGTTAATCAATATAGCTGGATGCATTACAATTGTATTCATCTGTCATTCAAAATAATCGAAAGCTACTGCAAAAGCTGACAAGAGACACAAGATTAGCTCTGAATGGTAGAAGAGTACATGCATCTTACATACAAATTACACAGAACTATTGACCAATGCTGCACATTTCATCCAATCAAAGCAGTTGGATAGAAAATCAGATTCCCATTTGTCTCTGTGAGGTTGTTTGAAAATTGACTGTACAATTTAAGTCAATGTAATTTGCAGTGAGTGTGATGCAATTTACTTCCAGTTTTGTTCTCTTAACAAATACATGTTGTTATGTTGCCCTGAAACCACATAAGATTACCATCTTAGTTAGGCAATAAAAGTACAGCCCTTACACCATTTTTGTTATACTTCATATCAAAAGTTTCTACTCAAATATAAAAGACTGCTCTTCACAGTATATACCTACCCTCTGCAAGGGTGAGGACTACCCAAAAATACACAGAAATTTGAGTTTTTTTGTTTGCTAGCTGCACCTTTTATTAGTATTAATGCAAACAGCCAGACTTTTACTACACTTCTTCTCTTGTCTCGCTATATGCTCCCGGTTGTCTTCTCCGCTCCTCTCAGAGCCACCTCTCGTCTCAAACCTTTCTATCTTGCTGCTCCTTACTTCTGGAATTCCATCCCTGACATAGCACTTAAGCTCTTTGTCCTGATATGATTATATATATATTTATTATTTGATTTGTCTTCCCCATGTACACTCGAATTGAATTTGATTCGAATATTTGGGTCGGGACTATTCAATCGAATGTTAGACATTTGAGTTTTTTCATAAATAACCTCCCATTCAATTTCTGAGTACATTCGAATTCATTTGAGTTAAAAAAAATTCACATAAATTTGAAATTCTGACCTTTGATAAATAATACTGTATGTATACAAGGCTAAAATGGAAAATATGGGCATCTGTGAGACACTTGTATGTTCTGACTTGTCTCCTGCAAAAACAGGTGTCACTTGTAACTTGTTCCTCCCTAGGTTGGTAAAACTGTTGCCGGTTGTTGGACTGCACTGATATTAAACCGAATGCAATTATTGCTGTGCATCTAGTTGGAGTTTCTACAAGTATCTCTTATTCTTGGCATGATCTGTGGACCTTACATCATACAGTTTATAAGCTTTACCTGGCTGGGAGAAGGCCAAATTAAATAAATTCTTTGAATAAGATTACTAAGAAGTAGGGATGCACCTACTCTACCGAACCCCGAATCATTCACAAAAAATTCGGCCGAATACTGAACCGAAACAGAATCCTAATTTGCAACTGCAAATTAGGGGTGGGAAGGGGAAAATATTTTTTACTTCCTTGTTTTGTGACAAAAAGTCACGCAATTTCCTTCCCGCCCCTAATTTGCATATACAAATTAGGATTTGGTTCAGCCGGGCAGAAGGATTCAGCCAAATCCGAATCCTGCTGAAAAAGGCTGAATACTGGCGGAATCCTGAACCGAATCCTGGAAACAGTGCATCCCTTCTAAAAAGATTGATAATAGGTACCAGTCCCTCAAGTTCAACTGCTTGCCAGTGCCATCTTGTTGATCCAGGGGAGAGAAAGCAAAGAACACTATCCACATGGCTTGAAAAAACCAAATTCCTTGAATAGTCCAGATGATCTTATGTGGAAGTGAACAACACACTCCTGTCCCTAAATGTGTGAATGCAAAGCTATGTCAGTGCTAGTTAATGCAATTTACCAGTGGCCTCATTATAACACCAGTTATGGCCTTTCTCTAATTTAGTGTTAGAGGGGAGCACTGTAGTAGCACACATAGGGGCATATTTACTAAGGTTTGAATGGTAAATTCAAATTTGAAAAATGTAAAACTCAAAAATTTGAATTTAAAACCACCAACTCGAATTTGAATTAGAATGTGAGATTAATCACACCTCGACCCCGAAAACAGTTCTAATTTGACTATTTTCCACCTAAAACCTGCCGTGTTCATGTAGAAGTCAATGGCAGAGGTCCCTTGAATTATTTGAAAATGCTAATATTAGCGATGAGCCAAATTTTTGCCAAGTTTCACTCGAAAATTATGCCCCATAGACAATGGAGTAAAAAATGGAGAAAATAATTCCCCAGGGATGCAAATGCTAGAGAATGATGGGGAGCAAGAGTGTGTCCCTTAGGGCTTACTTAACAAGCACTTGTTCCCAGTTGAATGTTGCACTTTACACAGAGCCCCAGATTAAAAATCCAGCACTTTTTTTGCACTTTGCACACTATGTTTTGCACTGTAATCTCCCTGCATGTTCCATATCTTGACGCAGATGACATTATGGGTAGGGCCAGTTAGCATTATCTTGCCACTGCTAACTAGTTACTATTTCATAAAGCAATACACACTCCTTTGCCAGTATAAAACCCAAGCAAGGAATAATATATGGGGATCAAGGAAAAACTGTTCCCACTGTCTGGAATTGCAAGTAACAAGTTAGACTGGCTGCCTTGGGCTATTACAGAAGCCCAAAACATAATGTACAACATTTCTAGCCTACTTCTTTAGTTAAGCTTTAGTTCTCATTTACATATATTTCATTATCTTAATTGGGGGCATACAAACATAAGATTTATATTAAATTCCACCCTAGTTATTAAGTGATGAACAGAAGCTGATCAGTACAACAAATGCAAAAACAGTGCACCTATTTTGGTTTGTGCTATAGTTACAGTTCTAACTGGGTCAGGATGATGTTGCAAGAATCGTTTGTAGGTCTGGTTCCAATACAGATAATATTATAACTAACCTATTAATATTATATTTTCAGCTCCTGGCCGGTTGCTGTAGGTGGTGCTGGGATTCTGTTGTCGATCGCTGTATTAGCACGGCTACTGGTCATTCAGAAGCCACCAAAAGACCCCCTGTTTTATGGTAGGTCTATACATTTAAAAAGTTATTATACACAGCCATTATTTTCTATTTTAAAATTATATATATTTTTTCCAAACCTGATCAGCCATTTTGGATTATCTAGTTGCCCAATCTTTTCCCAGCAATTCATCCTTACAGTGTCACATTTTAACCATTTTACCATTAGTAGCAGTGAGTATATTGGCTTTCCCTCAAAGTGTAAAGCAATAGTAGGGGATTCAGAGCATTGTATCTACCTATATTGATCTCTCCTGGATGGGTTTGCTTGTTGCAGAAAGGTCATTATCCACCTTATAGGGCAGTGGCAGGAGTCCCAGTGGAGAAGACGATATCTGGCTCTGAAATACAGAGAAATGGGTAAAACTGATTGCCCAGAGGGTGTTTCCTGAAAGGGCAGATGTATCCAGATGATTTTTGTCTTTTAAAAGTAAAACGGTCATTTTCAATGATAAGCATTCAGCAAGGGCATCATGAATACTATTAGCAGTGGCGTAAAGGAAAACTGCACACTGGGCTCAATCCAGAGACCATAAATAGCGCTTAGTGATATCATGTCACATGACTCAATGAAATGTATATACAGTATTATAAAAAATAATGTACACACTAGTTATAGTAATATACGTCGTAATAAGTCATTCTTGACCTGTCTAAAAGCATGTGCCCTGCAACCTTGTGCCTTTATACGGTCATTCAAAATTGAAGCAGCAGCACTGTGCTCCATAAAAAATAGGTTTAATTAGTGCATAAAAAAACAGACCACCGCTAGACCAGCGCCTTATGCATTTTGTGCGTTACCGCCCTTAAACATAGCCATAAAAAATATTCTTATTGTATATTTACAATAGGCGGTATATTATCATGTGTTCAGTTATGTTTTCTCCCCTCTTATAGTTTATGCAGTGTTTGCATTCACAAGTGTAATTGGACTTATCATAGGCCTTGAACAGGATGGGATCATTAATGGATTCATGACTCATTATCTAAAAGAGGTAAGAATACTTATCTGTGCCTTATATTTGTCTTAAAATGAGTTTCCCTTTTCTCTCAGCTAAGAGAGATCATGCTCCTCCTTACTATACAATTCTCATGATTTTCAGGGCTTTTTATTACTCTGCACGCCAACACATTTCTTTTTTTGTATCTCTATACATTCCTGGTGGACTTCTCCTTTTAAAGCCTAAACCTGGTCTCCCCAACCACTACTACTGCTGTATCCCACTATATTCCCTCCTTTGTTACAGCTCCTTCCATTCATCAATTGCATAAAGAGCCTCCCACAATAAGACTAAATCCCAAAGCTCATAGGAGCAGTCGCATAGCTGATTCAATCATGACATTTATAAAGCAATGCCATGGCCACTTTCCCTCCTATTTGTGTGTATAACTGATCACCTCCATTTGAGTTACAGGAGCAATAAAGCTTATAGACAAGTTGCTTGTAGATGAAGTTTCATCGTTTCCTATTGCTTCATAGGACAGCCATTGGTGTAGCTGTAACAGCTGTATGAGCTTTGTCATTTCTGGGCCCTTGAAGGCAAAATATAATATATTTTAATCCTAAATGGATGGTTGCTATATGCCCTTGGTTTACTAGCACCATGTGATAGGCTTCTGATGGTGGCACTGCTCCTTAGTAATATGGCAATAGGTTCTGTGAATTGATAGGAAATATGTGAATTTGTCAGCAAGTGGGAAAACAACTCCCTTTGGGCAGCTAGCCAGCAAAAGTAAATTCAGAGATTGTGTGCCCTTATATTAAAACAACATACTGCTTACAAACTGTTTGTGCCAATGTCACCTCATTCCTTCTGAAGGAAAATATTTTAATCCAACTTCCTTCCAGCTTTAATTGTTGAGCCTTTCATTGGCAGGAATATAAATCTGTCAATCTCTCAATACATTAATATTCTTGCATCTAAATACTGAATGGAAAATAGTTTTGTACTTTGGGCTGTTTGACACAGATTATGTACAGATTAATGTTCCTGGCTAGAAATCTGATTTATATAATAACACCATCTACATGAAAGAACTGGGTGGCAATTTCTTCACAACCTCCACAGTGCAAACAATGATTCACACTGGCTAATTAGTTGGGCTTCATTGTTACGTATACTCAGGGAAATTCTTCTGCAGATGTCAGATACAGACTGGATCTGCAGTGATATAAAGACCGTGGATCTCATTACAGCCAGAGCAGTAGATTCGCTGCTTGTATTATACTAGATCAATATACAGCACTTTTTCAGCGATCCAATTGTAGAGATCCTTCCTGAAAGTAGGATTCAGTGTAGCTAGATTGTTGCTGGATGGTGATCTATCTGTGCACATTAGCTGTGTTACCTCCAAATATGTGTAAGGAGTTCTTACCTGGCGTCCCAAGATGGCGGAGTCCAAGATGGCGGCGTTCTCCATGTGCTTCCTTCTGGTCACAGTTCTGTGACATCACGCCAGCGTCAGAATATCCGCCAGCATCGGATTGGTCGCCGACGCCTAAGCGCCAGAGTCAAAACGCCTGCGTGAAGACGCCAGCGCGAAGACGCCAGCGTCATGACGCCATTGCGTCTGTTCTGGCACCAAAGGAGGCCTATAAAAGATGCTGATGCACTGCAGACTGTGCCCTACTATAGGTTCTTCCTTGTGAGTTCCTGGGTGCGCTTCCTGTGATTATCATTCCTGATCCTGTGTATTGACCTTTGCCTGATTTCGTATTCTGAACCTTTGCTGCCTGAACCGACCTTATTGCCTGGACTTCGACCACTCTCTTTCTATACCCTTGCCTGTACCTCGAACTATTGGACTGGTGCTTCCTCCTTGGTCCGCTACTCCTGGCTGAGCCTTCGGGTCCCTTACAATATGCCAGCAGTAGCCCCCATACTGTTTTCTGCTGGTTCACACACATGGTCTGGGCTGCTCTCAGTTACCTGTGCTAACAGACTAAGGGGGGCATGTTGCAAAGAGAAAAACAATTTGCACAAATAAGAATAAAAAATTCTTAATTAATTAGACTATTTTTGCATTGTGAGTTTTAACTGCGTAGCCGCTACGCAGTTAAAACTCACAATGCAAAAATAGTCTAATTTAATTAAGTTTTCTTGCTTGGTGCTTGAGGTGGTGTAATCGTTTGGAGAAAACTTTTTCAGTAAGAAGTGTTTATTACATACACGGTGCACTACACACAATCTTTCTACCACCATGGATTTCTTCTTGCCGCGTCTCTGCACTGTGACATGAGCACATGATGCTGGCGTGTCTGGTCTTGGCACCAAATTTAAATATAAAAAGATGCCCAGGATCCTTGCCTGAAAAAAAGGTTCTACTCGTGTGTATTCCTAGGTGTGATTTCCTTGCTATTTGGACTGTTTCCTGATCTTGTTCTTGGCTTTGACTCCTGTTTATGAACCTCTTCTGCCTGCCCTGATCTGTTTCCTGGATACGACCATGAGCCTTCCTGATCCCTTGGATACCGAAATTCAGATTGTGCTATGAACTATCTTCCTCCTTGGTCCTTACACTCATTATCTGAGGCATAGGTCCCTGACACTTATAAACAAGATAGGCATGTACACACAATACTTTTCTTTTTTTAATAAATAGACCACCATCCTCTCCCCTCTCTCTTTCGACCTGATTACTTTCTGGCTTCACAGTCTTAACTAGTTCCAGTTTTTTCCCTAATGCTGAGATATGCTGTTTCCTCAGAGCGAGCCTTACCTGAACACCGCTTATGGGCATATGATCTGCTACTGGGATGGCACTGCCCATTACTTGATGTACCTCCTCATGGTGGTAGCTACTGCATGGGAGTAAGTACGTCTTCTAATTTCACACAGTTACAACCAATGAATTGGATGTGTTCTTAAAATTGGGCTTTGTTCCTTTATTTGCATAGCAACAGAGGCTGGAGGGATTTCAACCATATCAAATCAACACCCAAACCGTGAGATATAAAGAGGCCCCCATGGGCTCAAATAATTTATACAGTGGCATAACTAGATATTACTGGGCTCCACAGCAAATTGTTTTTGAAATTGTTTATGAATTAGGGCCTCATGGGGCCCCTATACCAACTGGGTCACCTGCAGTTGCAGGGTCTGTTTCCTCTGTAGTTACGCCCCTGCATTTACACACACATGGGAATGATGGTTGCAGTTTGTGGAGTATTGGTTGTTGTTTGACAAAGTGGTTGCAAGTTATAACTTTTTTTTCACATATTCTCCTTTTTGAGTGTGATGAGTGAGAACATTTACTAATGGAAGACACAAGGTATATATGTTATAAGGCTATAAAGACTGTGTTTAGCACCTGCATAATTAGTTAAGTACAGGGCTCTTGAGTTCCATACCTTCAATTTCGCAATGTAATATTCTATGTTAGACTCTTATTACATTGCAAATTAAAGCTGTTTCTTGGTTGCGATAATCTATATTAAATTCATGCAAAGAAAAAAGAGGCATACTCATTGCATTTTTGCAAATATTCTCCTGTTAATGACTTTAATTACATTCACCCATTTGTGCTTTATTTAGTGAATGCAGAGAGTTGTGACAGGAGAAGCTACACAGTGGGTGAAAACACAACACTTTGCTGACTAATAGGAAGGGACAATCTTGTTCTTCTACCCAGTGAAATAATAATAATTTCCTTTTTTTATCAGCTGGCATACAGTGACTGTCAGGATGACAGAAGGGGAAGGTTAGTGTATAATGGGGTAATCCTATATGCCTTTTCCTTCAGCTACTATTTATCTGTATTGCTGGAGAGTACAGGCACAGACATATCTTGTGCTCATTATCCTGAGCATCATCCATATTTCAACCAGGATATTATTGTACCCAATAAGCATAAAAAATCAGGTTTTGTTTTTGGCAGGAAAATATAAGGCAGCAAAGTTTTAATACACTCCTTTTATATGTTTCTGTTTGTTTTTTGTTACAGTGAAAACTACAGGACAATTGGACTTTATTGGGTTGGTTCGATTCTGATGAGCACAATAGTATTTATTCCTGGAAATATTGTAGGTGAGTAAGAATATACTGTAAGTAAAGGGAAAAGTGCAATAAAATGAAAGACATGAAAGAATGTGAAGAATGAGGAATAGCAATAAAGGACATGCAGTCGCTGGCTGATGTAAGAGAGACAGGTGAAGTCACAAAGTATGGTTACTAGTCCTCAGATTAGCTCCCAGGACCTCAGTAGACTGGCTGACTATTTAAAGACTGTTCCACTGCCAAATGTGACTGGTGTGAGCCCACAGTGGTGCAGTGACACAGTAACATAAATGTTGCCATCATAATAAAAGAGGCAATATCATATGTGCACAAAGCATTTTATACATATAGTGTTTATTTCTGGATACACTTACCAGCAGCAGTGCTACAGCAATACGATTGGATCAGTCCCCACTGTGGCCTTCTCTCTATGGGGGAATTTTACTAAAGGGCGAAGTGGCTAGTGCTGGCGAAAATTCAACAGGATGACGTCATTTCGGCACTTCGCCAATTTACTAATGGTAGCTGGCATAAATTTGCTGGTGTAATTTGCCAAGGAGATAGACTCTGGCACAACTTCACACTCTAACGCCAGGCGAATTTTCGGTCTGGCGAAAGAGCGTTACTATGCAAATTCACTACGGTTTTGATTTTACTGACCGTTACCTCTATCGCCAGACTTGCCTTCGCCACCTCAGACCAGGCGAAGTGCAATAGAGTAGAAAGGAATTTTTTCCTCTTTAAAGGTTGATAGACTGAAAAAGATGGTAATTTTTTTTGGGGTACCCTCCCCCCCAATTTGCTAACATATGGCACATAAACTATACTGTGGGCACATGTGTAGGGCATTATAACAACTTGTTATAATTTTGTTAAAGGGATACTGTCATGGGAAAAAAATTTTTTTCAAAATGAATCAGTTAATAGTGCTGCTCCAGCAGAATTCTGCACTGAAATCCATTTCTCAAAAGAGCAAACAGATTTTTTATATTAAATTTTAAAATCTGACATGGGGCTAGACATAGTCAATTTCCCAGCTGCCCCAAGTCATGTGACTTGTGCTCTGATAAACTTCAATCACTCTTTACTGCTGTACTGCAAGTTGGAGTGATATCACCCCCCTCCCTTTCCCCCCCAGCTGCCAAACAAAAGAACAATGGGAAGGTAACCAGATAACAGCTCCCTAACACGATAACAGCTGCCTGGTAGATCTAAGAACAACACTCAATAGTAAAAACTAGTGATGGGCAAATTTATTCGCCAGGCGCGAATTCGCGGCGAGAGTCAGCACCTGATCTAAGGTTTTTTTTTGGGCCCCTGGTGTCCCAGTCCGACAGTGGTGCAGACAAGGGGTCGGCAGAAGACAATTCTAAATTAAATTCCAGTGCCCCCCTATCATTGTGCCCTAGGCAGCTGCCTCTTCTGCCTACCACTTGTTCCGGCCCTGTAATATGTGCCAAAAAATTATTGAACTCTGCAAAATGCATGATGGATGCTAGCTGTCTGGAAGCACTAAATTTCTTTTAACCCACCTACTGTTCTATTTTTAACCGTTCCTATATAATCCTGACAGTGCAGGACTTCCCAAAGGACAAGGAGGTTAAGGGTAATGAGAGTGTAGAACAAATGACCTTCATATGGTACAAAATAGGACAGGCTGTAAATTTTACATCCAACAAACTCTTGTTTCTCTCATTTTACCTAATAAATCCTAGGCTGAAATGTTGTTCTGATTTTTTTATCTCAAAGCAGTGACTATTTTTATGTTGCACTATAAACACCTGCAATGTGCTTTTTGTATCATTATTCACGACCTGCTTTGTTGAATTTCTGAGTTTCCACAGGAGAAAGAACATTGCAGGGCCCAGGACATTACATTTACCCTCCACCAGTGAATCTTTAAAATGCGTTTTCTGCACAAACACATCTCGCCATACAAGCCACACCCCTTTGTGGTCCACAGACTGTCCTATCTCATCCTCAACAGTAACAGTGTACTTGTACCCCCTGATAGTGGCCCTGATCCCTGGCAAGACACTCCACCCTTGTACACAAGATGTTCAGAGGTCATGTGACATTTTCCCTTATGTATGAATTTATATTATTCTAAATATAAAAGCTTTTGCCCCTGATGAAGCCGAGAGATCAGTGAAACGCATTGGGCAGCATTGGTGGACTCTGGTGTGAGTAGCCAGGGCCGCCATCAGGGGGGGGCAGAGGGGACAAGCGTACCGGGCCCGGGCATGAAGGGGGTCCCGGCAGCGCTGCATTTTTTGAAGATCCGGGCCCCCCTTACGAGCGCCCGAGCCGTACATCCTCCCTCTGCGTTGCCGAATGCGGAAGTGCCGAAAAGCCGAAGCCGATGCGCCGAAAAGACCCGAAGTCACGGAAAAAGCCGAAGTCCCGAAGCGCTGAAAAGACCCGAAGTCACGAAAACAGCCGAAGCCGAAGTCCTGAAGCGGCGCAAAGACCCGAAGTCACGAAAGAAGGCGAAGTTGAAGTACTGAAGCCATGAGTTCAATTCTACTGAACACCAGTTTGTGTATTTTGTTTTTTTTAATCCCATGGCCACCAATGTATTATTTTAATATTCTATAGGCCCCTGCCACCAATCTTTTTGTAAAACATTTTTTTTGGGGCCCCAATTTTCTTTAACTTGTAAGAGGCCCCTGCCACTTTTTTTTTTTTCAAAAACATTTTTTTTTTTTAATTTTTTTTTTTTTGGGGCCCCAATTTTTTATAAGGGGGCCCTGACCATCAATAGCTTTTTATAACTTGTGGGGGGGGGGTTACTTTTTTAGCGCTGATGTCTGTGTGGTCTTTTAACTGCGATGTGGAATGGGCGGCATATGGGGTGGAGCTTGGTCGTCAGTGTGGGCGGGGCCCAGGGGGCCCCAAAAATTTTGTTGTACGGGGCCCCGTGATTTCTAATGGCAGCCCTGTGAGTAGCTCCCACCCGTTGCCAACGTAGACAGGCAAGTTCTGCGCGAGGGAAATGTTGGAAGGGAGCGAAGGAAAAATATGGCGATCACTGTAACATTTTCTAGCTATAAGACAGCAAATAACTTCATATCATATGCACTATATCTAATACTAAATAACAAGAACTTCACTGTTCCACTGGATGCGGTCTTAAATATGTGTAATTTTAGGGACACAGTCCCTGTTTTAAAGGCAAAAAGCAGTGAGTCTTTGTGTGTATGGGCAGAATGTATTAATTGGCACAGCTAAATGAACTTGTTAGCTTGTAGCAACATGGTAGACATGTGTGACATATACATTTGTACCTAGTTTGTGTCAATTTTTGTTTTGGTATTATAGATAATTTTGCTTACTTGCGGATAAACAGTTGCAAGAGTAATTGTTTTGTTTCGGTTTAAATATAAACGCTTTGCTTCATTTTAGTGTATCTATTGCTTCTGTTTCTGTCGTATAGTATAAGCGAGTGATCCTTCTGTTCTTCACTACAGGAAAGTATGGGACACGGACATGTTCTGCTCTTCTCCTCAACTTACCGTATCTTTGTCTTCCACTCTGGGCGGGATTTAAAATCTACCAGCAGCCGTCAGATACCCCCATCCTCTCCTCCAAGGTTAATTGATATAATGCTATGGCTCCATTACTGAAACATTTATAGGGCAGATTGGAACAGATTGTACAAGTTGCAAGTTCAGCCAAGCCCAGGGGAAATACACTAGTAGATCTGCAGAAGAAGGGAAAGCACATTCTAAAGGGCCATATCACAATCCCACATGCAGGAACAAAGGATTTTGGGTCATTGATGAGATGATGAAAGTCAGGTTTTCTGATGTAAAAGTTACTATTCTGAAAGAAATTCCAAATGGCCTTAATTTTATTCCTGTTTAGCACATAGAATATTGTAGCATTCCTAGCATAGTAATGCTACACTAGATTTCCATTACTGAATCGTTAATTATCATGACTATTTCTAGTGCTTACCTTTCCATTAAAGACCTCTAGTATTCACTTTCCAGTCTGCTGTTCAAATCCACTTCCCCTAGAGTGTGAAGTCTAGCCCCCCATATTTAATAAAAGACAATAGTTTTCCCTTGGCGTCTAGCTATGTATTCCCCTGGAGTATACACTTGACACTGTTTTAAATGGGCCTTTTAAATGAAAATTTTAAATTAAATTTACAGTTGTGGAAAGGCTGTGAAATAAGCAGAGGCCGCTCTTCCTTTAAAGCCAAAGTTCGCCACATTTCTCTTGCGTTGTTGACTGATACAGCTAAGCCGGCATTCTGTTTGCAGCCAATTTAAATCCATTAGGAAGATACAGCCCAGCCTTTTCATTTGGTCATGTGCTTTTGTAAGTTAAGAATATCCAGTGGAGATTGCAAGGATCCTACGGGTCAATATTGCAAACTGTCTGACTCCTGCGTACGTATTCCCTGTGCTACCATGTAGTAGAACCTGCTTCCAGGCCCGGACTGGCAATCTGTGGGTTCTGGCAAATGCCAGAGGGGCTGCTATAAGGTCCCATAGTAAGTCAGTATTTAGTGGGCTGGTGGGAGCTGTTTGGGCCTCTGTGTACCTGAAATGCCAGGGCCTCTTTTAATTCTCAGTCCGGACCTGCCTGCTTCTATACATATCAGCCATCAGCAGTATTTTCAAGGCAAAGTAACCCATCAGAACATTTTTTTAATAGTTCTTAGAAACTGGAATTTAAATATGAAAATCCGAAAGCAGCCCTCCTGTATGAAATATACATACATTTTTTAGGATTCCTTTCCCATGTGTGGTTTTCATTTTCTTTTAGGCAATACAGAACATTCAGCACAAAAGTATATTCCAAAGACCTTCTGACTTGCTCTTAACCCTGTACCTTATTGTGGCAACGTTCTTTTGCATATTTCGAGGGATGGTGAGTCTATAAAACCATGTTGGAGATGTCCATACCTATAATTTGATCATTTTCTTCTTGGCAAAAGGTATATTGGATCTAACTGTCAATGAATATTTGATACGCAACTGCTGCATGAGCCCTAATGTCTATGACCAGTTGTAAAGTCCCTACAGGATTTAAGGCTATAGCACAAATTGGCTTCTGATTTCCATGGAGCTCAGAGTGAAAATCCCAGTTGAATGTATATCACTGCTGAAAATCATGGGAACAAGAACTAACACTGATAGGAACAGCATTCTTGAGTCTTCACCAGTCCCCTGTCCCCATCACACCCCCAATGCTTTTTAGAGGGAAGTAAGATTACATGTATGCAGTTACAGCTTTTAGGCTAGTGGCACACAGGGCTATGATTGGCTTCTCTTCCTCTGTATTGTCTACATTGGTCCCATTGGGACCTTTTATCAAGGCCTTGAGTATATATATATATATATATATATATATATATATATATATATATATATATATATATATATATATATATATATATACACACACATATATGTCTTCATCAGAGATTGGAAGTTTGCTGCCGTTCAGCTGCTGAAAAACATCAACATTCTCCATCATAAAGTGCAGGTTAAAGGACATACAGATGAAGCCACTTGGATTTGTGAGTTAAATGCGTCATGACTCAGAGTTAATTGAATAAACTGTGTTATCTAAAGTCATCTTAACCCATTTAATGCATTTAACCTTTTCATTAGCATACCAAAGCACCATTGCTCACAATGGGGAATGCTTTAATTAGATGGGATGTTGTGATGCAGTTTTCTGTGTTAAATGAGATAAATGGGATATCTGTGTTTAGTTATTCTGTGTCAAACAGACAAACCAAAGTGGCTGCATCTGTATAAAGCCTTAATTTTTCTACCATGTATATAAGTTGGGCAAATCTTCCTCACCCAAATGTCATTATTTGTACTGCATACATCCACTTTGTTTACCAGCGCTATTACATTTCCCTAAAACAAATAGCAGCTTTAACTCTTTTTCCCTCGGACACATCATCAGTGCAGTTATATCTGCAAAAGGCACATATGTGATGTAAAGTTCATGCAAATGAAGAATGCAGGCTAACACAGGCACAATTTACTCTGATGACAAGTCCTGCTTGGATTGAGCACTGTAATGGTTACTCTGAGCTTAGGAGAGGGGTTAGGATTTAAAAATAAGATCAGACAACTAGAGCAGAGTTTCTATGGGAACCAGCAATGCCATCTCTTCATTGGCTGCTAGACTGGAAGGTGTGTTTATTAATATGAGATGAGAAGAACTGAGCACGCTAAGTAGCCAACAGCCAAAGCAAATTGCAGAGGGAGGGGGCTGAGTGGGTTAGAGAAGTAGAAGGAATCCTAAGTGATTAGGGGGATGCTCCAGCCCTCCTGGTAACCTTTGAACAACCAGAGTGGCAGATATTTAGAGATTTCAAAGAGGCTTTTTAGTGATTACATTTGTGTGTGGGGGGTTTACATGTACTTTAAGAGACACCGTTTGGCCAATAACTCCATTTATGTTTTTTCTTCAGATTGCTTTAGATTGCCCTGCTGATCCCTGTAGATTCTATGTTCAGGTTCAGGAGCCATATATCAAAGATCCTTCTGCCTATCCCAAGCTCCAGGTAAACACTGTGCATGATAAAGAAGTGTTTATATTGGTAGGATTTGCACAATGAATAATTAGATAATTCAAATATTTGATTGGTTGCTGCTCTGAATCCATTTAGTACATACTTAGTTATATTACTAAGTATATTACTTAGTATATTATACCAATAAAGATACTGTATGTGCTTAATCCTAGTCTGTGTGTGTATTGCAGATGCTTGTGCTCATGTTTTACTATGTGCCATACAATCTTATCCTGCTTTATGGGCTGCTGGTCCCTGGATGTACTTGGATGCCAGACCTATCCTTGATAAGTGCTGGTGGAATAGCACAGGTAATGTTAGCTCACATATGTGCCTTGTCCAATGTTTCTTTCATTATGCAATTCAATACTATGGGGAATCGTTATAATAATGAATTTTGTAGCAATGGAGTAGTATAGATTCAACAAATAAGTCTCCACATTGGTGGCTCTTTTTGTATTTGTACAGGCCCAGTTCTCCCACATCGGGGCTTCTCTTCATGCCAGGACTCCATATATCTATAGAGTTCCAAATGACGCCAAGATCTTCTTCTTCACAGCAAATATACTTTATGGCCTTGGTTCCCAGCTGCTGGCCCATAGGTGTGTAAATAAACCGGAATTCTTTCTGAAGGCAAAGTCGGGGGCCAAAGATGAATAAATACCTTATGCACTGTATTGAATAGCTTGCTAAAGCATAAAGGACATGGCACAAGAATACAGTGTACAATGATCTGTATATAAGTGTAGAGCTCACTATAATCTGTGATTGCTATGGATTTTATAGATAAGAAAATGCAGAGTGTGTGTGTCTTTATGTGGATGAAGTCGTTTCAGTTTTTTACTACATTTTCCTTTACAGATTTGTAGATCTCTCTAAGGGGCAGATTCACTAAGCGCCAAATTTGCGCTAGCGTCCGCTTCACAACATCGCAACACTTCACCAGGTGTATATTCACCAGGACAAAGCTAATTTGCTAAAATCCAAAGTTGCGTCCAGTGCGCCGAACGCTGGCGAAGTAGCGATAACGTTACTGCGGCAAGCGAGGTTTCGCTAGCGTTGGCTAATTTGCATACTGTGGGAAGTTAAAGTTGAATGGACGTATATGTTGCAGTCAATTACACTACACAAGTCAGGGAAACCTTAATAAAAGAAAATAAAGTTGTTATAATGCCCTACACATGAGCCCAATGTATAGTTTATGTGCAATATGTTAGGAAATGTAGGGGGGAAGCCGGGTACACCAGAAAAAATGTATGATCTTTTGCAGCCTATTACCCTGAAAAATGAAAAGTCGCCAGATTTTTTGGGACTTAGAAGAATTGACAACTATTTTTTGAGGAAGTCCTATCTACTCTATTGCACTTCGCCTGGTCTGAGGTGGCGAAGGCAAGTCTGGCGCAAGATGTAACGTTCAGTAAAATCCGCATCTTAGTGAATTTGCGTAGTTACATCCATTCACCAGACGCAACTTCGCCAGGCATAAGAGAGCGAATTACCACTATCACTAGCGAAGTTACGCCTGCGCCCGTTAGTAAATCAGCGAAGTAATGAAATGACGTCACGCTGGCGAATTTTCGCTAACGTTAGTCACTTCGCCCTTTAGTAAATCTGCCCCTAAGTTTGAGTTCATGAAGAATAGATCATTGGCTGAACTGAATTATGAGAGTAATAAGGATACACTGTATTTACTATATACAAGTATCATACCACTGTTTCAATTTCTGGATAAAGACGTGCAAATAAGGGGTGTATCAAAATTGTGATTGTTTCAGTTCCTTTGTTAGTACTTCTGTTTGTAATAATGTAATGTCGCATGGAATTCCTAGGAATATTTTTGTATGCACATTTCCATGACTTGTTAAATAAAAAAAATAAACCCTGCCTTTTTCCCTTTCTTTCCACCATCTTTCAAATATGAACTTTCTTTAAAGGGGTGGCTGACCTTCAAGTTACATGCTGGTATACTATAGAATGACTAATTCTAAGCAAACTCTCAATCGGGCTTTTTCTTTTCTAGTTTTTGAATTAATTTGCCTTCAACTTCTGACTAGTAATGAGTGAATCTGTCCCGTTTCGTGAAACTGCAAAGAAAATTGCGAAACACATTGAAGTCAACGGGCGTTTTACGCACAACAAGTTTTCTCTCTCCAAATGTAATAGGCGTTTTTTCTTATGGCGACTTTTTTGTCCAAATGCATTAAAGTCAATGGGCGTTTTTTCCTATGGCCGTTTTTTCTCTGCAAATTTTTCCACTGCAAACTTTTGCCCTGAATCCATGGCAGGTGAATAAAATCGCTCATCACTACTTCTGACTACTTCCAGCTTTCAAATGGGGGTCATTGACCACAACCTCTCAATAACAAGTGAAGTGTTTAAAGGGATACTGTCATGGGAAATAGCCTGCCAGAAAGTAATTCCTTCCTAAAGTGCAGGCACAAGTCATATGACTGGGGCAGCTGGGAAACTGACAAAATGTCTAGCCCCATGTCAGATTTCAAAATTGAATATAAAAAAAAATCTGTTTTGCTCTTTTGAGAAATGGAACTAATTAAAACTAGCTAAATTCTAAAAATTAATATGGTTAAAAATGCAATATTTTATATACTGAACTTATTGCACCAGCTCAGTGGGCTCTGATCAGCTGCTGAAAAGCTAAGCTTAGGGGGTGTCACTAATTATCAAGCAGAAAATGAGGTTGGCCTGTTATATAAGCTGATGCTACAGGGCTGATTATTAAATACTGATACTAATTGCACTGGTTTCTGTGCTGCCATGTAGTAATTATCTGTATTAATTACTAATCAGCCTTATATTGTGACATTTCTATGTGTACTGTATATTGTGAGTTGGTCACTAAGCTCAGTAAGTGACAGTAGCACAGAGCATGTGCAGTGAATCAGCAGAAAATAAGATTGGGAGCTACTGGGGCATCTTTGGAGACGCAGCTCTTTACTGCTAAAGGGCTGTGGTTGCCTTGGGCTGGTACAGAAACCCAAAACATAATGTACAACATTTCTAGCTACTTCTTCAGTTAAGCTTTAGTTCTCCTTTAAAGAGGCCAGATTTCTGTCCTGTGCTAGTGGCATGCACCAGTTTATCACATGGCAGAGTCCTATCTCTGGGAACTTTAGTTGAACTTGATAGTGACCAAACTTGACATAAAACGTTAAATCTTTATTGGTCCTTATTAAAACACAAAGTGGAATTGCGGGCAGGGGAACCAGTTTTACGCGTTTTGTGACCGAAAGTCACCGCAGCCAGAGCGGATCTGGAGGAAGCGTCTTCACAGCAGGTTTTATTATCTCCCTGTCGAGTGTTGTAATGGCGCTTACCCTTATTCATTTATAATAACTTCAGTTGAACTACAAGGTTGAAGTACAATTTCTGCTACAACTGGACAGTGACACTCGTGCTTCTGGGGTTGTCCTCGTAGGCAAACCTCATCCCTTTGTGAAGTGCTTGTCATGTGTAAATGTAATGTTTTTGTGACGTTTTTGTGTCAGAATATAAAAACAAGCCCAAGGCTTACAGAACATTTTGCTTTAATATTTGAGTTACATACATAAATGAAGTCTAATGTGACCGGGTTCCTGTTTCACAATCCTTATCCTTAAATCCAATTCACATTCAGATATAAAAAAACCAACAGTACAAATTTCTAGGGAACGCATTGCAACTACAAACACTGGTTCTTCAACATATGAGCCAAACAGAAGGAGATTACATACTTGAGAAAAAAACCCCAAACAAACATGTTCACCAAAACATTTGCGTAAAAATAAATAAAATCTATTATCACCATAGCAACAATATGGCTCACAGGAATAATGGTTTGGAATGGTCTATTTTCACCTATCGTTATTTGCCGCCTAATAATAATAATAAAAAAAAAAACTATCTCACAATCCCTTCACTGTCAGAACGGTCTCAATGGTTACAGAATCCTCAGGCAGCGGAAGGGTTAAGGCTTGTTAATTAGGCATATACACAATTGTATGAAAAAAGAAGGTGCTTAGTAATTAAAAATAGGAAGAATAATGTAACTGAGAAAACATTCTTTACGTAGCTTGTCCATTAACATATCAAACAGCCGTTGTTGCTCTCTTCCCCTGGATTCAGTTAGTTATGTATAGTATGCATTGCTCCGAGCATATATTCCTATAGTTGGTATGTTTCATATGTAAAAAGCTTTCTCCTTTCTTCATAAAACTTTAGCTGCCTTTGAAATTGAAATGATAATGTATAAAGGAGGATGTTCAGCAAACGACACCAAACTGTCTACAACACACAACTCTGTAATATTAGCTACAGGAATTGGCCCCGTCCCAAAGTACCTGACTATCTGCCCCCAAACAAAGCCACAACCCGAGGCTAAAGGCACACGGTGCTTTTTCTCTGATGGTGGATTTCAGCTGGGATAAAAGGGACACTGCTGCCTCTCTCCGCCTGTAATGTGAACCACATCACTAACCAACAGTTCTTAGCCTGGAAAGGTGCATTACAATTAAAGAGGTTGTTCACCTTTAAATTAACTTTAAAGGAGAATTCAACCTGTAATAAAACCCCTCCCCCTACCCTGGGTAGACCCCCCTCCCTCCTCCCCCCTCCCCCCAGCCTACCTGCCCCCCCCCCGCGCAAATTCCCCTAATTTTTTACTCACCCCTCCGTGCAGATTCTGGCCTCGGCGTTCACAGCAGCCATCTTCTTTGTTTGGTCTTTTTCAGAATTTTCGGGGCAAGTGTAGTTGGAGTAAATTTCCAGTCCCGAACCACTGCGTATGTGACGAAAGTCACAAACATTTTCAAAAGTTTTTTGGAACTTTTCGTGACATTCGGCACATGCGCAGTTGTTCGAGACTGGAAATTTACTCCAACTGCGCATGCGCCAAAACTTCAGTCAAGACACGAAGATTACCGGAGAAGAAGAAGAAGATGGCTGTTGTGAACTCGAGGCCAGAATATGCACAGAGGGGCGAGTAAAAAATTAGGGACATTTGCCAGGGGGGGGCAGGTAGGCTGGGGGGAGGAGGGTCTACCTAGGGTAGGGGGAGGGTTTTTTTATTACAGGTTGAATTCTCCTTTAAGTATGATGTAGAGAGTGATATTGAGAAAATTTGCAATTGGTTTTCATTTTTTACTATTTGTGGTTTTTGAGTTATTGAGCTTTTTATTCAGCAGCTCTCCGAGTTTGCTATTTCAGCCATCTGGTTGCTAGGGTCCAAATTACCTTAGCAACCATGCACTGATTTGAATACAAGACTGGAATATGAAAAGGAGAGGACCGGAATAGAAAGATGAGTAATACAAAGTAGCAATAACAATACATGTGTAGACCTAAAGAACACACGGTTTTTAGATGGGGTCAGTGATCCATATTTTAAAGCTGGAAAAAGGCAAAAGAACAAAAACTATAAAATATAAATAATGAAAACCTCTTGCAAAGTTGCTAGGAATTGGCCTTTCTACAACATACTAAAGGTTTACTCCAAGGTGAACTGCCCGTTTAATGGGAGGTGGAAGTGGTGCTTTCAAGGAATTCATTGTCGGCTGAGATATATGCAGCTCAACAAAGCACCCCATGTGCCTTTAACCTACTTTGTGTTGGTAACTATAAAGGAAATAGTGATGGAACCTAGAACTAGACACATTTAAAGTTACAGCCAGATATATAGAATATATATATAGATGGACATTTTTGTACCATTTTGTACCATGTTGATTGCTTTGCCCTGTAAACCCATTTTAAAGGGGACCTTTCACTCTAAAAAACAGTTCCAAATTCTTTTCTATCATGTTCGTTGAGCAAAATAAACTGTACTTGCACTATATTTATTGTTTAAATTTTGTTTTCTTCACTCTTGGAATTACACTATCACACCAAGCAGGCAGCAGCCATTTTTATTTCAATAAATTGTGTTTCACCCCAAAATCTTGTGTAAGCAATAGAATGGGGAACCTAAAGCCCATACACGGTGTCATACATAATTATAGGGCCTGGGGAGGGGAGGGGCAATGTAAGAAGTGCAGTGATGTAAGAAGTGCTGATTTGAAAGTGATTGACTGCACCACCTCTATGCCTCAGGCACAGAGGCGGGGCAGATACTATTTGATTGACAGCTCAGATATTTAAATACCTTTATAACAGGTATGGATTTGCAAAGGACTTTCATTATGCAGCTTTTCTATGTAGGTGACAGGTCCACTTTAATTTGCTGCCTGTCAACGCTATTATATATATTATTAGGGCCCCCCCGAAAACAGGGATTATGATTGGGTCTGTGTTCTTGGTGATTCAAAAATGTGTCCATATCAAAGGCTGTGGAATTCTGTAAGCTCTTATCTTGTAAAAGGGCAAATTCATGCAACAGAACAATGTGAAATGAAAGGCTGTCCCAAGAGGTGAGACTGGTGATGCCAGCAAACACAACAGAGAAAACATGGTAGCAACAATGAAATGCGTTGAGTTATATCAAATCCAAGAATACTGCACAGCGAAATTCAGAACTCTCTTTCCACAGTATGAAGTACCTTGTTAAGTCTGTGAAAATATAAAAGAATCAAGATTAGTGGAAGGGAAGTTGCAGATTCTATGGTACAACTAATCAACAGTCACTGCTGCATCAACATTGATTCTATAAGTGCACATCTAAGAATATCATGAGAAAGATATCATACATGTATGGAAACCATTATCTGGAAAACTGTTATCCAGAAAGCTCCGAATTATGGGAAGGTCATCTCCCATAGACTCCATGTTAACCAAATAATTAATTATTTTTAAAAATGATTTCCTTTTTTCTCTGTAATAATACAACAGCACCTTGTTCTTGATCCCAACTAAGATATAATTAATCATTATTGGAGGTAATATTTACATAATTTTAATTGGAGTTAAGGTATGGTGATCCAAATTAGTGAAAGATCCCTTATCCAGATTGATTGAGGATTCTGGATAACAGGTCCCATACCTCTACTGTGTTCTGGTACCTGATTATGAAGGTAAATTCTGTCCTGTTTTTAATGGTAATGAATCATTCTTACAATAAAATACTTTATAATACTGTCGTCAATTTAAAGTAAGATCCTTGGACCAATTTAGTGAAGTAGCTGGTAAATTGCACCGCTGCAGTTAGTTTTGATATGAATCGCAGGTGTCACGTCGGATGCGACAAATCTAAGGTAATAAGAATGTTGGACGTTGTCGATGCGTGCATCCAATACAACTGTCGGATGCGAGCGCTGCATGTTGCGTCTTCTTCCGACAGTCATGTCGGATGCACGCAGCGACAATGTCAGACATTTCTATTACTCACCTTAGATTCGGCGCATCCAATGTGACGCCTGCAATTCATCTCAGTGCGTCGGAATGGAAGCTATCGCACTTAAATTCGCCCACGGAGTTCTACCCTAAATGAGTGTAAATGAATGTAAGGAGCTGATTAGCTGCTATGTACAATTTCACTGCTGCAAATAGGTCCGGACTGAGAACTAAAATAGGCCCTGGCATTTCAGGTACACAGAGGCCCAATCAGCCCACACAGAGGCCCAAACAGTCCCCACCAGCCCACTAAATACTGACTTTCTATGGCACCTTATAGCAGCCCCTCTGGCATTTGCCAGAACCCACAGATTGCCAGTCCGGGCCTGCAAATAAACCAGTATGTTAGTATGTCAGCCTGGCTACTTAAAAGCCACGAGTCATTTTTGCAATTTCATATTCGAAAACATTGGCAAAGTCTAATTTCGCTGACAGCAGAATCATCCTGCATAGACTGAACATAGTGCATTGTTTAAAACAGTAAGAATAAGTGAGGGATTTGCTAATCCAGTGCTTAATAAATGTATTCCATAACTAGTTACTGTGTTGTCCTACACTTCAATATATTACATTTAACTTTGCAAAAAGTATCCCTTGTTATCCTTACAAACTGTAGTTCATTGTTCATTGAAACAGTTTATTCTGGGTATAAAAGCATGATTGTTGGGTAAATTTACTGACATATGCAATGTGCATAAATATACTAATTGCAATGGTTTTACCCACAATGTAGAGTTATTTTGCAAAATGACAACATAAATTTGTACACGTAACCAGTGTTGAATGATGCAATTCCTGTATGACTTATCACTGAGGATGGTAACTGCATGCATAATGGTGGGCTAAGAGGTGTTTCTGTTTTGTTTGATTCAACAGGAATGAAAACTATGGAGCTGAAACCAGTGTTAGTGCACAATTCATTATGTGCAAAGCCCTATAAGGTCCCTTGTATCCATTGCCACCTGTATTTTGTACCTTATACAGCAAAAGGGAAGCAACTGCAGGTGTGAATAGTACTGAGATGCACTTGCCCTCGTAAAGGAAGCCTATTAAAGGACAAGGAAAGTCTAAAACAGAATAAGGCTAGAAATGCTGTATTTTGTATACTAAACATAAGCATGAACTTACTGCACCACAAGCCTAATCAAACAAATGATTTATGCTTTCAAAGTTGGCCACAGGGGGTCATCATCTTGTAACTTTGTTAAACATCTTTGCCTGACCCTGCACATGCTCAGTGTGGTCTGGGCTGTTTAGGGATTGTCATAAACAAAGCTGCTTGAATTCTGCATGGCTGGTAAGTAAGGCGGGGGCTCCCCCTGCTGTTCATAAGTATGATTGTTTCCCTGCTCAGCAGTTAGGGACCGTCTGACAATTCCTATTCACAGCAGTAAATGAAGGGAGAATTTCACTGCATACGGTACACAAATTTTAATTAAAGAATATTGGCGATAGGTTTCTTTTTCATTAAAGAAAGTAAAAATGGGATTTTATTTTTTTTGCCTTTCCTTGTCCTTTAATGAAGAATTAATAAGAATTTAATAAACATTAAAATTGCTGAATAACTGAAATACATCGGTGATGATAATTAGAGATAGAAGTCTTTAAAAACAAAAGGTTTTAAATCAAATCTTGCATCAGTTGTCAGTGCAGTATGACTATGAGGATTCAGTTTTACCCTGAGCTTTGGTACTTTATAAATAGCGGCTTTGGATTTATTTCCATCTGGCAAAAACTGTGGTACCATGTATGAGTTATTTAAGTGCCTGAATTTAGGTTTCATGTCACACTATGTGACCTGACTGAATCCAGACCCCTGGACTATTTACAAACCATCCTAGTTCATTTTATCTGTACGGTTTTACTCTATTTTTCTTTTACTTCCCATGTGTTGCCCATGAATACCTTTCAAAGATTTAACAGTATATATGCTGTGCCTTTTCAGTTTACATATGTATTTTGCCGGCTGAAGGGGCCTTGATGCTCCCAAAGCTTGCAATGTATTTTTATTGTAAGCCAACATACAGTAGGTATCACTTCCACAATACTATTTTATTTGTTTGTTTTTTTGTTATTTCCATCTGCCAGGCACATTTGTTCCACATTTGAATTTTGACTTTGCATTGAACTTTGTTCCAATTTTAAAAATAATTCTATCTACCTTGACCTTTGTTTATGCAAATGTTGACCTTTGCCTCTTTGCCTGGCATGTAGGTTGCGTTTGCTAAATAAATAGCTAAATAATAATAGCTAAATAAAGCTGCTGCTAGTTCTGATACACCTGCAGCATCAGCTTAGCATTGAAGCTATCATCAAAGCTCGATCAAAAGCAAGGGAGTTTGCTACAGACTGAAAAGATGGGGATTTTTGCTCAAAGGTGAACAACCTTTGCCTTACAAAAGTATTCAGACTGCAGTGTGGTGCAGGTAGTATTTGTGCAGTGGGGCTGCTATTTATCAGCAGGGACTGGGCATCTTGTTGAAAAAAAAATTAGTACAAGTGAACCTGTTTCAGTCTGTTAAAAACTAACTTAAGCTGGCCATAGAAGCAAAGATCTGATCGTATGAATCGAGGATTCTTGGACCTTGTGTGGAGAGTCCCGACATTTTTCGTCCGGCGGAGATCGGTCATTTGGTCGATCAGACAGGTTAAAAGATTTCTGTCGGCTGCTGATAATATCTCTGTGTGTATTGCCAATCTGATGATTTTCAGAGGGAGACTGTCACTAGATTTGGTCGGACATAACTATCGTACGATTGCTGTCAGGGACAGAACATCAGCTGATCTGTTCTTTTTTACGTTATTTCATCGGAATGGTTAGTGGCAGGTTGGGAGACGGGGAAGTCAGATCGTTCGATAATTCATACGATCGGACCTTTGCATCTATGGCCAGCTTTACTGTGTGTGAAAGTTCACCTTTCCACAGAATGCTCCCAAACAAAGGCTAAAGTAACAGAAGACAAAAATATTCAACAGTCCAGTAAGAGCCCTGATTGCAAACCAAGGGGCAGATTTACTCACGTACACATTTTCGCTATATAAATCTTCGCCATACTTTGCTCAACTACGTCAGATGAATATGCATATTCATCAAAATACGTACTTTTTTCCCAGCAAAAGAACGCTGGCGTACTTTCGTCAGCGAAGATTCGTTGCAGCGTACATTTCTTAGCGAATTTTCTCTAGCGTTACTTTCTTCCCAGAGAAACTTCATTAACTTACAGACACTTACGTCATAATTTAGTGGGTATATGAATTATATATATATAATGGCGAATTTTTGCAAAAAAAACCCCTCATTCGCTCTTTAGCAAAGCTACCCCCAAGTACGAATTGGAAGTTGAGTGACTAACCCCAACAATTTAGAGCAAATGTGTCCAAAAGAATGAGCCAAAATCACCCCCTAACTCCCATCGCCTGCATATACTCACCCCAAAATACATTATTGCCTCAAAAAGCAACTCTACAAAATATTAAAATTTAAACAGCTTTATTTTGTTTTATTTCTCACTATAACATACCATATTTGAGTTTCTGTGTTTTGAAATTCATAAGAGACAAGAATTGGTCATTGGTCTGAATTAGGGATGCACCGAATCCAGGATTCGGTTCGGGATTTGGCCAGGATTCTGGCTTTTTTAGCAGGATTTGGCCAAATAATTCTTCCAGGCCGAACCAAATCCTAATTTGCATAGGCATACAGGCACTGTATTTGGTGTTGAATGTTATGATTGTGGTGTGGGGGCTCCTATGATAACCTCCAGAAATCAATTAACATGGCCCTAAGGATCACTTTGGTAACACATCCTCAAACATATGGAAGATAATAATTTAGTAGTAAACAAAAAAAAAGAAATTCTCAAACTCAGGGGCGACTCTTGCTATTATGCCGCCTGAGGCAACCTTCTTTCGCCGCTCCCACCCCTCCCCATGGCACTAACCTTTACAGCGCCGGAGAGGGCAGGGGCGGTCCACGACGCTTATTGCAGAGAGCGCAATAGCACTAGAAGAGCCGAATTTCCGGTTGGAAAACCGGAAATTTGGCTCTTAGTTACCAGGAGCGGCATTTTTGCCGCCCCTGGCAACCAGGGGGGCGCTACCGCCTGAGGCGAGTGTCTCAACTCGCCTCATTGGTGGAGCGCCCCTGCTCAAACTGTATGTTGCATAATGTCTCCTAATTGATTAAACCTCACTCTAACTTCAGCATAAATTCTATAGATAAATGTAAGGTCCATTTTGGTTTTATATGCCTGGTGGGTAGGGCATAGACTTTTAATATTTTTCTGGATTATGCTGTGAAGAAAGTAGTGTAGTGCTTAAACATTGGACTTTTGAATGTGGTTGATGGCAGAAAGAAATAGAATGAAAACAATCTGGCTGCATCATGATCAGTAAGGCCACTGACACACAATTAATCTCCCCAAAAATGTTTTCTCGCGAGGCGACTTTGGGAAGTCAAAGGAACATGTATGTTTTCCCACCAGCTATTTACATTATTGTTGGTGGGAAATCACTTTGGGTTAGCACTAACATTCAGGGAATTGAAATGAGTGTCTACTGGCACTAGAGAATATTCGCAGCTCAGTCTGGAGTTTTTATTTCCTGTAAAAGGCAACTAAAGCGCTGGATAATTATTATTTAAGGAAAGTAGCCTTATGTCCCTGGAATTAGAACCATGTAAACTTACCTTTTGTGATCATTGTGTGAGTGAAATAAGTTTTATTCAGGGCTTTAGTTGCCTTTAAACACAACTCAGTGTGAGGGCACCCGTGAAATCTGACACAACATGTGACATTTTGCTACAGTGTCTCACAGTTCATTTGATGATGATAATTCATTTGTAGCTGTATGCTCACCAAATCGTGCCTGTGTGCCACTAGGCTTTATAATTTCTCTTTAGGATCTGTGCTTTTCTTACGGCCCCCAACTCTTGCATAAACATTCTGCGGGAAAATCACAGAACAACCATATAAAAACGTTGCTCTTAGCTGGACAGTTTTTGAAGCCAGACATACTTTGCTGTATTAGTTATCCAGTTAAAACATTGCACAACTTTTCATACGACATAATAAACATTACAGTACAGGTATGGGACCCGTTAGCCAGAAACCCATTATCCAGAAAGCTCCGAATTACAGTCTCCCGTAGACTCCATTTTACCCAAATAATACAAATTTTAAAAAATGATTTCCTTTTTCTCTGTAATAATAAAACAGTACCTTGTACTTGATCCAAACTAAGATATAATTAATCCTTATTGGAAGCAAAATAAGCCTATTGGGTTTATTTAATGATTAAATGATTTTCTACTAGATTTAAGGTATGAAGATCCGAATTACGGAAAGATCTGAAAAACCCCAGGTCCTGAGCATTCTGGATAACAGGTCCCATACCTGTAATACAAAAAGAGGGTTTGAAAACAGAGCATTTTTCTGGAATCTGGAACTACATAGAATGCAATGGTAACAAACATAACAAGGCAGAAATGTGTAAATCAACAATAGGCCTACAATTCTTTAAAACTGACCATTCTGCTTACTGACTTGGCCACTCCTGACTGGGATGGCAGCTTATTGGCCTGTGTTTGGAGTCAAAATTTTAGACACCCCAATTGATATCTGGTTGGGGCTCGACCTGATATTGACTGTGGTACCTGTAAAATTCTATCACAAAAGGAACACGTGAGCTGTGGATGTGGTCCTCTTCTGACAGCTCTGCACAGACCCCATAAGTAATCCAGACCCAGCCTGAGCTGCCACTGATCTGCTTGGCCAGCTTTATGTGTTTTATGCTCAGTGCCAGAGCAGGTGTCATTTTTTGGCGTAAACAAGTACTTTTAATGGGAACATTGAAGGTTCCAGTGTAATATGCTGTATTTAGTCAACAGGAAGTTGATGAAGGGTTCTGTATTTTCCATTTGTAAAGGAACATTGAGATGTAAATGTATAATGTTGATTTGATTCTATAAAGCTAAGTCTGCAGTTTAAGCCACTCCTAAGTTGCTACTGCCTCAGGCTGCCTGGCTACAACTAACCTTACCTTCTTATTGAGATAGGATACCCTAAGCCAGTGCTGTCCGACTTCTGTGGTACAGAGGATTTTTCTGGCCTGTGTGGTGGAGGTCTCAAAAGAAAATAGGCTACAGAATCTATATTATTATAAGATATATAAAGTCCAGCATGACAGAGACCTCTAGTGACCAAACAGAGGTAACACATTATAAATCAGGAAAAATTAACTGTATTCATGCTGTAAAAAAGTTCATTTTATCATATTAAAGTACATATCGATTCTCATGGAGCCTAACATGTTTTATGCTTACCCAGGCAATCTCTATGCACTATTTATTTAAACCATGAAAACCCAAGAATAAGCTCCTTTACTTTAATTTTCTGTTAACAGTGATAGATTCTCTATTGAAATACAGTAAACTTCGATTTTAAGTACCCTGATATTAAGCTTTTTACATTTTTTATTTGTGGTCCGAACCAATTTATAATGCATTTCAATGGGTGTATTTTCCTCATTTTCCCGGATTTTACATTGTTCTGATGTCCCGAAAAACTGTTTCTTATCCTCTATGAATGCTATTATTTGTGAAATAAAGGTTTAAAATACTAACCAGATGTATATGTTGCCATGGTTCTCCCTGTAAATGGTCAATTCCAATTAGTCTGCCCCTTATACAGTCCTGCACCAATCACTTATTGCTTTAGGCTGTGTATGTGACTGACAGAGAGCCTTGTACATGCCCCCCATAGTGTAACATTAACACTGCAATGTTTAACCCTTGTTATTAACACAGTAAATATTGTATCTCAAAGTAAACAGACTCCTGTGCTTATAGCCTTTAGTACTTGAAGAATAAGTTACTTTAACACATTTCCCTGATTTTACATTTTCCCGGATTTTAAATAATTTTTTCCTGGTCCCATGAAAAATGTAAAATGGGGGTTCTACTATATAATAATTGTACAGGAAAATGTGATATTTGTGTCATATTTAAACTCTTACTTTCCCTTTCCTGTTCATAGTCATATCATACAACAGGATGAACATATTTGCATACATTTGGTTTCGGTTACCTACATGCAAACAGGATACCATTTGTAATAGCTTTCATAATATGAACTTCAATTGCAATCTGAACTTATTTTGGTCATATTAAATGCTTTAGACAATACACCAATCAGTACTGTTTTATACCATAAATGAGACCTCTGAAAAGAAAACTGTTGCAATCAAAATCCTCTAAACTGCTGGTAGCCACTTTACATTAAATATATGGGAATCAACTGCCTACGGAACACCACATAGAGAGAATTAAAAATCTGAATATTCACTTTTATCACCGTTACCTGCTCATTGCTCAGTTGTGTGTCCCAAAGTCAGTCCATTCCCATGCTTAGTAAACTGTAAGCCATTATTTATGCTTTTGTGGGCATCACCGCAACGTTTCAGGCCATGCAGCCTTTTATGAAGCTTGATAAAAGGCCGCATGGCCTGAAACGTTGCAGTGATGCCCACAAAGGCTTTTTAACTATGTAAAGAGTTGGTGGTGCTGTTCAATCTTCTACTACACAGATTGCCAATGGGAAGTGGCCATTGTAGAACGTGCACCATCTCCAAAGAAATCTGAGAATCGATGTGCTATAGTTTCCTATAGTAAACTGTAAGCCAGCAGGGAATGTTGGTTGCTGCCATTTGTCCTGAGATGATCAATCAGAACAGTGAGTATATTGTAACCATTTGGTGTGGAGATTATACTGCATATTGCATGTATGTCTGTTGACTTTTCAAATTATGGACCGGAATTTCATTTACAACAGAACAGTTACATTCGTACCCCCGCACTGCTTTTCTGCACTTCTGAAGCATTTCTTGTATCGTTGTCCACATCGCCTGCCTCCGAGCCACTCTTATTCATATCGTCTTTACTATCTTTTTCCCCATCGTCTACTGAAGATTTCCGAGACAGCTTGGATGATTTCTAGATAAAATAAACAAAATATTACAAGAGCTAATAATCCTGGCTACACACTATTTTGATACATTCCCACTCTGTCACTCCCTATATTGCCTCTTGCTACAATTCAGGATATATATGTTTTTCTATTGGAGGTTTAAGTTGAAAACAGGAAGTCTGACATAGAAGCCCACGTGTACACAACAAAAGGAAAGAAATGCTTTGTTTCTTTTGACAGAGGACTCAGAGCAGCATTACTTTGAGTGTTTACTGGTGTATATAGACCTTTCTGATAACGCTTCCTTGATTTTAGTCTTTCCTCGCCTTTAATTCCACATTTTTTTCAAAGCTACCCACTCTGCACCTATTGTTACCTGTTAATCACTTCCTTCGTGCCCTTAGCACCTCGTGTCCTGAACTGTATGTAAGTAGTAAGTATAACTTTATATGGTTATGCTTTCTGTACAGCCCTGTGAAATATCCTGCCCTTTCAAAAAGTTTGCTAGTAAGTGGCCATTTGTTGAAAGGGGCATTGTCAAGGAAAACTGTACTCTTGAGAAAATAACTGCATGTTTATTTAACATTCAACTTTTTTTATGCTTGCTTCACAAAATGAATTTCCAGGCAATCCTGATTTGGATCTACTTCCAACACAAACAAGAGCAAGAAACCTCTTGCATGGCTTTATGGACAGAGGACACTAAATACAACTCCTATTTTTGCATAAAAGGAGAAAGTTGTACTTTTTAAAACTGAAAACATCAAAACTATTACAGTCAAGCTCGTCTGTGATTACTAAATGGAAAGAATGCTTAGTAGAGGGGTGTGTTCTCTTCCTTTGCTGAAAATGGCTATGGGTCACCTTAGGCCACAAATAAATGGCCCTGTCAAGGCCACTGGCACTAAAGACACAACACGTGCCATGTGTAACAAAATTATGTAAAAGCTCCAAATTAGAAGACATTGTAAGATCAACATGTGCAAGCATTGAAAGCAGACAAAAGCTGGCATTATACAATTATACACCACTATTTAATAAGCAGTTTCAGTATTTTATGGCATACATACTGATCAGTAACTTTATATATGTGTATTGGTTGACATGTGTATTATTAAGCACTCCAAGTATCTAGAAGGCTACATTTGAAGATATCAACTTTCACAAAGTAGTGCCCATTTAAACCTGAAATTTTACAATTCATTTCAAAATGAGCAGGCTACGATGGAGTATTATCCTGGGTTAGAGATATGTCACAGATTTATGCCCTATTTTTATGTATGATCTATAACTATCTTGTGTGGCATATATTAAACTCAGGATAAACATTTAAATTTTAGGGAACTTTGTGTAATGATATCTCCCCCTCAGTGTCACTGCCCTCCCCCTTGTTACTGCATAATGTCATAATGTCAGAAGCTAGAAGGTTTCTCTGAGAATCCATTGTGTGCCCAATCTGTATTTTTCTTTTAATGATCCACTTGACCCAAAAACATATTGTGGAGAGTTAGATAACCTTTGAAGCATATGACTTCTTCCTCTTAGAACCTGCTTTCTCGTTCTTTCTTTTGCCTTTTCCATCTTCATCAACATGGTCTCCATCTTCTTCACTGCTGCCATCTGCTGCATTGCCTCCTTCTCCCTCAGTTTCTGAAGAGCTCTGCTGCTGTATAGCCTTCAAAACAGAAAGAAAAACTATACCAGCCTATCAGCCACTTCTGTTTCTTTACTTCTTTACATAGCTGTTAGAGATTAGCTTAGATACCTAGTTTAGGTCTCCATCCATCTAAACACTAATGTGGAATCAGCAGACTATGAGTTGGTGATCATAGACGCAAAGATCCGATCATATGAATACTCGATTCGTACGATTTTTGGACCGTGTATGGAGAGTCCCGACATTTTTCATCCCACGGAGATCGGTCGTTCAGTTGATTGACAGGTTAAAAGATTATCGGCTGCCGATAATATCTTTGCATGTATTGCCGATCGTACGATTTTCAGTGGGAGACTGTCACCAGCATTGTCGGACATAAACTTTCGTACAATTGCTGTTAGGGGCAGAACATCGGCTGATCTGTTCTTTTACTACTTTATTTAAACTGAAGGTTAGTGGCAGGTCGGGAGATGGGGAAGTCTGATGGTTTGAGGATTTGAGTGATCGGATCTTTGCGTCTATGGCTAGCTTAAGAAATGCAAGGTCACCAAACCAAAAATTAATATCATAGACAAAAATATAACCTTCTCAAGCAGGCAGCATTCCTCTCACAGCACACTTAATTATTTGCCCTCAATGTTCTTTTTAGTTCATGGCAAGCAGCAAGTAGAACTCTTTGATCATTTTATCATCTAGCAGCTTGGTCTGAAAATAGATAACCTTTTATGGTACTGTGGCTCATGCTCCTATAATATAAAAGCTGTATTGTCATCAAAATATCTAGGGATAAGAACTACTGTATATGAGTATATAAAGACACTTCACAATGGAGTAAATCGTACTACACCAAGGATTGAAAAAAACTGAAACCTATAAATACATGCTCAAGATTGATTTGGAATAGTGCATTATTGATATTAGTGATATTTCCTGGGACTCCCTGTGTGTGAACCTATTGTCTGTTGTGAATTTTAATGTAATGAAGCCCTACAGTGTGAGGTTTGAAGTAATTATGTCCTTAATACAACAAGTAGGCAGTATATATAATTGCAGACTCAATATTATCTGTCAGCTTGGCTTTCTCTGACCACACAGGCCTGTAAACTGGACAAAAGGATAGCTGTGGCCGACTGCTGCCTGCTCTGGCTTGCGCCAATATCGTGCATGAATGACAAATCTGTGCAGCTGAGGGCTACATTTGCTTTTCTTAAAAATATTCATAGGAGATGACATTGAAAAATAAATTGAAATTGAACCCCTATAGCTGATCAAAATGACCAAAAACAATATCTGAAGCATTTAAAAAGCAAAAGTAAGGCAGTGAAGATAAAAGACTAAAAAGCAAAGAGTAGCCTGGCTAAAACTTGTGCTCGCAAATCAGAATATTGTACAGGTATGGGATCCATTATACCTGTTATGCAGAGAGCTCTGAATTACAGAAAGGCCATCTCCCATAGACTACATTTTATCAATCCAAATTTTTTAAAATGATTGCCTTTTTCTCTGTAATAATAAAAGAGTACATTGTACTTGATCCAAACTAAGATATAATGAATCCTTATTGGAGGCAAACCAGCCTATTGGGTTTTTTAATATTTACATCATTTTAAGTGGAGTTAAGGTATGGCGATCCAAATTAGTGAAATAACTCTTATCCGGAAAACCCAGGTCCCGAGGATTCTGGATAACAGGTCCCATACCTCTATTGTGTTCTGATACCTGTTTATGAAGGTAAATTCTGTCCTGCACAACTGTTTTTAATGGTAATAAATCATTCTTACAATAAAATACTTTAAAATACTATTGTTAATTTAAAGTAAGATCCTTGGACCAATTTAGTGAAGTCAAAACCACAGACCGCTGTCAAGGCACTGATCAAGAATACCAGGAATCCGGCACAATTAATTAACGCGTTTCATGCCCCATAGCTGGGCACTTCAGTGCCCAGCTATGGGGCATGAAACGCGTTAGAATTGTACACCCTCCACTGTTATCCTTCCTATGTGTGAATAAAGCCGAATCTTGATGTTAATTGTGCCGGATTCCTGGTCCGATTCTTGATCAGCACCTTGACAGCGGTCTGTGGTTTTGATGTAGTAGCCGGCGAGGAGTGACCGGCATATCGCAACATGCAGCGATCGAGCAGGACGGCACTTTGGTCCGGGTGAGCTCCGCCATTGACGCTCCGTGAGTAGAGCAATTTAGTGAAGTAGCTGGTAAATTGCGCTGCTGCAGTTACCAACAGCAACCAATTAGCAGTTTGTTTTGATAAGTCTACTATGAGTATAAATGAGTTTAAATGAATGTAAGGAGCTGATAAGCTGCTATGAGCAAGTTATAATTAATCCTTATTGGAAGCAAAACCAGTGTGGAGATGTGTTTGTTTTTTTCCCCCAGGACATTTTTCCTAAAAGGAGCACAGGCATTGGGTAAAAACATAGGGGCATGTTTACTAACATTGGAGATAAATATCTGGAGAGATTTCTGGAGATGTTGCCCATAGCAACCAATCAGATCTTTGCTTTTGTTTTCTAACTTGGCTGTGGCTGTTTAAATCTAATTGCTGATTGGTTGCCATGGGCAACATCTCCTGAAATCTCTCCAGATATTTATCTCCAATGTTAGTAAACAAGCCCCATAGTGTTTTAATTCACTATGGGGTTTCCCTTACATCTTGGCACCCCCCAGTGAAATAGGATTCCTTGTCCTTTAAAGGGGTTGTTCATCTTTAAATTAACTTTCTGTATGATGTAGAGAGTGATATTCTGATACAATTTGCAATTGGGTCTCCTTTTTTATTATTTGAGCTTTTTATTCAGCAGCTCTCCAGTTTGCAATGTCAGCAATCTAGTTGCTAGGCTCCAAATTACCTTAACAACCATTTATTGATTTGAACGAGAGACTGGAATATGAATGGGAGAGGGCCTGACTTGAAACATGAGTAATAAAAAGTAGCAATAACAATACATTTGTAGCCTTACTGAGGATCTGTTATTTTAGATGGGGTCAGTGACCTCCATTTCAAAGCTGAAAAGAATCAGGTAAATGATTCAAAAACTATAATCAAGAAAAATGAAGGCCAATTGAATGAAATATTGCTTAGAATAACATTCTAAAAGTTAAGATAAAGGTGAACCACCCCTTTAAAGGAGAACTAACCCCCCCCCCAAACTTTCAGGCATTGCCCCCTCTCCTCTCCGCGATGTGCATTAGTTAAAAAAACCCTTTAAAAAAATCTGACCCTTAAATTCAGAGAAGCTCAGTGGAGCTCCCCGGTCACCATCTTCCGGCTCTTTGTATTGTCTTTGGGTTTCCACAAGATTCCTGACTTGGTCTAACTTCTCATTAGGGATGCACCAAATCCACTATTTGGAATTCGGCCGAATCCCGAATCCTTTGCGAAAGTTTCGGCTGAATACCGAACCTAAATCCTAATTTGCATATGCAAATTAGGTGCAGGAAAGGAAAAAGTGTGAACATTTTTTTTCACTTCTTTGTTTTGTGATGAAAAGTCACGTGCTTTCCCTCCCTGCCCCTAATTTACATATGAAGATTAGGATTCGGGTCAGCCAGACACAAGGATTCGGCCTAATCCTGCTGAAAAAGGCCGAATCCTGAGCCGAATCCTGGATTCGGTGCATCCCTACTTCTCTTGCCACTGCGCTTCTCTGCATTTAAGGGTCCGATTTTTTTTTTTAATAACTAATGCACATCGTGGGGAGGGAGGGGTGAGGAGAGGGGGGCAATGCCTGTGACTATGATTGGGTGGGTACTAAATTAACCAGCAACCTGTCCAGAAAGCTGCTTAGCTATACAAAATACAATTCAAATCTTACATTTGTGACTTTTACTAACCTCCCTCTTGTCTTTTTACCTGATATCCTGTAAATTTCACACCAGGATTATTTTCTATTTCCCATAAACCTTCATTAAATCCTTTTCTCTTGTTTGACTTCCCAAACTTTTCTTTATATTCCTTGTAAGGGAAAAGATCCTTAGGACCCAAAAATGCACTGAAAAAAAATGAGATAGACGTTACCATGAGATTCTTGCATTTATCAGATCAATTTAATTTACAATACAAATCTACAGTTTACGGCATTACAGATGTAAATAAACTTTTATATTAGTAGTGAATAATACCATGACAGAAAATACAGGCTACAAGATTGGTGTGTAATTGTGACAGCAACTATATATGGAAGAAGCACACCTACCAGCAAATGCCTTTTAATTACAACAAATAATGTGGCACAAGCTTTGCACCTGAGGAAGGGGGCATTCCCAGAAAGTCACTATTCTTGCTGCAATGATAAAAAGGCATTTGCCGTTAGGTGTGCTTCTTCCATACAAAGTTGCTGGATACTACTGGATACTGCCTGTTTTGTGGAATAAATATATCTATAACTACTTGGGCTCTCTCTTTCACTCACTATAGTCCTGTAGGTGCTGCGGTGGCTAAACAAGCGAAGAAGCATAAAGTGCTTATTCCAGAAAGATCAGCTCTGCAGGTCCCCTACAATCCTCGGTCAGCTGATCTCACAGCCTGTGTCAGACTCTATGAACTGCAAGTGAAACCAAGTCACTGCTTTCTATTGAACATTATAGAAGTTTACCCTGCTGGTTTGGTGGAGGCTTAGCCTCCCCAAGCCTTCATTAAAATGTACCCATAGGCATAAGGCTGCAATAAAAACCACTGCTGTCCAATTTCTATGGAACTGAGGGCCGGTATTTTTCTGGCCTGCGTGGTTGTACGCCGATTTAACATCTTAGGGGCCCCTAACAACAATATCCAAATGCTAACAAACCCTACCAGACTCACATCCCATAGGGTACAGAGAAGGGCAGGCAGAGGGAGCATAGGGTTAGGCTTTAGTTCACCTTTAAAGCTTACACAAGATATGGAATCGCAGCAGGCAGACTTATATGGGGGGCCACACAAGGGGGGGTTGCATTCGGCCAGTTGGACAGCCCTGTCTTAGACCATGAAGTGTGCCTTTTGAGAATCACTTATTAGCAGGCAAAGCCCTGTGATCAAGGGTGAAACAAAACAGACAGCCTTGGAATACATTAAAATATTTGGACTGTCCGCAGTATGCATTACACTGCACAAGTTTTGTCATGAAACAAAGTTGGGTTCATTTATCATCACAGGGCAAAGATTCACCCAGGGTTAGATTGGGATGGCGGGACACCGGGTACAAAACCCGATGGGCCCTGGCTCTCTTGGGCCGCTCCCTGCACAAATCCTCTTCCTGACGCTGGCCTCCCTTCTCTAGGCCGGTCGAGGCAAAAACTCAGTACACGCACGTTCAGTGTGTGTGTGTGTGTGTGGGGGGGGGTGGTTAAATGTGGGTTGTGGCAGGGGGCCCGGAGGGGGGCACTGAGACAGCAGCCCCCCAGTCTGACCTTGTATCCTAGGTATCCTTGTTACCTAGGAAGTAGCACATAACAACCAACCAGTGATTAGTAGAACAAAGAGAAGCAAACTGTTGAATTTACTTTTAAAGGTACATTAAAAAGCAGAGATGAACTGCAGTTATAGCCATAATGTCAATGATTATATTTAGTATAAAAACAAGTATAACTAAAAGTGACACAAACAATACTTACGTTTCATGGGTGCCAAAGAAGAAAATTGGGAACTTGTTTGCTGGTGGTTTCACAGCTCCCTCCGGAAGTTCATCAATCTGTTTAAAATAAAATGTGTTTAAATTTGTTTACATGGCATTGTGGTGCTAAACACAAAGTGTGCATTGATTGTTCATTAGACGTATGTAGCACAAAAAGTATTAAACACATCCAATGAATAGATAAAAGTATTCAAATAAGCTATATATATATATATATATATATATATATATATATATATATATATATATAAAAAGATTCGTCCGAATACCGAACCGAATCCGAACCCTAATTTGCATATGCAAATTAGGGGCGGGAAGGGGAAAATATTTTTTACTTCCTTGTTCTCTGACAAAAAGTCACGCTATTTCCCTCCCCGCTCCTAATTTGCATATGCAAATTAGGATTCGGATTCGGTTCGGCCGGGTAGAAGGATTTGGCCGAATCCGAATCCTGCTGAAAAAGGCCGAATCCTGGCCGAATCCCGAACCGAATCCTGGATTTGGTGCATCCCTAATATATATATATATATAAATAGCAAAAAAACTCATTCCAAGGACTTTATAGTGGAAAAAATAAAGCTTATGTTCATTTCAACGTTTCGGCACCATCACTCGGGCAGTGACGTTGATAATTTGTATCAGCACCCAGGCAGCTGTTGTTCTGCTTTTGAGTGCACCAGGTAGGACTGGAAATATATATATATATATAGTCCTCCCAAAAAGCAGCCGCACTCACAGGACTTATCCAAAATATAAATGCTTTTATTTAGAAACTAAGGGAGGACTACATGTTGAAACATCGTGGCATGCACCCAGGCAAGGTTAATCCACGTATCGTGAGTGCCGTGAGTTTGGGGAAGTATATATATATATATATATATATATATATATATATATTTATATTTAATGAAGCCGGAGCACTCATAAAACAGCAACCGGGTGCTGGTTATAGAAACATGTAGCCAACCTGAAAAAACCGTACTCACAGGACTTGTAATTGTGCAAACACAAAAATGGTTTTTATTCCAACGTTTCGGCTCTTAAACCCGAGCCTTCCTCATGGAGTGAACACCAAACATATAACAATCCTATTTTAAACACAAAATGGCGCCAAACAAGGCTTGTGACGTCATTGGCCCATGAATACATCAATCAGTGTGGGTGCCTATACAGTTCTTGCATCAACCATTGGCTTTAGAGTAAATACAGTGTATGTCTTATCCAAGAAACAAGCACATAAGGATGCGCTGAATGGTGCCTGTGTCCAGTGAAATCTGTGTGTTGATATGTGAATACCCGTGGCAGATATTTGTATAGAGAACACACGCAACTTACCCTGAGGACAGACGATCAGCAGATAGATGGTGCGCTCTGACTGTCGCCCTAACTGCAGTAGGCGCAGACCACAACTTATGCCGGTAAACCATTTTAAGGATCGCAGCAGAGATTTACTGGGTGCATAATCACTATCGGCCTTCTCAGACCCCCGTGTCCGTTTAGAAACATCAGCTCTGCCTTCTCATCCGTGTCAGTTGGGTGCCGCTTACGCCATATCAGACAAGTGGATAAAGGGGGCGCTATCGTCCTATTGGACAAGGCATTCTATATGAAGGAATTAAGCAAACAATTGGCTGATACCAAGACCCTGAGAGGGGACCCTACTACTGCTTACAAGAACGCATTTGACTCTTTAGTCAAGGCTGCCCTATTGGCAGGGTGGATTGATGCAACCACAAGCCAATTTCTAGTGATTGACTATCTGAAAACTCCATTTATATACACTTTGCCCAAGATTCACAAGTCCTTGTCATCACCCCAGGCCGACCGATAATATCAGCAATAGGGTCATTATTTCAAAAGGCAGCTCAGTACTTAGATTCCTTTTTGCAACCCCTGGTACAAAACATGGATTCCTAAGTAAAAGATACTACACACTTGTTATCTCTTTTGAAAGGGATGGGCATTCCATCAGGGTGCCTAGTGGTGACAATGGACGTATCAAGCCTGTAGACGGTCATTCCACACGACAGGGGTATCGCGGCCTGTAGAGACACACTGAGAGGGTCCCATCAAGGACCTCCACCAATTGAATTTTTGATATCTTTACTTGACCTGATATTCTCTCAAAATTACTTCTCTTTCAATGATGCCTTTTACCTACAAATATCAGGGACAGCAATGGGCTCAAATGCAGCCCCTTCGTTTGCTAATCTGTTTATGCAAGAATATGAAATACAACACTTGCTCCCCTTGGGTAGAGAAAAAATTATTTTTTACAAACGGTTCATTGACGATCTGCTGCTAGTTTGGGATGGTATAGAGGATGAACTCATAGAGTTCCATAGGACCCTAGAAAGTCTAAATTCTCCCATTAGGCTGACTAGGACGTATAGGCTATCTGGATGTGAGTATTTTTGTACAGGACAACACAGTGGGTACCACATTATATAGGAAGGCAACAGATAGGAATAGTCTCATACAAGCACAGTCTCATCATATGTCCCGGGGGGTTCTCTACTTGCAATTTTTGAGAGTTATCAGGAATAACTCCAACCGAGATACTGCAGAACTACAACTCACTACGCTGGCAAGACAATTCGTCTCCAGGGGCTATTCTGATACTCTCATAAATGAACAGCTGGAAAGAGCACATCTCCACACTCAGGACAACTTACTACAAGAACAGGTTGCATCACCCAAGGAGAAGTTGGACTCTATTTTTGTGACAGAATGGACTGATGCAAGTTCACAGGTTAAGAGAGCAATAAAGGATCGATGGGAAATCTTTAACACTGATGCCAACCTATAATTTGAGTGACCTATTAGTGGTCAAAGACTTGACAAAGGACTCCAAAAAGGGCACCACTTGGCTCGATAGACCTTTAAAACCCGGATGCTACAAGTGTGCCAATTGTCTTACATGTGGCGGCATGTCGCAAGGTACCTTTTTTACACACCCGAGGACCGGAGTAAAATACAAGATTCACCATAGGTTTACGTGTACTTCTGACCATGTTGTATCCATGGCGTGTTGCCCACGCAGACTACACTATATAGGTAAGGCCTCCACCACTTACCGGGAGCGAATGAACAATCACCACAGTGCGATTAGGAGTGCTTTGGCAACAGAGAAAGCCGAACAACTGGTTCCCAGGCATTTGCTGAAAATGAAGCATACCCTTCCTCAGTTCGGACATTTGATAAAAGATCATGTACCAGCCCCTAAAAGAGGGGGTGACAGGGACCTTCTATTATTAAAAAGAGAAAATATGTGTATTTTCACATTGGACACTTTGGCTCCGAAGGGGTTAAATGAAACCTTACCCATGTCTCCATTTTATGGAGACTAACGGGCCCCAGTAAAACTCCTGCTTATATATGTTTCAAACATGTTGCTGTGTTGATAATATGTACAATAATTGAATAATAGTAAAGGGACTGAATATATTATACCCAATTACTTGGACACAGTTACAATGATGTTGTAGTGATATTGTGATAATTTTGTAACAGTTAAGTGAAAGGTGTGTCACTATATAGTATCAATGTTTATTGTAGCAAGCTCATAATTGATATACTGATGTCTTGTATCATTTTGGCTGATAACACATGATTGTTTTTATCTTTCTATCATCTCACACAGGCTATGTGTGTGGTCATTTGCTTATGATCATGGTCTAGATACCGAGGGACGGGACGCACAGCAGTATTTGAAGGTAGGCCCTATGCAGAAATGGCGCAACCATCAGCTGGATACCCAAATGAATTCCAATACGAGATACTGGTTAATGGGAACAGTAGAGACCCTTCCGTATGTCAAGCTCTGGTCACGGAATTGTGAATATGCATAACTACCCCACTACCCAACTCCACTGCTAAAAGCCTATATGTACCAGATGGGAGGTGAAACACCACAAAGCGCAATGGATGTGAGCAGGGTGTGTAGTTCACGACATGACTGACACGGATGAGAAGCTGACGTTTCTAAACGGACACGGGGGTCTGAGAAGGCCGATAATGATTATGCACCCAGTAAATCTCTGCTGCGATCCTTAAAAGGGTTTACCGGCATAAGTTGTGGTCTGTGCCTACTGCAGTTAGGGCGACAGTCAGAGCGCACCATCTATCTGCTGATCGTCTGTCCTCAGGGTAAGTTGCGTGTGTTCTCTATACAAATATCTGCCACGGGTATTCACATATCAACATTGGTCTGTGCCATGTTTGAATAAAGGCCTTTTTATTACATCGAGAAGGTGCTGTTCTTGTCTATACTGAATTCACATATCAACACACAGATTTCACTGGACACAGGCACCATTTAGCGCATCCTTATGTGCTTGTTTCTCGCACAAGACATACACTGTATTTACTCTAAAGCCAATGGTTGATGCAAGAACTGTCTTGAGAAAGGTCCAGACTGGACCGAAACGTTGACAAATAAACTTCACTTTGCTTGATCTCATTATGAAGTCCTTGAGTGCGTCATTCCTTGGAACACGACTATCTGCACTATATATGACAGCACCCAGGCAGTAAAACTCTGCTGGATTGGAGTGCACCACAGCCTGAACTTATATATATATATATATATACTGTATATATATATATATATACTGTATATATATATATATATATATATATATATATAACAAACAAGGGAAAGTTGTGCTCACCACTATTTTTTAAAACCATTAGGCGGGGGTGCAATGAGGCTGTGACCACAAAATACATATAGTCAAACACAAGAGTCCTCTGCACTCAACCCATTATCAATATATTTAAGACAACGACATTTTGTGCATACTGCTACTAAAAAATGCCTTACCCTTTAAACAAAACAGGGATTGTTTGTCCATATATTGTTTAAAAGGTAAGGCATTTTTTAGTAGCAGTATGCACAAAATGTCGTTGTCTTAAATATATTGATAATGGGTTGAGTACAGAGGACTCTTGTGTTTGACTATATATATATATATATATATATATATATATATATATATATATATACACACATACACACACACACACATATATATAGTGTACAGTTATATAAGTGCACTCCACATACAGAGTCTGTAACCTGGGTGCCAAGTGAAAAATGTAAAGCAAAAGGTAAAGACTGGCGCTCTCAGGGTTTGTATATTATGCAACATTTTGGTCCAACATGTACACAGACACACACACATATATATAATGTATCCCCCATTGTAAAATATAGGGATATTATAAGTCACAGAGGAATTCCATGCCCATATATTTCGAGAACTTTTAAGACACTGTTCACATTAATGGTGGTAACACACCAAAAATCCGAATGGGTGGAGCTCACTGCAGGGATATTACTCATCACTCATATGTGAAAAATGAAAGTTATACCCATAAATATACCTACCTTTAAATCCATATGCCACCTCCTCCCTGTGGATAATGCAGCACCCCCAGCACATGATTAAACACCTTAGGGGCAGTAACAACAATTTCCAAATATGAACAAACCCCTACAAGGCTCACGTCCCACAGGGTACAGAGCAGGGCAGACAGAGTATGACACACACAGGGAGCATATGGAAGGCAAAGTATGGCACACACAGGGAGCATAGGACAGGCCTAGTATGGCACACACAGGGAGCATAGAGAAGGCATAGTATGGCACACAGGATGCATTGGGCAGGCAGAGTATGGCAGACACAGGAAGCATAGGGCAGGCAGAGTATGGCACACAGGGAGCATAGGGCTGGCAGAGAATGACACACACAGGGAGCATAGAGAAGGCAGAGTATGGCACACAGGGTGCATAGGGCAGGCAGAGTATGGCAGACACAGGGAGCATAGGGCAGGCAGAGTATGGCACACAGGGAGCATATGGCTGGCAGAGAATGACACACACAGGGAGCATAGAGAAGGCAGAGTATGGCACACAGGGTGCATAGGGCAGGCAGAGTATGGCAGGCAGAGTATGGCAGACACAGGGAGCATAGGGCAGGCAGAGTATGGCACACAGGGAGCATAGGGAAGGCAGAGTATGGCACACACAGGGAGCATAGGGCAGGCACAGTTTGACACACACAGGGAGCATAGGGAAGGCAGAGTATGGCACACAGGGTGCATAGGACAGGCAAAGTATGGCACACAGGGTGCATAGGGCAGGCAGAGTATGGCAGACACAGGGAGCATAGGGCAGGCAGAGTATGGCACACAGGGAGCATAGGGCTGGCAGATTATGACACACACACAGGGAGCATAGGGCAGACAGAGTATGGCACACAGGGAGCATAGGGCAGGCAGAGTGTGGCACACAGGGAGCATAGGGAAGGCAGAGTATGGCAGACACAGGGAGCATAGGGCAGGCAGGGATCATAGGGAAGGCAGAGTATGGCACACAGGGTGCACAGGGAAGGCCGAGTATGGCACATACAGGGAGCATAGGGAAGGCAGAGAGCATAGGGAAGGCAGAGTATGGCACACACAGGGAGCATAGGGCAGGCAGAGCAGGGAGCATAGGGAAGGCAGAGTATGGCACACACAGGGAGCATAAAAAGGCACAACAGAGCAGGAGACAGGGAAACCTATCAGGACACTAAGATGGACAGTTCATACTGTGCTACATACAGTGACACAATGCTGGTGCTCCTCCAGTACTTTGCTGAGATGTGAAGAGGTGAACAATGTGGACACTTTCAGTCTGAGGTGTAAACAGTACAGGCTTTAGGATGTGAACAATAGAGGTAGCATAGAGCCGGCAGGACGTGAACAATAGAGGTAGCACAGAGCAGGCAGGGAGGCAGGCAGAGAGCATAGGGAAGGCAGAGTATGGCACACAGGGTGCATAGGGCAGGCATAGTATGGCAGACACAGGGAGCATAGAGCAGGCAGAGTATGGCACACAGGGAGCATAGGGAAGGCAGAGTATGGCACACAGGGTGCATAGGGCAGGCAGAGTATGGCAGACACAGGGAGCATAGAGCAGGCAGAATATGGCACACAGGGAGCATAGGGCAGGCATAGTATGCCACACAGGGAGCATAGGGAAGGCAGAGTATGGCACACACAGGGAGCATAGGGCAGGCAGAGTATGGCACACACAAGGAGCATAGGGCAGGCAGGGAGCAAAGGGAAGGCAGAGTATGGCACACACAGGGAGCATAAAAAGGCAGAACAGAGCAGGAGACAGGGAAACCTATCAGGACTCTAAGATGGACAGTTCATACTGTGCTACATACAGTGACACAATGCTGGTGCCCCTCCAGTAGTTTGCTGAGATGTGAAGAGGTGAACAATGTGGACACTTTCAGTCTGAGGTGTAAACAGTACAGGCTTTAGGATGTGAACAATAGAGGTAGCATAGGGCAGGCAGGGAGGCAGGCAGGGAGCATAGGGAAGGCAGAGTATGGCACACAGGGTGCAAAGGGCAGGCAGAGTATGGTAGACACAGGGAGCATAGGGCAGGCAGAGTATGGCACACACAAGGAGCATAGGGCAGGCAGGGAGCAAAGGGAAGGCAGAGTATGGCACACACACAGGGAGCATAAAGAAGGCAGAATAGAGCAGGAGACAGGGAAACCTATCAGGACTCTAAAATGGACAGCTCATACTGTGCTACATACAGTGACACAATGCTGGTGCCCCTCCAGTAGTTTGCTGACATGTGAAGAGGTGAACAATGTGGACACTTTCAGTCTGAGTCTGAGGTGTGAACAATACAGGCTTTAGGATGTAATCATAGGATATGGAAATCAAGGGCAAACAGCAGAATATTGTGTGTCCACACCACATGTTTTGGGCAGCAAGGTCCATTTTTCAAGTGTGTGAGGCTTTAGGATGTCAACAATAGAGGCGTCACAGGTGTCAACAAAGCAGGGGGATTACATGTGTGAACAATTCAGGATCCCAATGTCGGAATTTGAGGTGTAAAAAATGTAGGGGCCAGTTAATATCATATATTTTTTAAAGCTTGCACAAGGTAAGCAGTCTTAACAGGCAGACTTTCATGTGGGGTGCCACACAAGGTGGGGATGTGGGCTGATATATATATCAGCGCTCCGTATTTTTAAATCACCAAGTGTTTAATATAGCATCACTGTTTCAACCCCCACTGGGGCCTTTATCAAGGATATAAAAAGATAAATGCCCCAGTGGGGGCCGAAACGTTGGATGCACAGTGATGCTATATTAAACACTTGGTGATTTAAAAATACAGAGTGCTGGTCTCTCTTGAACAATTATATATGTATATTTGACCAAGCAGCCACTTTCCATGCAAATATATATATATTTGCTCTGCATATTCATACATGTAAAAACACGCACATATATAAATACTGTATACACATGCAATGTTTTGTGATACTGATTCTGTTTAACCTTATAAGGGCAAATTTAGAAGCCTATTTGGAAATTATTATTTCCACACCCAGAAATCCTAAAATCCATTATTTAGGTATAAAAATGATTTAAATTACTGCAAAATTCCTTTACCTCTGTTGATGTAAAATAAAAACATATGAGACAAGGGAAGGGAGGGAGGCAGGGAGATCACAGTGTTTGCCAAAGCTAACATCAAGCATTTTTTAGCAGGAGAGGATTTAGTGAAATTCTAAGAATAATGCAGAGGCAATGGAGACGGGGTGTTTTTGCAGGGGAAGATGCAGTTTAGCATGTGATGGGTATTGCTGATTCTGCATCCAACTGTACAGGGAGAGCTCCCATAACAATTGCCATAATGAAGCAAATCACAATGCACATCCCACATATACAGATTTAAGGAATCATCCTTCCTCCCTCTGGCATATAGCTGGATGCTAATTTCCTACTTGGTTACTGTATTTAGGTAACAATACAAAGATGGCTGGAGCAGAAAAGCATTTCCACTGGAACACAGAAGCTGCAGTCACATATGAAGCCATCCAGTCACCTGCTGCCCCTACACTCTGACTGTTTGGGGAGTCCAATCACCCTGTCCTCTATCACTGCTTTGTACATACAGAATTAGTCATTGTGAGGCTGGATCGAGCAGCTGGTTTCTGCAGTTATATATGCATGCTTATCTGTGTTATATATGTGTGTGAAGAACGGCACCTCCGTACAATACAAAAGCTTTTTGCAAACACTCCCTTACCATCATAAGGTACACACATTTAGCAGCCCATGGATGAAAAGCAAACAGGCTCATTCTGAGGTTACACTTGTGTCTCTGCAACTCTTTATTTCTTTCTTTATTTCAAAAATAGAAAAAAATGGCAAAGAACCCACAACTACCTTAGAATATCACATTATGGGATGTCCCAAAAGGACACCCACAAATGATACAAAAAAATTGTCTAATTTTTACCATGAATGCTACTCAATAAGAGATACAATTTATTTTTGTCATGAGGCAGATTGCAAAATACAAAATTACACAAGTAACAATGTATAAATGCACATAAAGTTGCTTTTCGTGAGTACAGGGTATTGGATGTACAAGTGTGGGCCAAAAAGTTACTAGTGCAAGAGATACTCAATAATTAGAAAAAAGATAACATAGTAGGTGAGTATCCATGTGTCCTTGTGAAACTGGCCTAGCTATTAGTTATTTTCATCAGATTTTGTGGGTCAGATTTTATCTGATCCTCCATGCAATGCCACGCAACGCTGCACAACAGCACGAGATTTTGTAGGATGCTACAAAATCTATTTTTTGCATTTATAATGCCTGATCTTATAATTCTGAATTCTTTTGAGTTATCACATAAAACACACAGTTCTATAGCTTAGTAGTAATAAAGCTAATTATTAATGTTACTACCACATCAAGCAATATTATAACCAAAATGTTTTGTGAATGATGAGATATTATCTCACTGACAACGATTTCCACTAAGTGTAAAACGGCCCAATGATCCTGACAAATGGATGCAGCTCCTTTTCACTTATTATGCTGATCATTTGAAATTTTGGCCCAAACAAGCAGAACAATATTAATGTAGCCATGCTGTATATGGTCCTTTGTAAAGTATCTGCTGTGAGCCAATAGCTTAGATGCCTTGTGGGTCAGCTTGGGTATTTTAGGACAAATCTTGGCATGAGTGAGAATCACTCAGAGTATAGGACACTGGGAGGATTAGTATCTGTAAACACAGGCACAATTCCAAGTAATAAGTACTAGAATTTTGCACAGTTACTACCTGGACTGAAGTTAGCCTTAAGTAGAGTATTGCTCTGCACCCATCGGTACACATGTTATGCAGATGGTTAGTGACAGTACAGTTGTTATGAGAGGGTATACCTAAAGTTCAGGGGGAGGGTTTGTAAGTAAACCCTAACTATGTGGGGTGGGGTAGGCTGCAGGACTAGGCAAACTCCACTACAGTGTCTGGACCATGATAAACATTCTTAAAAATGAATCTTTTCTTCTGTCCGTTAACCTATTGGTACCTCCCAGACGATGCCATCTGCAGTGTATTTGCTGGGTATGGGTCTGGATCAGAAAAATAGCAGGGGTTACTGCATGTGTGCAGCGCAGCGCATATGGGCAGGTTGCAATCGCATCACTTAATATGTATTTTTAACAGAAGGACACGGAGAGAAATCATAACAGCAGCCAGGAGAACTTATTTCCCACATGTTTCTACCTTCGGTGCAGGAGGTTAGAGACACAGTTATGGGAGGGAGGCATCCATACAGGAAGCCACTGGGTGTTTAATGTTTAACTAAAGTTATCTGAACTGATGAATTTTGCATACTAAGAGAAGGGTTACTGGGAGATGAGGTGAGGATACTCAGAGAAGGATGATGATAGTGAAAGAAGGCAAAAGATTACTAAGAGAGAGGAGGTAATGATACTGAGAGAAAAGGATACTTGAGAAGAGGATACTGAGAGAAGAATGAGGATACTGAGGGATGGAGTAATGAGGTTAGACTACTGAGAGAAGAGGTGAGGATGCTGACAGAACAGTGAGGATACTGAGAAAAGGACATGGATACTGAGAGGATACTGAGAGAACAAGTAAAGGTTACTAGGAGAAGATGTGAGGATACAGAGAGAAGCAGTGAGGATACTGAGAGAAGCAATGAGGATACTAAGAGAAGAGGCAAAGATGTAAGGATACTTAGAGAAGGGGTGAGAATATCGAGAGAAGACTGAGGATACTGAGAGAAGAGGTCAGGATACTGAGGGAAGGATTTGGATGCTGAGAGAAGAATGAGGATACTGAGAGAAGATGTGAGGATACTAAGATAAGAGTTGAAGATGTGAGAATATCGAGAGAAGATGTGAGGATAATGAGAGAAGAGTTGAAGATACTGAGAGAAGGATGAGGATGCTGAGAGAAGAATGAGGATACTGAGAGAAGGATAAGGATGCTGATAGGGGTGAGGACACTAAGAAAAGAGGTGAGGATACTAAGAGAAGGATGCTGATAGAAGAATGAGGATATTTAGAGAAGGATAAGGATACAGAGAGAAGGATGAGGATACCGAGAGAAGGGGTGAGACTACTGAGAGAAGGGGTGAGACTACTGAGAGAAGGGGTGAGGCTACTGAGAGAAGAGGTGAGGATACTAAGATAAGAGTTGAAGATAATGAGAGAAGGATGAAGATGCTGAGAGAAGGGGTGAGGATACTAACAGAAGAGGTGAGGATACCGAGAGAAGAGGTCAGGATACTGAGAGAAGAGGTCAGGATACTGAGAGAAGAGGTCAGGATACTGAGAGAAGGATGAGGATACTGAGAGAAGGGGTGAGGATACTAACAGAAGGGGTGAGGATACTGAGAGAAGGGAGAGGATCCTGGGAGAATGATAAGGTCCATGCCTCTCATCTCACCCAGCAGCAGCAGCTGGACCACTATCTCCCACATCCCCAAAGCCTGTGCCCTCTCTGCTCCTTCATGCAACGTGGGCTCGCCTCCATCATAGTATCATACCCTACCCAGCTCTGATGCCCCTCACCACCCCAGTACCGTCCATGAGCTGCCCTTCCCACACACTGACACCCCCCATTCCCAGCAACTGTGCCCAGCGCCCACTGACTCACCCTGGCAGGCCAGTGCGGGTATCCCTTCATTTTGGCAAACACCAGTTCTCCTGCTTTGTAATCCCGAGGCCTGGGCCGAGCCATTTTGTTCCCTTACAACGACACACACTGAGCTGCCCCCTCCGCTCTGCGGCAGCAGCCGGAGAAATGGGGGGACGTGCGGAGTCTAAAGCGACCACAGGGGGCAGGAAGGCCCGGGTACCACCTCCTTTTTTGTAATTACCAGCCGTGGGCTTTCCCGTGCAGCAGCAGGCCTTTGTCTCAGGGAGCTTGAAGAGAAGATGCCCTGGTCCTTCTCCGCCAAGTGAGCTCCCTTTCTATGTCCAGCAAGGGCACTCTGAGAACGTGGCTCCTCTCAGTCCGATTTCGAGGCGGGCAGCGACCTAACACAAACCTATACAGCGCTGCTTGGGTTTCTTTTGAATAGTAGTTAAAGCGAATCCTTCAGCTTGTTTCTTTCGGTTCACGTATGCTTGAGTCCTGTAAAAAGCCCCGTGCTTCCTGTAGTCATTACCTACGCCTCTCTGGGATACATAAGAATAACAAGGAGGCGCCTTCACTCTATTTGTGTAATGTTCCTCCTTTGCAGCTTTTAGTATTACTGTGTTATTTCGCCAACCAAAGAATAATACGTGTCGAATGAGGTTTGATAACTAACCCAAGACTTGGCTTTATAGAGGAAACTCCATTACATTTTTTCATGTTTTCCCGTCACACAACGTTTATAAGTAAACGAGCTCAATTATTAGATAGTTGTGGTGTCAAAAACTCATTTGATCCTGTACATTTAGATGTTATTGGTCGCCAGGCAGTTATATCCCTAATTTCAAATGAGTACTTAGCCCACAGGTAACCAGTCACCTCTCCATTGCACTGAGAGGGACCCTGAGCACTGCTACATTGAGAGGGACCACTCAGTTCATGGAGCTCAGAGTCACTGAGCCACACTTTTTTAATGTGGTGGCAGACGAGGAGCTTAGTCGCCCAGCAACAAATCTTCTCTACTGTGGGCAACTAATCTCCCCAAAAAATCTCCCCAAAATGCCTTCCCACCAGCAACAATGTGAATCACCGGCGGGATGGCATACCTATCGTTTCCTAATACCTAATCGCCCGAAGTTTCGGTGAATGAGTGCCTACAGACAGGGTAGGACCGGGAAAAAAACGGTGGGCCCCCGGCTCTAGTGGGCCCCTTCAGCCCAGATCCGCACCCTGGTTTTCTTTGCAGCAAAAAAAGCAGTGCGAGTGCTGACGCGCAGTTTCTGACTGGCCCACCTTGATACCAGGAAAACTCCGGGTGGTCCCAGGTGTAAGTGGGCCCTCTTGCTTCTAATCATTTGGCCTATTTCATGGTCATTCCCTATTTCTTTACTGGGAACATGCTTAATAATTGAAGAATATAGTAAGTAGATATAAAAGACTAGGATAATAAAGAGGTTGAGTCAGGAGAGGAGGAATAATAATTTGAAAAGTGGGCCCACGGTCTAAGGTTTACTGGTGGGCCCTTGGCATCCCAGTCCAACACTGCTGACGCACAGGATAAGCTTGGCCAGAAGGGAGGCCTTGAGGCAGCGTCCCCCAGAATCCGGAGGGGGGGCCCTGAGGCAGAAGCCCCAGTGGGCCCCGGGCCTCCAGACCATCCCTGCCTACAGAAGCATTCCCAGGGCTTTCCCACACACTATTATGTGGAATGTTTGAAATCAGGTAATAAATCCGATACCTGCATAGGTAGGTCCTAGCTCCTGTCCACCCGCACATCCCCCGGACCTCCGCTGGCAATATAAAGGTGAGTGTGGGGCAGCATTCAGACAGCTTTAATGCCAGAAACACCCCTGGGGCCTGGACTTCTGGGTTGGCTTCCTCTATAGCAGTGACCCAAACCAGTGGCTCATGAGTAGGGTTGCCACCTGGCCGTTATTTTACCGGCCTGGCCAGTAAAAATTATGGTTGATCCCAATGTTATTAATAGGGGACAAAGATAAATATATAGGAAGGCCGGTATTTTTTTCCAGAAAAGGTGGCAACCCTACTCATGAGCAACATGTTGCTCACCAAAGCATTGGATGTTGCTATTAGTGGCCTCCATGCACTGATTTGTGGTGAGGCCACAAAGGCCCGAGCCTACAGTGGCAAAATTTTTGTGGCGGCATGCCATCCAGCTACATTCTGAGGATGTTGTTTGGAATCCAAAAGCATACAAGCAGGTGCCATTTAAAAAAAAACTGTTATCAAGGCAAGCTTTGCATTATCCCAAAATCAAATGCATGAGCCAGAAAGGAGGACCTGATGCACTGGCCCATGCACAGGCTACATTGTTATATGATTAGAGAATGTGGAATGTGAGCAGGGCCGTGACATGAATTAAGTGCAGAAGTGAAAGTGATAGCTGTGCCTCAGTCGAAGAGCTGAGAAAGGCAATATATGATTAACAACTGAGATTTTGAAATAACTTTATAACGGTATGGATGTTTTAATACAAAAATTAATTTGCATTTTATGTATCATTTGATTTATTATTTACCTTTTTTTTTGACTGGGCGACAATTCCCCTATAACAGAAGAAAAAAGGTAGAATTACTGGGGGTGCCAAATTGGTAGGCATTATACCCTACCTATACCTTCTACCCCAGGCCAGTGTTCCTCATCCTTAAAGGGCAAGTCAACTCTAAAAAAAATGGTTAATAAAAGAAAACACAATTCTAAGCAACTTTCCAATATACATTAATTCACAATTATCAGTGCTTTTAAAGTTATTTGTAAAAACAGTTGCTATTGAAAGTAGTATTGGCCTAACTCCTGGTTGTTACTTTTTAAACAGTGTTGCAAAAATATTAGTTCCCCAGCAAAGACAGGTCTGTTAATCAGCTGCCTTGTCTTACATTGTATCAACAGTCTGAGCCATCAGGCAGAGAATAGAAAAGGGACAAACACTGCTTTCAATAGCAATTTATATACGTATAATTTAAAACCATGGGAAATTGTAATGAATGTATATTGTAAAGTTTCTTAGAATTATGTTCTCTTTTATTAAGAAAAATATATTTTTTGGGTTGACATTCCCTTTAAAAATGCACCAGCAAGGATTACTTTTTTCCTAAGAACACCGCTACTTTGTTATTTTTGTTACTAGATATCTTCTGCACCTTACATATCTTCATTGATTGTATAGTGCAAGTGCATCTAGCTTCAATTAGGGGCAGTGGGTGCCTGAGATGTCAGAACAAAAGGAAAAAATATCCTTTTCCTCAAAGAATTCCCTGACCCTGGTACCTTTCCTGGTATTTTTAAGGTTACATATAATAAATATAGAGGTGGCAGCAGGCCCGGACTGGCAATCTGTGGGTTCTGGAAAATGCCAGAGAGGCTGCTATAAGGTGCCATAGAAAGTCAGTATTTCGTGTGCTGGTGGGAGCTGTTTGGGTCTCTGTGTGGGCTGATTGGGCCTCTGTGTACCTGAAATGCCAGGGCCTATTTTAATTCTCAGTCTGGACCTGGGTGGCAGTGCCACAAAAACTCAGCTAACCAATCAGGATCAGCTTGCTCTTCGAGAACTGCACTGTGTGCCATTCCTGTTTGCACATGCTTAAACCAAGACGGAATTACTATTGTATGCAGGGCCGCCATCAGAAATCGCAGGGGCCCCATACGAAAAAATTTCCTGAGCCCCCTGGGCTACGCCCACCACAAGCCCCACCTACAGGTGCCCGCCCACCCCACAGGTCCACCCCCACCACACACTAAAAAAAACAAAAAAAACATTGGTGGCTATGGTTCCCACATGTTAATAAAAAAAAAATTGGTGGTCAGGGCCCCCCATTGAAAAAAACATTTGTGGTCAGGGCCCCCCATTAAAAATATTGGTGTCTAGGACCCCATATGGGGAAAAAATTGGTGGCCAGGGCCCCCCCATGTTATAAGAAAATTGGTGGCCAGGGCCTCCCTTAAATGTCCATGTAAAAAAACTTGCCCCCCCCCAGAAGTTTAAAAAAAATTTGTGTGGCCCACCTGCTGTCAGTGAGCTGCCAACTACAGAAGGGAGGAGGGGAGCACAGGTGCATCTTCTTCCAATGACAGCATTTTCTTCCCTTATTGGTCATAGAATTTCAAGTCCTGGTAAAGGTGCATGGTGATTGGATGAGCTGGAGGAGAAGTTCAAACCTCAGCTATCCAATCCCTAAGCAGCTCAACCAGGACTTAAACTCAGTGACCAATAAGGGGAAGTAATAGACAGAAGATACCTCCCCTTGTGCTCCCGCCCTGCCTTCCCGAAGTCAGCAGCTCTCAGAAAGCAGGGGGGCCTGGATAAAAATGAAAGTACGGCGTGGCCGGGCCCCCCTTACCCTCGGGCCCCCTACAACTCTTCCCCCTGTCCCCCCCCCGATGGCTGCCCTGCTTGTATGCCACACATATTTTAAGCCTGCATTCCTCTGACATATATAATGATATAATCAGGTAAAGGTTCTGTACATTTTTTAAATAATAAAGGTACTCCTCACTCAGCAATCTGTCTCTTGCCTTACTAGTTACTACTGTGTTTGTATTTTTGAAGGACATTACCTAGAACAGGTAAAGGGGGCACATTGCAAATCAGAATGGAATTCACTCTGAAGAACCAAGTGATAGTATTTTTCTTGATTTTATTGTGTATCAGTGCACAGAATGTTTCAGATCCACAGGTCATCAGGTTGACATACACCAATGAGGAATTAGAGTGAAGACAGACACAGCTACATAGTAGCAACTAATTATCAGTCATCAGCATTGTCTATTTTTGTAGCCGTCAAGTAGCTGCTACATGTAGCTCCATGAACATAACTGTTCAGTGAGTTTGCAATAGAAACTTAGCATTGCAGGTCAGATTCAAAAGCAAACAGTTATGACCCATGTGCCCCACCTCAGTTCTCTGATTGGTTACTGCCTGTTAACCAATCAGTGGAAACCAAGAGTGCTGCAAAGCAGAAAGTAGTGTTCTGGCTATTTTGTTACACATCCAGTCACTCCAGCCTTTATACATTACATTTTTAGCTAACTAATGTATATCAGAAACATTTTTTATTTTGCACAGCCTATTTACCCAGTTTTTATTTTTACACTGAAGAATGCCTTTAAAATCAGGGAGTGTAAAAGTTAGGTTTCACTGCAATTTTCCTTTAAATGAATGGTTATTCAGAGGGCTTGTAAGAAACTGGCTCATACCGCCATCTTGTGGCCTCAGAACATAATAGCAAATAAGATGTGGTACTTGTAAACAAGAAATAGAAAAACAGGATACAGTGTGCTTTTATAGCGCTGCTAATCTACAAAGGAAGCATGCTAGACTCCATCTTGAAAAAGGGCAGAGATACAAAATACAGCAGCAATGCAGTGCCTTGGATCCCTGCTTGGATATGCTGAGCTCTTTTGGATTCCGTTAGGAGAAATGGAGTTGTAGCATAAATCTTTTGATGAGATCTGTCCACAATGTATCAATTAAATGGCTGGAAGGAGCATATAACCACATGCTCCTTTTCCATTCACACTTCTTCCAGAAGTAATAGGACTGAGAAAGAGATGACCAATGCAGATTACCGTTAATCTGCGCAATCAGAAAAAGTGCTATTATTATTGATGAAGTAAATAAGGGTGTGATCTTTATATTGAATTTTAATCAGGTTAATAAAGATGCAATTTAATAGCTTGGGACTGGAAAAATAATTATCTAAATTTTGTGGAAGAAGGGTAGGGGATAAAATACCAGTTAGGTGCCAAACATTTTTGTTGCACAAGCAGCTTTTGCTTAGTAACATTTACAATCTAAAAATACACATTCACCTTCAAACCTTTGGTCTAAATGAAACCTGCTTAACTGCTAGCAGACCCATTAGCGGGGGAGCTCAGTGGTATTATACTATTTAACCATTTTTTTTGCCACCTCCTTTTGTTATACCAGCTCGGTTTATTGCCAATAAAGACACGGCACTGCATAGATCAAATAGCATCCCAGAAACCTAGTAATATTTTCCTGATTTTACTTTTATTTTGGCTTAGTAGAGTCCATGTAAAGTTGTAAACCAGCACTTAGAGGATCAGTTTGTGCTTTAGTTTATACAATCTATCACCAAAGTGCTATAGCATTCATGTACATATACATGTGAACATGCATATGTTTGGGACCACTAGGGGCAGATGTATCAAGGGTCAAATATCGAGGGTTAATTAACCCTCGATATTCGACTGCCGAATTAAAATCCGTCGACTTCGAATATCGAAGTCAAAGGATTTTACGAAATTTGTTCGATCGAAGGAATAATCGTTTGATCGGAAAATTGTTAGCAAGATTCGAAGGATTTTAATCCATCGGTCGAAGGATTATCCTTCGATCAGAAAATTGTTAGCAAGCCTATGGGGAGCTTCCCCATAGGCTAACATTGGCCTCGGTAGGTTTTAGGTGGCGAACAAGGGGGTCAAAGAAATTTTAAAGGACAGTACTTCGACTATCGCATAGTCGAATGATTTTTAGTTCGAATTGTTCGATTCAAAGTCGAAGGTCGTAGTCGAAGGTCGAAGTAGCCAAAAAAAACATTCGAAATTCAAACTATTTTTCCTCTATTTCTTCACTCGAACTTAGTGAATGGGCCCCTAGGTGTCAGCATTACCCAGTGGATAAGTATCTGTGGGACTAGCTGTTAGTTAAAGCCAAGACCCCATAACTATACAAGAATGTGAATTTGGAATTCATTGATTTTTAAATAATGGTATGATACATACATTTTCTCTTTAAAAAAAACATACTTGCCACCCTAAACAACCTCAAAGTACTCTGTAGGGATCTGAACCACTTGCAAACTGCACATCTGCAATAAAAGGTAGCCTGTGAGGGAAATTCCCCTACTAGCTATTACCATTTCAAGACACAACTTCCAAACTAGCTGGTTGGTGCCCCTCTCCTGCTTGATCCCTCTCACATCCTGCCAGCCAAAATCTTTCCCCTGTGTATTTATTCCTTATGTTCAATTTTCCTGAGATATACATATTTATATATTTAATAAACATGCATCCAGGTGTATCCTATCTTAAATTGCTGTGATTAATCAACATCCAGCGCACAGCCTACCTGTTGACAGTGTCATGCACTAGTGTTACATGAGCAATCCTCTCTTAGCCACTTTCACACCTCCTTTCTCTGTTCTCAGCTCCATGTCTGTTTAGCTAGGCCTCTTAACATTACAGAGTTAAGGGATATTCAACAAAAATTACATAATTTTAATTTTGGAAAATGGTTTTTAAGTTAGTTTTACTTAAATGTTCTGGAAATGGCTGTTAGAGAAGGTTTGGAAATGTCTACTGCTTTGGCCCCAGCTGGCATACATTTATTTATAAAACAACAACATATTCCGCAGCATTGTACAACAAATGTGTGTATTCTTTAAACATGCATGAAAACACACAAGAGACACCAATAACCATACAGGAGATAAAGAGAGCTTACCTATATTCAGCTTTATCACTAGCTTGTACTAATTGTACAAATATTGTACTTTGTTATTCCCTAGTTATTAGGCAGAAGTCAATGTATCTAGTTTTGTTTATTAGCATATTTGTATTATTGGCCCATATTATCATTATGAATCATTTCCTGCCACACTTTAATATAGTATTTGGCAAAGGGGTGGTCATTTCTGTGTGTTCTTCCTCTGCTGACCCAACTGGACATGTTACAGGGAGCCTGGGATGAACAAGGCCCAGTAAAGTGCTGCTTACCAAGAGGGGCCATACCTCTAGTATAAGTTGGGGAACAGAGCAGCTGGTGCACCAACCATCTTCTCTGTCTTCGGTAATATGAGACAGAGACCGGCGAATTGGTTTGCGACAACCACGCATGCGCCGAAATGGACGGAAATTGCTGAAGCGCCGGAAGAAGACACAAAGACCTGGAAGATGGCTGCGGCAAACTGCGATCCCTGAATCTGCACCGAGGGTTAAGTAAAAAGTTAAGGGCATTTCCCCGGGGGGGGGGGGAGATGGGAGGGGGTTTTTCATAGGGTAGGGTTTTTTTTAGTTAAGGGTTGAATTCTCCTTTAAATTATTTTGATTAGTACAGGAACTTTATGGGGAATTGCTCATTTAAACCAATGTGGGCCCCAAGTGGTTGTTCTACAGTGACCACATGAAAAGGCAAAAGGATAACAACTTCCTCAGTAGCATATTTGGTAAAAGGTGGTTTTGGAGATAGGTCCTGAAAAAAAAAAAAAAATTATCAGGAATATATAATAAATACTCCAGAGTTAAGGGACTTGCTTTTTCAGGACTCACCAGAGTTAGACAGGGATATTGTTTTAAATGGTTGCTAAAATGGAGCAGTTGCATTCAGCTACTCAGTTCAATACTTTGGCCTCTTATTTTTGGTTCAAATGTGTTTAGAAATACTGAAAGTGTCTCTTTATTTACATGCCTGGGTGTTCCAGGGATAAATCAAAGTGATTGCCCGAATAATCACAAGGGAGGGGCAGCCCATAATCCTCCAAGTAATGTGCCTGGGTGACCTTAGACACTCATGATGGTTGTAAATAATTTGCAAGTAACTGTTATTTTCTCTTACGGTGTTTTTATGTCTTTACTTTAACTCTTCGCAGTGGACAATGTTACCAGTTAGTCCTCAGGAAAGGCTGCCAGAATTGGATGTGATGGTACGGTTTATCTTTGCACTATTTCATACAGTTTATTTCAATTGTTTTAAAGGAACCGTAACACCAAAAAATGAAATTGTTTTAAATAATGTAAACATAATGTAGTGTTACACTGCACTGGTAAAACTGGTGTGTTTGCTTCAGAAAGACTACTACAGTTTATATAAACAAGCTGCTGTGAAGCCATGGGGCAGCCATTCAAGCTGGAAACAGGAGAAAAGGCACAGGATACACAGCAGATAAGCTCTATAGTGTACAATGAGATTCTTCATCTGTTATCTACTGTGTAAAGTGTGCTTGAAAGACTGCCCCCATGGCTACACAGCAGTTTGTTTATACAAACTATAGTTGTGTTTCTGAAGCAAACAGACTGGTTTTACCAGTGCAGAGCAACAATCCAATATATTTTAAATTTGAATTTAAATCACTTTAATTTTTTGGTGTTATTGTTCCTTTAATAATGTGTATTGTTACATGCACCATTTTTGGGATGTTCACCCTGGCATTCACTAGAGGGTCTCTCTAGGGTAGCACCACTTTACTGGGCCTTGTTGATCCCAAACTCTGGAACACATACAGCGGGGTCATCAGAGGAAGGCCAAAGAGAAAGGACCATCCCTTACCAAACACTATATGAGTGTGGCAGGAAGTGGTCATAAGCCTATGGGCCAATAATGCAAATAAGCCTATAAACAAAACTACATGGCCATCTGCCAATAACTAAGGAAATGTAGCGATTTAAAGCCATTGGAGGATATTAACCCAATGGGTCCCTACACAATATTTGTACAATTCAGTGCAAGCTAGCTGTAAAGCTGAACAGAGGTAAGCTTGTTTGGGCAGGTCCATCTTTACCACTTGGTAATCAATAAAAAATTAGGAAAAAATGATTTATATCTGGTGAACTTAAAAAAGTACTAGAAGGTGGACTACACCTTTGAAAAGGTGCCAAATACATGAAGCCCTTTCAGTGTACATCAGAATCTGTAGATTCTGGCAAATGCCAAAGGGGCTTGTGTAAGATGCCATTGAATTTTGATCTGTATTGCATATGCAGTCCCACCATCCTTCTAGTCTCAGACGAAATCTTTCTACAAAGGGTACATGTGATCCTCAACCCACTAAAAAGCTGTATCTATCCAAGGTCTTTGGATCAGATTGAGGGGCATGTTTACTAACATTGGAGATAAATATCTGGAGAGATATTTATCTCCAATGTTAGTAAACATGCCCCTGAGTCCTAATCCCTTACAAACAAGGTAGCTCTGATGTCTAACTAATGATTTACTATTACAGGTGTCATATACTTGAGTAGTACAGTCACCGATAGCAACCAATCCGATGTTTGCTTTCATTTTCTACTTTGCAAGAGACTAATTGTCGATAGATTGCTATAAGAAAAATGAAGAAGTAGCCACATTCAGCAAAACACACTTCCCTTAGCTGCAGTCAACAGGCGCAGGCTTTAAAATCTCAAATATAAAATTAGTGCCATATTCACGATCAGCCACTAGAGGCCTCTATGTTCCAATCACTGACATTCCTGTTACTTTAAAACCCTTTTTACAGACAAACATAGGAAAACTAATTGGATGCACAGTGATTTGTGTATGGGACAGACAGCTATAAAGTGCAAGAAGCTTTTTGTACGAAAGGCTGCAGTAGGAAACCACATGACCAGTTTTAGGGTATGAATTATACAAGCATTTTTTTGGGACCTGAGGACGAGAGGTTTCATGGTAAAAAGTTCATGTTATATTGTATAACCAATATTTGCTTGCAGTAAAATAGGAGTACAAATGTTTATTGGATTAAAACAAATATCAACAAAAAAGTTGTTCTAAGTCATGCCATTAACATCAGATCCAAAAACATGGTATTAAACTGTAGCTACAAAACTCCAATTTTTTTTTACATTAAAAAAAAAAAAGATTTGTTAGTGTAGGGTGGTGTAAAAAATGTTTAATTTTCTGGCATAGAATAACATTCCACTCCAGGTGAACTCACCCCTTAGATCAGGAAGAGTATTGCATAACTGATAGAACTTGTAGCTTGTAGTTGATATTAAATAGGGGAGGGCAGCATCAGTAGTGGGCAAAGAGATGTCCAGAGAGCTATGCAAACAAGCGAGCCTGTAAAACTCTCTAAAACTGAAACGGTTCTCTTTCCTCCAACTAACACCAGCAACATCCCGGAAGTATCCATCATAGCTAACAATTCCACTATCACCCCCTCTCCCCAGGCCCGGTGCCTTGGGTTTATCCTAGATTCTGCCCTGTCATTCACTCCTCATATCCAGACACTTATTAAACAATGTCACTTCCACCTAAGGAACATATCCAAAATACGATCATTTATCACCCAAGATGCTGCCAAAATTCTTATTCACTCTCACGTCATATCACGTCTAGACTACTGGAACTCTCTTTTAATTTGCTTTCCCCTCCAGAGACTGTCGCCTCTCCAGTCCATAATGCTCATACACCTCAGCAACCGCTCCTCCTCTGCTACGGCATTCTGTCAATCCCTGCACTGGCTTCCACTACCTCTCAGAATTAAATTCAAATTAATGACCCTGACATTCAAAGCACTTCATAACTCTGCCCCACCCTACATCTCTGAACTCATCTCTATATACTCACCCAACCGCTTACTACGCTCCTCTACTGACCTACTACTCAACTCTTCTCTCATTACCTCCTCACATGCTCACATTCAAGACTTTGCAAGGGCTGCACCCCTCCTCTGGAACGCTCTCCCACGGTCTGTCCAACTTTCTCCCAACCTTTCTGCTTTCAAGAGATCTCTTAAAACGCACTTCTTTCGAGAAGCCTACCCTCACTCTGCTTAACTACCAAATGCAATACCACATACAGTACCACATTCTCACCCACTTAATTCGATCTTGCCCACTCCCACACCTTGTGTATTACTCCATTGCCTTTAGTCATGTATATAATTCACGTGATCTAGTTGTATAATCACATTTACTTTACAGCACTACGCAATATGTTGGCACTATATAAATACATGTTAATAATAATAATAATAATAATAATATCCTACCTTCCTATTTATAAATTTAGACAGGCTGATGGCTGGACTGGCTACTATCATTCTAGCAGAAATGTTAACGTGATATGCAGAGATTCACAACATACACAACATGACAATTTCCAGTACAGTATGTATATATATATATTTTTTTTTTTTTTTACAATGAAATATAAAATGGTAGAGGATAACGGTGTTGTGAGTTAACTCATTTTTATAGAGCCATCGTCCATGGTTGGATCATGGTGCCATCAGGGTGAGCATTTCACTGGCTGACCCCACACTATTTAGTCTCAGTGCTCTAGTAATGAAGCCAGCTGTTCCTGTAAAGCAGAGACAAAGAGGGATGCTTATTGGTTGAATTACGAGCTTTTGGTTGGACCTGCCTCCTGCTATCACACAAGCAGTTGGTAGCACCAGCCGTAAAATCTTGTTTAATTTTCATGGGGAAAATATCCCCAGGTGTTCACAGGATCATATCCAGCGTGCCAAGCAACCTTACTCCTAACATCTGAATATAGACATGCAGATGTTGCAATTAATAAAGTGATGGAGGCTTCCTTCTGAAATTCAAGCACATAATTTTACCATGGATATGATTCTCTAAAAAGTAAGCAATTACATGCAGCCGTAGCACATGTGCAGTTAGGGAACATAGCGCCACATATTCAGAGGTGAAAGAAATACCATGTTGCTCCCAACAGGCATCGTTTTGGAAAGTTGAATTGTTCAAGGCTTGCTGATATTTAACAGGCGCGTTTTGGAAAGTTGAAGTTGTTCAAGGCTTGCTGATTATGTCTTTTCATACAGTTGTTTTGCAACGTTCTTGGCTTTTTTGATAAATTTGTTTACAGCTGTATTACACACACACACACACACCTCTCTCAAATGTAGATCTGGATTCACAGTGGATAGAATTATTTTAAGCACCACAATTTCATTAAATTCTTAATAAAACAGAGAAACACCAGAAAAAAGGAATAAAGCAGCAACAATTGTTTACATTCACATTGTACAAGTCAAAATAATAAGACACAAAACGTTTTGCAGCAAATTATTATAGTGGACCCAATGGCATTATGTTGGCCAGGGGGAGGGTATACATTTCTGAGAAAAAGAAGGTAATTTTTAAAAAGAAATTGGATAATTTGGATAAAACACATCTATGGGAGATGACCTTTTTGTAATTCAGAGCTTTATGCATAACTGGTTTCCAGATAATGGATCCCATACCTGGGGGCCGATTCACTAAATTCGAGTGAAGGATTCGAAGTAAAAAAACTTCGAATTTCGAAGTGTTTTTTGGGCTACTTCGACCATCGAATGGGCTACTTCGACCTTCGACTACGACTTCGAATCGAAGGATTCGAACTAAAAATCGTTCGACTATTCGACCATTCGATAGTCGAAGTACTGTCTCTTTAAAAAAAACTTCGACCCCCTAGTTCGGCAGATAAAAGCTACCGAAGTCAATGTTAGCCTATGGGGAATGTCCCCATAGGCTTGCCTAAGTTTTTTTTGATCGAAGGATATTCCTTCGAACGTTGGATTAAAATCCTTCGAATCGTTCGATCAAAGGAATAATCCTTCGATCGTTCGATCGAATTTTCTGCGCTAAATCCTTCGACTTCGATATTCGAAGTCGAAGGATATCAATTCCTAGTCGAATATCGAGGGTTAATTAACCCTCGATATTCGACCCTTGATACATCTGCCCCCTAGAGTTAAAGTTTTGTGAGTGGTGGTCTTCTTTTAATACAATATGTGCTCACTGAATTCAGCAATACTATTTTATATTAAAATTCCTCACATAGGTTAGTGGGGTGCAGTATACAGTAGCTGTATTGCAAGTATATACAAAACACAATAATCGTAAAAAAAAACAAAAAAAGCTGAATACATTTTTTATTATAGGTTATGAAAATGAATGGAGCAGAACAGTACCGTCAATACAAATGTTTGTATTTTTATTAAGGAAAAGAAAATTCTTGGTACAAATGTTTTTTTCAGATATTTGAGAAACAATGACACATTTCAGACAGCTTTGAAAACAAATTGTCACAATTAACCCAAATCCATTCTGATCTGATGGTTTGGGAAAATAAAACAAAGAAAGATTTGGCCAAGATCAGGTGGTTGCCATATTTCAAGGAATCCCATTTAATACCATACAATATGCAGGCTTACACCATTTAGCATCATACAAAATAAGTTAAACAACAATAACTTGAGGCATTTCTTTTACACTAATTCAGTGTCTACAAATGAAATCTATTAGGTGTGCTTTCTTTCATACAGTACATGACAAGGTTTAATCCAGTCCTACTGGAAATATATTTTTTTCACATATGTTTCAAAAAGGAGCTTACAAAATAAATCAGCATGGTTATTTACAGAGGCATGCTTTTGGAAACTTTAGCTTCTTCCGATTTACCAACAACAACAAAAGATATTCGGAAAAAGAAAGAAATACAACTCAAATGAAAGTGGACAAAAGCATTTTAGTAAAAAACGTCCATAAGAAAAATATTAAGTGCATAGCATACGAGACAAAATAAATCTAAATTACAGTGAAAAGGTTTTACCACTTGGGGCACAAGTCTCTCCAGTGCCCAATATTGTAAGTGACATACATATAACACTGTATCAAAACTGTACAAGACTGGTTCCTACTTACATAGAATAATATGTTCTACAAAATATCAGAGCGTTTCAGCTGGCACCTTGTCGTCAGTGGTTTGACCAGTTTTTCAGTAAAGGTAGTTCTTTGCACAGCCTCTACTTTGAAATGCATCACTATTTCGCTCTTTCAAAATCATGCTTTTCCCTGAAAATGAAAAACAGCGCATCGGAAAAGGGCAATTGAAGATGTGTCATTTTATTGGCAAGTTCTGTTAGTTTAGAGATATTAAAGACTCGTGCGTGTGTGTATATATATATATATATATATATATATATATATATATATATATATATATATATATATATATATATATATAAAATCAAACAGAATGGAATGCACAACCATTAGTATGCAGAAACCTGGGTGCTAGTCTGAGAAGTATGTAGACAAAATGCAGAGATTGACAGCACTCCAAGGAAATACATCAAGTCAATAATTCAAATGAAAGTGGAGATATTTTGGTGATCCAACGTTTCGGCTCCGCACAGAAGCCTTCGTCCTGTGCGGAGCCGAAACGTTGGATCACCAATAAATCTCCACTTTCATTTGAATTATTGACTTGATGTATTTCCTTGGAGTGCTGTCAATCCCTGCATTTTGTGTATATATATATGTGTATATATATATATATATATATATATATATATATATATATATATATATGTGTATATATATATATATATATATATATATATATATATATATCACACACACACATATATACATATACATATATATATATATATAATTCTCCAATGAGTACCCGCACTCCGAGGCAATATAGGATAAGGAGGGGTGCACGGTAATTTTAGCATACACCAATAGTTTCCAAACCAGCACTCCCTTTTGGTGAAAAAATTTAATCTTTATTGTTACATGGTATCTTATTCCAACGTTTCGATCACCGAGACTGCGGATCACCGAGACTGTTTTATATAGATATACACACACACAGTGGTTTTCCGCACTCCCATTAGGAATAAATGGTGATACATGTAAAGAGCAATAAATATCCAATGTAGACAGGTGCACACTGGGAGCCTTTAAAAGTTAAAAACATATTTTATTTATTAATTAATTTTAAAAGAACAGGCCAACGTATCGATTTCTGTTCAGTCTTGATAAAGGTCTTAAACGGAGACCGGAATGTTGGCCTGTTCATTTAAAATGAATTAATAAATAAAATAAGTTTTTAACTTTTAAAGGCTCCCAATGTGCACCTGTCTACATTGGAGATACGGAAATATATCCCTTAATCATAGGCTAGCCATAGGGTTAGCCTATGATTAAGGGATATATTCCCCAAACGCGTTAGGCGGTTAACAGCAGTTATCCCAATAAACCCATCCAGAAGTGCCGTCTGTCTGTTGAGTTGTGAAATATCAATCCATATAATTAAATATTTTATATTCATGACGCAAAGTCACCACTTTAACAAGGGACAGCTTTAATTATGGAATTGGGGATGCTGTGTGGTGCAATGTTAATTGTCATAGGGTTGCTGTTGGGTTGATGCAGGTAAATTTAGATTTATAGAATGAACCCCGCTTGGAGACTTTACATCAAAAATAAACATTAGTTTCCCCATGAGAGACTAATCAGCCCCTCTGGAACAAATACCTTTTTCTATTGCAAGATATTTGGGGATTCAGATAAGAGCCTATGCAAGTTAGGGTTTTGGCTATGTCTGTTTCGACTGCGTACCGATGAGAACATGGTGTTGCATCCTTCTACTTTACATTTATGCATTTGCCGCAAATGGACAGTTTTATAATGAGCTCTAAATGTTCCTTTGTTACTGTACGTTTTTTGGCAGATATGGCAGGTTATTGGCATACTAGTTGGTATGCTTGAAAAACTCTGGTGAACTCTATTAGTCAAGTAAATATTCTGGTAGAGCTCTTCCTGTGTAATGAAGCTCAATCCTTCACAGCTTTCATCACTATCCTCCACTGGTATGTTACCTTCTTCACTACCTCCATCGGAGTCCCAGGAGGAACTGCTGCCGGACCGAATGCTGGAAGTAGTGCTTAAGTCCAACACAACATTGTCATTCACAGGCTCTGTCCCAAAGCTGTCCAAACAAGGCTCTCTGATCTTGCTCATGGGATAAACCAGGCTCCCTGTTCTGTTCATGCCTTTGAAGATTACAGATGTCTGTCCAGGATTTTTTAGTGGAGGGTCCTGATAACAATCCTTAATAGTATTCTTTAGAAGATAGGGTATATTGTATGGTAAACTTTGTACCTCATGTGCTTCTTTAGTCAACAGTTTCTGATGAAGGTTTACATTTGAACTGTGTCTGAAAAACAGAATAAATAAGATTTAAACGTCAGTGTGATAATAGCAAACCTTTACACATGCTGAATTTTGAATGGTCCTTTTTATATCCGAGCAGCTAAAGATACCAATTATGATCTACGAAAGGATTCACTACAATACCCAAAATTAAGAATGACAATATGACCATAAAAATCTGTTTCTCTGGAGAGGGAGACTCCCTTCCCATTGAATCTGGCCCATAATAGTGTTAGAATGGTGTCTATTGTACCAATGGATATAATAGACTCTTGAAGTCACTGGGGCTGTAGGATATAAGGCAGTGACCCCCAACCAGTAGCTCGTGAGCAACATGTTGCTCCCCAACCCCTTAGATGTTGCTCTCAGTGGCCTCAAAGCAGGGGCTTATTTTTGAATTCCTGGCTTGGAGGTAAGTTTTGGTTGTATAAAAACCTGGTGTAATGCCAAACAGAGCCTCATGTGGCTGCCAGTCCACATAGGGGCTATCAATAGCCAATCACGGCCCTTATTTGGCACCACACAGGAACTTGTTTCATGCTTGTGTTGCTCCCCAACTCTTTTTACATCTGACTGTTGCTTACGGGTGAAAAAGGTTGGGGACCCCTGATATAAGGTATAGTAGGGAGAGATGGTGCCTTTGGTAAGGCGAGATTATGCCTATAGTAGCAGTGAGGATAATAGCCTCTGGGAAGGGACTGTGGGATAGCAGGTATAGAAGGGAGAGATGGTGTCTATAGTAGCAGCAGGATAATAGTTTCTGGGAAGGGACTGTGGAATAGCAGGTATAGTAAGGAGAGATGGTGCCTATAGTAGCAGTGGGGATAAAAGCCACTGGCAAGGGACCGTGGCTGTGAAATAGCCGGTATAGTAGGAAGGGATGGTGCCTCTAGTAGCAGTGAGGATAATAGACTCTGGGAAGGGACTGTGGCTGTGGGATAGCAGGTATAGTAGAAAGAGATGGTTCCTATAGTAGCAGTGGGATAATAGTTTCTGAAAATTTACTTTGGCTTGGGATAGTAGGTATAGTAGGGAGAGAGAGGTTGCTTAAAGTAGCAGTTTGATGGGAAAGGACTGTGGCAGTGCCAGGACAATAGCGAAATGAGGGTGATTAAGTGGGAATTGGGTGGGTACAGATGAGAATTAGTGGTTCCAGGGTAAGCTGAATTGGGGTTTGGGGGCAGAACATGTGGTGTAATCATGGAATGCTCTATCTATGCTTCCATTAGATAATATTACAAAACCATTCACATCACAAAATACACCAATTATATGGTCCAGTGGTACACAAATATTGACTTGCATTTATTAGCATAGTACAGATATAAGACTAACTAGGACATGTAATCAAAAGGGCAAGGTTTGCCTAGGTCTCATAACCTATGACACTAGTATTTGCTTTCAAGCAAACAACCAGTAATGTTATGTCCTAATTTACCTATGGGTAACTAGATCTGTAGCAAATGTTGCATGTTACATTACCTAGTCTTAAGTACTGTTATAGTTCACAATAAAAATCTTTGGAAAAACTTACACTATCAAGTAACTGATAAGACTTATTTTAATGACAAAACAAAGAGTCTGTTGCCATCATATACATCTGATAATACACCAGCACAACATACACAAAAAGGGTTACTTATTGTAATGTACACAGACATAATTCAGTATTTACCTGTCTCTGCTCCTCCGAGACGGGAAAGCAGCATGGCAGCCTTCTATCGTACATAAATGCATTTCCTTTGGGTGCACATTTTTGTAATGCATTTTCACACTGTAAGGGTTTTTAAAGGCCTTTTTACATATCTCACAGTGAAAGCGCTTTTCGTCTTTAGGAATTTGGAAGTGCTGTTCGCCAGCATCAAAGTCAGAAGTCTTGTTAGGAGTTGAACTGTAAAGTCCCCCACTCACAGAGTAGTTTTGGAATTCAACACCGCCTTCAGAATCTGTATGTTTTGACTGCTCTTTATTGTACAGTTTGGGTTCAGCCAGCTGCTGTGAAACATTAAAGTTGTGCTCGTTTTTGTTTTCACTTAAATTTATATTTAAAGCATAGTCTTGGTTATGGTCATTTTCTTTTTCCGAGGGTTGGAACTCATTCTCAGAATCAGAAGAAGCACTGTTGTAATTATTATCCATCACAGACTGATAATGCTGATCTTCAGAGTCATTTGATTTATATGAATCCAAAGACATGTTGTCTCTTTGTATCCCCCCAGAAATATCTATCTCTTGATTTTTATCACAATTTTCAAAGGTGTCGTTGCTTGTTTCATGTATAGGGTTGTCCTCTTCAGAACTAGCTTCTTCTAGGTTTCCTTGTGGTGCATCAATGGACTCTTTCTGGATTTTGATGGGCATGCTGGATTTTCGAGATTTCTTTTTGGGCATTGTATCTGAGAGAAAGTCATCAGAAATAATTTTGTCTGAGATAGATTCAGAAACGACAGGAAGAGGGGGTAGTATTCCAGGACTATTGGCAAGTTCGGCAGATGTTGCAGGACTTCGATAGAAGGGCAAAACTGGTTGGACAGTTTTCAGATTGGGAAAGATCACACATGATTGTCCAACACTGGGGAGAACAGACTGCAATTTTGTATCAGGAGCAGTACTGTCATAGTTATTGCCTGATCTGCTATCCAAGTTACAAGATTTAGGTGTAAGTCTTTTAGAATCGACAGATATAATTAGTCCATTCCTTAAATCCTTGTCTCTGTTATTTCTGTTCATTGGCATATGCAGCCTTGGGTTGGGATTAGAACTATGGCGGTTCCGACTTCTTAGGGAGCTGAAGACCATATTACATCCCACAATTGTACACCGGTGTTTTATCTTCAGATGGACAGCGTTGTAATGAATCTTTAATGTGCCTTTATCATAAAAGGTCTTTTCACAAGCAGTGCAAAAAACACGACCCTTCCTAGGCCCATTGATATTTCTTTCTGTGGGATTATTTTTACTCTCTGGAGAGCCTGGAGAAATATCATAGTTCATATTGTTATGTGAGCTTGCATCGCTTAAAGGGCTATCATCTTCTATTTTGGGGGCACCATCTCGAGTACTCATGTTGGAGTCATTTTCCAGATGAAATGTTGCAGAACTAGAAGTCAAGTAGCTGCTGTCCAAGAATGATATTTGGGAATCATTTTTGCAATCTTTTGATCTGTCTTGGTTTCTTTCAGACATTGGTCTTTCTGGTGGTGATCCTATAAGTGGAGGTGGAACAGGACTGAAAAACTGAAATGGTAATGTGAAAGCCATATTGTTAATCATGTTCTCAAAGGGATGAATGGCTGAGGGAGACACCTTCTCCATTGGGGAAGGTAAAATAGGACTGCCCCTTGGGTTGCTGCTTTCAATAAATGCTCGAATGTCAGAATTGGTTCTAGTACTGGGCACAAGTACAGAATAACCTTCTTTTTCCTGGATTGCCATGAGCTCCACAATAGATTTTGTTTCGCCAAAACGGAGGAACTGCTGCAGTGTAGCTAGCTCTTCTTCAACAGTCATAATAGACCAGTGATCTAGAACTTTTCCAGAGGCATCCTGCAGCAGATGAAAAGACAGGTTGACACAATCGAAGTAAAAACATTTCCCCCAAACAATTCAATAACAAACAGTTCCGATTCCGTCAACAAACTGCAACATTTATATTGTCAAAAGCTTTTTGTTTAGCAACTAAATTAGTTCAAGTTCTCTCCATCTAAACAAATATATATATATATATATATATATATATATATATATATATATATATATATTTATTTATATATATTAAAAGTAGAACTAGCAGTTATAACTCATTTATATCAAGTTCATTTTTTTCATTGCACGTTTAATAATCTTCCAGGTAACGTATTGATCTATTGCCAGTACTCACAAAGCACAAACTGTAATTACACTTGAGCTTTGGAGTTCTATCAAACTCTGACCATTGTCTTGTCTAACTTTTCCCAATAACTACAATAAATATTTTATCACAGGACATGTATTTGATAGTCTGCGGAGATTTTTCTCAGTACATGAAAGAGTTTCAAGTACAATGAAGAATGTATCATAATTTTTTTATGCTGTAGAAGTTCAGGGTAATAGATTCCATATTTTTAATCCCAATACTAAAAGGTAAGATTATCCAGATCATTAAATATTGATTAGTGTCATGAAATAAAAAAATCACACCGGTGCTTTGCATATAATTGTAATTGTTGCAAACAACAAGACCAGAAGCGCCAAAGAGCACGATAATTGTGGTTGTTTAACTCTGTAACTAATTCCTATGTGCTTGGTTGCAGCCCAACAATACAAAGGGGTTTGCTTGCTTAACTTTTTTTTATAAAAATATAGCAAGAATCCCAGTCATAAAGCTTTAGAGATGTGCTGCTTTAGGAGAAAGGGGAAGAAAACATATCCATGTGATAACACTTACAGTATCTCTGTAAAAGGAAGGCAAAAACATAACTACAATTGGTCTCAGTAACCAAAAAGCAGGTTTTTATGGTTTTTAATTTCTAGTATTGTACTTTTTTCCCTCTTCAGACCCTTTGCGATTTGTGTCCCAGACATTCAAAGAGCTGCCTAGTTGCTAGAGTAAGGGCCAACAACTAGAGACTAGTTTCAGCTCCAAATTGGAGAGCAGAACAACAAAATGAATAATTCCTAATTTACCATTTAAAACATTGATTATCCATTAAGAAAATTAAAAAAGAGAGAGGATTTGCACACTTCTACTGTTACCAACCATTACTCTATGGGAACAAAAATCAGAGTGAATATGCTGAGGGATGAGCTGATTCTTGACTGTAAATGCCCCCTATGTGGAAAATATATACATAAGTACCTGCAGTACATAACCACGAATATAATCCTGGAGAGTCCAGTCAAGTGAATGCAGAATCTGCAAGACCTCTTCTTGCTTGATGACACTGAAGAGGCGATCTAGCAGAATCTTCAGACGGATTGGAATGGCTTGTGTCCCGTAGAGAATGAGGCTGCCGATATCAAACACTACGCTGGACTGAACGATTTCTACTTGGCTGGTGGGATAGAAGTGTGGGATCCGTAATTTGCTAAGTGCTAAAATAAACAAAGTATAAAAACACAGATTAGAGATATTACAACTCAATGCAGTCGTCAAAATAGTGAAACTTGATAGGACATAGAAGAAAAAAGAAAAAAACATACCATGTGCAACCCATCCGTGCCTGCACTGCTCACACAGACGATGGTTTATTTTGCCAGGTTTAAAACCAAGGCAGATGCAGTTTACCAAGGTGCACCTTATGGTCTGTAAAATAAATCCAAAAGAAGAATGCTTAATGCATGTACACAATGCATAATGTACATTAGGCAAGAAATGATAAACTACTGATTTGTCAAGGTGTGGGGGGAGTGGGAATATTGAAAACAAGCTGCACCGTTGGGTTTAGTACTTTCCAACATCTTAAAATGCCGGTGGAGAATATGCCAAAGCCGTCATGAAAGTTGATTGAAATTTCAATGTGTATGTGTTCATCATTAAGAAACAACTGCATGTACTCTAAGTTAATTTGATGAATTGCCTTTAAACACAGAACATTTCAACAAACTCCATTGCCGAGATTCATTGCTTTTAAGTGCAATGTAATAATCACTTTACATTTGGTAATGGTATTATATTGCTCCATCCAGTTCATTCATATGGTTACCGTATGTGCTCATGGATAAGCACCAATCTGGTAGCAGCCATGTGACACATCTAGTGTAAACCAAGTCTGGCATTTTACAGTTTGCACAGCAAAAGAGCACATATGTCAAGCATTTGAACAGGGGGATGAGCTTGCAGAACTGCAGACCGCAACTGGCACACTACCATTGTCACCCATGAGCCAGGCAGAATCGGTCACTATATAATGTTACTATTGATATAGTATTAATTTAAAATTACAGATGTGCCACTGTTGTTGCACTACTGCCATGAAATGGAGTCTGCATTGACTTACCCTACTGGCACATAATTTGATGTAAAAATGGTGAGGTCACAATACCAAAAAATGTTTTATGGGCATTAACTACACTGTATCTTTGGTAATTAGCATAGTATTATTATGGGGAAATGGGACACTGCATCACACGTGAACAATACATGATATATTCACACACAAAATACACACTTTGTAATTTATTTGTGATTTTTCCCAAGCTGCAGACCAAGTTACCAGATTATTTTAGAAAACCCACCTAGAAGCACTGCACCAACTGCATCTTATTTTAAAAGCAAACCAATGCATTTAAGAAACCTGCATATCCCTGATTTTTAAAATAATCTGATAACCTTACTTTAGACACAGGGATGCACATTTATTGAAGGTCGAGTTATGAATTAATGGGCATTTTCTTTTAAATTTGATTTTACTCAAATGTCAGGAAGGCTACTAACAGCGTAAAAATGGTCAATGGACCTCTCCCATTGAGCTTTTACATGAACTCGGCAGGTTTTAGGTGGCGAATAGTCGAATTTAAGTTCTTAAAGGGCACGAGTATGATAAATCTTGAAATTGGAATAGAGTTTGGATAATTTACAATTCGAATTTGAGAATTTTGACCATAAATTTTTTTTTTGAATTTTCCATCCAACTCTTAATAAATCCACTCCTTATTGAACTACAGCATCATGCTGCAGTTTGAAATTTGCTGCTCTGGACAGTGGATGCGGGACTTTGCAGTTGTTATATATGTTACTAATCTATATTATACACACCAAGGTTTTGTATGGCCTCCATAATTAATCAAACTCTACTATACACACTTTATAATCTTCAACCTCTACAAAAGAAGCCCATTAAACCTGCGTTCATAATGGAAAGGGATAAGAGGAGAAACACAATATCCAACAAAAACGGATGGTCAATTAGACTACTAGCAAACAATAAGGCACTTTTCATAATTCTGATTTCAGGGAGTACACCAAATCACTGCATTTTATATACAAGAAATGCAAGTTGTTTGCGGACTTCTGTACGGACTTCTGTAGAAATAGGCAGTAGTTACTGTCTTACAAAATCATTTCATAAAAGAGAAGGTAAAGAAAAGCACATTTTTGCATGTTCCAATGTGCACATTTTGTTTATATTGCTTTGTAGTACAATACCACGATAAATCAAAGATTGAAAATAAAGCAGATATACTGTATGTGTTCCCTACAGGGGGTGATGTTATAAACTGATATCCAACCCATCTGTGGAATAGCATTCCTGTGGCACTTTGCAGATACAGGAAATTAGAAAGGTTTATAAATCATATGAACAATGAAATGTGTAGTGATGTTAGGGCTGGTAATGGAGAGTATTTTGCACGTTAGTTAGCATTACGTCAAGGTCTAACATGTCTCCATGAACCATGGTTCAGGATCCTTAGGGAATGCTCCCGGCTGTGAAAGAGTGCTTTCATAAGACCAAAATCTGTTTTCCACTCTCAGTTTCCCCCTTTCAAGACTTTCACCAGCAACATTTCCTACAAACATCTGCGAAAACCTTACTTCTCTAAAACCTGTTCAAACATTTTAATTATGACTAATTTCATAACAGATATAACGAAAACACCTCTGATGTTTGATCATGAGCCAGTTTTAAATAGGCAAGATTCAAAATTTCTTGTTTATACAGTAAAGGAGTGCCTTACTTTAAAAGAACTAGATCATAGGTATTGTGTGATAGACTTGTGCCGTCTTTAATGTCTCCTGAGCTGTGGGATAGCAGGTATAGTAGGAAGAGATGGTGCCTATAGTAGCAGTGGAATAATAGTCTCTGGGAAGGGACTGTGGCTGTGGGATAGTAGGGAGAGATGGTGCCTATAGTAGCAGTCAGATGATAGTCTCTGGGAAGGGATTGTGGCTGTGGGATATAAGGTATAGTAGGGAGAGAAGGTGCATACAGTGGGTATAACAGTCTCTGGGAAGGGATTGTGGGATAGCTGGTATAGTAGGGAGAGATGGTGCCTATAGTAGCAGCGGGATAATAGTTTCTGGGAAGGGACTGTGGCTGTGGGATAGCAGGTATAGTAGGGAGAGATGGTGCCTATAGTAGCAGTGGGATAATAGTTTCTGGGAAGGGACTGTGGCTGTGGGATAGCAAGCTTGTTTTGTCCTCAGCCCTGAGGCCCTGTTAACAACTGGAAATATATGTTAAGATCCCTCCAACAGGGTGGGCCTAGACCTGCTTCATACACCCGGCTTCTATCCTGACCTCCACATGATGCTCACGCAGGTACGCACTGGGGGGGGGGGGGGCAGCAGGGAATTTGCAGCTTGGGAGGGAGGCTCTTGGAGGGGCCCTCATGTGGAAGCCCTGATGGGCCCAGACCACCCCCCCCATCTGACGCTGTCCATACACTATCCTTTACCCATCAAAAATACAAGTTGTTCTAAAACAAACAAGCATGTTCAGACATCCGTATACAAGCAAAACATTTTCAAACCGTGCAAAGCTTCAGATTCAGCTTTGAAAAGAATGTGCTAGCTTAAGTAGGCTGGGTGACTGATTTTTTTTTTACTCTTCAGTTCAGTAAAATGTGCAAGGTAGCATGTTTTATTTTCTTATATAAAACAATATTCCATAGGCATCTACATTCAATGTGTTATTATAGGTTTAGATTAACAGTACTGCTCCAGCTAGTTGATTCTAAAGCTCCCAAATTTAGAATTGTGAAGCATTAGTCTAAGGCAGTGATCCCCAACCAGAGACTCTCAAGCAATATGTTGCTCGCCAACCCCTTGGATGTTGCTTCCAGTAGCCTCAAAGGAGGTGCTTATTTTTCAATTCCTGGATTGAAGGGAAGTTTTGGTTGCAGAAAACCAGGCTTACAGCCAAACAGATCTTCCTGTAGGCTGCCAGTCCATATAGGGGGTAACAAATAGCCAATCAGAGCCCTTATTTAGCACCCCAGGAACTTTTTTAATGATTGTGTCGCTCCCCTTCACCTTTTACATTTGAATGTGACGCACTGTTAAAAAAGCTTGGGCACCCCTGATAGAAGGATACATGCAGTGGATTCAAGCAGGTGTTTCAAGGTTGGCACTGGCTCCTGCCTTCTGTCACTTTACAAATGGAGCAAATTTGAGGCCTGAAATCTGCGCCATATGCATAATGGCAGGAGGCAGAGTATCTTCCATGTGTGCTTTTACCACTAACCATTTGGATATGTTTGGCACCTGCGTGGGTGGGGAGGGATGTGAAGTGAGAGAAGTCATTTTTAAGTTGGGGTTTTATGAGCACATACAGATTCAATCGCATTATAAAACCTCTCTCACGGTTTCCCATTATTTCCCACAGACTATAATGGAGTTTCCAACACACACACACACTAGTCTGAAATTCTGAAACACATATGAAATATTTAATACAGAAAAACAATATAACTAGCCTTTTTTTTTGCATTGAAAAAAATACCATATGATCTGACAGTTTCACCTGTTTGTGAACTAATTCTAAAAGAGGTGATACAAAAAAACAAAAGAAAATCTTGGGCAGCTTCACTCTTTCTTTGGAGTTGGATTTAGGCAAATTTAACCCACAGAGGGCAGAGCATTAAAGCAGGAGGAGGGGGGGGGGAAACAAAAAAAAGCAAAAACAAAAAAAACTTACCTCATTCATTTTGCACTTTGGTTCCTTCCCCACAAACAGCTGAATTTCATTCCTTGGAATGCACTCACGAACACACAAAACAGAGGGTCAAGTTACTTTCTGAAAGCACTTCTTGGCACATGTTCCCTACCAGCTACCAGCCTCATTAGACAATCACTGTACAAAAAAAAAAGTAATGACTTCAGTGGAGTACCAACATACATTAACCATTTCATTAATAAGCATAGACATCAGTTTATAGACAACAAAGCTATGAATTACAACTATGACATAGCTGGACCCCAAAAGCATGGAACCCTGGAGTATGTTTCATATAATCTTGTTTGGATTTGCTGCCTTCATCAAGTGTATTGCACAATAAATAAGAGTGTAAGCATTATAGGCAAGTTCAACAGCTACGTAAGAATTGCATAGCTCTACAAGAACTTACCATTACAACCTTTAATGTGCAGTTATTCATGCACAGGTAGATATACCCAGGTATAGGTGTTTCAGTCTGTATAGTTACTCAAAGACAGATGACCGCATTAAAAAAAAAAAATCTAAGTTTACTGGGGTACAATTGGAAAATAGGATATTATACATATATACATATATGTAATCCACTTGTTGCTATTCCTGTTGGTTGTTTTGGATGCTAGGAAGGGAGGTTGGACATGGATGGTGGAATTTATACTCATTAATAAAATGGAGGATTCATAGATAAAAGGTATAAGTGGACATTAGCTTCAAAGCAGCAAACATGGCCATTAGATCCTGCATTTGAAGCATTGCTTAAAGAGAGCAGTCACATTTTGTGCAAATTAGTGCACTCAATGGTCCAACTGAAGAGCAGGGCAGTAAAAGCCTAGCAATGCAGCACTTAGGTTGTAAGACAAAGGCACAGAGCCAGAAATAATTTGCTGTTGTAGAAGAGCAACAGAGAGACAATCAAGTTGATTTGTGAGAACAGCAAGATCGTGACCCATTCAGTAGTGTTTAGAAATGTCTACTAACAGCATGTGGCTATAATCAGATATGACGAAGATGCCGGAATTGATGAAATAGTTGTACAATTGAAGTCATGTCTCAGTATCAATTAACAGATGAAACATAAAAGCCCAAACACACACACAGGAAAAGGATTAGATCACCCTTAAGCTGTAACACTTTCAGTGCTGTCAAGTAAGTGTACTATTCCTATAGGCACAATTCAGTATGGTACTAAAAAAACATGGGAGTAATGATAAATATGATCCTATGAGTATGGGAGTGGATCCCGAAATGCGTTCGGTCACTGTCCAGCTACCTGCTATATTAAATTTTGTCCAGAAGTGGGGTCTACGTTGAGTTTTGTCATAATGATAAATATACACTGGACAAGCACATATTTGTGATGGTATTAGTGCATTATTTTGTGATATTGCATAGGTTCAACATAAAAAAAAAAAAAAAAAAAAAACTTAAAAATCAAATTACTGCCATTGTGAAGATTGTAATGTGTGTAACATTGTAATATTCTCTATGACTTCTCATGAACAGCAGATCTCCAGGTGGCTGCATCTGAAACCAATTGAGCAATTACAAAATAACTTGTGTGGCTTGTCTCACTGAAAAGAGTGGAACTAACACTCTGCGTTAGGTCATAGGAAAAAAAAAATCCATATACTGACTCATGACTGTATATATAAAAATTACAAGAGATGAAAAATTTGTCTCAAAGCCATAAAAAAATATTTTAAAGGGGAAGGCTTGTTCAAGTCAGAGCAAGGCATAGACTGCGATAAAAGTCTTTGATGACAAGCTTGGGTAAATTCAAGAACGGGCAACCCGTGGCCCTCAAGCTATAGGACCGCATATACTATTTCTGTTGGCTGTCAGCTGCAATCGCCCCAGGTTTCTCAAGCTTTTAGATTTGCTTTTAGGGGCAATGAAAAAAGCATAAATCAAGGAACCACTAGCCCAAGCGACAGAAATTATGAAAAGCATGGAATCTTGTTTGACTATACACAATAACTACTAGGGATGCACCGAATCCACTTTTTTGGATTCGGCCGAACCCCCGAATCCTTGGTGAAAGATTCGGCCGAATACCGAACCGAATCCGAACCCTAATTTGCATATGCAAATTAGGGGTGGGAAGCGGAAAACATTTTTTACTTCCTTATTTTCTGACAAAAAGTCACGCAATTTCCCTCCCCGCCCCTAATTTGCATATGCAAATTAGGATTCGGATTCGGTTCGGCTGGGCAGAAGGATTCGGCCGAATCCGAATCCTGCAGAAAAAGGCCGAATCCTGGCCGAATCCCGAACCGAATCCTGGATTCGGTGCATCCCTAATAACTACAAAATGCACCAGCATCAAGTAAACTGGAGAACATTAGATAATTCGCCACTACCCTCCAAGCCCATTTGTAACTATTTTTATTTGCATGTTAACTATATATAAATTGCCTATACTTGTGAATAACAACGGGACGATATGGAAGGAAACACTTTATATGTTGTCCCTCTAATGCAGAGGCTCCTAAAGCGCGAGAACAGTGGCTTTATCCATTAACAGTAAACATATTGAACAGAGAGCCATGTGGAGACGTGGAAACTAATTTGTTTCTGGACAGAAGGAGAATATTACTTTCTTTACTTCTTTATGAGAGTGTATAGGATGCAAAGTGTGAAATAAAAACTTTCCACTGAAAATGGAAATTGATTGAATAAAGGTAAATATAATTGTATAATAGCATTAAACAGAGGTTTATTCCTAAAGCCTGGTCCAACCCAGTAACTATTTTTAAGGTTTTCACTTACTCATGAGAGATAGGGTAGCCATTAAGGGGTAAAGGAGTATTACCATACCAGTCATTTCATTCTTAGAGCCCTAGAAAGCAATAGTTTATAATGTCACTTATCCCACAGGGGCCCCCAGTGGATTTGTAAGGACAGACTTCAAACAGGGGTGTCATTTTTAATTTACCGTATATACTCGAGTATAAGCAGTACCGAGTATAAGCCGAGGTACCTAATTTTACCTCCAAAAACTGGGAAAGCTTATTGACTCAAGTATAAGCCGAGGGTGAGAAATGCAGCAGCTTCTGGTAAGTTTAAATCAAAAAATTGAGGGTTTCTGCTCCCATTGGAGGTGCCGGCGTCTTGTTTTTGGATGCCAGCGACCATTCTTGGACGCCGGCGAATATTCTTGGAGACTATTCTTGGATGTCGGCGACTATTCTTGGATGCCGGCGACTATTCTTGGACGCAGGCGACTGTTCTTGGGCGCCGGCGACTATTCTTGGGTGCCGGCGACTATTCTTAGACGCTGGCGACCGTTTTTGCGCTTGACCCGAGTATAAGCAGAGGTAGCGTTTTTCAGCATATTTTGGGGGCTGAAAAACTCGGCTTATACTCGAGTATATACGGTAGTGGTTTACAACTACAGCTTCTGTCATCCGCCATATTCACTGGAAAACTATTCCCCAAAAATGAATACTTAAGCAACAGAGTTTATATCATATTAAGTGGCATATTAAAGAATCTTAGCAAACTGAAATATATATTTAAGCAAATCTTGCCCTTTTACATCTCTTGCCTTGAACCACCATTTCGTGATAGTCTGAGTGCTGCCTCAGAGATCACCTGACCAGAAATACTACAACTCTAAGGGGCACATTTATCAAGGGTCGAAGTGGATTCGAGGGAATTTTCGAAGTTCAAAAAGTTTGAATTTCGAAGTAATTTTTTGGGTACTTTGACCATCGAATAGGTGACTTAGATTCGAAGTAATAAAGTTTGACTTCGAAAATCAAAGTACTGTCTCTTTAAAAAACTTCAATACTTCGCCAAATTAAACCTGCCTAATTGCTATTTTAGCCTATGGGGACCTTCTAGAGCATGTTTCTAAGTTTTTTTAAGTCAAAGGAAAATTGTTCCATCGATGGATGAAATCCTTCGAATTGTTCGATTCTAAGGATTTCACCGTTTGCTCAAACAATTTTCCTTCGACTGAAGAATTCGGTGAAAAAATTCGACCGTTGATAAATGTGTCGCTAACTGTAACAAGAAGAACTCAGTCTGTTAATTGTTTGTTAGGTTTGTTTGTGTGCACCATGAATTGAAGGATCCCAAGGGCGGCCCTTATTTTTTTTTTTAGGATTACCCAATGGCACATACTACTAAAAAAGTATATTATTATGAAAATTGTTTATTTACATGATGCAGGATTTTACATGTAAGCCGTTTTATGCAATATCTTTTTTATAGAGACCTACATTTTTCACGGGGTATAATTTTCCTTTAAGCAGACTTCAGTGCACCAGTGTCATTTCAATGCTCTAGGTTTTACATGACTATAATCTAAGGATGTTCAAACAACTGCACAAACCACACTAGCAGACCTCCAGCTCTTTTTGAATTGCAATATAAGCTATGGGCAGGCTGAAACTGCTGGTTATATATTAGTTATAGTGACAGAATGAATTAGCGTGACATGTAATATCATTGCAGGCTTTCTTCAGTTAATATAAAATAAATGCTCTCAAGTAGTAGAAATAGGTAGAAAAAGGATAGTGGCGACACAAAAATGCAGGTGTTTCATACAGGATCTATTATACAAGATGGTAAAAATTGCATATCGTATAACTAATTAGCACAGAGACAGCCAAGTGATTTTCTAGCATTGGGTGGAAACTTGACAGTGCCAAAGTTTCATTAGAATTTTTACAGATAACACGGTTGGGGTAGGATGTTTGGAATAAGCACATTTATAAATCTTTTCATTAGGAACTTTACATAATAAACTTTAAATGGCACAGAAAAAAAAAAGTCTAAAACTGGTACCATGCAATGCTCTGCTCACAACTGCTTGAACTTGGCTGCAAGTTACACTCGGTTACAGATTTTGCTACAATGTCAAAGTATTTTTATATATTTATTTCTTTTATTTGGACACAGACATCAATTATAATATTATAAACCAAACTACTGTATATTCTGTTGGTCAGTGTACAGGTTTGTTTTCTAGCAAACTGGACAATCAAATTGGCACCACCTTAGCATTTTTTCTGTAAGTAGTGAGGCACCATGCAGCATTATAAACTAGCTCAATGCAAAATTTGTACAGCACACAGAAAATATTATATCATTACACATAACGTATTCTTTTTTGGGACACAATTTTTTCTCCGCACAATTCGCTTTTAAAGAAATGAATGAGAGCAATGCCCTACAGAGCAGAAACTATATGTAGGAAAACTGAAGTATAGCATGGAAAGATTGTAATACTAGTGTTGCAAGAGGGTGTCAAGGTGTGTCCAGAACTACAGGTTAACAGCATTTTATATAAATAAAGGGACCCACATCCGTTTTACTATGCTTCTCCTACAATAAAAGAAATGGGTAGAAGTTCTGGAACAGTACTGGACCCCCTACCTCCACTGAATGTTGTGATTGGCCAGCAGTCTATTCAACCGAATCTCTGCAACTGGGCCATCTAAATATAAGTCTAATCAAGCTGACCAGTCACATTTCCTCTATGTTGCCAACTATAGTATCAGAGTGAAGGCATTGCGGTAAGTGATTCCCAACAAATAACCTCTTCTGAAAATGTGAACATTTTTAAGAATTACTTTGTTTTTCCATAACAAATTAAAAAAAAAAAAGTGTAGGAAAACATCTGTTTAAAAAGCACAAGAAAACATTGAAGTAAGCCTGAATGGATAAGAGTGATGTGCAGAATATTGCATGTCAGCTCATTTTCTATTATTGGTGAAATCTCTACAATGAAGAATTCCTATTGTCAGCTCTCCAGCCTAAAGAAGAGACTACTTAACTGCTAAGGTAATGTCAACTATTACAAATTAGGCACAATACACTGGAAAACCATGTTTGGGAGAAAAGCAAAAAGCGTATTATTATTGTTATTATTATTATTATAACATATTTAGTGTGCGGGGCTGACTTACATTGTTTGCAAAGTCAATGAAAAAAGTCACTGTAGGAAAGAATTGAAAATATCTGTTCACAGCCTTTTCAAACTATGTCGCAGGTTAGGCTGAAGAACTGTACATCAAATTTCATGCATGTTGAGACCTATTTTGCCCTTCTCAGTTTTGTCACACAATGCCAGAATGCCTTTTAACCCCCAAAACTGCCAAAAGGTGCATGAAAAGCACTGTAGCATCTAGAGAAGAACCTAATGGGCATTAGACAAATGTTTTAACACTATACAAAAGGTTACCTACCTCCCCAAAAGCCTGAAGATGCCAGTGTCAAGATTTAATTTAAGATATGACCCTCTTTATCATAATCACGCACAAACAAACATACTCCCACACCTGCACTTACACAACAGCAGTGCTATGAAGTGGTTTAAATACTCTTATTTTTAATATCTGCCACATAAATTGAATTTTTTTTTAGCAAAAGACCACTAGCAGCTATACCCTGTAATAACCCTTTCTTTTGAGACAGTGGCAGCTGAATGGCAAGGAATGAGGAGCCCTGAACAAGAAGAACATGTTGCTACACTGCCTTTGAGAAAGTTTGGCTTCCAGCTATGCACTCATTAATATCAGATCTCCTCCTTTACTTGCCTCTTGACAATCGTATCACATCTGGCTGACAAATCCTTACAAGCTTATCCAAACCTAGGCAGCCTAGATCCTGCTCCAGGACTAGCTAGAAGCAAGCGGCAACACCAGCCCTGTACTGATCTGCCATCAGAGACTAATGAAGCTGATTTCACTTATAGGCTGCAGCAACACAACATGCCTGAAGAGCTAACTGAAGAAATAAGGCAAACAATAAGCTTTTACAGTTCAACAAGCCAATCAATTGAATTCTGTAGGAGAGTATAGCAAAGGAGACTCAGTGCAGGTTAACTCTCTACAAAAGCGGGTGAAATAAAAGCCACGTGAACAGACAAGACAGGAGATTTGCTTTTTTAGTACAGGCTAAAAGCCCTGTCTCTCTCTTTCTGCTTTCCAAATTAACCATTATACCAAAGCTGAAAATGGTCTTGGCACCACCTAATAAATATTACTTATACAAATGCTGTACACTTAACGTCATCATTCGCTCTATCGATTGCTCTGGACCCAAGTTCAGTGAAAACCAGTTTCCAGTCTTCAAAACCACAATCTAAAAAGTATACAATAGAACTACTTAAGACACACTTCTAAAAGCAGTTCCAGAGAAATATCCTGAAGACTGCAAAGCGTGGGCACAATTAGAGGATTTCACGGCTAAAATACATGTGGTATTGGTCCATTTAATCTCCGTACACATTATTTTACATATGGAAAATTTAAAGGAAGAACAGTAATGTTTTACAGTAAATCATATGCATAATTTACACATCTCACCGGACACTAATAATCCTCTAAAGGACCTCAGGAAAATAGTTTTTTTTACTGCCTGCGCTTAAGAGCATTTGCACATCATAATCAGAACCTTAATGTATTGGCTTAAAGCACTTTATACAGGGTCGCATACTTGCATTAGGTGTGTAGGTAGTGAACAGGATCCTCTACACACCAAGTATGCAGAAAATGAAATGCCCCAGGCAGCATCGCATTGAGAGTACATTCTCAGAAGTGTCAAAGTAACCATCCAATATATATTTATGTAGACAAACCACACACGCCATTTAAAAATATATAATAAAATATACAGTGCCTGGTTAAAAATCAGGATACGGTTTAAAAAACAAATCAGTATAATTGTACCACACAGACACGTGTCTATGGAAAATTAAAAAAAAAGTTTCCTTACTTTATCTGTTTTCAGAGGTTTCTGTATAAAATCCAGGGCAGCTTCACATTCCCTCTTGGAATACTCCTGCTATCTAGTTGAGGCTCACTCCTGTCTGGACAAGTATTAAAGCAGAACCATCACACGCCTTCTTAGCCTTGTCTGAATATGAGCACCTCAAGGTCTGATGAATACCAAGACTGTGCACAGGGGAGTGGAATGAGATCCTCCCACTTGGTGTTCTGTGGGCCTTCTAAGTTTGTGTCTGCCTCGCTCACCTCTGCTTCGTGCTCTCACCTCTGTGCCCCCCGCGTGCTCTGTTCCAGCATGCTCTCAGAGTCACAGGGCAGTCCCCTCACAGCTGGATGGAAGAGGCCATGACACTCATCTTTCACAGAGATTTGATCAAAAGGAATGGCAGAGTCTTGAGGCACTCCTCATGCAGTCTGAGGAGATTCTACCTCAGCTCTGGCAGCCTGAGCAATGCATTAAATCAATGCAGCTGACCCGAGGCCACTTGTTTTCTTTTCTTCTGGAAAACAGCATTATCTTTGTATAAACGCTTTGTTTCTGCTTTCAGATTGGAAGCAGTTGTTTACATCTAGCCATTATGACAATATTACCATAGTCTGGTGAACAAAACAAAGATGTAAACACAATAAAAGATAATTAGGTCAAATTGCTTTTACTTGAGGCTGAACTTGTATCCCATAGAATAGTTGCTTTGCTACACTGCAGTGCTAGCCCACAGGTGTGAGGTCAGTTAGCTCTTGCATGGCACAGCACCGACTAGCTACAACTTACAGGGGGTTCCACAATGTGTGGTAAATTGGGATTCTCCAAGGGAAACTAATCACAGGATGAGCTACAGCTTTGCATTAAGAAGGCTCAAAATTGGCGGCTGAATGGTACCTGAACTCGGCCATTGCAATTAGGCTATGGGCGCACACACGCCGAGATAAGCAGATCTGCTCAGTGCCCCTGCTCCATTGATTTGAATCTGATCAGCCTGTGTGAGTTCACACACAGCCCAAATACTGACCTCAGCTTCAGCTCCGCTGTGTGTGACTGCATACAGATTCAAAAAAATGAAGCAGGGGCACAGAGCAGATCTGCTTCTCTCAGCCGGAGCAAATAGCCTGTGTGCCCATAGCCTTACAGGTCACACAATTATCACAAAAAAAATGCTCATTGCTGAGGTTTGATCTCAATTGGCATGCCATTGCTGACAAAATATTAAGTGACATTACAATGGCTTGTTAATTAGCACTACTGCCTTGCAGCACTGGTATTTGAAATTTCCAATGCATAAAGCAGACTTGGAGGGGCATTAACTGAAATCTGATGAAATTAACCCTAGTCTGTGGAAAAGTGATGGGGACTTTTAGGGTGCTGGCACACGTGCAGATTGGGGGGGGGGGATTAGTCACCCAGTGACAAATATTCTCCTCTTTGGGCAACTAATTTCCCCAAAATGCCTTCCCGCTGGCAAGAATTTGAATCGCCGGTGGGATGGCATATGGATCGCTTTGGTTTTCCAAAATCGCCTGAAGTTTCCTCGTGAGGCAACTTCTGGCGTCTTTGGAAAATGAAATGATCCAAATACCATCAATTTGGATGGCATTTCAGGAAGATTAGTCGCCCAAAGAAGAGACGTCTTGTAGCCGGGCGACTAATCTCCCCTGAATCTTTACATGTGCCATCACCCTTAGGCTCCACTAGGGCAGGGACTGATGTAAATAAACTCTCTTTCTGAAGCAATGCATGACAAGTTGGCACTATAGAAGTTTAGAATAATAAATAATCAGTGTTCCAGTTAGTTGGTCATTGCACTCCTACTGGGACTCCCTTCATAAATAAATGAGTAGAGAAAACAGTGAATTCTTGTTATATGGCAAAAACCAGCCAAAGGCCAAAAGCAGGTTACTGGGAGATATTGGGAAATATAGTTTAGAGCATGATGAGGGATGTTGCTGGAGGGCCTCCGACACCCCACTATTTATTATTATTAGATCATTTTGCACATGGGACTGGTCTTTTTACCCATTTTAGACATTTGTGCCATAAGGACACCTTGTGTCTCCTGGGGATTGATGCGTTCACTTGCTTACTTTTACATTGAAAATAATTAAATTGAATGGAAAGATGCAAGGACCATGTACCACAGATGTGGCTTCTGAGAGTTGTAATTGAACAACTAGAGAGCGGAAGGTTGGATTTAGTAATAGGGCCCCACACATGGTATTTTGCCCTGGGATCTTTCACCCTTTAACAGCCCTGAGAACAACAAAGCCATCCTAAGCGTTACATAAGTAAAATACTAACTTTCTGACATGCAACTATCATACATACAGCATTTTTGGTGCAAATGGAGAAAACAGAGCAGATATATGTAACCAAATGTTTGGTATTTTTTGCACATTATTTTGTCTAAGCACCAGTCTCTGGTATCCCAGCAGGACAGTGTAAGGGTTAAGTGTTTTACCAGTAGCAACAGACATTACAAGGGATTAAAAGGGTAACTTTTATGGTTGCAGTCTGCTATGAAATTGAAGGGTACTAGCCAGAGTCAGGTTACCGTGTGAAGATGTGCATTAGAAAAGTGAACTTGCAGGTATTCAATGATGCTTTGTGCCAAAAAGCCATCCACAGGTGAGCAAGGAAGACAAACTGGTTAAATCTTCAAGGCATACAATTCCCCAAATCTTGCTTTTTAGGAGGTGTGCACAGGTATGTCATATGCATGACCTGCAGTGGATGTGTACTACCAGTGATGGCTGGCTAAGAATTTTGGAAGATGGAGTTCCCCCCCAACAGCTGGAGGGCTGAGATCTGGCATCCCTGGAGAATACACAGTCTGTTGCAAGAGAGTCAGTCAAATGGTCTCAATTCTAATCTAAACAGATATGGCCTCTGACATTAAATAGGAGTGTTCAAGCTGCTGAAAGCCATACCCTGACAGCTACTTTATCATGGAGCTCTAGTCTATATCATAAAGGGCTGCTCCTGGGTGAAAGAATTTGCTGTAAAACCAACTGGTATGTAAAGTTTTGCTGAAACCATGATACAAGACATTCTACGACTGACCTATCAGCAAGGCTGGGGGAGGCACTTTCCACTTAGTTTCAGATGGAGTGCAGCCTCCAGAACAAATCTAAGATGGCATGTCCTATTGCTTCCCCCAAGATGCTACACTGCACGCTCTATAGTCTTGCTATTGCACTACAATTCCCAGCATCCCCCGATGGTTTTTTGGTGGTTGCTTAAGGGTCTCAGGTTGGACATCATCACCATATACCATAGCCTCTAACTAATATCAGCTATGACAGGGATATCAAACTGACGATTCTCAGATGAATAATTGAGCAATGCAGATGAGTAGATAGGGAAGAGGATGATGGGATTTGTAGTTTAACATCAGCTGAAGGGTCAAGTAGTAAAACAAATAAACCCCCTCAGAAACCAGTGTACAAAAGCAGAATTCTCTTGGACAGAGAATTCCCCCCTCTCCTGAGAGCCCGACACATGTTCTTTTTGTGGGAAAGAGTTAACTTTCTGTCACCACAAGCGAGACTGCTGATGAACACCCGCTTCACACAACAAAACATCTCTGGCGTGGATGTTCCCCAGAGGTGTGGCTTTTAATCCATAAATTACAACACAAGTTTTAACAGGCAAGTCTGCTCTGTCACCAGAAGTTTAATAATTAACACAAAAAAAAAAAAAAAGTTTTTTACAATTTAAAATGGCTTATGGAGATGCTCATGCTATCAAAAAGCACCCAATTAAAAGAAGCCTATGGGCCAGGACTACACATAAACACAACATTCCAGAATTACTGTTTCAACTGCACTGATCCTTTTAGAAGTGCACAGAGCAACACAGGAAAGCCAAGGCACCGGGATGAAGTGCTAATCATGGCAGATAAACTTCACAAAGCGCATTGGTACATGCAGAACTTCTAACACGTGGCTCTATTTCCACATAACCCAAAGGATTTAACTCCTTTTCTATTACATTTCTCTTCTCTCCATGTCTTTTCTTTGGGTTATATTTATCTTGCTTGCTCAAATCTGACACCAGTCATTCCAATATATTTCCATTTTTATTTCTAAACAATAGGTTACTATAGCTATGGGACCAGTTATCCAGAATGCTTGGAACCAGAAAGGGTCTTTCTGCAATTTGGATCTAATAAAGCCAACAGAATTTTTCTGACACCAATATGGATTGATGCAGTTTAGTTGGGATTAAATAAAAGGTACAGGTATGGGACTTGTTATCCAGAATGCTTGGGACCTGAGGTTTTCTGGATAATAGATCTTTCCGTGATTTGAATCTTCATACTTTAAGTCTACTAAAAAATCATGTAGACATTAAATGAACCCAACAGACTGGTTTTGCTTCCAATAAGGATTAATTCTATCTTAGTTGGGATCAAGTACAACGTACTGTTTTATTATTACAGAGAATAATAAAATCCTTTTTAAAAATGTATATTATTTGGCTAGAGTGGAGTCTATAGGAGACAGTCATTCCATAATTTGGAGCTTTCTGGATAACGGGTTTGCGGATAACCGATCCTATACCTATACAGTTATAGGATCCGTTATCTTGAAATCCCATTATCCAGAATTACAGGAAGCCTATTGCCCATAGAGTACATTTTTAGCAAATAATTTTAACTTATAAAAACTGAATAATGTAGTCTGTATTTGATCCCAGCTAAAATATAATAATCCTTAGTGAAGGCAAAACAATCCTATTAGATTTTGTTTAAATAATTTTTTAGTGGTATGCAAATTACAGAAAGATCCCCAATATAGAAAGTCTCAGGTCTGAGCATTCTGGATAACAGATTCCATGTCTGTATTATGTATTTTAAAAAATATATATAATTTTTACATCGCAAAATATAGCTTTCATTTATTACTGCTAGTAGTATCTGTTCATACAATCTTCCATTTATTTTTGTAAATGGACAGGAGACTGCTCATGCAGTTTGTATGCTTTTTTTTATACAAATGGGCTGTTGTTGCTATGCTACTAGCATCAGAAGCTTTAAATATGCAAGACCTCATTTGCATGAGCAGTGCAAAAAATAAATAAAAAAGTAGTTAAAAAAAACCCCAAAAAACAACCCTAGGCCCGGACTGGCAATCTGTAGGTTCTGGCAAATGCCAGAGGGGCTGCTGTAAGGTCCCATGAACAATCACTATTTATTGGGCTGGTAGCAGACTATTTGGGCCTCTGAGTATTTGATTCTGCAATTTTTGGATGAAAATCCCTATGTTTTTGTCCGTTAGTGGAGTGTTTTTCTCAGAAATATACAGTGGCCACACACAAAATTGCAACTGCTATAACTGCACAATGCATGAAAATGAACGTTGAAAATTGTGGCTAGCATTTTCAGAGCAGGGATTGCGTCACTAGTCTACATGTTAAAAAAAGTAGATGGGTGCAAGTCTGAAATGGCTATGGATGTAACCAGCTGTGGAGACCCACCAGGAGCGCCAGGATTCTAAGGTGTCAATAGGTGCACTTGAACACACGATTCATCAGAAGACTTTTGACGGGAGCAATGGCACTTAGTTTGATGGAACTTTGTGCAACTATACAGGGGTGCAAGGAACAGCTTTGGACACCAGAACATTTAATGAATGGCATCATGCACATCCCATTGTGCCCATTTAGCTCAACTTGTGGTAGCAAGTGACCATTTTTCTCTTTATAAGTGTCCATAAGACTGAAGGGATTGCAGTAAACATAATGAAAGGGAACAAATTGCTTTTCATACGGACATGTCGCAGCACAGGGTATACTATGCCCTTAAATTTCCTAATAACATGGACTATATTGAATGTCAGAAGCTAATCTTTAGTTACACAGGTTCTAAGCAATGAAAACTGCTGCTAAGGTTTAATCCTTGACGTTTCAGTTCCATTTATATAATACAATCTTGATAAACAAGTTTCACAGTAAGAAATTATCTTATTTCTTATTGATCATGTCCTTTAAAGCCAGTTTAGTCTGGGCAACTAAACTATAATATACAGACATATGCTGCTGACCCCAACTTACAAACTATTACAGAACAGGGACATTTCTTTTCATCTTGCCCAGCACGCTGGGACTTTTAGTGCAGCTGCAAGATCTCTAATATATGAGATTTTCATGTTTCACGTTTCCACAACTTCCAGCACCATGTTAGTCTTTCCTGGAACCAAATTGCCACAATAAAGTTGAACCTTAGGGTAAGGACACACTGGACGATTTGTCGCCAACGTTTTTAAAAAGCAAATCATGGCGACATATCGCTCGTTTTGTCTCTGAACAAAACCAAATGAAAGCCGCCAGCTCCTGTGCCCACAGCGCGTTTGTGAATCGCCTGTAGCTCCAAAACGCACCGAGACCCTTTTCCGAGCGATTTATCAGAAATAACATGTACTTAGAAAAGCACTGAAATCTCCTAGACACGCACACACATACAGATAAGTAGCAGCAATTGTATTCAAATTACAATGCGAACGCAATGACGCAAGAATGCAAAGACGCCAGGTTACAGCGGGAAGCACAAACCGTTTCCGGTTTGGGTGGAGCACGTACCGCACAGAGTAATGGGATACAAATCGCTCTGTGCCAATAGTCGCTGTGAATCGTCTGTTCAAAAAAGATGATAGTCTTGTCGCAGCGATTTACTTTTTTAAAACGTTGGCGACAAATCGTCCAGTGTGTCCTTACCCTTAAAACTCGTATATATTTTTGGGGGATGTTCTTTTGATGAGGAATACATTTTTCCAGCTGGGAGACAGATACCAAAATCAGCAAACCTTCATTAGTTCCAGTCTCAGATCATCAGTTTACAGCTGGCATTTCAGCAAATATGCATGAGAACAATGCAGGGTCAGGGAAGGGAAGCCATAATTCAGTGGCCAAATATGGATTAACATAAGGACATGCTAGGGTTCCATAAAGGGGCATTTGACTTCATTCTGAAAAAGAATATAAAGTGTGTAACCGAATAGAATGATACGGTTAGCCATAAGAACACCAACAGGACTATAATGTGATGACAGTCTCCAGTCAACTGTAGTCTACAGATCTGCACATCACTTTCTCCATATTTATTCAATTTAACCAGATTCCCGTTGCATGAACGTTTTTTCCCTTTATTTTTCCTTTACATATCAAAGGCACAACACAAAAAAAATCCCATATTCAGTATTTACGATTGGTTAACCCTGATTCTGAAGAAGCATGCTGCCTTGAGGATGTATGTCCATTCCTCCATGCTGAATTTGCCCAGCTTCACCAAACCAGTTTGCTTTATCAAACTACTGCCTTGAGGTATATATGTTCAATTTAATCGAGACCTGAATTTTTCATTTGTCAGACCAAATAATTATGTATTCACTGAACCATTTTCAGATTGCAACTATTGTTTACAGTGGTAGATTGTCCATATCTAACCCAAGAATGGAGCTTTTTGCATAAGATTTTTGGTGGTCGTAATTATATTTTTAATTTAAAAAAGAAACCCAACTCCACCCAAAGTATATCAAGAGCCATATGTTTCTAAGGATGTGAATTTTCTGCACTGCCATGCCAGATCTCCTCTGCAACACACTGATAAACTTGTCCAACAATAATAATAAAAATAATTTTATACTGGAACCAAAAGGAGCATATTTATTAGGGATGCACCGAATCCACTTTTTTGGATTCGGCCGAACCCCCGAATCCTTCACGAAGGATTCGGCCGACTACCGAACCGAATCCGAACCCTAATTTGCATATGCAAATTAGGGGTGGGAAGGGGAAAACATTTTTTACTTCCTTGTTTTCTGACAAAAAGTCACGCAATTTCCCTCACCGCCCCTAATTTGCATATGCAAATTAGGATTCGGTTCGGCCGGGCAGAAGGATTCGGCCGAATCCGAATCCTGCAGAAAAAGGTCGAATCCTGGCCGAATCTCGAACCGAATCCTGGATTCGGTGCATCCCTAATATTTATATTAAGTGGTCTAAAATAGTTTTCATAAAGAATGTAAAAGTCAGTGTATTTATAATGTTTGATTGAGGTCTCTATATTAAACATCAAAAATTGCACCATTATTTTACACTACTGCAATAAAATCATTTTATGGTCTTATGTTTTTACTTGAGAATTATTCATGGCCAAATGTATCACACAGCTTAAAAAAAGTAAAGAATAGAGATAATCAGTGTAATTGAATGGAGATTTTTTTTTTTTCACAGCCTTAAATAACCCGTGATCTGTATCTGTTTTACAAACTATTTTCCCTAAGGGACAGTGGCAATAACTTAATGGATGCCCTCTCTGCACTACTGCAGGTGTTTGAGCTATAATACCAAGTTGACTTGAAGATCGAGTACTAGTTGACTGGGGGGGGCAGGACCAATGATACTGTTCATTCTCCTCTCCTTAGTAGCACAATGGTAGCTGTTGAGGGACCTATAATGTTAAGGATTTATATTAAAAGGGTAGTTCACTTTTAGTATCTTATAGAATGCCCTATTTTTGAACTCTTCTAATTGATCTTAATTTATATAGTTTATAGTAAAGCCCTATTCTATTTATAGTCCAGTCTCCTATACAAACACAGGTTATTAAAGGGGTTGTTCACCTTTGAGTTAACTTTTAGGGGCCCATTTACTTAGCTCAAGTGAAGGAATAGAAAAAAAAAAAACTTCGAATTTTGAATGGGCTACTTCAACCTTCGACTTGGACTTCGAATCAAACTAAAAATCGTTCGATCATTCGATAGTCGAAGTACTGTCTCTTTAAAAAAAAAAAAACTTCGACCCCCTAGTTTGCCACCTAAAACCTACCGAAGTCAATGTTAGCTTTGCAATCTTTTTTGGGTCGAAGAAAAATCGTTCGATCGATGGATTAAAATCCTTTGAATCGAATGATTCGAAGGATTTAATCTTTCGATCGAATTGCGGTAAATCCTTAATCGTTCGATCGAATTGCAGTAAATGCTTCAACTTCCATATTCGAAGTGGAAGGCAAATAACTCAAAAACTATACAAAATAAACAATGAAGACCAACTGAAAATTTGGTCAGAATTAGCCATTCTATAAAATACTAAAAGTTAAAATATTCATTAAGTCAACAGACAAAAGATCTTTTTCATTAAGTAGGTTGCTGTTTCATACTATCACATAGATGGATGGATAGTTATAAAAGAAAATAAAAACACCAGTGGGCAATATACAAAAAAATAACATAAGAATCTGAAAATGTGCAGTTGAACAGAAAAATAAGGCTTTACAAATATATTTGTTTATGTATAGCAATAAGGAACTATGAGTTATTTTTATACTTTTCTTTTCTAATACAGATTATACTGTTAGCAGCTTTACAGATGAGATGAAATTCCACCTGGACGCCATCACTCTTGCCCAAGTAAACAACACTGACACCATGTTAGCCTCCTGACCAGCACAGGTTAGAAAGGGTCACAGATACAGAATGGTGACCAAAATGTGCCTCTAGGGATTGTTGTTCTGGAACACATCACAGAAGCCAGAACCAAAAGAACCTCCATGGAAAAATGTATTCATTTAGAAAAAAATGGGATACATACATCATGTACAAGAATAACTTGAATATTTCCTATATAACAAAAACGAAATGGACTTGGGGGGGGACACGCCTGTGGCCAATATAACTTTTGACAGAATTCTGCTGGGTTTTGCAGCAAAGTGTAATCACCTTTGTTTCTTAATTAATGCTTATTTGGTCAATTTGAGTTTTTCGAGATAGTGTTTTTTTCAGTGATCATTTTTTTTTTTAATAATGTTTTCCGCCACACCATCTTTAGAACACCTCCGTCTGTTTAGTACGCCTTCGTAGATTTTTGCGATGTTGCGGACAAGAAAAGTTAGCAGTTAATAGAATTTACATATGTGGCATGTTAAATATGGATATTACATAGTATATCCACATATTTTGTGTCCCTATCATTAGTTTTACAGTTCAAGCAAACTAGAGACAATAAATTGACACCAAGGGTAATGGATAAAGACATGATAAAGGATGAAGAACAACTAAAACTCACCCAAAGACATACGTTTCTTGAAAAGAAATGATGACGATTCTATATTTATATTATTTAAAACCTTGGGTAGATTAAGTAGTCTTTAAACCTGTGTGTCTTCAATAACTGTTTAAAGCTATGAAACAAGCTTTATGTGATGGTAGGGAATTCCATAGAAAGGCAGAAGCCTGAGAGTAATGTTTCATTTGAGAATAGGATGAGGTTATATGAGAAGTGAAGGAAAAGTGAGAAGCAGAGCATTAGATACATGAAGGAGTGAATTTTGACAAAGGTGCTGAGAATAAGGAGGGGGCCCATTAATAGGTTATATTTGTTAGCAGAGAGCTGATCTGAACTGCATGTGCAGCTTCTCTGTGAGGACAGATACACCAACCTCTGTGTGAACAGGAGAAGAAAGCCGAAAGGAAGAAGGGAAGAGTTCTGGGTGTTATTGCATTAATATGGTACTGGAATCCAAATGACAATCAATTTTCTTTGAGCTGTAAAAAGATATGAGCAGAAAGAGCTTTTAAATAACAATTGAATTTTAGACAGAAAAGAGCATGTACATATACCATTACATATCTATGTGGACTGGGTGATCAACTGCATTAAAAGCTACAATTAGATAGAAAAGCATGAATAATTACATAAATGCCAGATTGCAGGGGTCAGGTTCGCAGTGGAGATGCTAAACAAGCCCTTTCAGGATTTTCATATGTTCGGTCTACTGGATTGGTTAAATAATATTGAATTTATAACTGTATCTGCCATATTTACCCCTAAGCCAATTTGGACTATTCTGTCATCCACGATAAAAGAACCCAGCTGCCCCCATTAAATGGGAATGCCCTAGTGAACTTGGGTAGCTTTTTACACTGCATTTAGAGATAAGGGTCTAGCAAAGTAAATAAAATACATTCTATGATTAAATATTAAATTTAACACTACCAGTCCTGCATCTTGAAGGACTCATGAGATAGGTGGTGCTACTACTACAGACACTACTTCCATGTTTGGGAGCCAGGCCTTGTGCGATTTGCAACTAAAACTTAAATATGGTGCTGGCCTCGTAGACAGAGACACTGCTATAAATCATTTTGACAGGAATATTCCCATGTTTCCTACAATCATATAATATTAAACCAATCGGAGGTTGCAACTGCTAAAATCAGAAATAATGGGATAGATACTAATTTTTTACCGTTATTCTCCAATACAAGAACCCATTATTATTATTACCCATCCTATTATTATAGTGCGTCTGATTCATCTAGTTGTCTTGCTTGGCAGGTTTGGGGAGAACAGAGCAACCGCCTCTACCCAGTAATTGGAGTTTGCTTATATTGCGGGTTATGAACATGCATTGCACTGATTTTAATACTTTCTTTATGTGACTGGTGTTTCTTTTTTTCTTTTTTAGCTCACATATTCGGAGTCAAGCTGGCCGTATACATTACAATCTGCTCATTTGGTGCGGCTGTGGATCTTTTTCTGATTTGGCCAACTACAGTGTGGGCCAATGATTGGACCTAAATGGCACCTAAGAAGGCCTGTGGAAGAGGACAACATTGATGCACCAATGCTATCCCCACTAGACAGGATTTTCATATGTGGCCAAATTTCCCCCAGATATCAGAAGGCCCATATATGGGCAGATAAAGTGCCAGCGTATGGCCAGTTTAAAGACAAAGGGGGCAATGCTGATGGGATGGGCAGTTGTCTAGAAAATCTTCTTACATAACTCCCCAAACACTGTATACCATTTCACTACTACCCTAGAAATAACTACAAGCATGCATTTGTCCAGCTAGCACTAATTGAGCATTGATTGCTATCCCGAACCACTGGAAGACAGACTTCGGATTGCCTTCTATGACTAATTGGAATCAGAGGTCTCCAAATTCTCTACGTTTAAAAATGTCCTTGCTAAAGATCAATTTTAAAGATGATTTTGATGTGAAGTAGAATTTGTCTCCTTTTTGTGCACACATTTGAAGTCGCTTCAGGAAATCAGGACTCATGCCAAATCTTTAGTTAACACCAGACATCTAATTATCCATGATATAATTGGGCATGGGCAGATGAAATCCCCTGGCAGCCATTTCCTTAGATAATAATGGTCACAACACTCCAGCAATTGAAACTTGGGTAACCGCATTGCTTCAAGCATTTCTTTTGCTGTAGCAGACACACAAAATAAAAAAGTGCATGTCTTAGATTAGTTACATCAGCAACTCTGTCCGACAGGATTACTATAGTATCATAAAAACACAGTTAAACATTGTAATTAAGCTTACCGGACAGATCATAGCCTGTGTTTCTGGAATGTCACATACTAGATAACAACTGGGCTCATGTGTTCAGAAGTGCGGTTGGTACTGTGAATCAAAGGCATTGTAGCTACACTTTTCCCCAAATCACCGGTTGTATTGTTTCATTATTAGAAACAATATCAAACACAGATTCTAGCAAGATCATCTGGAATATATTAGTCCCTGGCAGATGAGCAGTAATGATGAACTGGCAATCAAAGGAATAATTCATTTTCAGAGTTATGTTCCATTTTTATTCTCTGCATGTGCAGTAAGGCATTGGTTACTGTGCCATGGGGATATTTGTTTCTTCAAGTGGGATCTGTTGTACCCATTGCTCTAACGCAGCATTTCTCAGTCTTACAAGTAGATCATCGTTAACACCCAGCCCTCACCCACATGAAACATTACTAATGAAAATATAATAATAGTTCAAAGTCTCAGAAAACATTACATTTATATACTGTAATTATCTGCATATACTCATCATTTTGACATACAGATGTTGAATATGGAGCTATTGTAGTGCTCCTTTCTAGGCACAGTGTACAATGCAAGGATAACCCCTTTGCTGCCAGTTTTTAATGGTCATTACCACAGTCAGAAATTCAAACTTATTATAATACCGCTTTGCAGTAGAAGCTGGATTTGCAAACAAAAAAACAAACAAACAATGGAAGCTCCATGTCAAGTCAAACAGAGCTTCTACAGTTTAAGAGGTGATTTTCTAACTGGATGGCAAGTGTATACACTAATGTAACTGAACAGAATTCTTAATTATAAACAGGTTATATTTTCCTTGTTGATTTATTACTATTCAGTTCCCCTTTTTTAGACTATTTATGAAAACTTGCTGTATGACTGAATCAATACTCATTCTAATGTACCAATAGGCATTTACATGTACAAAAAGTGATGCTGTCTTGTTTGTGAGATCCTACAATATGTGATATATAAATCATAGGCAATAAACACTCTTCAGTGGTAAATCTGAATAAAGCAGGAGTTGTTTGATATGGCACAATAAAGCTCAGCATACATGATTTTTATTATAGTGGTAAGGAATGCAGTCCCATACCCCACCCCACTTTGAGTTCTGCGCTTCGTGCATTATCTACAGGTGGCTGTTGAGCTGTGGGCTTACAGCTGTTGAGTGACAGCTCCCATCAGCAACTTCCTAATGAAGGAGGTTATATGGAAGAGGATCAGATTGCACAAGTTTATACTTTCTCGCACTCATTCAACTCCAAGGATTTAAGAAGAGGAAACATCAATGCACACTAGGAGATTTCATATAATTTGTGCAAACTATGTACCACATTTGGAGAAGGATATGGCACTGCAGTATCAATTGCAACAATATCTTTTTGTTTTGGTTTTTTTGCATTTGAATACGAGTAAGAGTTTATTAAACTATCACTCCAGGATATGAATAATGCATACACTATGCATTAGTTCTAGTAAGCTATCATCCATGGCACAGAGGAACAAGGGCTTTCTTTTAGAAAAGGATTACAGTCTGCTATTGTTACAATAGAGTTAGGTACAATAAAACATTTCTTAATGAATGTCCAAACCTTTCAACCTGCTGCATAATGTGAGGCACACAGGGTGACCAGGCACAGCCCCGCCCCGAAGAAAAACATTTTTTTTTTAAAAAAAAGGTTAAAATACAGCTGAAACAAAAATCTACAACTATTTACAGATGGAGTACTTTCTGCAACTACACCCCTCTCTGATACAAGTCCCTTGTGAGAAAAGAATAGATTAAAAGCCGGAAGGACCCTTAAAGGGAAACTAAAATCTAAAATAGAAGAAGCCAGAAGCCTAATTAAACAAATGATTTGTGCTTTCAAAGTTGCCCACAGGGGGTCACCATATTTTTGTTAAATATCTTTGCAAGACTAAGACTATGCACATGCTCAGTGTGGTCTGGGCTTCAGTTGGGAGGTGAAGCTTAGGGATTGTTATAAATTATCAAAACAGCACAAGTCAAATAATATCTGCCATAGCAGCAGATACAGCAAGACTGATTAATAATGAGAATATGCAGACTACACTGGGTCCTGTGTTGTTATGTAATCTAATGAGGATTTTATAGTTTTTGTATTATTTAATACATACTTTCTACAACTCTGCAGAACCAGTGGCTGCAGCAAATAAATCCTCCAAATAGAATCCCAGTTTATCGGTTTAAATCTGGGTTAGTGATCTTTGTCCCTGCAGCTGGAGATGGAATCATTAAAGAGGATTTAAAGGCAAAAATAAAATCCCATTTTTACTTAAAGAAAAAGAAACCCATCTCCAATATACTTTAATAAAAAAAAACAACTGTGTACCGTTTTTATAAGAAACCTGGCTGTATGCAGCGAAATTCCCCCTTCATTTGCTTGCTCTGACTGCTGCAGGTATAAATCTCTGCATGATCCATTTTTATTATGACGTTATCTCTTCTTAGTCAGTTGTCAGACCAATTTTATGGACTGTACATTATTTTTTCTCAGCCAGCAGAGAGTAAACTCAAGTTCTAGCTAGAAGAGGTAGAACTAGCAGTAAATGTGGCATCAAGACCTGATGATCTTTTAGATATGGAATATCCAGTAACATAGAACCAACATCTAAATTACCCAGCTGCCAATCAGAGTGCGCCATTAGAAGAAATTGAGTGTAAGGCATTGACACAAGCAGATGACAAGAGGAGATGGGATTTGTCTCCAGGAGGTCCCAGAATGACCACACATATTTGACCAAAAATCATCTACTAAAGGAAACAATATTTAAAAAACAAAAAAATCGTGCCAAAGATTAAGAGAGGTTGACTTTACTAAACAAGATGGAAGAGTCTCTGAAACCTAGTGTTAATGGAAAAAATCCAGATAAGTTAGAAACCATTAGACGAAACCTAAAATGTAAGAGGGGAGCAAGGTAAAATGTATTGCCTTTTCTCTTTAAAGGAATCTGAGGAGAATGCCATAACATTAGGGCTGATATCAGCAAGTTAGAGCCGCACTAATACCCAGCAAGTTTAATAAAATAGTTAACATTTTTAACAAAATAACGGACAAGGTTGTTAAAGGATAGTTGTTTAGAATGTTTAAGCATATTTATCCAGATTAAAATTCAATGATTAATCTGAAGTTTGGCAGGTTGAGAAAACTAAATGATCTCAATGAAAGATTATCCTACTGTTGTGAACCAACAGTAGGAATACTGGTAGTGAGTTTACAGTTCTACTTGATCGGAAAGACACTGAAAATAGATCAATGGTCAGTCCAAATTATTATTATTATTTGCGGAAACCTTAAATATATATATTCACTATAAATAAGTAAAATGCATTAGTCATTTTTAAATATCAACTGACAAATAGGAATAACAAACCATAGGACAGAAACTGCATTTATAAGCACTGCTTAACAGTCAGACATTTATGCATGGTAGACTTCTTATCTATTCTAGGTCTGTGTCCATGCTGAGGCTGTCAACTCTAATAAGGAGACTATACCCTTCCAGACTGAGAGTAGAAGTCCAGCTGTTTGTATTTTCCACGAAAGATCAATCAGGTTACTTAAAATAGTCAATAAGACAAATTGCATAAAGGCAAGTGAGCAGTAGAAGATTTGGAAATCCTTCTAAAATATATCTTATGTTGGAAAAATGCTTTCAAGAGAATACTAAAGTCTAAGATTTAACTAGATTTCTTCTATATCACGGAATCTTACTAAATTAACAGTATATGCACTAAATTGCTTCTATATCACTGAATGAATTATGTTGAGTAAGAATTAGCCCCCAAAAATATGGTTGCTACATCTTTTGCCCAGAATTAAGTATACCTTTGAAAATGGTCACAGAGAAAGCTCTGTCAGAAACAGGGGTAGGAAACATTTTGCAGGAGGATGTTATGTGTGTTTGTAAAGTATATATATATCCAACGTTTCACAGGAGTCTTCGTCAGGGAAAAGAAGCCTGTGAGGCTTTTGTATCTTTACTTATGGAAGTGCGTTCCATTTTGTTTGCAGTTTGCCCATGGCTTATATACTATACAGTTCCCCCCCAATGGTGATTAAAATAACAGGTCTATTTGGTCCTATTGGACTCAAATGAAATTTTTACAGTATTCCTACACTCTTCCCCTTTTAAACATACTGTGTAATGGCTTACTATTGTGGCAGAAAAACTGCTTCTTAGGGGTTAAGACACTATTATAGGGAGAGTTCACACAATGCACAAGTGTTGAACCATTTAAGATGATTTTGGAAGATCGTACCAAAATTTGAAAATATAAATTAGTCTGTCTAGTTTACCATATTCATATTTAAGGTTGGAGGAAATTACCATAACTTTTAGCCTTCTCACAAGACTTAACGCAGCAGTGAGGCAGAAAGACGTAATTACACCAGAGAAGGCAATTGTGATCTCTTTTTGTATTTCTGACAGACCTCAGAGCTGTGAGGCACAGACTATGTTTGAAAATGTACCAAAATCTGATGGGTTTGGAAACTTTTTTTTTCCCCTGGGTTTTTCCCCCCCATTTTGACGGTTTTCTTTATTACCCACAAATGTAATTGAATGCACTGCAATGTTTTCAGCCACCATTAAGTGCAAGTTTAACAGCACAGAAGTAGCTTCTCTCAATAGAGTGTATTTATATAGTGTCAATATATTTAGAGAATCCTCTACATTGAATATTTATAATTCATTTTACTTTTACAAAACACACTAGGGTAAAATTGGAGCAGTACATTGATCTCAGAATCCCACTACTAACTACTGTCACCCATAGTGTTGCACTTCATTCACAACAGTCAGTTCTATGGTTTATGCATAATAAGTGCATCAAAAACTATGCAAATATTTGGCCTCCGTAAAAGGGCTATAGAAAATGATAGCTTGATAATAAGCTTTAGTATCATGCCACCCAGATGTGACTTTACACTCTCTGCCCCAAGAAAAAGTAATTTTGACAGCAAAAAAACTTTATACCTCCTGCCAATTAAGTCATAATTTTTCTTTGAACCCCAACAATGTCCCCATGCCAAAGCCAACATTTTGGTTACTGTATTTCAAAAAGTGCTGTAATCTGTAAGTTCATCTGCTGCACTAACAATTTAGTCAATAAAAGAAAACTAATAGTAGTACTAGTACCCTGAAATCATACCTGGTGTATCAGCGACAAAGGAAGGTCCTACAGTTCTTGGAACAGTTTGCTGAGGGTGGGTGGACAGTCTGAAGCAACATTTTAGATGTTTTGTCACCAAAACAGAAAGTGCTCACAAGTCAAGTTCTAACAAGTCTTGCAATGTTAAGTGATTCAATACCCTTTTGCATAGCAGCACCTAAAGACAGCAGAGTGAAATGAACACGACTGAACCTAGTTTTCCCAATAAAATAAGGCTTGGGACAGAAGGATCTGCAGCAAAGTCTGCCACTATTACATAATAAAGCCTCAGGGAAACTGATTCAGAGGAATTTAAATTAATCATCATTAGTAATCAATTTAGTTGTAGGGACCTATATTACAACAGGATAATCATAATAATATTCTTTTTGTTGCTATTTAAAATACAGCCACTTATAGAAAACCTACCCCCCCCCCATCATTAGCTGTAATAACATATGCACTGATGATTTGCCCTGATTTTTCATTCTTCTGAGAGTTTGTGGGTCAAAGGGAATCTCTTTATAAATCAATCTTTTGTTTTTGCCGTATTTGATCATGTCACGTGGAATGGAGCAGAACGAGGCCTGATGAAATTGGAAAAGCATGTGGAGATAAAAATCACTTTCAGATGAATTCAGACACTTCCTGCCACTCTGCAGATGCCACAATGCTGCAAGCCACCCTCCCAGGAGAGATGATTCACCTGGAAGGAGGGCCAGGCCCTGCCAGATGTGTAGGAAGCTGCCTGGGACCCACACGCTAACACTGTCTCAATTGTATGAAGCATATGCTTTAAGTCAAGGGTGAAAAATGCAGGCACCAGCACATGCCAAAAGTCTTTCAAGCATGGCCCACCAGTCAGCCTCAAGCTTAGAGCTCTGATCCAGAGTCAGCAGATGTGTGTCACTGCAGCACAAGTCGTGGCTAGTTAACTAAAAAGGAGTTAAGTGACCTAATCCAGACATTTCAAACAACAGGGAGAAAACCACAGTGCTGTCATTTAGGAAAGCTTAGAGCAACAGCCAGCAGAATAAATACTATAATAGACCTTAGTCTTGCTGTTTGTTTGTTTCCTTTCCATGGGCAGGGTAGCACCAATTTACAGAATGAAATGCAAACCCCTACACTAATACTACTTCAAATTCTTCCACTGTGAAAGGATGTCTTTAGCTAACACTTTCATAGCCTTGTCCTACATAAGAGACGTTTTCCCTACTAAAGATACACCATACCTAGTAACTATCAAGGGGTTAATGAACGCTGCATGACTTGTACCACCTGCAAATGTCTCTGGTCCACTTAAACATAAGGCAGAGCTCCAAACATACCTAAGACAGGGGAAAAAAAAGTTTATTTAAGCAGCACCACCACGTTCTTGGTATAATCACTGGGTTACATAAGGTATTCATTCCTACACTCCCCGCAGAACGCTGACAGTGTCAGCACCATGAGTTGGCTCTGTTCTCTGGCTCCTGCTTTTTAACATTTAACAATTTCAGCCCTGGGAGTTGCAGTTACCTAGGCAGAGGAAAGCACTACCCAAAAGCTTCATTCTCCCAAGAGCCAGAACAATCTTGTGATCCTTGGCCACTGCTGTGTGACAAACATTTATATCAAAATTGCCACTGAATGCATCTAGTTGGCAATTATTATTTTCTTTTTCAATACCGAATATTTTTTTTTTTTTTTAGAAATACACCCATATCCTTAATAGTAGTGACAGCAAAACACAAACAAGTTCAATCTTTACTTCAAGTTAAACTTGCCTAACTACTAGCTGATCCAGAGAAAAGCAAAAGAGCCCAATCTTAAACAAAGTTCACTATGCTTTGGAGAAAGGAAAAATGTCTTCCTGAATCCAAAAGGCCAGTTGGATCATCCCCTGTACTGTACAAAACCAGGCCAGCACACAAAGTTATTTTAAGTTAGCCTGTATAGTATATAGAATAAACCACAAATCATTAGTTGATTAATCAAACTATCTTCCACATGCTGGTTATCAACTGGAAACAGATTCATTATTAACCATCAGTCACAGCTATTGTGTAACAAACAAGATAACATTTTTCTTCAGAAAAATATTCATACTGAAATGCTGAAATTGGTTTATATACACTGTATATCAGTACTTCATATGTTTTTTTTTTTTTGAGCAATGCATATCTCCCCAGTAGTGAGACCCCCCCAAGGGGCCGTGATTACTGGAAAGTCTGCAGGGTTTTGACAAGTCTAGTTGTAGCTAGTTGATACTGGGTATACACAATTCAGATCAGGGGTATGGTCAAAACAAAGTTGAAGAGATATAGCAATGGCTATATTGTGCCACCCTCTATACAGGCCAGTGTGAGATGCAGATATCTTGAAAGAGATTATTCAGGGATTATTCAGGGATTCAGTCATGTTTTTTTGTTTTTTTTTACAAAATGCATTAGTTCATAGCACTCTCCCTGCATTAAAATCCAACTTTCACACAAGCAAGCAGGTGTTTCTATATTTAAATTTTAAAGTTTGACATGGGGTTAGACATGTTTTTAGTTTCCCCATGTGCCCTCAACCATGTGGCTTGTGCTCTGATAAATGTCTGTCATTATTTTCTGCTGCACTGCAAGTTGGAGTGATATCTGCCCCCCCCAGCATTCCCAGAACAATGGGAAGGTAGCAAGATAACACCTCCCCGACAACTGCATTGTTCCAATGCCCCACTTCAAGTGGAAGTTGGAAAACTCCAAGTCCCACCACAAGTCTAAGTTAAATTTAGGGCTCTATTTTGGTCCAGTGCTTCCCTAAGCACCAGTCCTCTTTGCATTGGGGCATGTGGACTGATGTTGGTGGAAGTGACATGGTGTAACAAGTCTGCACATGATGTTACTTCTGTCCACCCACACCAGATACCCCCACCTCTGCTGTACCCTGCAATAGGGAAAGAAGTTTTTATTTATTTCTTGTGCAAAAGTTTTATCTAACATATAGGATAAGCAAAGAAAGACAGAAGTGTTGATATTGAGGTTGGTAAAAAAAAGGTGTTTAAGGCATTTCAAGTTAGCCGGGGAAGTTGAAACTCTCATTAGGTACAAGAAAGCCAATAAAGCCATCAAACAAACTAAGTATGTAAATAGTAAAACAATGAAGCAAGTAGGGTTAGAACCTTTAGTATAAGAGGGAGGTCAGTTGGTTGATGAGAGCAGAGAAAAAGCTCAGATTATACATTTGTTTTGTCTGTCTACAAAAACTAAGGAAGCAGCAAAAAGGTTTTCTTTTAATATACCTAATTCTGAAAATATAACTATAAATGGATGGGTGTCTCAAATAAGACTAGAACATGTAAAGCTAATCAATGGTTGAGAACTGGATGGTAGTCAGCCCAGGGTACTAAATGAGTTTAGCTCTCTGGATTGTGAAGCCATTATACTTAGCTTTTCAGGATTCTTGGAGGTCTGGATTGGTGCAGAGAGATTTGCTAATGTGGTACCATTATCCAAAAAAGGATCCTGTTCTCTTAGCCTGAAAACTATAGGCCTGTTAGTTTGACATCAGTGGTAGGAAAGTTTTTGGATGGGGGTCATTATTTATACAGTACCGCACAGACAGTTGCAGATTAAATTAAGGAATATTGGCCTGAAACAGAAATATTTGCACTTGAACAGAGAACGGTCTAAAGAATAGATTATAAGATTTGTGATAAATGGAACATTTTGTTATTGGTTCAGTGTTAGTGGTGTACTGCAAGAGTCTGTCCTTGGCTTTTTAAATGTGTTAATTAATGATGAAAGGAGGTAGCAATTGAAAATACTGTCTCGATTTCTGCTGATGATACTAAATTGTTCAATGCAGGATGCTGCCATTCTGCAAAGCAATTACACTGACTAAGAAAACTGGGCAGCAAACTGGAAAATGAGATTCAATGTTGATAAGTGCAAGGTTATGCACTTTGATAGAAATAATATAAATGTGAGCTATACACAAAGTTGTAGTGGATTAGGGTTTTCCTTAACTGAAATGCATTTGGGGATTGTTGTGGTTAACAAGCTGTGTATCTCTAGACTGTCATTCAGAGTGTTGGTTTGCAGCCAGAAAAAAGTTGTACAACTCAAATTAGCAAATATAGAAATAAAAACAGTAAGAAAAAGCAATTAAAAGATTGTTATGAAACAGATTAAACACCCGCTACAGTTTAGTGACCTTATATACAGTAACAATGATTTTTCATTAAAACAGGATGATGATAGAATTAAACTTTTTTTTGGGGGGGGGGGGCAGCAAATCTGACCAGAATGTGTGAACCAATCGTAGATGCGTATTTATTAAGAGGTTGAATTTTAGTGGTTTTTGAAACCATGACTTAACTTTTTCTCTCTTAATTCTTTAAAACCACAAAATGTCATGGAAATTAAGAGATCGGAATTTATTAAGAGATGCGACTATTAAAACTGTGAATGGAAAAAAAACGGTACCAATACGTTAAAAAATACCTCGAAAGACTAAAAATTCAAGTTTTTTTTAACAATTCCTAATGAAAACATAATGCAATCAATTCATTGTGTACTTAAAAGGCTGTTCATATCGACAGGTTCCTGACACTTCAGTCAATGCTCTTACACTAGATTTTTATTTGAAAAACTAAACCATTTGCATTTTTGGGGTATTTGGAATATTAAAGAAGAAAACAAAATGTAAAACATTAAACAGGCATCTAATGTATGTGTAGAAGATAAAGTTGTTTGGGGGTTGACATCACACTGTTACGGCTTCTGGCTGCCTAGTGGTCCTATAGCCAACCATCAGTAGGAGTTTATTTATTGGGACAGTAGGTAAGATATATAATTCTTTATGGGGGACACAGAGAGAAGGGATTAAGTGGTTGTTTAAGGAAAAAACAAACAAACTTCGTATGGGTTTAATCCATGTCATTATTCTATTATTGGGGATATGAAATAATTTTTACCCCAAAATGGAAAAGGTCTTTGAAGCAAGAGGGGTTTGCAAAGGCTGAACTTAGACTGTCATATATTTTGTATTAACTTTAAAACCTTTCAGGATATTGGAGCAAAAGATTTTTAAAAATAAAGTTATTTTCATTGCTAATAAAGAAGATGTCTCATACTGAGGCAACAGTGTAATTTTCAACCTAACACTTACATTACCACCACTAGCCTCTGACAAATGTTGATAACTCATTCTTTTATTTCAGCAAAGAAATTTCACTGGGAAAAATAGAGAACACCACAAATTTAGTCATTTGGAATGTCTCCAATTAATCTCTGGGGTTGCCACTTCATTCTAAGATTTATTGTGCTTACAACAATGCATCTGATTACTAATCGGTTGGGACACCTCTGTCTGTAGGCATAGACTATATGCAAGTCACAGCTATTCTGTTTTTAGAAGATGTGGCAACCTTCCGGACATCAACTGAATCACCTCCTATTAGTAACCTTTCTGATGACAGATTATATAGAATGACATGTTCAAATGTGACCCCATGTGCACTGTTTACAACTACAGTAGATTTGTATAAAGGTCCTGCCTTTGTGCGTCACTTCCTCACTGATAACCCAAAAGGCAACAACTACACTCAATGTCTATGAAGTTACAATAGAGGGTGCTTCATCTGCACATGCAGTTTAATATGCACACATACAAAGCAACTATTGCAGCGACTGCCTGACATTTTTTTTTTGCTGTTGAGTGTTTTTTATTTTTGCTGTTGAGTTTTTTTTTTAATATTAAAGCTAACGAAATGAGAAATAGAGATGCAAGAACAGATTGTGATAATAATGGAAATAAACAAATAAGATGTTACCATAACAAGAACAAGCGGAAAAAGTCAATGGAGTGCTATAAGCAGTACTTGTAAAGGCAGAGGCTTGTCTGGCTCCAATCTCTCACCTGGGATCCATTTCCAAGATGTCACTCTCTGTCTGCAGTATCTTGTCTATATAGGAATGTTGATGCTAAACAAGGACCTCATTGTGCTGTGATAGAGCTTGCCCGAGATACAGAGTAGGATATATGCACGCACACTAACACACAGACACATACACCTGTTTCACTTACTGTATGTCTAAAGCTCACACTCAACCCATTTATTACAATATAATACAAGCAAAGTAAGCCAAATAAGAGTGACTATCATGACAAATACAGTTTAAAGAGGTTAAAGCTATACCATTTGGGACATACATTTTTCAGAAATACATTCAATAGGGGACTGTGAACCCTTTTTTTTTTTTTATTGGTCATTTGGTAAACATGCCATGTATTTCTCATCACGCTAGTTACAATCATTAATATTATATATAACCAACAATTTACACTCAACGCTAGTAGTCAGGCAAGCTCATCAGTGCTGGATTTGCTTTTGTGAAATGTAATAACTTTAGGCATTTCAGCAAAATCAATAAGTCATTAAATGCTATGATTATAAAATGGTTAATAATTTTGACCATGTGCCAATCCCTTTCTTGAAGTACAGTTGCTGCAGACAAGCTCTCAAATTTCCCTGTATTCCTATAAACCCTTTTGCCCCACTAACATATGATGGCAAATGATAAAGAGGGTAAGGATTATATATAGTGAATAAAGTACCCCCTCTTGTAAATTATAAGGAGTTTCATGACCAAATGGCCGAAGGCAGAGTGTTTTCATACAGGTCATGGAACTTCAAGGTAACTTATCATTTCCTCATATTTTGCAGCATGGGGTTCTTTATTTATTATAATACACAAGTTTTAGTGAGTCATGTGACAAAAAAAAGGCATCACAACTCACCGTTTAGAACTGATGACATAAGTACTCCCCGTTTATAAGGATATTATTTACAAGATATTCATGGCTCTTGTGTATTATATACAGGTATGGGATCAGTTATCCGGAAACCCATTATCCAGAAAGCTCTGAATTACGGAAAGGCCGTCTCCCGTAGACTCCATTATAATGAAATAATCCAAATTTTTTAAACTTTTATTTCGTTTTTCTCTGTAATAGTACCTTGATCCAAACTAAGATATTAATCCTCATTGTAAGCAAACCCAGTTTATTGTTTTAATTTATTTGGAAAACCCCAGGTCCCAAGCATTCTGGATAACAGGTCCTATACCTGTAGTAAATTAATAAATCAGTCATTAGACTGATATTAGAAATGTAACCCATGCCCTACTGAAAATAACCTGGGTAAGAAAAACAGGTCTCCTCTTTAAAGTTGTAGCCTTGCTTCTCCCTTGCCCCTACATGGTCACTGATGACTTTGTTCCAGTTCATCTGCTATGAAAAAGTGACCAAAAACGGAAAAAAAAAAAAAAAAAGTGACATCCAACTGAATAGCCAAAAGAACATGTACATATTTCATAAGTATATAATCACATTGTGGGAGAAAAAAATGGCTTCATATATTACTCTTTGAACTTCTCACCCTGGGCATGCTTTTGTCATTGATACTGGTGGACAGCATCTGCTAGTCTAGATCAAAAGCTGTATGTAGTCCTGATGTTTTAAGCTGTCATTATAAAAATAAACAGTCGTGATGGACAGAGTGCTAACAGCAGCCAGCCCTCTCTTCTGCACGGTGGTTGCTACCACTGTGCAGGGATCTCTGGTGTGAATACCATCGGATATCAGTCATCAATATAGAACGTACATTTCTCAAACTTATTTGAACAACGTTTTTTTTTTTTTTTTTTTACATGCAAATGTTTGAAGCTGCATCCTGTATAAGAGTATACACACACATATATACATATACATATAAATATATATATATATATATATATATATATATATATATACACACACACACACACGTGTCTAGTTTTTTTCATTTGGTGGATATTAATCATGCATAAGATGCTATCAAATCATTTCAAGGGACAGCTTGTTCTATAGCTTTTGCTCTATGTGTATAGGCATGGATCTAACAATGCACTTCAGTACTAAGCACCTCTTGTCAATACCTGCAGGTGTTGGTGCGAGAAATCTTTTTTTCTACAATCAAATTCTTTCCTGCATTTGGTCAGATTAACACAGAAACATTTGTATCAAATGTTTCCAGGGACAGTGTAAGGAACTGGGAATTCCTAATATATTAAAAGTGATACTGACACTAAAAAACTACTTTTTAAAATATAAATGTACATTAAAAGTTACGTACGCAGGTAATATTGATCTTTTTTTGCTGAGAGGTTTGTTTTGCAAGTAATTATTTGCTGGTTTCTAAACCTGACTGTTTTGCCAACCTAATTGTCCCATCTCAGCCTGTCAGTTAAAGTTTCTAATACTAACCAACTCCTGCTGCACAAATATGGCAGCCTCCTTATACAGGAATATGGGGGATCAGACAGGTAATGTAGAAGCATTGTGCAAACACTTTATGACTAAATTATAAATAGCTTTCAAAGGTTATGAAAGTTATGGGTTACTGCATAGGAGCAAATTTGCTCAGTGTATATAAATGAGCCCCAGTATCTCTTTAAGTAAAAAGACTTAATTTTAGCATGATCTCAGTCCAGACATTTTTTTTCTGAGGTGGCCAGATCATAATGTCAAATAATCCTAAACAACAGGATTACACCAAGAAGTGTGCATTTAAATATTTAACCAGTGCTATTTTTTGCAGAATTATGTTTGTTTTCCAGCCTGTTCATAAGTAGCAGGAAATGTCAGCTATCATTTATATACTAAAGAAAAGAAGTAGTGTACATTTAGGGGCACATTTACTATGGGTCGAATATCGAGGGTTAATTAACCCTCGATATTCGACCATCGAAGTTAAATTCTTCAGCTTTGAATATCGAAGGATTTACCTCAATTTGTTTGATCGAAGGAAAAATCGTTCGATCGAACGATTAAATCCTTCGAATCAAACGATACGAAGGATTTTAAATCGATCGATTTTCCTTCGATCAGAAATTGCTAGGAAAGCCTATTGGGACCTTCCCCATAGGCCAACATTGGTGCTCGGTAGGTTTTAGGTGGCAAAGTAGGTGGTCAAAGTTTTTTTTTTAAAGAGACAGTACTTTGACTATTGAATGGTCGAATAGTCGAACGATTTTTACTTCGAATCGTTCGATTCAAAGTCGTAGACGAAGTAGCCAAAAAAATACTTTGAAATTTGAAGTATTTTTCATTCTAATCCTTCACTCGAGCTAAGTAAATGTGACCCTTAAAGGCAAATGATGGCTGCTTCCCTATGCACAAACATGTCCCTGTTGCATTGTACTTCATGGGGGATGTTCCAAGAAAGGCTGTAGCCAGTGAATCTGAAAAATATTGAGCCTTGCGGAAATCTTAAAAAAGGGCAGCCAGTCAAGAATTACATGTATCTCATAAATCATCTTAGATATACAAATGGAAAATAGAATATGGTTGTCCCGTGTACTCGAACATATAGGAGTTATGGTCTCATTGCAAGCTCTGAACAAACAAGAGTGCTCTCAGTGTAGGATACATCCCCCAACAATATACTCTAGATGAATACAAAGGAAAATAAAAAGATAGTATGAGCTTTAGTTGCGTCTAGCAAAATATATTTTCATGTTTATGTTGTCTGCAGGTTCTGAGCATTCTCTGCCATGAACAGTTCCTTCAGTTCTGGAAACACCCTTAGCAACATAGTTACACTGCACGGCCATAACTTCTAGGCACTTTCTTGTATAGGATCATCACTCAGAGCTTGGAATGCCACAGGCACTGGAAGGGATAACGGGGATGTTCAGGAAATGAAAGATTTGTGGCCCCATCAAAAGGACCTGCTCTTCCTGGGGGCCCAGGGCAATTACCTCCCCTACTCTACTATAAAACCTGCTATGACAATGACCAAATCAATGACAGATCAATGGATTTTATAATAATAATAAAAAAAAGTGAGTTAAAGCTAAATACAGATGTTGTTGTACTACAACTCCCCCCCCAAACATTTTTATAGTTCTGCTGCTGGATGGCCACAGATAATGTATGCAAGGCCATATTATTCCTTGTAGTTGTGCAAAGTTGTTAAACAGTGTATTGGTGCCTCGAGATTCTATTCTTGCACATTTTTAAAAAAACATAAGGAGAAAGAAGCGTTTATGATGATCCCCCTGTACTTAACAGGTTGGAAGAGCACATGCCTAACATTTACTGGTTGTACTCAGGGGTCAGCAGTGATCCTCCCCAGGCACTAAATCATAATCTTCATGTTTCTGGCATTTCACATTCTAGCCACAGTTTCAACATCCCATATCCCATGACATTATGGAATGATAAATCAGCAGGCGCGACAGCTCCCTTGTAGAGACTGGTACGAACCTAAGATCTGCCACAGCCAACACCCACAGCTCCTGCCAGATGTCTTCATAAGGTGGACATATTTAACCCCAAACTGAACAATAAGAATGGCTGTTCTCTAACCAAAAAAAAAAAAAAAACACTTTCTTTGTAATGTTTCTACCAGTCACTTAGAAAATACTATTTGTTTAAAAAATAAGAAATTAAATCACATAAAAAGAGAAAAAAAAAAAAAAAAAAAACCAGCGCTGTTTCAAGACAAAATTGTAACGTAGTTTTTGCACAGCAAAGGAACCGATACGGATGGTGCTGAACAGAATATGTGCTTTTTAGTATCATCTTTTCATTCCTCTGCAGAACATGACTGGGGATTCCCTTGGAACTGGATAGGTTAAAGGCAGACATAATAAAGGCAGTAAAAATTGGCTGTTAAAAAAAAAAAAAAAAAAAATGTGTTTGCTGGAGGACATTTCAGCTTGACAGATGAAAATCACAATTATTGCAGCAGACTGCTAATGTTACCTCAAACAAGCGTAGTGAAGAAAAGAAATGGATAAAGGTCTTTGTCCCAAACATTTTTTGCAAAAATAACCGAATGTAGCAATTATCATATAGTAATAGCAGATTATCCTGCTGTTTGTATGGTTCAACCAGGTCTCCTATAGATAATTATTATACGCAGATACACAATATTTGGCATGGTTTTTTAAGTGGCCTATGAGGGTCACTGTAGATGTGTGTAGAGAATAGACTAAGCTGTAGCAATAAGTGATCATCAATAACAACATTAACCCACAAGATATTGACCTGTATTAAAAGCAATATAGACTTGCTGTACGAGAGCAGAACTGTGTCTCTTTATAGAGCATTGAGAAAGCCCTGATGGACATATATAATGTAGTTGTGCTCCATCTCATCAAATGAAGCTTTGACTGGAATAGCCAAGAAGCTTCTTTTACCTGTTTGGCTGGACTTAGGAACCACACAGCTGCCCAAACAATCATTGCAAATAGCCCTGTACATCAAGAACTGACCCACCAATATAGTGCTGACTGATCCATCTCACAATTCCTGCATGCCAGATCAGCTTAATGAGAAATGGAACCTTATTTAATATTCTGTCTATAAAGATAGTGGGCAGTTTTAAATCAAGCTTACACTTATTAAAATGGTGGTTCACCTTTCAAGTAACTTTTAGTATGTTATAGAATGACTGATTGTAAGCAACTTTTCAAATGGCCTTCTTTTCATATATACATGTACGGGACCGGTTATTTAGAATGCTCAGGATCCGGGGTTTTCAGGGTAATGGATCTTTCCTTAATTTGGATCTTCATACCTTAAGGGTAATGTCACACCTGGAGATTCGAGGAGATTTAGTCACCCGGCGACTAATCGCCTCCTCTTTTGGGCAACTAATCTCCCGAAACTGCTTCCCCAGGTCTTCCGCCTACTACAATAAAAATACCGCTTGCGGCATGGCATTCGTGGCGCTTCGTTTTCCAAGTCACGTAAGTGAGAGATCACCACAGTCCTCCAGAGTGAAATTCCGCCACTCTCCATTCATTTCTATGGGATTTTTAGAAGAGTACTGTATTTATCAATGGGTGAAAGTGAAATTTCTTCCTTTGATAAATACACTTTTCAAAATCCAATAGAAATGAATGTAGAGTGGCGGAATTTCACTCTAGAGGACTGTGGCGATCTCTCACTTCACTCTACCCCATAGACTCCATTTTAACAAAATAATCCAAATTTTTAAAAATGATTGATTTCCTTTTTCTCTGTAATAATAAAACAGTAACTTTTACTTGATCCAAACCAAGATATAATTAATCCTTATTGGGAGCAAAACCAGCCTATTGGGTTTATTTAGGGGCAGATTTATCAAGGGTCGAAGTAGATTCGAGGGAAATTTTCGAAGTAAAAAAAAAAAAAAGGAAATAATTTTTTGGATACTTCGACCATCGAATAGGATACTACGACTTGGATTCGAAGTAAAAAATAGTTCGAATATTTGACCATTCGATAATCCAAGTACTGTCTCTTTAAAAAAACTTTGACTTCAATACTTCGCCAAATTAAACTTGCCGAATTGCTATGTTAGCCTATGGGGACCTTCTACAAACTTTTTCAAAGACTTTACACATCAAATTAAAATCGTTTGATTCGAAGGATTTAATCGTTCGATTGAATGATTGAATCAAATTCGCTGAAACAAAACCTTCAAATTCGATATTTCGAAGTATTTAAATTCGATGGTCGAATTTCGAAGTATTTTCAACTTCGAAATTCGACCCTTGATAAATCTGCCCTTTAATGTGTACATGATTTTCTAGTAAACTTCATGTATGAAGATCTAAATTACAGAAAGATCTGTTACCGAGAAACATTCTTTTTCCTTTTGATACAAAATATCACTGGCAAACTACATTGTATTTAATCAGCTTTCATGGACTTTTTTTGTCTGCATATATGAAAAGATAATCAGCTTGCATTTTTTGTGAGAGAGATTATATATATATATATATATATATATATATATATATATATATATATATATATATATATATATATATATATATATATATATATAAACACACACACACACAGAATATATATATCTCACTTCCAGTTTATATTCTGTGACTTGGGGCTCTCTGTCTCAGGATGGCAATTACAAACCTCTCCTCCTCCTTTGTATCTGGTGTTTGTTAGAACAGGCTCATCTGAGCAGGTCTGCAATGAATCTCTGGCACTATAGGAGTTGTTTGGCTTTTTCTAACCCATTTACTGGTCATTTATATAATCACACTACTCTGCAAGTATGCACCATTACATAAATACCTTGCTGGAAATGATAAGAAAAATGCTCAAACACCAGCAATTTCTAAATTCCAGACTGATCTGGAATGTAGGGTTTACAATCAGCCATCTTCAGAGACTATTTGCCTGCAACTTGAATAGTGAGATTGTTGTTTATATTAGTCCCCGAATATCTCCATACATCACAACTTTATTAATTAAACCACAATGCTTTAATTAAGAGATGGACAATGGTGAATATCAAGCTTGAAAAAAAAAATAGGATGTGCTAGAAAAGTGTAATTTCTAAATAGAAATCCTTGCTATTAAGTTATGCAGTATTTTACAATACTATTATTGCCAATAGGAGACTTACAATTAATAAGCAAATACAGAACTAAAACTCCATTGTCAGTCCTTGCTCCAAATAAACCTGAAAGGCTTAATGTCTCAATCTCATGGGTGCAAGCACTGGGTTTGGCAGTGGATAATGCTTTCTGCCCCTTGGCCAGATTAGAGCTGTTCTGTACAAAGCAGCCATTAAATGCTATAGGCAAGTTGTGTATATTTCAGAGATCCTTATACCCTGTGTGACTGAAGGATGCAGAAGCCAGGGGCATTCCATCTGCTGCCCACCGACTACCTCTTCTGAATGCAGGGCTCCCAGACAGAGAGAGGGCAGTAACCAGAGCAGTAACCAAGAAAAGCTGCTCTTCATGTGGCAACATGCCAAACAGCAAGGAGCTTTGCACAGGCTAGGTACAGTAAATGAAACCAGAAACCCCATTTAAAATATTTAATTTGATATTTATAGCCTTTAAATCCATTGGCTCAATAAGCCCAATAGGATTGTTTTGACACCAACACGAATTAATGCTGCTTAATTACCATCAAGTACAAGGTATTCCATTATTATTACAGAGCAGGATTGATGACATGATAGCACGGATAGAGGGTTTACTACTTTTTCAAGGCACTGTACCTCAGGCTCCCCATCTATTGCTGTATTCCTTTAGCATGCAAAACCAACATCTGCTGTGATTTATCAGCAAACCTCTACCAAGTGGTTTTTAGAAAGATAGGGACTGGTGTGATTTGTTTTAATATTTAATTAATTCATAAAATTAAAATCTGACCAAATATATCAATGTATATTTCTCATCCTACTAGAGTTTTAATATTATCTAGGATTATAAAAATAATAGGTCATCCCCAAATGGTAACCCTAACCCACTAATATGGGTCCCTGAGGGTGTCAACATAACAGTTTGGGTACCTCTGCTCTATTATCACTGCTTTTTTTTTCCATAAAAATCTAATACTGCCGTGATTTGACCTTAATATGATACCTTATGATTCTCTGTAATTGAACTCATGCAATAACATGTTGAATTTTTCTTTGGAAAATCAATAAAACATTTCAGTTTAAAAAAAAAAAAAAAAATCTAATACTGCTGCCCTTCACCACAGATTTATTTTCCTGTTTTCATCCAAGCAGACCTTATTTGGCAAAATGAGCATTTCTAATATAGAAGCAATATTATGTACAATACAAAAGCCTGAATGAGGGATAACTCCCGTCTAGCAGTTACTGTAGATAGCACTACTGCGAGGGTGTGTTCTTCTTCACAAGAATTAATGCTAGCAGACATAAATATAAATTATAAAAAATGCAGAAGGATGAACAGGACAGAACAAGTCACCAGCAAGTATTGCAAAATATCCATGAATGTGACTTGCCCTGTATAAACAGATAGGGGCCGTCTGTGCATGCCAGTGCTCCCTTGTGAAAATGCCACCCGAGCATTCCCAGCAGCTACATGATTGAGACAAGATGCATGGAGAAAGTGAAAAATAAACCTGGAGAGGAATAGGGTTTCACCAGTTCCTTGCAGGAACTACAATACACATTTTATGGGACACTAAAAACAGGTACAAAAACGAATTATGTACATGCCCTAAAGTGGTGTATAATAAATGGAGCTTGTGCATGTACCTAAACTATATATTAGGCAGCAATAAATTGCAGAAATAAGAAAAAAAGTAACTTCCTTTGAAGTATTCAAATGATTTAAGGGTTAATATATGGCCTTGCAAAAAAGTAGCCCCTCAGCCCCCATCCCACTGGTGCAAGTGTGGATTTCTAGAAATTTTAGCCATTTATGTACAACCAAAAGCTCGAGCCTTTAGTTGAGAAATGGAAAACAGATCTATTATTTATGAGATGTTTACAGTACCTTTCATCAGTAACATGCCTTTTCTGCAAGTTTATGCCCTACTGTTTTGGAACATCCACGCAATAAACCTCCAACAGAACAGCACCATACGTTTATGCCCACTAGGTGTGCAGTTGCATTAATCTCTGTACAGGATGCCCCAGCTGAAGAAATAATATGTCAGCTTCCACTAATATATAGTCTTGTGATTATAATGCAGCATTCCAATACACCAAACCCTCAAATCTACTTTTTTGTTCTGTATACTGTGTATGCAGATGCAAAATGGACATGCTGGCAATAATCACACTAGACATATATAAAAATAGAGAATCTGCCAGCAGGTGGTGACATGGATATTTGCCATACAATATTCTAGCTGTTGCACTACAGCTCCCAACATGCCCCAATAGCCAAAGGCTGTGACAGCAAATGTTCCAAGAGCTAATAAGTCACCCAGCTGTGTTGGCACCCAAAGCTCCCAGTGATCATCTACTAATAATTAAGATTCCCGCAATTCTGATTTGGAAGCCAATATATTCCTATGTAAACATGTGAGTTAAGGTTAAACGTTTATCAGATTTCTTATAAAATATTTTCAGTTGGCACACAAAGGTTTCCAAACTGAGCTTATTCCCAGGGCCGGATTTACATAGTGGGCACCCCTAGGCCCGCTGACGTTCATCGTCTCCTTTTTATTCGTACAAATTTTCATCATCGGGTCACAGGGTTACCACCTTTTCTGGAAAAAAAATACCGGCCTTCCTATAAATGTATCTTTTTCCCTATTAATAACATTAGGATCAGCCATAATTTTTACCGGCCGGCCAGGTGGCAACCCTTTCGGGGCAGGAGCAGTGGGAATTGCCACACAGAATTAAAAAAAAAACTATTGTATCTTCTGCACATCCCCAGTGTTTCTGAACCAATGTGGGTATGATTGGGCAGCATGGCGCCCCCTAAAATTCTGCTGCCCTAGGCCCGGGCCAGCTTATCCCTCCCACCACCAGAAACCAGTCCCGTGTATTGATGTCAGTTATGAAGGAGCTCCATGTCTACTGCCTTTGGGACTGTGTGACGGGGAAGGTATTTGGGGCAGAATAATATAAGTGGAGGAGACAGATGCAGCCTCCGTCTTCAGAGCAGTATTAAATGGAAATTATATATATATATATATATATATATATATATATATATATATATATATATATATATATATATATATATATATATATATATATAAAACAACACATAACCTGCAGGCTTTAGCTGCTGTTAAACTACACTTCACAGCACACACAGTGGATACTAGGAAATGCATTTTTAAACAGCCAAAATTTGGAAAGTTCCCTTGACAGTTTTTTTTTTCCCACCGTCATGTGACAACATGATGAGAAGCTTTAGGATGAATCTTAGACTTGTGTCTATAATGTATGTTTCCCAATCCTGTTCTTTGTCAGGGTTGGGCTGTGTGAATGTGACCATTGTGCTTCGAAATTCCTCTGCCACAAGCTGCAGGATGTTCCAATCAGCCACCAGCTGGGACATGCAGCAGTATTCCTGTTAAGGTCACCCACATTAACCTCTTCCTTTCCACAGCTCCTTACCTTACACCTACTTTTTACTATTCCTACCTTCTAAAGCACTGCTCCAACAAACATGGATTTCTGCAGGTTGCTTAATATGGTGTAATGCTAAAAATGCTTATGAAATATCGCAGTCCCCAAACCCTTTTGTGCCGTTTAGCAGGCTCTTATCAGTGTCACTTTTTTTTTTTTTTTTTAAATATATAAACTTGAAAACAGGCACTTACTCAACAGAGCAGAAATTTGCTCAGCTTATAATACCATTTTTTGAGTTACAGTTCTGCAATAGGTGGTTTATAAAATCTGCAACTTGCATTTAAACAGGGCAGACAAAAAAAAAAAAAAAAAAAAAAAAAAGAAAAAAGCTTAGTTTGAAAGGAACTTTTTTCATATGCAGGTTTTGCCTCTCGTCTGCTCATATTAAGAGAAAGTTATTCATAGAAGAAAACAACAACAATAACATTAAAATAACAATAACATTCCTTTGTAATCTGCAATAAAATACAACTAAATATGTTCATCATCCTTTATTCCCAATATAGTTTCACTGCTTATCACAGAATGGTTAATGAGGACTTAACCAAACATACCAGGAGGTACTAGCCTGCAATCATGATCTTCATAGAAGAGACCTACTGTACATATGTGCTTAGGTTAATTGCATTTTGAAGGAAGACAAACATGAAGCACATTGCTCAGACAGCAGAAGTGCACTGCAGAGTTAATAGTATAGGAACAGGCAATTAAAGGGTTTTTGACATGGCACAGGTGGCTGTAATCACAGTACAGTTATTACCATCATACCAGCCAAGGGTCACTGCACCCAAACTGGCCAGTTCCTCAGGATAGCGCTTATTTGCAGATTGTAGCATGTGTAACAGGCTACATATGATTTAGAGAATTATTTAGAAACGACATAAAGTATTTGTTAAATGCTTTGGGTTCTGGCTAATCTCTGGGCAAAACATCTTGAATGTCTAAATTTTTTTATTGCACCTTGAGATACTGAAGAATTCCAGACTCTTGTTGTTGCATGAGATGACCAGAGCAAGTAAAGGACACTTCTAAAGAAATGGAGTTTGTTAGGGGTGCCATCAATTCATCTATCCTAAATTCATTTACAGAAGTGCTCCTGATGATTATTTACCGATTATTATTACGGTTATCACCACTAACAGCAACATACTGCATTATTCTGCTGATTAATATACATATATTTACATATCAGCTATACAATGCTGGCCAAGACAGGGTGTAAAGAGGGCCCTACCCATTGCAGCTTACGATCTAAAAGTGAGAGGTTTATAGGACTTCATGTTCTTGGCATAGTAGGGTACTCTGTACTGGGTACAGACCAAAATAACCCATGTATCAGTCCTCATTACTTAAAAACCAACTTGCCAGTTCCCAGCTGTTATTTAACTATAGCCTGCTGTCAGAGTATTCTGGGAGTTGTAGTGCAGCAGTTAGAGGCTACACCATGAAAAGGCTGGATATGTGATTCTGGTGCTATTTGCCTCACTATACAGGAGCAGATATAGCAATACAGAAGCAGTAGGGATATGCTATAATCATAACTGCCATGGAGCATACACTTTCACTTTGGCCCATTTCAAGTAACCTGGTCTGCTTAACATATAAAAGCAGTTTCATATATCTAAAGCCACTACTTACAAACAGGCTGTACTCCATCTATAGTAAGGCATGTGGCCCTAGCAGTATTAGTAGTCTCTGTTCAACTTCAATGTGATCTTATGCTAAGATGCTTTTTATTGTGTATTTGATTATTACATATAAATACCCTCTACATAAAGAAGCAGATTAGACATTGCAGAGTTCTATGAAACAGAGTAATGGCCTCTTACCTCCCCAAGCCAGTGCTGGTGGCTATGTGGCCACTTGTTGTATGTAGCTGCTGCAGTGAGCCTCATGCTAGTGTCCGGGGCTGCAGGAAAACTAAAGGATCATTTGCAGGAATTTATCAGGGGGGAAGGTCCCAATTGCATTCCCAGAGACAGGTGTGACACACTGATTGTCACCTCATCTTGTCACCAGTTTTACACTTCATTAGTCGTTAACCTGCACTGCTCCTCCCTCCTGCTAGGGCAGAATCCTCTCTAACACCTGGGACTAGTTTTCAGCAGCAAGTGCTCTGCCAAAAAGCTTCTACTCACTGTTTATTTTCTCTTTAGGGTGAATGTGAGACGCTGCATTGATCCAAAAACACACTTTAACCCTGTGCTCCTCTCAGTTACACAATCAATTGACCACCCATGCAGTATGTCTTATTTTAGCAGCTGAAAAATTTAATCTCGGTATATTTAATAAGCGGATCAAAACTGCCCCCTTCACCCAGGCCAAAGTTAATATTATATGAGTTGTGTTAACAAGTGTTAATGCGCATTTAGCTGTTTGCTTAATGGACTTTTCAGAGCAAATAATGGGACACCATAGAACACCAGTTGTAAAAGAGAAAAGCATCAGATAGGTCACCATAAGGGCTCTTACTGATGAGTGGTTGAAGCTGCGCTCCCCTGCGTTCCGAGAGCAGGAATAGACGCATTACGGTTTTTCCAATGGGGCTGTACGTACACAGGCGCGTGTAGGCGCCGAACGCAGGTTGAGACGCAACATGCTGCATTTTTCCTGTGTTCGGCGCCTACACGCGCTTGTGTGAGTACAGCCCCATTGGAAAAAAGGTAATGCGTCTATTACTGCGCTCCCCTGCGGCTGAACGCAGAAAAACGGAACACAGGGGAGCGCAGCTTCAACCACTCATCAAAGTAAGAGCCCTAAATATACCCCTTTACTGTCCAGATTTTAGCTGGGCAGAACAACCTCTATAGGGATTTTGGTTGTGGGGCAGAAAATAAAATAGAGCACAGTGTTTCCTGGCATGTGGTCTCTTTGCTGTTGTTAAACTACAACTCCCAAAACTCAGAGGATGTTAACTGATGATCAATGGAAAAGGCCATATATTGGACAAACGTAAATCAATTTATGTACAACATGATGACATGAAAATCTGTTTTGTCCTGGGGCCCACCATTGGCATCATTTTTGTTCAAATTATCAGTAAAATTGACAATTACTTAATGAATGCAAAGGAAAGTCAACATGAGATGACTTATACAAACCAATGCATATTCTCTATTAGATCTCCCTGTATCCTCCTAGTAACTCTTTACTGTGTAAGGGTGTAGCAGTGGCCTGTGATGTCATTTCAGTGCAGGACTTTGTCTAAAGTGCAGGGGAGATTATTTCATTTTTTGATGGGCTTTAAAAGGGAGCGTTCCCCAGATTATTATCTTGTTCATTGGTTCCTCCATGTCTTCTTGTGTCATATTAAACAGGCATTCTCTTCTGTGTTATAGTCTGGACTAATACTGTAGTTTGTTTAAATGTACAAACAAACTGGAATGTCACCATAAACCGAATGACCTAATATATTTAGCTATATTTGAAAAATATGGCTGAAACTTTGCCATGCCATTAGCAACACTCAAACTCTAATCCAAATTATACTTATATTATGCTAAATCCATGGCTTTAGGATAAGTGATTTGGGAGGCCGGATACAACATTGTGTAGAAAATGGCAAATATAGGTAAAAGATGGTGGCTAATGCAATACACAATGATTGCATGATCTGTGACCTTAAGGGCTCTTACAGACGAGCGTTTTTACCTGCGCTCCCCTGCGTTCCGTTTTTCTGCATTCAGCCGCAGGGGAGCACCGGAATAGACGCATTACATTTTTTCCAATGGGGCTGTACTCACACAGGAGCGTGTAGGTGCCAAATGCAGGAAAAATGCATCATGTTGTGTCTCAACCTGCGTTCGGTGCCTACACGCGCCTGTGTGAGTACAGCCCCATTGGAAAAAATGTAATGCGTCTATTCCTGCGCTCCCCTGCGGCTGAACGCAGAAAAACAGAACGCAGGGGAGCGTAGGTAAAAACGCTCGTCTGTAAGAGCCCTTATAAAGATGGTGCCTTTGCATCGTAACTTAACTTTATCCATAAAGTTATTTTAGGTCTCATTGCGTTGGCATTTAACCTGCACTTTCTAGTTGGCTAAGTCTTTAACAGGTATTGGTGAGACGTATCCCCCATTTCTACCCTTGCATGGGGAACAGTAAAGTGATTGACAAATCCTTACTCCTTTTCATTGGGCTTTAGCATATAGTGGCTGAAGATCCAGGTTAGCTGTAAGGTTCTCAGCATCTATCCTTAAAATAAAAAATGTGGTTGCAGCATCATTCTCTGTCCCAGAGTCTGCAATTGACTCTACTTAATGAGAGTCAACTTAATCAGGAGCCAATTAACCTTTCAAGGAAATCTATTAACCTATCAAGGAAACTAGAGAACCCCGACAAAAGATACAAACAATGCATACAGTGCTGTAGTTGAACCCAAAATCTCCACATTGCAATTTTGTTATAATAACCACTGCACTGCTGTGCCGCCATGCTGCCAAAACCAAGGCCACCAATGTGTACATGCACACGCCCTGCCACAAGCACCTCTGCAGTTGTCTTTAGCAACAAATGGTTCATTCCCAGCCTTAAAGGCTTAGCAGGTCTTGAATTATTTAGGAGCACACCAAAGTAAACATAATATCCTGGGCTAAAGTATTTGAAAAGTGGTGGCAATAGATTTGACAGCAAAAAGAACATGCTGACTATTATTCTCAGGGGAACCAAACCTTGTGCAATAAGGACCTAAATGGATGTGGAGCTATATCAGTTTCTGATTACATAACAGAACTAGGTTTTCATATCAGTAGTGGCAACCAATTACATGGATATACAATAGTAGATATATATATATATATATATATATATATATATATATATATATATATATATATATATATATATATACTGTATATACATAGGCCTGAGTGCAAGTAATGCATAGTTATTGTACAAAGTACAGAAATTTGTTGTCTTTGAACCAATAAATAGACGTTACTCTTGAAAAGACCTTCAGAGTGCTACTAAGTGCCCATACCACAATGTAAATTCAAAACCAGTGTGCACAGTTAAATGCAGTCAAAAATTGGCTTTGGGACCAGTACTCCCTGTTTATTGTGTTATTTTATTTTCAACTGGCAGATAGGTAGTTAAAAAAAATAAAAAATAAAAAATAAAAAAGGTTGAACTCGATGGACATGTGTCTTTTTTCAACCTTACTTACTATGTTACTATGTGTAACACTTGTGCATATGTCCGATGTTTCACCCCTGTTGGGACATTTCTCAAGGATTGCTGCAGATTTTCCATAACGATTCCAACCTGCTACCATGCCCAGTATTAGGGCGCTTAGGGCTCTTACTCACTGGCATTCTGACCTGCGCTCCCCTGCGTTCCGTTTTTTTGGCGTTCAGCCGCAGGGGAGCGCAGGAATAGACGCATGTCATTATTTCAAATGGGGCTGTACTCACTCAGGCGTGTGTAGGCGCCGAACGCAGGAAAAATGCAGCATGTTGCGTCTCAACCTGCGTTCGGCGCCTACACGCGCCTGAGTGAGTACAGCCCCATTTGAAATAATGACATGCGTCTATTCCTGCGCTCCACTGCGGCTGAACGCCAAAAAACGGAATGCAGGGGAGCGCAGGTCAGAACGCCAGTGAGTAAGAGCCCTTACACACAAATGTGTTTATTTGCACTCAAACCTGTTTTTAAACACATGTTAAAAGCATAAAAACTGCCCATGTGTAAAAATTCTAAGGGCTCTTACTGACGAGCGTTATTTACCTGCGCTCCCCTGCGTTCCGTTTTTTTGCGTAGGAATAGACGCATTACTCACACAGGCGCGTGTAGGCGCCGAACGCAGGAAATGCAGCATGTTGCGTCTCAACCTGCGTTCTGCGCCTACACGCGCCTGTGTGAGTACAGCCCCATAGGAAAAAATTTAATGCGTCTATTCCTGCGCTCCCCTGCGGCTGAACGCAGAAAAACGGAACGCAGGGGAGCGCAGGTAAAAACGCTCGTCAGTAAGAGCCCTTACTCTCCTGTAAAAATGCACAGTCCCAGGGAAAAGAGCATGTAACTGCCATCTTCTACTGTGTTCCCAGGCATTCCCTGTATCTGGAAGCACATGCAATACAGGGATTGGCTATACATTCTGTACTATGCATGTGCTTGCCCAGGGTGGCACAGGGAATGGTTTATTTTTTCTGCTGTTGTTTATTTTCTTTTGAATACTGATTTCAAAACTGTAAAACTGTTTGCTTGGTAATTAACTCCTTGCACCAGATAACTATTTAAATAGAAAGCCCAAGAGCTGCAGATCAAATAATTTAAATACAGTCAACCAACACAAAGGGGCATGTTTACTAACATTGGAGATAAATATCTGGAGAGATTTCTGGAGATGTTGCCCATAGCAACCAATCAGATCTTTGCTTTTGTTTTCTAACTTGGCTGTGGCTGTTTAAATCTAATTGCTGATTGGTTGCCATGGGCAACATCTCCAAAAATCTCTCCAGATATTTATCTCCAATGTTAGTAAACATGCCCCAAATTGTCTTAGATTTGTACATCATACCAGCCAAGTTAATTTTAAGTGGAGCTGCCCCTGTAAGCCTTGGTGGTCATGCAGGGTGCAGTTAAAAACCACAACTCTTATGGCTACTCTTTGCTTTTCTCTATATCAGGCATAGAAGCAGCACTCCAAAGCTGCCAGAAGGTTATGTGAGTTGTAGTTCAACAACAGCTGAGGGGACCAAACATTAGACAATTCTCAAATAACTAGATCTGTTTTGCACTGAGGACTGCCATTGGCAGGTCTTGCATCATTTATAATAATCAAATTGTAAATATTTTTTTTTTTTTTTTTGTAAAAAGTGTGCCACTATGTAAACACCCTTACATCAACTCAGTGTAATTGTTAACATTTGCATATATAGTGTTCAGTAAAGCTGGACCAATTACTTGTGAGAGTTACCAGTGAGATACAGATAAAACATCTTAGGGCTCTTACAGACGATCATTTGAAGCTGCGCTCCCCTGTGCTCCGGTTTTATTTGTTCAGCCGCAGGGGAGCGCAGGAGTAGACAAATTCAGTTTTTTTCAATGGGGCTGTACTCACACAGGCGCATGTAGGCGCCGAACTCAGGATGCGACACAACATGCTGCATTTTTCCTGCGTTTGGCGCCTACATGCGCCTGTGTGAGTACAGCCCCATTGAAAAAAACTGAATGCGTCTATTCCTGCGCTACCCTGTGGCTGAACGCATAAAACCGGAACGAATGGGGAGGGCAACTTCAAATGCTCATCTGTAAGAGCGAGGTAAACCAAACCCCCTTTTCTGAAAGGGGTCGGTTAAACTTTCAGCTTAGTAGTTTCATATAATGTCCAATTCCTAGCAGCTTTGCAATTGGTCTTTATTGTTCTATATTTTTTTAATACTTCTGCATCTTACCAGCTTTTGAAAAGGAGGTCACAGACCCCTGCAGCCTAAAAAAACTATTGCTTTGTGAGTTGACATTTTATTATTATTATTATTATTATTATTATACTTTTATATTTCCATTTAGTCCATCTCCTATTCATAGTCCAGTCTCTCATTCAAATGGTAAACTTTGAGATTATGGTACAATTTTAAATCACTCTTCTGAATTGAGATGTTTAGGAGGTGTTGTTAGTATGAAGCTAATCTCACACATACCTCCAGATACCTACCTGAGTGTGTAGTAAGCCATATGGATAGCATCCACCTATAACTGTGCTCATGGAGCAAATTTGTTCACCCGGCATTTAGTATGACTTTCTAACCCTGCAACATACTCTCTGATTGGCACTTTAGTCTGTAAACAGACCAAAAAACAACCTGCCTGACTTTGTGTTCTCAATAGACATGGCACGTATGATTCCATTTCTCATCAAACGTTAGTCTTGTGACTGTATTCGTGCCAATGTTTCCCATATTATAGCACAAACCTGAACCATCTTAAAGAATAATTTCCCATAGTGCCGCCTATATACTGTATTTCTACTGATATAAGTGAGGTAGTTGTCACGTAGTCGGAAGAAAGTCTAATCAGTGGATGCAGAACAGGATATCAAGTTTAACATCTAAAATAAGTGCATTTTTCAGTTGATCTCAGAGCAAACTGCCATAAAGTTGTGCCATGACACAGTGAGGAAAATCTCCACCCCACTCCAATTAGGACTGTTCCCCACCTGCTGCAGTGCTTCTGTGGCACAGTCTGGAATGTGTAAGGAGGACCAGACATAAAATGATTCACTGCTACTTGTTAATCCAACATTTCAGAGATATCTGTGCTGAAAAATAACATGTCTTTTGAGCAATCTCTTGCTTAACCATTTATCAGCTTTGCTTCTAATTCTTTAAGATGTGACTAAATGTTACTTTCTAAAGCGCTTAGATTATTATTGTTGTTGTTATGTTTTGTATTGTTTACAGGGCAACAAGCAGCAGAATGGCTGCCTTTAAACAACCTCCATCCCACACACGCACCTCATACAGCCACTCCCTAAATAAACCTAGGAACCCAGGAATGTATTAACCCATCCTCAGCAATGCATAACATGAACATTAGTTGCAATGGGTTTAAATAAGGGGGTTTGTTTGCTCATAGTCTCTTGGAAGTTTCATTCGCTAGTATGGAGATTGTGCCACATTATTACTGTAACGGGCCCGAAGGCGCAGTAATAGTGTAGACCAAAGAGGAGACCAAACCAAGTTCGAGGTACAAGAGGGTTTATCAAAAGAATCGTCAGGGTACAGGCAAATAGATCAGACCAGGCAGCAGACAACAGGAATCGTAATAACAGGCAAGAGTCGGTACACAAGAATCAAAAACAGTAAATCACACCCAGGAACAGACGAACAGGAACCTATAGTTGGGCAAGGACTGGAAGGGGAGAGAGGTTTAAGTAGTCTCTGAGTTTGGCGCCAAAGTTGACGCATTGGGGTCAGACGCAGACGCCAGCGTCCCCACGCTGACGTCCTGACGCCGGCGCCCATTCTGACGCCGGCGTCCATTCCCTCGCCGGCGGCCAATTCGGGAGCAGGAAGACGATGACACCATGGAGCTGCGCCCATCAGGAACCATGCGGTGAGGCAGGGGGTCACCATCTTGGACGCCATCTTTGGAAGGTGAGTTAGAATCCATTACAGTACCCCCCTCCTTAGGGGGGGCCTCAGGACCACCGAGACTAGGAGAAGAAGGGAAAAGTCTATGGAACTCACGGACCAAGGCAGGCGCATGGACGTCCGAGTTCCTCACCCAGGAGCACTCCTCCGGACCGAACCCTTTCCACTCAATGAGATACTGAAGAGTACCCCTGGAAAAACGGGAGTCCAAAATCCTCTTGACTTCGAATTCCTGGTGACCATCAACCAGGACAGGAGCTGGGGAAGAAGAAGAAGGACAAGACACAGCAGGCTTAAGTAACGAGACATGAAAGACATTTGGAATCCGCATCTCCGGAGGAAGTTGAAGGCGGACCGCCACAGGGTTGATGACTTCGACGACAGGATAAGGGCCAATGAACTTAGGACCAAGTTTGGGAGTGGGAATTTTCAGACGAATATTACGAGTGGAAAGAAAAACTTTGTCACCAGGAGAATATGGAGGGGCAGGAACTCTTCTCTTATCGGCAAACCTCTTCTGAATCAGGGAACTCTTCTCCAAATTAGTGGCAGTGGCCTCCCAGATAGCCAACATGTGAGCAGCTTGGTCGTTGGCCGCAGGAACGTTGGTAAGAAGAAGATCTTGAGGAAAGGCCAACGGATTCCGACCATAAACACAGAAGAAGGGAGACATTAGGGAAGAGGAATGCAGCGCATTATTGTGAGCGAACTCAGCCCAAGGAAGAAGATCCGACCAATCGTCCTGGCACAGAGACACATGACAGCGCAGAAACTGCTCCAAAGCCTGGTTGACCCGTTCAGCAGCACCATTGGATTGTGGGTGGTAAGCAGAGGAAAATTGGAGAGAAATATTAAGGGCCTTGCATAGCGACCTCCAGAACTTGGATATAAATTGAGAACCCCGATCAGAAACAATCTCAGCAGGAAAACCATGGAGACGAAAAATATGTTTGATAAAAAGTTCAGAAAGTTCAGAGGCAGAAGGCAATTTCCGAAGTGGAGTAAAACGGGCCATCTTACTAAATCTGTCGATCACCACCCAGATCACAGTGTGGCCGGAGGATAAGGGCAGATCGACAATGAAATCCATTGCCACATGAGTCCAAGGGCGAGAAGGGATGGGCAAGGGCAGGAGAAGACCTTTGGGAGAAGAATGACTAGCTTTAGAGACAGCACAGGTAGCACAGGAAGAAATAAAGTCTTTCACGTCCTTTCTCATCGATGGCCACCACACCAAGCGTGACAGGAGTTCAGTGGTCTTCTCAATCCCCGGGTGACCAGCTTGTTTGGAATTGTGAGTTTGAGATAGGATGGCCTGGCGACACTCAGGTGGAACAAAAGCAACCCCCAAGGGAATGTTATCAGGAGCAGAGGCCTGGGCAGAAAGAAGTTCAGAAGCCAAGGAGGGAAACAAGGCAGCAACAATCTTGGAAGGAGGCACTATAAGTTCGGGATCTTCAGAATAAGAAATCTCGGGAACAAAACTCCTGGACAGCGCATCAGCCTTTCTATTTCTTGAGCCAGGACGAAAGGTGATGATAAAGTTAAAACGGGAGAAAAATAAAGACCATCTGGCTTGACGAGGATTTAAACGTTTCAGGGACTGGATAAATTCAAGGTTCTTGTGGTCTGTAAAGATGGTCACAGGAATAGAAGATCCCTCAAGAAGATGCCTCCACTCCTCCAGGGCCAATTTGACCGTGAGCAGTTCACGATTCCCAACGTCGTAATTCTGCTCGGGAGAAGAGAATTTTTTGGAGAAGAATGCACACGGATGTAACTTCCCATCCGAAGAAGACCTTTGAGATAAAACGGCTCCAGCTCCCACATCAGAGGCGTCCACTTCAAGGAAAAAGGGCAGAAGAGGTTCGGGGTGTCTCAGAATCGGTGCAGAAGAAAAGGCCTCTTTCAATGTTTCAAAGGCTTCCACAGCTAGAGGGGGCCAGTGCTGAGGTTTGCCCCCTTTGCGGATGAGAGCAAGAATAGGAGAAATCTTGGAGGAAAAGCCTTTAATGAACTGCCTATAATAATTGGCAAAGCCAATAAACCTTTGAATAGCCTTGACGCTGGTGGGTAGAGGCCAATCAAGAATTGCAGTAACCTTGGCTGGATCCATCTTGAACCCCTGTTGTGAGATTATATACCCAAGGAAAGGGATGGAAGACACCTCGAAAGAACACTTCTCCAACTTGGCGAAGAGATTATTCTTTCTAAGACGAAGAAGAACTTCCTTCACCTGACAACGGTGTTCCTGAAGATCTTTGGAGAAAATGAGGATATCATCCAGGTAAACGACTACACATTGCCCCAACAAATCTCTGAAAACGTCATTTACAAACTCCTGGAAGACCGCAGGGGCATTACATAGACCAAATGGCATTACTAGGTACTCATAATGCCCGTCACGAGTATTGAAGGCGGTCTTCCATTCATCGCCCTCTCGGATCCGAATGAGGTTGTAGGCCCCCCGAAGATCAAGTTTGGTGAAGAGATTAGCGCCTCTCAACTGATCGAAAAGTTCAGAGATTAAGGGGAGAGGGTAGCGGTTTTTGATAGTGATTTTATTCAGCCCTCTATAGTCGATGCAGGGCCGCAGACTGCCATCCTTCTTTTCGACAAAGAAAAAACCTGCTCCAGCAGGAGACGATGAGGGACGAATGAACCCTCTCTGAAGATTCTCCTGAATGTAGGTTTTCATGGCAGCTGTTTCAGAAGGAGACAGAGGATAGGTGCGGCCACGAGGAGGCATGGAACCAGGCAAGAGTTCAACAGGGCAGTCGTAGGGTCGATGGGGAGGAAGAGTCTCAGCGGAGCCCTTATTGAAGACATCCGAAAAGGATTGATATACAACTGGAAGAGAGGGCTTAGAAGACACAGAGGAAACTTTGACAATGGGCACAGCAGGTAAACAGTTCTGTTGGCAATGTGGACTCCAACGGGCAACTTGTGAAGAAGACCAATCAATGACTGGGTTATGGGTGCATAACCATGGAAGACCCAGAACAATAGGAGTAGAAGGGCAATCAATAAGAAGAAAGGACAGTCTCTCCAAATGCAGGGTGCCCACTTTGAGTGAAAGTTCCGAGGTGGTCTGTGAAATGATGGCAGAAGACAGAGGACGATCGTCAATTGCCAGAGCTCGCAGAGGAATAGCCAGAGGAAGAAGAGGAATAGCATGTCGGCTGGCAAAAGTCTTGTCCATGAAATTCCCGGCAGCACCAGAATCCACGAAGGCTTGAACCGGGATCCTCCGGGAGCCAAACTGGATCTGTGCCGGAAGTAGGAAACGATGACCAGATGGTCGGGGAGAAGGACAAACTCCACCCAGGTAAGTCTCCCCAAACTTACCGAGGTATTGGCGTTTTCCTGACTTCACAGGACACTCGAGAATGGAGTGAGCTTTGCCCCCGCAGTAGAGACATAATCCCGCCGCCTTTCTCCGGTACTTCTCCTGTTCGGAAAGACGAGCCCGTCCAATCTGCATCGATTCCTCAGCAGATGTAGGAGAGGAAGAAGCAGAAGCCGCAGGAGGTGGAGAGGGCGAGAAGTAAGCAGGATTGTTGAGCAGGGGTCTCTGGAAGCGAGGAGCCAGGATAGGCTGGAAACGAGGGTTCCTCTTAGAATGCTCACGGTCTAGCTCGACCTGGAACTCCCTCTGGCGAGTATCGACCTTCACGGCCAAGGCGACCAACTCTTCCCAACGGGGAGGAATTTCCCGGGATACGAGGTCGTTCTTTATTCTTAAAGCCAGGCCGTTGTAGAAGGCAGCATGGTAACCATCATTGTTCCACGACGTCTCCGCTACCAGGGTGCGAAACTCAATGGCATACTCCGGAACCGAGCGGGAGCCTTGCTGGAGCTGGAACAACCGAGCCGAAGAAGCTATGGCTCGTCCAGGAGCATCAAACACCGTCCGGAACTCATGGAGAAAGGTACAGGCATTATCGATCAGAGGATCCTTCTTTTCCCAAAAGGGTGATGCCCATTCCAGGGCCTTTCCCTGCAGACGAGAGATAACATAACCCACTTTGGCTCGCTCCGAGACAAACTGACCTGGCAGCAGGGCAAACTGGATCTCACATTGGATAATGAACCCTCTGCAAGCATCAGGATCACCACTGTAGAGAGGTGGTGCGGGGCTCGGAGACTTGGAGGGGCTCGTGCGAGGCTCGGAGACTTGGAGCGGGATTGCAGGTACAGCGACAGGTGCCACGGGAGTCAAGGTAGACACTTTCTCCAGAACGGCGCCAATGGCCTGACCAAAGTGAGACTGGAGTACTTCATAAGAGTCAATTCGGGAAGCCAAAGCTCGAATGGTTTCACCAACATCAGGCGAAGCATGAGTCTCCTCCAAAGGGTCCATGGCCCAACTATACTGTAACGGGCCCGAAGGCGCAGTAATAGTGTAGACCAAAGAGGAGACCAAACCAAGTTAGAGGTACAAGAGGGTTTATCAAAAGAATCGTCAGGGTACAGGCAAATAGATCAGACCAGGCAGCAGACAACAGGAATCGTAATAACAGGCAAGAGTCGGTACACAAGAATCAAAAACAGTAAATCACACCCAGGAACAGACGAACAGGAACCTATAGTTGGGCAAGGACTGGAAGGGGAGAGAGGTTTAAGTAGTCTCTGAGTTTGGCGCCAAAGTTGACGCATTGGCGTCAGACGCTGACGCGCTTGCGTCAGACGCAGACGCCAGCGTCCCCACGCTGACGTCCTGACGCCGGCGCCCATTCTGACGCCGGCGTCCATTCCGTCGCCGGCGGCCAATCCGGGAGCAGGAAGACGATGACACCATGGAGCTGCGCCCATCAGGAACCATGCGGTGAGGCAGGGGGTCGCCATCTTGGACGCCATCTTTGGAAGGTGAGTTAGAATCCATTACAATTACTAACAAGTTAAAGCAAAATCTAGACATAATCTATCATTTTTAACCACCCAACAAGAGTTCCTTTGCTGCTTACTGGACCTGTGAGTTACTCTCCAAGCCTCTAGTAGCTGCACTGCCAATTGCTGCTCTATTTAATTTTATATCCACATAAGGGCTGTAGATGGTATCCATCTATTGGTTAGGCGGCGCACTCCAGAGCCCTCTCGAAACAGAATCACTTTAAAACGGTGAGCGAGTGGGACTTTAATTGAAACAAATACTAGGAATTGTGGTTAAGAATTATAATTGGAGAAACCCCTAATATAGCGCTGGATATGTGTTTATTTGAATTTGAGCTGTAGATGGTATCCTACTCCATAACTCTCTTTATGTGTCACTAATGTGACGAAAGATGAATGTTAGGTGAATCAAAACTGTCAAAAAAATGAAAAAATGGAAAGGTTGAGAAAACTTCCCATTGATACAGTAGCCAGAAAGGTGCCTTCTATATAACCAAGTGCAACCCCTAGACCTGGTGTGTCTTGCCATCCAGATTATATGAATGACATTATGCCATTTACAAAGTTCTCTACTGTGTCATGGTTTTTGATTGATAACTGAAGTTTTTCAAGTAAGTTAAAATGAGTATGAAAAAATCTGATCAACAGTTTTCAGATGCTGTATATCGATTTTACCAGGTCTTTGGTATCTCTTGGATCTAATTAAGTTTGATAGAAGATAAAAAACTCCATTTACTTGCTTATATGGTTGACTTCCTTACATTGATGTATGCAGAGCTGGGTGCATACTAGTAGACATTTAATGGGAAGAACTCCAATGCCTATGGCCTTGAGGTTTTTTAAGCCCTTAATGTGTGTTAGATTCATGCTAGGTCATACCTCCTAATATTTAATATAAAACAGCAAGACATGACCCCAATCTGGCTCAGATTTTCCCAGTTATACCCTAACATCTCCAATGTGTTCAGAATCCCATACACTTTAGGGCTCTTACTGACGAGCGGTTGTAGCTGCGCTCCCCTGCGTTCCGTTTTTCTGCGTTCAGCCTCAGGGGAGCTCAGGAATAGACTCATTACGTTTTTCCAATGGGACTTTACTCTCACAGGCGCGTGTAAGCGCAAATGCAGGTTGAGACGCAACATGCTGTATTTTTCCTGCGTTCGGGGCCTACACGCGCCTGTGAGAGTAAAGTCCCATTGGAAAAATGTAATGCGTCTATTCCTGAGCTCCCCTGAGGCTGAACGCAGAAAAACAGAAAGCAGGGGAGCGCAGCTACAACCGATCGTGAGTAAGAGCCCTTAGGCTTTCACTCTGGGGGCCTTTGTTTTAAGACTCTTCCAATTAAATCAAGTATGTGAGTCTTTGTTTGGAACCGTCCCACCTAAATTTGATATATGCAACAGTTCCTCATACCCTGGCAACCACTCAGAAAAATAAGTAACAGCAGATAATTACAATAAAATTGGAATAGAAATTTGGTTATTTTAAAATTCATAAAAATAAAGGCAAGGATTCATCAAACCAGGAAGAAAAATGGGAAAAGAAGATCAATTGTACACCATAATAAAACATAATTCCAAAATGAACTTGCTCAATGTACAACCAAGTTAAAGGCACTCACCAAGATGCCTCATATTTGTAACTCTTTATCTGCTATGTGCCTTGTTGGATGTTGTTGGAAGTGTTCGGAGTTAAGTTTTAAATATGTTTGGCTCTCTTTTTCTCCATCAGCATTTCCTTTAAGAGTTATCCACACATTTTACAAGTAGTTGTTTGTAAAAAAATAACTAGAAAGAAATATTTTTGGCAAGACCAATTTCCAGTTGATCCATGGGAGGTTCCCATAGAACTAGCCAAATATTCATGGTTTGAAAGAGCTATAGATTATCTAGAAGTACACATGGTTTTTCATAACAGTGAATATATAATCAGAGCCACAAAAGAGCTGCCAGAAACAGTAGGTAGGTCTCAGGGCCCAGTAGTGCTTCATAACACGGTTTGTATCATTGCCCCTCTTTATAACGGAATTGCTGAATTTAAAGTGATACTGTCTTAGGAAAACTTGTTTTTTTCAAAATTCATCAGTTAATAGTGCTGCTCTCACAGACTTCTGCACTGAAATAAATTTTTCAAAAGAGCAAACATTTTTTTATATATTTAATTTTGAAATCTGACATGGGGCTAGACATATAGTCAATCTCCCGGATGCCTCAAGTCATGTGCTCTGATAAACTTCTGTCACTTTTTATTGCTGCAATTCAAGTTGGAGTGATATCCCCCCTCTCTTCCCCTCACCCCCAGCAGCCACAACAGAACAATGGGAAGGTAACCAGGTAACTATTTGACATGCTAGAGTGAATTATTTGCAGTGTAAATTGTGTAATTTAGAAATAAAAACTACGCCTTAAAAATCATGACAGATCCCTTTAAGATACCAAGGTCAGTCTTTTTATATCTTGGCTAATGGATAAGAGCTAGTAACAAAAGAAAGTAAAAGGATAGGTTTATATACATTAGATGCTGTTTAGTAAGGATTAGGACAGTAAGTATTTTTTTTCTAACTAGAAAAGTCTGCATATCCCTGAGGCACACAGTTTACTTGGAGACAAAATACTAATGGATCAAAAGAACCAGTCTGCAGCCTCCAGCATTGCCCCTGTGAGTTTGCCAAATAGCAATCGTAAGTCTGGATCTGAACACATACAGCATCAATTCTGTTTCTTTAAAAATAGTGAATTTTAATTGCTCACACTGAAGTGGCACAGCAAGCATGTAATTGTGACAACTAGTTGGATGAAGTCACGGTGATCAATTGTTCATTTGTGGCGATTTCTAAAAATGCACAAGTGAAAAGTAGCCCGGAAAATTACTGACACACGTTCTGAGATCCAGGGGGCCCTTTTCACTATCTATCTCTATTATCTAGATCACTGTCTATCTATATTAGCTTGACCTGTATAACATTTTTTGAAGCTCCTTTCACGCAGTGATCAATTGAAGTCTAATAAGGTAGAGAAAAACAAATCACTGCTTATTTTTGCTGATGATACTCACTTTGCTTCACAGTCCCATTTGTTATAATGTCTCTCTCATAATAAGAAGCTGCTATATAATTGCATGCACACAGATAATGTTGCTATTTGATTTATTCTGCACTCCAAACTACTCCTGCTCTCATGCCTCTTTTAAGATGCATGATGTCTGCTGAAGAAGTTATAAGTGCTGGGCCGTGAATAGCTGGGGAATATGGCAGTGAAATCCATACTTGGGTTGCAATGAACTGAGTGTTAATACAAACATATGCTTTGCCAACAGTTTCATTCATGGCTTTTAGCTTTTACAGCGAGCGCAGCTCTCTCCTCTAAACATACACTTAATAGAGTTGCAATGAGCTGTAACCATTCTCTTTAGATGATGTTTTCTCAACTGGTTCCCACAGGTTACAATATGATTTATTTAGTATCCTTGTCTTCCTGTCAAAATAGGTATAATGCTTTTACTGTCCTTTAAAAATATTATATTTAGCAAGTCATAAATCACATGCTTTGCGGTGAAGCACAAATGGACTGAAAAATGTGAGATTGTATTTTTGTGTTCTGGTGTCACTGAGAAGCATGATGTTAAAGGGGAAATGTGGCGATTATAAAAACTCACGAAACTGTTCCGGATTTTCAATAAATCCATTTTATAAATGGCTTTCATTATCTTTCTCTTACAGTTGCTTATATATTTGATCATCTACTGTATTAGTGAGTTCCTCATTGCAAGTATATCATCATGTGTGTGGTGGTCATGTGACATTGTGGGGGTTATTTATCAAAATCTGAATTGTTCTGATTTTTTAAATGAAAAAAAGTCCAACCAAACTAGAATCCATGATTTGCCCTTTTTTATCAATAAAAAACTCAGGAAAAAAAGCAGATCGGGAAAAAACTTGACTTTGACTTGACTCAGATTGTTCCATGAAAACCACTTATTTTTTAGATTATTCAGTCGAAAAATTCGAATTTGACCACCCAAAAAGTCCGACCAGAAAAATTGCAAAATGTTCAGATTATCATACGAAACCCAACAATAATATCTTGAAATTGCAAATAGGACCTCTGTCTTTCACTTTTACAAGACCTCTACAGGTTGAAGATATTGTATTTTCAGATTCAGACCTTTTGCAAAAAATTCAAGGTTTTTTTGCCACTAAAAATTCATATTTTGTAGTAGAAAAACTAAAATTTGTTTTGTTGTCATTCTACATATAGACTATAAGGAAGCACATAAAAATAACGAAATAGTGTGCTATGTTAAACCATCAGATTATACCCACCAGTGTTAGTGGATAAAAATGCCAAATGAAATACTGTATGTGACAACTCTAAATAAAGTGCACAGTGCACATCAATGTAACTTCCTTCACAGGCCCCACGGTATGCATGGCTCACCAGACCAATAAGAGGTAAGCACCAAATAAATGGGTGTCATCCTATGTTTTTATGTGTGTTATGTGTTGTTGTGTGACACACGTGTCATGTGTATAATGTGTTTTGTTAATTGTCTTATGTGAGTGGGGCGATGAGCCATCATTAGCATCATGTGTTGTCATGTGTTTTGTGTGTTGTCATGTGTAGCTATGCGTCACATGTTTATTCATGAGTGCTGATGTGTTTGTGAACTATAAATCCCAGCCTATTGCAAATAATTGTCCTATTAAATACAACAAAAATAACATTCAAAGAACTGCTTGAAGAGGGTCTTTCAGATTTCCTTTTAGATTTTTGTCTGGTGGGGAATGCCACAACCCTCACAAATGGTTTTGACCATGCCCATTTTTGTGGCCACACCTCCTAATTACCATGCTTATTTTACCAAATTTGGCAGGTTATGAAAGTTTGAACACATTTCTGTGTTTTTTTTTCCAGTTATTACAATTTTGCTAATGAAGGTGAATTGCCCTTTAAGCTGTAACTTTTCTCAAGGGAGAAAATTACAATTACTTATTTGCTTATGTCAAAATTGTTACAAAGTATCTTAGTTGCACCTGGTGGCTGTTCTGGGCTTTCTGCCAAAAGCCAATTAAGTTAGAAACTTTGTTTATTTTTCTGGCTGTTCAGTGCAGGGAAAGTCGGGACTTTTCAGTACAAATGCGGGACTGCAGGTTGAGCTGTCAAAAGCGGGACTGTCCCGCTGAAAACGGGACAGTTGGTAGGTGTGCTTCCTCCCCAACCTATGGGCCTCCAGAGTATAAACTAGGGATGCACCGAATCCAGGATTCGGTTCGGGATTCAGCCTTTTTCAGCAGGAATCGGATTCGGCTGAATTCTGCCCGGCAGAACCGAATCTGAATTATAATTTGCAGATGCAAATTAGGGGCGGGGAGGGAAAACACATGACTTTTTGTCACAAAACAAGGAAGTAAAAAATGTTTTCCCCTTCCCACCCCTAATTTGCATATGCAAATTCAGTTCGGTATTTGGCCGAATCTTTCGATAAGGATTCAGGGGTTCGGCCGAATCCAAAATAGTGGATTCGGTGCATCCCTAGTATAAACAACATAAAGCTGTAGACAATAAATGTCTGTTTCATGCAGGACACTTTGCCAGCCCATGTATTGTAGTAAATGGGTTAATATGGCCTATATAAAATGCAAAATCACACGCAAAACAATGAGTCTGATAAAAATGTGAAGTTTAGTTTTGTGTTTATGAAGAATTGCAGGGACATGTATCCTTTCATGGTTGCAAATGTGAAAAGCATTATTGCCTTCAGGGAATCTGAACATCTGCTTAAGTAGAATACCAAGAATTTATTATTAGTTCAATGCATGTGCACAAGGTGGGCTGTCTTCTGAAACAAGCCAATTCAGACGTTCCAAATAACTCTCTTCTTGGACCCCCAGCAATGCAGGCTGTCGGGATTGCTGCCTCAAATGAACTCACATGGATTAATCAGCAGAAAGGGGCCTTTTGCTATGCACAAGCTGGAAACACTCAGCTCAAATGATAGAACCAGTCACATCCATGGCTGAAACTTTTAAACCTACGTGGTAAATTAATGAGATCATGAGACAAGAGATCCTTGCCCCCCCCAATACTGACGCTGGGATTAGGATAAAGGACTGACTCTACTACATGGCCCCTTCCAGAGGCTAAAGTGGACGCCTGATACCCACAAAAGTAATGTCATAACTTTGTAACCTTAGTAGCTTTCAGTAAATCTGAATTAAATTATTTTCAGACACCATTTTTCATTTCAGTAAGTGCCCTTTAATGATGTCACCGTCCTATCATGTTCCACTTGTTATTAGCCAAGTTAAAACTGGGGATAGGTGAACTCATTTATGTAATAGTCAAAGCATCATTCGGAACAGCTCATTTCAGCATATCTGCAAACATTTTATTTGAAAGATGTTGTTAACATTTAAATTAACTTGTATGATGTAGAGAGTGATTCTGAGACTATTTGCAAATGGTTTTAATGTTTTTATTATTTCAGTTGTTTGTGTTATTTAGCTTTTTATTCAGCAGCTCTCCAGTTTACAATTTCAGTGATCTGGCTGCTAAGGTCCAAATTTCCCTAGCAACCATGAACCATGAAATATGAATAGGAGAGCGTCTGAATAGAAAGATTAGTAATACATTTGTAGCTTTACAGAGCATTTGATTTTAGAAGGGGTCAGAAACCACCATTTGAAAAGTAGAAATAGTCAGAAGAAGGCGAATAAATCAAAAACTATAAAAAAAAACATTTTAAATTGCTTAGAATTTGCCATTCTATAACATACTAAAAAACCTCTGTTAACTGTTCAGACTGTTTACAGTGGCCTTACTCTCTTTTTTAGGAGGTTAAATGTAATATCCACAAAGTGACTTGTTATGATTAATTGACATTTGTTTTGTATTTATGAAACAGAAATGAAAAACAGTTAAACTTTCCAACTTTCTATTCTCCTTCTGATCAGCTCTTGCATAGGCAGAGGTTAGTTTATACAGAGCTCATTGTCTGTCTAAACCAGGCATGTCCAAAGTGCGGCCCGCGGGCCAAATGCGACCCGTCTTCAAATTTACACCGGCCCTCAGCCTCCATCATGAAATTAATAATAAAAATGCGTCCGCCAGCACAGTGCAATCAGGAATCGCCTAGCCGTAATATTTGGGCACATTAGTGAAATGATGTTCCCCTTGGTCTATACTGCTGCCTGTGTGCTGAAGGTGTTAACAATAGACACGTACTGGCACGTAGTGATGTGCCGCTTCGCATACTTCTTTAGGGCTGAAGATGTCAATAGACGTACTGACGTGCCAGTACAGTAAACTAAAGAAGTATGGCATCACTACGTTCCAGTACGTGTCTATTACTAACACCTTCAGCACACAGACAGCAGTATAGACCAAGTGGCAGATCATTTCACTAATGTGCCCAAATATTACTGCTACGGCTACTCGATTCCTTGTTTAAATGAGTTAAATGATGTTAATTGTTCAAAGAATGTCAGGCTGAATGGTCGGCCCCCACACATTTTCAACTCACCAAATCAGGCCCTCGTTGCAAAAAGTTTGGACACCCCTGCTCTAAACAAACTATCATTATTACAGGAGAAGGGAGATGGAGACAGTACAGAAACTCCTCCCACTGTATAGACAACTCCTCCTTACCTGAGTGGAGGCATGATTTTATTATACAGAGCGCATATCTTATGTTTAAACAAATTAACCGTATTACAGGGGGGAGAGAGAAAGGAAGTACAGTTTAAAACAAAATAATCCCATAGTGCTTTATAGTAGAAAAATAATTAAAATAAAAAATAGGCAAGAATACATTTTTATATTGAAAAATAATTGCTAGTTATCATGCTCATGTAGGACATATATGCTAAACTATATGGCATATTTAGTAAAGTGTAAGTTTTCACAACGTCTTATATTTAATCCCAACTGCCGGTACATTTGTAACTCTGGCCCCAGCCCATCCACTTTCTGCTTGTAATCCAGCCTAGCCCACCTCCATTTCCTTTTTCTATCTTACCCCTCTACCCCCACTATTCACTCAGTGTGCTGTAGGCAGTGACATCACAACTCTACCCTATATGAATCATTGTCTTGCCCGAAATAATTGTCCGTCCCCAGGAACACTCCCCCTCACAGGCATTATATTTGACAAAAGGTGGCACCCTACCTGGGGGAGTTTACAAAGTATTTGCTTTGTCTTTATAAACGCAGTTTGCGAGCCTGAAAAAAATTGACACAAACTAATTTTTGTGCTCTTCGTAAACTGGAGAATATTCATTGGTGAAATCTACTGGAGAAAAGATGTATATATTTTCAAGTACAAATAGAATGAGGACCAATGGGAAGTTCATTCAATAAAACTTGTTGTGTTTTTAGTATATTGATGATGCCGTGGTGAATTAAAATTTTTGGTAAAAATATCGGTAATATGCCCCTTTGAGGCAAACATGCGCGTGATATCTCATGTGTACAGGTATGAGACCTATTATCCAAAATGCTCAGGACCAGGGGTTTAATTAATATAGGATATTTCTGTAGCTTGGACCTCTATACATTAAGGGGCAGATTTATCAAGGGTCGGATTTTGAAAAACTTCAAAATTCGAATTCAAAAAGACCAACCGAAATGAAATCTAAGGCCGAATAGGTCAGTTTTCGATTGAATAGGTCAGTTTCTGATCGAATTCGAATCGTACGATTCAAAGTTTTTCCCCCCAAAAAAACTTGGAGTCCACCAATTGACTACAAATAGGTTCTAGGAGGTCCCCCATAGGCTAAAACAGCAAACTGGCAGTTTTTAGATGATAAATTTCGAAATTCAAATTTTTTTAATGTATTTTAAAATCAAATTGAATTTGGAATATTCCTTAGTCGAAGTACACAAAAACTAGCTCGAAATGCAAACTTTTTTAATTTGAATTTTCACTTCGACCTTTGATAAATCTACCCCTAAAGCTACTTCATTAAATAAACCCAATAGGATGGTTTTGCCTCTAATAAGTATTAATTGTATATTAGTGGGGATTGACTACAAGATACTCTTCTATTATTACAGAGAAGAAGAAAATTAATTTAAAAAATCTAATAAAAATATTTGATTAAATTGGAGTCTATGGGAGACTGCCTTTCTGTACTTTGAAGCTTTCCGAATAGCGGTTTCGAGATAACAGATTCAATACCTGGGAACATTTCATACACAAAGGGGCTATCAAGGTGATGAATCGTGGCTATTGTTGTGCTGTTGGCCCAAAAAGTCCTTAAAGTTCCACTAATAACTTACATCAACTCCTTTCTAGCCCAGAAGTTTAAAACCAGTCACATCTGATGCATTTACCCCAACAACCCAAGATCAACAACAGGGAATTTGGATAATAAGTCAGTAGGAAATCTGTAACAGTGATAGTAATCTTTTGCACATGTATGGGGACACTCAGCATGTATTTGTCTTTAAAATAGAGACGCCTTCCATTGTTCAACAGGTCAACAACAAATGCTCCTCATCATCCCCTGATTAAAAGAGAATCATTTCCTAATCTAGCAGATCAATTTACCAGAACAGCTATTTATATATATGATAAATTGTTTCCAAATGCCCAAAAGTTATATACCATGTTATTTCTGTTCTGAGCGTTCAATTTAAATAAATTCATTCCCAATTACTCAAGTAGGGCAGTACTGAAAAGGAAGGATATATCTTGGGGAATATTATCTCTGTCCATACTCACAGCAACACACGCAGGAATTCATGGTCCGTTTTCTCATTATGACTCCATGGATTAAGCCTCTTCCTCATGATATTCTGCTTAACTGTGCATGTGCGGCTTGTTTTCTTTGTCATCTGACTTTCAGACGGGTTACTGATCTCCTTTGATATACTGTATATGACATCCCAACAAAACCAAACCTTTAATCAGAGTGATGAGGTTTTTTTTCAAATGTCTGCCACTGTCAGTTGCAAGCTGAACCCAGAACATGGCAGATGTGTACTCACAGGTCAGATGGAATAAATCGGTTTAGAACACACTTTCACAGTCGTCCTGAACTTAACCCCAAACTCTACTTTTGTATGAGATATTTCAATTCTCTTCTATGATCTATATACCATGCAAAAAAATAAATATATCTATATATATATATCTATATAGGAACATAGTTGTATGGTTATAATCTAATCATGGACTCTTCTACCATGATGTAAAGTTCTCAGGCAGCTTAAAGTGGTAGAATAGCTTGAAACACCCCTGACTCTAATTCTATAAAACATATTAAAATGCTATTAACTATACAGTTGTATGTTGTGTATATTTTTAAATATGAAGTCACCTCAGCTTTCCATGAAAAGCACTCTTCAGATTTCATATATATATATCATATGATTAGATGATGATTTTTATTATTGATACACTAAAGGGCTCATTTGCAAACTCAGATGCTGCATACAAGGTGCACCTGGCGTCCTCTCCCTTTCATTGAAATGCATGAGCTAAAGAGCAGCAGGAGGTGCATTGGAGCCCTGTGTCTCCTGATGCTGCACTTGTAACTGAGCGCCACTTTTTTGCATTCTGATGTCTCTAATAATCCAGCTGGTACAGGTATAACATCAGTTATACGGAAACCCATTATCCAGAAAGCTCCAAATTACAGAAAGCCTGTCTCCCATTTTATCAAAATAATCTAAATTATTAAAAATGATTTCCTTTTTATCTGTAATAATAAAACAGTACTTTGTACTTGATTCCAACTAAGATATAATTAATCCTTATTGGAAGCAAAACCAGCCTACTCGGTTTATTTAATGTTTACATGATTTTTTAGTGGACTTTCATCTATGAAAATCCAAATTACAGAAAGATCGGTTATCTGGAAAACCCCAACCCCAGGTCCTGAGCATTCTGGATAACATGTACCTTACCTGTACAGTATATTTGTTTTTCCTAGCAACAACAGGTAGCTGTTTCCCTCTGAACTATACCAATGGGAGCTGAGACAGTACAGGTAAAGGATCGGTTATCCAGAAATTCCTTTTCCAGAATTATGAAAGGCCATAGACCCCATTTTAATCAAATAATTACATTTTATTTTAAAATCCCTTCATCCTTTTTCTCACTCTAATCATGAAAGACTACCTTGTACTTGATCCCAATGGAGGCAAAAAAATCCTCCTGTTTAAATGGTTTTTAAATGATTTTTAATAGATATGGAAGTCCAAATTACAGAAAGACCCCTTATCCAGAAAATCCCAGGCCCCCGACCATTCTGGATAACAGGTCCCAAACCTGTACAAGAATACTCTACCATTTATTGTATGTACTTAAAGGCACAGTAACACCAAAACATGTAATTTAAAGTAATGAACATAAAATGTATAGTTGCACTGCACTGGTAAAGCGGGTGTGTTTGCTTCAGAAACCCTCAACAGTAGTTTTTATAAACATACTGCTGTGTGGTCATGAGGGCAGCCATTCAAAGCTGAAAAAGAAGAAAAGGCACAGGATACTCAGCAGATAACAGATAAGCTCTGTAGTATACAATGGGATTCTTCAGAGCATGTCTGTAATTTACTATGTATCCTGTGCTTAAATGGCTGCCCCCATGACCATGTAGGAGCTTATTTATATAAACTATAGTAGAGTTTCTGAAGCAAACACACCAGTTTTACCAGTGCAGGGCAATAGTATAATATATTGTCATTCCTATAAAATGCTGTAATTTTTTGGTGTTACTGTTCCTTTAAGTATTTTTTTTTTTTAAAGGCAGAGGAATAGAGCCTATGAGTTGGGTATATTTTAATTCTCTGGGTTTAGAAGTACAGCTCAGTTATGCACAGCCTTTGTGTTCCTCGGAGCTGAATCCAATGCACATGAAAACGCAGACTTTAGTGACAGCAAAGCTGGGAGGGAAAAATCAAGAAATAGCTGATGACACAATCATCTGGCCTGTTCAGCGCACACTAGCACAATCCTTTTATATAACTACCATATCATTTTTGAAAAACAAGTTACCCAATTACCTTCAATTGTCAGTGTAATATATCTTGGATGAGGCCATAACAACACCAATTAAAGTTTCAATTGCCTAATTACACCATTAACCAGACAAGGATCATTAACAAGACATGGATGAATTCATATCTTAAATGTAAAACACTGACTGCACTGGATAAAGACAGAGGTGCACTCTGATTTGAGTTATTAAGTAGGTTAGCTGAGCTGAGGGTTCCAGTCTGTAATAACCCCTAAAATTTAGCCACATTTAGAACTAATATTTACCTTTCTTGCTCCCTAAGGAGTCGGGGAAAGGTTTTTACTGTGCCAAGTGAAGTATGAAATACTGACTGGATATATATTGTATACAGCATCAAGATGGATGAATGGAAGCTCTCAAAATCAATGCTAAGGCTGTATTTGTCTGTACCGATTTAAAAATTGGAATTTTGGCTCTTTAAGTTATCAGCGTGGCTTTTTCCAGCCCCTGGTAACCTACAGGCTGCTGCTGCCTGAGTTTCCCATGTTCCTGGTGGGGGCTACAGGCGGGATAAACCAACAAGAAAATCAATGAATATAGATTAAAATCTATAAATACATGAATGCATCAGGTCTGGAAAGAAATACAGGTATGGGACCCGTTATTCAGAATACTGGGAATGTGGGTAATTCCATAATTTGGATATCCATAACTTAAGTCTACTAAAAAATCCTGTAAACAGTAATTAAATCCAATATGATAAGGATTAAATGTATCTTACTTGGGATCCGGTACAAGGTACTGTTTTATTATTATAGAAGAAATGTTTTAAAAATCTTCTGTAATCCATAGCTTTCTTGAAAACGAATTTCCGGATAATGAATTCCATACCTGTAATAAGAAATAATGGTTAGCTGATGGGTTGCTATGGACCTCTTTCAAACTTTGTGATTTAAGCAGGGTCACGTAGGGCCCCAAAAATATTTATACAGATAGGTTTGTAAAACAATGCTTTCTAAGATAACCACAGACTCCAGGAAGAATGTGCTTTCTGCTCTGTAATGCGGCGGGGGTGGGGCATCTACTACACAACAGCATCATCATTTATTTAAATAGCACCAGCAATTTACACCATGCATTACATTTATAATAAATGGGGATCTTACGATAACTTAAGAAACAAGGGTTACAAGGGTAAGCAATAGGATCATAAGGGGGCAAATTTACTAAAGGACGAAGTGGCTAACGCTAGCGAAAATTCTCCAGCGTTACGTCATTTTGCCACTTCGGGTGCTGGGGTAAATTCTCTAGCGAAATGGACCTACTCTAGCGCTACTTAGCACCCTTAAGCCATGCGAAGTTGCGCTCTGACGAAGGGATGTAACTACGCTAATTGACTAAGTTGATTTTCGTGAACGTTGCCTCTCGCGCCAGACTTTACTTCACCATCTCAGACCAGGCGAAGTGCAATAGAGTAGATAGGACTTGCTTAATAAAAAGTTGACATTTTTTCCAAGTCCCATAAAACGCAGGCGAAAGTCCAATAACATGGTATCAGAATTCAGAAAACGGTCTGCCAACAATCAGAAACAGGCTGGAGAGTCAGAGATTATACATAATAAAACAAAACAAACAACTTCCTGCAATCAGTCTGGATGGCTGGAGCATTTTTATTTCCAATTTCACACCAAGCCAACATGCAGTGATGTCACACATTGTTGTGTCATCATATAGAGTTCTGTGGGACATTGTTGACAGGGGTGTCACTGGAAAGGAGTATATATATATATATATATATATATATATATATATATATATATATATATATATATATATTTGTACCTATTGAATGCTTCAGGGAAAATGCACTATGACTAAGACACATAAAGCATAAAATATTTATAAGCATCCTGTATTAAAGTGAATGTTTGTTCTCCCTATTCTTACCAAGAACTCACATGTACATCTGAGCGTCATTACCGTATGTCTTTTATGCCGTGCATTAGGAAAACATTTATTATACTCTCATTAAGCTCATGCATATGCAAAATTTACTGATCGCTTGAGGGTTTTTTAGTGTAATGGCAGTTAAAGGCCATAAAAATAATATGTCCCTAACATTATGGCATATTCTACACAGCAGATTTTGTGTTGCTGATAAGTGTTTACCATATGCAGAAATCTAGATTACTTCACCCATTTTGCTGTGTACTCCTCTTTTAAAAAAGATTCTCTAAGTAAAATTATTTTGTGTGTTTCCCAAGAAAAAAAAAGAAAAAAAAATAAGGAGTAGATTTACAAGGGGTTCAAGGGTCCAGATCACACAAGCTTACAATCCAAAGAAATGGGGAAAATTTACTCTGTTGCTTTCTGATAATTCAGGTTCATCAGACCTGAAGCAAATCCCATCCATGAAGTTCACTTCTGTGACTAGACTCTTCAGCAAATGTGCCCATCTTTTTCTTCCACCGAACTGAAATTGCATCTCACCCATTAGTAAATCCTAAACTTTGATGTCCATTAGGCACCAAGGTAAACCATTGTATTGTGTTTGTTCTGGTTACTTTTTGAAGCAAATAAGGAACAAATATACAGTAACATTTATCTAAATTGTAATTGTAGTATTAATATTTGTCATATTAGGTGAGGCTGGGGGTTAGCTATGTCAAGAGGTGAGACCTGTTGAAAAAAGTTAAGTATCCCTGTTATAGAGGTCACAGAAGTTGAGGGTTAGGGGGAAGTGCAACAATGTGAAATGGCTACAACTGCTTGACACTAAAGTAACAAAGTTCTTAGCCGGCCTTGTTGGCCAGTGTGTCCAATACCAATTATATGGTATACAAAAATAGGAGAGACTTGTTTGGAGATCTCTGTATGCATGTCACTTTGGGCATGGCAATTGGCAGAGGAGCAGCAAAGGTGACTAAAAAATGATATATTTTATATATAAAATATTTATACAGTGCACCTATTCATACAGTGGATCTCCCCTTTAACTGAATGAATACAATGTTATCTTCCCATTTCTACACCACAAAGAAACTAATATAAAGGATGTTGACTATTGTTTTTTAGTGATGGGGGTAACACTAAATTGGCAAAACATCTTTACACATTGTAAAAGGCTGTGTGAAATACATTTTTTTCTTGAATTCTAGGGTCACCGGAGCCAGAGATGATTATCTTGCCATATGTGGCATGTTACCTCCTGTGGTGCAAGGCCCATTTGTCTTATCCTCCAAGTACATGCAGCACAATTACAACTAGGTTTTTATTTCTATTTCCTTTTAGACAGTGATATTATACAGCATATATTATTTTGTATGCAGGTATTTTCCTTTTATTTACTAATCATTTATAATAATAGTAATGATCAATTGGATCATTTATTTCAAAAGATGGTGCTGACATGTGAAGAAAATGCCTTCCATTCATAGTATATATATATATATATATCAAGGATGAGAAAGGTCCCAGCGTGGACCGAAACGTTGGATATGCATTTGTGAATAAAACACATCATTTTTCTTCACTAAGAACATTGGAGTGCGGGTCCATTCATTACTATATATATATATATATATATATATATATATATATATATATATATATTATATATATACATTATATATATATATACTGTCCCACAGTGCCTGCACTCAAATGCAGATAAAGGCCAGAGGTGCATGAACAATATGTTGTATACATAAAGAAGCAGGATCAGCACACTCTGTATTGTGATGAAAAAGTGCTTATTTATTTCACAGAAAGAAGCATTTTTCAAAGATATATATATATATATATATATATATATATATATATATATATATATATATATATATATATATATATATATATATATATATATCCATTCCAAAAGGATCAGCACTCACAGGACTTAAAAATGTGAAGTAAGTTTATTTGTAGAACAGCATAAGGCTCCATCAGTGCGGCTGCAGCGGCTCAAGCAGTGTGCAAGCTGCCGGGGGCCCTGAACAGTGTTCTGAGAAATACTTCAGCACAGAATTAGGCACACCCTACGTTATAATGAAGTCTCATTGGAAGGAAAAACATGGAGTCCTCGAGTTACATACACCCGACTTACATACAACTCACACTTACATACAGCGGCTATTACAGTAATGTACTATGGTTCGCTTGGCCTTTATTAGCATTTAGCTTTAATAAACCCCCTGCCCCCAAACCCCTATTAGCTTTAATAAACCCCCTGCCCCAAAACCCCTATATTAAGTAATGTATATATATATATATATATATATATATATATAATGTATATATGTATATGTTTCAACTTACATACAAATTCAACACAAGAACAAACCTACCTTAAGCTGGGGACTGCCTGTAAATGTATGATAAAAACTATATCAGATCAGCAGAGCAGACAGATTCACATTTACACTTGCCTTGTTGTGACTCACATTGCCATAACTAATGACCATGAGGTTGTTATAATCAATAATGTCCCTCTGAGCATTTCCACTGACATGGACTCTGGCAGGATAATGATGACAAAGTGTTATATAGGTGTTATATAGGTGTTTACAGAAACAAAATTACTAGGAAGTGGGTAAATGATGAGCAGAGTCACCCACATTTAAACAGGCCCCACATTTTCAGATTCATTTTTCTCGCTCCCCTTGAATCATTATCATCTCTTAAAGGAATTGTTCAGTACATAAAAAAAGGGTAAATAGATAGGCTGTGCAAAATAAAATGTTTTTCTAATATAGTTAGTAATGTCTGGATGTCTAACATAACAGAACAGAAAACCACTTCCTGCTTTTCAGCTCTCTTGGTTTTTACTGATTGGTTACCAGGCTGTAACCAATCAGTGACTTGAGGGGGGGCACATGAGTCATAACTGTTTGCTTTTGAATCTGAGCTGAATGCTGAGGATCAATTGCAAAGTCACGGAACAGTTATGTTCCACGTGGCCCCCCTTAAAGTCGCTGACTAACTCAGCGTTAGAGAGCTGAAAAGCAGGAAGTAGAGTTCTGGCTATTATGTTAGACATCCAGTCTTTGCACATTTTACCCTGTTTTTATTTTTAAACTGAACTGTTCCTTTAAAGATCTAAAAAAAAAAACACCAGAAGCCTTAAATACTAACAAAGTAAGGACTTTTGTGTCTCTGCCAGCACAGCATTTCACAAAGTTTTAAGTACAGTTCCTTTAAATAATAAATACAGTGCTCATTGCCTGCCAGCTGTGTTCTTTGGTAACATAGGTGCCTTGTAGAACAGCTAAGTGGCTAATACATCAGGCTCTATTACGTACCTTGATCGGACTCAAATTATATTGCAGCAATCATTGTGATAAAGCCTTACGTATGCAGTGTATCTTTAGGTTAAAGGAGAACTCCACCCAAATAAAAGTTTGCATAATTTAAGAAAAAAGTATTTTTTAAGCAACTGTCCCTGTACATTAATAAAAATATTAGGTGGTTTGAAAGGTATTTGCAATTCCCATTGCAAGTAAAAATTGTTGTCCCTTTCTGTTGGTTCATACTCTTGAAACAATGTAGCAGAATTACGCCTCTCCTCCAGACAAGACTCCAATTCCTATATTGCAGCTCTGACTTCTGCAACACTGTTTTAGCCAAAAACCCTAAAACAGTGATAGACATACACTGTTTTCAATAGCAACTACATCTACAAGACTCTCTAAAACCCATAGAAATGGTTAATAAATGTAAAGTAAAACACTGCTAAGAATTAAATATTGTTTCACTGTACAAAATAAAAAAAATTGGGTGGAATTCCCCTTTAAGCTTATAAGGCTACAAGGATTCATATCGCCATCTTCCATCTGTTACATCCACTGTGCTTCTATAATTGACATTCTACTCTAACAGCAGTTACATTAGGCATGTTATTATGGGTTTTAACATCTCTTTTAGACTATCATCAAACTGATTTTCATATTTCTTTAATTTTGTACATAAAGTTAGAAAGGTACAATAAAATATGTTTCTTGCTCTGTATTATCACCTTTACATTGCCTTTTAATATGATGAAGACAGTAATATTGTAAGACAGATTGCAATTGGTCTTAATTTTCTTAAATTTTTCTGTTTTTTTAACTAGTTAGCTCTTAATTTGGTATTGTTTTAGTGTGAATCTACAATAGCTATCTGGTTGCTAGGCTGCAGCTTTCCTTAGCAACCAAGTATTGCTTTGAAGTAGAGACAGAAATAGAATATGAGAGGCCTGAACTGAAAGATAGAATAAGGAAAAGTTGTATTAACAATAAAATTGAAGGCTCGGAGAGCAGCAGTCAGTAGTTACCAGACAAAACAAGAATATTAAAACGCATGACATGCTATTAAATAGACATAGTTAACTTACAGCGAAGTTACCCCTTTAAAGGCACACTATTATGGGTTAGTGTTAGTAGCAGTTGTGCCAACCTGGGCACTGTTCTCTGCACTGAGTGGTCAATGAACAATCAGTTAAAAGCGCAGCATTGGAACGCACAGCCCAGCCCTGTACCCTGTACCCTAAGGCAGGCACTAAAAACAGGCACCTGCTCCTGCCACTGCTTCCACTACCTTGAGCCTCAGAATGATGTATACGGTTGGGGTCAGGAGAGGAAGGTGCCTACATCTACATTCCCCCTCTCCACCCCGTTCAAATGTAGAATGGTCTTTTTTTGCACTTGCACATTGCATGGAGCATTGTAAATGACCCCCCCATAATTTTTCTATCTCTGTCATGTTTTTATACTATTTAGATTTACTTTTCTTACTTACATACAGTAGGACCAGAACAGGGGACCAGAAAAAAAAGGTGTAAAATACAGGAAAATGTAAAACCAGGGAAATGTATTGTGCATAATATATAGGTGGGACCACAAAACAACAATGTAAAATGAGGGAAAACTTAAAATCAGGGGATGTAAAATGGGGACTGTATTATAAATCAACCCATAACATAAAAATTATCATATTTTGTATTTTGTTTCCTTCTGCATTCTACTGCTAGTTGAAGCATAAAGCAAAATGTCTGGTAAAATCTTTGGAAAATCTTCACAATTGAAATTGTGATGCATATCAAGCAAGAATTTTTGGAGGGAACCTGAACTTGGAGACACAGAAAACACAAATTCCTTGCAGAAAGTGTTCAGATCAAAATCAAACTTGCATCTCATCAGTTGAGGAACGCTATCCGAATCACAGACCCATCCAAAAATCAGCCCTCTCGGCAATCTTTATATAAATCACAATACCTTGGAGCAGAGTGCCCTCATAGAGGGCTTGGGGTCTAAATCTCACCTGTCTTGGCAGAAAAATGGCCTAATTGCTGTTCTATGACCGGTACCTAACGATTCCTCCCTATCTACCCTCCTCCAACAAGCAAGAAAAAGTATATTTTACTAAAGATAAAGTTGGGTAAAGATCTCAAGAACCACTCCATCTATTGCAAGGGTTGCTACAATAAATGGATCTGGAAGGGTCCACTGGGATACAGGTGAAAACCCTGTAATCTGGTAATATAGCACATGTGTTGTATGCACCTCCCATGCACATGTCAGTTGTCAGCAGATTCAAAAAGGCAGCACTGCAGCCAGTCCACCACTCATGTCAATGAAAGGAAACAGGGTCAGCCTTTGGACCCTATATACAAGATAATATACTTACTTTTCATTTATGTTAAATTAAAAATAAAATATAGAAAGTGATGACTTTAAGTTTGAAGTGTGCCTTTAAACATGTTTTTGCCATGATGAATAAAAACTGTTTGATGAAATAATAACTGATATAAATAAAAATTATTATCAGCTAATTGAAGTTGAAAGATAGTCCAAAGCAAGTTCTGATTGTGTGAATGGAACCTAAGGAATACAATACATCATAAAGTGATGTCTTTAAGTTTGAAGTCTGCCTTTAAACATGTTTTGAACATGATGAATAAAAACAGTGTAATACATTTGATGAAATAATAATAGCTATAGATTAAAATGATTATTAGCTAATTGAAGTTGAAAGATAATCCAAAGCAAGTTCTGATTGTACGTAGAATACAGTCGGGGGCTGGAATGCATCATTAACTCATTGTGTGTGTCGTCCTCTAGTGTCAATATTTAGATTCTGTGCATCAAGCCAAGAACTCAGGAGAAAGCCTCTTGGAATGTTCACTTGCTTTCGTGTCTTCTTCCAGGGTGAGATATTGCATTACTGTAAAATAAAGCAGGACTTTTTTTTTTTTTTTTTAAATGTTTAATAGTTAGTTTTAGTTAGAGACATATATATATTAATACATGGAATTTTCATATTTGAAATAAAGATTGGTGTGGAAATATATGAGAAAGAGTCACAAATGAATTTGTTACACAAAAATAGAAAGCACGTGTAAAGGCGAGAAAGAATTCTGCACCCAGGGGATCCTGGGGCTGCTGCCGCCCCCTTTCCCGCTGCGTGCTTTAAACATCAGAGCGGATCAAAGGGGGGCTGCATAGTGAGTGCAATGAGGGTCAATAACCCGGAAATTCGACTTTTAAAGTTACAAGAGCCTAGGCAGCTTTTTGCCGCCCCTTGTAACTGGCTGCACCTTTTCACCTTGCCTAATGACAGGAGCCTGTCTGTACTCACTCAGGCGCGTGTAGGCGCCGAACGCAGGAAAAATGCAGCATGTTGCGTCTGAACCTGTGTTCGGCGCCTACACGCGCCTGAGTGAGTACAGTCCCATTTCAAATAATTACTTGCGTCTATTCCTGCGCTCCCCTGTGGCTGAACGCCAAAAAACGCAACGCAGGGGAGCGCAGGTCAGAACGGCCGTGTGTAAGAGCCCTAAAGCATTGGGCTTACTCATCAGGCAGAATATAGACAAAAAACTGGACAGAAATCTAATCAATTGCATCTTAGTGATGCAATAACCCCTGCATTATAACCCCACCCAACATCATCATGCCCTCCCCCAACATCCCTGCCCCACCCCCATGTCATCAGCCCCTCCCCCTTTGTTCGGTTTAGCCACCAGAAAAGGTGGCAACCCTAAACTTTTCATAGGCTTAAAAATAAAAGTATGATTGACATCAGTTTTTGATATACAGTAGATTTGTGTGATAATGGAAACAGAATGACACACATATAGTTATCTGATGTATTAACTCAGTTAGCACAGGCAAAACACAGACTGTTGGCAAATAAATATCTGGGCTAGTGCTTGCAATGCACTCAACTGGAAACAAACCTTAAGTTTTAGCTAAAATAAGACCGACTTTTAGCATGACATATCTCTGGTTATTAATAAAACATACTTGGTAAAATGTGTATTTGTAACTTACAGCAACACAGTGGAAAATGAAAATGTACAATTTATATATACCTAAGGTCTCATGTGTATCGGCTATACAATTAATACAGTGGGACATATAAAAATGATATTATTATTAACACATGCCACATAGCTGCAGCATGCTGTAGTCTGTCCCATGGAATGTACCACTGTCTCACTTAAATGCACAGTCCTACGAATGAACATCAGTGGTTAGTTGTCCAACTTTTTAGGGTACACATTGGGAATATCCCAATATACAACCAAGACTGTTTAAACATTTGCAGACATTTTTTTATACATAGGGGCAAAGACAAGCACATTTGGCTAACTGAATATATAAAACAGCTAAAAATAAACTGATGCACGTAGAACCTCTATATGTTTTTGTTTTGGTATTTAAATCCACCACCGTGTGTCAGTGGAGTGCAGGGCTAGGACTCTAATCCAATGTGACATGCTGAGATTCAGCAGCTGAAGATTTAAAAGATTTGGCCCCGGTGATATTTTTCAGTATCAGGAAAACACTTGAAGTGTAAACTGCTGTGCAACTGGCTAGTTTGAAATGTCATACCGATGCCGCATGGCCTGGCAATAGAAATGATACACTCTGACGCCAAAGTCCTGGGGCATCTTGAAAGTAGCACTCAGTGGATGGGCATTGTGAGCTTGTTTAGAAGCCGTGAAGCTGCAGTAAAGTGAACCAGGTAAAGTGATCCTTGGCTGAATTCCATCTCCCTGTCAGAGTTTATATGTGTAACATATGCTACACTGACTGAAAATATGATGTGACTGGGCACCTGCGACACATAGCTTGGAAAGCCACTATGGCAACGAACCTACTGATTTAATACTTACCCGGTGCAGGCCAGCAAATCATGCCTTTTTGTGCTAACGTAGCGGGGTATTTATGAGAGTGTAAATTTGAATTTATATAAGGGCAGTTGCTACATACAAGTTGTTCAGTATCCTTAGACTATAAATGTGGCCAATATTGTTATACTGTTTACTATGTTACTAGCGACAGCTAAGTGGAAATCACTATTCGGGTCACTTTAATAAAGAATATATTGACAATGAAATAGATTTCTTTATTTGTACCTCCAAACCTCTTTAAGTTTGTTTACTTATGTTAAAAAAAAAATAATGGCAGTTATTAAATCATTACAAATACAGGCATGGGCTCTGTCATCTGGAAACCCTGTTATCCAGAAAGCTGAGAATTACGGAAAGGCCGTCTCCCATAGACTCCATGATAATCAAATTATCCAAATTCTTACAAACGATTTCCTTTGTCTCTGTAATAATAAAACAGTACTTTGTACTTGATCCAAACTAACATATAATTAATCCTTAGTGGGAGCAAAACCAGCTTATTGGATTTATTTAATGTATATATGATTTTCTAGTAGACTTATGCGATAAAGATCCAAATTATGGAAAGGTCCCAAGCATTCTGGGTAACAGGTCCCAAGCATTCTGGGTAACAGGTCCCATACCTGTACAATTCTTTTTGCCTGGAGGTCGGAGCCCATGAGACTTTGATGACCCATATTATCTGTATACGATTATCCAGCCTTTGGCCATTAAGTTGTTTCTAAAGTGCAAATTAAAGCAACCCCTAACTGCAACTGATCCAGGCATTCATAACACTCTGCCTCCAATAGCTGTTCTTTTTTTAAAGAACAGGAGTGCTCATTTACAAATGCTATAGGTGCAAATGTTCAAATATTAAGTGCAGGAAAAATGTTCCCCTTAGGGACCATGCAGAAAGTAATTTTACCCCCTGAATTGGTAGGTTTAGTTGCTGTCTACACATTACATGGTTGATAAATACAAGGATGTTAAAGGAATGTGGATATGTGGAAAGAAATAGAAATCAGTTACGTATACCCTTGTTTAGGATGTGCCCCTACATTTGAAGTTATTAACAGGGGGCATGTTTGAACATCTCAATAGTGCTATAGAGTTGGGCTTTAATGCACCAAAATATAAGTAAATGATAGGAAGAAACTGCAGAAAGTAGGGTAAGCAGGCCTGGACTGAGATTCAAAATAGGCCCTGGCATTTCAGGTACACAGAGGCCCAAACAGGCCACACAGCAGCCCAAACAGCTTCCCACCAGCCCGGTATATAGTGACTGTCTATGGCAACTTACATCAGCCAATCTGGCATTTGCCAGAACCCACAGATTGCCAGTCCAGGCCTTAGGGTGAGTAAGAAATCAGGAAGGAAAGATGTATTCAACATAAAAATGACACTGAAATCCCAAGGGGCTTATTAGTTTACTAAGCGATGATATACAGAAGGAGAATACAATACAAACAATGGCAAGAAGTGACTAATCAAATTTCCATATTATTTTCTGGGTACTCCAATAAGTCAACAGTATGAAGAATTACCATTAGACTACTGTGGATCCTGTGCATCTGAGCACTTTAGAGCCCATACCCAGGTCACTTGTACCCAACTAACAATTAGTATTGACAGCACAGAACACAGCACTCAAGGAGGAAAAGATTATCAGCATTGCATAAATATATGGGCACAACTTGGAGTAGTATTGTGAACTATGAGCAAAAAGTAGCACTTTTGTTGCCCCTGGCTTTCCTATTGGAAATGAGCACTACAAAGTGTAGCTTCATCAAGCTCAGTGTTTGTAAAATACAGTCTGTGCTGATCCACAGAAAGGCAAATGCATTTTGTCACTTTACATTTACAGAAGTTTGGGTTGGAAGAACCACTGATTTTACTATGTATCACACTAAGAGCAAGGTGTCACTAAAAGAAATCATTTTAACTGGCCCCAATAAACCCAATACAGGAATTCTCAAGGAATTCTCAATGAACATCAGGATCCCTTAGATCCCTAGTTACAGGCACTGCATAGAATAATGAGATATAACTATACAATATTAGATTGTAATATTTCACTGGAATTTTTTTTACTTTTTCCTTAGTACAACATCACTGGCAGAACAAGTCAGGATGATGAAGTTTTAAAGTTGTGCATTGTATGGCATTGTTACGTTTCTTCTGATTACAGTCCGATTATAGTCAGCTTGGATTACTGAGGCAGGGGCCTTGGCTAAGGATAGAAACATGTACAGCACATTAGGTTAACACAGCCCGATAGATGTTCACTACATGAAATCCTATATATTGATTAAAATCATTCCTGAGTAAATGTTCAGTGTGTGCTCAATGGATGAGTGACTTTCCATTTGTGGCTGCTCACTTTAATAGCAGGCAATGCCTATAATCCCTGTGGAGATGCTTTTAGCCATCGGTTGACCTGAAATTCACATGAGCTGGCTTAGGTTCAGCCTTGGACAGCTGGGCAAGGTTTGATATACACTTTCTGATCAGTGGTTTCAGTAAGCAAAGCTCAGAATTGGAGCCAAAACATAAGCATAAGGGCAGATGACTTTCCATGCTCTTTTGTTCCAATTTTTATGATTTGTCAGATGACTTTTTCATGAAAAGCAATCCCACTTATGTCTAGCACATGCAAGCATACATATACATATACACCTATAAATAATCCTGATAAATGGCTCCAATATATCTATAAAAAAATGACAACAGTATCAGCATCCTTTGTATCAGCTCTTATTTCTAGACTTAATCGAGAGGATTTACAGTATATATGGCTGTACGGTAAAATGATAAAGAAATAGGACTCTGGAATAATACGACAGAAATGATGACCTGATTATTGCATTTAGCTGAGGCACACCCAGTTGCCTGAAAGACCAAGTCCATACCTAAGATTTTCAGAAGGTGCTTTAACTCTGCATAAATGTTCCCTATGGGGCAGCAATTATGGGGTACAGCTGCAGGCGATGCCTTCTTCCCCATGCCCTTAAAAGCAATGTCTAGTAATGTGTTAGTATGGCTGGTCTAATGGGAGAAAATACTGGAGTAATGGTAATACAATATGTTCCAGTACTGGTATTATTATTATTAACATGTATTTATATAGCACCAACATATTTCACAGCGCTGTAACATAGTAAGCTTTTTATATGTGACCTCCAACCAGGAGCTCACAGCCAACATGATGCTCACCAACCCCTTCCACGTTGTTCCCAATTGCAGGGCCTCACTGGACTGGTGGGACACCAAGAGAAATCCTGGGTGGCCCCATTGCATCAGGTTCCGGGTCTGGGGGGTGGGATCAGTTTGTGGTGGCTGCAAGGGGAAATAACCAGTTGGGCAGACAGGGAGTAAGTTTTGCAACAGTGGTTGGGACCATGCCTCATGCTTGTGTGACTCCCCAAAACAATTTGGTTTAGAGTGTGGCTCATCATGCATATAAAAATGTGGAAACCCTAGCTGTAGAACCCCATGTAATACAGGTACATTTCTTCAACAACAGAATTAATTCCAAAATGAATTCTGCTCTTTAAGTCAGCTCTTGGTTGAGAATGCTTATGATAGCCTAGACAGGACTTTAGGAACTGAGGGTGGAAAAGTTACAGCCCTTAGAGCCCCATGCACTAAAGAATTTCACCTAGCCCTTCCAGCACTGCTCCTGTGCTCTGGATGAAGCCAGGGCAATATGCTGTAGGGTCAGATAAGGTATACACTTTTATAATTAGTAGTTTCTGTGCTGGTTGGGGCTAATCCTTTTATTGATGGATGACAAGCAGTACACATGGCTTTCCTCTGCCTTGTGGTGCTGCGGTTGCTGTATGTTCCCAACATGCTGTTATTCCTACTGACCTCTGCAGCAGTTTTGGAACTGTCAGATCACTTAGCCTAGCACACACCTAATGTATATCTCTGCTCATTAATGATTTTGAAGGTTTAGGAAGAAGAGAAGCCATGCAGCTGAAATAACGGAAGGCTTACTGCTAAGCGCATTCCGGCAACTCATGAATTTCATCAAAGGAACATGGTCAGTGCTTCAGCTGCTCTTTCACATGACAAACCCATGGGCAGCTTCATTATAATCACCCTCTCTGACTATATGCCTTTTAATAGGGCACACTCATAAAGCCTGACAATGGCAACTTCTTACTTAATGCTTTTATCAAAATTATTCTCTTTCTAGAAAAAAACAATTTTTTTTTCTTATTTACAAGTATATTTGATTATGATAAGGATGTACCTTATCCATAATTATTGAAATTGTATGAATTTAAAAAAATGCATTATTTGTGAACCAAAAAATTAGAACCCAAATCTAAATGCATTGTAAATTCAATTTATTTAACTATGTTCAGTAAAAGATATTTGCATATTCCAAAGACATACAGGGAGGTTACCTGGTTCCTGATAAAACTGACCCTAGTGTGTGCGAATGAGATTGGGACAGTGCATAACAAAACACAGACTTAGCAGTGGGGCCCAGGAGTGTTGGGGGCCCAGTGAGTCTCTAATCAATGAGTAGTTTCAATATATCTGAGTAGAATAGGTCAACTTACCAATATTTGGGAGCCCTAAACTGAATTTGCTTTGGGGTACAGTAACATCTAATTATGCCACTGGATTCGGATGTTAGATTACAAGCTCCACTGGGCACTCACCTCAACCCCTCTATTTACCCCATCCACTCCGAACCTCCACCCACCATCTGCTCAAACCTGGCCACTCCCATGTAAGCCCTACCACTTTAGCAAACTTTGCTTTTCCAGCTCCAAACCCCCAGGACTGCATACCCCCTGTTTTATTGAATTTGCCCCTTTAATAAAATTGAAGGGGCAAATTCACTATCCAGCGGAGTTGAGCTAGCGCAGGCTTCGCCACACTTCGCCACACTTCGCCAGGCGAAGTTTCGTCAGGGTGCCGCTAATTCACTAAAATCCGAAGTTGCGCTCAGGGAGACGAAAGGTAGCGAAGTTGCACTAGCGTTAATTCGTTAAGGAAAGCACAGTTACGCTAGCGATGCCTTATTTGCATACGGCGCCAAGTTAAAGTACAATGGACGTATATGTAGCAGCAAATACATTACACTACACAAGCCTGGGAAAGCTTCATAAAATAAAATAGAGTTGTTATATTGCCCTATACATGTGCCCACTGTATAGTTTAGGTGCCATATGTTAGGAAATGTAGGGGGGAAGGAGGGTACCCCCAAAAAAATTTACGATCTTTTTCAGCCTATCACCCTTTAAAAAGGAAAAGACGCCAGCGTTTTTTGGGAAAAAATGTCAACTTTTTTTCAAGCAATCCCTATCTACTCTATTACACTTCGTCTGGTCTGAGGTGGTGAAGGCAAGTCTGGCGCAAGAGGTAACGTTCAGTAAAATGCGCAAGTTAGTGAATTAGCATAGTTACGTCCCTTCGCCATAGTGCAACTTCGCCTGGCGTAAGGGTGCAAAGTAGCGCTAGAGTAGGTCCACTTCGCTAGCGAATTTACGCCAGCACACGTTAGTAAATTGGCGAAGTAATGAAATGACGTCACGCTTGCGAATTTGCGCTAGCGTTAGCCGCTTCGCTCTTTTTTTTAAAAATTCTTTTATTGCATCTCATTGTACATATAGATACATTGTAAGTACAGATCAAGGATTTCCACTTGTACAGTACAGTAAATGCAAATTAACCAATAAAAGAAAACACAAAACAATAACATTACGGTGTCATCATTCATTTATACATTTATCCACTGGCTCCCCTTACCTAACATGTCTTTTTTTTTTTTTTTTTTTTGTATTATTAAAAAAAAAAAAACCACCAGGAGTTTAATTATATACTTTTAATTACCTATGTGTTGGGGGGTAAGATTGTGTGAGAGGGCAGTAGTGTAGTTCATGGGTTCATGCTATTATCCTCCAGGTCTATCCATATTGACCAGACTTTCTCGAACTTCTGAGGACAACCTCTCCTTATATAAGTAAGTTTGTATAGTGGTATAGCTTTATCAATCATATTTTCCCAAGTTGCAACCTTCGGGCCCTCTGCGGACTTCCAATGTATTGCTATTGTTTTCTTGGCATACATACAAAGTATACTAATTAGGGTTCTTTGGGCCCTCCTAGGTGAAAGGTCCTCCACCTGATTGAGTAAAATCACCATAGGGTCAAGTGGGAGGGTCAAGTCAGTTTTTTCTAGTATAATTCTTGCTATTGCCTTCCAGAAGTGTTGTGATCTGGGGCAGCTCCATATTAGGTGGAAAAAATCAGCTGGGGAGTGTTGACACCTGGGACACTCTTGTCCAATAGCAGGGTTCATTTTATGTAGCCTCTGTGGTGTAAAGTAGGTACGGTGGAGATACTTTAATTGTGTTAGTCTATCCCTGCTGCTAATAATACCATCAAAGGTAGCTTCCAACACTTCCTCCCATATTTCTAAGGTCAGTTGTGGGATATCACAATGCCATTTTTCATATAGTTTAGTTAGAGAGGTACTTCCAGCCAGTAACAGTGTGTTATAAAACATTGATAGAGGTTTTTTAAGTTCTTCATTGTGGACCATAGTTTCAATCAGTCTTGACGATGTATCAATATTGGAGACAGCCTGAAACTGGGTCCCCACCGCATGTCTTAGCTGAAAATATCGAAAAAGCATTTTATTGGGGAGGGAAAACTTTTGTTTCAGCTCCTGAAAGGTTAGTAATGTGCCCTCTAGTATAATGTCTGAAATGTACTTAATATTGTACCGTGCCCACAGTTGGGGGTCTGGGATTGTTTTCAGTTGTGTAAGGTTTGGGTTACCCCACAAGGGAGTATACTGAGAGCAGTGTGGTTGAGATTTCGGAAAGTGTTTTATAGCCAATTTCCATGCCTTAACTATAGTTATCATTGGCAGAGTGGCCTTATTAGTATAGGCCGTACCCCTATATAGAATATTTTTAAGTTCTTCTAGAGATCCTAGGACCTTAGCTTCAAGCAAAGTGGCCGCATTAGTTAGCGAGGGTGAGGTCCATCTCCAAGCTACGACTAGCTGTGCTGCTATATAGTACATGTATGGATTTGGCGCCGCTAGCCCCCCTTTTACAGTTGGTAGTTGCAAGGTTTGTAGCGAAATTCTGGGTTGTTCCCCATTCCAGTATAGGGTTAGCATAAGTCCTTTGAGCCTATGAAAGGTTGTGTGGGGTATAGTTACGGGTGAATGGCGAAAAATATATGTCAGTTTGGGCAAGACTATCATTTTAAAAAGGTTGATTCGCCCAGCTAGTGTAAGTGGAAGAAGTCTCCAGTTATTAATCTTCTGATTTAAGTATTCAAGTATGGGGTTCACATTAAGTTCTGTAAACTTCCCCATGTCAGGATGAATCCATACTCCTAAGTATTTGAAACTGGTCACCCAGTTTAGTTCCCGTGCCTGCTTAGGGAGAATTGGAGGGAGTGGGTCTATTGGGAGAATTACAGATTTAGTCCAATTAATTTTAAGACCTGAAAAAGAAGTATGGTCATTAATAATATTCAAAGCGTTTATCAGGGACTGATTTGGGTCAGCTAAGTACAAGAGAGTGTCGTCAGCGTACATTGAGATTAGTTCTGTCATGTCGCCTAACTGTAACCCCTTCACTCCCTGTGAGGATTTAATGCGGCATGCCAACGGCTCCATCGCCAGAGCAAATAACAGAGGCGATAATGGGCAACCCTGTCTCGTTCCACGGCCTATTGGAAAGAATTGTGATAGTTTGGAATTAGTGCGGACTTTGGCTATTGGTAAGGTATATAGTGCTCGAATCCAGGTTATAAACGGTCGAGGTATTCCCATCTGCCTTAGGGTAACCCATAGATATTCCCACTCTACAGAGTCGAACGCTTTTTCATTATCCAATGAAACTATCACTCTGCTGCCATGATTGTCATGTTTGATGGATAAATTAGTAAAGAGCCTTCTGAGGTTTGTGTCAGTCGATCTTCCCAACATAAAACCAGTTTGATCAGGGGAAATTATATCTGCCATAGAGTCAGCTAGTCTCATAGCAAGTATTTTCGCTAAGATTTTTGCATCAACATTAATAAGTGAAATTGGCCTGTAAGAGGCACATATTAATGGGTCCTTTCCTGGTTTGGGTATGAGGACTATTAAGGTTTCTCTCATAGATTTTGGGAGAGGATTCCCTTTGATTACATCATTGTATAATTTGGTAAGGGGGTGTGCTAACTTGTGTACATGCTGCTTGTACCATTCCGCTGGCAACCCATCTAAGCCTGGTGTTTTCCCCGCTGGAAGAGCCGCTATAGCGGCTTCAACTTCCGCTATGGTGATGTCCTGTGCTAATTGTTGGGAAATCTGTTCAGAAAATGCATTAGGTTGGATAGTGTCTAAATATCCCTGAAGATCATCTGTTGTTATTTGTAATTTGGAAGTATACAGGTCCGAGTAAAACTGTTCAAAGGCCTGGTTTATTTCCTCCGGGGAGGAGGCAAGGTCACCGTTAGGTAGTTTAATTGCTGGTATAGAGGTAGACGACAGTTCCTCTCTGGTTAACATCGCCAGTAGCTTGCCTGTTCTATCTCCGTGTTCAAATATATTGGCTTTTTGAAAAAGCATATGTTTTTTGGTTACCTCTATTTGTGCTAGGTTAAGAACTTCTTGGCATTGTTGCCATTCCTGTTTGTTCTGTTCTGTAGGGTCAGCTACATACCTGGCCTCCTTGTCTGTCACCATTTTTGTTTTCTGGGAGATATCTGCCGCTACATTTAGATTATGCGCCTTGATGTGGCTTATAAATTCACCTCGAATGTATGCCTTCAGTGCGTCCCAAGAGACATCAGGAGGGGTCTCTTCTAAGTTAGTGGCCAGGTACGTGTCTATACTATTCTGGATATGTTCTCCCAAGTCTCTGTGATTTGCCCAATATGGACTTAGTCTCCAAAGTCTATCTTGGGGGGTAGTCGAGGTCATCAGAGTAACGAGTACAGGGGAATGGTCCGATATACCCCTGGTCAGTATTTCAACATTTTGTATCAATTTATTAGTTTCCTCACAGCCTAGAGCTAAGTCTATTCTGGATAAGGCATTGTATCCAGCTGAATAACATGTGTATTGTTGTACCCTGGGATTACGTTCTCTCCACAAGTCATGCAAACCATATAGGGAGACCCACTTGACAAAGGCTGGCGTATTGGTTTTGGAAAGTTTGTGTTTGTCCATCTCCGCATCCATAATGGCATTGAAATCTCCCATTATTAAGATGGGTGATGCTGGGAGATTTAGGATTTTATTCATTATTGTATAAAGCGTCCCATCTTGGAATGGAGGCGGAATATAAACATTTACAAGAATGACCTTTTTCCCAGTAAGTGTGCCATTTATTATGAGAAATCTGCCCTCTGCATCTGAAATAACCTTATGAGCAGTAAAGGAACATGTTTTGCTTATGAGGATTGAAACTCCTCTGGAGTAACTAGTATGTATGGAGTGATACATGGAGCCTATCCATGGTCTTTTAAGAGATAGGGGTTTGCTACCTATCAAGTGGGTCTCCTGTAACATAATTATTTGTGGTTTAACCCTCCTTATAAAATCAAAAACAAGTCTCCGTTTAATAGCATTACCCATTCCCCTCACATTCCATGAGATTATTTTATCTGTAGCCATAGTCCCGCTGAAACAATGTTTTGTACCCAAGGGACACTACAGCATGACATGCAATAAGGTTTTGTTGAGATAAATCAGACACCGTAGTAAGAATAACATAACAACTGAGTCCCTTCCTTTCCCACCCCACCCACTGCAAGAAACAAAAAACCATGAGTGAGTCTACACCCCTAACAATATCCCTTAAACTCAAATTGGGGGGTTAGTGCCCTTCTGATTTCGTCAAGCAGGCACAGCACTTGTCATCTGCCTTAAGTGCCAACTCCGGGGACAACTTATAATTAAGTAGTACCCTTTTTTTTTTTTTTTTTTTTTTTTTCTTTTTTTTTTGTATTCTGAAGTATATACTTTAACTATTTTTTTGTTTCCCCAACATTTTCTTACTTTTGTCTTACCCTCCTGTATCCTGTCTTGTCTCCCCCCTTCCCCATATCACCTCCACCCTGGATATAGTCCTGCGTAGATCAGTAGCATAAGTCAGTTCTTTACCAAAATAGGGTGGAGAAAGGTGTCTTCAGAGCAGTTACCTGTATTCTGAGGGGGGTACAGCAGTGCAGTATTCCCGTTAGTTTCTAGTTACGTGGTCTCAGTTCTAGCCAGGATATTAACTCTTCTGGTGATCCAAAGAAATGTGCTTTACCATTGTCTGTGACTCGCAGTCGCGCTGGAAACATCATGGCGTATGGTAGATTCCGCTGTCGAAGTTGTAGTTTGGCCTCCGAGAATTTTGCCCTTTGCTTTCTCACCTCCGCCGAGAAGTCTGGATAAATGGATACTCTTTGGTTTTCGAAGATAAGCTCGCGTGCTCTCCTTGCTTCCGCAAGGGCTGTGTCTCTGTCCCTATAATTGAGAAGCCTGGCAATCAGGGGTCTTGGCGGTGCGCCTGGCGGTGGTGGTCTACCAGGAATCCTGTGCGCCCTTTCGACCGTGAATGCCTGTGAAAAGACTGCTTGGCCAAATGTAGTAGTAAGCCACTGTTCAATAAATTTCTCGGGAGAAGTGCCCTCTGCTTTTTCAGGGATGCCCAGTATGCGGATATTATTACGCCTAAGGCGGTTTTCAAGATCATCAGCTTTTTCTTGCAAGGCCTGGATCTGTTTATCAGTATTATTTAGGCGTCCAGGTAGAGTGTGCACAGTATCTTCCAGCTCCCATATTCTTCTCTCCGCTTCCCCTGTGCGTTCTCTTATTTTTTGTACGTCATGCTTAAGAATCCCAAAGTCAGTTTTAAGTTCATCAATTTTAGTTATAAGTGCAGTATGATTATTAGTAATGGCTTGAAATACCTCTGTCAGCGTTGGTGCAGCTGATGTGGTAGGTATCATGGGCTGGGCAGGCTCCTCACCCATATCTGCGCCATTGGATTGTACCGTGTGCATCGTGGCTGCTGGCAGCCCTCTGGTACTGGCACGCTGAGGTAGTGGGAGTCGTGCAAACTGTTCTAATTTACTAGCAGCCGCTTCTCCTGCACTTTTTGTTAATGCTGCCGCCGCATCGCGCCCTTTGCTGGTATCGGCGCCATTTTGTGACATCCTGGCAGGCCTGACGTTTGTCTTTTTGCTGGCGGTTCTGCGTCCTCTCCGCATTGACTAAGACCGCGGGCTGTTCCCAAGGCTCCCCTGGGACTTACTGCGGGTAGCGGATCCTCTTTACTGCGGGGAAATAGTATTTTAGAGCAGGATTACGGGCCCCCGGAGCGGAGCTCTGCAGATATGCGTCCTACTCCTTCCTCATTCCGGCCACGCCCCCCCCGCTTCGCTCTTTAGTGAATTTGCCCCGAAGCCTCATAGTTGATCTTTGGCTTTTGTTTATGGGATCAGTGACCATAAAAGCTATGTTTCATTTTCAGTTGCAGGCCAGAAACAGGCAGAATTAAGAAACAAATGGGGAAAAAAATCAAATGAAAAGTTGCTTTGAATAGGTCAGTCTATAACAGAATTTGTGGATGCTATATGCACAGTTAGTTAAATGTGAATTTCTCATTTAGCTGAAATAACTGGACTGCTTGTGTTTTCCCAGTTACATCTGACACAGGTGAAACTTTAGAGCTTTACAATATGTTTAACAACAACTTCCTATAAGGAGTTAATCCAAACTTAAACCTCAGGTTAGCACATTATATTTAACTCCAGAGTTCATTTGATCAATAAAGATGCAAAAGTGTTTTGCAACAGTTAATAAACATAAGCACTTAGTAATGTCCTTAGCTCTTTAATGCAGATTACAAGGCAACATTTACTATAATATAAATGATTTATTTGAAGGGAATTTCTCCTGTCATTTTTAAAGCATTTTACTGCCACCTTTTGGTTGAAAGTCCTATTGCATAGATATTGATTTGTATGCCTTAAATTATCAAATTCTAACAGTTATAATGAAATAATAATTATAATAATTAGTCTGTAAATAAATTCGTTGTGTAGGACAAATCCAAGGCAGTAGACTTTGACTGTGTATTCACTCCCCAATAAAGAAAATCACAGTGAAAGTCTACTGCCTTGGATTTGTCTTACTCAACAAATGTATTTACAGACTGATCTGTTTGGGATATCAGCACAGGACAAGCTGTTAATCAAAATTGGTGAGCTACACGTATTCTCTAAAAATTTGAATTATAATAATTATAATGAAACAGTTGAACCCTCACACTATTTTTGTGCTGTCGGTGATATCATTGCTCCCCACAATCAGAAAGAATTATCAATTGCAGCCCAGAAAGGTTACTAAGAAATTTATAATTGGTGTATGCCACAAAGCGTTCAGTATAAGTTCGGAGAATGAATCCTAGCTACTTTGGCTTCACAACTAGATCAAGTTGTTTTTATGGGTATTATGGGGATTTCAATTATCCAGACATTGACTGGAGTAATTTGGAAATGTAAGAAGAAGCTATCAGGATTGTAAATATGATAAATGACAGCTTTTTATTTTAGGAGGTTCAAGAACCTACTAGAAAGCTTCTCTTTGGGATCTGGTAATAATTAATAATACCAAATTCACCCCTAGCATTTGCAGTTTAGGGAGCAATGATCAGCGTCGGACTGGGCCGGCGGGAAACCGGGAAAATACCCGGTGGGCCCCGGCCTTCATGGGCCCCCGCAAGCCCAGCCCCCTCCCCCAATGTTCTGGCCCCCAAATAAAAATTAATCGGTGCACTGGTATCGCATGCGCTTTGGTGTTCGCGCATGCGCACCGGCGTTTGCATACACACCAGCGTGCGCAGAGACGTTCACGCATGCGCGCTGGCGTGCACCGAGACGTTCGGGGCCCGGTGTATAGTTACCCGGTGGGCCCCCCCATGTCCAGTCCGACCCTGGCAGTGATCATAACATTGTCTCTTTTGAGATTCATTTGAGACAATTTTATAAGGAAGTTGCTAAAACACTAAATCGCAGGCCATATAAGGGCATCTCTGTTACCTGGGAAAGGCTTTTAAAAGGTTAAACACAGCAGGGAAAATATAATATATTTAAAGTGCTGCTTAATAAATATACAGTATACCCCCTTTGTTAGCAAGGACATGTATTACAAAGCAAAACCTTTTATTGTTTGATAGAAGGGTTAGTCTTGCAAGAAACATGCATTCAAGGGCTCTTCCACATGAGTGTTCTTAAAAATTGAGACACACTCAATTTTTATCTATGGTGCCGTCCTCACGACAATGCAGATAAGTGCCGAACACAGGTGGAATGCAGCATGTTGCAACTTTTTCATATTATCGCCTGAAAAAACACGCAATCTTTGGATTATTGAACAAAACCCAGCACAGATCAGGATATCTTCCAATTGCAAACAGCACATCTGCCATTGACTTCTCATGAAGTCTGAGATGGAGTACTTTTTATTCAGACTTTTAACACCACAAAATGTGTTTTTAACAAAAAAATTGTGTTTTCCCCTTTAAAAGTCTGACCAGAACAAATTAGACTTTAGTAAATAACCCCCTTAGTATCAGAGAGAGGGAAATTGGTTTATGAGGCAAGGAAAAAAATCTGAGAATCTGAACTGTAATATTTTATCTATTTATACCAGCAAATTAAAGCTTTACTTTACTAGACCCAATTCTAATAATATAACTATTAATGTATGGGTAACTCCGAAGGAAATTCAAGAGACTAGAACGGTACCAGGGTACCAAAAGAGCACCTCTATACTTCATTTTTCAGTATTCTTTGAGGTCTGGCATGAGTCCAAGGGATTGGCAAATTGCTAATGGGGTGCTTCAATTTAAAAAGGAATCTCTAATCTAAAGGCCTGTTAATTTGGCATCAGTCGTAGAAAAACTACTGCATATGGCTAATAAGGGATAAGATAGCTGGATACATTGCAAAGCACAATACTATGATTTTGTGCCAGCATGGTTTTATGCTGACAGATCTTGCCAGACTAATTTAATTGACTTCCATGTGCAAGTGAGCAGAAACCTAGACTCTGGGCTGGCAGTGGATGTGATCTTCTTAGACTTTTTTAAAGTATTAGTACTGATTAAATCAGGGTCGAGTGGACATTCGGGGCCCACCGGGATACAGATCCCAGAGGCTCACAGGGTTACAGATCCCCAGGGGCCTCCATGCGCATGTGCAAACTCCGGCGAGTGGCTCTGCAAATTGCTTTCTTTGGGGGGCCGGAAGAAGAGGTAAGGGGTTTGGGCTGGCAGGGGCCGAGGCCCACCGGGTTTTTACCCAGTGTCCCATCGGCCCAATCTGAACCTGGATTAATTTAAATGATACTGGAACACAAATTTGTACTAGGTAACTGGCTGAAGGATGAATTACAAAGAGTGGTGGTAAATTGAATATTTTCTAATTGGACCAGTGTTGTTAGTTGAGTAGAGAAGGGGTTTGTCCTTGGCTCTTTACTTTTCAACTTATTAATGACTTTGAGGTGGGTGTTGCCTTTATATTTGATACAGCATAGTCCAACCTTGCAGAGAACTGGGCAGCAAACTGGCAAATAAGTTTTAATGTATATAAGGACAAGGTTATGCACTACATTAGAAATAGCATAAATGCAAGTTATACACTAAATGGCAGTGTGTTAGGGGTTCCTTAAAGGAACAGTAACACCAAAAAATTAAAGTGCATCAAGGTAATTATATTTCAATTTACTTCTGCCCTGCACTGATAAAAGTAATGTGTTTGGTTCAGAAAGAGTACTATAGTTTATATAAACAAGCTGGTAAGTTGGCAAAGGTGCACTGGGTTTTTCTGTCCCTCCAGCCCAGTCCAGACCATGATCATCAATGCCAGCATTGCAGGTATACTCTGAGGGACCAAGAGCAAGTAGTTCCTTCTTATTCATTTGTATCAATAAATCAGTTTTATGAAAGGAACAGTTTATGCTGAAAATTCAAGTCCAGACCTCAAGTATTGGGTGACACTTCATTTTAGTACTTTTGTGAATAATTTTATGAATAAATGTGCTTTAAGCTGCAAAAAGAGAAAAAGTGATTTTTAGTAGTGCAACATAACTAATCAAACCCCAGCCAATCAAAAACAAAAATTCAAGGAACACCTTTCTCCTCCAAAAGAGGAGGAGAAAAATAAAATTAATTAACACAACTTAGTTTTCCTTATAAATATAAGGTAATAATATATATTGTATAGATGTGTTACATTTGTATTTCAAATGCTTGGGATGTATTTTTGTTTTCTTCTTGCCTACATGAATGCAAAGAGGTTTGGCTCCAGCTTGAGGCCGATTGCTATATATATACAGTATATCCCTCTATCTTGTATAATTTTAAACATGCAGTCTTGGGTTCTATCAAGAATACCTATAGTTGTAGCTAAAGTAAAGCACACACACCACATATCATTTAACTTAAAGGGGCACTCAAAAACTGCATATCTGAGCAACTTTGTTCACTAATTACATATTTCCAGTGATTCTAAAGTTATTTGTAAATAGTGTTGCCACCTCACCCCTTTAATACCAGCCACATATTGAATTCACATCCTGCATGGCTAATTAGCAATTAAATTAGATGCTTGCTGCCAGGCTTGGATTTGTGGAGAAGCCACCAAGACCCGGGCCTAGGTCTGCAGGATTTTAGGGAGCGGCATGCTGCCCAACCACTCCCATATTGGTTTTGAAACATTGAGAATGTGCACGAAATATGATTGTTTTTTAAATTTCCCATGCGCCAATCAACATCGGTCGGGACTATTATGAACGACAGCGGGCCTAGGGGCGCCCATTATGTAAATCCGGCCCTGCTTGCTGCATTCTGAACTGATTTATATGCAACAAACATGCTAAAATATTACATTCCCAGGGCAGTAACTGCTAGTTCAGGGGTATTTTGAATACAGATAAGATTTCTGCAGGCTAAAGTGCATTTTAAATGCCACATCTAGATGTTGAGGGATTGGGGGACATAGCAAGAAACATGTTATGAAATGGTCACTTGAAACATAAATATTTGAATCACAAGGGATCCCAGATCATAGGACTCAACCTGTAAAACAAGTCAATTTGTCATATTTCTGCCATTTTAGAGCTGCTTCTATGAGTAGTTTACCCCTAGCAATCAATAAGGCTAGTACAGAACTTTTGTTCTATTAATAATTAGATTATAAGAACACAATCCCCTCCCTTCCCCATTTGTTGTGACTGTTTTGTTAGCAGGAGTCCATTTTGCAGGGATTATCTGTCTTGTTGAGCCACAGGTGAGTGGCTGCCAGATAGGAGCCTATGTGTTGTGTACACAGGTAACACAAAAACGAGACTTCATGAAAGGAAGAAGTCCTGTTAAATGAAGATTATTATTAATGTTAAATATGAAGGCAGAAAGATTCTGGGCAAGCGTAAGAAATACAGTCCTTTTAGCAGGCCAGTAGTTGAGGCAGGAAAGTCAGATAAACTGGCAAAAAAAGTCTGGGCAGGCAGCTAGCAAGGAAAATTCAATAGACAGGCTGAGGTCAGGGACAGGCTGAAGACAGAGGAAACTCCAATAAAAAGGTCAAGGTCAAAATAGGACAAGGAAGAAGAGCCTGAGGTGAGTTCCACTGAACACCAATGTGTTTTTTTAGAAAAAACGATGTGTTAATCCCCTGGCCACCAATGTAATATTTTAATACTCTATAGGCCCCTAGCCAGCAATGTTTATTTAAAATATTCTATGGGGCCCCTGAACACCAATTTTTTTTAACTTGTAAGGGGAGTCCCTGGAGACCCCTTTGTATTGTATTTTGTATTTTTAACTTGTAAGTCGGGCTGGCCAACATTTTTTTAAATTCTCTATGGGGCCCCTGACCACCAATGTTATTTATTAACTTGTAAGGGGGGCTGCCCACCAATTTTATTTTTACTTGTAGGGGGACCCTGGCCACCAATGGGTTTTTAGCACCCATTTTTGTGTGAGAAGGGACACATGGAAGACATTTGGAACCCGCATCTCCGGGGGAAGCTGCAGATGAACCACCATGGGATTAATGATTTTGACAATTGGAAAAGGGCAGATGAACTCGGGACCAAGTTTGGGAGTAGACAAATATTTCTTGTAGAAAACCAGACTTTATCGCCAAGATTATATTGAGGGGAAGAAACTCTTCTCCTGTCAGCAAATTTCTTTTGAGAAAGAGAACTCCTTTCCAAGTTGGCTTTCGTGGCTTGCCAGATAGCTGACATGTGAGTGGCTTAGTCATTGGCAGCTAGGACAGTTGTGAGGAGGAGATCTTGAGGGAACGTCAGTGGATTCTGACCGTAGATGCAAAAGAAGGGGGATATCTCAGAAGAAGCATGCAATGCATTGTTGTGGGCAAACTCAGCCCAAGGGAGGAGGTCTGCCCAGTCATCCTGACACAAAGACACATGACAACGAAGAAATTGCTGTAATGCTTGATTAACTCTCTCTGCAGCACCATTGGACTGAGAATGGTACTGTAGGTGGAAGTAAACTGAAGAGAGATGTGAAGCGCTTTGCACAAGGATCTCCAAAATTTAGAAACGGACTGGGACCCTCTGTCGGACACAATTTCAGCCGGAAATCCGTGAAGGCGGAAGATGTGTTGAATATAGTCTTGAAAGTTCCAGGGCAGAAGGCAACTTGCGAAGAGGAATTTAATGGGCCATTTTGCCGAACCTGTCGATCACAATCCAGATGACAGTGTGCCCAAGGGAGTCAGGTAAGTCCACAATGAAATCCATCGCCAAATGAGTCCATGGTCGAGAGGAAATGGGTAAAGGTAAGAGTAGCCCCTTGGAAGGGGAATATCCAGACTTGGAGGTTGCACAAGTGGAACAAGAAGAAACAAAGATCTTAACGTCCTTTCGAAGAGAGGACCACCAAACAAGGCGAGATAAAAGTTCAGTAGTCTTTCTTATTCCAGGATGGCCAGCTTGCTTGGAATTATGGGACTGAGAAAGGATGGTGTGGCAAAGTTCAGGAAGAATAAAGGCTACTCCCAAGGGAGTATCCGAAGGAGCAGAAGATTGTGCTGTTAACAACTGAGAGGCCATGGAGGGAAACAAAGCAGCCACAATCTTAGCTGCAGGCACAATGGGTTCAGGATCCTCGAAAAAATGAGCTTCATGAATGAAGCTTCTGGAAAGTTCATCCGTTTTCTTAATTCTCAAACCAGGACGGAAAGTGAAAGTTGAAGTGGGAGAGTGAGTGCCCAGTGAGTGCCCATCAAGCTTGTCTGGGATTAAGACGTTTAAAGGAACAGTAACGTCAAAAAATGAAAGTGTTTTAAAGTAATGAAAATATAATGCAGTGTTGCCCTGCACTGGTAAAACTGATGTGTTTGCATCAGAAACACTACTATTGTTTATATAAACAAGCTGCTGTGTAGCAATGGGGGCAGCCATTCAAAGGAGAAAAGGCTCAAGTTACACAGCAGACAGCAGATAAGCTCTGTCTGTCTAATAGTGTTATCTGTTATCCATTAGTTAACCTGTGCCATATAACCGTTTTTCAATTTCCGCCATTGCTCCACAGCAGCTTGTTTATATGAACTATAGTAGTGTTTCTGAAGCAAACAGATCAGTTTTATCAGTGCAGGGCAACAGTACATGATATTTTCATTACTTTAAAACACTTACATTTTTTGGTGTTACTATTCCTTTAAGTGTTTGGATGTATTCAAGGTTCTTGTGGTTTGTGAAGATACTGGCACAGGGGAACCTTCCAACAGATGTCTCTAGGGATGTTGTTTCACCGTGGAAACGCCGACCATAGACTTGTATGGCAGCATGCGTCAAAAAAAGACACGCGTTTTTTTGGCAAAACGAAACAGCTCAAATTCGCCCATCCCTAGATATCTCCACTCTTCTAGAGACAATGTGACTGTTAACAACTCAAGATTTCCCACGTCATAGTTCTGCTCTTATAGTCACTGACTAACTCAGAGCTGCAAATCAGGAAGTAGTGTTCTGGCTATTATGTTAGACATCCAGTCACTCCAGTGACGGGACATGTACTATGCACCTCCCCCAACTAGGATTGCCACCTGTCCGGTTTTGACCCTGACAGCCTGGTTTTTTGAAGGGCTGTCCGGGTCAAAAATGCCTACCTGGTTTTCCGAATTAGGAAAGCCGTGCACAGGATTCCCTATGATCAGGGTCCGACTGGGCTGCTGTCTCTGGCCCCCTCTGACCCTCTCCCACTCCCACACGCACTTGCTCGCACCTTTCAACTTTTTCATCTAGGCTCAGGGCAGCAGTGTCGGGGAGCGGGTCTGGGCAGGCTGGGCCCACGAGAGCCGGGCCAACTGGGTTTTTTCCCGATGTCCCGCTGGCCCAGTCTGGCGCTGCCTATGATTGATGCAGTGATCGGCCAATCGCAGATCACAATGTAATAGCCCCCTTCACAGAGTTAGATGGGCCAAAAGGCCATGCTGCACAGAGATACAACACAGAGGCCTGTGCCCATTTGCAGACAGTCAAACAAAGCATGAAAAGTGCAAAAACAATGGGCCAATTGGGACCTCTATTTTTTTCTTTTTACACTTTGCTTCATAAATTAGGCCTATAGAGGTCATCAGATGCAATAGAGGAAATATAAAAGTGGTGGATGCAGTAACCAAAATAAGGAAATGGGGTGATTTCAGGGGAAAAATGTATTCTGGATCTGTATATTTAATAGTTTAAGCCCATTTGGGTTACATCTGGATTATGAATTATGAAGTACAATATGTAGATACATTAATTTTTGAACATGATTATAGTCCTTTTGGTTTTTATTTTAGATGAAAAGGACATAATTGGTATCTTTTGTAACATTTATGTGGCTATTGATCAAAATTTAAATGAGAGTAAAGTGGGCACTAGATGGCACTAGACACAAAAGTATTTTCAGGAAATGTTTATATGTGTTATATGATTGGCAAAGAGCTGTGAAGGTCTGATATGTTGCTTTCTGTGCCCATGATGAATTAAGGCATTTAAACAATAGTGCATAAACCCTATTAGAAATGGGTGCACAAGGAGAGCATAAGACTGGGCCCCACAAGGAGTGTGGATCAAAAATGAGTGTAACTCAAACTATTACAGTATAAACATATAGTTTACCCCCTCCCCGCTCATCTGCATATGAAGCTATGAGCCAATCACACAGAAGGAGCATGTTATTGCCTTCAGAACGTGTTGCTGCTGCTGCTGCTGCTTGTCAGTGCTGATGTGGGAGCAGCTCTGAAGTGAAGGGCCTGGGGCTCTGTGAATTCATTGTAGGCAACATTCACACACACAGGGCTCTGACATACACGCCTCGCTTCTCTACTCCTTCAACCATCTCCAGAAATCCAGGCTGGGCTGTGGCACGCTCATGTGAGGATGTCAGTGGCAGGACTGAAGAAGCAGTTCCATAAAGCAAGTCAGGTAAGGTATGAGCCTGGCTCTCATTGCCACTACATTGTGACAGTGTACATTGTGGGATATATACTGCTGGGCTTCCATCCAGTACCTGGGTATATACTGCTGGGCTTCCATTCAGTACCTGGGTATAAACTGCTGGGCTTCCATTCAGTACCTGGGTATATACTGCTGGGCTTCCATCCAGTACCTCGGAAATATACTGCTGGGCTTCCATCCAGTACCTGGGATATATACTGCTGGGCCTCCATCATCTGGGGCAAGTGTTAGGGGAGGGCAGAGAGGCAATGTACTAGCTTTGAAATCAACATTACACTTCCCTGTCATAGTATAGTGACAGCTTATGTCTATTCACTGTCTCAATGAGTGCTATTAATCATATTGCTGCCGAATCAGTGCTGGGAGCTATAGTTCCACTGAAGGAGCTCAGGTTGGGCATCCCCAGTGTATGGCTGCTGATTAAAATAACACTGCTGCTGGCTGGCCTTGCTCACCACCTAATCAATAGATCATCAATAATACACTCTTATTGTACATAGTTGTTAGACAGATGACAGTAATTGCACAAGCTGATGTGCAAAGGACGTAGGCGTGCAATAGTGTTTCTATAATACCAGGCACCACCTTTAAGAAATGAAGCTGTTATCTTCGGTGTATCTTCTGTTTATGTCAGATGGTATGATAATTAGAGTTCACAGTGCTGCTGTTGTCTGGTGGGATTGTTTTTATATATTGGGTCCGAAACTGTGTATGCATGTAACACCCAATATTCTATGTGTGTATTGCATGACTAAGTCACTTCCAAGTGTTCCATTCCAGGATTCAGGCCTGCAGGGGTTGCACAGTACCCAAACATCTATGATATGATGCTTCTTATGCTCCTCTGTTGTGAGTCAGTGCCACACAAAACTAGAAAATAATTAGTGTCATCCATTGGTTCCATATACCACCAATTATTAGCTATAGATTGGGGGTCGCCAAACTATTTTACTTGTAAGTCCCATCCAAATGTAAAAAGAGTTGGGAAGCAACACAGGCATGAAAAAAGTTCCTGGGGTGCCAAATAAGGGCCTTGATTTGGTAGGCCCTATGTGGACAGGAACAAGCCAGAAATGTAAAAATAAGCAAATGAGCTGGTAGTAACATCCAAGGGATCAGTGAGCAAAATGTTATTAGCAAGATCATATTAAAATTACACTGCCATGCAAAGGAAAACTATGGAGATTTTAGGCAGGCTGTGGGCCTCCACTTTGACAAACCTAATCTTAGGGGCAAATTTAGTAATATTCAAAGTGGGAATCCTAAAAGGTTCTCAACCATTACAGGTTTATCACAATGACTAACTGACATTTAGGATACTGTCCTTATGAATGTGTTTGTCACAATGTGTCTTACTGCTTTAAAGGGGGTTTTCACCTTCCAAACACTTTTTTCAGTTAAGTTGTTTTCACATACTTTTTTCAGTTGCTTTCCATTTTTTTTACTTTTTATCGTTTTTCCAAAATTCCAAAAATGGTGTTTCAGTCTGGCAGATCAGTATCAAGGTGGAGCTTCTAAACTGTTACAATTTTGATACATTTAGTGACTACATTAGTTGGTATATTTCTCAGCAGTATCTGTGGAATATTAGCAACTATTGTATCAGTTCTAACAGGTGCCTTTAGTCAAACTCAGTAGAGACAAATATAAAAAATGTATCAATTTAGAACAGTTACAGAGTCGGTGACCCCCCCCCCAGAGCTGCTTTAGACAGTGAAGAATTAAACTTCACATTTCAATACCAGAAAAACGATCACAAATAGAAAATAGAAAGTAATTGCAAAAATTATTAATTTCTGTTGAACTCTCTGAAACCAACTCCAAGTTTTGAAGGTGAACAACCCCTTTAAATAGTTGAACGTTAATCTCTTCTATGGGATGTTAGAGCTCAACTCAAAAGCATTGCTCTAACACCCCATCTAGTTCTCAATCCCCCATAATTGATTTAACGAAGTGCAAGTTATTAGGGGGACTAATGATTTGTAAACACTCTTTTCAGTGCTGGAGCAAATCATTCCAAAGTGGCAAAGAGCTTGCTAAACCAGATAGCATTTGCAATATTACTGCACAAAGGATGTCCTTTAAAAATTCAACTTTATTATTCCCTTGAAGGGGTTGTTCACCTTTAAATTAACTTTTAGTATGATGTAGAGAATAATATTCTGAGAACAGTTGCAATTGGTTTTTATTTTTTATTATTTGTGTTTTTTTTTTTTAGTTGTATAGCATTTTATTCAGCAGCTCTCCAGTTTGCAGTTTTAGCAGTCCGGTTACTAGAGTTTAAATTACTCTAGCAACCATGCATTTATTTGAACAAGAGACTGGAATCTGAATAGGAAAGGGCCTGAATACAAACATGGGTAATAAACAGTAGCAATAATAATACATGTATAGCCTTACAAAGCATTTGTTTAAAGATGGAGTCAACGGGGCTAATTTATGAACACTGAGCAAATTTGCCCATGGGCAGTAGCCCATAGCAACCAATCAGTGCTTGGCTTTTTTCAGGCAGAAGAAAAAGAAGGCAGATAATTTAAAATTGAAAATAAATAAATAAATAATGAAAACTAATTGAAACGTGCCATTTCTAAGGCACATTTCAATTAGTTTCAACCTAAGTAGTGTGCACACGAAAAGTGTCAGGCGGAATGGTTTTAATGGACTAATAAAGCTATGTTTTTAATGGACATCCTACTGGTCGCCTGTTGTGTGAAACCATCTTGTAATTGAAGTCTTTTCCCAAGCAACGGATGAGGGGCTTTATGCACCCACACCTCCCTTCAGCAGCAATGAGCCTATGATATATAGTCAGTGTTTGACTTTGCCTACATGATTCACACTTTGCACTTTGTATTTTTTACACCTGGGTCATTAATTGTATCTGGCTATGTCCTGGTAAACTATTATTTGACTTTGCTTTTAATACAGGCGGAATGCAATTATCTAATTCTTTAATATACTGACTAGGTTAACTTCATTTTATACATTAAAGTTTGTTTGCTGTTGCATTATTTATGGGAGTACCATTGTTGTACTGGGGAACAACACCAGCTGCCATTCGTATATATATAAAAATACAGATATGCAAAGAAATAATAACATATACACAGTGTAAGTAATGGCTTCTTATGATTTATTTATGAAAACATATATAGATGATTTACCCTCTCAATATATAGGGGAGCACATTTTATCCCTGCTTAGGTGTTAAAATTGTTACAAGATTTCTCTGCCGTTTCCTGTTATATCAAGTGTTTTGCTTCTTATTGTGCAAATGTTGTTTACTGTTCTGCCTGTGTTTATATCCCTGAATATGTGGTAGGCCTAGGGAATTCTCTGTGTGTTCTGATTTTACTCTTGTGTCTTGCAACATGCCATGGAACAGCTGTGAATCTGAAACATGAATAGACACTTGCCAATGTTATCCATCAGGGGGAATATGGCCTACTTACTATTCTTACTAAGCTAAAAGAGAGCTGGGACTTACTGTATACAGAGAAATCTGGACTAACGGGATCCTTGTTAGAACATCAAATTTGGACTAAAACACAATGCTGCATCTGTCTATTTTAAAGGAGATGTTCTGTCAGCTGTTATGTGTAAGTAGAATTGTTGTTGAAAGTGTCTGACTGTTTATATTCTATGCACTGGTGGTTCTGACTCGTGAATCAGTGTAACAGAAGGCAGCTGATTAAGAGACCTGGAGGGGAACTGACTTCTGCTACATCGTTTCAAGACTAATGAACCAGAAGTTAGTGTAAAGAACACCAAGGGGCAGATTCACTAAGGGTCGAATTTCGAAGTTAAAAATACTTCGAAATTCGACCCTTGAATTGAAATCCTTCGACTTCGAATATCGAAGTCGAAGGATTTAGCGCTAAACGTTCGATCGAACGATCGAAGGATTTTTCGTTCGATCGAACGATTAAATCCTTCGAATCGAACGACTCGAAGGATTTTAATCAAACGATCGAATGAATATCCTTCGATCAAAAAAAGCTTAGCAAGCCTATGGGGACCTTCCCCATAGGCTAACATTGACTTCGGTAGGTTTTATCTGCCGAAGTAGGGGGTCGAAGTTTTTTTTAAAGGGAAAGTACTTCGACTATCGAATGGTCGAATAGTCGAACGATTTTTACTTCGAAACGTTCGATTTCGTTCGTTTTCGATCGAATTCGAACGAATTTAACCAATTCGATGGTCGAAGTACCCAAAAAAAAATTCGAAATTCGAAGTTTTTTTCATTCGAATCCTTCACTCGAAGTTAGTGAATCTGCCCCTAACTGTTACTATTCTATTAGGTTTCTTGAATAATTACATTTTCTTCTGTTATACAAAGATTTTTTTTGGGGGGGGGAGTCAATCCTTTCATCTGTCTATGTAATATGTAATATGGTTTGATGACCTCCATAGTGCTCTTTAAACAACAGCCTGGGACCAAAGGCTGTTCATAGTGCTTCCCATTAAAGAAAGTGACGTGTGATCCACTGGAATTTAGCCTATGAGGCATACAGTATTTATTATGCTTTGTAAAACAGTTGTAATGTAGGGTATCCCAAACCCAGAAGTAACCCCAAGGACCCGGTTTCGGCTCACTCTTCTGCCTATAGCAGCCGTCTTTGGCTTCTGGAGGAGCCCTCAGCTACTCAGATGCCGCCGGGTCTTAATGCGAGAAGCTTCTGGAGATGCAAATATATTTTTAACTTTGATTAATAAAGTAATTTTTTAACTAATACTTTTGGCCCTGTGGATTCCTCTGAGTGCCGGATAGCCCTGGTTTTCTTGTTGTATATCCTGGTTTGCCCCTCCCTAAAGCTGGGTGTCTGCGGCTGGTGCACCTGAACCACAACATCTACTCGGTGAGCTATTTACATTATGTTCTGGAGCACCTTTTTTCCCTTACTAAATGTGAGAGGACCAAGGAGAGAGTTCTAGGCAGGCTAGGGAACTGAACGTATAGTAGAAGAACGGAGAACCAGAAGCGTTCAATGGTCAGGCTGGGTCTGAACCAATTGGGCAATACAGTACAAGATCTGTAGGCAGAGGCGTAGTCCGGGTCACAGGCCGGGGTCAGAACCAACAATATACAGTACAAAATCTTTATTTGCAGAGTGGTCAGTAAACAGACAAAGGTCGGTAACCCTGATGAAGTGCCAATCATGGAGGCACGAAACGCGTAGGTTTTGAATTAGCACACCCACTGTGAATATGACTCCGCACTGTGTGACAAAATAAAGCTGGATTGATATTATCATTGGTGTTCCCTTCATTGTATGGCCAGTGCTGCAAGCGAGGATCGTTTTCAGTTTGACTAAAGGTCGGTACATGCACCAAAATAGCAGTAGTCAGGAACAGGCAAGGGTCAAGAACAGAAAAGAATAAGCACACCCAGGAACCATGAAAATAGACCTTATGTTGGGCAATGAGTTGTAGGTAAAGGGCCCTTTAAATATTTGAAATTTGCACGGGTGTCCCTGCCGCACCACTGGACCACGAGGTACTATTACATTGGTGTAAAAAACTGTGTAAAATGAACGACACATTTATCAAGGTGTGCGTCCTTTTACTCCATGCGAATGCCACATTTGCTGCTGTTATTTGACTTTGCTTCCAAAGTCGATGTGTGGTGTATTATCCCGCTGTTTTTTACACAGCATAATAAATGTGTCCCTGTATGTCATAAAGTTTAATCAACAAATAGCGCACATAAAGTTGGACCACATTGAATAGACTAAATAGGTTTGCTGGGAAACTTAGATCACATGCAAGGCAACCGGATTACTTGTTTGTGTTCTTACTGCATCCATTTGTTTTAATGCAGGTGTGGTTAATTGAAAGCAAAGTGTCATATTATAGAACAGATAGCCAGAGTAAACATTACTGTATCCCTTTTAACTAATGCAGCACACTCTTTTGTGGACTTGCACCTGATCCCATTCCCACCCATCAATATTACTTCCAGCAGACTTATTATTTTAGACTCAAAATTATGTGTACATTGGCCTTATTTACAAATGGTATTGTGCCCATACTTATTTGAACAGTAACACCAAAAAAATGAAAGTGGTTTGAAGGAATGACAATATAATGTACTGTTACCCTGACTGGTAAAACTACAGTTTATATAAACAAGTTGCTGTGTAGCCATGGGAGCATGCATTCTAGCACAGGATACACAGTAGATAACAGATACGTTCTGAAGAATCCCATTGTATTGTACAGAGCTTATCTGTTATCTGCTGTGTATCCTGTGCCTTTTCCCCCTTTTCAGCTTTGAATGGCTGCCCCCATGGCTACACAGCAGCTTGTTAATATAAACTACTGTATATGTAGTCTTTCTGAAATGAACACACCAGTTGTACCAGTGCAACGCAAAAGTACATTCGATTGTTTTAAACACTTTCATTAGTGTTACTGTTTCAATAAGTGCTTTTCAGATTGTTCACCAGAAATAAAGATTTTTTGCAATTACTTTTGATTTGCTATTTGTGATCATTTTTCTCATACTGAAGTGTACATTTTTATTTTTCATCTTCTAAAGCAGCTCTAGGAGGGGGTTCACTGATTCTGTAATTGTTCTAACTTGATACATTGAATTCATACATTTGTTATCTGTGTCCCTGCTGAGCAGAATCCCATGAGTTTCATTAAAGGTAAGTGTTAGAATTGATACAATAGTTGCTAATATTCCAAAGACACAGCTGATCAGTGTACCAACTCATGAAGCCACTAGTAATGAGTGAATGTGTCCCATTTCAATTAGCTGAAAAATTGGAGAAACTGCAAAAAAAGATTAGCGAAATGGCGAAAAATTTGCGAAACACATTGATATCAATGGGTGTTTCTGCATGCAGCTATTTTTCTCACTCCAAATGCATTAAAGTCATTGGGGCGTTTTTTCTTATGGTGACTTTTTTGTCCTAATGCATTAAAGCCAATGGGCGTTTTTTGTAGGAATGCACAGAATCCAGGATTCGGTTCGGGATTCGGCCTTTTTCAGCAGGATTCTGCCGAATCCTTCTGCCTGGCCGAACCAAATCCAAATCCTAATTTGCATATGCATATTAAGGTTGGGGAGGGAAATTGCATGACTTTTTGTCACAAAACAAGGAAGTAAAAAATGTTTTCCCCTTCCCACCCCTAATTTGCATATGCAAATTAGGGTTCGGATTCGGTTCAGTATTCGGCCGAATCTTTCGCAAAGGATTTGGGGTTAGGCCGAATCCAAAATAGTGGATTCGGTGCATCCCTAGTTTTTTTGTGCACAGTTTTGTGAAAAAAATTGCACATGACGAATTGCAGAATTTCGCCGCGAATCCATGGCTGGCGTATAAATTCATTCATCACTAGTAGCCACTAAATGTATCCAATTGTAACAGTCCAGAATCTGCTCCTGGATCACTGAGCTGCCAGACTGAGACACCAGAGACACCAACATTAAACTTTAAACTTACGTTTTGGAAAAATCATAAAAAATATGAAAAGCAATTGAAATAAGTCTTTATTTCTGGTGAACTATCTGAAAACAACTAAACTAAAAAAAAAAAAGTGTTTGGAAGGTGAACAACTCTTTTAAGCCATACAAATTTTGCATGTGCTTCAACATGAATGAAGGCAGTAATATTGAAAATGTCAGTGTTAGAATTTCAGTGTCAAAATTACTTCTGCATCCAATTGTTTTTGGTGTATGCTGCGTCAGTTGATACAGACTGATGGGGGAACCCTGGAACTACCTTTGAGGTGGCAGTAACTGCAGGGTTCCCTTGGATGCATCAGTAGGCGCAATATACGTGATTCAGCTGAACAGACTGGTGGGCCACATCAGTGCCACTATAGGAAGAGCTCTCACTTGACTCTGTTTTTGCCTAGCTCAGATGCTATTGCACATATGTGTTTTCCTTTGCTCTGACCTGTGATGACAAGTTAATAGCAGAAAAACAGAATTTTATGACATGTGCCGGCAAGATTTTTGCGACGTGTAGCAGATCAACAGCAAAAATATTTGATGGTAGAAAACAAAATTCTGCAAGGGTCATTTCCATACAGAAAATGACAATGTATGAAAAAGTCAAGCGTTGGGAACAAAGTATTTATTGTTAGGAATGTATCCTTGGCCTGTGAATACTGAGCCCTTTTGTTACACACAATGTGCTCAGCAGAAAAGTTGTATTAGAAATGTAGAATTCGGGTGCCTGGTGCGAGGTGGCTCACCCGCTGCTTAACTGACTCTCTCTTCTCAAGGATTTCTTACAATCATTCCCCTGCTAAAAAAGTCAGGTGACTTAGTATGTCAGGCTGTTAAAGACTGCCTTTAATAAAAGATGCAAACATAACAAAAACTGTAGGGGGTTATGGAAGGAAAGGCATATAAAGCAGGAAGCGGTAGTGAGTAGATAGCAGGGGTCAGGATGCAGAAGGTGGGCAAAACAGGAAATAGGACAGAGGAGAGAACACATGAGTACAGCACAGGGAAGGGCTTGTATTGGAAGAGAAATTTAAGGCAAATAGGCAGAAATTATTAAAATAAAATGTGGGTTTTGGGTATCATTGGAATATAGCTAAAATAGAGGAATAAGAATAAGGCTAAGAGAAGTAAAATTGCAATAAACAGACTAATATTTATTGAAAGAAACTCCAGTAGGGTGGTACAGTTAATTGAAGTAAATAGAATCTGAAAACTGAAAAAATGACCTATCACCCACCACAGCCCCCGCTCCAGACCCCCGCTCACCCACATCCCAAAATTTAAAAAAATCATTGATGGTCAAGGCCCCCCCTACAAGATAAAAAAATCATTGGTGTTCTGGGCCCCGAACCATTAAAAAACATTGATGTCAGAGCCACACTACACATGAAAAAAAATTGGTGCCAGCCCCTCCAGCACATTAGAAAACTTTGGTTCCACGGCCCCTACACAATTTAAAAAAATATTAGTGCCAGGGCCATTCAAAAAAAGTAAAAAAAAACAAAACATCGGTGGCCAGTGCCCAGTGTGGGACTGGCCCACAGGGATACCAGGAAAACTCCCGGTGGGCCCAGGTGTCAGTGGGCCCTCATGCTGCTAAACTTTTGGCCTATTTCATGGTCATTCCCTATTCTATGAGAAAAAAAAGAGGCTAAATAGGTGGAATAATAGATTATAGTATGTAAAGAAAAGAGACTAGGAGAATAGAGGTTGAGTGAGGAGAGGAAGAAAATAATAGTACTGAGAGTGGGCCCCTGGTGGGCCCCTGGTCTAAGGTTTTTTTCTGGGGTCCCAGTCCGACACTGCAAGTGTCAGAACCTATTGGGTTAATTGGTGTTCAGGGGTTTAAGATAAAATAAGAATGTTGGTGTTCAGTAGTGGAACTTGCATTCAAAGTTTGGCAGATGGCTTTCTTCCCCCTCAGCAGGCATTCTTCTTCATTATTCTCCCGCTTTTTTTTTCGTTTCCGGCGCAGCTTCTTCGTTCTTTGAAGCGGTTTCTTCTGCAGCACAGCCGGGCCCCCCTTAAACCTAGAAACTCAAATTATTTTCCAGGCCCCCAAAATGCTTAGAGGTTGACTTGTTTTACCAATATTTATTGAAACTGTATATGAATTAGGGCCCTATACCTCCTGGGCCCCTCTGCAGCCACAGGGTCTGATCTGGCAGGGAAACCACTTCAGAGAGAGAGAATTCCATAAATCCGCTGCTCTCAATATCCTACAACTCTCTCTGTACCTAGCGGTTAGTTTGAATGCTTGTGGTAAGGAAAGTTTAATATATATGATGCACAGTAGTAGAGGCTGATGAAACCTTCCCTGATAAGCACTGTGTAACATATTGGTACTATAAAAATAAAGCATAACAACGAAATGACCTAGGGGCACATTTACTTAGGGTCAAATATCGAGGGTAAATTAACCCTCGATATTCGACCGTCGAAGCAAAATCCTTCGACTTCGAATATCGAAGTTAAAGAATTTAGCGATATTCGTTCGATCGAACGGAATAATCGTTTGATCGAACGATTAAATCCTTCGAATCGAACGAGTCAAAGGATTTTAATCCATCGATTGAATGATCCTTCGATCAGAAATTGTCTAGAAAGCCTCTGGGGACCTTCCCCATAGGCTAACATTGGTGCTCGGTAGGTTTTAGGTGGTGAAGTAGAGGGTCGAAGTTTTTTTTTTAAAGAGACAGTACTTCGACTATCCAATGGTCAAATAGTCGAACGATTTTTAGTTCGAATTGTTCGATTCGAAGTAGAAGTCGTAGTCAAAGGTCGAAGTAGCCAATTCGATGGTCGAAGTAGCCAATTCGATGGTCGAAGTAGCCAAAAAAATACTTCGAAATTCGAAGTATTTTTTATTCTATTCCTTCACTCGAGCTAAGTAACTGTGCCCCCTAGTGTCCTCTGGGAAGACGAACTGCCAAATAAGGATCTGTTTATCGTATGCGCCTCCTATACATTTATATGACATAAATCTTACTTAATAACTTCTTCTGTACAGCCTGACTTCAGAGCTCAGATGCCTATAGTTAATAGTATACTACTTTTAGAAATAGAGGAAAAAACAATAGTAAATACCCCAGATTAGTTGGTATTTACCCCTGATACCTCCTCCCACAGTTCAGCTGCTCTTAGCGATAAAAAAATAAAAGCCAAGTATGCAGTGTTTCCATGCTATATATATATTTATAGTTCAGTATTGATAATAAGGAGAATTGCAGTAGAGGTATGAAAAGATTTAGACTATAGTTCAGTTCATCCTGGAAGGCTAGAGGAAGTATCCCCAGGCCCCGGGGTGCATACAGACAAATGGTACTGGAGTTATTATACTGACCATGGAATGGATGGGTTTCCTATACCTAACACCTGAGTGATTATTACAGCCAATTGTTATTGTGTTCCCTCTGAGAGTAAGGCCTGTGTAATATGGAACAAGCCAAAGCAGTAAAGAAGTTAAAGGAACAGTAACACCAAGCTTATATTTTATCTGCTGTGTATCCTGTGCCTTTTCTACTTTTTCAGCTGTGAGTGGCTGCCCCCATGGCTACACAGCAGCTTGTTTATAGAAACTATACTAGAGTTTCTGAAGCAAATACACCAGTTGTATTGGTGCAGGGCAACAGTACATTATATTTGCATTCCTTTAAAACACTTTACATTTTTGGTATTACTGTTCCTTTAAATACTGTTTTAAAGAAGAGCTAGAAAACACTTCTCTACAATTTGTTAGCGTTGGCCAACTTGAGTGAGAGATTTGGGTGTAACACTCGCTCTGATGGGAGTAGCAAGGCTTTCCCCCAAAAAACATTCTAATAGAAGGTTAACTAGTAGTGTAACTAGCGTAACTCACTGCAAATTCAATTCAGTGTCCAAAAAACTGAAAATGTGACCAGTTTTAATGGCAGGTTTTGCAGCAGAATAGAATTGTTCATTCTGATGATGCTCACCAAGGGATTAACCCTCTAAGGGGGTTATGTAATAAAAGGCACTAAGTTTGCCCAGGAGCGGAAACTCATAGCAACCAATCAGCAGGTAGCATTTACTGGTCGACTGTTTAAAAGCAAACATCTTCTATGTTACTGCTCCTGGGCAAACTTTGTGTATGTTATTACATATGAGGGAAAAATGTTAGCTGCAACATGCAACCATTATCTCATGTGCATGCAAAACGGCAATTTAGGCACAACTGCAGCAGGCAAATTATACAACAATTAAGATGAATTTCGGGGAAAACATGCTGCATTGTAAGTAAAAACCATGAATCTATGCATCTGAAAATTGCACTTTGAATAGTGCACTGCATTTGTAAACGATTTGTGGAAATATGTAAGAAAAAACAGAAACCCTTAACCAACATTTTTTTCAGGCCTTGATCAGCATACATTGCTTTGAGCCCCTGGGGTGGGAGTGGGGCAGCCCCAGTGTATTCGGGTGGGTGTGGGGCAGCCCCAGTGTATTCGTCTTTATGTAGCAAAAGTTGAGATAATACTTACGTTTTTGTTTAGCATTTTAAAGACAAAATGATGCAATTATGGAATGTTGGAATTCGAATGAACCCTGAGGTCTTGTTGTATAGTTGGTTACACCTAGAATTCCTCACACTGCTGCAAGCAATTATTAATATCACTTTGTGTTTTCTTGCAGCTGTTCAGTGAGAAAATCAGTGGAGCAGAAGGAACAAAACTCGACGATGACTTTCAGGAGATGGAAAGAGTAAGAGAAAATCCTGTTTTGTTCATGAATATGATCTGCTGTGCAGTTTCACAGTATACTGTATATTGTTTATAGGATGAGACTGTATTTTAGTTTCCCCGTGTGTTTTTCTCTTTTAGAAAATTGACATCACTAATAAGGTCGTTGCAGAGCTTCTCTCAAAAACCACAGAGTACCTGCAGCCCAATCCAGGTAATGTAATGGAAGTCAGGGAGACATGGTGCTGTAAATGAGGACTAGATTGTATAAAGCAAGCCCATCATAGGAGGGTTAGATGGGTGAAGGGCAGCTAATATTAGACTCCACTGAGAAGTAGTGTGCCCTAAGTGACAACCAGAAGAGAACAGGGGTTAGGTCTAAGGTACTGGGCATTCCCTTGATGTGTGAGAGCGGGGGCACTGGTACTGGAAAAGGCGTGTAAGTACTTCCCATACAATGACTGTTGTTGTTTATTTTACCCATTAAGGTGACTCTTAGTTTGCTCTAAATATTCTTTTTCACCAAAATAAATTCCTGCTACTGTATCATCAACCAGTGACCCCAAAATTATTATTATAAATTGCATGTATCAGCTTGGAGACACTTTCTTCCAATAGATTCCATAGAGAATCATGTGTACTTTATGTTCAACCCAGAGAGTAGAGATGGCGCGAACTGTTCGCCGGCGAACTTGTTCGCGCGAACATCGGGTGTTCGCGCTCGCCGGAAGTTCGCGAACGTCGCGCGACGTTCGCCATTTTGGGTTCGCCATTGTTGGCGCTTTTTTTTGCCCTCTCACCCCAGACCAGCAGGTACATGGCAGCCAATCAGGAAGCTCTCCCCTGGACCACTCCCCTTCCCTATAAAAACCGAAGCCCTGCAGCTTTTTTTCACTCTGCCTGTGTGTGCTGAAGAGATAGTGTAGGGAGAGAGCTGCTGCCTGTTAGTGATTTCAGGGACAGTTGAAAGTTTGCTGGCTAGTAATCGTTTTGATACTGCTCTGTTATTGGAGGGACAGAAGTCTGCAGGGGTTTGAGGGACATTTAAGCTTAGGTAGCTTTGCTGGCTAGTAATCTACCTTCTACTGCAGTGCTCTGTATGTAGCTGCAGTGGGCAGCTGTCCTGCTTCTGATCTCATCTGCTGACTGCTGCAATAGCAATAGTCCTTGTAAGGACTGCTTTTATTTATTTTTTTGTTGTTTTACTACTACTACTACTACTACTACTACTACTATAAGAGCCCAGTGCTATTAGTCTAGCAGTGTTGGGGAGTGGGACTGGTGTGCTAATCTGCTGCTCCTAGTAGTTCAGCAGCACCAACTTTAATTTTTTTTTTTTTTAATATTCATTCTTTTTTTATTTAACTTTTTTTTATTTTACTACCGCTGTAGTAGTGTATAAGTTGACCTTTTAGGCATTATTTGCCCTGTAGGCATTTTTTGCCCAGTGTGTTATTCAACCAACTGCTATCTAGCTGTGTGACCGTGTTCACATTCTGTCTAAATATCCATAATATTACCGTCTCCAGAAAAAACACCGGAGTGACTTTTTTCAAGCAGCCATAATAAATTTTACGTAATCCGTATCCATCGCTGTAGTAGTGTATAAGTTGACCTTTTAGGCATTATTTGCCCTGTAGGCATTTTTTGCCCAGTGTGTTATTCAACCAACTGCTATCTAGCTGTGTGCCCGTGTTCACATTCTGTCTAAATATCCATAATATTACCGTCTCCAGAAAAAACACTGGAGTGACTTTTTTTCAAGCAGCATTCTTATATTTTACGTAATCCGTATCCACCGCTGTGTATACGTTGACCTTGTAGGCATTATTTGCCCTGTAGGCATTTTTTGCCCAGTGTGTTATTCAACCAACTGCTATCTAGCTGTGTGCCCGTGTTCACATTCTGTCTAAATATCCATAATATTACCGTCTCCAGAAAAAACACCGGAGTGACTTTTTTTCAAGCAGCATTCTTATATTTTACGTAATCCGTATCCACCGCTGTGTATACGTTGACCTTGTAGGCATTATTTGCCCTGTAGGCATTTTTTGCCCAGTGTGTTATTCAACCAACTGCTATCTAGCTGTGTGACCGTGTTCACATTCTGTCTAAATATCCATAATATTACCGTCTCCAGAAAAAACACCGGAGTGACTTTTTTCAAGCAGCCATAATAAATTTTACGTAATCCGTATCCATCGCTGTAGTAGTGTATAAGTTGACCTTTTAGGCATTATTTGCCCTGTAGGCATTTTTTGCCCAGTGTGTTATTCAACCAACTGCTATCTAGCTGTGTGCCCGTGTTCACATTCTGTCTAAATATCCATAATATTACCGTCTCCAGAAAAAACACCGGAGTGACTTTTTTTCAAGCAGCATTCTTATATTTTACGTAATCCGTATCCACCGCTGTGTATACGTTGACCTTGTAGGCATTATTTGCCCTGTAGGCATTTTTTGCCCAGTGTGTTATTCAACCAACTGCTATCTAGCTGTGTGCCCGTGTTCACATTCTGTCTAAATATCCATAATATTACCGTCTCCAGAAAAAACACCGGAGTGACTTTTTTTCAAGCAGCATTCTTATATTTTACGTAATCCGTATCCACCGCTGTGTATACGTTGACCTTGTAGGCATTATTTGCCCTGTAGGCATTTTTTGCCCAGTGTGTTATTCAACCAACTGCTATCTAGCTGTGTGCCCGTGTTCACATTCTGTCTAAATATCCATAATATTACCGTCTCCAGAAAAAACACCGGAGTGACTTTTTTTCAAGCAGCATTCTTATATTTTACGTAATCCGTATCCACCGCTGTGTATACGTTGACCTTGTAGGCATTATTTGCCCTGTAGGCATTTTTTGCCCAGTGTGTTATTCAACCAACTGCTATCTAGCTGTGTGACCGTGTTCACATTCTGTCTAAATATCCATAATATTACCGTCTCCAGAAAAAACACCGGAGTGACTTTTTTTCAAGCAGCATTCTTATATTTTACGTAATCCGTATCCACCGCTGTGTATACGTTGACCTTGTAGGCATTATTTGCACAGTGTTTTCTTCAAACCGCCATCTAGCTGTGTGAGCTTGTTCACATTTTGTCTAAATATTGATAATATTATCGTCTCTAGAAAAACCACTTGAGTTACTTTTTTTCAAGCAGCATTCATATATTTTACGTAATCCGTATCCACCGCTGTAGTAGTGTATACGTTGATCTTGTAGGCATTATTTGCACACTGTTTTCTTCAAACTGCCATCTAGCTGTGTGTATTATCGTTTCCAGAAAAACCAACTGAGTTTTTGTTGTTGTTGTTTTTTTAAAAATAATGCCAGGCAAAGGCAGGCCGCCACGCAGAGGCCGTGCTAGGGGCCGTGCTGCTATGCAATCCTGTGGCCCTAGCAAATTGCCCAGTTTTAAAAAGCCAATGACCCTGAACTCCCAAAATGCTGAAGAGGTAGTTGACTGGCTTACACAGCACACCCCATCCTCTACCGTTTCTAACTTTACCACAACATCCTCCTCATCCTCCACTGCTATGGCCACCCCACGTAACACTTCCTCCACCACCGGTGCCCCTTCTTCACTGGAGTCAGAGGAGTTATTTTCCCATGAGTTTCTTGAACTGAGAAATGCGCAACCATTATTGGCAGAAGAAGATGAAGGAGATGAGGACGTTACACCAGATTTAATTCTGGCAGAGAACACGACAGAGATGGACATAATGATGAGTGATGAGGAGGAGGAGGAGGTCCCCGCTGCTGCTTCCTTCTGTGATGTGTCAGAAGAAATTGATGCATCTGAGGAGAATGATGATGAGGAGATTGATGTTTTGTGGGTGCCTAGTAGAAGAGAGCAAGAGGAGGGTAGTTCAGATGGAGAGACGGAGAGTCAGAGAGGCAGTAGGAGAATAAGACTTAGAAGAAGCAGGGAGGCCAGCCCGCAGGGATCAGTAGGGCAACAACATGTATCGGCACCTGTGTTCAGCCGGCCAACGCACCCGCCATTGCCGCCAATGCCGCCAACTTCTACTGTTACCGCCAGATCGCAGACTTCCAAAAAGTCAGCAGTGTGGCATTTTTTTAATGTGTGTGCCTCTGACAAAAGCATTGTAATTTGCAATGAGTGCAGTCAGAAACTGAGCCTTGGTAAGCCCAACAGCCACATAGGTACAACTTCTATGCGAAGGCACATGAGCGGCAAGCACAAAGCACTTTGGGAGCAACACCTCAAAGGCAACAGGCAAACTAAAAGCCACACTCCTTCTGGTCCAGCATCTTACTGCTCTACCTCTGCTCTCCTTGACCCATCTGAACCACCCTCCACTCCGCCTTCCACCTTGACCACCTGTTCCCATTCCCAGTCATCTGCCACCAGCCAAGTTTCTGTGAAGGCCATGTTTGAGCGTAAGAAGCCAATGTCTGACTGTCACCCCCTTGCCCGGCGTCTGACAGCTGGCTTGTCTGCACTCTTAGCCCGCCAGCTTTTACCATACCAGCTGGTGGACTCTGAGGCCTTCCGCAAATTTGTAGCAATTGGGACACCGCAGTGGAAGGTACCCAGCCGCAATTTTTTTTCTAAAAAGGGAATACCACACCTGTACCAACATGTGCAGAGCCAAGTTACCGCATCTCTGTCACTTAGTGTTGGGCCAAAGGTCCATATGACTACTGACGCATGGTCCTCCAAGCATGGTCAGGGCAGGTATGTCACCTACACTGCCCACTGGGTGAACTTGGTAATGGCTGGGAATGGGAAGCAGGGAATGGGTAGCTCAACAACAACAACAACAGTGGAGTTGGTGTCACCGCCACGGATTGCACGCGGTTCTGCCACCACCTCTACTCCTCCATCGCTCTCTACCTCGTCTTCTTCCTCTTCTTCTTCTTACTCTGCTGCTGGGTCCTCCTTCTCCTCCTCCACACCTGTGCACCCCCAGCTCCCCCTAGGCTATTCGACGTGCCAGGTACGCCGTTGTCACGCTGTCTTGGGGATGACGTGCCTGGAAAGCAAAAACCATACCGGATCTGTACTCCTGTCATCTCTGCAGTCACAGGCCGATCGGTGGCTGACCCCACACCAACTGCAGATCGGAAAAGTGGTGTGTGACAATGGAAGCAATCTGTTGGCAGCGTTGAGACTGGGAAATTTAACACATGTGCCCTGCATGGCACATGTGTTAAATTTAATAGTCCAACGTTTTGTCTCCAAGTACCCAGGATTCCAGGACGTTCTCACCCAGTCCAGAAAGGTGTCGGCCCATTTCAGACGTTCCTACACAGCCATGGCACGCCTTGCTGACATTCAGCAGCGCTACAACATGCCAGTCAGGCGTTTGATTTCTGACAGCCAGACTCGCTGGAATTCAACGCTCCTTATGTTGGAACGTCTGCTGCAACAACAAAGGGCCGTCAACGAGTACCTTTTTGAACTGGGTGGTAGGACTGGATCTGCAGAGCTGGGGATTTTTTTCCCCCGTTACTGGGTGCTTATGCGCGATGCCTGCAGGCTCATGCGACCTTTTGAAGAGGTGACAAATATGGTCAGTCGCACCGAAGGCACCATCAGCGACCTAATACCCTTCGCTTTCTTCCTGGAGCGTGCCGTGCGACGAGTGACAGATGAGGCTGTAGACCAGCGTGACGAGGAGCTGGAAGCGCACGATTTATGGTCGCAATCACCAGAACGAACCCAGGCACCTGCTGCAACGCAGGGAGAGGTGCCAGAAGTGGAGTCAGAGGAGGAAGGTGGCTTTGTGGAGGAGGAGGAGGAGGAGGAGGACCAACAGGAGCAGGCTTCCCAGGGGGCTAGTGGTGACCTTTTGGGGACCCCTGGTCTTGTACGTGGCTGGGGGGAGGAGACCGTGGATGATGCAGTCCTTGATAATGAGGAAGCGGAGATGGATAGCTCTGCATCCAACCTTGTGAGAATGGGGTCTTTCATGCTGGCATGCCTGTTGAAGGACCCCCGTATCAAGAGGCTTAAGGAGAAGGACCTGTACTGGGTCGCAACGCTACTAGACCCTCGGTACAAGCATAAAGTGGCAGAAATGTTACCAACATACCACAAGTCCGAAAAGATGCGGCATTTACAAACCAGCCTGCAAAACATGTTGTACAATGCTTTTAAGGGTGATGTCACTTCAGGAACTCATCAACATTCCAGGGGCAGAGGTGCCAGTAATCCTGCCACGAGCACACCTGCAAGGACAAAGCCCTTTGGCCGGTCTGTAACATCAGACATGCAAATGTTTTTCTGTCCAAGGCAGCGCCACAACCCTTCTGGATCCACCCTCAAAGAACGCCTCGACCGGCAGGTAGCGGACTACCTGGCATTAACTGCAGATATCGACACTCTGAGGAGCGATGAACCCCTGGACTACTGGGTGCGCAGGCTTGATCTGTGGCCAGAGCTGTCACAATTTGCCATGAACCTCTTGTCTTGCCCAGCCTCAAGTGTGCTCTCAGAAAGGACCTTCAGTGCAGCAGGAGGGATTGTAACTGAGAAGAGAACTCGCCTAGGTCACAAAAGTGTCGATTACCTGACCTTTATTAAAATGAATGAGGGGTGGATCTCGGAGGGTTACTGCACGCCGGAAGACTTGTTCTGACTTCTATGCAGCTGTCCTTCTCTTCAAGCCTCATGACTCCACACACAGCTGTCCTTTAGCGTCCTCCTCCCTCCGCCACCGTTACAAACTAGGGTGCAAACCCTACTGGTTTAATTTTTTCTGGCCTCTGTGCTTCAGTGGCTGCGTCCAAAAAAACGGGGCAAACAATGTCTACAAGGTCAACGTATGGCGAAAAATTACTATTTTCAGCATTTATATGGCATATTTTTTCTGGCAACTGTGCTTCAGTGGCTGCGTCCAAAAAAATGCATATTTTCTGCATTTATATGGCATAATTTTTCTGGCCTCTGTGCTTCAGTGGCTGCAACCAAAAAAATGCATATTTTCTGCATTTATATGGCATAATTTTTCTGGCCTCTGTGCTTCAGTGGCTGCAACCAAAAAAATGCATATTTTGTCCATTTATATGGCATAATTTTTCTAGCCTCTGTGCTTCAGTGGCTGCAACCAAAAAAATGCATATTTTCTGCATTTATATGGCATAATTTTTCTGGCCTCTGTGCTTCAGTGGCTGCAACCAAAAAAATGCATATTTTGTCCATTTATATGGCATAATTTTTCTAGCCTCTGTGCTTCAGTGGCTGCAACCAAAAAAATGCATATTTTCTGCATTTATATGGCATAATTTTTCTGACCTCTGTGCTTCAGTGGCTGCAACCAAAAAAATGCATATTTTCTCCATTTATATGGCATAATTTTTCTAGCCTCTGTGCTTCAGTGGCTGCAACCAAAAAAATGCATATTTTCTCCATTTATATGGCATAATTTTTCTAGCCTCTGTGCTTCAGTGGCTGCAACCAAAAAAATGCATATTTTCTCCATTTATATGGCATAATTTTTCTGGCCTCTGTGCTTCAGTGGCTGCAACCAAAAAAATTTATATTTTCAGCATTTATATGGCATAATTTTTCTGTCAACTGTGCTTCAGTGGCTGCGACCAAAAAAATGCATATTTTCTGCATTTATATGGCATAATTTTTCTGGCCTCTGTGCTTCAGTGGCTGCAACCAAAAAAATTTATATTTTCAGCATTTATATGGCATAATTTTTCTGGCAACTGTGCTTCAGTGGCTGCGACCAAAAAAATGACTATTTTCAGCATTTATATGGCATATTTTTTCTGGCCTCTGTGCTTCAGTGGCTGCGGCCAAAAAAACTGGGCAAACAATGCCTACAAGGTCAACGTTGACCTTGTAGGCATTGTTTGCCCAGTTTTTTTGGCCGCAGCCACTGAAGCACAGAGGCCAGAAAAAATATGCCACATAAATGCTGAAAATAGTCATTTTTTGCCATACGTTGACTCAACGTATATGGCAAAAAATGACTATTTTCAGCATTTATATGGCATATTTTTTCTGGCAACTGTGCTTCAGTGGCTGCGTCCAAAAAAACTGGGCAAACAATGTCTACAAGGTCAACGTATGGCGAAAAATTACTATTTTCAGCATTTATATGGCATATTTTTTCTGGCAACTGTGCTTCAGTGGCTGCGTCCAAAAAAAACTGGGCAAACAATGTCTACAAGGTCAACGTATGGCGAAAAATGACTATTTTCAGCATTTATATGGCATATTTTTTCTGGCAACTGTGCTTCAGTGGCTGCGTCCAAAAAAACTGGGCAAACAATGCCTACAAGGGCAACGTATGGCAGTTGTTTAAAGAGAACAGTAGATTACTAGCCAGCAAAGCTACCTAAGCTAAAATGTCCCTCAAATCCCTGCAGACTTCTGTCCCTCCAATACAGAGCAGTATCAAGCAGATTACTAGCCAGCAAACTTACTATCATCTGTCCCTGAAATCACTAACAGCTCTCCCCCTACACTATCTCTTCCAAGCACACACAGGCAGATTTTTCAGATACATTTTTGCCCTTGATCCCCCTCTGGCATGCCACTGTCCAGGTCGTTGCACCCTTTAAACAACTTTAAAATCATTTTTCTGGCCAGAAATGTCTTTTTTAGATGTTAAAGTTCGCCTTCCCATTGAATGCGAACCGCTCGCATTTTTGCGCAAGTTCGCGAATATGTTCGCGAACTTTTTTTCCGACGTTCGCTACATCCCTACCAGAGAGCAGCAGGAGGCTAACAAAAATAGCATTACATTACTGTAGGCCTAAGCAGATATCAATTATATATTACCCTGTAATCTGGTCAAGGGTCACACTTCTATGCTCTTATCGTTCACTAGAATGATTAAGGCCCATTAATTAGAGTATTCGGTTAGATATGAAATATAAAAAATGTGGGTCTATAGCAGTGATCCCTAACCAGTAGCTTGTGAGCAACATGTTGCTCTCCAACCCCTTGGATACTGCTCTCATGTCCTCAAAGCAGATCCTTATTTTTGAATTCCAGGCTTGGAAGCAGGTTTTAATTGCATAAAAACAAAGTATAGTGCCAAGTAGAGCCTCCTGTAGGCTGCCAGTCCACATAGGGGCTACCATATAGCCAATCACAGCCCTTATTTTGCACCCCAAGGTGCATTTTCATGCTTATGTTGTTTCCCAACTCTTTTTACATTTTAATGGGAATCACGGATAAAAAAAAGTTGAGGACCCCTGGTCTATAGAGTCCCACTGACTGCGCAAAGGCATGTTCATGTAATGAAAAAGGAAATAAAGGACTCCTTCCTTAGTGTAGTCTCCCTAACTGGAATACCTACATGTTGATTCTGATACACACTAGCAGAAACATTTGGATTTATAATTGCAAAGAGCAAGAATGCATACATTTAAACACTATTCACAAGGGTACTTGTGTCAGTAAACACTGCTCTATACTTGCATATTGCACCTCAATACCGTTTAATTGATCTTTGTTGAATAAGGGACAAAGTACAGGCAACACATACACAAGGGAGCTGTAACTTCAAGGGTTCCCATTATGTGTGGCACCTACGACACAGCAGACTTGAACCCAGTGCATCACTACATCAATACAAACACATTGACGCTTGAATGTTATATTTTCAGCATACCGAGCCCGGCTGGGAATGTTGAACACCATGTCCAAAATCCGAGGGCAAGTCAAAACTACAGGATACCCACAGACAGAAGGATTACTGGGGGACTGCATGCTTCGTCATGGGAGAGAATTAGGGGAAGAATCGGAATTTGGTGAGACTGCTTTGGCATGGAAAGATTCTTATTTCATAAAGGAAAAAGCAATGCTTTTTTTTATTAGACAAAAAAAATATTTGTTGGGTTGACATCCTTTTAACTACAATAAATCATCTTCTGAAGGTTAAAATAGTGTGCAACATGCTGTTAATGTATGTAAGGCCTCCTCCCTTTCCAAAAGTGAAGGACAACATGCTTTTCACTCTGTCTTTTAATTGTTTGCAAACCGCTTATCAAGCAATTCTTCTTTTTAATCTAGGATGTGCTTTGCTAGATGGCGGAGAATGCATGAAACAGATGGCAGAGGTGAAGGACTCGCTCGATATTAATGTCAAACAAAACTTTATCGATCCTCTACAGTCCTTACAAGACAAGGATCTTAAAGAAATTCTGGTAAATATCTCTGGGATTTACTTTTTATTTATTCATTAAGATTTGAACTAGAGAAGGATTCTGAGTAGTTTGGGCTTATTTCCTATTTGACAACTTTTTCAGGTAAGTCTTACTGAATTGATACATTTATGAAAGGAGATAAATGTGTCAATTTTGACATGTTTGAGGGTATCAGTACAAAGCATCAGTATATCAGCTCCCCTATCCAAATCTCAGCAGCAGCACTGAGTATAAGAACAGCCCTATCCAAATCCTTAAATCCTGATCAAAATGGCAAAATGCGGAGAAATTATTCTGAGAATTATTTTCCATGCTAGGACAAGTCATTCCAACGCAGAAACGAAATTGCTAAATGGAGAAAAGATCAATGATGGTTTATAATCTAAATGCATTGGTAACTAGTCACAAAAACATACTGATTACTGATAAATTGGCCAAATAGTAACATGTAGGCGGTAATACCCTCCAATTACTTTCCCCCACATGAATTTCTACAAGGGTATAGTTACCTTATAACTTTATTGCTTCCAGAGATCAGGGTTCCAACATGTGCTAAACACTTTTCCAGTAAATGATCAATGTGTCATACATACTCCAGCAATCCCAGAAACAGTTCAGGTGGGGATCTGTCTCCACATTCTCCTATACAAGGCAGAGCCCACAACACCAGCTTTACCAGGCTCTCTCTGATAGGACTCTAACAACAATCTGGACTCTAACAACAATTTGGTGCCTAAAGTACCACTGGAGTACCATTCTTGACATCTTGTCTGATAGCTGTAGATCTTCTTTCCCATGAGGCACACCTGCTTCAGTGCTCCATCCTCCTCACCTACCTCTGGTGGCCAAACACTTAGGGGCACATTTACTTGCGCGAGTGAAGGAATAGAATAAAAAATACTGAATTTCAAAGTATTTTTTTGGCTACTTCGACCATCGAATTGGCTATTTCGACCTTTGACTACGACTTTGAATCGAACGATTGGAACTAAAAATCTTTAGACTATTCGACCACTCGATAGTCCAAGTACTGTCTCTTTAAAAAAAAAACTTCGACCACCTACTTCACCGCCTAAAACCTACCGAGCATCAATGTTAGCCTATGGGGAAGGTCCGATCGTTCGTTCAAACAAACGAATAGCGCTAGATCCTTTGACTTCGATATTCGAAGCCGAAGGATTTAACTTCGATGGTAGAAATCGAGGGTTAATTAACCCTGGATATTCGACCCTAAGTAAATGTGCCCTTTAGAGCAAACTCATTTCTAACATAACTCTACATTACCACCTAGTGGTGTAAAATACCAACTCCTAACAAACAACAAAGACCTGCATTTGTTCTGGACCATTTCTGGAATAGCCAGGTTACTCTTCACTTTCCCCCTCTCAGCAATCTCCCTCTCTACATACAGCTTTGTGTCAATATAAACTGCATAAGAGAAATGAGAAAAAGAGAAATGAGCTTGCCTATTATTTATCATTATGGAGAGCTCTGTACATGAATTATTTGATAGCTGACAAGAACTCTTAACAATGGGATATAATGAATTGTGTGCAGAATTAGGTGCTGGTAAGTTTCCTATTTGAGTATGAACTACAGAGTTATGATTTCAAGGAGATGTCTTGCCTTCAGCGATTCCTAATATTTTCTGCTTTGCAGTACCATTTAAAAAAGCTGGAAGGACGTCGTTTAGATTTTGACTACAAAAAGAAGCGCCAGGGGAAGATCCCAGATGAAGAAATCAGACAAGCGGTGGAGAAATTTGAAGAGTCCAAGGAACTAGCAGAAAGGAGCATGTTTAACTTCTTGGAAAATGATGTAAGATAATTTTGAGGCTGTAGACAAATGGTTGTTTTTGCATTCAGAGGGGAGTATATGAGTCTCTGCTCAACATATATTAGTGTAGGCGACATTGTGTTATGTTCTATATACCTTAAAACAACAATTATTTTATGATGATTAGAACATTGACAGCTACAAACATGTCTTCCCAGTAATCCAGAGTTACATATGCTGTCTCTAGGCTAGGCTTTTATTCTTTTCCATAAATTGTTTCTCTCAAGTAATTAAGGAGCTTGTTTATTATTTCCCACCACATAAAGGCTGAGGCACAACCTCATTGAAGGTAGCAAGAGCTTAAAGAGACAGCAGACCCAGCGGCTGCTGGTGTATATAGAGGTTCTTGGCTGATATGCTTGTTCAGTATACACAATACATGTACAAATATATCTTCTTTAAAAAGGTTTTGGGGGATAGAGGGGCCATTGAATGGCTGAACAATAGCAATAAAAGTATACACAGTAATCCAGTCTTATTAGGATTGACTATTAACTAAAGATAATAAAGTCTACATGGCATACTGATCCCATTTCATTGTATGTTATTCAAAGTCACATTCAGGTCTGCGATGCAAAATTTGACCCAGAGAGGCCCAAACAGCCTCCACCAGCCTAATAAATAGTGACTGTCTATGGTATTTTACAGCAGCCACCCTGCCATTTGCTACAATCCACAGATTGAACCTGGGATTAAATCTGTGCTAGTGATCAGTGGTGTAACTAGACCCCTAAGGGCCCCGGTACAGAAATTTACAACTGGGCCCCCCTAAAGGGATTGTTCACCTATGAGTAACAGTATGATGTAGAGAGGGATATTCTGAGACAATTTGCAATTGGTTTTTATTTTATTTGTTGGTTTTTGAGTTATTTAGCTTTTTATTCAGCAGCTCTCCAGTTTGCAATTTCAGCAATCTGGTTGTTAGGTCCAAATTCCCCTAGGAACCATGCACTGATTTGAATAAGAGACTTAAATATGAATTGAAGAGTGTCTAAACACACAAATAAGTCTTTAAAAAGTAGTATTTGTTTTTAGATGGGGTCAATAACCCCCATTTAAAAGCTGGAAAGATATAGAAGAGGAAGGAAAATAATTCAAACACAATAAAAATAAATAATGAAGACCAATTGAAAAGCTTCTTAGAATTTGCCATTATATAACATACTAAAAGTTACATGTAAAAAGGACATGTAAAATTGAGGTTTCACTGTATTATAATGATATAAGGGATAATGTGCCCCCTACTGTAAATGATAAGAATATTAGGAGTCACTGTGGGGTTCTGTGACCATATAAAGGCACAAGGCTGCAGGCTGAGTTATACAGGGAACTCTGAGTATCACTCATGTATTATAAGGGATAATGTACCCCCTACTGTAAATGATTAGGATATTAGAAGTCACTGAGGGGTTGTTCTGTGACCATATAAAGGCACAAGGCACAAGGCTGAGTTAAACAGGGAACTCTGAGTATCACTCATGTATTATAAGGGATAATGTACCCCCTACTGTAAATGATAAGGATATTAGAAGTCACTGAGTGGTTGTTCTGTGACCATATAAAGACACAAGGCTGCAGGCTGAGTTATACAGGGAACTCTGAGTATCACTCATATATTATAAGGGATAATGTACCCCCTACTGTAAATGATAAGGATATTAGAAGTCACTGAGGAGTTCTGTGACCATATAAAGGCACAAGGCTGCAGGCTGAGATATGAGATATACAGTATATGATACAAGTATCTCTCATGTATTATAATGTCAATTTTCAGGATATATATATATATATATATAGTGGATAATGCACCCCCTACTGTAATTTATAAAGAAATTAGAAGTCACTGAGGAGTTACGCAACCATATAAAAGCACAAGGCCGCAGGCTTTTATACAGGTCACATAACTCCAAAGTGACTTCCAATATCTTTATAAATTTTGGTAGGGGGTGCATTATTCATTATAAATAAGTAAGAAGTAAATAAGTAAGAAGTTCTTTGCCTCTGATTTATATTATTGTACACAATGCCACACTTACCCTTATATTGACTCTTGAGCATGTTGTATTGCTGCAGGTTGTGGCATAAGGGGAAAGAGGACACGGAGGATGGAAGATGTAGGGGGTGAGCAACACTTGAGATGAATGGAGAGGGATAGAGGGAGTGAAACAGATTGGAGAATGAGGGCACAAGGCTGGAGAGAGATGTAGGTGGGAGGGGCAGACAGAGCGAGACTGAAGAATGACAGGGTGTGGGAGGGACAGAAGGAGCATGCTGCGTGACTGGAGAAGGAGGGGGGAGCTGAACAGGGAGGAGAGAGACGCAGGCAGATCGACGATCGTCAAAGAAGAGGGAGAGGTACGCTGAGGCAGCAAAGGGCAGAACAGCGACGTAACTAGAGGGGGTGGGCGGGCCGTGCAGCCGACCCCGCCCCCCTCCGTATGCCTGCAATTCATGGCGTGTGAGCTGCCGGGGGCCCTGAGGGGGTGCGGGCCCTGGCCCAATCGCACCCCCTGCTCCCCCGGTAGTTACGCCACTGCTAGTGATGGTCGAATTTGGGACGTTTCACTTCGCCAAAGTAATAACAGCGCGGTGAAAAGTGAAAGGGCGAAAAACTCGTGAAACAGCGCTGGCGTCTGGCTTTTGACGCCGGCGTCCATTTTTTTGACGCTGGAGAATTTTCCCTGGCGAATTTTCGCAGAGGTTTTGCGAATTTATTAGCCAGCAAGAATCAATGCAATCAATTCGCCCGTCACTAATCTCTGCATTTCAGTACATTGTTAATCCTTCTAGAATACAGTGGTGTCCAAGCAGCTGGATCTTATCAAAGCTTTAATTGTACCGTGCAGCAGCAGTATAAAACTTATACAGTATGTTCATCTAGCAAGCTCATCACTCCATTCTCCCCATCCCATTCTTCTCTCATTTCCACTTGCATTATGAAATCTAAGGGCCGCACAAATAATGCAATGTATGTGCTGATTATGCCTTTCTAAAGGAACAGGCTGATGTATAAAAAGCTGTGTATCACAGACGATGCAAGAAGAATAATGGTGTTTATCAGGATGTTCCAGGAACATTTTTTAGCATTTTACTCCTTCTAGTGTGAGTATGTAGAATTGCAAGTTAGATGCTCGGATACAGTATTTAATCAATGTATGGTGTATATGTATATCTGTTTATTTATATAGTGTTACTGGTATATGCAGTGCTTTACAGAGAGGGTAACTAAAGTCATTTACAGTAGTTATACAATTTCATAATTTAGACAGGTCTGAACAAATTTCAACAATAGTTTGGTCAAGGTTGATGTGCTCTAAATGGAAAACTGTGCTGAATTAAACATTACCAACCAAGTTAACTAACTTGGAAAAAATGATAATTTAGCCATTTCTAAATGCATTCAAAAAAAGAGGGCACTTAAATGGCAAAAAAAATGCTTAATAGCACAAAGTAAGCTGCCTACCTGAACATTACGGGGGACATTTAACTAGGGTCGAATATCGGGGGTTAATTAACCCTCGCTATTCGACCGTCGAAGTAAAATCCTTCGACTTCGAATATCAAAGTCGAAGTATTTTGCACTATTCCTATGATCGAACGTTCAAAGGAATAATCGTTTGATCGAACGATTAAATCCTTCGAATCGAGCGATTCGAAGGATTTTAATCAATCGATCAAAGGATATTCCTTCGATCAGAAAATTGTTAGGAAGCCTATGGGGACCTTCCCCATAGTCTAACATTGGCCTCGGTAGGTTTTAGGTGGCGAACTAGGGGGTCGAAGTATTTTTTAAAGAGACAGTACTTCGACTATCGAATGGTTGAATAGTCGAACGATTTTTAGTTTGAATCGTTCGATCCGAGTTGAAGGTCATAGTCGAAGGTCGAAGTAGCCAAAAAAAATTCGAACTATTTTTCCTCTATTCCTTCACTCGAACTAAGTAAATGCGCCCCTACATATTATTACATTGCCCAGTTTTGTGTGTTTGAATGATGCCATCTGGGGGACACCTGCAATCATTCTTTCCTTCTCTGGCGACTGGTTAAAACAATCTAAGTACTTGGACAAGGAATAGAATTGGATTGCTGAGCAATAAGAGACGTCTATAAAGCTAGGAAATAGGCAGCTTTCATTAAAGGTTTACTGGGGAAAATCTTGGGTCACCCACAGCTCCCCGCTGGTTTTATTCTACCCAAAATCACAGGTGACCTGAAGCACAATCAAAATCACGGGCCTCTAACCTCTGTAGTTACACCACTGGCCCTGCATGTTTATTGCATCAGTGTAGAATATAGATGACGTACACTGAATGCCGAGTTAGTCCTGAATGTGTAGGGAGCTTATTTGTCCATGTATTAGCCTAAAACAACAACTTTTCCAACTGCTGTATGATCAGGATAGATTGGAAAATCTCTTGGTCGTAGATGGTCTTTTTATATTGCAACTCTTGATGATGCTAAAAGAAAATTAATTCACAAACTTATGGGGAAAGATGACTGAAAACGAGTTATATTATTTAAAGGCTAAGCCCTTTCACAAACTGCATTGTTTATCTTATTTAAATCTTCTTCAATTTTATTTTGTAAAGCTTGAGCTATATGGAAAGTACAGGTCTATTTATATATTTATATTTGTATTTACATGTATTGTATTTGTTTCAACATTTTCTTGTTCTAATGTGTATGGTTTATATTGTACAAATTCTTTTTGAATTACATATACATGATTCTGCATAGCCATACGCTTGTGATTATCAAAAAGATATGTAAATTATTCATATTTTATTGCAAACTCAATAAAAAGAATTTGAAAAAAGGAGGAAAATCTCTTGGGACACTGACTGCAGTGGGTAATGGATGCTTTCCTCTCTGGACAAGTCTGCACGGAGCCCCTATTTCATCTGGTCTCTGACCCACAGTCCACATAATCTAATCAGTCTAATTTAGCAACATTGCCAAAGGAGCAAAACTTTTTGGTGTAAGGATAGTAGTGTATCACACCACTAATAAGATATAGCAATAGCTCTCTAATGCTGTCTGTATGTTTCCAAACATCATGACCAACTTTTTATCTCTGTTATTATTATTATTATGAACATAACCATCTCACATGTCCATGTCCATACATTAAGTAGTTACTGTAAATACATATCTATCTATTGCTAGATCATTTAAAAAAAAAAACAACATTTTTCTTAAAGAGGTAGTTCCCCTTTAGCATCTTATAAAATAGCCAGTTCTTTGTAACTTTCCAGTTGGTCTTTTTTTTTTTTTTAATAGTTTTCCAGTCATTTTTCTGACTCTTTTCAGCTTTCAATGACTATGGCACCCAGAGGAAAATGATTGATTTGTGAGGACTTACTTTTTATTTCTTATCTTGTATTCAAGCCTTCTCCTCTTCATATTCCTGTCTCTCATTCAAACCACTGCCTGGTTGTGGGGTAATTTAGATCCTAGTTTCTGACATTCCAAACTGGAGAGTTTCTGCACCAAAAGCAGCATGAATCAAAAATCACAAATAAATTAAAAAAAAAAATGAAGACCAATTGCAAATTGTTACAGAATATCTCTCTCTGACATACTTAATATGAATTTAAAGGTGAACAACTCTTTAAGATATTAGTCTAGCCTGTGTTCCAAGGAATACAAGGAGCAGAGAGGTGAGGGCCAAGGCCTCATCCCTGTTGCTCCTACATTCCTGGCTTGGTGTTCATAATATCATGTACGGGATATATAATTTAACGTAAAATATCACAAATGCACCTTAGTGTTACTTGTCTGGGATTGTGTAATGACTGCTGTCTCCTTATTACAGATAGAACAGGTCAGTCAACTGTCTGTATTAGTAGAAACAGCTTTGGACTATCACAGACAGTCTGCTCAGATTCTTGAGGACCTACACAACAGGTTACACAACAGGTAAGGCACTGGCAGGCAATGCTTTTCAGCAGTGGTGGTGTGATGTAATAATGCACTCACACAAAGCGAGGATTGAAGAATATCAGATATTTCCTAGAACTTACATTGAAATCCTTTCAATTCTTTGAGTTTCCTATTTTTGAAAAACAAAAAAAGCTGCACCAAAGTGCCAGAAAATGCCTTCCACAGACTTACACTTACACATTTTCAGATGTCTGACAAGCACTAACACTCAGACAGGTCTTGGGGTGGGGTTTTACATTAGACTCCGATGATATAGCCACTTATGTGTAGGTGTGCTTTGTTAGCTTTTATCAAAGAAGTATCATTTTGATTCAAATTGTATAGTACAGGTATGGGACCTGTTATCCAGAATGCTCGGAACCTGGGGCTTTCCGGATAACATATCGTTCCATTATTTCAATCTCCGTGCCTTAAGTCTTCTAGAAAATCATGTAAACATTAAATAAACCCAATATACTGGTTTTAATCCCAATAAGAATTAATTATACTGTATCTTAGTTGGCATCAAGTACAAGGTACTGTTTTATTATTACAGAGAAAAAGGAAATCCGTTTTAAACATTTTGATTGTTTGGATAAATTGGAGCCTATGGAAGAGTTTTTGGATAACGCATTTCCGCATAACAGATCCTATACCTGTAATAATTGACAAATGAAAATTCTTCCAGCAATAATTTCACTCACTTAACCTCCCATTAGCACTACCTACCCAGAAATCTCCTGACTGGGTCCTACATAAACAAGATTTGTGTTATCAACATGGTGCCAAGGAGCAGGTGGTATAAGCATTTGGCTTCCTGTGCAACTTTTCACTCAACCCAATTTGTTTGTATCTGTTGGCAACCACAGAAAGTTGTTTCCTATTACACCCAAAGTGATGGAGATGTTCCTATATAGTTACTAGAAGCTCAGCTGGCACTGCATCATGGGGAGAATGGGCTCCTCTGAGACAAAATCCCACTATTTACATTCAGGTGCTGACACCAGTGTTCTGTTCTGTTCACAGAATTAATACAGCCTCCAGCCGACCAAAGAGGGAGTTGCAACACAGACCAATCATTGCAACCCTGGAGTCAAATGAAAAGCTACATCACAATGGGATTCCCAGCGACTCACCAGTCAAGCCATCAGGTAGAGGTGTTGAATCAGTTTGCTCTAAATTGTTAATAATTTGATGATTTGTCCAAGTATCAATAATTTAGAACAAACTGACTTCCTTTTTGGGCACACCCAGCTTTCAATGCATTGGATGAAATGTAGGTTTAGGTCTGCCAAGTTCTGTGGTGTTTTTGTAAGCTCTGTAACCTACACATTTACAAAGATCTTTTGAAAATTCATGGTGTCCACAACTTTTAAAATAGTTTAGTAATCTCAAAGCAAACTCGACTAGAAATGCTACCTTTTATGACTTGACCTTTCATATAAGGCAAAATCTACCATAGTGCTTAAAAAGTAGGGATGCCCCGAATCCACTTTTTTGGATTCGGCCAAACCCCCAATATTTACTTATAAATGGCAAGATTTACTTAAATATTTATTCCAATTTGGTAAGATTCCTTAAAGGGGAAGTAAAGTCTAAAACAGAATAAGGCTAGAAATGCTGTATTTTGTATACTAAACATAAACATTTACTTACAGCACCACAAGCCTAATAAAACAAATGATTTATGCTTTCAAAGTTGGCAATAGGGGGTCACTGTCTAGTAACTTTGTTAAATATCTTTGCAAGACCAAGACTGTGCACATGCTCAGTGTGGTTTGGGCTGCTTAGGGGTCATCATACATTATCAAAAAAGCACAAGTCAAATAATATCTGCCAGAAGCAGATTCAGCAAAACTGATTAATAATCAGAATATACAGACTGCACTGGGTCCTGTGTTGTCATGTAATCTAATGTGGATTTTATCATTTTTGTATTGTTTAATACAAACTTTCTGAAACTCTGCAGAAAAATAATCCTCCAAATAGAATCCCAGTTTATCTGTTTAAATCTGGCTCTGTGATCTGGAGCTGGAAACAGAGGATGTAAGGCAAAAATAGAATCCAATACAAATCTCTACACAGTCGCAAACTGCTCTACAGGGAAACAAATAAAGCTTCTTGAGTTCTGCACTGCTGGGAAGTAAGGCGGGGGCTCCCCCTGCTGTTCATAAATATGATTGATTCCCTGCAAAGCAGTTGGGGACCGTCTGACAATTCCTATCCACAGCAGTAAATGAAGGGTGAATTTCAATCCATACAGTCAGGTTTCTTATAAAAAGGTATAAATTTTTTAATTAAAGTATATTGGAGATGTTTTTTTTCATTAAAGAAAGTAAAAATGTGATTCCATGTTTTTTGCCTTTACATGCCCTTTAATATAACACTTAGCGGCAGCTTTATCAAGGGTCAAATGGAAAATTCTAAGTAAAAAATTTTTTTATCATGTACTGTCTCTTTAAAACCTCGTCTTTGACCATTCGCCATCTAAAACTTGCCAAATTGCTGTTTTAGCCTATGGGGGACCTCCTAGAACCTATTTGGTATCAAATGGTGGACTTAAAAACACTTTGAATTGAATTAGATCGAATTCGATCTTACTTCGATTCAAATGATCGATTATGTCTACCAGTAAATCATTTAAACATTAATTAAACCCAAAAGGACTATTTTGCATCCAATAAGGATTAATTATACCTTAGGTGGGATCAAGAACAAGGTACTGTTTTATTATTACAGAGAAAAGGAAATCATTTTTAACATTTTGAATTCAAATTAAGTCTATGGGAGATGGCCTTCCAGTAATTCAGAGCTTTTTGGATAATGGGTGTCTGGATAATGAATACCATACCTGTAGTACTAATTTGGTTTATAAACGATTTATATCATTATAATTGAGGGGGTTGGTCAACATATACTGTACATTTACTAAAGTGCCGTCACTTCGGTTGATAATCCATTCCTATTCGCTGCCTTATTACATTTCATAGGTTCTTCTGACCCCTTGGATCAGCCTTGCTGCAGAGCACTCTATGACTTTGAGCCAGAAAATGAAGGAGAACTTGGATTTAAGGAGGGAGACATCATTACTTTAACCAATCAAATTGATGAGAACTGGTTCGAAGGCATGCTCAACGGCGAGTCGGGATTTTTTCCTATTAACTATGTGGAAGTGGTGCTTCCGCTTCCATAGTAAACCATGGATTGAGAGATCCTTTCATCTTGTTCAAAAGCAAAACAAAAGAACATTTTAAATGTGGCATTCTGTGAACGCCTTGCTACTGGAGCGATCTTTACTATGTCTCATCTCTTTTATATCTATGTATTTATTTTGTATTCATTTTATTTTTATGAAAACATTGACAGTTACATCAAAATACAAATCTATTTTTGTTCTTAATGTTTTATGGAGATCTCCTGTTTCCGATGTAATATGTTCCTTTGTGTGTCAGATCCTTACTAAAAGTCAGGGTTTTATACTCAGGCTTTTAACTGTGAATATTCTAATACATGTTGCACAATATTTGGTAACGAGACTAGACAGCAAAGTTATTGTAAATTGTCTTATTAAAATTGCTACGTTTATCTGACCAAATCTAATAAATATAAATATCTTATTGTCTCACCTGGTCTTGCTTGTGTGGAAAGAACCGGAGAAGCTTATAAGAGGCACTGGAAAGGACTTGTCTATAAGAATATCCAGTGAAAAGTCAGGAAGCTCTGACGTCACCACAGAGACTAATAAGGTTCTGCACATACCCTCATAATGTGACCTTTAAGCCAGCAGGCCATATAAATCTATATTGTACAAGTGACCATATGGATTTCGGTTGTCCCATTCATCCAGAGAACCAAAACAATCAGAACAAAAAGTGAAGCCTCAGCTGCTAATGCACTGGCCAACATGGAACATCAGCAGAGGAAATTTGAAATATGGCTAATGAACCGTTATTATTCAAGGTACTGATATATGGGTCGCAATGGTCAGCCCAACATACACAAACTAGAAGGTGCACAAAGATGTTATTGGTAGGTGTATGGCCAAAAGCTTCCCTTCAGCACCCTATAATAGGGGGATTTAATGAATATATATATATATATATATATATATATATATATATATATGTGTGTGTGTGTGATGTTGCACTCCGTAGACTCGGTTGCTACCTGGGTGCCAGCATATATTGTATACAATAGAAAGAAGCTTGTGGCACACAGGATTTATATTGAAAAAACAAAAAAAGGTTTATTAAGCCTCAACGTTTCGATCCCTCGCAGGGATCTTCGTCAGGAGCAAATACAGACAAACACTCAGACTACCCCTCCCTTCAGTGTTCATATGGACATAATTTGGCACCTTAATTGCTTGCTAGGCAACAATGGTGGCGTCCACGCAATGTACTGGAATGATTTTAGATTTGCCTCAAATCTAAAAAAAGAACAGAGCAAGTCACAAGTGGGAGGATAGAGGAAGACAGAGAAAAAGAACAATAAAGAAATCCACCACAAAACACCGCACTAGTAGTAAAGCCACTCCTCTGACTCAACCGGTAATTGTCAGAATACATAACAGACAGGCATCCCGACCTATCACAGTACATTGGTGGGTGTGCGCAGAGGCGCACCAGAACACCGTAGAGTTGTGTGGTGGAACCTAAAGCGGTCAATTGGACCCCGCCCCCACGTCTGTCAGGAACCACAGTCTTGGACACTAGCGCAGCGATCCGTAGCAACACTCGCGTTTATTTAGCAGGGAGCTACCGGCCTCTCAGTCTTTGACCATGGTGCGGAACCCTTATTACTATGCCGACTGTATGTTCCGTGTCCTGGTGGGGGATGATACACCGAGCGGGTGTCTCTCACACCGAGGCACTCAGGAAACCTTTGACAGTGACAATGACCAGATGCCATTAGACTCCATCAGGTTGTGCCTCGGGCCCCAAATGTACAGTAGTATGTGGGGTGTGATCCAAGTAGTCTGTGCGATCAAACACTAACTCTCCTGTGAGAGACACCCGCGCGGTGTATCATCCCATTGCCTGTGAGGGTAGAGAGCGCGAGAGAGAGAGAAAGGATCCAGCGTGACACCCGTTTGTGAAACGGGCTTTGTTGCTGTGCCTGCCACGTGGGAGCAAATGACCTCTGATTTCCAGAACCCACCAGCACACCCTGGCCTCTCCAGCATAAGTTGGCCCGGTGCACAGTCAGAAGAGATCGGCAACCCCAATTGTAGTCAGCGTAATAAAAGAAAAACTGGCACTCAGAGCTCGATGCATGCAGGCACGAAGGGGCCCGCCCCTGAAACGTTACATTGTAATAAACACGCAGGGCTTTGCCTGCATGCATCGAGCTCTGAGTGCCAGTTTTTCTTTTATTAAGCAAATGACCTCTGCCCAGCTCGAGAGGTATTTGGGCAGTTAGCGCTACCTGGGGACAATAATGCTCTTTGGGGAAAAGGGACTTGAGACTCTTTATCTGCCAAAAGAGGAGTGTAGGACTTTTCGTCTGGCAGGGAGGTGTGAGGATGGGACTGCAACAGGTTCCCCAGGTAGTGGGTCATTTTTATACGAATGCCAATCTCCAAATATAGGGGCCGAATTGTTGATTTAAGAACTTTTTTTCACCTATGGAGAAAGACCTGTGAGTGCGGTCATTGGTGTGTGGATGTGTGTGTATTTTTTTTTTTATTATTATTATCATTATTATTATTATTATTTTTGCTGGGAAATCTGCAATTTTAACATTCTCAGAGACCAAAGTAATATTTTATAGAAAAACTTTATTTATAGATCTAAAATAACAGAAACAAAATCAGCTTCACATTGGTCTGTTGAGGCTTCTGTGCACATCTTTACCAAAATAACTCACAATATAAATAAAAGGTTTCTTCTGACACGTTTAGATGGGCTTAGCCTACAGTATGTTTTGTTACACCGGAGATTGTCACTATGTTTTCTTGGAAAGACAAACAAACTGTGCTTGACCTTGTATCATATGTGCTTGAGGCTGTGCGCTGCATATCCTTGTTCTATGGTAACCCCAAGCCATGACTGAACAGTAGGGTTGCAGTTACATTGGTCGTACTACCTGTGCTTGTTGCTCCTATACCCGGCTTAGTCACTACGATCTCCGCCAACATCTGCTGCCCTGCAAATAGAACTAAATGTTGGAGAAGACGGAGCACTTGCAAGATGGGAGAGGGGTAATTACTGGTTAACCATTTAAATTCAGGCTATAGGGAGCACAGTAAAAGTCACTCATTTCTAGGGAAAGCATTTTTTTTCATTTGTTATGATGGAAACCTGGAATCTGCATCATTGGCAAACAAACCCATTCATTTGTTATGATGGAAACCTGGAATCTGCATCATTGGCAAACAAACCCATTATTCTATGAAATGTGGCAGTAAAGGGGAAACAAATATATAATAATAAAGTAGTTATATGCTAGCTCTTACGGTGCACAGCTCATGTGCCACTTTCCTATAGCCAGCTGCTTTGCCCCTAAATTACATTCCAGGTTACTTTGGCACAGACCTCCTCTCACACCACCCAAAAACGTTAAAAAAAATTTAAAAAAACGTTAAAAAAAAAAAAAAAAAAATAGCACCAAGACACTTTAAATTCGCAAAGTCTTTATTAAGAAATAACTTACTAATTCTCAGCTTGCGCTCCTATTCACAAACGGCGACGATCCATCGTGCGGCGCTCAATTTCTCCTCCCTGGCTATCTCCTATAGAAGGCAGGGAGGAGAAATTGGAGGTCGCACGATGGATCATCACCCTGTCATGGTTTCTGAAGCGGAGAATCGGTAAGTTATTTCTTAATAAAGACTTTGCAAATTTAAAGTTAAATGTGTCTTTGTGTTACTGGTTTTTTAAGTTTACAACAAACCCCCCTCCCCACTTCAAACACAGGCTTAAAAAATTTTTTACCCCCCCCCACGGGCTAAACCGAAAAAGAGCAGCATCTGCAGTTTCTATAATATATGGCAATATCTGCATCAGTTTTTATTTTCCTTCATTCAAACCCTTTTACTTTATAAAATGGATAAATTCCACATTAGCCTAGGAATTAGCAAACCGTAGCTCTTGGGTTTCAATTAAATTGTTCTGTACTGATGTGCAGATCATGGCTCTGAGCATTAGCAGTGCCACATTGTGAAGCCAATTATCAAGTGCACATAAAACTATAACAAACACTTGCTATATTAATACAAAGGCAAACAATAGCTGCCAGTGAGCTCACACACAACAATCTGTGGGAACACACTCTCTAGTTTGCAAAATGCTTTAAATGAACACGAAAACATTGTGTTTTAAATTAATGCAAATATAATGTAGTGCTGCACTGGAAAAACTGGTGAGTTTGCTTCAGAAACATTACTAATAGTTTATATAAAGAAGTTGCTGTGTAGCCATGGGGGCAGCCATTCAAAGCTGAAAAAGGAGAAAAGGCACAGGATACTCAGCAGATAACAGATAAGCTCTGTAGTGTACAATGGGATTCTTCAGAACGTATCTGTTATCTACGGATGATCCTGTGCTGCCCCCATGGCTACACAGCAACTTTTATTTCATTTAAACTATAGTAGTTTTTCTGAAGCAAACACCAGTTTTCCAGTGCAGGACAACAGAACACTATATTTGAATTACTTTAAAACACAAATTTTTTGGCATTACTGCTTCTTTAAATTGCGCATATTTTTTGTTAATAAGTTTACAAAGTTTATAAAATAAATGTATATTTTTCTTTCCTTGTTTTAAATATTCAGTAACAGAAAATGTCTCTAAAAATAGGAGCTTACAATGAGTGAATTAGTTCTGCACACCTATGGGTTTTCATTAAACCAAAAGGGGTACAGGAATGGAATCGAATACTGTACAATGAGGGGGGCACAGGTGGATCACAGTTGCACCAAAACAAAACCCTGGTCTGATGGCAGCATTGGCACAGGACATGATCAGGTCCAGTTTTGATTTAAGGCAGAGCTGAGTTCGCTGCTTGGCACTGCAGAAACTCGTTGCCTTCATAATAATGTTCTGCGCTGGATCACCCTTGCAGTCTGTCCTGAGCAGGGTCGTCAGAGGTAAGTGCATGCTATAGATAAACTAAAGCTGTTCTTAGGAAAGAACTTTGTAAAAACTACAGATATACAGTATAGAGATCTTGAGGTAAACTTCCCTTGCGTTTATAGAACATACAATCTGACTACATGATCAGGATTATAGCAAGTTAGTGGTCCAGTTTCCTTTCGTTTAACCTCTTGCATTAAAGGAACTGTTCAGTATAAAAATAAAAACTTTGTAAATAGATATAGGCTGTGCAAAATAAAAAAATGTTTTCAATATAGTAAGTTAGGCACAAATGTAATGTATAAACACTGGAGTGACTGGATGTGTGACATAATAGCCAGAACACTACTTTCTGCTTTGCAGCTCTCTTGGTTTCCACTGATTGGTTACCAGGCAGTAACCAATCAGTGCCTTGAGGGGGGGGCCACATGGGTCATAACTGTTGCTTTTTTATCTGAGCTGAATGCCGAGGATCAATTGCAAACTCACTGAACTCTTATGTCCCATGTGACTCCCCTTAAAGTCGCCCCATACACGGCCGATAAAAGCTGCAGATAGACTGAGTCGGCCCATCTGACTGGCTTCCCTGATTGATATCTGGCCAAAAGTCGGGCAGATGTCGATCGGGCAGGGTAAAAAAAATCCTGTCGGATCGCGGCTGCATCAGTGTGTTGATGCGGCCCAGCAATCTGACCACCCACATTGGATGCATTATGATCTGATCATTGGGCCCTAGGGCCCACGATTGGATCAGCCTGATATTGCCCACCTCAATGTGGGGAGAGATCCGCTCATTTGGCAAAACTGAAATGGCCACCTTAAGTTACAGAGTTAAAAAGCAGGACGTAGTGTTTTGTTATATTAGACATCCAGTCACTCCAGCCTTTATAAGTTACATTTTTACCTAACTGACTATATTAGAAACATTTTTTATTTTGCACAACCTATTTATGCAGTTTTTATTTTTACACTTGATGGCAGCAAAAGCTTGCTTTTCCTCGTGCAAAATGAACATTATTCAACATTGGAGCGGTTTTGCCACCTTATGCATCTGACCACCAAACACATTAAACCCACAAGCTGCATGGCTAGTTACAGTAGCAGACTACACATAGTAAATATGCATCACATTTTTAAGCGGTGAAAACCCCAGTCAGAGCATTTGCAAAAAGGAGAAGGCCAAAGTCAACTAATAGCAGGCTTCGGCAACCAGCAGCTTGATCTACAACTCCCAACATCAAATCCATGTCGGAGGTGTTGAAAGTTGTAGTTCAGTATCTGGAGAATGATGCAGGGAGGAAGCATTTTTTTTTTTTTCCTTATAACGGTTTAAATTGCTTTTTACAAACAAATATTCTTTGTCCCTTTCACATGGGAAGTACCAAGCCAGTACCTTTTACAGAGGAAAACCATTTAATTGAAGTATGGGCACAGTATATGGGTTCCAACAGTCTTGAAATGAAATGCACGTCATTTCCGTCTTCAGTTCGTAAGTCTTCAGGCTCCAAGGGGAATAAATGCCCAACAAAATGCTCTGCGGTAAACAGCAAAAAGATCAAACACAATCCAAATTTTCCAGTAGAAGAGGAAACCTCCAGATTTTCCTTTGACTTTCTTAGCTTTAATTACATGATGGAACAGCTGGGATCCACTGATTGGTGAGACTATGGAAACAAAGGAAAAGTGTATCAGTTAAAACCAACAAGCCCTATTTGGCCTGACTTCTAGGAAAATACTAGATGGCATGTATTGGTTATCTAGTTAACCAGTTAGTTCAACCAGATAAAACCCTTGCAACTGCAAACCACATTTTGAGCAAAGGACGTGTTTTATTAATGGGGAACTCCATGCAAAAACAGATGTTTGCATAATGAAAAGGAATTGTCTAGGGATGCACCGAATCCACTTTTTTGGATTCGGCCGAACCCCCGAATCCTTCGTGAAAGATTCGGCCGAATACCGAACCGAATCCGAACCCTAATTTGCATATGCAAATTAGGGGTGGGAAGGGGAAAACATTTTTTACTTCCTTGTTTTCTGACAAAAAGTCATGCAATTTCCCTCCCGCCCCTAATTTGCATATGCAAATTAGGATTCGGATTCGGTTCGGCTGGGCAGAAGGATTCGGCCGAATCCGAATCCTGCTGAAAAAGGCCGAATCCTGGCCGAATCCCGAACCGAATCCTGGATTCGGTGCATCCCTAGAATTGTCATTCTATTCAACTTACCAATATACATGAAAGCCCCTGAAACATCTTTAATTAAGTTATTTGTATATTGCATTGCTAATAAAAGAAGCATCATGTCTATTTGTTTATATTTTTGCACCGTGGATTCTTACTCCTGAAACAATATAGCAGAAGGCAGCTGATATTTAGACAGAGACACGCGTCAATTCGGGGAGATTAGATGTCCGGCGACAAATCTCCTCTTCTTTGGGGCAACTGATCTCCCCGAACTGCCTCCCCTGCCTTCCCGCCAGCTAGAATGGAAATCGGCGGGGGGGATGGTGCTCGGATCGCTTTGTTTTACTTCAGAAAACTAAGCGTTACGAATGCCATCCTGCAGGCGATTTTAGCGATCACTGAACACTGAAAATGTGCAGTGTAGGTGAAAATCTTTGCAGTTTTATGCTGATAAACATTATGGTTAAATCACTGCATTAGGGTTAAATCACTGCATTAGGGTTAAATCACTGAAATGTTTGCCTTCCTATCTTTATTTCTGAGACCCCGCCTCTCTGGGACCCACTCTTGGTTAAATGTTCCACTGGGTGGTGTTTGGGACAGAGGCAACAAAATACTAGAGAAGATATGTAAGGCTACATATAAAATTCAAAATAAGCTTATACCATATTTTTTTTTCCCCAGAATATAACATTTCTGAATTAAAACATTTAATATGTTGCTTTGCATGATTGCATTAAAATACAAGGTTCAAGTGATTTGAAAGTCATCTCGTTCTCTTTTTATTTTAGAGTGTCCCACAAAATGGGGTTTTACAAAAGGGGAAATTATAAAAAAAAAAAAAAAAAAAAAAAAAAAGGAAAATTAAAATACTAGACTTTAAAAGCTTATTTTTGGACAATGCCCGATATACAAACCATTGCATACACTGGGCAGATAAAACAGGATTCAGCAATGTTTCAATGTTCGCTTGGCAGCTGGATATTTGTGTTAGTCACTGCCCATTACAAATTTCCATCCATGCATATGTATTATTATTATTAACATGTATTTATATAGCGCCAACATATTGCGTAGCACTGTAGCATGTATGTACTCATGCACAAAAAACAAAAAAGGACACACAGGAAATCTATGTACTATCTACATGGAACAAGAAGTCCGTTAGAGGAGATACAATGATAAACTTAGAATGAACAATCCAAGATTCTAGAGCGGTTGCTCCCTTAAAGCACCCTGAAATGGCTCAATGTGGTTGGCTGAATTGTCCATTTTGGTCTGCCAGAGTGTGCGACACATGAATGATTATGCTGAGAGATTATTATAAAATCCAAATGAAATCAAATAAATTAAAATGGACACTATCTAATGGAAATCGGCAAGGGAAGACTTGGATGCAAAATATCTGTCTGGCATATTAAGGGCTCTTACACACTGGCGTTTTTTGCTGCACTCCCCCTTCTTTTCGCTTTCTTCCATTCAGTCGCAGGGGAGCGTAGGAGTAGACACACTCAATTATTGTCAAGGGGGCTGTACTCGCACACTGTGTGAGTACAGCCCCCTTGACAATAATTGAGTGCGTTGGACGGAAGAAAGCGGAGGGGAAAGCAGCAAAAAACGCCCGTGTGTAAAAGCACACCAAAGAGCCAATTTTTCACACTGGAAAAATTTGTAAACACTTTAATTAGAGCAGGCTTGTAGAATCTTAGATCCCAGCAGGACTGAATCACTTTCTCAAGTTTCAAGCAATGACATGCAAATACTAAATTAATTAAAAGGTTCAAAATAGAGCAATTAAAAGGTTAGTCCCATGCAAATACACACTCTAGTAAGGTGGCAGGCACATCACAAGGCAAAATGGTGGTCTCACCTGCAGTAGCTTACTACAAGTTTGATGCTAGTAAGCCATTATGAAACAGAACAACATTTCTTTTTTCTTCTTTTTGTCTGAGTTCCCAAAGAAAAATTGCAAAAGTAATAAGATAAAAGATAAATTAAGAAGGAATTCTGAGTAACTGTAACTTTAACACCTAGTGCTGAACAAGTCATACCTGGGAACGGAACTGACGTTCGAATTCCTCTTCTTCTGCATCTTCATCTGTTTCACCCTCTTCTCCAATGACTCTATAAAGGGTTCGCTCAGCGCATTCCTAAAAATAATCCATTTCAATTGGATTATAACGTTGTGCTGTTATTTATACACAGGTATTCTCTTGCTCAGTCAAAGTTTCATATAAGCAGTCTGAGAAGAGGCTTTAAAAATTAACGCAGGCCAATAAAAGACTTCATATGAATAAAGGGATTGCTCTGCCATTTAGTTAGAAGCATAAAACAGATATAGCTTTAGAGTAATTGTTCCTTTTTTTCACTATAAAATGAAAAGCTATGTATAATCACTGTATATGTCAGGTATAGGTGGATGTTCACCCTAAAAGTAACTTTGATACAGATAATGGTACTTCAAGACAATTTACAGCTTGGTGGCTCAGGATAGCACCTCTGCCTCGCACCACACAGGAGTCCAGAGTTTGATATTTCATCCAGCCACTATCACAGGTATGTTCTCAGAGAGGTGGGTTAATTGGCTTCTGATGAAGAAGATGTTTATCCGTGTTACTGACCTTGCATCAGAAGCTTAAAGGAACAGTAACAGCAAAAAATTCAAAGTGTTTTAAAGTAATGAAAATATCATGTAGTGTTGCCCTGCACTGGTAAAACTGATCGGTTTGATTCAGAAACACAACTATAGTTCATATAAACAAGCTGCTGTGTAGCAATGGCTGAAACTGAAAAAAAGCTATATGGCACAGATTAAATAGTGGCTAACACAGTGATCCCCAACCAGTAGCTCGTGAGCAACATGTTGCTCTCCTACCCCTTGGCTGTTGCTCCCAGTGGCCTCAAAGCAGGAGCTTATTTTTGAATTCCAGGCTTGGAGGCAAGATTTGGTTTCATAAAATCCAGGTGTACTGCCAAACAGAGCCTCAATGTAGGTTGATAATCCACATAGGGGCTACCAAATGGGCAATCCCAGCACTGATTTGGCACCCCAATAACATTTTTCATGCTAGCGTTTCTCTCCATCTCCTTTTACTTCTGAATGTTACTCACAAGTACAAAAGGTTGGGGATCCCTGGGCTAACAGATAAAACTATTATGTTCTACAAAGCTTATCTGCTGTGTAACCTGAGCCCTTTCTCCTTTGAATGGCTGCCCCAATGCTACACAGCAGCTTATTTATATAAACTATTATAGCATTTCTGAAGCAATCACACCCAGTTGTACCAGTGTAGCACAACAGTACATTATAGTTTCATTACTTTAAAAAAAAAAAAACTTGATGTTACTGTTCCTTTAAGTATTAGGATGCTCATACATATTTATATTGCCACAAGGCAGGGTTTAAAGAGAACAAATGGTGAGGAGCTACAAGGAACTGTAACACCAAAAAATTAAAGCGTTTTAAAGTAATAAAAAGTAATGAAACTATAATGTACTGTTGTTCTGCACTGGTACAACTGGGTGTGTTTGCTTTAGAAACATTACTATAGTTTATATAAACAAGCTGCTGGAGAAAAGACACAGGATACACAGCAGATAAGCACTTTAGAATACAATGTATGTTAGGTGTATCTTTTAATGGCTGCCCTCATCACTATACAGCAGCTTGTTTATATAAACTATATTAGAGTTTCTGAAGCAAACACACTAGTTAGCTACTTCCATCTCTCCCCCCCCCTCCCTTCTCTGCTGTAATCTGAGCCCAGAGCTATAAGTGAGCAGGGATAGACTCAGGCAGGAAGTGATGTCACACCAAGCTAATACTGCAGCTGCTATCCTAAACAAACAGAGAGCTTCTAGAGCTTTTTACTCAGGTATGGTAAAACATTCTACAGAATAAATATAGCATTCTAGCTTGCACTATTGCAGCTAATCTATTGGCAATAAAATGCATCTGTAGCTTTCCTTCTCCTTTAAAACGCTTTCATTTTTGGTGTTCCTGTTCCTTTAACTCATGCTGTCTGTTTTAGTTTATTAAAATTTTGTTTGTTCTAAAAAGCATCTACTTAAATGTAACTGGTTATCTGGTTAAAATATGTTAATAAGTTAAATAAGGGCAGAAGCACAAAGAAATTAAAAAGACTAAATACAAATTCTGTAGGAATAATATCATCTGCAATAGAGAGTACCAAAATTTTTAAGATGAACTGCCATTTAAAGTCAACCTCAAAAATTCTCATAGACAAGAACAGTTCTGCCCTCATTAGGCAGGAGGCATATTTTAGGAAGTCAGAGTCTGCCTAAACTTGTGCCTGCTTCTAAAAAGCAAGGAAATGTCTTCAGCCACCACATTCAGATTTATTTTCTTACTTCACCACTGGAGTCATGGAGAGTAACTTTAATATTATCGCCTGTTCCCCATGTCTTCTGAGATTTCCAGACCAAATCGGTGGGAGGAGTGTGTACCTCACCAGCCCCTGTAGCCCAAATCTATCAAAAGAGCAAAATAATTCAGAGTCAAAAATGTTTCTTTGTAAAGCAAAATGTTAAACAGGTAGCTTGTGTTTTTTAATCTCAATAAACCCCAATAAGAATAGGCCTATATCTCCGTTTAGGAGACCTCAGTATGAATGTGCTTATCTCTCCCTTGCTGTATAACAGGGATGAGGTGTACCTCCTCTTTAGCGGAGCACAAGAAATACTGTCTTGGGTCAAATTCTAGGGCCTATGGCACACAGGGCAGACTTCAAACATTAGGGTTGATGCGTTCATGAAAACTGCAGCTCAACAGGATATAGCAGGGGGTCAGGTTTGGGTGTTTTTATCTCATGTTTTGATTTGATGCAAAAAAAAGTTTTACATAAACACCCAACAAAGTGTTGCAAGCCGACTATCCACAATCTCTATCTGGTCTTCCAACCCCTCTTATTACAAGCAAGCATATTATGCAAATCAACAAGAGGGCTGAGAGAAAGCAAACAAAGAGGCAGAGCTTGCTGCTAAGTGCTCTTTATTGCACACAACATGTTTCGGGCCCAAAGCCCTTTATCAAGTGTTGGGCCCGAAACATGTTGTGTGCAATAAAGAGCACTTAGCAGCAAGCTCTGCCTCTTTGTTTGCTTTCTCTCAGCCCTCTTGTTGATTTGCATATACCTTACACCTGGAGCGGGGGTGCCTTGCTGAGATTGAGAGCATAGCTGCCAGTTCCCCAGTCATCCTGTTATATTGTCCAGAAGCAAGCATATTATGTATTTAGATGTGTGCCTGTTTGTTGGCAAGTCTCCTCTAGAATTACCATAATTGCACAGTTTAGTCTGAACCTTGGTTGGAATACAGATAAGATAGACTATGTAGCTTGTTCAAGAGCTTGTTCAAGACACTTACAGTGACGTGTTGGCTGGATTTCAAAATGAAGCGACATGGAAGTTTAAATGAAATATCTGGAAGGCTCATATGCTTTCTCTTAACTACCCATCCATGAAGGGAAAAATCCTGCAGAGAACATAAAAAATAATATATAAAGTTTATATAATAAAGTTTAATAATGTACACTATTTTGGATAAGGCCGAACCCCCGAATCCTTCAGAAAATAGTCAGCCGAATACCGAACTGAATCCTAATATGCAAATTAGGGGTGGAAAGGGGAAAACATTTTTAAGTTCCTTGTTTTGTGACAGTCATGTGGTTTTCCTCCCCGCCAGCTAATTTGCATATGCAAATTAGGATTTAGTTCGGCCGGTCAGAAGGATTCAGCCAAATCCGTATCAATGCTCATGAAATTTACCTGTGAAAAGGTACCTGGCTTCCCATTTGCTCCCCACAAAGACATTTAGGAAAGAATATAGTTATGGTCAAATCAACGGGAATTGCTGTTTTTTTTCCTTGAAGACGTTACACTAGTTATCCAACTGGCTCAGTGGACTTAGAATCAAATTACAAATTACTACCTCAGGAGATAACAACAAATAAAAGCCAGGGTCAAGAAAGAAATGTGTGTTAAAGTGCATTACCTCTTCTGTGTTGTTCAGCAGCCTGACATAATTCCCTTCTGGGTCAATATCTTCTACAGACACCGGCCCTGTGGAAGAGGCTTGCTGAACTACCTTATAAGCCCTTTTTGTCACTGATCTGTCAGTTTCTTCGAACTTTCTCTTTTTCCCACGTAAAAGGTGGCTTGTTTGACCTGTAGAAGCTCTGGAAACCATACTTCTTTGAGAAGGGCTTGGGGACAGCTTTAGCCTACATGGTGAAAGTACATGGGTTAGGGAGTACTACTTCCAAAAAAAAAGAAAAAAATCCAGCAGGCCTAAAAAGAGTACCGTATATACTCGTGTATAAGCCGACCCGTGTATAAGCCGAGGTACCTAATTTTACCTACAAAAACTGTGAAAACTTATTGACTCGAGTATAAGCCGAGGGTGAAAAAGGACAGATCAACCTGTTCCATTGCATACCTATACTATATACTTGCTATATAAAAAATGTGCAGATGAAGCGACAAATAACTAGGTCGGACGTTTTTATTTTAACCAGATCCAAAAACAGTGCAGTTCTGAGAACACTCTGTGCCTTTATACATTATAACAACAAACAATGTGTTCAATGCGATGTCACAGCATCCACACGCAGCAATGACATTTATCCAGCCCCTTGCAATGTTCCTCAAAAAAAAATCTTCCATTTCCCCAGGTAACAATCAAATGGCAATAATGGGCATTGTCTCTCCTTTGGCAGAGGCTCACGCCATTCAACGAGTAGCCACACCAGGCCATATGTGGGCAACCTTCCATGCTGTCACTCACATCGCTACTTACATCAGCAGCCTCCTTCCTATACAGGCTCGCGGCTCGTTCTGTGGACAAACAAATTACGTCCCCGCCCCATCTGTTTCCTCTACTGTCTTACCTCGCACTTGGCTGCTGCGGCTGTTGGGCAGCAGCGAAAAAGAGATGGGCCGCACGTAGCCGCAAAGAAGCAGTGTGAGGAGGACGGGGAGCAACTGAGCCATGGAGGCAGAAGACCGGAACTAGCTAGTCGGAAAGGGAGGTCTGGCATTCTGTTTCCCCTGCATGCGATTCAATGTGAAGCGCACCGCTTGTGCGCACACGCGTAGTGGCGCACTGGGAGGACGGGGCAGCTAGTGGAAGATCCGGCCAGGAAAGGGGGAAGCGGCACTGCCTCCTCATGCGGACGCCCATGTACCTAGCTAGGTAACTTTTATACTGACTCGAGTATAAGCCGAGGTAGACTTTTTCAGCAGATTTTGGGTGCTGAAAAACTCGGCTTATACTCGAGTATATACCGTAATAGAAGACTTAAAACTTAGAGAGATGGGAGATTAATATATACATAAACAGGCAGTATAAGCCAGCACTCAACTTTATGTGAACACACAAGCCTGGGTGCAGCCTGGTTAAAAGGTCCATATACACGATTATAATCAAAGGATCTGCACTTGCAGGGCTCATGAAAAATCTTTTGAACGTAAATGAAAATAAATAACATTTCGGCCAACAATCTAGCCTTTGTCAAAGTGCAAACAGTGCATCTAACCAGCCTATTTACACACACTGTGAGCATACTGCCACACAACAGACTTGCCTATCAATGCCCAAACTTGGTTGGCCTGCAGACAAAATGCTCACAGGTTCAACACTTGATCACACACATACTGGCAAACCTATTTGGATCAAACATAGACTGACACACGCATCTTTTTTTGTATAAATGATCAAGTGTCCTTTTGGATTAATTTATGTGGTTAAGACTGTTACGAACGTCAAAGATAGAATGGCCAACGACTGATCAGCAACCTGGGCAGCACTGAGTAATGGTAAAGGGGATGCATCAGCAGCCTCTCCTTTCCTTGGACACACTGGCCAGCCATAAAAGTATGGTCATTGAATTTGCACCACCGCAGGGCAGGGGAGGTGATTGGCGTAGATTACGGTTACAGACTGAACTCAACTAGATACTCAAGGCTTGAAACATTGAATGAATTGTTTTCACATGCCACATTTTAGAATTATGACAACATGATATTACATTCCATCATAGAATTACTTTATTAAGCCCTGCAAGTGAGGATCCTCAGATTATTATATATTTATTTTGACTGCCGTCTGATGTTTAAAATGTCCCCTATTGGCCTTGCAATGCTCCAGATACGAGTGACTGAAACCCTGTTGAATGGTTGACTGCAGATAAAAATGTAGACACTACTCTACATTTCTAATTACTTGCCTGAATAATTGCAATGTCTTCCTTGAAATGCAGAAACAGTGACAAATAATACAGTGCACAGATACGTATGCTTGATTTTATATTCCATCATTATGCCCAAAGCACATTTCTTCTATACATTTCTGCAATCAATTCTGAATAGGTATCTGTTAGCCTTAGTTGAGCATTTTAGCAATAATAAATGTACCTTTAACCCAAGTAGTGGACAAGCTCCATAGTATTTTTTGGCCTCAAGCAGCCCATGGACTTCTTGCACTGCATTTGTTTCAGAATACTGTAAGGGAACTCACGAAAAAGTAAGTTTAAATAAGACTACTTACCTCTGCTCTTCACCTTCTAGCATCTTCCTGTAGGCATTTATCTCCATATCCAAGGCCAGTTTCACATCCAGCAACTGTTCATATTCCTCCAGCTGGGCCTGTAATGTTTGCCTTATTTCTGTCACCTCACGGTCCTTCTCGGTCATCTGCCTCCTGTGGACTTCATGTGCACGATCCAGCATGTCCTGCAATTCCCGCACTTTAGCATCCAGCGCCGAATTCTACAGTGAAACCCAGAGATGGATTAGAAAGCAGGTTCACTTGTAGAACAATCTCTAAACCGAAGATTGGTAATGACAACATACCTGTCTCTGATACTGGCCCATCTGGGATGTTAACATATCCACTCTTAGTTTTGTGGCCATAATCTCTTCCCTGGTTGCACTGGCATAATCACTGTTCTTAGCAGCTGCTAGCTGTGCATTCTCCAACTAATGAAAAATTAAATAAAAGCCCAAAATTCATCACCTAAACCTCTGAAAAACAACAAATGGATTGTATGGAGCGGCACAGATAAGGAGATCTGTTAGATTGTTGATTCACTTATGGAATACAACGTCAACATTTACATTTTTTTGGTGTGGAACTTTGGAGGAAAGACAATTTAGAATATACACTCTTTCATAAAGCCACAGATAAAACAGTTCTCCTCCATTATAATAGTTGCCATCCGCGGTCTGTGAAAACATCATTACCGATCTCGTAATTCTGTTGGGTATTCAGAAATAATTCTGATAAATGTTTAGCAGGGCAACAGATAAAGGAGATGTGTAAACGATATAGAGACAGGGGATATTCATCCAAGGATTTAGACCAGGCCCTTGAAAAGCACGACTAACACATGAAGCCGATTGGGGACGTCCAAATTTGGTTTTAAGTACCAAGTATAATTTGAATAAAGTCATTAAGGATCAATGCAGAATAATTAAAGCAGAGGAGGGCTTAGGTAAGGTTGTCCCAGAGGCATGAGTTTGAGATCTCCTGGTGAAAAGTGCTACCAGAAGAAGCAGCACACACAGCTATTGGCTGTTTGCTTTAGTTGGCTTAATTGTATTTCATGTAGATTTAAGACACCAGGTGACGGTTTTGCAACACCCACAGACAGGGAAACCATAGAATTCGCCCCTGTGGTTTACCATACATGGGGAAGACACATTGGTCTGCAATTGCTACTGCTTTTTAAATGGACATAGTAACAAGACAGTGGCAAACTATGTTTTGAAGTAGGTCACAGGTTTCCCACATTTCATTATATAGCTATAGATCACATTCCCCAATTTAGGAAAGGGGTGATAGATTGAAGTTGTTACTCCAGAAAAATGTTTTCCGGATCAAGAAGTTTAACACCTTGACCAAAGCTGGGTTAAATGAATACTGTTCCCTTCACTGTTTTCTAAATCAGCAGTAATCGAATTCTGTCTGGTTGCAGTTAAACGTTATCTACATTTTTTTATACATTGCTTAATCCATTGTTATTCAGTAATCTGTATTTTAAGATTATTTGGAGATTAACTATCCATTTTCCTTCGTGCAGGGTTTTGTTTTCTATCACATGAGCAGTCGAGAGACATGCCGTTAGGGGAGTGCATTTGTTTTTTATCTATTTATTGAATAGGTTTTTTTTTTAGTGGCGGTTATGGTCTTGAGAAAGGTCTTAGAAACAGACGGAAATGTTGACCTGTTTTAAATAAAATGTATGTAAAATTTATAGGTTTTTTTTATATAGAACTAGTTTGTTGTGTCAATATGGTGCCATATGCTAGTGTTTGGGTTAGGCTGCTCAGCTCATATTTGCAGTCTCCTTTGTCTGCACCCTGAAGAAGTGGCTTTGGTGCAGACACAACTGAGCAGATACCCGTAGGTCTTATACTAGGCTGAGAATCAACCCCAAGTGGCGTTAGCATTAATAGATATTGACATAGATCTAGTTTATAGCCCTTTTACAAGTGAATTTGTTTGCCAGATCTAGGCAGGCATTTGCACCAAAAAAAAGTCTATTAACCTAGGTACTTACTATTCTAGAAACACTTTGCATCTTAAAACAAAGCTGTTATTTTGGTACCTGGTCTTGCTCCTCCATTGCATCTACCTGTTCTTGGATTTCACACTCAATCAAATTCTTTAGTTCTTTAGTCTCACCTTGCTGTTCTAAAACCTCAATTGTATCCAGAGTAAAATGTATCTGTAGGTATAAATAGCAGGAGACTTTAGATCTTTTAGAAACACAGCTTTGATAGGTACACCTATTTTTTACACAGTAATGCAGTGTAATTTGTTGACTTTTTTTTTTTTAACACAGCATGATAAATAGGTCCCATGGGGATAGTGAAGAAGAACAGAAAGCCGTAGTTCCCCATGAATATCAACATGAATCATGCCCATTTTTGTGTGTCTGCAATCACATCCCCATAGCAGCAAAATAATTTCACAGAAGCTATACTGCCATTATAAGATGTAAAAGTTTGATCTATTTTGCACTCCTACAATGCAAAAAAATAGAAACTTGTAATATTCTAAAATGAAGTGAAACTTTGCTCAGACTATAGGTTAGTTATTTGTGTTTGCTTATGGAGTATGCCGTCATACCTACCTCTGTGCCAGTCTTGTCTTTCTTGATGAAACTAATATGGTTGCACAAAAGTCAGATTTAATTTATTTATCATCATTAAACATACCATTCCTAACACAGTAAAAAAAAATTTATTTTTATGCAAAAAGGGCATCCCCACTAGACAGAAAAGCATCTTTAAATGGATTTAAAAATCACAATTAGTTACCTTTGCACTGAAATTCTTCTCCAGTTGTTCCTTATAGTCAGAGATTTGCTGCTCATGGTCACTCCTTAGTTCTTGAAGTGCCTCAGCTAGTTTGCTTTCGAATTCAATCCGCCGGCCTGAATCTATTTCTACAATCCTCGAGTCATGGCGCTTCTTTATCTCCTTAACCTCCTGCAGCCAAGAGAGATGGAAATCTTTACTTCAAGATATTTTAACTGAAACATGGCTTTCAGACACAACATGTAGATTCCAGTCCAGCAGTACACAGAATTAGTAAAAAAAGCTGTGTTTTTGTGCCACAAAATGCCATTTTGCAGCACAATAAAACATTGCTTTTTTCATTAATTTAGTGTACTGCAGGACAGGAATATTTTTTATTGGATGTAATCCCTGGCAGTGGGAAACCAGCATGCATCCGACACTGCCACGAGTGAAAGCTTTGCTGTGCAGCACCTTGTTTTTATATGGCTTTCAAATACATCATGGCTTTGTACCATCATGCTGAAAATTGCTTAAAAGAACAGTTCAGTGTAAATATAAGTGGGTAATTAGGTAGGTTTGGTGAAATAAAAAAATGTTTCTAATACAGTTTGCAAAAAATGTAATCTAGAAAGGATTGAGTGACTGGATGTCTATACATAATAGCCACTCCTTTGCAGCTGTCTAACTCCGAGTTAGCAACTTGAGGGAGAAGCACTTGGGACATAACTGTTCAATTAGTTTGCTTTTGATCCTTAGCATGCAGATCAGATTTGAAAGCAAACTAACTAAAGGTTAAAAGAGTGAATTTGGACATGTGTGTCTTTTTTCAATCTAACTTACCATGTTACTATTTAACTGAGCAGTTATGTCCCATATGGTTCCCTTTCAATTGGTTACGGACCTGAAAACGTATTCTGACTATTATCGGTCATCCTTTCACTCAACCCTTTATAAATTTGATTTTTGGCTATCGAAGGCATTTTTTGTTTTTGCACAGCCTTTTTATATAACCAGTTTAATTTTCAAACTCAACAGTTCAGGCAGTAAAATCAGCATTGTCCCAGACACCCAAGAGCACATCATTGTTACATACCTGCTCATGAATATTCTTTTGGAAATCCAGTTGTTCTCGAATAGTCTGCATTTTATTCTCCAAGTCGACCCTCCATAACATTTCATCGTGAAGCTGTTTGGTTGTATCCCTTAAAGAGGATTCAAGCTAAAGGATAATTGAAACAAATCACAATCTGTAAAAATGGTTGAAATTGTCAGTCTATATTTTTTTTAATGTAACAAACTATTTAACATTGGCTCACTGTTGATCACTGTGTTAAAAACCTAATGATGGAAGAGATGGTTAGTAGATATAACAGTAAAAAGGATATTATTGGTTCTTAATGCACAAAAGGATCTTTTACATCAGATCTATTAAATATGAACACCGTTTAAGGTATTTTTTTTTTCTTTCCTTTCTGCTTACCCCCAGTCAGGTGCTCTGAAGGATTTACTTAACGCTTACATTTCTCCTTAAAGCAACTATGGCTTGTATGACAAAATTTAACTTGATGAATTCAATTAAGGGCAAATCTATGCACGAGAAACCACAGACCACTTGCAGGGAAGTGGTTTACCAGTGACTAGGATTAAGGCACTTACACTAGTGATTTGGGCTCTCTGCTCTTGAAGCTGCTCTTCTAAACCTCTTTTGCCACTTAAAGTAGTTGCAAGCTCGGCTTCTTTGATGTTCAGTTTACTTTCGAAGTCCCTGAGCTGATTCTGGACCAGACATAGATCGGTTTCTTTTTTATTATTTCTGCAAAAGATAAAAATATAGACTTAGTTCCCATTCAACGTAAAAAAAAAAAAAACATCCATTTTGTATATTTTGTACCATCTACTACACACAAAACATTAACTCTATAGCTGCAAGTCCAACAAAGAAAAAAAAGCAGCATTTATTGGTAAATTGTAGTAGGTGGAAATGACATTAGCCCAGAAGAGACCAACGCTATACCAACTGCACCTGTGCCTCTTTTTCTTATCATACCCACAACACATTTCCTATGCGGTATTATCAGATCACCATTTACTATGTTATCAGAGAAATTATAGCTAGACCCAGTACTTGGGTACCCAGTGTTAGGACTAGATCACCAGGGGTGTTTTCATTTGAAGTGTGAATTGCTAGTCCATTATTGGCTAACAACTGAGAAACTTAAATCAGCCAGTGAGAAATAAGCCTACAAGTTTGGAATTTCCCACTCAAGCAACTTAAAACCTGCAGACATCGTTTGTTCTGAATACACAGAAAACATTCCATTTATAGATGACCAAAAAATAATACAATCAAACTTCATACAGATGCCATAAGAATGAAGTAGCCAAGTGTAATTATAATTCCATTGAGAAGTTAGTTAACGGGGTCTAAATGTATTCAGATTTACTGAAATGTACTCAACTGGCAGTTATTCATCTGCAGCTATAGGGGGATGCACCAGGGCACTTGGAGATTTCCTCACTGCTTTAATCGTCCCCTGAATCTTACATGCATGTAACCAAAAGCCATCAATTTTAACATGCATCAGTCATTACTAGAAATGCATTTAATAGGATGCTCACATAAATTATTGTATATATGGTTTTGGCCTATGTCAGGAGGGATGCTCCTTATGTGCAACAGGCAGTTTCTGTTCATGTGAATGACAGGTAAGAGGAATTGGGTGTTAACGTTACACTGGCCATAAAGCATACAGTAAATGTACCTTTATTATTTCCCCATAAAGTAATTACTTGTTAGCAGTCAAGAGAAGGACCACAAATCATTTCTGAGGTCAGCAGCACAGTTTGCCCATTTTCAATGCACCACCCACTGACAACCTCCTGTGGTTAGAATTAACTTGAACTGTCAAAATGTACAGAAGCGAATGGTGAAAGAGCAACTTTTTGGGGGACATAAGAGCACTCACTGGGTGCCTCTTTGCAAGCAGAAAACCTCTGATAAATACACAATGAGGCCCATTTATCCTGCTGTGTAATACAGTGGAGAAAACATCCCTGGTGATGTTGCCCATCAGGCCCGGACTGGCAGTCTGTGGGTTCAGAGGGGCTGCTGTATGTTGCCATAGGCAGTCACTATTTATTGGGCTGGTGTTGGGCTGTGTGGCCTGCTTGGGCCTCTGTGTACGCAAAATGCCAGGGCCGATTTTGAATCTCAGTTCAGACGTGTTGCCCATAGCAGCCAAATCAGATCTTTGCTTTTGTTTTTAGAAGTGTTGAAATCTAATTGCTGATTGGTTACTGTGGGCAACACCACCAGGGATGTTTTTCACAGCATGCTTTATTGACCATGCTGAGTGAAAGACATTCCTTTATGCGACTAGAAAGTAATGGTTCATTAAAAAAAAAATGGATAGAAAAAACTGCTTTAACAAAAGTCAATCAAGTCAAATGCCCATGCCTTTGTTGTTAAATAGCTAAATGAAAGGAGTCTAAAGCATCATTGTCGCAAAGCAAGGAGTCTGAAGCATCATTGTCTCAAAGCAAGGAGTCTAAAGCATCATTGTCGCAAAGCAAGGAGCCTAAAAGCATCATTGTCGCAAAGTAAGGAGTCTAAAGCATCATTGTCGCAAAGCAAGGAGTCTAAAGCATCATTGTCGCAAAGCAAGGAGTCTGAAGCATCATTGTAGCAAAGCAATGCTGCTATCGGGCAGGAGCCATGCAGGGTCAGGCTGCACAGTGTTACTTGATCTTTTACTAAATGACAGGAAGACACAGCACTCAAATACATTGTAGAAGTATTCAATGGGCACAATTGTATGGAGCACAAGGGTACGATGCTGACTGGAGAGGAACAAGCGCTTCTTTTGAAACTACAACCCCCCTGTAACAACTGATGCAGAGAGCGGCTGCTGCTGGAATGGCGCATTCCATTGAAAGTTGGGGGGGGGGGAAATTATAGGTACAACCCCATCTAGTGATTGGCTCACACTACACAAACGTATGAATGGCATTTAAAATTGCAGAGATTTTTGTTTGGCAATCGCAGCGGTACCACTAGTCTAGCTAATTCTGCTGTAGTACGGTCACGTGGTGTAACAAACGGGGTCTCTTTGTGGAGGAAAGACCTATGAATTCCCAGTTTAGGCCGTGGAAGAGTCCATAAGCGTTGTAGGGGGGTGTGAAAGTCACGTACCTTGCTTGTAGTTGTTGGTGCTCATCTCGGACCTTGCCCAGTTCAACCTGCAACCGGGCCCGTTCATTGGCCGTTTGGTCGAGCAGCTTGCGGGCATCGGCTAACTCGGTTTCATAGAGCTGTCTGAGGTTGGTCACTTCCCGGCTAGAAACCTCCTCTCTCTCCTCTAGTTGGATCCTCAGCAGCGACTTGTCCGCCTCAAGCGACTGCACACGCTCTATGTACGCGGCCAGACGGTCATTGAGGTACCGCAAGTCCTCTTTCTCTTGCATACGACTGATACGCGTCGGGCTACCAGGAGAAGGGGCGGCGGAGCCATGTTCCCGGGCCCGGCTGGGGGTGGACGTAGCCATATTTTCCCGTAGAAAGGGCAAAAGCCGGCGTGAGAGGCGTAGCCCCCTTATAGTTCCCCGTCTGGGACTGTTACACAGAAGAAGGCGGAGAGCGTTCCTTATACAGAGCTGTCAGGCACCAACAGGTGGAAGGATACTTAACCCGTGCTGCGCTACGGCCTCGTGGGAAAGCGCAATCCTACGCCTCAGACTCCCGGCTCTTGGACCGGGCCTGGTACGATCATATATCCTCTTGCCTTGCGCACTACAAGGGTCCATGTAATGTTAAGTGGTAAATTGCACATGAATACAACAATTTTCAAAACCAGCCAAGTCAGCTACAAAACCAGCCCAAAACTAGCCAAGAAGCACTTCAAAAGTAGCCCAAAAATAGCTCACTATGCACAGTAAAAAAAAAAAAAAATTCACTGTTTCACAATTTTTTCCATGAAATAAAATGGGACAAATTTGCCTGTCACCAGGGGTGTAACTAGAGGGGCCCATAGGGCCTTAATACATGTACAATTGCAATAAGTATTGGTAAAACAGGACAACCTCTAGATATTTTAATGGGCAGTAGATTTTTGCCCCAATATTGTCTGAAATTCAGGAAAGTTTCCGGAGAATGCTTACGTAATGGGAGACTAGGGTACAGAGCCCAAAATCTGGTAACTCCCAACTTGTACACAAGTCAGTCCCTTTGCATGCTGGGTATTGTAGCCGTCTAATAAACTTGACAGTTGGCAAATTGTTAAACAAAAACTACATTACCCAACATGCATTGGGAGATGCAGGCTTGGCACATTAGGACAAGAAATAATTTTGGCTGGTTTTCAAAGTACAAACCAGCCAAAGGCCCAAATCTGTACCTTGGCTAGTTTGTACTTTCAAAACCTGCCTGGGCTTTAAATTAGTAGCCTAATTTGGTTGGAAACCCGCCAACCTGGCACCCCGGCCTAGTGGGGTTTAGACTACGGCCCTACCGTTACCATAAGTGAAATTGTGACCAAAATAAAGACTGTGGAAAGAAACAAAAGGAGAAACCGGCACACAGGAGCATAAGCAAATGGGGTTAACCCCTTACGTGTTTATTAACGTCAAATGATGCACAATGTTTCGGGGGCACGCCTGTTCGTCATCTGACGAAGGGGCATGCCCCGAAACGTTGTGCATCATTTGACCTTAATAAACACGTACAGGGTTAACCTTGTTTGCTTATGCTCCAGTGTGCCGGTTCCTCCTTTCGTTTCTTTCCATTGGATTTTGGGGAGTGCCGTCTCCCTAGAGGACTGTGCCCCAGGTAATCTAACTAACAGAGGAGGGCTAGTGAGTGCGTTCACACTGTTTCTACAAAATAAAGACTGTAACATCTATTTGTGGTTTGTAAATAATTTTTGGAAAACGTTAAAGGAATTGTTCAGTGTAAAAATAAAAACTGGGTAAATAGGCTGTGCAAAATAAAAAATGTTTCTAATATAGTTAGTTAGCCAAAAATGTAATGTATAAAGGCTGGAGTGATTTGATGCATAACAAGTCAGTCAGGACACTACTTCCTGCTTTTCAGCTCTCTTGGTTTACACTGACTGGTTACCCTGGTTACCAGGCAGTAACCAATCAGAGACTTGAGGGGGGGCCACATGGGTCATATCTGTTGCTTTTGAATCTGAGCTGAATGCTGAGGATCAATTACAAACTCACTGAACAGAAATGTACCATGTGGCCCCCCCTTCAAGTCACTGACTAAAGGTGGCCATACACGGGCAGATAAAGCTGCCGATATCGGTCGTTTGGACCGATTTGACAGCTTATCTGCCCGTGTATGGGGGCTTCCGACGGGTCATCCCGATCGATATCTGGCCACGATATCGATCGGGAAGGTTGGATTTTTACCCGACCGACGCGTCGGAGCCACTTGGCGCATCGTAATTCGATCCCCTCGAATTACCCCCGATATAGCCACGCAGTTTAGTGGCATATCGGGGAAAGATCCCCTCGTTTGAGGATGTTGCCAAACGAGCAGATCTTTAAATCTATGGCCACCTTAATTCAGAGTTACAGAACTGAAAAGCAGGAAGTTGGATTCTGGCTGTTTTATTAGACATCCAGTCACTCCAGCCTTTATAGATTACATTTTTGGCTAACTAACTATATTAGAAACATTTTTTATTTTGCACAGCCTAATTATTTACACAGTTTTTATTTTCACACTGAACTATTCCTTTAAAGGAATTGATGCATTGACAGTAGTAGAAATCCCTACCCACTGGAGCTGGGCAACCCTTATAATCGTTATCTGATGCATTTTGGGCGCAATCATTTCTAGACCTGCTGGTGCACCAATTGGCAGCCCAGTTACTATCACTGCTATTGCAAAGGTATTTTACAGTGGTGAACATTGTGGGGTTCATTTATCCGCTCTGGGCAAAGTTGTTCCTGGGCAGTAACCCATAGTAAAGTAACCCATAGTAATTAGATTTTTTTCAGCTAGTTGCAGGCAGAACAATTAAAGTAAACATTTGATTGGTTGCCAGGGGATACTTCCATTTTTTGCCCAGTGTTAAATACCCTAAATCGCTCGGCTCAGCATACTGGTCAGACAGGAACTCAGCTCACTGCACTGTAGAACAGGAACCAATCAGCAGCTAGACTGACCTGATAGGGAACTGAATCCTGTCTTTGTTTATGTATTTGCAGGGCTGCGAGTGGCTGTCCCCCTCCTACTGTGCTTCTTGCAGGGACCGTTAGGGCATGCCCATTTAAAACAGACAGAGACCAGAGAACTCCAATAAAGGGGCTATTTTTTTAAAGATAATATTGATTTTTATCACCACGTAAAAGCAACACCATATTTTACTTTTAATTGCCTACAAAATTAGTTTTTTTTTCATTCATCCTATGTCTCCTTTAACACATAGATATATCAGCCAAATGCTCCAGCCCCACAGTCACATGGCCCTGAAAGTGCATATCTAACATTACATCACAGTGCTGACTTTTCTGTAATTTTTAACCACACAGGAATCAATTAAAAAAAAAACTTTAAAGTAGAACTCTCTGGGGGGGTGCCAAAAGTTAGGCATCCCCAGTGATTGTATTCACATGGTTTTGAGCACTTTGAGTGTAATCACATCAGAGAAGTTTAAAGCAGTTCCATTAAGGACGTGTGGTTAAAAAGCCTCATCTGACATTTGGTCCACCTAAGGCATTATGCATATGTAAATTTTTCATATTTCAGTTGCATACATAGTGGGAGTAGAAAACTGCTTCTGTCAGGCTGAGTAGGAACTTGAATTGCAAAAGTTCAAATGAAGTTAATTTTTATAAGTGAATGAGTGGGTTATAAATAAAACATTTGTAACTGCTAATGCTGAGTTACATTTATTTTATGAAATTTAAAACACAGGAACCAAGAAAATAGTAATTGTGGCATGTGCAAAAGTTTGAACACCCTAGTAAATCAGTATTTGGTAAGACCCCGCTTTGGCACAGATCACAGCATGTAAATGCATTATGTATCCAGCTGAGAGTCTTTCATTTTCATTTTATGGATTTTCACGCATATTTCCTTGCAGATTACTTTTAATGCTGAAATCTTACCAATTTGCATGTCTGAGACCTACCCACAGATTTTCAATGATGTTTAAGTCCAGGGAGCTGTTAGGGTCATTCTAAAACCCTTAGCTTGATTTTCTTCAAGTGGCTCAAGGTGGCTTTTGAGGTATGTTTAGTATAACTCTTGATGTAGGAGCCTGATCCCCTTTTTTAGCTTCTTGTCTGACTGTTTTACAATAGCATACAAAATGAGCTGATATTTAGTAGAAGATATTCTTCCCTCTATATATACAATGCTTCCTGTGCTGTTAGCTGCCACACAACCATAAAGCATAACATATTAACCCCCATATTTAACAGTTGACAATGTGTTTTTTCACTGGTCCTTTTTTCCCTCAAACAAATATTTGCTGATTGTGGCTAAATAGTTCAATTTGTAAACTATCTGTTCCACAGCACTTGTTTCCAAAAGGCCCCTGGTTTGTCTAGATACTCTTTTGCATAACTCAAACATTGCAGGTAAGGCTCCTCCTAATAACTCTTCCATTCAGTTGATGTTAGTGCAAGCAACACTGCCCAATGGAAAAGTGCAACACATCTCCTGTGACTTTCCTAGGTCCTTTACATTCATATCAGGGTTTGATTTGCCTTTCTGGCAGCATATAAGCAGTTGTCTCTGTTTTCTTGCTCTTCCAGATGTTGCCTTGACTTACATTCCTTCATGATGTTACAGACATCAATTGCAAGCTAATAGCATTTTGCTATAATTTAGGGTGCCTTGTAGGCATCAGTTAGCTTCATATCCAGATCTTCTTAGAGCAGTGATCCCCAACCAGTGGCTCATGAGCAACATGTTGCTCACTAAAACCTTGGATGTTGCTCCCAATGGCTCCAAAACAGGTGCTTATTTTTTAATTCCTGGCTTGAAGGCAAGTTTTAATTGTATAAAAACCAGATTTACTGCCAAACAGAGCCTCCTAAAGACTTCCAGTCCATATAGGGGCTTTTTTCATGCTTGTGTTGCTCCCCAACTCTTTTTTACAATTTAATGTGACTAATGGTTAAAAATGTTGAGAACCCGTGCCGTAGAGGAATAGCCCAAAACTTGGGGTGTCAGAGATTTTATTTAGCTCTGTCATTGTCAGCAAATGACAGCTCCTAATGGCTATTAAGGCCTAATGAGGGACCTTGTTTATCATTGCACAAGGGGGTGGGTGTTCATACTTTCACAAATGCCACAATTACCATTTTATTTGTTTCAACATTTGTAAAAACAAAAATGTGCATTAACATTGCAAATATGTTTTTACACACTGATTCCTGTAGTAGTTGCTACTTTTCACTTATAAAACTAACTAAATAATTTGGCAAGGGTTGCCCAAACCTTTGCAAGGGGGCTGAAGACATTTTTATGTATTTAATGGTGATAATTTAAACTTGCCTTTCATTAATGACGCCCAATGCAAAAGCACAGGTTTTCATATCCAAACAGACTGAAGCTGCTCACTTGTAAACCCAGTCCAACAACTACAGACAAAATTGCAGAATAATTAAAAGAAAGCCCTGTAAGAAATTAGTAGACTAACAGGAAGGTGGCATATTTAACTTTCGTCTAGAACAAATAATGACAAGTTGGATGTGGTGTAACAATTCTGGCATTTGCAACACATTTTTCCATGTGTTAAGAACAGTGCATTCAGAAAATGGCATTAAATTGTCATTAACACAAGAATGCCAATCTTTTTCGGAATAGAAAAAATGATTTTGTTATAGCAGGCATAAGTTATTTTAAAATGGTGTTAACATGTGGCATTAGACCATTCACAAGAGCCAAATGACATTTTACACCACTGTTGCCAACAACAACATTTTTGTAAACCCCTGAAGCCAATCATTTTTCCAGGACGACTGACCAGCACTATAAATTACATAAAAGTAGCTACATACAGCAGCATGTACATCACCTTTATCCAAAACAAAGAGAAGCTCTCCAGTGTCCATACTCACTGCTCTGTTATCCACTGTATTTGTATTATGGTGACAGGGCTGGCTAGAGTCAAAGTCCTGGAGGACCCTCAGAAAATATCTAGTATACGTAGGTAAATCTAAAACAACTGGACTTACTGAGTAATCAATGAAGACGTTTCACTACTCATCCGAGCAGCTTCTTCAGTTCAACTGACTGGTGTGGTAAATTCTCGGCATATAAACTCTTCCACTAATCCAATCACAATGGCACATTGTAACTACTACTAGATATACCATGACCTGGATGAAAAAAAAAATCTTCATAGTCACCCTGGGAAAATGTTTAGCTCAGAAAAGGTGAGAGAGGAAAGAAAGTGGAATAAAAATCTTCGACCCCTATCTTAGGGATTGGAGCAGTGATACCCAACCAGTGGCTCACAAGCAACATGTTGCTCACCAACCCCTTTGATGTTGCTCTCAGTATCCTCAAAGCAGGTACTCATTTTTGAATTCTGGCTTGCAGGCAAGTTTTGGTTGCCTAAAAGAAGGTGTACTGCCAAACAGAGTCTCCTGTAGGCTGCTAGTCCACATAGGGGCTACCAAATAGCCAATCACAACACAAATTTTCATGCTTGCACTTCCCCAACTCTTTTTACATTTGTATAAATATGTTTTTTCTGTGGTAAACGTGTGTTCGGTGCATATAACAATCACAGGAACTTTAAACTAAATTGTTAGGCCAGCTAGCTAGCTTTGTCATGAGCACTTATGTGAGTTGGATGCAGACATCCTACTTTATCTGTATACATCTGCTACTTGTACCTATTAAGGGTCCATTTAAATTACTTTTATACTGAGGTGACCCAAACCCATTTATATAAAGCCAGGAGAATGACCAGACTCTTAATAATAACAATACAACCCTGTAGGGGTGAATATACTGTAAGGGCTGTGTTTGAACTGGGAACATAATCACACTTACTGTATAAAGAAAGATATACTGTATATGCTACAAGATCAAAACTCAATTTATTGACATATGCATTAAAAAGAACCATAACCCTATCCATAAAAAATATGTAACAGCTGAACTCTCACAGCAGAGGGGCCTATTACCAATGTTCCCTTAAATTGCTTCTCCTCCAAGTGTGCAAGAAAACTCTTTTGTGTGCTCATTTCAAACTATTATGTGCTCAACGGTGTGCTCAAGTCAGAATTGATACAAAAATGTTGTGTTTTCACACAAAATTCTTTGCACACACCACAATTTGTTGGTGAGCTGGCCTCTTACCCTAAATAATGCAAATTTCATAAAGCCACAGTGGTGGAATTATTGCTTTGCCATTATAAACTGTCCTCTGAAAATAAGAAAGTTGTAGATCTCCATTAAGTCTGGAGAAGGCTATAAAACCTTTATGAATGCACCAGTCTTCCCAAATCCACAATTATATGGATTTCTGGAAGGATCTACTGCTGAGTGAATAAGTATGTGGTCAAGGTGGCCCTTCCTGCTGCTGACTTATATTGCTTGCTACAGCTTCATTTATTATCCACAAGTACCCCCAGGTCCTTCTTTATCAAGGATGTGTCAAAGTTGAACCCATTTAGTGTATAAGTGGTTTGCATATTTTTGTATCACATATGCATAACCTTATATTTATCATCATTGTCTGTTTGCCCAGATTTCCTTGTAAGGATCCCACATCATTAATTAGAATTAATTGTGCTGCATAGTTTATCAGCAAAAACTGAAACATTACTTATAATGAGTATCTGGAGACATTGGGGCAGATTGACTAGATTTACTAAGGCCAAAGTTGCCGTCGCTAGTGAAAAGTCGCCAGAAATTTCATCCGCAGGGACATTGCCAATTTACTAACAGGCGTAGACAACAATTCGCTAGTGAAAGAGACGTTGCTATCGAAGCTTTGGGTCCTATCGACAGGCGCATTTTTGCTCAGGCAAATGATCGTTACTCCGCAAATTCACTAAAGTGCGAATTTTACAGAATGTTGCCCCTTTTGCCAGAGTTTCCTTCGCCACCTTAGACCTGGAGAACTGATAAGCTGAAGCTACATCCTCCTCAACCGTATGTCAGTGACATCATATCCTGTATGCCAGAAAAAAAAAAAGTGGGATTCCCTTCAAAAGTACTAACTATTAAAGATTTTTGTGTTAACATTTTTTCTCAACCATTTGAGGGACATGCCATATTTGTTTTAGGGTGGGCTTATGACTAGGGCATTAGAGGATCTCTTTTGTCTTTATTTTGCTTCCTTGAACATTTGTAATAATAAGTGGCCACTTCAATAATTTGCACCAACATCTCTAGTAAAGACCTATATACGACCTATATGTACCCATCCTATTCAAATTGACCTAAACGTAATTGTAGTTTCGCTTGGCAGAATTGAACGCTAGCGAAAGATCGCTATGAAATGGTTGCACTGACAAATTAACGCTAGCAAAACTTCGCCGGCGTTCGGCTGCTGAGACGCAGCTTCGCATTTTAGTCAATTAGCATACTGGTAATGAAATTGCACCTGTCAAACTGTGGTGGATCGTTCGCTGGCTGAAATTCACTCTTTAGTGAATTCAGCCCTTAATGTGTTCAGTATTAAAATAAAAACTGGGTAAATAGATAGGCTGTGTAAAATAAAACATGTTTATAATATAATTAGTTAGCCAAAAATGTAATGTATAAAGGCTGGAGTGTCAGCCAAGGAGGAAGCTTAGGGTAAAGGTTCAAGTTTGCGGTATCCAGAAAGGGGTCAGGCTTAATCGTAGTCAAGTTCAGGCAAATGTTCAAAAAGAAAGGCAGCAGGAAACAGGATCAGGGTCAAGCCAAGGGTCAGGAAACCAGGAAACAAGCATATAGGAACTAAGGAAACCCAGGAACACAATATAGCAATTCCTATTGAACCGGCGTCTTCGGTGTCCTTTTATTTTAAATTTGATGCCAAAACACGTCGTCATGACATCAGGCATTTGTGCGCTGACATTAACGCGCCAGCGCCCAAACCCGTGCAGCTACCATGGGTGGCGCCATCTTGTGAACGGTTATGTCCCATGAGGCCCTTCTTCAACTCGCTGACTGACTCAGAGAGCTGCAAAGCAGGAAGTAGTGTTATTATGTTACACAACCAGTCACTCCAGCCTTTATACATTACATTTTTGGCTAATTAACTATATTAGAAACATGTTTTATTTTGCACAGTCTCTATTTACCCAGTAATCTACATCTACACTGAACTGTTCATTTAAATATAGAATATATGTGCTTTAGAAAGTAGTGATTCGGGCTGATTTATTGAACATTTCTGTAAAAATAACTGATATTCCCACCACCTGTTCCACTTCCTGCTTCCTCCTTTCCCAGGCTGTGCAGGGGAGCTGGTGGCACTCCACACACTGCACTTTAACATAGGAACCAATCAGCAGCTAGGCTGACCTGATAGGTGACTGAAAACACACACGTGTCTGGTAGGTATGGCAGGAATGATTTCAGTATATACTGTAGCACAGGGGTCCCCAACCTTTTGTACTCGTGAGCCACATTTAAATTTAAAAAAGGGTTGGAGAGCAACACAAGCATAAAAAAGTCCATGGGAATGTCAAATAAGTGCTATTATTGGCTGTTTGGTAGCCCCTATCTGGACTGGTGGCCTACAGAACTGTTTGGCAGTACACCTGTTTTTTTATGCAACCAAAACTTACCTCCAAGCCAGGAATTTAAAAATAAGCACCTGCTTTGATGCCACTGGGTGCAACATCCAAGGGATTGGTGAGCAACATGTTGCTCGCGAGCTACTGGTTGGGGACCCCTGCGTGTAGCACCTGTTTTTGTTTTCACAAAGAGGCATCTTTTACTCTGATCTACAGATCTACAGCACTTTGTACTCAACCTGAAAGATAAAGCTGTAAGAGTTAATGCTTATGGTGAAATGTGATGTCAGCTGTTTGTAGTAACAATCTGAAAATAGTAACTGATGTAAATTCAGGGCACTCGGCACTGTGGGAATGTTTTATCAACCTTGCTGCACTGAATTATTTACATTCTGGGTTCCCAATTACTCCATTATCTTTATAGAATCTTGTAACCTTGGCTGGTGTTATTGACGTGGACAAATAAAGGCATGTTGTAATCAATATAAGACAAAAATGAAAACAGTTAATTTGTAACAGAAATGAACATGTACTGTTGAAGGAATTGTATTGGTTTTGATTATAGTGACCTTTTTCTGCTTTCAGGCAAAGGGATAGTTCTTGGAAATGAAACAGCTGTAACAATTAAAAAGTAAAGTGCCTGACTTTTTTTTCTCCAAGAGTGAAGAAGTAACCCACTGTATCCATCAATAATTAGCTTGTATGCATGTACAATATCATTTTATTTATACTAGGATAGGCAGCACTGTACAATTTTACAATACAGACAAGTGCACACTGGGAAGACTAACCTTATAATAAGTGTAACACCTCAACATCCACTTATTTTGTAAGGAGCAATTAAGTATTGTGGTTTTAGTCTTTCCCTGATGCCCATTTTGAGGTGTCTAGGAGATGGTATAAACCCATAGAACATAAATATTGATATTCTGGCAGGTTTACAACTGGTTACAAAAAGATGTGGTATTATACTTGCAAAGTCAAAAGCTCACAAGCCAGAATGGTGTTGGACAGGGTTGGGACTATGGGTAGACAGGTGACTAGGGCATATACTGTCAGAGGGGGCACTGTTGCTAATATTATATCTTTACCTAACAAAAGAGGACCCTGCTGATAACTAATATATAAAGCATGTAACAACTAAGCAGAGAGCTCTATATTTCAGATCACTGAACTGCAGCTTTTATATGTTAATTCTAAAATATCAAATTTGCATAGTTATTTCATCTTTACATAAGTATTTAATATTTTAATCTTCTGTAGTACCATCTTTTGGGCCAGTGGCCACTTTAAGGGGTTATTTACTAAACTCCAGCAAAAATCCTGAAAAAATTCATGATTTTTTAGTATAAAATCTGACTTCACGAATAACACATTTTTCAGAATTTATTATACCCTGAGGATGGAAAAGTCTGAATCAGAAAATCCAGCATCTCAGACCTGTCGAGGTTGCATATACTGTAAGTCAATGGGAGAAGTCCCAATGATTTTTTGATGTGTGCTGTGTTTTGTGCAATACCCTGAAGATTTCAGATTTTTTGGAAAAAAAAGTTTTTGGGTGAAAAATCCGAAACAAATCGTGAAATTCGGATTTTTTTCTGCAAAGCAAATTGTCAAAATCAATTGTGTGAAAAGCTAGTACATACCTACCCAAAAGACATGGGGGGTTATTTATCAAAGTCATGCACATTCCCCCATGCTTATTTTTGTAGTATACCGATTCTGTGTATTTTGCACTATACATTCTCCCTGAGGCCCAATCTCTGCTGATGAAAACAACTCCACAACATGATGGTCCACTACTATACTACTATATTAAGAACTTTGCATAACACTATGCAGACTATATGAAACAGTTCAAATACAGGCTCAAATATGTTTTCTTTTATCAATGCTGCCTTATGACCTAGCTTTGTAAGCCCCCCTGCTGTAGAAGGTCTGAGCTAAACAACAGTGTTCCATCTAAACTCCATACAACCTCAAGAAATAGAATTAGTCCCAATGTGGCTACCAGCGTTTCATTTACTTTCTTATTTAATTTTTGTTTAAATGTAGATAGTGATATTATGGTCTGTCACTTAAGCAATTCATATATTGCTTTCTTTATACTTTAAAGGCTCTGTAGAGTTGAACAGTCCAAAATCAAATTGTTGTGCTAGGGTAAAATGCTGGGTTCTCTTCCCTGGCTCTGCAAAAGCTGTTCAGAAAACCCTTTAATATAGTAAGTTAGGTTAAAAGAAAGACACGCATATATCAAGTTTAACCTTTTAGCTCTATATATAACCCGTTAGGCTATACTGATATACTGTAGGGTATTCCATGAAGATGGAAATTCCTGGCTCAATGAGTATGGATTGCTATCCAGAGCTATCCAGAGTTATTTGTGCCTTGCATGCAAAAGAGAAATAATTCTCCTGATTCTGTATATGGTTCATATGGATAGTGCTTAGGACGTGGGAATAGTCCTTAGAAGCACTGTACCAGACAAAGCTAATTGTGGCCCTGTTAGAACAAGAATTTCCCTTTAGGGGGCATTGGATTTGCTGCTTGGGGCAGAAAACAAAGTAGAGTCATTCCTAATACAGAAACCAGAGAAGTCCGTTATACAGGAATGCAGTTGTCAGTCCTGTGACTTCCTAATTTTCTATTATAATAAAACAGTGCATTGTACTACTGGTGATTAAGCTAAAAAAATCCATATTGGTTGCACATCATGCACCAAGCATAATAGATTCTATACCTGTATATAGATTTTACTGGCATCGAGAATGTTTGAACAGAGTCCTGTTTAATGTTATTTGGCAGCTAGAGAAATGCAAGTAATGTCACTGGTGATATCTAGCTCTCTATCCGGCCAGCAATGATATGTTTGCCACAGCTACAGACAGGGCCACAATTAGATGTTCTCATTCAGCTGATGGCGCTGGGCCAAACACTTGTACTCCACACTCTGTCTAGAGCCCTGTTGTTGCACAAATCTGTTAGACTATTTCCAACTGTGAGCCCCCTGTGTGAGCCAAAGAAGGTGCACAATGTTTATCTGTGAGCGGAAATTGGATAGGAGCAATTGCAGTCTGCAATATTATCAGCATCAGAGACGTTTTCTATTTGCCGGTATGTATTTCACTGTGTATACTGTATGTCTATATACTTAATTTGCTATATACTATATCAAAATATTTTAAAGCTCTTTTAAACAGAAATTCTTGTATTGGTTGTTTTTTTGTGTGTACCTTCTCTATGTTCAATGCATAAAACTATTTATTAGAATTATTGTTGTTATTGCAGAATATGTTGGCACTTTATAAATGCATGTTGTTATTATTAATGCTACTGCTGTTTGTATTCCATATGTTGTGATAAATCCGCTGAGAAATGGTCCATATCACTGTGTGCCACATGAATGGAAGCTGCTGTTCACCATCACTGACAGGCAGTTTTGAAATAGAAAAGGATTTCAATTTGGCCCTAAAAACAGGACAAGTAGAAAAGGATAGGGGTATAATTAGGCATGATATGTTCAGAAAGGCAATTCATAAGCAAGTGTCCACTGTTATAAAGCTGGACACATTTGGAAATCAGTTTTTTCCAGAAGACACAGGAGCCCCCATTTACTATTTTATAAAGCAGCTGCGTTTTTAGCTTAGGTCCCAACTGTTAATTATGACTGACTGTAACAAATGATTCTTTCACTAGAAATTAAAGCCTGATACATGTCATCCATAGCTAAATGTGTCGCGAGTGTGTGTTATCACTTAGCTAATGACGCACCACTCTCACTCTCGTGCATTCCATCTCAACATCTCTCCTCTCATGCCAAACATAGGCCACCCAATTTACAAGGTCTGGAGGCACAGCAAATTCTTTCCACTTTATGGCTTCAGTTTACTAATAATGTTTATTGTTTTAATAAATAAGCAGAGAATTAACAACATGAGATAAATCCATTTCCATTTCTAGAAAAAAATTTAAAAGCATCCAAATATATACTTAAAATAATCTGCAGTTGCACTCTCATTTTTCTGCCTTTGTAGTTGAAGGACCAGCAAAATCCAATTTAAATCTGAAATGTGGCATTAAAGGGAACATATACACTATCACATAATATAAACTTAAGCATATTAGCATTATAAGCATTTTACATTCATTTATATTAATTATTAATTTTGTTATTTTTAAAGGGTTTTATGATAGCTGCATAAATATGAATATGTTTCAGAATGCACCCATTGTACTTCCTGTGGCACTGTTCTCCAACTGGAATCCATGGTGACATCCTTTATATATGGCAAATAAGCAGCCAAGAATTAAATTGGCAGTATTGACCACACCTAAGGATTGGCCCTACCACATCTCTTCCTGTACTATTTAGCCGCACAACTTACCCACGTGGCAGGGTGGCTTGGCATCACAGCAGAAGATACTGCCACCATAACTGTAGCCGCAGTGGCCGGTTCTCTTGAATCACTAGCTAATCTACCCTTTCATAGACATACCCAGAATGGGTGGCCACGCTCTACTTTTCGAGCTGGCGCACTGGCCTTGAGGAAGGCGTTAGATCTAAATAAGTCTGACACCCCCTCCGACCCCCCCGTCCCCCTACTGTGAGGCGCCGAGTGAGCGCACACAAATGGCGTTTGGTGCCTAGTGCATGTGCAGAAGTCGCTGCACTGATGGCGCTGCGGGGAAATAACTTTTTTGCAGAGATCTGGAGAGGGGTCTGGCAAGTATTTGAGCCAGCTAGATAAAGATCAGATGCTTAAATCATTTACAGACCTATCTCAGCAATTCTAACTACCATGTATTATGTTCTACCGGTACCTTTAGGTCAGACACGTCCTGAACGCACAATTCCTGACTATGCCCACATTGGAAACGCCAGACCTGGAGACAATGCTTAGGGTACCTTAAAAGAAAAAGCGTCTGTCTGATGTGTATAATTTGTTGAATTCTCAAAGAGGTAATCCATATGTAAAATGTTATAACAAATGCTTACAAGATATCTCTACGTTGGATTTGGATGACTGGGATGACATAACTGATTCCTTTGTACACACTGTGATATGCAGTGCAGATACACTAATACAAAATAAGATAATACATCGACTGTACTATACACCTGTACGTGTGCACCATATTGTTTGACTCTAGATAACTTGTGCTATAAATGTCAAGTGGAGCTGAGCACCTTTATTCATGCCTTCTGGTCATGTGCTGTGATCAACCACTACTGGGACGATGTTGCTACCTACCTATCTTAGCTCCTCACCTGTTAAGTCACCTGAGGTATTTTTATTGGGACACATTGACAAGTTGTCCTTGAAATGTCCTGACATTGACACTTGCTAATAAGAATTCCCCTTGAGAAAGGCTAAAAGCCGAAACGTCGGGGTGATTCTCTTCTCAGGGCATGTGTATCCGCTTTTCTCTTTGTCTCCTATTTGCTGTTTGACCATATTTACGTGGTATGTATAATTGATCTTTTGTGATATCTTTGGACATATTTTTGCCCTTTATTATGTATGTACATTTTCTCTTTTTAATATATCAAAATATATGACTATTCAAATACCACGTGGTCTTGTTGTTTATTTGGTGTGCAGGCCCTTTTTGCTAACATTGACACTTGCTAATCCCACATCAACACCAACGGCAACTGTTTAGCCTACTTTTCTTCTATGCAAGGAAAGCTATAGCGCTTAAATGGAAGCTCCAGGAACCTCCCATAGTACAGTTATGGAAGAAACTAACTAACAATGCACTCCCCACGTACAGATTAACATATATGGCTAGAGGTTGTCCTGAAAAATTCAACAAAATCTGGGATGCATGGACCTCCTGCCAAAAGACTACTATTGATGTGGACCCAACCTAGACCAATTAAACTGTTGATCTATAACCTGGCCATTTGTTGACCCAACCTTTTCGCAATTCCCTATACAACCGTCTCATAAGTATGTCTTTTCTTTTTTTCACATGTTTTATTCCTTTTGTTTTTTATTGTTTAAAATTTAAAATGCAAAATAAAAACAATAAAACAAAAATATGAATATGTCAGCATGAGTGCCTCCTGCTATTTGGCCTGGGCAAGGGCAGGGTAAAAATGCAACACAGTGAGGGTATATTGACTCTTCCCTGCTCAGTTCAGTTATTTATTTTGAAAGAAAATTAAGCTTTTGCCATTCTCCCATCCCAGACAAACCAGCAGGGGTTGCTGTGCTCCTGTTCCAAAATCATAGCAGCAATGTGAAAATGGCTAATACCATGACATTAAACAAAATAGTACATTGAAAAACTGTTCAGAAGAGCACTGTCACCTTTTCTACATTAATTCATATGTAGGGTATACGTCCCCTTGAATATGTTACAGTGATCTAAACAGCTTAGCAATTGGTATGGCTGATATGGTCAGTGACCCTGCCAACCAGAAGCAGATTTATTGTTAGCCTTGATTCCAAATTGTCTTAGCTGCTATGTCTTCACAGGAGCTGCCATTCATGTTCTGGTTGGGCTATGGGGCCCACAATTGATAAGCAGATAATATATAAGCCATAAAAAAAAAAATTGTATTGTATTGTATTGTATTCACAACTCTCTACACAACCAGAGGGTGAAAATGTTTCTCTTCAAAACAGTTTTGCTAACAATAAATATTTTATTTACAGGAAGGAAGCAAAAAATGTATAAAGATGCAATTTTTTGCAATTTGCATGCTGCTTTTCACCTTCCTTGAACTGCCACAGATTTCAGAAAAGCATAGACCTACACCCATTTGAGTTTCCCAAGTAGGGATGCACCGAATCCACTATTTTGGATTCAGCCGAACCTCCGAATCCTGCACGAATGATTCGGCCGATTACTGAACCGAATCCGAATCCTAATTTGTATATGCAAATTAGTGGTGGGAAGGGGAAAACTTTTTTTACTTCATTGATTTGTGACAAAAAGTCACACAATTTCCCTCTCCGCCCCTAATTTGCATATAAAAATTAAGATTCAGTTCGGCCAGACTCCAAATCTTGCTGAAAAATGCAGAAACCTGGCCGAATCCCGAACTGAATCCTAAATTCGGTGCATCCCTACCCCCAAGTAAAAATGCCTTTCCTTCTTTCAGACATTCTGGCTTTTAAATCAGAATTTAGACTCTTCTGGTGCAGAGAGAGTTATTGCACTCTCTGTAGTACTGATGAAGCCCCCCTTGACCTGCTCCAACATAAAAAAAACACTGTGTCGGGGCAGGGGGTATCATCCACTAGGCCACCACAGTGGCACTTACTACCAAAACTCCATTGAATACAGCTTTCTGCATCTGGCAGAGCTGTATTGATGGATTTAGGGAAGAGGCACTCCTTCTTGGCCCCTACCACTAACCATTATTCAGACAATCAAGCTGAGGAGCTCTGCAGGGGGTTACTAGTCCCCGGGCAGAAGTGCTCTGTGCATGAGTACTAACAGATGCATTCTTGCCCCCCTTAGTGCTTTTGTACTCTTGCCTGGGGGCATGACCCCTATAATCTTGTAAATGTAAATAAACTATTTTCACTTAATGGTGTTATTAGCCCTTTTTAAAAAAATAAATACATACAATATACAGTACCCCAGTACAGTTATCCGGGCACCCTTTATCCAGGAAGCTTCGAATTATGGGAAGGTTGTCTCCCATAGTATTCATTTTAATTAAATAATTCAACACTTTAAAACCTATTTCCCTTTCCCCTGTAATAATAAAACAGTACCTTGTACTTGATCCTAACTAAAATCTAATTAATCCTTATTAGGTTTATTTAATGTTTAAATGATTTTTTTAGCAGACGAGGTAGAAAATTACGAATTACGGAAAGATCCCTTATCCTGAAAACTCCAGGTTCCTAGCATTCTGGATAACAGGTACCATACCTAACATATAGTGCATACTGTCTCTATGTATGTTTTTATCTCATGGTATTTGAACTAGGAGGCAAGTCTTCTTGCTGGAGGTTTCTCCTTTCCTACCCGGACCTGACTGAACCCCAGATCTCCTATTTTTATAGAAGTCAGGATGCTGAAATACAAGTCACTGTGGCTGCTGGTAAGTATAAACTATGTAAAAACAACCATTTAGGACAATATGAACATTTTCTAGCAGTTTGATAACACTAATTGTTATTTTTACCATTACTTTATTATAGCATAGTGCTGACAGATTACTCTCAGTCCTGGTATGAAAAAAAGCCTCAGCTAGCAGAACTATAAAAATAAACAGAGCCAGTTAGCTAAAAGAATAAGACGATTGCTCTAGCATGAGAGAGTTATTTTGTGGCTCCACTTGCAAAGAACATATAAACTGAATAAGGAGACCTAAAGCTGCTGCCTTATGTTCTATGTGTGTGCATGTGTGTGTGTTCTTTGGCAGTTGTGTTATCTTTTGTTCCTTATAGATTAGAAGCTGGCTATAAGCAGTACCGTGCAGCTGCTCCTTGCTCACAAATGGACTCGTTTCTTATGAAGGTTCTGTTCTGAAGAATGTCACTAACATGTTTTTTTTTTCTAAGGCTGAGATGCCAGGGGCCCACCAGAAAACCTTATACCTTGGGCCCACTTTGTAAACTATTATTCCTCCTCTCCTCAACTGTTTTATTCTCCTAGTCTTTTATATTTACTTACTATACTATACTATTTAATTTACAGTACATTAATTTCTGTAGTCGTTTTGTGTGCAGCATTTAAAATAGTATCATTCAAAGGATGACAACAGTATAAGCCTGCTAAGTGCAGAAATAATCATCAAGTAAAGCAGTCTGCATTCTGTAAGATAATATAACTTATGCAAAAGCAAAGAATCATCTGTAACTTGCATTCTGATGTAATAAAAAAAGATAACTTTTAAAATACATTTCTAGAATGAATCTTCAAAACACAGCTATAACAATGAGTCATTTATATATACTGGAAATCTTCTGTTGTGAGACAGATGTTTTAATTTCCCACTTTTGTCTATACACCTCATAAAGTGGCTTACTGTCTAAACACCATCATCTTAGCCCTGACTTGATGCACAGATATCCATCGGGGAGTTTACTGTTTTTGGGCCCATACATAAGGGCAAATTTACAAAAGGGAGAATTTTTGCCTGCGAAGGCTCCGCCACACTTTGTTCCACTTCATCAGGCGCAAATTTGTTACCAGTACAGTAATTCAGCAAAATGTGAAGTTGCATCTCTGCAGCAGAACGCTGGCGAAGTTTCACTAGCGTAAATTCGTCAGCGCAAGCATTTCATATCGAACTTTCGCTAACCTTCATTTCTGCCTGCTGAAACTTCATTAGTACACTTGCACTTAGCTCAGTTTGAATAGGGCAGGTACATACAGGTCGTATATATACGACTTTATTAGAGATTTTGGTGCAAATGCTTGAAGTCACCACTTAGGGGCAGATTTACTATGGGTCGAATATCGAGGGTTAATTAACCCTCAATATTCGACTAGGAATTGAAATCCTTCGAATTCGAATATCGAATTCGAAGGATTTAGCGCAGGAAATTCGATCGATCGATCGAAGGATTATTCATTCGATTGAACAATTAAATCCTTCGAATCGAACGATTCGAAGGATTTTAATCCAACGATCGAAGGAATATCCTTCACTCAAAAAAACTTAGGCAAGCCTATGGGGACCTTCCCCATAGGCTAACATTGAGTTCGGTAGCTTTTAGCTGCCGAACTAGGGGGTCGAATTTTTTTTTAAAGAGACAGTACTTCGACTATCGAATGGTCGAATAGTCGAACGATTTTTTGTTTGAATCGTTCGATAGTAGTAGTTGAAGGTCGAAGTAGCCCATTCGATGGTCGAAGTAGCCCAAAAAAACTTCGAAATTCGAAGTTTTTTTAATTCGAACCCTTCACTCGAATTTAGTAAATCTGCCCCCAAGTATTAAAAATGTCCAAGGAAGCAAAATAAAGTCAAAAGAGATCCTCTAATGTTCTAAACATGAGCTCACCCTAAAACAAATGTGGCATGCCCCTCAAATGGTAAAGACAAAAAATGTTAAAACAAACATTTTTAATAGTAACAACTTTACAGACAATCCCGCTTCAAAATATGAAAAAACGCCAGAATTTTTTTTTTTATAATTTTTATGACTTTTCAGCATAGAGTGTATGATGTCACTGACATAAGATTGAGGAGGATGTAGCTTCATCTTATCAGTTTGCCTGGTCTAAGCTGGTGAAAGAAACTCTGACAAAAGAGGTAACGGGCTGTAAAATTCGTAATCTAGTGAATTTGCGGAGTAACGATCGGTTGCCTGAGCGAATTTGCCTGCCAATAGTAGGGCGCAAGACTTTGTTAGCGTTGAACTGTGAGTTGTCCTCTACGCCTGTTAGTAAATTGGCGATATCCATGTGGATTGAATTTCTGGTGAATTCTCGCTAGCGACGGCCACTTTGACCTTTAGTAAATCTGCCCCATAAACTAATAGCATGCCAACCTAGCCCTGCATTTTAAGTAAAAAAAAAAACAGTTGGCTACCAAACCTAAAGATACTGTGGGTCAGATTCAATTTGATTAACTTGACTGAGAAAAAAACAATATAGTCTATAAGAAAATCTGGAATAATAATATGGGGTTTTCTCAAGTTTTTTTTCAAGTTTTTTCAAACATATGTCTTACTGATTAACTTTTTTCAAGGTATATATATGGAATATGGAAAACAGTTACCTTTCAGCTGATTATTTCTTCTTGGGTCAGATTTTTATTTCCTTTTGGCAACGCCATTGCATTTGTTATGAATATCATGTTGCGTCCGTCACTTAATTGCTTGACACAGGACTATACTCCATTCCAAGTACCTTAATTAACAATTGACACCACTGCCGGCTCTCCTGGGTATATACATTTCACTGGATTCCATGTGTAAAGATTCAGATTTTGTTGCATGAGTTAGCTTTAGATGCTGGTTGAGGTTGTAATGCCCACAATGCAACCTCAATCAACTCACCCTTATTTGTATAGGCCCTGCTTTCACAGTGTGTGCATGTGTGTTCAATGATAAGGGCCCCTGAATTGCTAAACTCTGTAGGAGAAAAGGGACTAAAAAAATGTTTCAGTCAGTTCAGTGTTAACAATCCTTATTTTTCTTTTCCCCTAGTTGAGTAAAGCTCATCTTTCATGAGATGAAGAACTTTTTCCACTGTCAGAATTCACCATGCTTTGTTTATCATTGGTACAAACTGACAGGGAAATGGGATTTTCCCTCAGGCTGCCATGCACGGATATGTAAAATTAGCTTATTTGTGTTTTTTTTTTCTAAGAAATGTTACAGGGAGAGGCACTCTTGGGACTACACGGGGAAGCTGTGTCAGCTAATATATATTCCCACACCTAACATACAGTAAGGCAAGTATAGTACGTCTATAATAACATTATTGGGATAGAGTCAGCGACCCTATTGCAATTTACATATGGTCATTGAGGCCCTAATCAACAGTTCTCAAGCTGTTGGTTAACAAAACTTTCTAGCAGCTTAGACAGTCACACTGAAAATGCAGAACATTGCGGCTCATTTCAGGGATGTGAACAGACATCTTGGGTATAGTTCAACTAAGCTTTATTTTTTCAGAGTATTGAAAATCTAGGAATTTATCACAACCATTCGGCAAGTAGCATTCATGGGTCTTCTGTTTGAATTAGCATTAGTTTGGCTGTTGTGGATTATATTCGACCGATAAGCAAAATTTGAAACTGACTGTTGTGCTCCCAGAGTTGGAGGGGCCCTTGGCCCTTGTGAGCCTCGCTGCCCCCGGTTCGCTGGCTGCCCAGGGCTGGAGTAATACAGTTTCACAGTGTGGGTGACCTATATATTTACTTTCATACAGCATAACGATACATTCTGCCTGCATTAAAATAAATAGGTTACTAAAATTGGTGCAAAATCTGAATACATTGGGGTAATATATTAACACACAGAGGATTATTTACTAATCTCTGGTTGGGCTTTTTGGGGTAAAACTAAAATGTTCGTTTTTTTTAAAACTCAAATTTTTCCAGATTTATTAAAGCCTTATACAGCATAAAGACCTGCCGAGGTTGTGTACTGTATTAGTCAATGGCAGCGGTCCCCAAAATCCCCCATAGTGTTTAGCACTGCATGAAAAGATCATGACATTTTGTGGCAATAGGGTGCTAATAATTATCTGTTATCTAAAATGGTGTTTTCTGGATAAGGAATCTAACTATAATTTGGATCTCCATACCTTTAATCTACTAAAAAAAATCTTTTAAAGGTAGCCAATCTAATATAAGAAAACATAATTCTAAGAAACTGTGCAATATACATTCATTATAATTTTTCTATGGGTGTTTATGTTATTTCTAAATGTATTGCTATTAAAAGCAGTGCTTGTCCCTTTCTTTTATCTGCCCTGGTGGCTCTGGCATGGAAACAATGCAACATAAAACATAGGATTGACAGACCTGCTGGAGGAGACTGGCTTTTGCAACATTGTTTAAAAAGTAACAACCAGGAGTTAAGCAAATGCTGCTTTCAATAGCAATTACATTTACAAATAACTTTTAAAGCAATAATATTTTTTTAATAAATTCATATTGGAAAGTTGCTTATAATTGTGTTCTCTTTTATTAGGCAAAAAAAGATTTTTTGGTTGACATCAATTGGGTTTAAACATTAATTAAACCAAATAGGATTGTTTTGCTTCCAAAAAGGGTTAATGATATCTTAGTTGGGATAAAGTACAACAAATTGTTTTATTGTGACAGAGAAAAAATTAGAATTATTTGATTAAATTGAAGTCTGTAGGAGAAATCTTTCCCGAAATTCAGAGCTTTCTGGTTTTCCAGATAATAGATCCCACTCCTGTAATAATAAACAAGTTCTATAAGCAATTATTTCAGTTTCCTGTAGGGGGAGCTCTATACACAAAAACACTCATTCTTAAAGCGCTCTCATTGCCCGAAACAGTTTTTAATGTGTTTTGTGTCTGAGAAGAAACCATAAAGATACTGAAATATATTTAAATCACCAATTAGCATAATAGTTTTAGATATTCTCCCTCCTTTGTATGTTTAATGAATCTTCATTCAAACACTGCACATAATGTACAGCAGTGGCTTTCTGCTGCTCTGTTAAACTAATTTCGTGTTCAGACTTCACATACTGTTTTGATGTATATATCCATAGATACATATGGAACCAACAAACCCAATGCTTGTTGCCATCTGAAGCTGTGGAACCTCGAGCAACTTAAAGGGATGGTTCATCCTTAGGTTAAGTTTTAGTATGTTATAGTATTGCTGATTCTAAGCAACTTTTCAATTGGTCTTCATTATTTATTTTGTTACAGTTTTTGAGTTATTTGCCTTTTTCTGCTGACTTCTTTCAGCTTTTGGATGGGAGTCACTGACCTCATCTAAAATCAAACGCTCTGTAAGGCTACACATTTATTGTTATTGCTACTTTTTAATACTTATCTTTCTATGCAGACCCTCTCCTATTCATATTCCTGTCTCTTATTTAAATCAGTGCATTGTTGCTAGGCTAATTTGGACCCTGGCAACCAGTTTGCTGAAACTGCAAACTGGAGAGCTGCTGAATAAAAATCTAAATAACTCATAAACAACAAATCATAAAAAATCTAAATTTTCTCAGAATATTACTCTCTTCATCATACTAAAAGTTAACCCAAAGGAGAACAATCCCTCATTTAGTCTCATGCAAAGCCAGAACTAGGGGGAGGCAAAAGGGGCACATGCCTAGGAAGCAACCGTTTGGGGCACCAGGCACATTACACTTCTGCCTGCCAACCCTTCCTTCTGACCCTTCCAGCATCGGACTGGGTTGTCCAGGACATGCCAGGGCTTCTACCCACAACAATGCCTATGGGCTGAATGGTGGCTCAATTTCCATTGTAGCATTGAAGTACAAGGTTTAATTTCAGCCAGGGCACTGTCTATAAGGATTTTGTAGCTTGCATGGGCTTGCACAATGCTAATAATCTCTGTAAAGTGCTGTGTAAATGGGTGTGCATTATACAAACAACTGATAATAAATAACCATACCATCATACTACCACCTGTACTATAGATTACATAGAATATTACTTGTGCTAAAGACACATTTATCTGCTGACAGATCCATGAGTTATTTCAGTACCTGCTGCTGTTCAATGGTACATTTACTGTCAAAAAGATATTGTATTTGTAGGCCTGAAATATTGGTTCAAGCAGCAATAATTATGCTTTCTGCATTTACAAATTTCAAGAGAAACATAACCAATGGAGAGAATACCTATTACCTAAATAAAGCTTGTTCATGTTTTCTGTTCATACATTTATTTTATTTGCATATCTCATACAATAATCTATTATTTCAGTATAGATCACAGATCAGTCTGATGACTTTTCCATTCAGCCTCTGCAATGCAACCGTTTGCTGTGTCCCCTCCTAGTGGCAGTATACAGAACTGTACAGTATGTGTTTTTTCCTCTTTGTTTTTCAGTATTCTTAATCAAAATTTGGTACATTCATTTATCTCTCTGCTAAATTGTTATAAACAGCTTTTTATAAAAGACAAACTACCTTCCAATGCTGTATAAGCAGCCATATTATCCAGAGGTTAAATATTTCTTCTTGGTTTCCATTTGTAGGGGGCCCTATAATTAAACTGTATTTGCTTAATTATGAGTAGTACAAGGGTGATCATACAGTAAATACTGTTTTATGCTCTTTCTTTGCAGACTAAATGAGCATAATGTAAATAGTTGTATTCTTTGTCTGCGTACTGACGACTGCACATCCAGTGAGACTTTCAGATAAGCAGGAGTATGAGAATGGGACAAAGAATGGCTCCCCAGGAAAAATGAAGGTCCCAGTTAGGGTTGGAAAGAACAAGGGCTTATAATTATACATTGATATTGCTATATTTCTATTTGATACAGTATATTGCCCATTCAAATAGTAACATTCAGACTTATGTGACTAGCCTTATAAATGTATATCATTTTATACTGGGTGGCAACTGGGTGTTCTTTTTGCTGTATACAAACAATAATGAGTTAAGTATGGGATACAATATTAAGTCCCAAAATTAAGCAAATACATGTGTATATTTTCTCAGAATAATCTGGCCATCTATGTCTTATACAACTTAAATTACACCTGGCATGTGAAGCTGATTCATGTCAAAACTAAAGAATTCTGTCTGATAACGAAAAAATAGAAAAAAGAACTGCCCTTATTCGGCACTTTTCAGCTGGATATCACGGAGTGTACAGTGAATTTAAAATTGTGTCAAGAAATTTTAGAAAAAATTGTTTACAAAAAAATGACAAGGCATTGGCCCATTACCTGAAGCCTGGGTGATGCCACATGAGAATGACCCAAAACCCTGCCCTTGCCCTCCACACTCCATAGAAGGACACCAGAACTGCCATTTCTTGCCCACTCAGTGAGGCTCCAGAGGCCTAATAATATGCCACCCCTAATAATATTAGGCCCAGCGCCCAGGTCTGTGTGGCCTTTTTTATCATATCTGGGCCTGAGCAGTTGGGAAGTCACAATGGAAGAAGAGTAATGCAGAGGGCACAAATGACTCCTAAAAGAAATAGGAAGACCAACTGAAAAGTTGCTTAAAATAGGTCTCTAACATACTAAAAATGAAAACAAAGGAGTGTGTTGACATTAATACTATTTGACCTGCAGCATGTACAGGAATTGTTTACACTGCTTACAGAAATACTATGTAAAACGACAATTAAAATGTAACTGTAAGGGGGGAAGTGGAATGTAAGGAAAGCAGTGCTTTTCATTGGGAACTCCTATCACTTTCGCTTTATTCATTTCTCTTTGCTAAAATCCCTCCAGCCAATGAATGGTTAACGCTTTAAAGAAGCTGCGGTGGAAATCCTTTAGATCAGGTTGCCCCGGGGGCTCTTAAAGTGTAAGAGCTAGCGGGAACCCTGCCTTTTTATTTTGGCTTGTGCTGCTGTATTTCAGGAGCATGTCTGTCTGTCTGTCTGTCTGCTGCTGCTTTTCCACTGGGAGCATTTAAAGCAGAGCCTCCTCGCCTTTCCGGTAGGTGGCGCTAGAGTGAGTCAGCCGAGCAGCTCCTTCTGTCACCGGCAGCAGACCTGTTGCATTTGCATGCAGCCGTTTGACTGGTGCAGTAGGGAGCTGCTGAAAGTGTATCTAGGAGCGAGCGATTCCCAGCTGACTGTCTCTCATCGGGATGATGCCCTGTGTGCGCAGACAGGCCCCGCTATAAACAGCGGAGGACACCAGTCGCTTTATCTCTGCTCTATCTGTGCTCTATCCAGAGATCCTTAAGGAATAGTAATCTGCGGCGTGGAATTGGGGCTCATTCCCACACAAGGTCAGTTTCAGGGAAGACGCGGCGATTTTCACGCACTTTCTGGATGGTTTTGCAGGCTTCTTCACCGGCTCTGAATGGAGAGAACTTGTGTATTTCTCCTTTTATTCTTTTGCAGTTGTATCAAGTGCTGATGTGTATAGTTGTCCTAGGTCTTAGCTTGAGTCTACCAGCACTTTGTTGTGGGAGGGAGGGAGTTAAGGCAGACGGTGCCCCATTTTCCACCCTCAGCAGTGAAGGCTGTAAAGTTAAGCAGCTCTTATGTCTTTATTTCAGCCCTGCTGGTGACAAGACATCATTTGTAACTGCCTCACACTTCACTTTCCACCTGACAGCCCAAGCAGGAATGCCAAGGCACAATGCACATGGTACACTAACCATACCACTCTGATTACTCTTAAAAGCCTTCATTTTCATAGCACTGCCCCTGTCAGAAATGACTTATAGCAAATGCTCCTGTCAGAACTGACTCCTTGTGGATAGTGCCCTGGTCAGAACTGACTCCTTATAGAAATTGTCCCTGTCAGAACTGACTCCTTGTTGATAGTGCCCTGGTCAAAACTGACTCCTGATAGAAAATACCCCTGTCAGAACTGACTCCTTATATTAAATGCCCCTGTCAGAACTTACTCCTTATGGAAAATGCCCCTGTCAGAACGGACTCCTTTTATTAAATGCCCTGGTCAAAACTGACTCATTATAGAAATTGCCCCTGTCAGAACTGCCTCCTTATATTAAATGCACCTGTCAGAACTGACTCCTTATAGAAATTGCCCCTGTCTGAACTCCTTGTGGATACAGGGGCGCTCCACCAATGAGGCGAGTTGAGACACTCGCCTCAGGCGGCAGCGCCCCCCTGGTTACCAGGGGCGGCAAAAATGCCGCTCCTGGTAACTAAGAGCCGAATTTCCGGTTTTCAACCCGGAAATTCGGCTCTTCTAGTGCAGAGAACGCAATTGCGCTCTCTGCACTAGCGTCGTGCAGCGCCCCGACCCCCTCCTGCGCAGAAAATGTGAGCGCCGTGAGGAGGGGTCGGGGCGGCAACGGAAGGCCGCCTCAGGCGGCATAAAGGCGCGGATCGGCGCTGTGTGGATAGTGCCCTGGTCAGAACTGACTCCTTATAGAAATTGCCCCTGTCTGTACTCCTTGTGGATAGTGCCCTGGTCAGAACTGACTCCTTATAGAAATTGCCCCTGTCAGAACCTACTCCTTATGGAAAATGTCCCAATTGCCCCTGTCAGAACTAACTCCTTGTGGATAGGGTCCTGGTCAGAACTGACTCCTTATAGAAAATGCCCCTGTCAGACCACACTGAGCATGTGCACAGTCTTGGTCTCGCAAAGATCTTTAACAAAGTTACAAAATGGTGACCCCCTGTGGCCAACTTTGAAAGCATAAATCATTTGTTTTAGGCTTATGGTGCAGTAAGTTCATGTTTATGTTTAGTATTCAAAATACAGCATTTAAAAAGAGGGTTAATATCTTTTTTTTTCACTACAGATGAAATGGGTACAGCGAAGATATAACCACTCATTTAACACTGAATGCAAATGTTTACTATGAGAACAGTTGGAGCTAAATAATAAGACTAAAGGTAGCTCAGTTCTTATGTTTCAACAAAGTGATTTTCTAAGATAAGGGTGTTACTTTGTACATGATTTAATGTTAATGAAGAGGTATCACCAGATATATACTCTTCTTTACAAGCATTGACAGGTGAGAGCAAGAGAGAGGGGGTCTGCATTCCACATGATAACCTCATTAGGGATAAACACCTCTAAAGTAATGAAATTGCTATAGATAATTGCTGAATGTGATGTCATAAATTATCACACTACAGTTGTAGCCCTGGGCTGTTCAACCAGTGTTACACATGCTTTAACTTTCTATGAGTGCTGGGTGTTGTAATAGTGCAGTATCCTTCTAACCCAAGCTTGATTAGTAGTGTATTAAGAATAAAAACAGTATGCGCTTCCTATATTAAATAAACTCCCACCAACAAAGTGCTTTTCCTCACAACAGATCGATTTTTTTTGAAAAACAGTTCCGTAAAGATCTTTAAATACAGGCAGATGGAAGACAGGTACGTGATGATTAATTCTCCTGTTTGACACACAGTATCCCCTTCGTGCTCCACCTCAAATAAAAAATAGAGAAAGACAGAGGCCAATGTGCGCTTCCATATACTAAAACACCGGGTCCCTGCTAGATTTATACTTACAGGATCGCCGGTGTTAAGCTTGCATGTAGTTAGAATGGCTTTAAAGTAGATAACGGTCCCGTCCCTCCAACGTTTACAGCGAAGCTTGTCTTTAGTCTTGTCAGAGTCCTCGTGTTCCCCTCACCCACACGCTCCTGTTATCGCCTCCTCACACTGAGGGCTGCAGCCGAACGTATGGAGACTGGCGCTGCTGGCTTGATCTTAGTTGCGATCAAGTACTAGGTACTGTTTTGTTACAGATCATTGACTTGAAAGAAAACCATTTTTTAATATCTGAATTATTTAAGTAAAATGGAGTCTATGGGAGATGGCCATAATGTAATTCTGAGCTTTCTGGATAACGGGTTTCTGGATAAGAGGGCTTTGAAATTAATACCTAGAGGATTGGTTCTCTTTGAATGCTGCACCTACATAAGCAAACTGACTTGCACCCAGTGAATTTCATTCTAACAGCACTGCAAAAATTCCTGCGCTGGAAATGATTAATGCACGTGATACAACTGGTGAATTATGTTGGAATTCTGTGGAATACGGTTTGCATTGCGCACATGTATAGACCTTACTAACATGGAAGTTTGAAAATAATAGACCACAATTAAAATTTGCTGTTAGTGCTCTAGGTTTCCCCCATTTCCATTTTATAAGATACTGTAGGCACAGGCATCTGGAAAGGCAAGAAATAATCACATAATAGAGGCATAGATTTGTAATGGCTGTGGCTAATCATTGGATTGTGTTCAGAAATATTTTGTTTGGAGGCATGTTGTCTCATGGCAAAAGTGGTCTAATGTGGCAATGAATGTAAATCCACTCATTTTCAGTGGCCAGTGGCAAATGCCAGAGGGGTGGTAATAAGATGTAATAGACAGTCTCTGTTTATTGAAAATTTAAATATCAGGGCCTTTTGGATCTCAGTCTGAACCTGATGCTCAGTACCTGATAGGCAAGTTGTGTATGTGCTGCAAGGAAAGAGGACAGAACATAGCAAGGTACCAATGGCAGGTACCATATCTATGTTATATGCTAGGCACCAGTAGCAGGTTAGGACAGTGGTTCTGTTCCTTTACACTCATACACCAGATCTCTGGTAGTTCTGCAAATCTTCTTTATGTGCTTCAATTTGTTATGTGTATGTTTCAAATAAAACAGATGTTTTAACTCTGTCTAGGAAATAATACCAGTTGCTGTTATTCTTTTAACATTATTCCATCCAATATTCGACATGATTCTCCTAACAAGCCGAAATAACTTATTAATCCCAACATATTCTCTCCTTTCCTGGCAATATTGATTAGAGGATTTGATAACAATTTTACAAACACTTCTACTTAATGAAAGAAGGTCACTAGACTCTTATGTTTTCATTTCATTTGTCTAGACAGTGTGGCTATCATCTCTTCCCCTTGTGATCTCATGCTGCCAGATTTCAGGACTTTATTGCCTTTCTCCATAATGACCCTGGTGTAAAATGAATGGGCATTATCATTTACACTATACATGCAACATTGCTTGCAACTTACAATGTCATCAAGTAAAAAAAAAAGTATATATTTTGTCAAAAAACAAGGAAACACATTTCATGCATGGATAGTTGTATGTGTTACTTGTATTGACTATTAGATGAGAGTACTAACTGCACACAGCCTTGCACAGGGATTGGATCTCTTATCTGTAAACCCAAAGCTCTGAATTTTAGGAATGTTATCTCCCATAGAGTCCATTTTAGGCAAATAATTCCACATTTTTAAAATAAAATTCCTTATTCTCTGTTATAATAAAACAGTACCTTGGATTGGCACTTGGTTGTGTACCTTGATGCATATTGAATAAAGGTGAGTTATACTAGAGGAATATTCTCTGCTTGATCATCTAGCATGATGTATATTGTCCACACACATGTAAAAATCTAAACTGTATATAACTGGATCTATGTTCAATGCGGCCGCAACTAGTAGATCAGTACCTGATAGAAGTTTGATAAGCAGATGACCACATATGTGTTGCAGGCTGACCAAGTCACCAACCCTTAAAGGAGAACCAAACCCTTACTAATAAAAACATCTACGCCCCTACCCTAAATAGACCCCTAACGCTTTACTTACCCCTCGGTGCAGATTCAGGGCATCGGAGTTCATGGGCATCATCTTCTTATCTTCGGTAATCTTCGGGAAGAGAACGGTGTGACGGTGCATGCTCAGTTGGAGCAATCTTCTGTTTTACATGCGCCAAAAGTCACGAAAATTGCAGAAGTGCCGGAAGAAGACCTGAAGATAACCAAAGAGAAGAAGATGGCGGATGTATATTTTTATTTATAAAGCACTATTTGTGCCCAGCAATATGATTACCTGTATATAAAGCTGGAACCTTGGGCTTGCAAATGCTCCCAAAAATTGCATCTATTCACTTGTATTGAAGTGCAACTGTGCATAAAAGCTCAGTGTTGGTGGTCCCAAGAAGAAATCCAAAGATGTGGAAGGTGGCACCCATGAACTCCATTGTGCTACTCTGCATTACATCTATGGACGCTTTTTCAAATAATATACTATGCATGGAGGAAGCTCGGTGGGGGAAAATGGAGCTCAGTGCATGGGGACTTTCCTCTTTATAAGGGTTTCTAAGCGTTTTGTTCTAGTACAGAAGAAGTGAGCCCAATAAAACTATTGGAAATTGCAATAAACCTCTAAGCAAGTCAGTGCACACTATTCTGAGTGCCCTTGAGAGCCCTCTGATCCAGTTTTAGATAAGAGCACATGTTCCAGCTGTGCTCACACATAAATTGGAGATCTGTAGAATGCATTAGAGCCGTGATTGAAAAATAGGCCCCCTGTGACCCGAGTCTAAGCAGAAGTGTAGGCAGTGTTTGTAAACTGCAAGTCACTGCCAGTGGCGTAATGAGAGTTCACTGGGGGATGTAGGCTAATGCGGTTGTGTCTGTCTGTTACCTACAGTCATGCAGTTCACTGCAATTTTATGTGCTACAGCAATGCAGGCCAGTGCAATGGTGCATGTGAGTTATTGACTGGGTAGCTGTCCCTGCAATTGTTCACTAAAACATTTGTGTATATGTTACTAACAAGGGTGCTTGCTACTTTGTTTGCATGTGTGTGTTCTTAAAAAAATGCCACATGTCACATTTTTTATAGGTAGCACAAGTTTTGTTTCTTATGGTTAGTTAGTTGTGTGTGTGTGACACTACACAGTTTAGGAAACATACTTCACTGAGATCACATATGTCAGCAGTTTGTTATTGAGAAAAACCCTGCATATTTCAGTGTGTTGGATAACTCGATTTACTTTTCTTTTCTGAAGTGTCTCATGTTATTTCCCTTCCTCATCTTCCCTGCCCTTAGTGCAGAGGGCAATTTCCTTTGCTCAGATTACACAGAATATGCTGGCAAACTTTATCTGTGCAGATCTCACGAGGAACCCATCCCTAGAGAGTGCTCAGTATCTGACCAAATGTATTCTAACATCGTTACTTTGTAGACTCATCCATGTCTGGCTGGGATATCCTATAACTTGATCTGCTTTTGGATATATGAGGACAATGGATAAAAAGCTTCCCAGAACAACACTATGTCACTGATGCCATTATTAAATCTGTCTCCCATTAGTGTGCATCTCTGCACAGCTTGTCCTTTAGTAGCTGTTAGTGTATGGAACCTAAGAATTAGCCTTTTAGATGGGTCAGTGTCTTTGGTAGTAAAATAACATTGTTTGCATCTATTACCAGGAATCCAGTGTTCTTGCACAGGCTGGTAATTCTACCCCAGTGTGACCCTCTAAATGCCTCACACAGTGAGCCTGTATTTGAACCCTGAGCAACAGCATGGACACAATAGTGTAAATACATTTAATTTTGTCTTCTAATTCTGGCATGCTGTAGTTAGAAGGTCCAGGGACCATGGGTGCCTTAATATGTTGTCCCTGGTCACTACTGGGGTACTAGCTTGGGCTAAATGTGAAGCAGTAACTATGTGTTTCTAGAAAAGCCTAGGCCGGCTAGTTCATCTCCTTCTTTGTTTGTCATGTTACCCCCAGTGTGCTCAGCTTGACTTTGGGAGAGTTCTGCTCTGGCAGCAGGGGTAACTCCAATGTCTCATTGAGCTGTGAACTGCCCACATGACCACCCAACACTGTCCATGCCACCACCCTGCCAGATTGGCAAATGGAAAGGCCAGTATCAGGTGGACATGGACTTTTTTCTGACAAAGGCTTTGTTTATTGTGACATAAGCCTAGATGTTGAGATTTGAAACACTGTACATGTTTTTGTTCCTGTTATCAAGCTACACATAACATTTACTCCACAGTGTAGTGCCTCTATTAGTATATCTGGTGCAAGATTCTTCTCATGTATGCTGTATTTTAGCCTGTGTGAAATAAAGAGGCAATAAAAGAGATTCACTGAACAATCTCTGTCCCTTTCTTTTAGATGGAATCTGCTTCTGGCCAGTACAGGAGGAGCAGAATGCCTAGCATGATGTTGGCACTGTGGTTGGCATCAGTAGCTATAATGTTCCCTGGTAGCCTGGTAAGTTATGTGCTTATTCAATTATCAGTATTTAATTTACAGGCAACTGTTTCAAAGTATTTTGTGACTTCACATATGTAAAATTGTAAGAGGAATCCAAAATGTACAGCTCCCAGCATATTCAGCCATTGTTTCATTTGCTCCCGAAATTGTAATTTTATGTTCATTACAGATGCCGCAACATTCAATTGAATTTAGGAGTGCTGTTCTACTCTTCTGTAACATTGACATTGTTCTGTAACTTTCCAGAAAATATAAGCTACAGGAGCCAATAGACAAAGTACCTTGCCATATCTTTGTGTGTCAATTTCATTGATGTCCTTCAGACTGGAGAAACAGCCAAAATGCACAGCCTCTGCCCACATTAGGAGTCTGCAGCTGTAATTATAGACAAAGTTCATTTTATGCTTGGCCTCTTTATTCTCTGCATTGAATACAGACCTCTGACTCTGGAGAACCCATTTGGTGCAGGCCATAGGGGGCCATGGCACAATTTGTATAATGAGGAGACTCAAAAAAAGATTCAGTTTGGTATATACTGGAGCATGTTAATTAATATTGTGCCTTGTGCATAATATACCCATGACAACAATGCTGGATGCAGATAGGTCCGGACTGAGAATTAAAATAGGCCCTGGCATTTCAGGTGCACAGAGGCCCAATCAGCCCACACAGAGGCCCAAACAGTCCCCACCAGCCCACTAAATACTGACTTTCTATGGCACCTTATAGCAGCCCCTCTGGCATTTGCCAGAACCCACAGATTGCCAGCCTGGGCCTGAACGCAACACTGGGGAACAGGGCAGATAAAATGTATGCTGGAAATTCTGAAACACAAACAATTCCTCCAAATACCAGGTTAAAGTGCCTATGGGATATCAACCCAAAACATTAATGTTTTTGCATTTATGTTTGTCGAAATTCCTAATAATTTTGTGGTGGGATCACATCAAGTTACATGCAGTCACTTTGGAAATGGAATAATGCATTTTCTATATTGAAACTGAGGCGGAAGGTATTAACACCCAAATTGCTCATGGAAAAATAAACTAGGCAGAGGTGTATATACACTTGCTTTTCTTATAACTAAAAACTCATATTATTGACTACAAGGGAACTGTGAGCAGGGTTGGATTAATGAATAGGCTACTCTAGGCTAAAGCTGAAGGGCCAAGAATGATAAGGTCCATATTTAGCTTTAAAATATGTTTTTTTTTTAAAGAAAAGAAAAATAATAAAAAACTGTATTTGATTGTAATGGCACACAGGATGTAATTTTTAATTTTTTGTGATATTTTCATGTATTATTCATTACGATATACATATTAATAGGGGGTTCACAGAATCCAGGATCCATGATCTTTAGAGTTCAGATTCAGATAAAAGCTTGTGACTTTAAAGCTCTGGAAAACGTAATGAAACGTTTGTGACAAATTTCAATATGCAAATGATTGTTCCCATTAGGTTCAGTATTTGGCCAAATCTCATTCGCTGAAGCTGGTACGCACTGCTGTTTGGCGACTCTAGACACGCATTGCTAGTAACCTTACCCAGATTATTTGTCCTGAACAATCGTAATTATGAAACTATGAGGAGGCTGTTCTTGGGAGCATGGTGGGATACAGGAGTGGGATTTCAATATGTAATGTGAACTGGAGGAAAAAAAATCCTCTTTCCCATTTTATAAGGGGGAAACCCATTGTGAAGACTTTATCGAAGACTTTTGTTTTGTTTCGACTTTTCGAGTCCGTTCTCCTCCCCCTCGAATGTTGACTGTCTCAGTCCAAGCTTCCCTTTCTGACATCATTTGCTTTGAACACTGGTAAAAGTGCAGACTTTCTGGTTGGTTGGAGACTTGATCTCAGCGGAGCCCCAGGATAACCTGCCTGCTGTCTTGCTCAGAAAAGGGTCCAGATATGATGTCATAAATTGAAATTGCAGGCGGTATGAAACCGAAGCACTGGGGCTAATGAGAGGGCATACAACATTAAAAAGAGAAATACACTGACGACACCGGCTTTGTACAAGTGAAAGTTGTTAAAATTGCTGGTGTGCACCTGCTCCCAATCACATCTGCTCAGGTTACTGTTTAACCTTTGCAGGCCTGAAATGCTATGGCTGTACTGTACCACATCAATGTTCAGCTGCAGGGTTCAGTACTTCATATATTTAGTTTTTAATATAATATTGAAGCATCTACTGTACTTATTATAGTCATCTTTAAACAGAAAAATCCTGTAATCCGCTAATAATGAGTGGATTGCTTACAGCTTGTGCTTGCTATGATTCCACTTGCCGAAGTATGTAGGAATGTCCATGTCCTCTGTGTTGGTCCCATTTTTAAGCTTCTGATGAGACTTCTTACTCTGGTTCTTATTTAACCCCAGACAAGGAGCAGTTGCCATTTCTGTACATAAACAATTTGTCCAGATGGCAGAACAGCATATTGACGTTTTGATTTTGTCAAGTAATGTGTTAAACCCCTTTTAAGCACTTTTTCACAGATAGATCCCATGTGAAGGGCTTATAGCACATGACTTTTCTGCCTCACAAGTGATTATTGGAACTCCAACTTTATCTCTGCCTTACTACATGAATAGACATTTTTGTTAAAGGTGACCTAAAGGTGTATTCACTGGCATGTGCCAGAATGATGATTTTGCTCATATGCAGTTGATTGGCAATTTTTTAAGGGACATTTTAGTGGGTTGAGCAGAAACTTTGGTGCTGGGCAAAGAATATAAGGTAGGCCAAGATCTGGGCGCAGGAACAATAATGACTTTATGGATTTATGGATGCAAAATATGTTTTTTAAGGAAGCTCAACAGATCCAGGTGCAGAATCTGGACTGTTACAATTTGCTACATTTCATTGATACAATTAGTTTATAGATTTCTCAGCAGCATCTGTGGAATATTATCAACTATTGTATCAATTCTTACAGCCTTTAATGAAACTCAGGCGAGTGCATGCGCTTAAGATGTTTCGCGGCCGATAGCACCGGGAAAGCGGGAAATGCTGCAGAGGGTGGAGGAAACTATGGACCCAACAAGGGGAAGGAGACAGAAGAGGTGCTTGGTGCCCCTCCAACTTTGCGCCCTAGGCATGTGCCTCTTTTGCCTACCCCTAGTTCTGGCCTTGTATGGGACCTGTTATCCAGAATGCTTGGGACCTGGGGGTTTCCTGATCTTTCCGTAATTTGGATCTTCATACCTTAAAAGAGAATGAAACCCCTTTCTAATAAAAACCCCTACCCCCTACCCTCCATAGTCCCCTTTCCCTGCTCCCCCCACACAGGAGTTAACACAAGTAAATACCCCATAGCCTGTAATTCCCCCTTGTTGCAGAGTCAGCACAGTAGAGCTCACGGGTGCCATCTTTAGCCACTTCAGTAATCTCAGTAAGGATGCTCTGTATCGGCGCATGCGCTTTCCCGGTTCTCTACAACTACACATTTGCCAAAAGCGACGAGAATTACCGAAGCGCTGGAAGAAGACCCGAAGATTACTGAATCGGCTGAAGATGGCCCCTGTGAGCTCCGCTTCACTGACTTTGCAACAAGGGGTAATTAACGGATTAGGGGTATTTACTCGTGTTAACTCCTGTGCGGGGGGAGCAGGGAGGGGTAGTGGTTTTTATTAGTAGTAGTTCTCCTTTAAGTCTACTAGAAAATTATGTAACATTAAATAAACCCAACAGGCTGGTTTTGCTTCCAATAAGGAGACAGTCTACATGTGGGATAAAGGCTAAAGTAAAACAGACTGTCTGTGACATGCATATGTGTTGCTGCAGGTCAAAGGCTTATGTAGACCGTCCATGACTAACTTACAGGTTATAGCAGATCACGGGCATACTAGCAGGCCGGAACTATGGGTAGGCAGAAGAGGCATCTGCCTAGGGCACAACAATAGGGGGGCGATGGGCAGGTACCTGTTAAACTGTCTTCTGCCCACCCTTAGTACGTGTTCGCTGCCCTCCCTTGGTCGCTCTCCCCCTGTCCCTCTCCCCTGCATCACTCTCCTCTGCCTCCCTCCTCTCTGCCGCTTTCCCCTTCCCTAACCTACAGCGAATGGATGAGCACGATTTGCAGTTGGGGGCGTGCACGCACAGCATGGGAGGGTGCTGGCCAGCAGGGTCATCTAGGGCAGGGGTCCTCAAGAGCGCAAATTAGTTCTCATCTGTCAACTGCAGCAGAAACAGTAATGAAAGCAAACATTCTGATTGGTTGCTATGGGCTTCTACCACTTCTTCAGTCTCCTAAAATCCCCCCAGATTTCCTAAAGGATTATAAATGTCATGAAAGGTGAACAATATCCATGTAAGTATCAAAGTTAATCATAGTTTTTTTTTCTTTCAAGCTGTTCTGGATGGGAAAAACTAAGAGACTCCATTCACTTGTTTTCTGTTATATATCATCCCTGTTTTCTTCAGAACGTTAGTATAAAAAGCATTTTTGCTTTAGTCTAAAAATCATTAGAATAGACTCCTAATCTCCCTGTAATGAGCAAGCTGAACAGGACTGTAACCCTCCAAGAATCCTATGGACAGCTGAAGCTTGCTAGGTGCTGGGAACTGCAATACACTATTTGGACGGCCATCACAGGGTTAAATAACAAATATTCCAGTGCAGTAAATTTGCTCTTGATAGATTTTATTACATGTGCACATAGGCATAAAGTGCTGATTACCCATAACCCCTCAACATCTCCTGCCAACCTTAAACCTACATACCAAAGGCGGCTTTTGTACATTCTAAGCCTGTATCCATAGCCTGTAATTCCCCCTTGTTGCAGAGTCAGCACAGTAGAGCTCACGGGGGCCATCTTTAGCCACTTCAGTAATCTCAGTAAGGATGCTCTGTATCGGCGCATGCGCTTTCCCGGTTCTCTACAACTACACATTTGCCAAAAGCGACGAGAATTACCAAAGCGCCGGAAGAAGACCCGAAGATTACTAAATCGGCTGAAGATGGCCCCTGTGAGCTCCGCTTCGCTGACTATGGAACAAGGGGTAATTAACGGATTAGGGGTATTTACTCGTGTTAACTCCTGTGCGGGGGGAGCAGGGAGGGGTAGTGGGTAGTGGTTTTTATTAGTAGTAGTTCTCCTTTAAGTCTACTAGAAAATTATGTAACATTAAATAAACCCAACAGGCTGGTTTTGCTTCCAATAAGGAAAAATTATATTTTAGTTTGGATCAAGTACAAGGTACTATTTTGTTACAGAGAAATGTTTTTTTGGATTATTTGGATAAAAAGGAGTCTATGGGAGATTGCCTTTCTGTAATTTGGAGCTCTCTGGATAACGGGTTTCCGGGAAAAGCCTGTAACATGCACATATACAGACAGTCTGTGACTAAGATGTGGGTTGCAGGGGTCACAGCAAATACAAATAGTTTCAGGCTTAGATATGGTTTACTGAAGCTCGCAGACAGTCTACAAGTGGGATAAAGGCTAAAGTAAATCAGACGAATATACAGACTGTCTGTGACATGCATATGTGTTGCTGCAGGTCAAAGGCTTATGTAGACCGTCCATGACTAACTTACAGGTTATAGCAGATCACAGGCATACAAGCAGGCCGGAACTATGGGTAGGCAGAAGAGGCACCTGCCTAGGGCACAACAATAGGGGGGCGATGGGCAGGTACCTGTTAAACTGTCTTCTGCCCACCCTTAGTAGGTGTTCGCTGCCCTCCCTTGGTCGCTCTCCCTCTGCCCCTCTCCCCTGCATCACTCTCCTCTGCCTCCCTCCTCTCTGTCGCTCTCCCCGTCCCTAACCTACAGCGAATGGATGCGCACGATTTGAAGTTGGGAGAGTGCACGCGTAGCGTGGGAGGGTGCTGGCCAGCAGGGTCATCTAGGGCAGGGGTCCCCAACCACCGGGCCACGTCCAGAACTGGGCTGCGGACAATCCTGAACTGGGCCGCCGAACAATGAACGCGGTGCGCTGAATTGGACGCCGGCGAACCCAAACACTGAATGCCGGCGTACCGAATTGGACGCCGTCCCCTCCGACATCCTCCCTGACCCCCTCCGACCCCCCTCCCCGGTGCCCTCCGACCCCCCCTCCCCCCTGGTGCTTGACTGGAATATGGTTTAAAGAAAGCTACGGGCTTATAGAGACAGGCTGTGAATAGGAGTAACCTTTATTGGGAAGTAGTAATTCAAGAGCGCAAATTAGTTCTCATCTGTCAACTGCAGCAGGAACAGTAATGAAAGCAAACATTCTGATTGGTTGCTATGGGCTTCTACCACTTCTTCAGTCTCCTAAAATCCCCCCAGATTTCCTAAAGGATTATAAATGTCATGAAAGGTGAACGATATCCATGTAAGTATCAAAGTTAATCATAGTTTTTTTCTTTCAAGCTGTTCTGGATGGGAAAAACTAAGAGACTCCATTCACTTGTTTTCTGTTACATATCATCCCTGTTTTCTTCAGAATGTTAGTATAAAAAGCATTTTTGCTTTAGTCTAAAAGTCATTAGAATAGACTCCTAATCTCCCTGTAATGAGCAAGCTGGACAGGACTGTAACCCTCCAAGAATCCTATGGACAGCTGAAGCTTGCTAGGTGCTGGGAGCTGTAATACACTATTTGGACGGCCATCACAGGGTTAAATAACAAATATTCCAATGCAGTAAATTTGCTCTTGATAGATTTTATTACATGTGCACATAAACATAAAGTGCTGATTACCCATAACCCCTCAACATCTCCTGCCAACCTTAAACCTACATACCAAAGGCGGCCATACAATTGATCACATTTTAGACTTGTTGTCAGTTCTCATAACATCTGTTGATGTCATCTATCTGTTTCAGAAGTAACATTTATAAAAGGCTCAGAAGTTTCCATTCTACAGCTCCCTCTGTCTTGCTAGCACATCATCATCATATAGTGTTTCCTTTATTCTGTGCATGGGAATATGATGTCTTATCAGTTCTACAGTTCCCAACCCTCCCCTTGAAGCAAAAAGCAAAATATGTTCGCGGGTTGTTGTTGTTTTTTTGGCTGTTATTATATTTCTCTCTGCTTTTTAAACTTTTCTGGTGCCTGTGAGAAAGAGAATGTGCCACATATGGATTGTATAAAGGTGTTTTTATACCAGCAGCTTCTGTTCTGGTAAAGCAGTAAGGATGAGAACTGGGGCTGGATTACCAGTGCTATGATTTCCTGCACTCTGATTTCACTTACTGGAAAGGCTGCTGTTTTCCATGTGTATTCCATCCTGGCCTGTTTCCCAAACCCTAAATCAAGAATTGCCAACCCGTGGCTCCCAGCATCCTCTAATAGTTATATGAGGTGCACGTGTGTATTATGCCCTTCTGGGGAAAGATTTATCATTTCTAGCAGAGTTTCTTATCACTTTTACATTCATTTGTAGGCAAACCCAACCTCTTGGCTTTTGTATATTCTAAGCAGAAGCATTGTTTAAGCAGGGGCACCTAAGGGCATGTGCCTAGGGCAACAGCTTTTGGGTGCCTAAATAATGATAGAAAAAATTGTACTTTTCAATGCAGATAAACGGGGCTGGGGAAGGGAGAAAATTCCCTTTTCTCAGCCTTTCAAAATAACATAGACGAAGAGGAGCAGAGCCATCTCTGAATGAACCCCTCAACCTCAGGGGTCATTGACTCAAATCATGTATGATTTTGCTAATTTACTAAGCACTTGTATTCTGGGGCCTTGCTGCACTCTCAACCTATTACCGGATCAAATAACTGGTGTGAGAGAACAGTGCTGCTTCCCTAGCACCCTCTGTCTGCCAACTGGATCATGAATTTTAAAGTTTGTATACAAATAACTAGCAAACAAGGAGTTGGGAAAGGTACAGAGATTTTCTCTATAGTGGGATTATATATTTGTTATGTGAAGGCTTCTGTTATGAATTAATAAAAAAAAAAGATACTACTACTTATGTCGATAATACAGTAAAAGTTCATTTCAGGGGCCTTCTCTTATGTTTTAATGGTGATATAACAAAGCTATATTCATTTGAGTGTTTCAGTTTTGTTTAATTTTTAAAAATATAATATAGTTGCATGCAAACGTAAGTAGTGATGGATTGATCATGTTGCACAGCTCTGGCTTAGGGTTACCCCTCGCTATTTTACGTGATGGCCTCTTTCCTGTACTATGAGCAGTGCCACAGAGGAAATACTTGGGAAAGGACTCAGCTCAGTAGAACATAAATCTTTCTAAATCAGTCACACAAAAAAAGCACATATTATATTTTCTTGGATTCTGCAAATAGTTTGAGGATAGCAGCTGTGTAAAGCACACGTTATCACTCTCTCTAACATGTTCCAGGTAGTAGGAAACGTCATTTCAAAGACCAGAGAAACCATAACAGGCCTCCACTCACTCTGTTAATTGAACTTGTCTGGAGAGCTAAAACTAACCTTCTGCAACAAAGTGCTGGTTGTTCTGGCCTGAAATCAATCTGCGCAGCTCTAATATATTTAAGCATACTAAGAAATACCATCATGAATTTATTTTTAAAGATGTATTCTATTAACAATCATTCTGAAGTTGTTTTTGAAAATTATGCCCATTCTGAAGTTATTTTTGAAAATTATGCCCGCTGTCAGAACTGGATACATACAAACGTGCCTGAGTTAAAAAAAAAGTAGCTAGTTTGGCGTCTGTCTGTGAGCATACAGCCAGATTTAATTCAGGAGAAAGAGACACACTCCAAGGTATTTATTAAGGCGATGCAGTGCTGCGTTTGGAACGAATGCACCCATTGCACTATTGTCAGTGTTTCCATACCAATAATGGCTAGCTGAGAGGACACAGGTCGCAAAATAGGCCATAATGGGTGGAAAAAGTAAGTAGGTATTGAATTTGAAAGCTCAACCTGCAGTCCAGGATTGTTGCTAAAATATCCCGACTTTCTCTTTGATATCCTGCACTGAACAGCAAGAAAAATATACAAAGTTTCTAAAACTTAATTAAGTAAGAGGCTTTTGGCAGAGAGCCCATAATATGTGGCAGGTGTCCTTAGATACATTTGTAACAATTTAAGCAAAGGAAAAATTGTAACTATTTAAGATAAGCAGGTCTTTTGGGGAAACTGAGACTTGCAGCTTAAAGGGCACCTGTTGGGTAAAAATGCTATCCCCAACCAAGGGTTAATAGAGCCCCATTATGGTTGGGGATAACAGTAGTTTTTTTTTTTTTTTTTTTTAAAAAAATGTCCCCCGCCAACCGGAATGCGGGTTCTATTAGCCTGCACCTTTGGTTGGGGTTAACATTTTTACCCAACAGGTGCCATTTAAAGGGCATTTCACTTTCATTAGCAAAAATGTAATAACACATAAAACCTGACCCTGTTCAAACTTTTTATAACCTGCCAAATTTGGTAAAAAGGACATGGTAATTAGGGGTGTGGCTATAAAAGGGCATGGTCAAAACATTTCCGCAAATCTATTTGCCCCTCTTTCTATTTTCAAAATGTTGGGAAGTATGAGGTATGTTAAGCAACCTCAAAATCTACAAATATTTAAGCAATCACTCTTAATAGTGTGAAGGAGGTACATGGTGCAATGGACTGAGTTTAGTGTTGGCATTTGGATTAAGAACCTTACCGATCCAATCTTTCATTGGAAGATAGACTGTCAAGGTTGAGGTTGTTTTCTTTGAAACAAAGAAGCTTCAGAAGGGACATGATTACACTTTACAAGTACATTAGAGGACATTATAGACAAATGGCAGGGGACCTTTTTACCCATAAAGAGGATCACCGTACCAGAGGCCACTCCTTTAGACTAGAAGAAAAGAACTTTCATTTGAAGCAACGTAGGGGGTTCTTCACAGTCAGGACAGTGAGGTTGTGGAATGCACTGCCGGGTGATGTTGTGATGGCTGATTCAGTTAATGATTTTTAGTGGCTTGGAGGATTTCTTAGACAGACGTAATATCCAAGGCAATTGTGATGCTAAAATCTATAGTTAGTGTATGAGTATATATTTATATAGTTTATGTGAAAGTAGCGAGGGGTGTGTGTGTGGATGCTGGGTTTGATTTGGAGGGGTTGAACTTGATGGACTTTGGTCTTTTTTCAACACAATTTAACTATATATGTAACTGTATGCCATGTTAAGTCTACCCTTTACTTGAGTGTTATATAGGGAGTGTAAGACATTGTGAGAACAGAAGATAAATTGACAGACAAATGGCAGCTATGTGCGGAAAGGTTCATTTGTGTCCTCCCATATTAGGTGGTGCTGAGTTCTATTTGAAAACATGGTATTAATATTGGTCAAAGTACTTGCTTCTTTTCTGCTATAGTAAATTTCTGTTTTGTTGTTACTGGCTTAGGTTTACCGAGGTACCCCAAGCCTTTCTCACCTTTCCTGTTTTATTATGATTCCCTTATAAGTCTCCAGAGGGTATGGTATAATATCAGTGACATGTGCCAGCAAAATGGGGCTGTAAAAGGAAATCTCCATACATACAGCTGATTTTTTCAATGCCTTTACAGACAGTGATTCAAACCCAAACAATGACGATAAGTGGGGGCTGAATTTGTCAGTGTAGAAGTGAAGTTGAGCTCCCTATACTTTTTCTATACTTTCCAGACATTTCCAAATTACCCCCAAAACCTAAAATAATGTAATTTTTTTAACACAGTTTAACATAGGTCAAAGGTGAAATGAGCAATTCTAAACCAATTCTGGATTGCAAAGATGATTCTAGGTCATCTGAGAAAAAAAGGCTAAGAACCAGTGATCACTATAAAAGCTGTGGTGGGTTAAGATGGGGCAACATCTGGCCATCCGGCCTGTATGAGATATTGAAACTCCGCTCTTAAGAACCAGTAAGTAAGGCCAAGGTGCATCTATTTATTATGGAAATGTACAATATACTGATTTAGAACTTTAATTTGAATTAATTCTCAGTATTTAGAATTGGCTTGGATTGCACTAAATTTCCACTATTGGGGCACAGCCAGGAAAAGATTCAAGGATAATTAAGATGTATTTTAGCATTCGCCTTGCCTAGGCTGCCATTGTCTACCTCTCCCATTGTCTGTCTGTCCACAAACTTATCTCCTGATGTCCCCTTATCTCTTATATTATGGTATGAAATCCTCAAATGACAAACGAAATACTCTCTACCAGTTTACACCACAGCTACAATTGTGCTGAAGTCTTTAATGTGAACAAGCAGGTCCTCAAGCAAGATGAGTTGTAGTAATTTATGATCCTCTCTCTCTCTCTCTGTATACAGCAGCCTTCTATGGTCCTTCATTCGTTAGTGTAGTTATTTGCAGGTAAATTATAATGACATCCATAAAAATCAACTTTAATTTAGCATTGCGTGTCTTCTGGCAATACACCACTTCTCTGCTTCACCTGCTCTACGATTGCTCTACTATCCTTATAGCAGACCAATGGAATGGAGAAACGTTGGGGTTTGTGCCTGTGTGTTTTTTTCCCTTAGCTTATCCAATTCTCCCCAGGGGAAATAGATAAATTAAGATGTGCACGCAAAGAGAACAAATTCTGCTACTCATTTAGAAAGAAAGGTGTTCTGTTTCACAGCTTCTGGAAAATCTTCTAAATCATGTCCCCTTCTGCTGTTCCACGAGTCGGAAGTACTCAGGCCACTATGTGTGATTTAAATGATCCAAGCCTCCAGGCAAGGCCCTTGATTCATAAAAGAGACCAATGCATTTACAACCCTTGCTGCTGTCTATAGCTGTAATGAAACAATATTGGCAGCTGATGCATGTATATGTTCAGTTTGTATGATTGAATTGTGGTTATAAAGCCTGACAGAAGAAATTCTGAGCAAAGTGCAAACTGGTTGAGAAATAAGTTTTCATGTACGAGACTACTACAGTGCTACGCAATATGTTGGCGCTATATAAATACATGTTAATAATAATAATAATAATACCTAAGTTTCTAGAAACAGCACAGAAGGGTTGGGCAGTTTGGCACCAGAAAATGCAATTTGGAACAGCCTTTCTTTAAGGGTGTCCAGTACCAACCAACCGTATATGCAGCCTTTTTCAATACCATGTGGAAACATGTGAAACCATAGATTCACATGGTCTCAGCATCTATTCTGCCTTCTACACTATAAAAAGTTCTTTACCAGGTGCACCAAACCATCTTCCTTGACAAGGAATTCTCTGTTAAAGCAACTGTCCTACAGCACCTCTACCTTCCAACAATGAAATAGATTTTGGACATTACTTCACCGTTTTTCTCATTTCAACCTGACGTCACACATTATAGTGAGATTAGTCAGTGTGCTCAGGACTCTTTGTATTCACTATATAGCTGTAGTACTTATGCTTATAGTCAAGTAAAGCTGGCCATAGACTTGCAGATTTTATCCTGTGTTTGACGAACGATTGTGTGTTGCAATCTTCCAACCTACAACTAAACATTTAGATGAAATAAAGTAGTAAAAAGAACAAATCAGACAATGTTCTGGCCATGAATTGACAGACAGCAATCGTATAAAAGTTATGTCCGACAAATAGACAAATGACACCCATTGATAGGTAATACATGCAGGGATATTATTGTTAACCTGTACAATCGACTAAACAACAGATCTCCATGGTATGAAAAATGTTGGGACAATCCACACACGGTCCGAAAATAATACAAACCTTTGTTTTGTACGACTTAATCTTTGCTTCTATGGCAGCTTAAAATGTTCTGTTCTTTACGTGTTAAATATGCAGCAACTGTAAATAAATGTCTGAATAATACTTATATAGTGTACGTGTGTATGCATGTGTAGTATGCAAAAACGTCTTTTAGAGAGCATCTTGGCACAGAACCCTTCCTTGTACCCCTGGGCATGCCCCCAATCTCATCCCTAGCTTTGCTGAATCCATTATTTCAGATAGATTTTGGACATTTAATTTGCAGCACATTGCACAATTGGAGCACATTATGGGTCTGTTATGGTGGGTTACTAGGAGCAGGGCAGCCATCAGGGGGGGACAGGGGGGAGAGTTGTAGGGGGCCCCGAGGGTAAGGGGGGCCCCGGCCACGCCACCCTTATTCGATTAGCCGGGCCCCCCGTCTTTCTGGGAGCTGCTGACTTCGAGAAGGCATGGACGTTTAAGGGGCCCTGGCCACTAATTTTCTTATAATGTGGGGGGAGGTCCTGGCCACAATTTTTTTTTTTTTATGGGGGGCCCTGACCACCAATATCTTTTTAATTTTTATTAACATGTGGGAACCCTAGCCCCCAATATTTTGGGTGGTAGGGGCGGATCTGTGGGGTGGGGAGGGCGGACCTGGAATTTTCCAGGGGGCCCAGGAAATGTTGTCGTATGGGGCCCTGTGATTTCTGATGGCGGTCCTGACTAGGAGCTAAACCATTTCACCCCTAAAGAATTTTTGAGAGTTGACATGTCTGAAGTATAGAATGAGTAGTTTATTCATCCTTAAAAAGGCTTTTAATAAATGGCCGGTCATGCAGAATATCCTAAACTAAATGTGGCCAATGCCAGTCCATATTCCTAATAAGTGACACGAGTAGCATCTGCATATAATTCCTGCTTACCCAAACATGCCTAGTGTGACATTAGCCTTAAAAACAGTTCCCACTCATTATCACGTGTAAATGCAAATATTAAGCACTCGTACATGCTCAGGTTTGGGTAATTGCTACAGTTATATGTGTTAAATGGGGTGGTTCACCATTAAGTTTTTGGTATGTTATAGAATGGCCAGTTATAAGCAATTTTTTAATTGGCCTTCATTGTTTATTTTCATACTTTTTTAATTATTTGCCTTCGTTTTCTGATTCTCTCCAACATTGAAAGAGGGGTCAGTGACCCCTTCTAAAAACAAATGTTCTGTAAAGCTACAAATTTATTGTTACTGCTGCTTTTGATTATTTGTCTTTCCATTCAGGGCCTCTCCCATTCATATTCCAGCCTCTTATTCAAATCAGTGCATGTTTGCTAGGGTAATTTGAACCCTAGCAACCAGATTGCTAAAATTGCAAACCGGAGGGCTGCTGAATAAAAAAACAAAATAACCCAAAAAACGCTAATTCCAGAATATGAAAATCAATTGCAAATTTTCTCAGAATATCACTCATACTAAAATTTAATGCAAAAGTGAACAGCCCCTTTAAGTCACAAAAATGAGGGCAATCAATAAATAATTTAGGCCAAGCATACTAAACAGTGAACTATTGCAGTGCAAAAGGAGCCTATCCTTTATCATAGGAACAATGTTTATTATGTGTTTTGCTGACATTTCTGGAAAGGGTGTTAACATCTTTCATTCACATTCTATTGTTACTGCATTATTTTTTATGTTGTGGTATAACAGAGGGAGCCTTAAGTGGAATCATCTTCAGGTCTAGGAGAGCTGCCAGTGCTACAGTCTAGCTGTCACACCCATGCACTAATGCTGCGCCTCTAAGGAAAAACTATATTTACTAAACTGGCGTTCTCTGGCTTAGCGAGGACCTGAAATAACATTTCCAGTAGCTGGTTGCCTGTCTATCTGCAATTGCTTTTTCTGACTTAATAAACCTATTGGAATGTTAACCTCGGTTACAACTAATTTAAGCCTTTCATAACATCCCAGAATAAAACCCAGTATCTCGTTGCTTCATCTTCACTGAAAAACAAAGTGGTGTAAGGCACTACACTTTTAGAAAAAAGAGCAAAATCTTTTTTTTTATTATTTCTAATTTTTATTAAGTAATATATTTTTATTGTTGTTTTATATGACTCAAAATAAGAAACAACATGTACAGTATTTTTGCAAAGAATTACCCTAGAAACTCCTATGAACAAAGTTGTCTGGTTACAAAAGTATAAATTTGAGGGTGGTACTGTGTGACTTTAGAGTTGACTTGATTGATGCAAGAACTATCAGGAATTGTAGCTTTGCATCAACTAGGCCGTTAAAGACGGACTGTTTCTGTTTCAAGTACAGCCAAGTATAAGACTTAAACTTAAAAAAAAAAAATACAGATACGACACCAAAAAAAAAAGTTTATGTTCATTTTAACAGCTCGGAATCCTGACCCTGGAGGATTTGTTATGCATATTTTAATCAGAGAAAGAAGAAGCGGATTAACTGTAATTGCTCCAATGTCTTGTACTGAAATGTCATGTAGCCCTGTTTATAAAAGGGAAACTGTATCCTACTTATAAATAGGGTATATGTTACAGTTATGTCTTCTAAAATAAATAGGGGCATATTTATCAACGGTCAAATTTAGAGTTTATGGGAGTTCATAAAAACTCCCATAAACTCCCATAAACTCAAAATTAGAAAAAAAACCACCAATTGAAATTCTTGAAAAAAATTTAAAAAATTTAAATTCTAGTGGATAGAATCGACCTGCAAACTCGAGTTGAATTCAAATCTAATTCAAGTTTTTTCACCAAAAAAAATGTAAAAATTAGATTTTCAAACGTCCACCAAACGATTGTAGGAGGTCCCAATAGGCTAAAACACCAATTGCCAGGTTTTAGATGGCAAATAGTTGAATTTAAATTCATAAAGGGAAGTTTTGAAATTTGAATTTCAAATTTTTTTTAAACTAAAATCTAATTTGGACTATTTTAAAAATGAGATTTTTTTCAATTCGACCTTTGATAAATCTGCCACTTAATGTTGAGTTTATTGTGAGCATAGAACAATGTCTGTATGACCATTGGGGTCCTGATTCATGTGGGCTATGCCTCTGCCAAAACAATTAGCGGCAAATTCATCAAAGGTCGAATATCAAGGGTTAATTAACCCTCAATATTCGACTGGGAATGAAAATCCTTTGACATTGAATATCGAAGTCGAAGGATTTTGCGCAAATACTTTGATCGAACGATCGAAGGAATAATTGTTCGATCAAACGATTCGAAGGATTTTAATACAACGATCGAAGGATTATCCTTTGACCAAAAAAAGTTAGGCAAGCCTATGGGGACCTTCTCCATAGGCTAACATTGGGTTCGGTAGCTTTTAGGTGGCGAACTAGGGGGTCGAAAGTTTTTTCTTAAAGAGACAGTACTTTGACTATCGAATGGTCAAATAGTTGAACGATTTTTACTTCGAATCCTTCGAATCGAAGTCGTAGTTGAAGGTCGAAGTAGCCCAAAAAAAACTTCGAAATTCGAAGTTTTTTACCTTCAAATCCTTCACTCAAAGTTAGTGAATCGGCCCCTAAGAGGGAGAAAATAAAGTACCACTTGCTATATTTTATTTGCTGTCCATAAAGTGAGTCCAGCATCAGGGTTGCCAAACTGTCAAGATTATTAGTTATTCTGACAGAGCTTTACAGTGGTATTACAAGATCATAGCAAAAGTATTATACAACTGCAAGTGTTGTTAAATTACAGTTTTAATGGTCACAAAAAGTGCAGAAATTTGGTCATTTTAATGGGCAAGTCAAAGGTAAATTCACAGCAAGCTGTCATAATATTGAAGTTTCTAGCCTGTAGAACTGATGGCAATGCTGCAAATGCATATGTCTAGGCACATTCTCTTCTTCTGAGAAGACCTATGAGTCCAATAAACTTCTTCAATTTGGTTGTTAGGCTCTGCTGTGATTTTTAACCATGGATTTCCAAGAAGCTTCTGCTGGGATTTTAACCATGGATTTCCAAAAGGGTTCTGCTAGGATTTCAACCATGGATTTCCAAGTGTTGCACTATTGAATGGTCGAATAGTCGAACGATTTTTAGTTTGAATCCTTCGATTTGAAGTCGTAGTCGAAGGTCGAAGGTCGAAGTAGCCCATTCGATGGTCGAAGTAGCCAAAAAAAAAAACTTCAAAATTTTACGTTTTTTTTTTTCTATTCCTTCACTCGAAGTTAATGAATCGGCCCCTTAAAGTGACTTTTCCTGTTCTAATGTGTAAATGCAAGGTGTGGGAACCCGTTAACCAGAATGCTCGGGACCTGAGGTTTTCTGGATAATGTTTTTTTGTAATATGATTCTCCATGCCTTAAGTCTACTAAAAATTAATTTAAACATTAATCAAACCAGTAGGATTGTTTGGCTTTAACTAAGGATTCATGATATCTTAGTTTGGATGAAGGATGATGTCACTGAATGCTTATTGTGCATGCTTGCACCCAATTTAATACAAAACATTAAAAATCTTTTGAATGCTTCCTATGATGTCATCCATGGTTTACTGAGCTTGCTCTCCTGGAATTTAACACAAAACATTAAAAATTTGTTGAATGCTTCCTATGTTATCACAAAATGCTTACTGAGCTTGCTCTTCTGGAATTTAACACAAAACTTTAAAAATCTGCAGAATGCTATGGGGTGCCGTTTGTCCCAAATACATTCTGTATACAAAACTATCCCTAATACACAGAATGAATGTCTCTCGTGTTATATAAGTATTTGTGACCATACACAGAGAAAAAAAATATACAAAAGACTTATTTCTATTAAAGAATGAAAACAAAATCTGGTTAGTGCACAAAAGGATGTCATTATATCACAAACTCCATTCTGTACAGTTTAACAAGCAATCTGTCTCACAAATGTATAACCTCCATGTAACGGACACACTTATGTGCAAAGTTACTTACAGAATGAATTATGTAAAAACAAAGTTGGACATAATATATAATAGTGTAACTAACTAGTGCTTGTCAAGCTAGTTTTGACTGACAAAATAGATATCTGTGACAGAAAGCAAGATTTTATAGTACAGGATTCATTCTTTCCACAAAATGATAGTTTTGTTTCACAAAACAGATAAAATAACCATTCTGTGAAGCAACACTGTCAGTCACATTCCTGAACCAATAAGAACAAAGCTTATTGCCATATACAAACAAGATGAGAAGTGGCCAGCTCTGCTCCACATGGGTAAGGCAAAGTATCTGACCTGCTATAGAGGGCGCCCTCTAATGTCCACTGTGCTGCATAGTAATAAACATGAACAAACCTTTCCTAAAAGAGCTGCTGTTAAACACTACAGGTTCATAAAAGTTTTTACAAATGGCCGAGAAATATAATGCTGCACTTATAATGATTGTAGAGAAAGAAAAGTATGCAAAACATAAATATGATCATTTTAGGTGATATGGCTATTCTTATTGTAGTAACCTGCTTGTGTGGCCATTTTGGTTAAGGGCATTCCTGCTGTTTTGCCATGATCTTATGACTCACTCCTGTTCCTCTTCCTGTCTAAGCTGAGAGCAATAATGGGACAGGCCACACCCACCTGCCATCTTCTATTAAATGTACCAGAAGTTACTGTGCTTGAAAAAGTTATAAGTTTTGTATATGATAGTTAGACTCCAATGTCTCCTCCTAGCTGTAATCTTGCACCAATTGGCTTGTAGTAGTCTCTTAATAATGTGCTTAGCTATAGTTCAACTACTACATAATAGATTTAGCCAGAGACTTGGGACTCATCATGTGCACACATACCTCCCAACTGTCCCTTTTTCAGAGGGACAGTCCCTCTTTTGACAACTCAACCTGAGGTCCCTCATTTGTACCAGAAAGTCCCTCTTTTCTCTGCACTGAACAGCCAGAAAAAGAAACAAAGTTTCTAACTTAATTGGCTTTTGGCAGAGAGGCCAGTACAGCTAACAGGTGCAACTAAGATACTGTAACAATTTTAAAATAAGAAAATAAGTAATTTTAACAGTTTAGATAAGGAGAAATATTTTCAAACTTTGATAACCTGCCAAACTTTGTAAAATGAACATGGTAATTACGGCGTTTGGCCACAAAAATGGGTATGGTCAAAAAAATTGCCACGCTACATGACAAAAAATTTTACTTCCAAAATGTTGTGAGGTATGACCACGCATTCTCTATAGTATGATGTGTAGGTTATATGAGCAGCCACTCCTGAGTATTGTGTGTAAACAAAAGGGGGTCATTTAGGCAGGGGCAATTTTATGGGATCATAATCTAGTTATATAGAAGCAACAAGCTATACAATGCTTTATATTTATTTATAACAAAAGACTCTAATCCTCTAACCCTTTCACATCAGAGTGGGTCGAGGGGGGCACAACACTAGAGCAGAGAGCACAACTGTGCCCATGTCACATGCATGTCCAGGGCCACCAGCAGGGGGGGACAAGTGTTCCGGGCCTGAAGGGGGGCACAGAAGTATTTTTAAAAGAGCCAGTCCCCTTTATGAGCGCCCGAGCCGTGCGGCCATTTCACATATTACAGAATGCGGAAGTGCCGAAAAGACGAAGCTGAAGTCCCGAAGCGGCGAAAAGACCCGAATTCACGAAAGGAGGTGAAGTTGAAGTCCTGAAGCCTTTTGTTTACACACAGTACTCAGGAGTGGCTGCTCATATAACCTACACATCATACTATACACAATGTGTGACATGATCAGTCCCTAGGGTTGCCACCTTTATTAAAAAAAATTACCGGCCAGTGGGGGGCACCAAAAGGGTGCGGTCCGTGATGCTAAAGGGGGCGGAGCTACAGGGTGCCGCTGAAAGGGGCGGAGCTACGTGGCGTGCCACAAAAGGGGCGGAGCAACATCGCACAGCGCTGGAAAAAAGGTAAGTTATTTTCGAATTGGGGGCAGGCCAGGGGCTTTTTTTAAAGGGTATTTCAAATTACCGGCAATTGCATTGCCGGTAAATTTGCAATACCAGCCCTGGCCTTGGCAGGTGTTTCACCGCCTAGGCCGGTAAAATACCAGCCGGGTGGCAACTCTATCAGTCCCTAGGATTACCACCTGGCCGGTATTTTACCAGCCTAGCCGGTATAACACCAGCCAAGGCCAGGGCCGGTATTACAAATTTACCGGCAATGTAGCTGCCGGTACATTTGTAATACCCTTATAAAGACCCTCTCGGCCCGCCCCAATCCCCTGTAAGACCCTTTTTCTTCCCACCCCCCACCAACCGGTAACTAAATTACAAAAAGGTGGCAACCCTATCAGTCCCAAGTCTCTGGCTAAAGCTATTATGTAGTAGTTGAACTATAGCTAAGCAAATTACTAAGAGACTACTACAAGCTAATTGGTGCAAGATTACAGCTAGGAGGAGACATTGGAGTCTAACTATCATATACAAAACTTATAACTTATAAGCAGCCAGACAAGCACAGTAATTTCTGGTACATTTAATACAATATGGCAGTTGGGTGTGGCCTGTCCCATTATTGCTCTCAGCTTAGACAGGAAGAGGAACAGGAGTGAGTCATAAGATCATGGCAAAACAGCAGGAATGCCCTTAACCAAAATGGCCACACAAGCAGGTTGCTACAATAAGAATAGCCATATCACCTAAAATGATCATATTCATATAAGTTTTGCATACTTTTCTTTCTCTACAATCATTATAAGTGCAGCATTATATTTCTCAGCCATTTGTAAAAACTTCCATTTATGAACCTGTAGTGTTTAACAGCAGCTCTTTTAGGAAATGTTTGTTCATGTTTATTACTATGCAGCACAGGGGACATTAGAGGGCGCCCTCTATAGCAGGTCAGATATTTTGCCTTACCCATGTGGAGCAGAGCTGGCCACTTCTCATCTTGTTTGTATATGGCAATAAGCTTTGTTCTTATTGGTTGCTTCACAGAATGGTTATTTTATCTGTTTTGTGAAACAAAACTGTCATTTTGTGGAAAGAATGAATCCTGTACTATAAAATCTTGCTTTCTGTCACAGATATCTATTTTGACAGTCAAATCTAGCTTGACAAGCACTAGTTAGTTACACTATTATATATTATGTCCAACTTTGTTTTTACATAATTCATTCTGTAAGTAACTTTGCACATAAGTGCGTCCCTTACATGGAGGTTATACATTTGTGAGACAGATTGCTTGTTAAACTGTACAGAATGGAGTTTGTGATAAAATGACATCCTTTTGTGCACTAACCAGATTTTGTTTTCATTCTTTAATAGAAATAAGTCTTTTGTATATTTTTTTTCTCTGTGTATGGTCACAAATACTTATATAACACGAGAGACATTCATTCTGTGTATTAGGGATAGTTTTGTATACAGAATGTATTTGGGACAAACGGCACCCCATAGAATGCTTCTTATGATGTAAACTGAATGCTTACTGAGCTTGCTTAACAGAATTTTTTTTTAAAAAAAACAGCAGAATGTGATCAGGTGACAGGAAACTGGGGCAAAGAAGGCAAAATCCGATACCTCTGCAAAAAAATAGGGTTCTGGTTTAACACATATATCCAGTAAGGCCCATACATTTTTGACAGAGACAACATTTTTCTAATTTTGGTTCTGTACATTACATGAATTTTAAATGAAACAACTCAGATGCAGTTGAACTGCAAACTTTCAACTTTAATTCAGTGGGTTGAACAAAACGATTGCATACAAAAGCCTTTTTTTCACACAATCACTTCATTTCAGGGGCTCAAATGCAATTGGACAATTGACTGAAAAGGCTATTTCATGGGCAGGTGTGGGCAATTTCTTAATTATGTCATTATCAATGAAGCAGATAAAAGCCCTGGAGTTGATTGCAATATTAGGAGTGGCAAAATCTACCGTTTGGTACATCCTGAGAAAGAGAGAAAGCACTGGTGAACTCAGCAACGCAAAAAGACCTGGATGTCAGGGGAAGAAAACAGTGGTGGATGATCGAAGAATAATTTCCATGGTGAAGAGAAACCCCTTCACAACAGCCAAACAAGTGAAGGAGGCTGGCGTATCGATATCCAAGTCTACCATAAAGAGAAGACTGCATGAAAGTAAATACAGAGGGTGCACTGCAAGGTGCAAGCCACTCATAAGCATCTAGAATAGAAAGGCTAGGTTGGACTTTGCTAAAAAAAAAAAAAAGCCAGCACAGTTCTGAAAAAACATTCTTTGGATTAGGGATGCACCGAATCCACTATTTTGGATTCGGCCGAATCCCCGAATCCTAAGCAAAGGATTTGGCCGAATACCGAACCGAATCCGAACCCTAATTTGCATATGCAAATTAGGGGTGGGAAGGGGAAATTTTTTTTTACTTCCTTGTTTTCTGACAAAAAGTCACGCGATTTCCCTCTCCACCCCTAATTTGCATATGCAAATTAGGATTTGGATTCGGTTCGGCCAGGCACAAGGATTCGGCCGAATCCGAATCCTGTTGAAAAAGGCCGAATCCTGGCCGAATCCCGAACCGAATCCTGGATTTGGTGCATCCCTACTTTGGATAGATGAAACCAAGATCAACCTCTACCAGAATGATGGCAAGAAAAAAGTATGAAGGAGGTGTGGAACAGCTCATGATCCAAAGCATACCACATCTCTATAAAACATGGCGGAGGCAGTGTGATGGCTTGGGTGTGCATGGCTGCCAGTGGCACTGGGACACTAGTGTTTATCTATGATGTGACACAGGACAGAAGCAGACAAATGAATTCTGAGCTGTTCAGAGACACTGTCTGCTCAAATCCAGCTAAATGCAGTCAAATTAATTGGGAGGCATTTCATAATGGCCCAAAACATACAGCCAAAGCAACCCAGGAGTTTATTAAAGCAAAGAAGTGGAATATTCTTGAATGGCCAAGTCAGTCACCTGATCTGAACCCAATTGAGCATGCATTTCACTTGTTGAAGACTAAACTTAGGATAGAAAGGCCCACAAACAAACAGCAACTGAAAGCCGCTGCAGTAAAGGCCTGGCAGAGCATTAAAAAGGAGGAAACCCAGAATCTGGTGATGTCTATGAGTTCAAGACTTCAGGCTGTCATTGCCAGCAAAGTATTAGAAATTAACATTTTATTTTCAGTTTTTAAATTTGTCTAATTGATTTTGAGCCCCTGAAATGAAGTGATTGTGTTAAAAAAAGGCTTTAGTTCCTCACACTTTTTATGCAATCTTTTTGTTCAACCCACTGAATTAAAGCTGAAAGTCTGCAGTTCAACTGCATCTGAGTTCTTTCATTTAAAATTCATTGTGGTAATGTACAGAACTAAAATTAGAAAAAAAAAGTTGTCTCTATCCAAAGATTTATGGGCCTAACTGTATATATGACTGAAACCAATTAAATCCTTTGATAGTTGAAGTACATTTTGTGACTTATAGCGGGTATTAATAATATTAATAAACCTGCTCAAAAGAGGAAAATTACATCAAAGGTCACACACACGGCTAACATTTTTGTTTCCAAAGAATCCACTCTGTTCCTTCCTTTTAGCTGTTATTCTTTCCTCATGCGGAATTTCAATATTGTGTGAAATATGATATTGTCAGATGTCTGGTTTTCAAGATAAAGGACTTTGCTGGTTGCCATCAATGTCTCCTCTGTAACTAGTCTGATATTTCAGTGATTTTAGGATCTCTTAACAGATCTTACCAAGTTATCTATATAGCAATGTTTTTTTAGTCAGCACTCACCACTTTTCCACCTCTTTTTACAAGGCGGAGCACATGTCCAGTTATCCACTCTCCAATCGGATTCAGGGCCGGATTTACATAGTGGGCTCCCCTAGGCCCACTACTGTTCGTCGCCCCTGTCCCCTCCCCTTTATTCGTGCAAATTTTCATCATTTTGGCAGTGGATGTGATTTACTTAGACTTTGCTAAAGCATTTGATACAGTGCCACACAAAAGGTTACTGGTTAAATTAAGGAATGTTGGCCTGGAACATAGTATTTGTACCTGGATAGAGAACTGGCTAAAAGATAGACTACAAAGAGTGGTGGTAAATGGAACATTTTCTAATTGGACCAGTGTTGTTAGTGGAGTACCGCAGGGCTCTGTACTAGGTCCCTTGCTTTTCAACTTGTTTATTAATGACCTGGAGGTGGGCATTGAAAGTACTGTTTCTATTTTTGCAGATGATACTAAATTGTGCAGAACTATAGGTTCCATGCAGGATGCTGCCACTTTGCAAAGTGATCTGTCTAAACTGGAAAACTGGGCAGCAAACTGGAAAATGAGGTTCAACGTTGATAAATGCAAGGTTATGCACTTTGGCAAAAATAATATAAATGCAAGTTATACACTAAATGGTAGTGTGTTGGGAGTTTCCTTAAATGAAAAGGATCTAGGGGTCTTTGTAGATAACACGTTGTCTAATTCTGGGCAGTGTCATTCTGTGGCTACTAAAGCAAATAAAGTTCTGTCTTGCATAAAAAAGGGCATTAACTCAAGGGATGAAAACATAATTATGCCTCTTTATAGGTCCTTGGTGAGGCCTCATCTGGAGTATGCAGTTCAGTTTTGGACTCCAGTCCTTAAGAGGGATATAAATGAGCTGGAGAGAGTGCAGAGACGTGCAACTAAATTGGTTAGAGGGACGGAAGACTTAAATTATGAGGGTAGACTATCAAGGTTGGGGTTGTTTTCTCTGGAAAAAAGGCGCTTGCGAGGGGACATGATTACACTTTACAAGTACATTAGAGGACATTATAGACAAATGGCAGGGGACCTTTTTACCCATAAAGTGGATCACCGTACCAGAGGCCACCCCTTTAGACTAGAAGAAAAGAACTTTCATTTGAAGCAACGTAGGGGGTTCTTCACAGTCAGGACAGTGAGGTTGTGGAATGCACTGCCGGGTGATGTTGTGATGGCTGATTCAGTTAATGCCTTTAAGAATGGCTTGGATGATTTTTTGGACAGACATAATATCCAAGGCTATTGTGATACTAAACTCTATAGTTAGTATAGGTATGGGTATAAAGAATTTTAATTAAAAGTAGGGAGGGGTGTGTGTATGGATGATGGGTTTTCATTTGGAGGGGTTGAACTTGATGGACTTTGTCTTTTTTCAACCCAATTTAACTATGTAACTATCTGGACTGGAGCAATGGAGATTGTCGCATGGGAAATTAAAAAAATGATTGTATCTCCAGCGCATCCCCAGCGTTTTTGAACCAATGTGGGTGAAGTTGGGCAGCATGCCGTCCCCCTAAAATCCTGCTGCCCTAGGCCCAGGCCTAGGTGGCCTTTCCACAAATCCAGGCCTGACCGGATTTCCAAACTCCAATATATGACACAGCACCGTTCAACGTTCCAAATTTAAAAAGCCTTTATTTGACACACGGCTATATGATCTGCAACAAATACAACGTTTCTGGTCTGCTCCTGGCCCTTTATCCCTTTAACTTGATAAAGGGCCGGGAGCAGACCAGAAACATTGTATTTGTTACAGATCATAAAGCCGTGTGTCAAATAAAGGCTTTTTAAATTTAGAACTTTGAACGGTGCTGTGTCATATATTGAAGTTTGGAAATCCGGTTGGAGAGTGGACAACTGGACACTTGCACCACCTTGTTGTGCTGTGTCATATATTGGAGTCAAGCTATCTATCTATCTATCTATCTATCTATCTATCTATCTATCTATCTATCTATCTATCTATCTATCTATTTATCTATCTATCCATAGGTATGGGATGGAAAGTCTGTCTCCCATAGACTTTTAATAATAAAACTGTACATTGTGCTTTGATCCAAAGTAAGATACAATTAATCCTTATTGGGAGCACAACCAGCCCATTGGGTTAACTTAATGTTTTTTTAATTTATTTTAGTAGACTTAAGGTTTGTAGATCCAAATTACGGAAAGATCCGTTATCTGGAATACCCCAGGTCCCGAGCATTCTGTATAACAGGTCCCATACCTGTACTGTATGTATAGGTATGGAATCCATTATCCGGAAAAACCATTACCCAAATTACGGTGAGGCCATCTCCCATGGACTTCATTTTATCCAAATAATCCAAATTTTTAAAAATGGTTTTCTTTTATCTCTCTCTCTCTAATAATAAAACAGTACTTTGTAAGTTATCCAAAGTTATATTTAATTCATCCTTATTGGAAGCAGAACCAGCCTATTGGGTTTATTTAATGTTTACATGATTTTCTAGTAGACTTAAAGTATGAAGTAAGTAAGAAAGATCTGTTATCCAAAAGCCCCAGGTCCCGAGCTTTCTGGATATCAGGTCCCACACCTGTATATGTGAGTGTGTATTGGGAGGTTTAAAATAAAATAATAGAACACAACATTGTAGTGACAGTACATGGGAATATTTTTATGGTTTCCTTATGTGGCAGAAATGTAAATGTCTCCATAAGGTGAATGCAGAAGAGAAGTACGAGGGTAATATAATAAAAGGGCAATGTTTGCTACAGGGTTAGTAACCCATCTGCAATTAGCCTTTACTGGTCAGCTGTTTAAATGCAAGGATCTGAATGCCCAATTTCTATAAAAGAGATGCTGTTGGCTGTTCAACTGTTTTAATAAAGTGGTCTAGTATTTCTCTCGCTACGAGTTCTTTAAGCAGTATGGGACGTCCACAAAAAAACAAAAAAATTCTTGGAGGGCCACATCAAGCAAGCAAGCCTCCAGTTGGAAAGGCCTGTTTTAAGGAATGAAGTTAATTACGTATTTGTCCGTGTTTCTATCCTGCCAATTAATAATACAGACAAAAATGCAGAATTTATTAGAGCCAAAATCTTAAGCCCTGGCACCTTTCTGTTACCTATAAGATAAATTCCTTATTACATAATGGAGGGTGTATAGACAGGTCTGCCTGCTTCTTCCTTGTGGAATCCAAAAGACACAGTATTGTGTCCCAGCATGTTTGAACAGCTGGGGAATAAATGAGTCTAAGAGAAAGCAGTTTTATGCTTTAGGCAGAGTGTGCTATGTTGCTAGGAATCTTTGCTATAATAATTCTTACATCACTTCTGTATCTCTTAGCAAGTGAAAATGACATCTGAATAGTACCTGGGAAATGCATTTATTCATCGTTCAGGCCGGGGAAACTCTCTTTTTATTCTAATTATTACATAAGATACTACACTGAGTACTAGACAGAGAAGTGAGAAGCGATTGTTGCAAGGCTTGAGACGTGCCCCTTCCTTTGTCACTGAAACATATGTAAGTTTACTTTTGTAGCCCCCCTTCCCAAAAAAGTAGGAAAAATTATAAACCTGTCCAGCTATCTTGTTGATGTGAGTGCAGTCTGATTTCAGAGGCATTTCACCTCTAAAATAGTGTGGTTGGAGTCTGGACCTGGCTGCACTGTATTTTTTTTCAGCCCCTGCAGAAGCAGAGAAAGAGTTACATTTTATGTGCTAGAGCCAGACTGAGAACTTGGGCATGTGGACAGAAGAGTGCATAAAGTGGGAGTCGTGGGACAGTTTAATTTTGAGTTTAGGATGTGCATGAAAACTTCCATTACTATTATTTTCTCATTTTTCGTGCCTTTTGATTACCTTGTTGCATTTCCTGTAAGGTTTAATTGTCAAGGTTCTGCATACTTTGCATTAACCAACCAGTGGAAATACTGGAAATAAGAAAGATACACATTTATGAACTGTTCTTTATATAAATTATTTGAAATTAAACTTCATTCATAGCATACTTTGTCACCATCATATATTGTTGGAAAGAAATAAAAATATTGGGGTTCATGTAGGTGAACGTAAAAGAACAATGCACCTGCACCCCATGGCCATATTTGCACTTAAAAATTATTTTTTTTAGTCCCTTCTGGAGCATATGTTTAAACTGGTATACATGTTGTTAGAAGCCATTTAATTGCTAGAGTACTAAGGGCTGCAGAATCACACTCCATAGTGCTCGTTCAAAAAAAACTTGCTCTCTGCACCGTGAACTGGAGATGCAGAACACAGTGTATAGGGCAGACGTTTAGTACAGGGCCCCTATGCAGCATGCACCCATCAGCACTCCCTGACTTGCATGTCTGAATGATGTGTAAATTAAGGGGTGGGAGAGGCATCCTCCAACTCACCCCTCTTGAATGCAGTGCTGCCATAATCAAGCAATGCTATGTTCATTGATGGAGGTTCTTGAACTCGATTTTGGAGCATATGGACCAGAGTCACTAATCTGTAGAGGATACTATATTGTAATATCATATCCACTAAGTACAGTTAATGTTTAATATGTTTGTGTTATTCTGCTAATGACTGGACTTAGAGAGAAGAAAGGCTGATTCAGAGGGTGAGGCTGTTGAGAGCTCCATAGACATTGGCACACCCTTTTAGGACATCAGGCTTTCTGTTGCAGCACCTACAGAAATCCAAACCCACACACCAGGCAGACATTACAGCTGTACTGGATGTAACTACTAAAGTTCAGGCCAGGAGCGCTCCACCAATTATGTGAGTTGAGAAACTCACCTCAGGCGACAGTGTCCCCCTGGTTGCCACGGGCGGCAAAAACTCTGATCCCAGTAACTAGGAGATGAATTTCTGTTTTTTATACCTGGAAATTCGGCTCTTCTAATGCAGAGAGCGTAATTGCCCTCTGCGCTAGTGATGTCCCCCAGACCGAGCTTCAAATAATAAATCTCAGTCCAGTTTCATATGTAAACTAATTTTCTTTTTCTGTTACTAGACCTGTGTACCAGGGAGTGTACTGTATTACATTGGAAAAAGTCTAGCAGGTCCCCTACTTGGACTGATTTATGATTCTGTTATGTGAGATGGAAAGTTGTTGAGCTAAATGCATTGAGTAAAACTATAAGTAATTGAGTGATCAAGTCATCAGAATTAAAGGGAAAATATGTTCTGTTTTATGTATTGTAGTATATCCCTCAAAGCCTTTAGCCTTCTTTATGTAATGTAATTAGAAGCATACATTTCAAGATATGAATTTCTTATTTGACATGCATATTCAAAAAAAGCTCTTAGCTAAATGGTGACAGTAGAAACTGTGTTCCTAAAATAAGCCTCTATTGTAGAGAAGATGTTGTACAGCCAGGGCTGCTTTTGAGGGCACAACAAATAGTGGTGCAGACAGCCAAATGCTTTTTCTCATGTCAGGCAGGAAAGGCAATATCTGGGAACAACTTGAGATTCTAGAGGGCAGCTGTGTTAGTCAAATGTAGTCCCAAGATTTCTGATGGAAGACATGCCCTCCTATTTCTGAGGCTGTCAATGAATGTTCAATGCCAAGCTAGTCTTGAATTACATAATTAAGTTGCGATGAAAAAGATCAAAGTCCATCAAGCTCAACCCCTCCAAATGAAACCCAGCATCCATACATACACTGACCCCTCCATACACTTACAGTACATAAACTATATATAACAATAACTATGTATAGATTATAGTATCACAATAGCCTTGAATATTATGCTTGTCCAAGAAATCATTCAAACCCCTATTAAAGGCATTAACAGAATCAGTCATCGCAATATCAACTACCTCACTGTCCTCATCTGAAGAACCACCTACCCTGATTCAAATGAAAGTTCTGTTCCTCTAGTCTAAAGGGGTGACCTTTGGTGCAGTGATCTATCTTTAATGACCTTGTAAAGTATAATCATGTCCCCTCGCAAGCGCCTTTATTCCAGAGAAAACAACCCCAACTTTGACAGTCTACTCTCATAATTTAAATCTTCCATCCCACTAACCAGTTTAATTGCACGTCTCTACAGCTTATTACAGTTTGGTTTGGCAGCACCTGTATATATGGATTGCTTTGTCATTCGGTAAAACTTCTAATTGCAGTCTGAGCTTTGTGAGAAGTTTGTGACTACCAATACAAATAAAAAGAGGGTTCTAAAATTGTTTATTAAAAATAAGAAATTGGCCATTTGAATTTTTCTAATCAATGCCAGGGATTTACTGTAGTAGGAAAATAACATCTTAAACCAAGTAAAACTCACTTTCATGAAATCTTTTTGGTGTAAATAGGAAACAGTATGTTCCTGTCCTTTCTAAATCCCATCAGGATAAAATACAAGACGAATCCCCTTATCACCAGCACCAAGCTGTGGCATTGTTATTGTACATACAGTATAGGCATCACAGTGTACCATGGCTGTTTAAATAATCTGTATTTTTTACATTTTCTAACAATTACTTTCCATCAGCTACTGTTGTATCCTCTTTACACTTAGTCAAGCAATTTATTTCCTTCCTGTTTTGTAACATACTAACATTTGTAAAAACAATTTCGGTATCTTGCCACTTGGGCAAAATTCTCTTAGTTGATGGAATAGGCACCAGCCCATGTCAGCTTTGTGACATCAGTCCATGCCCATTTTGTGAGATTTCTGACTGTATAAATTTTTATTTCATGCTATTACTAGTTGTTGGGTCACACCACTATGCCGCTATCACATTTTTATAAGTTGCAAGCTGGTACCTGACAACTATGACATAACATCAGTACAATACAGTTTTACTAAACTTCTTACAGAGCTACAGTAATATCCATACATATTTGGACAGAGACAACTTTTTTCCGCGGGGGTTTCAGTTAAGTCAATTCAACCACTTGAGGGTGCCTAACATTTGGCACCCCCTAGTGCAGGATGCCTTTCTTTCTCCTTTAATAAGCTCCTGGGTTTCTTTGGCTGTATGTTTTGGGTCATTGTCCATCTGTATTATGAAACTCCTTAATTTGACTGCATTTAGCTGGATTTGAGCAGACAGTATGTCTCTGAACACCTCAGAATTCATTCGGCTGCTTCTGTCCTGTGTCACATCATCAATAAACACTAGTGTCCCAGTGCCACTGTCAGCCATGCACACCCAAGCCATCACACTGCCTCCGCCATGTTTTATAGATGATGTGGTATGCTTTGGATCATGAGCTGTTCCATGCCTTCTCCATATTTTTTTCTTGCCATCATTCTGGTAGAGGTTGAACTGTCCAAAGAATGTTTTTTTAGCAAAGTCCAATCTAGCCTTTCTATTCTAGATGCTTATGAGTGGCTTGCACCTTGCAGTGCACCCTCTGTATTTACTTTCATGCAGTCTTCTCTTTATGTAGACTTGGATATCGATACGCCTACCTCCTGGAGAATGTTGTTTACTTGTTTGTGTTTCTCTTCACCATGGAAATTATTCTGCAATCATCCACCACTGTTGTCTTCTGTGGATGTCCAGGTCTTTTTTCTTTCTCAGGATGCACCAAGCTGTAGATTTTGCCACTCCTAATTTTATAGCAATTTCTCGGATGAGTTTTTTCTGTTTTTGCAGCTGAAGGATGGCTTGTTTCACCTGCATGGAGAGCATGGAAGCAAGATCTTCCACATACAAGCACCCCCCTCAAATCAACTCCAGGGCTTTTATCTGCTTCTTTGATAGACACAACAAAGGAATTGCCCACACCTGGCCATGAAATAGCCTTTGAGTCAATTGTCCAATTGCTTTTAAGCCCCTGAAATTAAGTGATTGTGGTAAAAAAGGCTTTAGTTCCTCACATTTTTATGCAATCTTTTTGTTCAACCCCCTCATAGGTGATCACAGAGATTCAGTAATTTAAAAGCATTGGGCAAATATTTTATGGCAAAATAATAAAAAGCACGCAAAGTCAATTATATGGTAGATGTAAAAAAAGGTTAAATTTTTGGTTATCGTATCTCTTTAAAGCTATCTAATGTATTAGCCAGCACACCTGATCCACATCTTCTTAGTGCAAGGACGGCATCTATCTGCAAGCCGACAGTTGTAACACCTGCCATTATACATACCTTTATTCTAACTAGCTGAATTATTAGGACTGCACGGGGAGCCTTTCTTTTGTAGGATCATATGTTAAAATCTTGGTCTATAAACATCTGATTGACCAGATTTTGCTTTTTATACAGTTATATATCCACAACCACTCACCTACTGAAACTCTTATGAACGTGACGATTATGTTAGCCTCTTGCTTCGTGACAAAGAGTTGTAAAATGAAAATGTATTATAATTATTGTCATAGAGCATGAATCGTGTTTTAGCCACATTTCTTTATTTCACATACAAGTGTTTTTTTCTAGCAGTTATTCAAGATGGCTCCTTGCTAGAATTTATTATTTCTCCACTGATACTAGCAAACACATTATAAGGCCTGGAGAATTCCTGGCAACATGTTCATGATATCAGAACCTGCATTTTAATGACTGAGATGGGAGTATTGACAAAGGAAGCAGAAGAATATGAGATCGGGAAAACAGAAGAAATGAAAATCTCTATTAAGTATTGTTTGGCAGGTTAAGTGTCAAAAACAGAAATAGCGCCGGGTCAGCATTACATGCTCACACATTGCAGGAAAGTACATAACTGTCATAGAATATATATAACCTCTGGCAGCATGTTGCTGTTATATTAAAACATTCCTAAACAGAATCGTTCTTTGGCCGTGTTGTGACAATCTGTGATTGGCCAACCGTGACTAATGTGTTCTGTTTCCCCAGTGATGATGTTTCTGCTTCTGTATTTAAGTAGAACGCAGGCTTTTGCATGTGTACAATGTATTAAGTTCCATGCATGTAAGTGACTGCCTGCACAATCCTTAATATTGGGGGGGGGGGAGTTGGGGGCATCCTTTTCATCCATTTCTTTGGAACTGGTTGGTCTTGTATTAACTGTGTTTGAAGTCTCGAGGAAGCTAATTCCAAATTGTACCCTGGTGAATTTCTCATTTCCATGTTTAATAACAGATTGGTCTGTAAGCCCTAGACATTTGAGTAAATGGAGCCATACCAGTGCATGTACTTAAATACTAAAATTCATTGGAATTTCTCATTTACCCTTGTCCATCAAAGCTGTTCTCTTTGTCCGGGATTTGTGGTTATGGAGACATGCAGGATAGATGGACAGAAATGGAAACAGATTATAAGGCTCCATGTGAGCTTTTTATTATGTTTACTGTCTATATTCAAATTACATTGAGTCTTTAATTGGAGAGGACCATATCCAAAAGGCAGCAAATTAAGGAAAAGTAAACATATTCAAATACAATAGAATATGATGTTTGCCAGATGCTTAGTAATATGGCTGCTTATCCATTTTCAGATTTGGCTTTATAGCTGCAACTAGTAATGGAATTGGCTGTACTTATAAGTACTGTATATAGGAAATAATGTTCTCCCTTTTGTAATATATAAGGATATTAGAAGTCACCAAATAGTTCCATGACCATCTAAATCCAGTATATAAGACTGGGGATTAGTTTTATACAAATGAAACTTCCAGGTCACTTCTAATATTCTCATATTTTACATCAAGGGCTACATTATTTTCCATAATATACACATTTCAGTGAGTCATGTTACACAAATGTTAGGTACCCCCTATTGTAAGTCACTGAGGCATTCCATATCCATATAAAAGCATGACGCCGAAGGGTGGGGGCTTTTATACAGGTCATGGAAGTCTAAGGTGACTTTTAATATTCTCATATTTCACAACAGGGGGCCTATTATTTATTATAATGCACAGGTTTCAGTGAATGACATCACTAAACACTGATTATAACTGATGACATCACAAAGTACTATTTATAAGGATATAATTTAGAGGATATTCATGGCTCTTGTGTATTATATTTTTATAAATTAGTAAAAAACTGTATAAAGATAAAAAAAAATCAGTGTAATATGTAGTGATTTTATCTGTTTAATTTTCTTGCTATCCTAGTGTAGACTTACTATTGAATAAATGCTGAGCCTTGTTGTCATTGCCTGAAATAATCAGAATGACTTTGCTTTAAGTGGCAGACACTTGTATTTAGTTGGCCGTTTTAACACAGGAGATTGACCTTTTGCTTCCTCCAAGAGAGCGTAAGTAAAACATTTCCCTGTTTGTGCCTGGAGAGATCTTAAACAGATCTATAACATGCAGTTTTAATATTGCAAGATATACAATTAATAATCCCCTTGCCTGTTTTATGTCATCACTATTGTAAGCTGTTCCTATCACTTGCCAGAGGTTAACTGGAAGTCTGACTCACTTTCCCAATATTTTAAACGCCTCCTTAATGGCTAGATGTTAGGCATATGATTTAGATGTTTTTCTTTATTTCTAGCCAATACTTTGCTGGCTTCCATTTTTATCTGGAAGCTGTGTTAAGATATTAGAATGGTTTCCATGCTATTGAAAGATTTGGATTCACTTTGCAGTGAGATTATTACATTTTGCTCCAATTTAACATGTACTATAATCATTACTCATAGCCGGAGGAGCAAAAAACAGCATCCCTACATATAAACAAACTGATTATTTAACCCATCATTGAACTAACCTTTAAAACCTATTTAAAGGGAACCTGTTACCCTAGGCAACACACGGGAGGGGGGGAGGGTTTCCTTCCCCTTTAAAGGGATACTGTCCCAGGAAAAAAAAGTTAATAGGGCAGTGTTCTCCACTGAAATACATTTCTCAAAAGAGCAAACAGATTTTTTTATATTTAATTTTGAAATCTGACATGGGGCTAGACATATTGTGAATTTCCCAGCTGCCCCCAGTTATGTGACTTGTGCAAGTCACTCTTTACTGTTGTACTGAAAGAGGGAGTGATATCACCCCTCCCTTCTCCCCCCCAGCAGCCTAACAACAGAACAATGGGAAGGTAACCACATAGCAGCTCCCTAAAGACAGCACTCAATAGTAAAATTCAGGTCCCACTGGAACATATTCAGTTACATTGAGTAGGAGAAACAAAGCAGTTCCATCCTAAAGTGCTGGCTCTTTCTGAAAGCACATGACCAGGCAAAATGACCTGAGATGGCACCTACACACCAATATTACAACAACAAAAATACACTTGCTGGTTCAGGATTGAAATGTTATATTGTAGAGTGAATTATTTGCAGTGTAATCAGTGTAATTTAGAAATAAAAACTACACGACAAAAATCATCAAAAATCAACAAAATCCCTTTAAATAACTAGAAGACAGAAAATGGTAGCATTCTCTCCCTTTTTATCTGGAAACTGGGCTAAATGTTCATATTAAGTGTAATCTGATCTGTTTCATATAAACCCTTTTCATTTTCATTGAGGATAGAGTTTTTTATGTAGGGATGGTTATGTTTAAGTCGGGGCACTATACGGCTTGAGTCATTCTGACATCAGCTTTAGTCGACATCCGTTTTTCTTTTTAAGCTAATCCATAGCTGTCTGTTAAAAAGGAAATTAGCAATCAGTGCTTTGCATGTCTAGGTGTACTGTCTGGAAAGACCAACTGACTTAAAGGGGAACTATCATGAAAATTTAATATAAGCTTCAGCATACTGAAAAAAAAATCTAAATTGAATCAATTAGAAATTCTGTACCGTTTCTGAAATAATCAAGTTTATCTTCACTCTCTCAGCCTCTGTTTCTCTTCATTCTGTCTTCATACAGGAGTTGGGTGTCAGATATTCATTGACAGTTAGATCCAATATGTGTTATATGGGGCTCCTTTTGCCTAGAAGATGTATTAGAGCTCACTCTATTAAAATCACCAGACATCATGTCTCTCTACATGCAGGATTTGTACAAAAGGCGGTTATTTTGTTAGATTTTGTTTGTACTGGAATCAGATATTTGAGTGAGCTCTAAAACATCTGCTAGAAAAGGGAGCCCCCCTATAAGATATATTGGATTTAACTGTCAATGAATATCTGACACCCAACTGAATGAAGAGGAACAGATGCTGAGAGAGGAATAGTAAACATAAACTTGATTATTTCAGAAGCAGAATATTTAATTTATTGTATTTAGAAAGTTTCTTATTTCAGTATGCTGAATGTTATATTAAATTTTCATTTTTGCGATAGTTCCCGTTTAACTCTTTTTCCTTTCCTGCTTTTAACTGAGATGGTTAAAGGACGCTACTGTGACAGTGATTGCTATCCTGTACTTAAAATTTTAAAAAAATGTTCCCTTGTTTCTTAAATTCCTATTTTATCTGTTGGCTGTAAAGGATGCATATCCAATAACCCAGGAGACTTACATGAATGAGTGTGTTTATGTACCATTACAATGAGGACATATTTTTTTTATAAAATTAGGCTGAAAAAATGTAAACATTAGAAATAAATGCAGATGGAGTATTATCCTATTTGGTTGTTCCCGATCAGTTTACAGTTACCTGTCTCTGTTTATAAGATTTTATGATATTTGTGTTCTTGTTTCACAGAAGCTTAAATTAGAGGAGTAACCTTATGCGGAAATGTAGTAAAAGTCACAAAGAGAAAAAACTATTTGCACAAATAAGAATAAAAGTATGCATTTCGCAATGTACAATGTTTTATTTCAGTGCAAATTTGAATTGAACACACTTCAAATGTTTTAAAATTATTTCCTTTTTCTCTGTAATAATAGAACAGTACCTTGTACTTGATCTCAACTAAGATAGAATTAATCGCTATTGGATCCAAAACAATTTACTGGGTTTATTTAATAGTTAAATGTTTTTTATAAGCAAACTTAAAGTATGGAGTTCCAAATGACAGAAGGACCGCCTTATGCGGAAAACACCAGGCCCGAGTATTCTGGATAACAGGTCCCATACCTATATATGCATATTTAATAGTTTGATATTTTAAGTTACATAACTCTGTTATTGTGGATAGTTACTTTGTGATTTATTCCTTAATTACCTGTTTTTAAGTATTTAAAACCACAAATACAAAGATATATTTTCCCCAGGCACTGATGTACTACTTGCACAGCGCCAGCTTTTATTATAGGGCATGCTAGGAGTTCTAGTTCTGATATATCTGGTGGGCAGTAGCTATTCTGTTCCAATGGTTGCCAATGCATGATGAATAAAAACCTCAAATTAATGTGTTTTCATGGTTTTTTTTATTTCACCCATAAAAAATGGGGGTTGATTTCAATTACATTTTTATTTTTGGGCACACTTTACTTTTATTCTCTGTCTGAATTCACTAAGCAAGTATGCTGGACATCAGAAAACTGTAAAGCTGGCCATAGACGCAAAGATCCGATCATACGAATCGAGGAATTAAAACCTTTCTAACCAATGTATGGTCATGATAGGTCAGATATGAAAGAATACAAGACAAGGACCGCTGTGAAAGCAATCCTTCCTTAGTCTATAGGCACAGGCAACTAATTTTATCCAGTGGTTATCCCTGGGACCTAGAGAATTAAATCTGCATATTTTGACCTGCCACCAGTTTAGAAATCTTGAAAAAATGTTCTGCTCATTTGACAACTTCACCAAATGTGTGAATTTCCCAGTGTATGATTTAAGGTAATTTTAGTTGGATTTTAGTTCCACTGTACTTAAAGGAAAACTATACCCCCCAAACAATGTAGGTCTCTATTAAAAGATACTGAGTAAAACAGCTCATATGTAAAATCCTGCTTCATGTAAATAAACCATTATCATAATAATATACTTTTCTAGTAGTATGTGCCATTGGGTAATCATAAATAGAAAATTGCCATTTTAAAAAATAAGGGCCGCCCCCTGAGATCGTAGGATTCACTGTGTGCACATACAAACCACATGTAAGGTCACATGAGCCAATTAACAGACAGAGTTCTGCCTTTTGCTTCCTCACTTCTTCCTGTTACAGTTAGAGTTGTAGTATTTCTGGTCAGGTGATCTCTGAGGCAGCACAGATAGAGTCACAAAATGGTGGTTCAAGGCAAGAGATGTAAAAGGGCAATATTTATGTAAATATATATTCCAGTTTGGTAAGATTCTTTAATATGTCATTCAATTTGATATAAACTATCTGTTGCTTAAGTATTCATTTTGGGGGTATAGTTTTCCTTTAATGCTTAAAATTAACCATCCTTCTCTTTAACTCTGTGGTGTTTTTACAATATTACATAACATATTGCAAAATGGCAGTTAAAGAAGCAAAAATATTTGAGCAGCAAATATATCTTGTATTTAACAATACATGCTTTCCAAAATGTGCTGGGCTTCTGTGTTGTTTGGCACACTATTGTTCCGTTTAATGAAGCCTAGTGTTTTAGACTTGTTCATCTACTTGTTTGTGGTGATGAGGAGCTTCAGAACCTTTGTCTGATTTAATTATCTTCTTACTTCCCAACACTCCACTATACATTTAACAGTACAGGGAAATACACTTAATGTCAGTCCTCTGGTGCTGATATTTGTCCTCGCGAGAGGTCGCGTCGTTTTCGCGCATCGGCGCGTCCGCGTCGAGTTGGGCGCGGGCGAAGGTTTGCGGGCGCGCGCACGTTTTTGACGCGGACGCGCGCGCACGTTTTTGACGCATGCGCACAGCGCGTAAATGGACGCCGAGGCCTGCAAATCACTGCGAAGTGATCTTTCCTTGACACTAAGCGTTCCTGAACTTCTGACTGCCTGATCTATTGGTTTCCTGAATATTTTGGCCTGTTTATCGACTCTTCTTTCGGATTCTCCCTCAGTACCGCAGATTCTGTTTCCTGACCCTGCCTGGCTTGACTACGTTTTCGGTTTACCCTGTTTGGCTACTTCGACTCGGTTTTTACACAAGTGCTGCTGAACATCTATTACCGGCACCTCTGTTACTCTCTACCTGGACTTATTCCTGTCTCCATTCGGGCTCTAAGTTCCAGTAAGAGGCATAGGGGAGGCTATTAATTCGTCAGACCTACCACAGCGCCTGATAGTATCACTTCGCCTGATATGGAGTCTGACGGTGATCAAGCTTCCAAGCCATTTGATGCCCTCGTGCAACAAATCACTTCTCTCACCAAGGCGGTGCGAGACCTTCAAGGGGGTTATCAACAGATCCAGGTTCAGCTTCAAGATCTTGCTTCTCCTGCCAACCCTCCTCCAGCTTCTGTGTCTCAAGCTCTACCTACCGCCTCTGCTCCTGCATTTTCTGAACCTAAGGTGGCGCTACCTGAGAAATTCGCTGGAGATAGAAAACTTTTCCGAGCTTTTTTCCATGGCTGCCGCCTGGTTTTCTCCTTAAAGCCACAGACCTATGCCTCCGAACAAGTCAAGGTGGGAGTAATTATTTCTCTACTGTCTGGGGAACCACAAGCTTGGGCACATCGCCTCATGGAGAGTCAAAGTCCACTCCTGAATGACTCTAGTACTTTCTTCCAGGCGCTAGGTCAAATCTATGATGACCCCAGACGTGATGTATCTGCTGAAGCAGCTATTCGCTGTCTTCGTCAAGAAAGGCGTCCCGTGGAAGAGTACATCTCAGACTTCCGGAGGTACGCTGCAGACACGGAGTGGAATGATAAGGCTTTAAGACATCAATTTCGCATTGGACTCTCTGATGCCTTGAGAGACGAGTTGTCTCGGGTAGCAATGCCTACTGATCTGGAGGGCCTTATTGATTTGGTGATTCAGATGGATCAACGCCTAAGAGAAAGACGTGCTGAAAGATCTTCTTCCTGGCTTCTTCCCAAGGCTCCTTTGCTTCCCCGTTATTCTACCTCTTCGTCCGGTGTGGAGTCGGGTGAGCCCATGCAAATTGGTCTTTTGAGATCAGCCATTTCACCTGAAGAAAGACTTCGTAGACGCCAATTAAGTCTCTGTCTATACTGCGGCTTGTCTGGCCATTTCTTGAAGGATTGCCCCACTCGTCCGTCAGGTAAAAAAAGACTGTCTTTTTTGTCCGTTAACACTTCATCCAGGGGAATTTCACCATTAATTCTTCATATTTCTCTACAGTGGCCCCAAGGAAGAATTAAAGCTTCGGCCATCATTGACTCTGGGGCTTGTGACTGTTTTCTTGACTCTGAGTTTGTTAAGAACCATAATATTCCTATTCGTCTCAAACAAGATCCCTTTTCCGTAAGAACTGCCGATGGGTCACCACTTACTTCCGGACCTGTGACACATGAGACGATCCCCCTGAATGTTTTGATTAACCCCCACCATTCAGAGTCTATTGTATTCAATGTCATTTTTTCTCCTTTGTTCCCTGTTATTTTTGGATTACCCTGGTTGAGACGTCACAATCCTTTAATAAATTGGTGCACTGGTGTTCTGCAATTCAACTCAAAGGCTGGTGTCACTCATTTAATCACTAAAAGTTGTGATGATACTTCCTTAACCCTATGTACACCTGGTGATGCTCGTTTGACAACAATACCTCCCTTTTTACATGAGTTCCTAGACGTTTTTGATGAAAAGGGGGCTGACAAGCTTCCCCCTCATCGGGTTTATGATTGCCCGATTGATCTTCTTCCTGGAGCAGCTATTCCTTTCGGACGCATTTACCCTCTTTCTGAACCTGAACTATTGGTACTAAAGAATTATATTGATGAAAATTTAAAGAAGGGATTCATCCGTCCGTCAACTTCGCCAGCTGGGGCTGGCATATTTTTTGTAGAGAAGAAGGATCACTCTTTACGTCCATGCATTGACTATAGGCAGTTAAATCATATAACTGTCAAGAATCGTTATCCTCTTCCTCTTGTTCATGAACTATTTCAGAATCTGCGAGGTGCAAAGATATTTTCAAAGCTCGACCTACGAGGAGCCTATAATTTGGTGAGAATTCGGGAGGGAGACGAGTGGAAGACAGCCTTTAGATCTCGCTATGGACATTTTGAATACCTGGTCATGCCTTTTGGTCTCTGCAATGCCCCCGCGACGTTTCAGCACTTCGTCAATGATATTTTTAGAGACATTCTCGATCAATTTGTTATTGTCTATTTGGATGACATACTCATTTTCTCTGCTTCGTTAGAAGAGCATATTCAACATATGAAGAGGGTTTTCAACAGGCTCCGAACCCATGGTCTTTTTGCTAAATTGGAAAAGTGCGAATTTAATAAATCTTCCATCGAATTCTTAGGCTTCATCATCTCTGACCAAGGAATATGCATGGACAAGAAGAAGGTTGCGACGATTCTTGAGTGGCCAACGCCTGACAGTCGCAAAGCAGTTCAAAGATTTGTGGGTTTCGCCAATTTTTACAGAAAATTTATTAAGGACTTTTCTAGAATCATTGCCCCCATTACAGATTTAACCAGCTCTTCAAGACATTTTTTCTGGACTCCTCAAGCTCAGTTTGCTTTTCAAAGATTGAAAGAATTATTTGTTTCGGCCCAGATTCTTAAACATGCAGATCCTGCTTTGCCTTTTGTCCTTGAAGTAGATGCTTCTGAGGTCGCAGTAGGTGCTATTCTTTCTCAAAGGTTTGGATCCCAAGGTTCTCTTTTTCCTGTAGCTTTTTTTTCCTAAAAACTTTCATCCTCTGAGAAGAATTATGATGTTTCCAACAGGGAACTCCTCGCAATTAAGGCTGCCTTTGAAGAGTGGAGACATTTGTTGGAAGGAGCTGCACATCCTGTTTTGATTTTCTCGGATCACAAGAATTTAGAATATTTGCGTACAGCCAAGCGTCTCAAGCCTCGACAGGCGAGGTGGGCCTTATTCTTCTCTCGTTTCAATTTTCACATTACCTACAGACCAGGAGCCAAGAATGGCAAGGCTGATGCCCTTTCCCGTATGTTTTCCGAAGAAGGTGAATGTCCTGAACAGACCCATACCATCCTCCTACCACAAAACTTTCTTTTGTTACAGTCTGAACTTATGTCCAGAGTTAAAGAGGCTTCTTCTGTCTCTGATATCGCCCCGGATCTAGAACCAAAGGATGGTTTTCTCTTCTTCAAGAATAGGATTTTTGTCCCTGGGAAACTTCGTGTGGAGGTTCTTCAATTTGTTCATAATCATCCTTTGTCTGGGCATTTGGGAACAAAGAAAACCATTGACTTAGCTAAAAGACTTTTTTTTTGGCCAGGGATAAATAAGGATTGTAGGCTGTTTGTCCGTTCTTGTGAGACTTGTGCTCGTTTTAAATTTTCTCGTTCACGACCCATGGGGCTTCTTCACCCTTTACCAGTCCCTGACAGGTTTTGGGGTTCTCTTTCAGTGGACTTTATTGTAGAACTACCTCCCTCACAGGGCTTTAATACAATTTTTGTTGTGGTTGACCGTTTATCCAAGATGGCACACTTTATTCCTCTCATGGGTATTCCTTCTGCTGCCTCTACGGCTGAGGTCTTCATTAAAGAAATCATCCGACTACATGGTGTTCCTGATGAGATCGTGTCCGACAGAGGGGTTCAATTCACATCTAAATTCTGGAGAGCACTCTGCCAGTCTCTGAAGATTAAACTTCTTTTTTCCACAGCTTTTCACCCTGAGACTAACGGGCAAACAGAAAGAACAAATCAAACCCTTGAGCAGTATCTTCGTTGTTTTACTTCCTTCCTACAAGATGATTGGTATCAACTGCTTCCATTTGCTGAATTTTCTTACAATAACTCTATGCACTCTTCTACCAAGGAAACTCCTTTCTTTGCCAATTACGGTTTCCATCCTCAGGTATTACCCAACCTACCCAGAGAAGTAACAGTACCTTTACTACAAGACCGACTTGCCTTTCTGTCAACTAACCTGCAAAAGATCCGGCAAGCTATGACTTTGTCACAGAGATCGTACAAGTTTTTTGCCGACAGAAAGAGAAGAGGAGGTCCAGAATTTAAGGTAGGGGATCAAGTATGGTTGTCCACCCAGCATATTAAATTAGATTGTCCTTCCAAGAAGTTAGGACAGAAATTTCTTGGCCCATTTATCATCATTCAACAAATAAATAGTGTGGCTTTTAAGCTGAAGTTACCGGCATCCTTCAAGATCCATCCAGTGTTTCATGTGTCTCTTCTCAAGCCAGTTGTCAAGAACACGTTTCCTGGTCGTTCTTCTTCTCCTCCAGTGCCAGTGTCAATCCAAGGGGTCGAGGAATTCGAAGTAGGCGCAATTCTGGATTCCAGGTACCGCAGAGGTCAGTTACAATATCTTATACATTGGAAGGGATATTCTCCTGAAGAGAGGTCTTGGGAACCAGCAAGCAATGTTCATGCTCCTCAGCTTATTAAGCTGTTTCATAAACGCTATCCTGCTAAGCCTGGGCCCGTCCTGAGGCCGCGCCTTGAGGGGGGGCAATGTCAGTCCTCTGGTGCTGATATTTGTCCTCGCGAGAGGTCGCGTCGTTTTCGCGCATCGGCGCGTCCGCGTCGAGTTGGGCGCGCGCGCGCGGGCGAAGGTTTGCGGGCGCGCGCACGTTTTTGACGCGGACGCGCGCGCACGTTTTTGACGCATGCGCACAGCGCGTAAATGGACGCCGAGGCCTGCAAATCACTGCGAAGTGATCTTTCCTTGACACTAAGCGTTCCTGAACTTCTGACTGCCTGATCTATTGGTTTCCTGAATATTTTGGCCTGTTTATCGACTCTTCTTTCGGATTCTCCCTCAGTACCGCAGATTCTGTTTCCTGACCCTGCCTGGCTTGACTACGTTTTCGGTTTACCCTGTTTGGCTACTTCGACTCGGTTTTTACACAAGTGCTGCTGAACATCTATTACCGGCACCTCTGTTACTCTCTACCTGGACTTATTCCTGTCTCCATTCGGGCTCTAAGTTCCAGTAAGAGGCATAGGGGAGGCTATTAATTCGTCAGACCTACCACAGCGCCTGATACTTAAAGTGCAAGGAAAATGCATTAACTATATACTAAACCCAGTTGATGGTGATTAGGTGATTCTTTACAGCTTTATTCAAAAGTGATATTCAGAGGCCTTCAATTTTAGAAGTGCATGAAGAAGTGTGTCTTGGATTCAACCACTTTCTGTAACACAGGGGTTTCTAGGGTTAGAACTTGGGAAAGAAGACAACAGAACTGGAATTATAAACAAATACGAATAAAATCTAACGTAGGACCCTCATGTTAAAAATAAAATATTGTATATATGCTGTAATATCATAGAAATATGTTTTCTCTACTCTGAAACCAGCTCAATTCAGTGCTATAGATGTCTATCTATCTATCTATCTATCTATCTATCTATCTATCTATCTATCTATCAGCTATCTATCCTCTATCTTTCTGCTGTTTGTGGGGCCCCACTATCTATCTATCCTCTATCTTTCTGCTGTTTGTGGGGCCCCACAGAGGGCAGTGGTGGAAAGAGGGAAACCCCATTGTTTTCCAATTCTGTATGGAAAGGGACTGCAGCTGGGTGTTAGATTCATGGCAAATGTGGCATCTTTATCTGGCCCCAACTTGTCTGTGTCACGATTGGCTCCCTAAATCCAGAACAGGGGCTAGGCTCCTTGGTCATGGCTCTGCTTCTACCTGTCGCAGTTGACTTTGGCTTCGGGAGGAGCCCTCATCTACTCAGATGCCGCTAGGTCTTAGTAAGAGAAGAGCCAAGCAAGAGTTCTGGACTGGCAAAAGCGCTCAGTCATTATCAAGGTTTTGGACGAAGGTAACAGTACAGGGAATAGATGAAAAATGTAGTCAAGCAGGCCGGGGTCTGTACAGGCGGAGTTTAAGCAATGTCAATCATGCCGGGGTCAATACAGGCTGCGTTCAAAGGATAGTCAGGCAGGCAAGGGTCAATACCGGTAGAATTCAGGATAGTCAGGCAGGCAAGGGTCAATACCAGTAGAATTCAGGATAATCAGGCAGGCAAGGGTCAGGATTGTCAGAGTTCAGAATAGTCAGGCAGGCAATTGTCAAAACAGGAATCCTAACTAACAAGTTAGACCTAATAACAGGCAACAATTACTGGCCAAAGCCCCTTTAAATAGGTTTGAATTTCGCGTCACAGCGTGATGACGTCACATGCTGCCAGCACAAACCCGTAAGTGAACAGCCTTGCACGCCATGGAGGACTCTGGTGCTGAACGAAGAGGTCTAGGGTGTCCCCGTCAGGCCCTAGTTCCCACTAGACCTCCAGGGTATGTTACAGTCTGATTTACAATACACCACGTGTGCCTTGGTGTCTGTGGTAAAGAAAGATGGATTCAGTGTAACTGTAAATCAGGCTTTTCGAATGTGCAGTTTTAGTTGGACTTCAGTTACTTTGGTTGTCAGGGGAAGATGTAACTAGCTCAAAAACAGCTGGAGAGCTCCTAGTCCACTCCACCTGAAAGAAGAGCCCCAATGGTTCCAACAGATCTTTAAAAAAGACTAAAACTATTCTGGCACCTGTGCGATAGTCAACAAACTGTGGAAAATATATTGAAGGCATACAGAAACCATGCTACAACTAAATCCTTCTGCACTGTATAGTTGTTCATATGAATCCAGCTGGGTGGTTATATGATATTATTTTTATTGTTACTCATGTGGAGTTTTTAAGCATTGCTGTTAACTTATAAGAGTCCAATGAACACATGCAGCTTATACTATACTATAAAGAACTCATGGTTCCTGGATTTACATATAGTTCCCTTGTTTGGGCCAATGCTGACCACACAGTGTGGTCTGCAATGAAGACTTCTAGGAACTGTGCTGTGAAGTGTCAGCTAATTTGTAGTGAGGTAATTGCAATATGTGTATGAATCACACAGAATTAAAAAAAGAAGTGTTTTCATTCTGAGTTATAGCCTGTAAACAGAAATCTTACTTTCATTAGGTCAACAGTTATAGGATAATCCACTTGGATGATAACATATAAACACTCAATATCCAAATCCAAATTAAATCTATCTTTGGCAAACAACTGCCGCATCCACTACTGAATACACCCTACTGAAATGAACCGCTCTCTTGTGGAATTCACATTTCTGTTATCTCACTTATGTTGCAGAATATTTGCACATATATTCTAGTGCATGAATATCAAGTGCATTTGTTATTTCCTAGGTAATTTTTTTCCTTGTAATTTATACCATATTTTTAATTTGTAAAAGTGATTTTGCTATATCTGTATAGAATGTTACATGCCTCTTGGGGTACAGTACTCTAATTAGACAACAATCAAAAATGTTGGAGAATTTCAAAATGTATATGAATGCTTTAGAAAGGTTAAAAAGATTTACAGACAAGAGAACAATATCATCTTAGATAACAACGTTTTGTAATTGATTTTACCAAAGTTAAGTCTTTTGCAAAATACTGCTTCATGTATAGCTTTTGTATTATGTATATGTAGGAAATTCCTGGGATGCCATGAAATATGGTGCCATTGTCGCATACTACAGTCCATAGCAGATACTCTGTAAAATGCTTTAGACCCTAGCTATGTTTCCCAATAATACATTGTATTTAAAAACTACACATGTTCACAAAGTGAATATAAAAACAACTAATGTAGAAACAGCTTTCCCAGAACTAGAGATCGAGGCTATGAAATGAGGGATAACTTGGGCTGGTTTTGAGATGAACACATGGTATAGTGAGTTGAGAAGTTCATTTGGGGCCTGTAGAAGGGGGTGAACGTGGTGAGGCTGATAATAATATAAATTATATATATATAGAGAGAGAGAGAAAGAGAGAGAGAATATATATTACACATCTCCAGTGATTACTCTTTGTCCCTTTGTATTTTAAGCCCTGTTGGCTCTGACACTTGCAACAATTCAGCAGTCAACTGATAAACCTGTGAAGAAGAGTGCAAGACTGGCAAAAAAACACATTTCACCACCCTTAGTTAATCAGCACCACCAGTTAATCAGCAGAAGGCAAAAGTAATACTTCAGCTGTCAGTTCTACTTTGTGCTTCTCATACCCTTAGAAAGAGATGGGTCCGGATTAGGTTTGGCATAAAGTGCAGCTCTTTTGCAAGCATGTAGGGCACAACTGGAGCTCTCATTATTCTTGAAATCTTATAACTTTAAAAACACTAAAGTTTCCAAACAAAACTAGTTTCTTTAATTTTTATTGTACGTTCAAAAAAATACTGTATCCAACATTTGAAAACCACCCTGAGAGAACCCAAAGCACTAGGTTCTTGAAACAAGAGGAACAACCACAACCTCCCTTCTTACCATCCCTGTTGAACTGGTTTGTGGTTTAAGTGACTGGGCTTCCTGTGTGGTTGAGCAGGTCTTTTTTTGAATTGGCTAGATGTTTATTATATAATAAAAAATGGTGTGAGGAAGGAAAGCCAGGGGTCTTTTTGTATATGGGAAAGTGTGCATAGATTTATGATTTTAAAGAGATGTGTGGTAATTCATAATTAATTGAATAATAATAAGTTGTATTTTCTTTATAAAGCCATTTGTTCCAAGGAATTTTACAAATCCTGCTTGTGGCATTTCTACAGACACCTTTGGGAAGCAAGTTCTGGTTCTGCTGTGGTGGGATCGGCCATTCCCAGTGAAATGATAGGATAAAGGAACAATTATCTCACTGTGTGATTTGCCACTTAGCAGTGCCTAATTATACCATTTGTAAAATAAAACATGGACAATGAATATTTTGCATTACTTTGAATGCAAGCAATTGTTTTGTTTACTTCAGTTCGAGTTCAGTTTCCATGCATGCCAGCTTCCCATTCACTGGCACATTCATTGTGTAGGAGTTCGAGATGGGCAACACAAGCTCTCTGAGCATGGCATTGTATTACTAGACATATCTGAACATCTTTATGTAATCGTCAAATTTACTTTGAAGTGGAGTGGAACACCTAGGGGTATATTAATCAAAGAGTGAAGTAAGAGATCGCCACAGTACTCTAGAGTGAAATTCTGCCATTCTTCATTCATTTATATGGGATTTTGAAAGGCGTATTTATCAAAGGATGATTAATACTCTTAAAAATCTTATAGAAATTAATGCAGAGTGGCGGAATTACACTCTAGAGTACTGTGGCGATCTCTAACTTCACTGTTTGATAAATATACCCCCTAGATTCTAACCAAGCTTGCATGACTGATCTTCAGAATGTGCTACTGAATTACGACTTCCAATATAATAGAAGAGTAAACCTTAGCTGTTGAGAGCAATGTAAGTTTCATACTTTAACACTTTACAGAATGAAATATACAGTACTTAATAATAATAATAATAATAAGGACTCAATTTATCTATCTTTTCCTTTCTGAGCAGTGAGGATTGTAAGTGCTTGTGAAAAATATTAAACATTTCATAATTTGCTTTCAAATTGATCCGGCAACAAACAAACTGGCTGAATCCTTCATCATTACATGTAACCTGTAGCAGGAATTAACAGGCCTTAGAGTAGAATGGTGTTCAACTGTCAAAGACATTCCAATGAACCGACATATACATGCATTTGATATATAATATATATTCAAGACACACCTCTATATGAAAGAAGTACAGTAGATAAATTAAATGGTTTGTGTTGTTATTCCTTCACAAATATTACATGATTCTTTTTAATTGTAGGCATCAGTGGACCAGGCACAAGGGGCATACTTCCTCCCTGAATTTGCTCTGTCTCCTCAAGGGAGTTTCCTTGAAGATACAGCGGGGGAACAATTTTTGACTTACCGTTATGATGATCAAGTAAGTGTTATGTATAAGAAAAACTAGACTGTAGACTGTGTGTAATATGGACTGTTTAACACATTAAATTCAGTGATTTCCCAATAGCGTTAAAAGCCAAAAAAAGTTTGAACATTTTATCCCATAACCTGCAATATATTTGATAACAGCAATAGACAGAAAAATTACATAACAAGGTGCTTTATCATTCTTTTAATGGGAAAATCCTGCTAAGGAGTGTAAACGCTTTTGTTCACGTTAAAAATAAAAACAGACACAAAAATTATTTTGGCGTCTTTTGTGTAATTTATGCAGAAACATATTAGCTCCTTCAAACTATCCCCCACTCCTCTTATGGATTTTTCACTCCTTGTTATGGGCTGGCTATGCCACTGGGGGACAGGGCACAGTGTGTATTGATTGTACCAAATCACGCTGGAAAAGCACAAAACTGTTCAAATAAACAATAGGAAACATTTAGTAACACTTATAGGTGTTATTTCTTGTCTCTAAGGCTGGTTAGGCAGCAGTCTTTAGACTTTCCTCTCCATTGCAGCCTCATATCTTCCAATCAGAATCTCCCAAAAATGTCATCTACAAACAATCCAGTGATACATGACCCTACCATTATATCCTTGTCACTTAGCTACTTCTTTCACATTATGTCATAAAGAAACTGTAATTTATAATCTGTCCATGTGTTGTTAACAAATGGGTGCTGCTTGTTAGACAAATAGAGAAATCAATATGGGAAGATGACAGAGCCACATTATTAGAATAAATTGTTTCATATACAGTATGTTGTTAAATAAATACTTGTCTGCTAAGTGGCACCAGATGAAAATATATTGAATTGCTTTATTCCTCATCTGATTTAAGTGTTGTAGAAATACCGGTGCAAGGCACATGCCTTATAACTGTACATAGAAGAAATACTTATGGTGCCTAGAGTAGGACATGGTTTTAAAAATCAATATCAGTTACAATATGTAGATGCTTTTTTTGTGACAACCTCATCAAACTAAAAAATATATTTACCTGCACAAATAGGCTGCGCTTCAAGTGAATGGTTAACTCCGAGGGAAATGTGTGCTCTTAAGATTATCTGTTAAGATATTCTTGTTCCTTTACAATCCGTAACCCAAACTACATCTACTTTTAGGAGAAAAATGGTTTCATAATTACTGGCATGGATTTAAGAACGTTGTGTCATGAATAGAAATGGAGACTTCTCTTTGCAGCTGTGCCTTCAAGACTGTAATGGAGTAAAATGAAAATGAGGTTTTATTTCATGTTTTCATTTCTCACTTTGTTGGTGGCTAACTTTCTTACCTACCGCAATCATTTTATTTTCCAAAATCATCCTAAAAAAGATTGGTTTTCCTACACAAGTAAAGAATTCCTGTTTCACTGACAGCAGAGGTGTCGTTTCCAAGGCTTAAACCACTCCATGTTTTAGACCACCAACTAGGAACCATCAGGATTATTTTCAAAGGAGCTTGTTAAGTGGCTAGCTTAGTTGTCTAACCCCTTCATGGGCACACAGACATTAAAAACACTGTAGAACTCTGCAAAGTTCCCTGAGGAGAAGGAGTTAAAGAGCACTAATACTATAGTACAAAGAACTCTTATTTTAGAGCATTTAGAAGCTGTCATAGAAGTGTCTCCCTCATCTGTGTCTGTCTGTCTATATGTCTGCCTATTGCTGTCCTCCTATATATTTATTTTTTGGTTTAGAAAGTATGGAAATATTATTAAAGATAAATTATAATAGTTTTGTAACCCTTTCGACACCTCTTTGTCGGTGTTACACGCAACGTGTGGTGCTTACCTGATGACACGGGACAAAGTGAGCCTGGGTACCTGGTACTTACTAGTGCAGTGCCTCCACCTAGCGGGATCCGGGAATGCACCTACCGGTGGCCCCACTAGCAAAACAGTAATAACACACACACAGTATTAGTTAAACTGAAAAACGGTTTACAATAAATAACTGGCCAACTAGAACATGCAGCACTACTAACTGGTGGCAATAGAGCCTCACTAACTAACTTGCTAGCGACAAGCTGTCTACCTAACTAAGAAAAGGCAAATTCCATTGACAAACAGTCTCTTTATTCTTCAGCGCCTCTTTTGGGTACTGTCCCTTTAACCAGGATACTCACAAATCATCTTTGGAGACTTTAGAGCTCTCTTAAGGCACCCCTTCCTATCACAGTTACCCGTTTCTTCAAAAAGTATTAATAAATGACATTTTTTTATGCTGTAATCCAGCTGTTTAACAGTTCTTCTCTTTCTGCATCATTTGAAATTCTGGCAGGGAAGGAGGGACTAAACACTGATATTACAAATTGTAACAACTTCTCCACAGCACGCAGGAACTACATAACCCACAATGCATTGCACTGAGATGTTCTGTTCTGTATTGAAATCATATGTGCAGGGAATTGTGGGGTGTGGAGGATGCAGGACAACTGGCTGTTGATACAAAGTAACAGTAGTCAGCTCGCTCAGCAAAGTAGTCAGAAAGATCATCTGAAGAGCAGGGGGCTAGGCTTAGGGAACTGTCAGAAACCACTGAAAATCATGAAAAGTCAGCATATTTTTTGATTGATGTATATTGCAAAGTTGCTTGAAATTATATTTACTTTTCAAAAAGCTTAAGTTATGTTTTTGTGGAGTTCCCCTTTAATTATGTGCCCCTAAAAACCTTACTTCCTGCTTTTTGGTTGCCAGTAATTATAGTACCTCTAACATCAAGTGTGATTTGATGTAGAGGCAAATGTAGAGTAGGAAATGCCAATTGTAATGCCCCTCATGCTGCCGTGCTGATCCACATTCACAACAAGAGGGGCAAGAGTTATGCCTGTCTCTGTCTCTGTGTTGAGCAGCCCCCCCCCCCCAGTACACTAGAACAAAATGTGCCAGAATAATTTATGGGCTTTTCTGCACTCTATTCATTAAAAATTTTCTTTGGCAAAAATAACATCTTCCAAGCAGAAATATTGTAGTTCCCCTTACACGCAGTGTGTGTCTGAGACCTGCATTTGTTTTCCTCAGTAACCGCAGGTCTGTGTTTTAGCACAGGTCATACAAATAAAATTATACAATGTACATAATGTGAGAGATGGCAGTAGAACAGACTTGTGCTATAGTGATAATGCTATGTATAAGTGCTTGTGTGGCAAAAAGTACAGGTATAGTATCCTTTATCCAGAAAGCTCTGAATTACAGAAAGGCCATCACCCATACACTCCATTATAATAAAATAATCCAACTTTTTAAAAATAAGTTCCATTTTCTCCATTTTTTATTATTAAAACAGTACTTTGTAACTTATCCCAAATAACATATAACTAATCCTTATTGGCAGCGGCACCAACCTATTGGGTTTATTTAATGTTTACATGATTTTCTGGTAGACTTCCAAATTATGGAAAAATCTGTTGTTTGGAAAACTTTAGGTCCCAAGCATTCTGGAAAACAGGTTCCATACCTGTATCCCTCTTGACCTGAGGAGGACCTTGATGTGGCACATGAGCTTACATTTTTTCACAAATGTTTGGTACTTAAAGTAACGGCAAAAAATTTTACAAAAAATTTGTTAGAATACAACGAAAAAAAAAAACACCAACACAAATTAAAATTTAAAATAGCAAAGCCTTTATTAAGAAATAACTTACAGAAACTCCACTTCCTGTCCTCTTCAGAAACGGCAAAAGGGCGACCATCCATCCTGCATCCTCCTTATTGTAAAAATTGTTGATGTTACTGGTCCTTTAAACATTTTTCCTGTACTATTTATTCATAGATATGTACAACAGCTGAGGTTGTGAACTCACAGTTATGTTTTCTCTTTGTTTGTGCAAATAATAGCTTTAATGTAGTTTAGACTGCTGATAATAAGTGTGCTTCATGGTACAGGGTGCATGGGTCACCATTGGAATTTCCATTCTGGCACTCCACAAGTTACTGATTTGTTAGTGCTCAGTAAAGGATCCAATTGTGGGGGTATAAGGGGGTATAACGAAAGAATGGCCAGTTCTGGGATTCAGTGGAGACCCATTCTGCATTTAGTCAGGGCATGAGTTGGGAATGTAGGTAAATCCCTTTTAAGCATTCTACCCATGTGCTGGAGTTTGCTCCTCCTAAGGTTGCCAGTTTAAAAATCAATATACTACTAATCAATACTGAACCCATTTCTTATACAACATTTGGGTATCTCCTGCAACAATTTGGATTGGATGATGTTGTAGCCAAAAGTCATAACAATACAAAACAGTTCTGTGCCTTTGTCATTTACCTGTTATTCCCAAGTCCATTAAACTGGTTTGCACTGATTAGCAGATGACTTAATTACCTTAATGATTTGGAGAAAAGTTTAAGTCTAATGGGATGGCACCATTTATATTATTAGCAATAGAGAATTTGAATATCTAGGACAGGTTTGGCTACAACTAATACCTTAGTATATTCCATGTATATCATTTATGCTGCACAAAAGCCAAAATATGGGTACAAGTCAATTGTGTAATATGTTTTCTTCATTGCCCCCCCCCCCCCGGAAAATGTTCTGTGGATGCTTGCTTGAACAACACACCAATTTTTGAAGATCATATATCATCAGTTATTAGCCTTATATTCAGACAGAATATTTGCTTAAAATGTCACTTATGCTCCATGCTAATAGTATAACTGGACACCGTTTTCTGTGGCTTATAGTAAATCCAACAAAATAACTTTTGGAAGTAAATAGAATCCCCCTTCAGCACTCCACCTAGAGATCACTGATACATTTTCTAGCATAAAGGCAGCTGTTTAAAACTGGCAACCCACCAAATGGAAACATGCAGTATGTAGACCATGAGAGGAGCCCCATGCTCCATAGATCCCACTTACAATACAAGCAGCATATATAAGATAGTTCTTGGAAAGTGCAGTCCCTGCGTAGGGTGGTTACAGCAGTGCATGTTTGTTTCCCAGCAAGAGGATTAATGTTATGCTACGTTTAGGAGCTGTCACTTGTACTTGCTCTTAATAGACAGGGTTATCCATGCTCTAGATGGGTGTTCTGCCACAAGAAAAGTATGTTTAATGTCAGGAAAAAAGGCAGATTTGTAGTGAAGGGAAAGAAGTGAAGAGTGACAAGGATATAGCAACGAAATCATTGTTTTCTTTAGAATGTACAGGTTTAAGTGGGAAGAATGTATCTGTATATTGTCTAGGAGTTCTAGATATAATATATCTGTGAAATGCCAGCAATCCCAGAACTATTTATATAACCTTATGCCCTACAAAACATGACTTAATATAAAAATATCTATCACTATAAAAGTAGAAAGTTGGAGCAAGAATGAAATGTCTCCCATCCATGCTCATTTTGGCCTCCTACTACAAGCTTTGACTGTGACTGATGGGGAGCCTAAAAAATAGGAGTTCAACTCCCAACCGTGTTTTCCAGAAAGACTTTGCAGTGAAGATTGTAAAAAGTGATCCAGGAATCAAGCTTAGGGCTGTGAGACACAGGTGTCAAGCCTCTACTTCACTCCTAAATAGCGGTACCCAAGCACGGCACGCTCATGCTACTCTGTACTTGCCACCATTGCCTCCTTGGCACAGTGGTGTCATGCTACATCCCATGCAGTAAGTGTGGCAATTGTGTCTTCAGTATAACAATAAACAATTCTACTGCCCTAACCCCATACTTCACACTATTATTCATGCTGACCTGGCCAAAACAAAATGTTCTATTTGGTCTAGCAACAAAGGATGTGCAAACACAATGAAAAATCTTACATGATCGAGAGTATTAATAAGAACTTCATCTGGGGCAAACTCAGCTGGGTAATGAGTTGTACTCAAATGGGTGAAATGCTTTCTCAAGTTATTGTAGTATTGTATCCACATGTGGAAAACATTACTTGCTTTCGCACCGCACTGGTTATCTCCATAACAGTCATGTGACATGTACTCTACATGCAGCCCTTGGACAATCATTATGGACCCTACATTAAACATGTGTTCTTAAAGCTAGACATGCTGTCAGTTTAGGTCCAAATGCTATTAAGGCTTTTGTGTGGAATTGTTCCTCTTCCTACATTCCTTGTTTAGTAAATTTATTTAGAGCTTTTATCGCATGCCCTGAATAAAGAGTGAGAGAAGTACATCTTGTGTCCCTTATGTCTTTGTTTTACTGTCATAGAAAACTTGATTGGGGTCATGCAAACAGTGTTTCTAGCAGACAAAGACATGAGGTCCTGTGCACTCAACCCATTATCAATGTATTAAGGACACTGAGATATTTTTTTTATTTTTATTTGAAACAAGGTCCTTGATATATTGATAATGAGTTGAGTGCAGATAACCTCTTGCTTTTGTCTGTATGAATTTTGTGGTCACGGCCTCATTGCAAAATGTATTGTTTAGCACAACTTTTCCTTTCATGTTATAGTTAGGGGCAGATTAACTAAGCTCGAGTGAATAATTCGAATGGAAAAATATTTGTATTTCGAAGTATTTTTTTGGGTACTTCTACCATGGAATTGGTCAAATTTGATCGAATCAAATGACTATTCGACCATTCGATAATCAAAGTACTGTCTCTTTAAAAAATATTTTGACTTCATACTTCGCCACTTTAAACCTACCGAGGTCCAATGTTAGCCTATGGGGACCTTCTCCAGCACTTTTCTAAGTTTTTTTTGATTGAATAAAAATCCTTTGATCGATCGATTAAAATCATTTGAATCGTTTGATTTGAACTATTTCATTGTTTTTATTCGATATTCGAATTTGAAGGATTTTTACTTCGAGGGTTTTTTAACCCTCGAAATTTGACCCTTAGTAAATCTGCCCCTTAGTGTTTGTAGCATTTAGGGGTTCAGTCTCTTATTTTAAAAATTGGATTTTGAAGATTGAAGAGTGAAATAATGACATGCACAAATATGTTTTGGTAAAAGGGTTCATCTTTTCTTGTAGTTCTTGGAGGCCATTAACTTAAAATAAAAATGTATACCACTGGGTAATATAATGCTCTTTCATTTTTATTTGGGGTCCCACATTTTTAAGGAGTCATAGATCAAAAAGTCTAAGAAATCCTTCATGGAAAGATTCAATAACAACTTTGGTGCCAAAAAAAGGCGCATTGTAGGACTCTGGGAAAAAAAAATCGTTTGACCATTAGTCACCATAATGTGATCCTGGACCACTGCAAAGTTTGATTGAAAAGCTCAGTTGGATTGTTTTGACATTATTGTTACCTTTCTTGTTACATTTTCCCATCTTACATTTTTTTAATCCCCAAAATGAAAAATATTAATCACCACATGAAAAGGATTTATTGAGTTTGGCTCCCTTTCTGCGTAAACAATTTGGTCACAAGGGAGAAGGATAACACACTTGTTACACTTTATTGGCCGTATTTTCTTAAACACCAAACATACTTATCAGATGTTTGCCTTATTGGATTATTAGCACTTGCTGAAAAGTTCCTTTGTTTGGTTATTATCTAGCCAGACTGGATTGTGTATTGCAGAATCTATCAACAGTTTAGGAATGCTTAGTAACAGTTCATTATGTCAAGAGTATAAATGAGCATACCTCAGTATGTGACGTCAGACCAGCTAGAAGAAATAAATAACTATGTAGCCATACCATTCACCCTCCCTCAGTTCTGGAACAGCAGAGTCGCATGTTTTACACACATATAAACTGCTCAGAGACTGTCTTGGTCTTATGCGAAGGTAAAATATTACATTTAGTTAATATTGTTGCTCTTAGAGAAGAATCAATAGCTCTACAGAATCATAAACCTGGTTTATTTATAAATAGCAATAGTCACATTTCTACACAATGTAAATGTAGGACAGTAATGTGCAAAACATTTAAAAGAGGCAGCATGAAAACAGGTGAAAGACCAGGAATGGGTTTGTACAGTAGCTGTCTTTGATGCCTGAAAGAAAATCAAAATCCTTCTGTTTTAAAATAATTGATGGGGAATCATGTGCTTGTTTACTTTCCCTTGCTTCAGAACAACCTCCTTTTTTTTTTTTTTTTGGTAATTAGAAACTTTTTGAGATACTTTAGGGGTCATTTACTACAGACAAGGGGAAGGAGTACAAATCACTAAGGAGTGCAAGAGTTCACTCCTAGTTTAGCAAGCACTTCGACTGTCGTAACTTCACTTTCTCCATTCCCTTTTGTTCCTTCTTAAACTTAACTTGTCATGTAGTTATAAGCTTTTCACTACTTGGCAGTTACTAAGCTAATACTGACATACCATGGTTTTTCCATCCAGACATATTTGTATACTTCTACTGTACATTCACATGAATGCAGTCACCTTTAAATGAAGGGACTAAATGTACTCTATGGGGCGAAGTGCCCGTCGCTAGCGACAATTCGCCAGAAATCTCATCCGCAGAGACATCGCCAATTCACTAAAGAGGACAATTCACTAGCGAACAAGACCGTCGAGTTCATTCACACCATATCCCCAGGTGACTTCTCATGGTTGTTACTCCGCAAAATCACTAATTCACTGAACGTTACCTATTTCGCCAGAGTTTACTTTGCTACCTCAGACCAGGCAAAGTGATAAAACGAAGCTACATTTTTTTTATAAAGCTGGATTGCCTTCGAAAATCCGAACTATTAAAGATTTATATGTGACATTGTTTTAAAACTAATTTGAGAGGCATGCCACATTTGTTTAAGGGTGGGCTCGTGTCTGGGGCATTATAGGATCTCTTTTGTCTTTATTATGGCTCCCTGGACATGTGTTTGAAAAAGTGGCCACTTCAAGCATTTGCACCAACATTACTATTTAAGATTTCCATACATCTTTTAGGTACCGGCCCTATTCAAATTAACTAAGCGTAAGAGTGCTAGCGAAGTTTCGCTAGGAAGAAATTACTCTAGCCAAAATTCTCTAGGAAATGCTCGCCCAGTAAAAGTAACGCTAGCAAAAATTTGTCAGCGTTTGGCTGCTGAGATGCAACTTTATATTGCGGTGAATTTGCATAGGGGTAACAAAGTTGCACCTGGCTAAGTGGCGAAGTGGTCCCTGGAAAAAATTCACCCTTTAGTGAATTTGCCCCTATGTTTCTCTCTCACGTTTTCCCCACTCATAAAGTCTGTCGAGAAATGCTCTTTTTTTAATCAGTCCCTTGCCTGAACTTAAGATCATACCCAGGTTTGTTCCTATCTTATTGTAATTCCTACCACTCCTATACAACCTATTAACCCTGCTGCTTATGCTTTTACACTTATAAACACATCTCTCCTTTTACACTTCTAAAATATTTCAACTTGCTTTTCAGTCTTATTCACAGGCAGCAAGCCATTTTCCTAACCATCAGGTGGCCTTTTCTGCTCAGTCTTCAGCAATTTCCTCTCAGTTTTAGTCTAACTACTCTGCAGTCTATAAAAGTCTTCTCCCTCCAACCCTTCATTGAAGAACAAAAAGGAAGTCTCTTAACCCTCATTTAGAGTAAACTTGAAGGAGAACTAAACACCTCTGTATACCCCTCTTGATTTGAGTAGTATATAAAAAGCCAGCTAAAGACATGTGGCATGTGACCCTTTCTGACCCACACATACCTTTTAAAGGAAAACTATAGCCCCAAAATGAGCAGTTAAGCAACAGCTAGGATCCAAGGGGGCTGCCCTTATTTATTTATTTTTTTTAAAAATTATAATTATTTTTCCATTTGTGATTACCCAATGGCACATACTACTAAACACATAACCATGTTTGTAATTTTTGACCAGCCTTGAGCGTCAACCCATACCTTCCAACATTTTGGAAATAAAAAGAGGGACAAAAAAAGTTTTTTTGACCATGCCCATTTTTGTGACCACACCCCCTAATTACCATGTTCATTTTACAAAATTTGGCAGGTTATGAAAGTTTGACCATATTTTTGTGTTTTTTTTGTCAGTTATTACAGTTTTGCTTATGAAGGTGAATTGCCCTTTAAAATATGAGTCTTACTTCTCCCAAGGGACCTGTTATCTTATATTGTTACAATTACTTATTTGCTTATCTTGAAATTGTTACAAATGTATCTTATCTGCTGCGGCGGCTGTTCTGGGCTCTCTGCCAAAAGCCAATTAAGCAAGAAACTTTGTTTCTTTTTCGTGCTGTTCAGTGCAGAGAAAAACAGGACTTCCCAGTACAAAGAAGGGTTGAGCTGTCAAAAGAGGGACTGTCCCTCTAAAAACGGACAGTTGGGAGGTATGCAGGAAATCTTCTTGCATCTACAATTAATGTCGGTCATCCATTTGCTAGGCATTGTGATGGATGAAATCTGTGGACAGTTTACATTCAATGTATGGATTTTATCCTGGGATCTGTTCCTACTGAATGCCATAATGTAACCAAGTGCCAATAATGCTAATTATTAAATAAGCAAGTGACATTTTTGAGGGCTAAAAAAAAGAAAACATAGCAGCTCTGAATTAAACTATTTGTAAACAGGCTTGTTCTTCACAAAGTCTGTCTAAACCATGCTTCGTTTTTTCTGTTCCTATCACTTCATCAGATAATAGTGGTAATGTTTGAAGCACACCACAATGTCTAATACTTGCATATACTGGGCAGATACAATTACAGTCCTGGATCCTGTGAGTGACATTTTTCAATTTCCTCTGGCCGTCCTTTAACTAAACATTCTTAGCAGATGGTGTGGTGCCTATATAAACTTTTGTGTTAGAGAGCCAATGCCTTTCAATAAACCTTTTCAATTCCACAGTTTCAAGTAGTAATTGTTGTGATTTCATTTAGCCGCATTCTGCTGCAAGGATCAGTGCCGGATTTAGGAACATTTTTCAGCTGAACAACCCAGACACGTGATACTGTACATGTCATTTTCTTTGGCTGCAGAGGAAAAACTTTTCTTCTATATGTATACAATACACAAAAGCTAAGTATCTGTAACATATATCCTAATACATAGTCCCTAATATCATTAGCTATCATTAGTGCTTAGTGATGTGGCTGGTGTCAAAACTCATTGAAACTTGTGTATTATAAAAAATAAAATGCAAATGATTAGGATTGTAGAAGTCACTTTGAAGTTCCATGACCTATGTAAAAGCACTTTACCTGTGGCCAAGGGTACGTTTATCTGTATATGTTAGATCAGCTTGTAGTAGATTTATATGCCTCGAGTGTCTGTTAAAATAGAAAGATAAAATAATTTTAACAAATCATATAATGGAATTCATTCTGTAACAAAAAGATTTAAGAAGAATGTGTGAAGAACATATGAACTCATGTGAGCATAAGTGAGAGCTAATCTTGTATACGCCGCTCATGTCAGGTGAGTATGTTCATGGTGGGATTTTGACAATTTTATCTGAACACATGTTTTAAGTTTTTACCACCTACATAATTTTACCGGGTGTTTTCCATTTTTTTATTTGTTAAGAAAAATAAATGTATACCTGAAGGAATTAAGATAAACAGTTCTTCTTATTGCATAGATGATCCTTTGAGGCACCAAATACAGAATAATCAAATACCCCCACTCCTGAATGTTTCCATCACCATGTTTGACTGAAGGTTTTATGCACCATTGCTTGTGTCCATTTACTTGCATAAGTACTCCAACTAGTTGGTTTGGAAACTGGCGCCAATGCTTGAAGGCTGAACTCAGTGGCATAACTATAAAGGAAACAGGGCCTAGAGAACAGGTGGGGGGCTGGACTTTGGGGTCTACTTCATCTTTAGTAGCTCTGCTGCCTTTAAAGGAGAAGTGAACCCTAGCCTCCTCCACTGCTGCTCCACTGCCCCCTCCACTTCCTCCCTGCAGCATCTATTCCATTTAAAAGTCTCCCTGTATCTTGACCTACTATAAATCTACAGAGTTACGCAACGGAGTCCAAAGGGGCCGTCTTCCATCTTCTGTTTGTCTTCTGATCCTCTTCTGTCAGTTGCTGAGGTGGATCTTGTGGAGCCAGCACAATAGAACTTTATGCTGGACATCTATTCAACTGCGCATGTTCCTTTAAGATCTATGTCGCTGCTCTAACAGAAGAGGATCAGAGACAGACTGAAGATGGCACCTTTGAACTCCTGCTGTGCAATTCTGCAGATTTATAGCAGGTCAGGAGACAGGCAGACTTTTAAAAGGAATAGATGCTGCAGGCAGGGAACTGGGGGGGGGGGGCAATGGAGCAGGCAGTGGAGGGGGTGGAGAGGGTTTAGTCGGTTTGCCTGCTGCAAAATATCTGCAGTGGCCAGGCACAATTGGGCCAGGAAGGGGCAGGTGGGACGTCTACCTTCCAATCCTTATATTACTCCAACATATGTAGACAGCATTTCATGAGATCATCATTCATGCGCCCGTGTGCCCATAGGGGGTAGTGCGGGCAGGTGCTAGGACAACGCGGCCTAGGGGCGCCCACCCAGGAAATCTGGCACTGTATGCACAAAAGATTTTTTGCTTTGAAGTTCAGCATTTCTCAGTAATGCTAACGCTCACCTGATCGGGACCAAAAAGAAGAAAAAAGATGCAAAAGAAGATGGCAACATGGTGCTCTTACAGAAGCACATCAGACTTGTCCAGTTTTTAGCAAATCAGAGCACTGTATTAGGTAAGAAATTAAAAACACTGGAGGGACGCCTAACATTTTGGCACCCCTCAGTGTTTATACCTTTCCTTTTCCTTTATGTAGTTTTTAGTTTAGCATGTGCAGTTATAGACATCATATATCATGTACAACCTCCAGCAAATATAGACATTTGGCAGTATTATTATTAACATTTATTTATATAGCGCAAGCATATTTTGCAGCGCTGTATTATTTACTATACATCAGTACAAAGAGCACAACGAGACATTGTTTCCCTTAAGGGCATATTTATCAAGAATTGATGTTGTGAGTTGTGTGAGAGGTTTTCTACCTCGAATAAACTCAAATGTTTAAATTTTGCGTGTTTATGGAAATATCCGAATGTTAAAAACTCAAATGAAAAACAATAGGGAACAAAACTTGTGGTCAAGTTCATGTCCAGAAAAAGCTGAAATCTATCAAATGTTTGTCCCTATAACTTGAATTGATTGAGTTTTCAGATAAAAAAAAAATTTTTACTGTCGGATTTTCGAAATCACAGACATTTGATTTTTTGAAGATAACTCGAAGGGTGAGTTTGGGTGCAAAAAAAAATTCAAATTGTGGAAAAAAATAAATCATCTCCTTTCTAGCAGAAATAACAATATATACATAAATATAGACTCTTTTTATTATAGCAATTATGTCATTTTGTTCCTGCAGAGATTTTACTGAGTAATACGTATGAACATTATTCTGTGGATGATATCCATTAATCTGTCATTGGAGCGTCCCTTATGGCCGCCAGTGGTTGGTTTATGGAGTGCACTGTTGCAGTTCTTTGTCAGTTTGTTGCCCACAGCCACTCATTCTGGGACTAATTAGCAATGTATTTATCACTGAAAAGCAATGTATGATCACCATGGAATGATATCAAGCACTCTAAAATGCCAGCAATTTCCTGCATGTAATTTACTAGCACCCCGTTTTCAGCAAACATCACTAGTGCAATAGAAAATTTGATAAATTGTGCCAGGATTTATTTACTGGTTTAAAAGAACATTACCTAGTAGACCATAAGCATAGTGTAACCCCTTAGAGTCACAAGTGATGAATGGGTGGAAATACAGAGTCACTATACACATGTCAACCTTGCAATATATTTTGAAACTGAAACCTGCAGTCGGGAGGAGTATGTTCTTTTGGGAATTGATCAATGTAGATTACAAGAAACAAAAAAATGCTGATTTATCTGGCACTAAGGGTCACGAACAAAACTGAAGGGAACTAATGTGGTAAGCTCATCGCTTTAAAATGGAAAGTATTGTGTAAATGGAACAAATGTGAACCCAACCCCCAAAACACTAGTTCAATTTGAGAGTTTTTTTTTTTTAAATCTGTCTATATCATTGACAAGCTGCCTATGTAAACATTATCTGTGTTTATAATGTAATTTGCCTTTTGTCTGAACAAACACATTAAGATAATGACTCTGCGCCCCCTTAGTTCTTATTCATCTTGGACTTGCAGTGTGGAACGAGCAGTATCAATTTGAAGCCCAGTCTACAGTTTAAACCCAAAATTCATATCTTGAGGCTGCTCTCTGCCTATCGGACAGGAATGTACCTATAGCAAGATTCTCATCTAACGTCTTAAATGCCACCTAACATCTCAGAAGCATTATGCTAGTAATTTGCATTTAATAAGAGTTGCTTATGTAATGTTCCTTTTAATTGTAATTTAGTTATAATGCACATCCATTTTCCTTGCCCCTCTAAAAACTATTTAGTAAAGTAACTTGTGTACTCATTATTGTATTATTAGATTTTATGTGTGTTTCTAATTAGTTCTAAATCAAAGCATAGAAAAACACTTTCTCCTAAGTTACGGATCATTAAAAAAAAACTAATAATGATGCCTGTGCCCTCTTTTGATTACAGAGGGCTTTGAATTAAAGATACATCTCTGATCTTAGATGGAAATTTGAATATGGAGAAATCAGCAACCTAAGAACATTCCAGCATTGTCTGTTCTGAATAGCTACAATAACCAACACCACACTTTATCACAAATTGTTTCCAGATTTGCATTGTGGATTAGCAATAGCAAACCTAATGTTCGAGATAAATGAAGGTGGAGACACCTTCTTCAGATAAGATTCATATGGAATAAAGTAATCTTATATACACATTTATTGGTTGGGAGAAGATGGAGAAATAAAATATAATCACTAAAAATTATTTAAAAAGAAAAACTGAAATAGAAATAAAAGGAATTTAGTACTATATGCAGTCCCCTATAGTCTATATACTGTATGTATAGTATACAGTGATCAGGGAATAATCTGCTTATATTTACAGAAAAACAGTACTAGGTCTTACATTTAACTCAACATTCTGCTTTTTACAAGTACAAGGAATGCAAAAATGAGTTTCCTATTTCATTCATCATGTTCAAAGTACTGAAGTAGTTGTAACCCATTCTTAGTACACTCACTTTGGCGCAGTTGCTATGGCGATCAGGTGACCTGAGCCTCTTTGCCTGCAATATACTGAGAAAATACAGTGCAGTGACTCCACCTAGTGTAGTAACCAAGTAAAACGTTATATACAACTTAAGAATAAGAAATTACTATTAGGTATTACTCTGACTGTCTCTCTAACACAGTCAGTCCTTTTATTGTTAAAGTCTAATGATGTGCGGATGAATAAAAGCCCAATTTGGACCCGTGCACCCCCTTCCTTTTATAGACCTGCCCCACAGATGATGGGCAGGGCAGTTGTGTGCCTATAAAACTGGCCTGCAGTGTAAGGTCACAGACGGGGTAATCAGGCAGAAGAGCTCAACCAGATCCTGCCCATGACCTGCAAATGGGGCAGCATGGTCCTGCCAAACTGCCTGACCCGCAATTAAACCTGCTGGCCCGCACATCACTATCACAGTCCCAATCAGCCCAGAATGGGTTAATGACCACACAGTTCAGTTCAAACAGCAGGTGCACAAACAAGACGCCTCCTCACACAGGGGCCCCACACTTGTATCCTTGCTAATATCCTTTGGGTGGCTCACTCCCCAGGGGGCTCTCAGAGGCAGTCATACTGGAGATTACAAGCAGCTCTGCAGCAGGATCAATCTCAGCAGGGGCACCAATCACCTTCTGAGTCTCTAGCAGCTTGGCAGGGAGCTAGGCTCTCTCTGTACATCAGGGGCTGAAGACCTCTCGTCCAGATCCGCACAGCACAAAAATTAGCCTGTCTGCGCTCCTTCTTGGATCCTCTTCTTTTTCTCAGACTTCCTCTGGGGTGAATTGGTCACACCCATGCCTGTAACTGGGCTCAGTGATGTCACAAGCAGAACAGGGGCAAGTCTAGTCTGATCCCCTACATTGTGTTCTATTCAAAATGAATCAAACTAGGGAAGATGTGTTTCTATTCATTAGAGCTTTATATTTATTTATTCTATAGATCTTAAAAATCTCCTAACAATATCATTACGTCTTTGTGTAGTGGATTAATGCTGTCACATTTTCAGAATAAACTGTCCCTTTGTGTTAGACAGGGGTGTAACTATAGAGGAAGTAGATCCTGTGGCTGTAGGGGGCCCAAGAGGTATAGGGGCCCCATGAGGCCTTAATTCATATATCATTTCAATAAATATTAGTAAAACCGGTCAACCTGTAGACATTTTGGGGACATAAAAAATAATTTGCTGTGTGGCCGAGTAATATATAGTTATACCACTGGTGTTAGACATATCATTATTTTTACCCACAGCTCCTAGCTCTAGCCAATTTGAAGTTAGGACTGTCTGTCTGCCCCTTGCTGTTGAACAGTCTGCCCAGTAACCCACGTGATTGGCAGATCTCCCAGATGGAGTTTATCATCCATGTATCAATATCCAGGAAGGCACAAATAGTGTTAATGTAATAAAAATACCTGGTGGTCTAGTGGTACGGCGGCGTGGACGGCCGCCGCGCTCCTGCTCTTGCCTCCAGCGCCGGCACCATCTTGGTTGCTTGTGGCGCGCCTGCGCGCTTCTTAAAGGTACAGGCGTGATTTCGCCAGCACGCATGACGCTCGCTTGGCGCGAAATTTGAACATATATAAGGCCCATTCTGTCTCCCAGTCAGTGCCCGTGATAGAATCTTGATTCTGGTGGTTCCTGAAGCCTTGTGCTCTGTTCCTGTGAAACTTGTATCTGTTATTCCGGTTTGATCCCTGCCTGTTCCTGACTATTCTGACATCCGTATCCTGACCTTTGCCTGCATCTCGACTACTCTTTCTGCCTGACCCCATCTGTTTGATTACCCGGTTTGACCCTTGCCTGCCTGACGATTCTTGATATCCGCCTGCCTCGACCCTGCCTGTTTGACCATCCTTCTCCCTAATCCTTTGTACCGTGACCTTCGGCCCAAAAAGACTTTGCTAACAGCTGTGCCCCTTCACCAGATAGAACATCTCGCCTTGCACCCTTAGTTAAGTCCAGGTGGCACCCAAGTAAGCTGAGGGCTCCTCCCGAAGCCCAACGGTGGTCACACTACTGGTGAAGCCGAGCCGAGACATTATCACGGGCCCATGGAGGACGACGGTCATGAAGCTGCTGCTGCCTCTGCTACACCTCAAACTTCCACTGAGATGTTGCTCACTACCTTGCTGCAACGTATGGAGGAGCAAGAGCAAAAACAGAATTATTTGCTTCAAGGGTTCCACAATCTGACCCGCCAGTTGGAGCCTTCGCAGCAGCTGCCTAATCCTGTTCCTGCACCTCCTGTGGGTTCTTCTGCCAGTTGGGGCAACTCATCTAAACCCCATGAACCCAAGATTATGTTCCCCGAAAGGTTCAGTGGGGATCGCACTAAATTTTTTGTTTTCAAAGAGGCTTGTAAGCTGTACCTTAGTTTCTTTCCTCATTCTTTTCAATCTGATAAGGAGAAAGTAAGGTTCATAATGACCCTGCTTTTGGTTGACCCCCAAATTTGGGCCCTCAGGCTGCCTTCTTCAGACCCTGCTCGTTATTCCCTAGACACCTTCTTTAACAGCATGGCCATTCTTTACAATGACCCGGATCGTGCATCGTAAGTTGCGCCAAGGGAAAAGGGATGCGGAGGTGTACTGCACCGAATCTGCCGGTGGGCAGTGGAAACTGGGTGGAATGATTTGGCTCTAAGGATTCAATTCTGGTTGGGGTTATCCGATTCTGTAAAGGATAGTCTGGTTAATTACCCCCTACCTTCTAACCTGGATGGTCTCATGTCCCTCGCCATCCAGGTAGATAAAAGGCAAAGGGAGAGAAGGGGTGAGAGGAGTACATACTTCTATGGGGTTACTAATATAAGATCCAATGTAGTGACCAATGTAAAATCTTCTAACCCCTTTGTGCCTCTACCTCAGGAGGAGCCTATGCAATTAGGCATATCCCACCTAACTCCTGAGGAAAAGGCACGCAGGCGTTCCCTGGGTCTCTGTATGTACTGTGGTGAGAAGGGACATTTTCTGAACCAATGTTCTAAGAGGCCGCGAAACTCCGAAGCCTAAATGGAGAAGGGGAGCTCCATTTGGGTGCAGGAGTTTCCTCTCCCCAATCTGCCTCTAAAGTTTTGTTACCAGTTAAACTAACTTGGCCTACGGGCTCTGTCAAACTGTCTGCATTTGTGGACTCAGGGGCGGAGGGTAATTTTCTGGATACTGCTTTTGCGGCTAAATTCTGTATCCCTGTATGTCCTCTAAGTGCCCCCATGAGAATAATGGCAGTGGACAGAAGACCCTTAGGGTCAGGTGTAATCTCTAAAGAGACGGTAACTCTTTCCATGTGTGTTAATAATTTGCATTGTGAGGAGATAGCTTTTTACCTCATAGAGGGTGCTTCCTGTCCTCTTATTTTGGGGTTACCGTGGCTCCAGAGGCATAACCCTCTGAATGACTGGGTCTCAAGGGAGGTGGTTCAATGGGGTACTATGTGTGGTGGGATATGTTTTCCCTCTGTAGTTGCAACTACATCACTTGAAGGGTTACCTGCTGCATATGCAGAATTCGCTGATGTCTTCTCTAAAAAGGCAGCAAAAACCTTACCCCCACACCGGCAGTATGACTGCCCAATAGATCTGGTCCCTGGGTCAACTCCTCCTCGTGGTAGAACCTATCCTCTTTCATTGCCTGAAGCCCAGGCAATGAAAGAGTATATAAAGGAGAACCTAGAAAGGGGTTTCATCAGACCTTCTAGTTCCCCTGCGGGGGCGGGCTTCTTTTTAATTGGGAAAAAAGATGGTGGTCTTCGCCCCTGTATTGATTATAGGGGGCTCAATAAGATTACCATAAAAGATCGCTATCCTCTCCCTCTAATTTCTGAACTTTTTGATCAAGTTAAAAATGCAAAAGTCTTTACCAAGCTTGATCTTAGGGGGGCTTATAACTTGATGCGATCAGGGAAGGGGATGAGTGGAAGACTGCATTTAACACCAGGGATGGCCACTACGAGTATCTTGTTATGCCTTTTGGTCTTTGTAACGCCCCCGCAGTGTTCCAGGAGTTTGTCAATGACATCTTCAGGGACCTGCTGGGGATCTTCGTAGTGGTCTACCTAGACGATATTCTTATTTTTTCCTCCAACATGAAGGAACATCAAAATCATGTTTGTGAAGTCTTACAAAGGCTAAGGGGGAATAATCTTTATGCGAAACTAGAGAAATGTACTTTTGGGGTTTCTTCTGTTCAGTTTTTGGGGTTTAACATTTCCAGCAAGGGTCTAGAAATGGATCCAGGCAAGGTGAGAGCAGTCCTGGATTGGACCCAACCCCTTTCGTTACGTGCAACCCAAAGATTTCTTGGTTTTGCTAATTATTATCGGCAGTTTATCAAAAATGTTTCCCTCATTGTGGCACCCATCACTAATCTGACTAAAAAGGGTGTTGACCCCAGCATGTGGCCCCCTGAGGCCGTTCAAGCATTTGAATTCCTCAAAAAGGAATTCAGTTCAGCCCCCATTCTCAGACACCCCGATACTGCACTACCTTTTGTTGTTGAGGTTGATGCCTCTGAGGTAGGAGCTGGGGCAGTCCTTTCTCAAAGGCACCCAACTACCAACAAATTACATCCCTGTGCCTTTTTCTCCAGGAAATTCTTACCTGCTTAGGTGAATTACGATATAGGTAACAGGGAGTTGTTGGCAGTTAAGTGGGCCTTTGAGGAATGGCGGCATCTCCTGGAGGGTGCTAAACATCTGGTGACGGTACTGACCACAAAAATCTTCTATATATAGAGTCTGCTAAACGCCTTAATCCGAGGCAGGCTAGGTGGGCTCTATTTTTCACAATGTTTAATTTTTCTTTGACTTTCAGGCCTGGGACTAAAAACACCAAGGATGCACGCTCTAGGAGTTTTGAATCCATTTCTTCTGACTCTAGTGAGTGTACTCCCATTATTCCCAGAGAAATGATCATAGCAACCCTTGAATCTGACCTTTCTTCTTTGTTGCTCCCTCTTCAAACATCTGCTCCTACAGATACCCCTTCAGTGAGATGGTTTGTACCACAGGAGTTAAGAGAGCAAGTATTAAGGGAGGTTCATGATTCTAAAATGGCAGGACATCCAGGTATTGCTAAAACGGTATCCCTGTTATCCCGTCATGTTTAGTGGCCATTATTCAAACAGGATGCTAAGGCCTTTGTTAATTCATGTCCAATCTGCCAAAGGTCAAAATCCTCTCGGAAGTCTTCCCAGGGTTTGCTGATTTCCTTACCAATTCCAGAAAGACCTTGGACCCATCTTTCAATGGACTTTATTGTTGATTTGCCTCCTTCACAGGGAAAAACTGTGATCTGGGTGGTGGTGGATAGGTTTAGCAAGATGAGCCATTTTGTACCCCTTCCACACCTACCTTCTGCTAAATCCTTGGCTGATCTGTTTGTTACTCACATCTTTAAGTTTCATGGTTTTCCTGAAAATATTGTTTCTGATAGGGGGGTTCAGTTTGTCTCTAAGTTTTGGCGTGCTTTCTGTTCTTTGGTTGGGGTTGAATTATCATTTTCCTCTGCCTATCACCCCCAAATCAATGGTCAAACTGAAAGGGTAAACCAGTCCCTTGAGCAATACCTCAGGTGTTATGTGTCAGACAACCAATCCACATGGGCTGAACTGTTACCCTGGGCTGAATTTGCATACAATAATGCTACCCATTCCTCCTCAGGAGAGTCCCCTTTCTTCGTGGTTAATGGGTTGCACCCCAAGGCATTCTCATTTTCCGGTATGGGCTCCCTGGTTCCCTCTGCTAATTCTTGTGTTAAACGTTTTTCTAGGGTTTGGTCGCAGGTTCACGACTCTCTGTCCGCAGCTGCCTCTGCTCAGAAAAAAGCTGCTGACAGATCACATAGAGAGGCACCCCAGTATAACGTGGGAGACTCAGTGTGGCTTTCTACCAAAAATATTAAACTAAAGGTTCCCTCTCTCAAACTGGGGCCTAGGTTCATTGGTCCATACCCTATTTCTGAAATTATCAACCCTTCTTGTGTTCGTCTTAAGTTGCCTGTTAATTTTAAGATTTCTGACTCATTTCACGTTTCTTTGTTAAAACCTGCTAACAATGTCCGTTTTGTTTCTGTTCCTCCCCCAGTGTTAGTCGAAGGTCAGCCTGAATTTGAGATCCAGGAGTTCCTTGATTCTCGTTTGGTACGGGGTAAGCTTCAGTATCTTATTAAGTGGAAGGGCTATGGCTCTGAGGAGAACTCCTGGGTCTCAGTCAAAGACATCAAGGCTGATCAACTCAGAAAGAAATTCCATCAAAAATTTCCTGGGAAGCCTGGGGGTCCAGTGGCCCCCCTTAGAGGGGGGGGTAATGTAATAAAAATACCTGGTGGTCTAGTGGTATGGCGGCGTGGACAGCCGCCACGCCGCCGCGCTCCTGCTCTTGCCTCCAGCGTGGGCGCCATCTTGGTTCCTTAGGGCACGCTTCTTAAAGGGCGCGCTGACGTGATTGTGCCAGCACGCATGACGCTCGCATGGCGTGAAATTTGAACATATATAAGGCCCATTCTGTCTCCCAGTCAGTGCCCGTGATAGTATCTTGATTCTGGTGGTTCCTGAAGCCTTGTGCTGTCTGTTCCTGTGAAACTTGTATCTGTTATTCCGGTTTGATCCCTGCCTGTTCCTGACTATTCTGACATCCGTATCCTGACCTTTGCCTGCATCTCGACTACTCTTTCTGCCTGACCCCATCTGTTTGATTACCCGGTTTGACCCTTGCCTGCCTGGCGATTCTTGATATCCGCCTGCCTCGACCCTGCCTGTTTGACCATCCTTCTGCCTAATCCTTTGTACCGTGACCTTCTGCCCAAAAAGACTTTGCTAACAGCCGTGCCCCTTCGCCAGCTAGAACATCTCGCCTTGCACCCCTCGTTAAGTCCAGGTGGCACCCAAGTAAGCTGAGGGCTCCTCCCGAAGCCCAACGGTGGTCACACTACTGGTGAAGCCGAGCCGAGAGCAGGGTGCTTGGCATTTGTTCTGGTATCGGGTGCCGGCCGTGACAGTTAATTAGTGCTAAAAACAAATGTGTTTATAGATGGTAGTATGGTTCCTCTTAATTGGTAGTATGGTTCCTCTTAATTTTATTTCTCCAAACCCATTGTTACTTTTTCTTAGCTCTTGGAGCTATACCCCATGATCCCTGTGTCCCACAGATGTCTGAAGAGAAAAGGATTTAATAGTGAAAAACAAAATACCCTTTTTTAGGAATGTTTCATACTGTTTTGGCTATATAATACCATTCTGAGGGGAATGTCTTTGGAATATTTAACATTTAGAAGGTTACAAAGACTCATTTAGATTGTGTACATTCTAAGTAAAAAGACATCAGGACTCAGCAATGTTGCAGTTAACAGACTGGTTTAATTTATATTGTACAATATTGTTTCGTGCTGAGTTCATATGTGAAAGGCACTAAATACCCATAGTTTTTCACAGTGTGGGCTCCACGCCAAAGGAACAGAGTATCAGCATTCTTGTAATATTTATACCTACTCTCTAAAGAAAAATAGATTATGATTTATTCTTCCTATCAGATTATGGCACCCAACACTTTATCATGAAAAATCAAAAGGAAGAAAAAATCTCAAACTTCAATGTCAAGGTCACACCCATAATCTAATAAAAGAGAAAGGCCAAGGGGAAATGCTGTTAATTCTGACGTTACATTATAAAGAACTATAGGGAAAAAAAGTCAAATTTGAGCCAATTGTGGAAACTTCAGCAGCTAAATTCTAGGAAACCGTTAAATAACATCAGCTGTTGGGAAGCAAAATAACATTCCATGGTTAACTATAGGTAATTTAACCATTTTATTTTGTTTTGTACAGAGTTTTAGTGACTCTTAATAAACATTCAAATCCTATATCATCATTGTTAATTTTGTGTGCCCCAGACTGGCGTTTCACATAACAAAATGTATCAGGTGATAGGACAAGCATAACAAAATATCCAGAGATCCTATTCTTTTTTTTTATTCTTTTATTTCATGTTATTCAGATATATTTTAAATCAAGTATCTGTAAAGATGGAAGTATTGCATAAATTGAGTTCTATCTTGCAGGTGTTCTGTTTGCAAAAAATAGATTTAAGTATTGTTTTTTTTACCAGGTCATTATAATTTACAGTAGTTTTCATGCAGAAAAGATTTGATTGAAGTGGAAAATTAATATATAATTGTTTAATAAAACAACTGATCTAGTTACTAGGGGAAGTGAGCTAAAACTTTATATGCACCTCTTTATTTAGTGCAGGGCTCCCAATTTTTTTTAATTACCAGTGAGCCACATGCAAAAAAAGCCACAAGCATGAAAAAAGATCCTGAGGGTTGCTATTGGCTCTTTGGTAGCACCTATGTTGACTGACAGCATATAGGAAACTCTGTTTGGTAGAGCACCTTGATTTTATGCAATCAAAACTTGCCTCCAAACCAGGAATTAAAAAAAAAAAAGCATCTGCTTTTAACACCTGACAATGTTACTGACTGCTTCTTTCACCAGACAAGGTGCAGAACACAGCTGGAGTGCATATTTGTGACCCTTAATAGTCTTGCATATGTATTACAAATGTGGGATTACATTTGATAATTTAATTAAACATTTTAGTCCACTTTCTAGACTAAGGTGGCTATACATGACCCACATTGTGGCCAAATTGGGCAAGGAGCCGGCTATTCCATTAGGGTATACAAAGACCCTTTAATGTGCTGATGTGCTCCTTGTCAAGCCTGCCTGATGCCTGCTTAGATATCAATGGTTGGCCAGTCGTTGGGCCCATCAGACCAGTATGGCCAACTTAAGCCATGCAATAAACTTGTGGAAGTGCTTTAAACTATATCCCTGTGCATCAGCATTCTCAGAAGATCAAACCTTTATATATGAACAGGAATGAATGAACCAGTGCTTTGCATCTCCCTTCTGGATCTGTAGCCTATTTATGTCTGGGGGTTCTATGATTTATTTGGAACTTCACTGTTTCCATCAGTTGGATATAACATTGTGAGATTTATTTAAGGTGACATAGTTTACAAGTGTGAAAACCTATAAAAATGTAGAATATTAAGTAAACTAGACCTTGTAAAAATAAACTATAACCCAGCCTGGCCAAAAGCATACAAACATTAATATAATCTGCCTACTAAAAAAAATATTTTCACTAGACTCATTGGATTGAACCTTTATTCTTTCATTCAACAATTTGGGGTCAGCTAGAATTTTCATGTTTAAACATTTTTATTGCCTCTGGAAATCCTTCTTTTGTGCATGTTACCACTGAAAAGAGGCTGATTTCCCTTGAATACTGATCTTCGAGCACTACAAGCAATTCAAGGCAGTGCTCAAATCCCATATGGATTCCACATAGCAGAAGAAGTAAATAAATCCAGAAACGTTTATTGTGGGTACATTAAAAATGACACTGTAAACCATGTGAAGCCTATTTGAGGAAGAAACAAAAAGTCAGAGTACTGTCTGCCAGTCACAATCTCCAGACAGAGCCTTTCAAGGTCTTGTCAGAAGAGCTTTACCATAAAGTCAGAGAAAATGCCCTACAAGCCATTGGTAACTCTGGAAAAAAAGCTTGAGTTTAAATTTGATGAAATGAATCAAAAATAGCTAGAAATCCAAAGTTCTGCAAAGCTGGATCAAATGGAAGATTTTTGTTTGAATGTAAGGTTTATTGAATAAAATGGCTATATGAACTAAAAAAGACATTATCAGTGAATTATTGACTATAATTTCTGAACAGTGTAATGCTGCCTTGGATGATAGCAGTATCCAGTGTCGGACTGGCCCACCAGGATACCAGGAAATCTCTTGGTGGGCCCAGGTGTTAGTGATCTCTATTGCTTCCAACCATTTGGCCTATTTCATGGTAATTAAGGGGCTCAATAATGGAAGAATATTCCATTATATTCCATATGTTCATTAGCACTGAAAGTTGCACATTGTTAATAACAATCATTCCAATCTCATAAAAACAGCAAAGACTAAGGGGGCATCATAGAAGGCATTCTGTTGTCCTTCCATTGCTGTACACATGTATAGTACAAATACTCTTTGTACATGGCCAGATCTATCCCCTTGGATAGCAATGTCTTTTCCTTTTCTGCCCTTATACTTTTTGACAAATCATAAAATCACTTTTTTTGTCAGTAACTAACTATAACACGAAATTTCCGTGTAGTAAACCTATATATATCCTCATACAATGCTAATTTCTTTGGCTATCTGAGGATAAAGTACAGTACTTTATAGTTTATCCAGAGCTGGAGGGCTGCTTTGAGTTATTTTGCCTTTAATGTGCTAGGCCCCAAAGACAGAGCAAAAACTATTTATACAGTCTGGATACTGTATTTCCGACACTTCATTATTTCATAATTTATGTTTTTTCCTGGCTTTAAATCCATCATATTTTTCAGAAATGTAGTCCTTTTACAATTTATTTTTTTCTGAAAGTGATTGTCCCCATGTACTGCATATTCTCATTTTATTATGTTTACACAAGAAAAGGTTCCCTTGGCCCTATCTAAAGAGTAATATTCATCTGAATACAACCCGGCACAGTTTGTTTGCGCTGATGATATGTACTTCCAAACTTGGGGGGAAAGTGGGAGCTCGTACATATGACTCAAGTGCTTGGAATCTGTAAAAGGATACAATAACATCTGTTGTTGAGTAGTGCAACAATGGTAATGAGAGGTTAACTTTACATTTGTAATGGACAGTGATTTTTATAATAGGGAGACTGGTGTATTGTAAAAATGTTTTGTTGTAGTAGTTACCCACATTGCAAATCATTTACATACTGGTTATGGTGTAAAAGTTTACAAGAATAACTGTTTGGATTGTTTAATAGTGTTGAAATCTGTTTTTCTACTTTCACTGCCATGCATATAGAGTACTGCAGCCCTATGAGCTTTAACAAGCTTTTAACTGCGGCTTCAGTTGCCTTTTTAACTTCCTCCACATAAAGGTCTTTACACGGCTTTATAATGCTCTGTGCAGGTGGAACCAGCAATGGAGGCTATCTACACTATAGTCAAGACAGCAGAGGACAAGGAAATCAGAAGTCTAGCTGTCCAGAATCGGAACTAAGTAGAAAAGAGGATGTGTAGTAGTTATATAGACCAGAGGACCATTACCATTAAGTTGCTTTGCACAACCAGCTAGTTCTTACTTTTCAGTCAATCTGCTTATTGCCATTTACCATACTTCTGAATATACTAATACTCATAGGGGCAAATTTACTAACGGGTGAAATGACTAGCACTGGCAACAGTTCGCCAGCGTTACTGCTTTCAGCCACTTTGCCGATTTACTAATGAGCTCAGGTGTAACCTCACTTGTGATAGAGACAAACGCTAGCACTCATTCGCACTTTATCACCAGGTGAATTTTCACTCTGGCGAATGGACGTTACTCCACAAATTTACTAAGATGCGGATTTTACTGAACGTTACCTCTTTTGCCAGACGTGCCTTCGCCAGCTCAGACCAGGCGAAGTGCATTGGAGTGCATAGGTCTTCCTCAATCTTCTGTTACTTACATCATATTTTTAGTGGAAAAACGATGGGGTCTTTTTCTTTTTTCAGAGTGATAGACTGCAAAAGTCCTTAAATTTTTTTTGGGGGAACCCTGTTCCCCCATACATTTTTTTAACATATGGAACATAAATTATACAGAAGGCTCATGTGTAGGGCATTATAACAGCTCTATTTTCTTTATTAAGGTTCCCTGGACTTGTGTAATGTAATGTATTTGATGCAGCATATACCGTATATACTCGCGTATAAGCCGAGTTTTTCAGCACCCAAAATGTGCTGAAAAACTCAACCTCGGCTTATACGCGGGTCATACCGTAGATATGCCCAGCAGTGCGACCCCCTGTGACCCGGCCCCAGCTCGACTGTCTGTGACGCCGCCCGGAGCAGGTCCAGGAGCTCCGGGCGGCGCGTCCTTCCCTGCCGGCGTTCGCTCCCAAAATGGCGGCGCCCATGGCCGCCACGTGGGTAGCGGCGCCGGCAGGGAAGGACGCGCCGCCCGGAGCTCCTGGACCTGCTCCGGGCGGCGTCACAGACAGTCCTGCTGGGGCCGGGTCACAGGGGGTCACACTGCTGGGCATATCTACGGTATCTACGCCGGCAGGGAAGGACGCGCCGCCCGGAGAGTGGACACAGTGAACCGTCCTGCAGCTCTTTCACAGGGCGGCCATTGTTAAAAGGTCCTAAAGCTTGATTCCAAGTTTGCCAGCAGCAGAGTGCTATCTGTGGAGCTGTACATGTACATATAAATTGCCTTGTCACTCCCCTTTCATTCTGTCATCATTACGCCAGGTACATAGGGCGGAGAACAATGCTGCCTGGCAAGTTCTTGCTGTTGTCAGATAGAAACATATAAATATGGGGATGAGGAGGGCACTCTAACAATAGATCCAAAATAATGGTTAAGGGTGCAAAAGCCCTAAAAACTCCATTAGTTTTTATAGCACATATAGTATAAAGATATGGGCATGCACACCAAATGATTAATCGTATAGACCAGATAGTTGTGCAGTAAAAAAACTTTTAATGTTTAAGACATAACAGTAATAAACAGCATCAATTAGTGAGGGTAAATATTCAGTAAATCAGCATACATACATACCACACCACTGGTAGTTTGGTTAGATATTGGAAAGCGGATACACAGACCCCAAAAAAGAGAACACCCCGACGTTTCGGCTTTCGCAGAATACCCCGAAACGTCGGGGTGTTCTCTTTTTTGGGGTCTGTGTATCCGCTTTCCAAACAAACTACCAGTGGTGTGGTCTATCTGGTCTATACGATTAATCATTTGGTGTGCATGCCCATATCTTTATACTATATGTCAGATAGAAACATGCCAAGCTTGTGACTTATGGTGGGAGTCACAGGGAACTCCAACATTCAAATGTACTGGGTGCCAGTATGTGAGGTTCAATGGCTATTTATAACCTGGCCCACACTGATCCTTCTCAGGGTAAGCATATTTTTGCAGTGTCATGTTCCTGCTGATGGAATTATGGGGAGGCTCTTTTAAATAGTTTTAGATAGATTTCTATGCCATAAAACATGATTACACATTTACACATTCACATTTTGAAATCTGACATGGGGCCCCTAGGCTTATACACGAGTCAATACATTTTTCCAGTTTTCTTAGGTAAATTAGGTACCTCGGCTTATACACGGGTCGGCTTATACACGAGTATATACGGTACGTCCATTCAACTTTATAATTTCCCGGCATATGCATATTAGCCTGAGCAAAGACCTCTAATGAAGTTTCGCTAAGCATAATTGAACGCTAGCGCATCTTAGCTTTGATTGCTGAAGTAACGCTAGCGAAAATTCGCCAGCGTTCAGAGCCCTGGACGCAATGTTGTATTTTAGCAAATTGGTGTTTTCTTAGAGAATTTTCGACTGTCGAAGTGTAGCGATAAGTTTGAAGCCGTCGCTGGCGAATTTTCACAGGTTAGTAAATTTCCTCCATGGATTTTTCATCGGTACCAGGTATCCTCCCTCCCACAGTGTTTATACTATCAGGTAGATTGGAGAAGTAGCATGAAGAATTTTAAGGGTCTGTATTTGACTGGACTAGTCTTATTCTTAGCTACATTGCATAGCAACTCCATACAATTATAACATTAATATAATTGCTATTGATATTATCCTTTTGGCTGCCACATTTATGATTGTCCACCAACCCCAAATCTGCAGCCGCAACCTAAAGGTGGCCATAGACTCCAAGATCCGCTCGTTTGGCGACATCGCCAAACGAGTGGATCTTTCCCCGATATGCCACTAAACTGCATGGCTATATCGGGGGTAATTCGAACGTTTGGCCGTATGGTCGAACGATCGAATTACGACGCGCCAAGCGGCTCCGACAGGTCGGTCAGGTAAAAATCCAACCTTCCCGATCAATATTGTGGGCAGATATTGATCGGGAAGACCCGTCGGAAGCCCCCATACACGGGCAGATAAGCTGTCAAATCGGTCCAAACAACCGATATCGGCAGCTTTATCTGCCCGTGTATGGCCACCTTAACTGACGCAAGCTCTATGCAATGATATTATTTCTCCTCTGAACTTTCTAAATACTGAATATTGTCATCTTTAAAACCAAAAATAACATTTTGCTAAATGAATTAAAGTGGCTTTTCATTAGGCTTTCCATTATACATTCATTATACATTTTCAATTATTTTAAAGTTATTTGTAAATATCATTGCACTAAAAATAATTTTCAATGCAATGTCATCATTCCTCCAGCCAAGACTGCAATTCCGACGATGCTTTGCATGCTTTTTAACAGGTCTGGTCATTGACTGTTTTTTTCATTAGATTTACAACCACTTTAAAAACAAGTAAACATGTTCATGAAATGACTTTTATTGTACTGTACGCCCTAGATGGATAAGGGCTGCAGTTCATAGATGGAGCACCCAGCCCCAGACTTCATACTGTTGGTCATGAAAGGGCGATTAAAAGTTTGGAGAGCCAATAATTATGTTCTATTGAGCTGATGTAAAACAATGAGTGTTTGCCAGCTCTCTGAGGTGTCTCAAAATGGAAGCTTATGAAGAAAGCAGTGCTGATATACATAGGGGCCGATTCACTAACTTCGAGTGAAGGATTCAAAGTAAAAAAAACTTTGAATTTCAAAGTGTTTTTTGGGCTACTTCGACCATCAAATGGGCTACTACAACCTTCGACTACGACTTCGAATCGAACTATTCGAACTAAAAATCGTTCGACCATTCGATAGTCGAAGTACTGTCTCTTTAAGAAAAAACTTCGACCCCCTAGTTCGCCATCTAAAAGCTAATGAACTCAATGTTAGCCTATGGGGAAGGTCCCCATAGGCTTTCCTAAGTTTTTTTGATTGAAGGATATTCCTTCGATCGTTGGATTAAAATTCGAACGATTCGAAGGATTTTATCGTTCGATCGAAGGAATAATCCTTTGATCGTTCGATCGCACTATTTGCTCTAAAATCCTTCGACTTCGATATTCGAAGTCGAAGGATTTTAATTCCCAATCGAATATCGAGGGTTAATTAACCCTCGATATTCGACCCTTTGTGAATCGGCCCCATACTGATGCTGCAGGAAAGCAAATTACTTTTTTAATAAGCCACTTGGTTCCATCAGTGCACATATGGTTCGTGTTCAGTGCTAGTAGCAGCCCAGCATTGACTACAGTTTCTTCTATAGAAACAAAGTTCAGGTAATGTCACCTGCAGCCTTCAAAAGAAAGTGTTATGGCGATGGCTGATAAGCCTAAGGTGACCCTTTAGGTAAGATGAGTGAAGAGGGAAAGCGATCATTAGGTAGTGCTGCTGGTTCAACAACTGTGTTTTAATGAGTAGTAATACGTACTATGACTGTTCTATGACAGATATAGCATTTATTTTGGGATAATTGGACCCTCAGGCCTCCAGGTATTTTTGACCGTCTACGTGTTTGACCATTAAGGGTTGATAAGAACTACAGGAGTGCACATGGGACCTTCTAACTTTAAACCATGGTATCATCTCGACCTTTCTATTGAATCAATACTGTGGAAATAATAGTTCTGCAATTTGGGATGTACGTGCAATATAAAATAGCTGCATATTTATATATTAGTGCTACAAAGTAAGCAGCTGGGAAGCACTTTCTGTTAGCAGGAGGTTGACATTGTTCCCTTAAATATTTTCCCAGCCAAATTCCTTAGCAGAGAAATTCAATTTTTGTGTGCAGCTGCTGGGAATTCTATCAACAAACTTTTACAGGATCTCTCCATTATCCATCCTGATGTAGAAGAAAGTTAGACAAAAGTAAAATCTTCATAAACAATGCTAGATGAATAAAATAACTCTTCAGTCCTCAGCTTTCCTTATGTGCCAGAAGGACCTAATTACTGTTTTTCACTGACTGTAAATTGCTTCCAGCTTATTGGATTGATTTCACCCCTGTCAGTGATTATATTGTCCTGTAACACATCCAGCCACTAAACCAGAAGAAAAAAATCTGTTTGTTAATGGATTCTTGCTATGAAATTCCACTTTTTTTTTATTGGCAGGTGTGTATTCATATTTGGCAGTAATTGATACTGTGTCATAGGCTTAAAGCAGTCACCATTTTGGAAAGAGCTGCTGTATTGAACACTTATTACAAGAGAAACACTGCATTTGTTTGCTATGATGTTGGAAATATTGCCTCTTATTTGTATACCATAGTAAATTATAATTATGCTTTGGGGTAGGGGAACTCTGCAGAAGAAAACACGTTTATTTGAAAACCTCCCTCATTTACCCATAAACATTGGGTTATGATAATAACCTTTGTTTGTCACTTTTAGGGAAGGGCAGACAGGGAAATGGCCCTGGAGCTCATAGTAAGTAGCCATATTGTGCATCTGGAAAGGACCCTTCTAAGTAAAGACTGTCTCTCTAGAAGATCATTTTGAATTTGTCAAAGTGAAGGCTCCTTCTTAGATTACATTCCACGGCATTGGCAGAATAAAAACTGACAATATTTCGCCACCCCAACCTCCAGTATGATGTGCAAAGCGACTGTTATTGTATTATAAGTAGATCTGATGGTCTGCTTCCCTGAAAATAATTTACTTTTTTTATTTAAAATATGGGGCAATTAACTTTAGATCAGACCAGGAAAATGCCTTCCAAACTTACTTTCCAATATATATATATATTAGAGCTAAAGAGAGGCAATTCTAGAGGAGAACAGGCCAACAGAAACAATGCCTTTGGTAAGAGATTAAATGGGTGGACTGTAGATATGCCAAGCTTAAGGTCCCTGGGTAAAACTTTAGTGATGGCAGCCAATCCATATGCATGCATGTGCTTGTTCTGGTCATTACAACAATGACTTCTTATTTTTCACCAAAATGATGGCATACTGTATAATAATAATAATGTATGTCAGTGAAAATGCCTTTTAATCAGTCTAGAATAGGGATGCACCGTATCCAGGATTCGGTTCGGGATTCGGTCAGGATTCGGCCTTTTTCAGCAGGATTCGGATTCGGCCGAATCCTTCTGCCCGGCCGAACCGAATCCGAATCCTAATTTGCATATGCAAGTTAGGGGCAGGGAGGGAAATGGCATGACTTTTTGTCAGAAAACAAGGAAGTAAAAAATGTTTTCCCCTTCCCACCCCTAATTTGCATATGCAAATTAGGGTCCGGATTCGGTTCAGTATTCGGCCGAATCCTTCGTGAAGGATTCGGGGGTTCGGCCGAATCCAAAAAAGTGGATTCGGTGCATCCCTAGTCTAGAAGCAGTGTATTTATGGTATTTACAGGTTCAAAGTCTTTTATTTATTTGGGAGAATCTGTGTTGGCAAGCTGCAGACATTTAAGTACAATTTTCCTGTGATTTGTCACATTCTTGAAGTGTGGACTTGTGCTTGTGACATCCAAATGAATTTACCTAATTTCAACTACTATCGTTGAAAGAATTGACGTGGTGCTCTGCGAGGATTGAATTAGAAATGGGTAGCAAGAAATAACAGTTTTATTTAAATTTAATATGTGTAGTGCATATAATAAAGTACTTATTCTTGGGTGAACATATCTGAAGTGTCTCTCTCCCAGGATATGCCCATCACCAACAAAAAAAAAATTCTTTATGATATAGGATTGGTGTTTTTCATTTTGTGGGTGAAAAATTGGCTGAAAAAATCATTGCCTTATTGATATGCTACATTATGAATATTAAAAAAAAATTGTAACATTAACAGAGTACAATCTACCTATGAGTGATGAGCGTGGGAATGGAGAAATCAATCAAGTTATATATATATATATATATTTGTATATTAACTCATTTAATGATTGTCAGTTCATATTCCCAAAAGAGTCATCTTTTTAATCAGCTAAATGAGCTTTACATTATATGTTTTTTAAGTTGTTTTTATTTTACTTTTTTAAAGAAAAAAAAAAGATTTCAAAAGGATTTTTTTATTGATAAAAAAACATATGGTTAGCCAAGGTGTATTTTTTCATCCATATAGATATGAGTTCTAAGATTCCCTTTGGTTCCCATTCTGAGCACAAGATAAGGAGGTCTGTGGGATGTGTATATTGTGCTACAGAGTTAGCACACTTCTAGTCCTAGCAAAATGTATGACAGTATGGATCAAATATAATGTTTTCCATTCATTTCACTTATTTATTAAATATCTCCTATTGTATTTTCTTCACCATAGACATATAAGAACATGGCAGTACCCAAGAAAGGAAATACAAATTATTAATGCTTAAAGTACTAAAAGCCATACTGAATCTGAAAGGTACTTTGGATTTCTTAGAAGACAGTTCATAAATATACAGCTTTACATGTGTGGCTGAAACTAGAACTGTCGCAAATGTGATGGGATGGGGTTCATCAATGGGGTTTTTCTCTTGGTCTACCCTTGCCTTAAAGTGACCTTGAACATGCTAAAAGTCATACTTTGAACCATATAGCAGCAGTTTCTTAAGCCCACATATGTTCATCTGTGATATCCTGATACAAGCGTCATTTTTAATAGTGACATTTTCTGCAGATCTCTGCATTTAAAATAGGGATGCACCGAATCCACTTTTTTGGATTCGGCCGAACCCCCGAATCCTTCACGAAGGATTCGCCCGAATACCGAACCGAATCCGAACCCTAATTTGCATATGCAAATTAGGGGTGGGAAGGGGAAAACATTTTTTACTTCCTTGTTTTCTGACAAAAAGTCACGCAATTTCCCTCCCTGCCCCTAATTTGCATATGCAAATTAGGATTCGGATTCGGTTCGGCCGGGCAGAAGGATTCGGCCTAATCCGAATCCTGCTGAAAAAAGGCCGAATCCTGGATTCGGTGCATCCCTAATTTAAAGGGGAACTATCACGAAAATGTAATATAAGGTTCAGCATAATGAAGTACGTAACTTTCCAGCATCAATTAAAAATTCTGTATCGTCTTTGAAATAATCAAATTCACCTTTACTTTTCCTCTCTCAGCATCTGATTCTCTTCATTCTCTCTTTATGCAGGAGTTGGGTGTTAGATATTCATTGACAGTTAGGTCCAATATATCTTATTAGGGGGGCTCCTTTTGCCTAGAAGATGTATTAGTGCCCACTCTATTAAAACCACCAGAAATCCTGTCTCTCTACATGCAGAATTTATGCAAAAGGCAGTTATTTTGTTAGATTTTGTCTAATTCATCTGCTAGTAAAGGAAAAAAAAACCCATTATAAGATATATTGGATCTAACTGTCAATGAATATCTGACACTCAACTGCTGCAAGAAGACAGAATCAAGAGAAACCGATGTTGAGAGAGGGATAGTGAACATAAACTTGATTATTTCAGAAATGATGCAGAATATTTAATTGATTGTATTTACAACGTTTCTTATTTCAGTACGATAAAGCTGATATTAAATTTTCATTTTAGTGATAGTTCCCCATTTAAGGAGAAGGAAAGGTTTGTTGCACTTAGGGGTGTCAAATGTTAGGCACCCCCAAGTGATTGTATTGACTTACCTGAAACCCCGGACCGGTGCTCCTATCAGCAGAAAACTGCACCGGCCCGGGTTATACCAGTGAGCTCCATGGAGCCTCTTCCTGCTTCCTCCTTCTTCGCACGGCTGCGCATGCACAGTAGAACGAAAAGCAGAACTTTAACTAAAAGGTTGCGTTTGCCCCGGGAAATTTGAAGACAGAAGAAGGCTGAAGTGGATCGATAAGTGGTGCTCACCGGTATAACCTCGGACCAGTGCAGTTTTCTGCTGATAGATAATACAATCACTTGGGGTGCCTAGCATTTGGTACCCCCAAGTGCAACAAGCCTTTTCTTCTCCTTTAAGAAATATCAAGGACGTGACTAGACCTTTCCCCTTACTGATGGAACCCACTGAAGCTGTGCAAAACACAAGGCTGTAGCGTCTAATAAATAGAGACCACTTTACCTCCTATGTCAGTATTTGTATATTATCTGTATGTTTTAATGATGCATCCCTCTTTTGCACAGTGCTGCAGAATAGGATGGTGTCTACAAATGCTTGTGTAATAGCAATAGTTATAGCCTCTTCAAAACTATAATGATTTTACTAGATGCTCAGCATGCAAAAGTGTGAGAGCATATTCATTTATTGGAAGGGCCCTATAGGAGTGGACTTTCATCTACCATTGGCCCCAGGAATCAGGAAGGAGTTGCCTGTGGGTGCGGGTGGACACCTAGAGAAGTGTATGCTAGTCGAGGAGGAAAAGAACAGAAAATCCCTGAAATGTTTGTATTATTTTTTAACATATCTTATGAAGTTTATATGACTTGCACCCTGTGGTTTGATTAGCTGGCAGTACAATACTGGCTTTGGATAAAAATTCGAGTTTTTCACTATACTTTCACCCTGTGAATATTATGTCCATTTGGCGGCTGCGGCGAGATCTTAACTGTACAAGAATTTTGATGGTGTCCATGGGAACTCCACAGCTTTCTTTTCATGACCTCATTTATTTTTCTAGGGTCCAACAACAACCATATGGATGTAATAATAGTTCTGACTGACCGGCACAAGAAGGAATTAGGGAAGTATGGCTCTGAACTGAAATTCTGGGGTGGATTTGAAGCGGAGAATTTGCCAGATACCTGTAGTAAAGCTATTTGTGCTGAGGAGTCATTGCTTATTTCACTGCATATGGGCACATGACTACTGTTTACTTTTGTAAACCCAGTGCAGCATAAACAATGAATTAACTAAATGGCACTGAACAAGTAGATATGTGTCTTTAAGCATTAGTCTGTCAATCACCCTGCATGCTTCCTTCTGACGGAGAACGTTTGGCTTCAAATTTTCAACTGAATCCAGATGTTTGCACTGTATAAAGGTAGGGCAGGCACCGGACAATTCATGTACCGATAAATGTTAATGACACGGATGAAATTAATCAGATACATCTGGACTACAGTTTATTGACATTAAAAATTCTGTGACTTTTGGAAGAAATGCCAGGTATTGTCAATGACGATCTCTGTGCAGAATGAATAGATTGGTGGTTGTTAGCTTAAAAAAAATATTTTCTGCACAGTGAAGCTATGCATAAAATTATGGATTCATTTTCCTATAAATAACAGGACAGATGTCTGACCTACTGGTAGAGAAAGTCCATTAGATAATGTTAGATAAATGGCTTATCCCCAGGCAACTGTATTCAAGGTGCTCCCAAAGAAAAAATCCATCAGAAACGTAGAACAACAAAAGGTTTAAAATTGTATCCACTTCTAGACTATTTGCCCTCAACAAGGGTAAATATGTGAGTCTATAGACAAGGGCTTAGGGTAGTCAGCTTTTCAGGTTAAAAAAAGCCCACTCACTCTATAGTCACTGAGAGGTATGAAGGGAAAATACCACCTAGTTGTAGGAGGTAAAATATATTTAAAGGAGAAGGAAACCTAGTTGGCGCAAAAACCCTTCCCCCCTCCCGTGTGTTGCCCACCCTCCCTCCTCCCCCCTGGCCTACCCGTCCTGCTGGGCAAATGCCCCTAACTTGTTACTTACCCTTTTGGGGGCGTACCTTCTTTCCCCCCTACATTTCCTCACATATGGCACCTAAACTATACAGTGGGCACATGTATAGGGCAAAATAACAACTCTATTTTATTTTATGAAGCTTTCCCAGGCTTGTGTAGTGTAATGTATTTGGTGCTACATATACGTCCATTGCACTTTAACTTGGCGATGTATGCAAATTAGGCATCGCTATCGTAACTTCGCTTTGCTTGACGAATTAACGCTAGTGCAACTTCGCTACCGTTCGCCTCCCTGAGCGCAACTTCGCATTTTAGTGAATTTGCATAGCGCTGTCGTACTACGCCTGGCGAAGTGCGGCAGAGTGTGGCGAAGCTGTCGCCGGCGCAATTTCAGATCTTGCCCCGTCTCTGTAACAGCCTGATTATATCCCAATATGAGCTGCTCCAGGGTTGTAGCAAGAAACTCATTCTTTGCTTCACTTTTTGAGGTGTATATGCTAAAGGGTGAATTTTCTCCAGTTATACTTTAACACATGTCATATTTATCAAACTACACTATTATTATTACTTTTTTTCAGTTCATTTGATTTCAGATAAAATAAAGACTTTTTCCAATGACTTTCTATTTTCTATGTGTGACTGTTTTTCTAATATTGAAGAGTAAAGTGTCATTTTTTCACCTTCTAAAGCAGCGCTGGAAGGGGGGGTCGCTGACCCTGTAAACTGTTCTAAATTGATACATTTAGTTGATCCATTTCTTATCTTTGTCCCTGCTGAGCAGAATCCCTGAGTTTCATGAAAGGCAGCTGCTAGGATTGATGCAAAAGTTGCTAATATTCCAGAGATGCTGCTGAAACATGTATCAACTAATTGTATCAACTAAATGTTGAAATGAAAGGAGTGAGTTGGAAACTCTTTCTGTTGTGTCAGGTAATATTGGTCATTCTGCTAGAGTGGGCATCCTTGGGCAGAACACTTACATTCAAGACTAGAACTTAGTGTTAGTAAATTAAGGTGCTGCAGCCAGCAGTGTATATGGAAATTCTCTGTAAGCTCTACGTTACCTGCAGTGTACACTAAACATTTTCAGTATAGGATATGCTTGAATGATTATTGAACATTGGAATATAAACAATGATTTCATTAATAAGAAGATAAAGAAAACTGCGAAATGCAACATGCACATATTCGCTTAGCTCAGATTTGCTGAAACTCATTGAAGACCCTTTGCATTGGGGGGAAATAATTGACAACTTGCCCCTCATTCAAAACTCTGTTTTTAGCCTGGAACAAGCAGAAACCACTAAATATAGAATAAACGCAAATAGCCAAACTGCCCATAGCACTGTAATCAATTCATTATTTGGCTTTACATACCCCCTTTAAAGGTACATTCACAAATATATTAAGGGGCCGATTCACGAATTTCGGGTGAAGGATTCGAATAAAAAAAAATTCGAATTTCGAAGTATTTTTTGGGTACTTCGACCATTGAATTGGTTAAATTCGTTCGAATTCGATCGAATTCGAACGATTAGAAGTAAAAATCGTTCGACTATTCGACCATTCGATAGTCGAAGTACTGTCCCTTTAAAAAAAACTTCGACCCCCTACTTCGGCAGCTAAAAGCTACCGAAGTCAATGTTAGCCTATGGGGAAGGTCCCCATAGGCTTACCTGTGATTTTTTGATCGAAGGATTTTCCTTCGATCGTTGAATTAAAATCCTTCGATCGATCGATCGCAGGATTTGCGCAAAATCGTTCGACTTCGATATTCGAAGTCGTACGATTTTAGTTCCCAGTCGAATATCGAGGGTTAATTAACCCTCGATATTCGACCCTAAGTAAATCTGCCCCTAAGTGTGTACATTAATGTTTACTTCAACTAAGGTAAGAAACATGATATCTGAGACACTGTTTTGTATATTTCTTCACGTGTTTATCTTTAGAGTGTAAGCTCTATTAGACAGGTCCCACTTTAATGTCTTTATTGAGGAACATTTGTATGTAATCTTTATGCTTAATGTATAAATATCCTTATTTTATATAGCACTGGAATATGTTACTGATTTATAAATACAGTACATGATAATAAGAATAATAATAATAATTTGTTCACTCTGAGTGCTTCCCCAGTGTGGGTTGTTGGTTGGTGCAAATTTTTTATAAATTTTTTTCTATTTAAATGACAGTATAAATCAGCACAATTAATAAAATCCACTTTTGGAATACTTCTCAAATGACTGATCCAAACCACAGGGTATTTTTTAGGTGGTGCACCAGAATGTCTACAGAAAAAAACTGTTCCACCCTATAATTCTTGTGTAATTCCAATTACCCCGTTGATGCTTTCACAGATATAAGTATCATGTTGTTAAAGGAAAATATTTTTCATGGAGTAAGCCAGGCGTGCCCCTCAGAAAAAGTGTGAGCTGTCTCTAAAATATAGCATATGCAAATTTTGGTAATATTATTAGTTCCTCTCTTTTGTTTGACCACATGCTGTAACCTATGGCAATCTGTAAATATTTTAAATACAAAAGCCTAAATCATAAATTGTCAGATAAAAGCAGAAAGTCAAGGCATCTGTTAAACTCTTTTCCTTGACAGAAAAGCCATATTAAGGGACTGGAATGCTAGGCTTTTTTTTCTACTGTTTTTAAAAGAATTTTTAAATTATATTACTGCAAAGATAGGAAAATATTGAGGTTTGTGGGCTGGCACTTTAGGGCATAAAAGCCCAACATTCCTGTTCTGATAATAGATTTTTCAACATAAATGTTTCCAATAAATAAATAAAGAGGAGAGAACAGCCAACAAAGGAGGAGGATTGGGGGTTCCGCCTTTTTTTGTAAACAAATATGCATTAAACCTTAAGGTTATGGCAAAGAGGGCTACGTGGAGTCAAAAATTCATCTACAATAAATTAAATATAGTAAAAGCCGTGATAAAACAGATTTGTGTGTTTCCTGTGATTCATATCGTATTGATTGAAAAACAAAAATGCTGCAGGGGTGTTCTTTTTTTTAGAATAGCTGCTGCTGCACTTGAGCTGAACGAGAGACAGTAAAAATTGAGTGGTGCAAAGAAAGAACAAAGAGCACATTTAACACAAGAACCTAGAGCAACTGGCTGTGGGGAAATTTGCAAAAACACAACTGCACTTGTGGCCATAAATGACCCCCAGTGTGTGTGTGTGTGTGTGTGTGTGTGAGTGTGTGTGTGTGTGTTTGTGTATATATATATATATATATATATATATATATATATATATATATATATATATATATATATATATATATATATATATATATATATATATATATATATATATATATATATCCATACAGATGCAGTCCTATCAATGCAGCTTGATCAGAAGCCAAGTGTTATAATAAAGGCTTTTTATTCAAAATCTTTTTGAAGCTGTGCTGTGTCATACACTGGTCCTATCAATGCACTCACATATTTAAAACTACAGATACCTATACTAAACATACTGTAGATCTTAAGGTAACCATAGCCTATTATGCTTGTCAAAAAACTCATCCAAGCCACTCTTACAGGCATTAATAGAATCTGCCAACTCAGCCTCATTTGACAGGTCTTTCCACAGCCTCACTGCCCTCACTGTGAAGAACCATTTTCACTTACTCAAGTAAATTTCTGTTCCTCAGGTTTAAAGGGGTACGCTTTGGTTTATTGATCTTTTCTGGGTGAAAAAGATCTTCTGCTCTTTCTCTTTAATGCCCTTTAATGTACTTGTAAAGAGTGACACTGTTCCCACACAAGTTTTTTCTCCAGAGACAATAACCCCATCCTTGGCAGTCTACCTTCATAGTTTAATGCTTCCATTCCATTTATCAGTTTAGTTGCACGTCTCTGCACTCTTTCTCGCCAATTAATATCCTTCTTAAAGTGATAATGACACTACTTTTTAAAATATGGATGTACATTAAAAGTTAGATCATGTTGATCGTTTTTAGTTGAGAGGTTTGTTTTTGTAAGGTATTGTTAGTTGAAGTTTCTAAACCTGACTGTTTTGCCAAACTGACTGTCCCATCTCAGCCTGTCAAAGTTAAAGTTTCTAATACTAACGGACTCCTGCTGCACAAATATGGCAGCCCCCTCATACAGGAACATGGGGCATCAGACAGGTAATGTAACAGCATTGTGCAAATACTTTATGGCAAAAAGGCAATATTATGATAGATGTAAAAAAGAGTTTAATTTCTGGTGTCTGTATCTCTTTAAGGACTGGAGCCCAAAACTGCACTGCATACTTCAGGTGAAGCTTACCAGGGACCTATAAAGAGGCAAACTGTTTTTCATCCCTTGAGTTTATGCCCTTTTTATACAAGACAGTAGTTTGCATTCAAATAAATGTAAATAACTCATTTTAGAAGATTAGAAGATTTAAAAGACTCTTTTGTGTAATGTGAGAGATTGGCCACTGTTTGTATTTTGATTACCAAGGGCCGGGCCTAGAGTGGCAGAATTTTAGGGGGCGGCATGCTGCCCAACCACAACAACATTGGCTCAGAAACACTGGGGATGAGCAGGAGATACAATAGTGTTTTAAATTTCCCATGCACCAGTCCCCATTGCTCCGGTCCCGATGATGAAAATTTGAGCAAATAAAAGGGGGGGGGGTGACGAACGACAGAGGGCCTAGGGGTACCTGCTATGTAAATCCGACCCTGATTAGACACTTCGGTGCATTCTATTTAGGACATTGATAGTCACGGCATCAACATTTTTGGCACCTAGGTACTAAATTTTGTCAAAACTGTCATATTATCAGTAAATTTACTAATATACATTTATAAGTGCTTTTCCCCCAAAACAATTTCTGATGTTCACACAACACTGCTTTCCAGTTGGAGATAGAATCAGAGACAATTTTGTTGTTTTTAGGGATAATGCTTGTGCTAGTCTATAGTAAATCTTGAAAAACAGCTTATATAGTGTTGATACAATAACAGACAAACCATACAGTATGTGCACCAAAAAATCTGCAGTGACAGAAGTCATCACAATTTATTAAGCCAGCTCTAGTGTTTTGTTTCTGGCGTCATTATCACTGTCTATGTCACTTTAGTAAATGTACTCGATAAACTGTTAACTGCCTGTGCGTAGTACTTGCTGACCAATACAGTAAGTACACTCATGGACAGAATTCTTCTGTCTACCCTGAGACAGGCCTGGGGGTTGTGCTCACGAAAATTTGGGTGGCTGATGGGGTTACACTGCATCCAGTGTATCACACTAGATGCATATACATTTAAATAAACTAAAATATACTTGGTATTTGAGTTTGGGATGTTTTAAAATTAAAGTACAGCAGTGGAACCTAATCTTTTACTCATTTCTATTCGCCAGACTTTATCCATAACGTGCAGTAGGATTTTTTCTGTATACTCTGCATAATAATAAGGGCTGGGCTTGAATACTTTTACGATTTCTTCATTCGTTTCAGCAGCATTCATTTTAGCAGTGCTGTAAGCTGAAGTGACTCTTTAAGGAGGTCTATATCTAACATTCCTCAACTTTCCCTTCTCACATGAACAACCTGTGCTTCAGAAATTCTTTGTGGAATGATATCAATCTGACATTTCCTTGGAAAACCGCCGGTCAAGAAGTGAAGGAGACATGAAATGTTTAGAGAGCAGAAAACTTGTATTTATTTTGCCAGCGCAGAGCTACAGATCCTGTGTTTATTTGCTGCACAAAAATACCTTCATTCTTCAAGAATAGGGGTAAAAAAAACTTGAGAATGCCTTCTATAGAGTACTGTCCCTCAGCAGAAGGTCTTCCTTGGTTGCTATTGACACAAGTGAGTGCCTTGAACTAAAAACATGCACAGAGAACATGGCTGTGTCATGGGAATATGAATGTGGCTTCATAAAAGCTCTGCTCTTTAATTGGGAGTCATAACCTTACTCCTGCTGGGGCTGCACATACAGTACGTATACCCAAAGCCCATTAAACTTTATCTATGATCAACTTTCAGCTCCGATGGAATGTTGTGTCTTATGAAAACCCTGAGCTGGAATAATTATGCCAGTCTCTATCTTTAGCATTGATTGGTGGTAATGTTCACAAGAGGTGATACTCACCTTTGCCAAACTACAGCTCCCATTTCCTTGGGCTAGGCTGCTCTTAACTCAGTTACATTATGGAGCACAGCTTTATAAACATGGTGCTTCATAGATCTTTGTGTAAGGAAAGGTAAGGAAAATGATTACACAGAAAACCATTAAAATGAGTGATATCTGTTCAGTGGGTGCTGCTGCATCATGGATTTTTTTATATAAAGAAACATTTAAAATCAAGAAACTCCAGCCTTCCAGCTGAACTACAGATCAGAACAACTGTCTGCATTGCTTTGGATATTATTTCAAAAGCTGATTAAAGGGGTTGTTAACCTTTGGGTAAACTTTTAGTATGATGTAGAGAGGGATATTCTGAGACAATTTGCAATTGGTTTTCAATTTTTATTATTTGTGCTTTTTGAGTTTTATTCAGCTTTTTATTTAGCAGCTGTCCTGTTTGAAGTTTTTAGCAATTTGGTTGCTGGGATTCAAAGCAACCATGCATTGATTTAAATAAGAGACTGGAATATGAATAGGAGAGGGCCTGGATAGAAAAAATAGTAATAAAAAGTAGCAGTAACAATAAATGTGTTTGCCTTACAGGGCATCTGTCAGGCATCTGTCAGTGACCCCTATTTGAAAGCTGGAAAGAGTCAGAAGAAGAAGGCAAAAAAAAAATTAAAACCAATGGAAAAGTTTCTAAAAACAGGCCATTCAATAACATGCTAAAAGTTAATGTAAAGGTGAGCCACCTCTTTTACGCCTATCATTCATTTATGGGCCCTTTTATGGGATACATTTTTATAGAGGCTTGCATTGTTCAGGGGTATACTTTTCCTTTCACATTAGGAAGAATGGCTATGTCCTGCTTGCCTATAAGATAAACAAAAGTATCAGATTGCCCTTTCTATTATTAAGAATGGTAGCGTTCTCTCTGGTTTTCCTTTCCGAATTTGGCATTGACGCTCTGAATGCTGCTTTATTGTACTGTGCACCAGCTACAAAGCTCATGAATATAGTTAATTTAGTGTGTTCATTCTTTTCCAAAACAAATTTTGGATGTACTCCATTAAATCCCTCTTACCAGTAGGCCACGGCCTTCCAGTGAACACAAATCTTCAGTGCCTGCCAAACAGAGTGCATGGGGTCAGTTGTTAGGACACTTCTACAGCAAATTACATCTTCTAGAAGTCATATGGCTCTTGTCTTGCACAATATTTACAATTCATTACTAGGCTTCAACATAGGCCTTACAATGAACTAACAGTAGTTATGTTGCAAAAAAAAAAACAAAAAAAACCCCTGGCCTTCTGAGCAATCCAGGAAGGCATTACCTCATCTCTTTCAATTTATAACATTTCAGATGACTACTAATTAGCTTTCCAAGTATTACAAATATACTTCTGAGCTGCAATGTTACAACAGTGTTGGATTCAATTGCATCTTGGATTCCTGCTATCAAAATAATCTATTTTGGTTTCCACTGTCCATCCTGGGGAGCTATAATACAGTGTTATGTGATTTTTATATGACCTATTAGTTAGCTCTCCTGCAAAGTGGCTTGAATCTTTTTTATGTGTTGAAATAACTTTCGGTACAGATTCTTAGATTTGATGCCCCAGGCCTTAGCAATAGCAGCACCAGGTAAACAACAGTTCTCTTGACAGTCTTAACTGTAGGTTGCAGTGAGGCAAACCTAATGGGGCTGTTGCTCAAATATGCTATATTCTTTTTTTTTTTGATACAAGGATTCTAGAAGTTGTAACATTTTGTAAGGTTGAACTAATATACTTAGCCAGAATAATAGTTTCTAAACTAGTCTCTCGGGTTTAGTGTAATGTTTTTTAATTTTAGGAGGAAAGTACAGTGCTAGAATAGGGAGAACATTCATCATCTAACTGAGAAAATGATGAGTAAAAACAAAAGATAATCCAATAATGTAGTAATTTAAATGAATCCAAGCCCTGGAGATGCAAAAGTATCATTGTATGATCACAATTAGAACAATTGAGCTTTATACTGTGTGTGTATATATATATATATATATATATATATACACAGTATATATATATATATATATATATATATATATATATATATATATATATAATGTATTTCAATTACTACGCATTCTTTTGTTCCCACATACCGTTAAAGCTGATCTATTGTCCCCATTTTGATGTCTTGGATCAAAACAAATGGATTTTTGCCTAAATGTTTTTAGACCACAGGGAATTTTAGGCCTCACCCAGGGAAGCATCTAGTACTAGGAATTTCATTCTGTTTTTCTATTGCTTTGGTTCTGCTTCTTTTTTCTGTTGTACCAAATTTCAGCAACATCCTAAAAACATGGGGATTTTAGATAATAGAATAACTTTTAGTGAATAGAATAATTATTTTAAATGTTGCTGTGCTTTATTACTGAAAGTATTTTGACATATAAGCAAGTTAGCAGAGACAGAGTAATGCCTCAGGGCCACAAGTTGGTGATTCTTGATAGTTATACTGGAAACAACTAACACAATATAATAAGATGTTTGTACTATAATCTGTGTTTTCTTTCTGTCATCACACAGCTAATTAGCTACCAGTGCTTGCCATCCTCCTATACCCCATCATGCAGATAAGTTAAAACTACTTGCCAATGCCCTTTCTGGCCTACCCTAAAACTGGTGCTAATATTGCCTCATTGTGCAATAATATTAAAACCTTCCCAATGCTAGAATCTGTATTTCTCTGTAGAAAAATGCTCAGTCTGCTTTTTTTTTTTTCATTTTGAGCAGTGAACCAAATGTATTAAAACCTGGAAATGAGATTATATATGCTTGAAATTGGCATAGTAAAATCGCTAATGAAATAAACATGTATGAATGTGTATGCTGATGCAATTAAGATCATATAAGGAAACCACAAAGGCTGGACTAAAACTAGGTTTCTGGCACATACTGTGTTATTAACAATTACAGCGAAATCCCCAAAATCAATAGTTGTATAGCTCACACGTCCTGTAGTTAGCACGTGCTTTATCATTGGTGCTCTCCAGTTGGATAAGTTACACCTATAAGTTTAAAATATGGGTTAGCACCACTTACTACAACTAAAATGCCTTTACTGCTGAATTGTTCATGTTTTATATGCTTTATAGTTATATACATGTAGTGCTATATTCAAAACAATTATTGCAATAAAATGAAAAAAAAAAATATATATGTATTGTAAAATATATATATTGCTATTCATATACCTGCTGTGCTGTTTAACCAGTCTAAATGCATTTCCCAGCAATGTATCCAATTAGGAGATAGTAATGAATAATCAAGGCACAGAACTATATTTAAGGGGAGAAGAGCAGAAAGTGAGGTATTTAACATTAACGGGGCTATTTTTCAAAGTCCAATGATTTCTCACTATTTTTTAACACCGATCTGACCAAATTCCTGCTTACTTTTTTACTGTATTTATCAATAAATTTTCACAAAACTATTTGGTGCGGGAAAAGATTTTAAAAATCGTAAAAATATCCGAATTGTAAGATTTTTTTTTTTTTGTATTATCGCCCAAAACCTTGAAATCTTCCGACTATTGCACGAAACGCAGCACAGATCAGGATATTTTCCAATTGCAAATGAGACAGCTGTCATTGACCTACATGACCTACATGATCTCGGCATGTTTGAGATGGCGCGCTTTTTTATTCTGACTTATAGCAGCATCGGAGTTTAATAAAATAAAAAAAAATTCTGAAAAAATGGTGTCCGACCAGAAAAGTCCAACCAGAAAAACTCGAAATTTAGTTAATTTTTAAATATTACCGTATATACCCGAGTATAAGCCAAGTTTTTCAGCATCCAAAATGTGCTGAAAAAGTCTACCTCGGCTTATACTCGGCTGGATTACCCGACCAGTAGCTGAGACTGCAGTCACTTTTAATCATTCCTATACCAACAGTTCACTTGGGGAGAGACTGCAATATCCCACATTGCCCTCTGTTGGTTATATGAAAGAATAACAGTGCGCCCTCTGTTGGTTATATGAAAGAATAACAGTGATTGCAATATCACACAGCACCCTCTGTTGGTTATATGAAAGAATAACAGTGACTGCAAAATCACACAGCGCCATCTGTTTGTTGTATGAAAGAATAACAGTGCGCCCTCTGTTGGTTGTATGAAAGATTAACAGTGACTGCAATATCACACAGCGCCCTCTGTTGGTTATATTAAAGAATAACTGTGACTGCAATATCACACAGCACCCTCTGTTGGTTATATTAAAGAATAACAGTGACTGCAATATCACACAGCACCCTCTGTTGGTTATATGAAAGAATAACAGTGACTGCAATATCACACAGCGCCATCTGTTGGTTGTATGAAAGAATAACAGTGACTGCAATATCACACAGCACCCTCTGTTGGTTGTATGAAAGAATAACAGTGACTGCAATATCACACAGCGCCATCTGTTGGTTATATGGAAGAATAACAGTGACTGCAAAATCACACAGCGCCATCTGTTGGTTGTATGAAAGAATAACAGTGCGCCCTCTGTTGGTTGTATGAAAGATTAACAGTGACTGCAATATCACACAGCGCCCTCTGTTGGTTGTATTAAAGAATAACTGTGACTGCAATATCACACAGCACCCTCTGTTGGTTATATTAAAGAATAACAGTGACTGCAATATCACACAGCACCCTCTGTTGGTTATATGAAAGAATAACAGTGACTGCAATATCACACAGCGCCCTCTGTTGGTTATATGAAAGAATAACTGACTGCAATATCACACAGCGCCCTCTGTTGGTTATATGAAAGATTAACAGTGATGGCAATATCAAACAGCACCCTCTGCACATGGTAGTGGGACAGTGGGACAATGCACACAGTAATCCATTTGGCAATTCTCTGTCACCATCAACTTTGCAAAGAAGTCGGTTGATCGCTGGGGGGGTCGCTTTGGCAGAATGTGCGCTGCTGGGAGACAGGGCTGTAGTTGTGTCTAGGCTTATACTAGAGTCAATAAGTTTTCCCAGTTTTCGTAGGTAAAATTAGGTACCTCGGCTTATACTCGGGTCGGCTTATACTCTTATATATACGGTAAGAGATACTTGTAGCTTACTTACCTCTGGCCAAACTATTTTTTCAAAGAACAAATTACATTTGTTCTACAACCATGAAATACATGTTTCTAGGTATGTTCCTTCCAAGTTAACACAAACAAAAAAAACAAACTGCAGAATTGGGACTTGATTAGATTTGTATGCCTGTATTAGAATAGGCAAATTTAGAGAGGACACAACAAAAAGTTTTATTTTTGTTATTACTGCTATGCAAACATTTGTTTTAAAGGCGTAACTTTTACTTTGACAGATGGGGTATCAGCTTACATGTGTTGACCTCCAACCATTGCCAAAAAAAAGGCAATAGAGAAGATAAGGCTGCTGCTTGTTCATGGGAGCTCTAGAAATACTGAGGTGGTGTACTTAGCCATTCTTTATGCTTTGAGGGAAAATGTTTTTCTGGCACCAACATTGCCATGATGGTTCTCTGATTAACTTTGATCCATCCAGTTGGAGAAAGTCCGCCAGAGCTTTAGAATTTAAAGGGGACTTTTCACCATGACAATAATTTCAAGTTTGTCACGTAAAATAAACTTTACTTGCACTATATATATATTATTTTTTAAAAGTCTTAATACACAATTACACAATCATAACATGTATCATTTTATGAACACTGTTATTAAGGCAAGCTTTGCATCTTGCCAAAATCTTGTTTATGTGCTGGAATGAGGCCCATGCACAATTTGAAGACCTCATAGGTGGTGCCTACTGGGCATGCCTCTGCTGCAACTTAAATCAGGCATGTGAGGTAAGCAATGAAAGCTTGGGGGGCAGAGCTTCTTGCTAATCAAGGAAGTAGCTAAAAGGGCTGAAGTTCAGCTGCATGTGATAGAGAAACAAAATAAGACTAAACAGAGGGAGAAAGGTATATTAGTATGTGACTGTTTCAAGAATTTTAAAGGGATTTTTTAAAAAAAGGGCTAACTTATCGTTTAATTTGAAAAGGACTTTTATTCTACAGCTTTATATGTCTGAGTGACAGGTCAGGTGACTAGGTGCTAAGACGTTTGATTGTCTAATCATTTTTCAGGCATGGTGTATGTTTGCATCTATGCTCACTTACAGAATTCTTCACCTACTGTAAGTTGAAGCAATGGGGCACAAATTGGTGTTGGAACTGGCCGATGGTGCAGTGAGGAACTTGTAACTCTTAGTCTAACTCATATTTATAAAACTGACCAGCAGCTAGGAGTTGTCCACTATAAATTGTATCAATTCACATGTAAGAAGTGTAATGGATATGAACTGTAGACGAGCACCTTTTAAACCAAGGGAATGTGTGACCCACTGCTAATCACAAAGTTAAACAGTGTATGGTGGAGACTTTCTGTGTATTCTTGCAGCCTAGGATAATCTGTCACAACCCCAACAACATGTAAATAACCATTTAGGTGAGTCATCCATTTAGAAACCCTTCCTGAGTAAAAGTGAAATGCAAACTGCTGTAACTTTGATGACCACAATTGTGCTGTAGTATTTAGTCTTTAAGCACTTTGTGCCTAGAATATTTCCCTAGGACAATAAGGACTCTGTGGCATCCTGGGCTGATGTTTAATGATCCACATCTAAACAGATCTAATAATCGAGCACCAAAAAATGTATTGAAATACTTCAATAACTGCACTGAACAATATTCCTTATCCCCCTCTGCATTGCAACACATTTCATTTTAAGAGATTGTGACATTTTGTGGCTGTTCAGCCAATTTATCATTTGAGCTTTCTTCAGGTTCTGTGGCAGGGAATGAGAATTCAGAGTTCACTTTGGAGCGCTTGATTTGGCACCTGCAGTGGCATGTCCCTTTCATGTCTTAGACTCCCTACCGGACAAGCGTTTTCCTTACTTTTAAACATCATTGGATTTGATAAAGCCGACTCTTACCAGTCAGATGTTTTCTATTAGAATGTCATGAGTGGAGCTACAAGCCATATATCTTCCTCAATTAGCTTCACAGACTTCAAATGCCAAGTGGCAGTGCATCAGCTTTTTATTCTGTTCCAAACATAAAATCTGTTCCACCATTCGCTTATTGTTTGTGAGCAGCTGGATGTGTACACAACAGAAAGGCCATTATGCAAGGAGACACCAATGGCAGTCGCACAAAGAGCAGGTTTTACTGCGGTTATGCTGCACTACTGCACTTTCACCACCAGACAACAATGCTTACAAACAAATTTCTCTGATGTAAAACTTGATGATGTAATGTTTAGAATTAAACCTAAACGTTTCCATCCCTTGGCATATGTGCTTTCCTTATTCTAGGCTACACTTATGTGTTGTAATGTATGGAAGGAATGTTAAAAAAATTCTCCTTTAGATGAGAGCATCACTGTGTATTAGGGCTGTCTTCTTTCAATTTTATTGTCATTTCTGTGGCTGTGTATGTAAGCTGTGTGAAATAATGTCCCACTCAAACCCTGTACAGAAAAGAGATCCATTATCTGGAAACCTGTTATCCAGAAAGCTCAGAATTACAGGAAGACCATCTCCCATAGAGTCCATAATTCAACATATTTCATTTTTCTCTGTAATAATAAAACAGTACCTTATGCTTGATGCCTACTGAGATATAATTAATACTTATTGGAGTCAAAATAATTCCTATTTGGTTTATATCATTTTAGGGTGCACATTTACTAAGCTCGAGTGAAGGATTAGAATGAAAAATACTTCGAATTTGGAATTTTTTTTTTTGGCTACTTTGACCATCGAATTGGCTACTTCGACCTTCGACTACGACTTCGACTTAGAATCAAACGATTCCAACTAAAAATCGTTCGACTATTCGATAGTCAAAGTACTGTCTCTTTAAAAAAAACTTTGACTATCTACTTCGCCACCTAAAACCTACCGAGCACCAATGTTAGCCTATGTGGACCTTCCCCATAAGCTTTCTAAGCTTTTTTTGATCGAAGGAAAATCTTTCGATCAATGGATTAAAATCGTTCGAATCGTTCGAATTGGACGATTTTTCCTTCGATCAGAGCATTTGCGGTAAATCCTTCTACTTCAATATTTGAAGTCGAAGGATTTTACTTCGAGGGTCAAATATCGAGGGTTAATTAACCCTTGATATTCGACCAATAGTAAATGTGCCCCTAGGTAAACAGATCCATACCATGGAAATACCCCTTATCTGGAACAACCCAGGTTCCGAGCATTCAGGATAACAGACCCATATCTGTACTTGTCATTGGGTAGTGATCTAATAAGCCTTTAAACATTGCAAAATAGTTGGACATGTACTACACATGGATAAATATTTGTACCATTGCTTGCATGTTCCAGTGGTAATCTCATTTTTCGTTACCCTGACTTTTATCTTGCAACTAAAGATATATATGGGGGAATGTAATAAAAGTCTCAAAGAGCAAAAAACTTGCACAAATAAGAATTAAAATTCACATTTCACAATGTAGTACTCTTCTTTAAACTGTTATTACATTTCGAATTTTAATTGTGCATTGCAAATTTTAATTGAACATTGCCTACTTTTAAGTAAGTGCTTGAAGGCGTCGTAATCTTTTGGAGCAAACATAACTTTTTCAATAAGAAGTTTTATTACATTCACTGAGCACTGGTGCTAATTATAACATCCACAAACCTTCTTCCACTGTCGGAAGTGGTCGCTAAACAGTTTCGCAAAAGCTATATTAAATTTGCCCAAAGGAAAATGTGTTCGCAAAGAGGCATACCTTTTTGAATTGCAAATATTTGTTCTGTTACTGACTTTTATCACATTCGTCCAGTAGTGCAGTTATAACTGGGACTTCATTTAGATGTTTTTGAACTACACATCACAGAATCGTTTGACATATTTATAAAGAAAAAATCTCATTGGGCATGGGTACTATGAACAGATCTTCATACATGAATCTGTGCAATGGAATGGCATACTTTAATATACTCTTTATACATTGCCAGGGATAGAAATGCTTAGGGAATGATTAAAACTCATGAATTCGAATCAGGATTTCAAAAAGATCAAATGGTAGATATTTGTTAAACTCAAAAGCTTTTCGAATGTAAAACGTAGGCATCTAAAAGTTTGTAGGTTTATGTAGAAGTTAATAGGAACTGTCCTAAGCAAAATTTCGAGATTCTTTTGCATTTTTCGAATTGAGAGCTTGTAGACCCATTGGAAATGTTGAGTAGAATACAAATGAGATGCATTTGAGTTTGTTTGCATTAAAGTTTTTTAATAATTCAAATTACTATGTGTATTGATAAAATATCTTTCAAGATATTTTACTCTTTTGATTCGAAACTGGGATAGCTTGAAGGACTCCCAACAATACAGTCCCCATTTATAAGAAAAAACTTTCGGTCAGGAAAATGTTAATGAATTGACATTTATCAAACCCGATAGCCTATGTCAAAAATGTGTTCAAATGCTATAAGTAGTCAAATTCCATTCTGACCTTTTTGATGAGCACTATGACCTGAGCACTGTGCAATATTAACAAGGTGAATCTGTGCTCCAGGACATGTATTACATGGAAACTTATTTTATATTCAGAAACTTATTTTATACACTTGAGGGAATTGCCCCAGTGTAAATAGTTCATTCTTATGATTATATTTGCAATGTTTCAGCCTTATGCATTCAAGGAGAATGCTTGGGGATACAGTATATCAGAGGCATATTATCATTGATTATATTCATAGATATTGGCAGGAGATGTCTAATATAGTTCTTATTTTACAAATGGAACGTCACATAATAGAAATATTATTTACAGGATATTTTATACCTATGATTACCTATGATTGTGCCTTATAAATTTACATTCAACATACAAAACAATATGTGCCATATAAATGCCCAGTATTAAGAATGATTTAAGGGCTTCAGTGTTCCCAGAGTATATTTGTAGACTGTAAATTAAGGAAGAGTGCAATGCAGTAAAATTTTAGTGTAATTATTTTGCCACAACAAACTTAGATTAATGTAACAGATGTTGAAACTACTTCCAGCCAATATGTGGTTTTAAACCATAACCATATTGGATTTCCGTTTTCCTGAAATATTCTTAAGCAAACACTGAAAGCACGAAAGCCTGTAAGGCTATAGAAAAGAAAAAAAAACTCTAAAATAAAAATCTATTGATTTGAAATATATTAAAGACTTTATGCACTATGCAGTGGACTATAAATATTAAGTAGATCTTTGAATTTGGTATTACTCCAGATGTCCTAATATAAAGAGTTTTATTCTTTTTACAGGCTGCATATTTACAAACATTTATTACATTAATGTATTTCTTCCTTCAGTTGTGTACAGTATATCATAGTATATACAGTAATTGTGTGACGGATTAATGCTATGGAACTTATACCTTTCATTCCAGGGGTTTTAATTATCCGCACTCGGCTCGAGTATGTCCGGAAATGTAATATGCATTACTGTTCTGTACCACACTTTTGTTAGCATTTCCCTAGCTATGCAGTAGCTGTTATTATTACCATCCATGCCAATAAGAAGGAGATTCGTTTTCAGTTTATCGATTGGGTCTGATTTTTCTCTGTTCAGCAGGCAGTACACTTTCAGTAGGTAGCTTGCATTCTCTAGTGAACAGGGTTATCTTACCAGCTCTATCTCAATAAACATTTAATGTTTTCAAAGTTTGTCAATTTGACCAAGAAGCTATTGTATCTAGGGCCCAATGGGATCTAAAATCTCCCTGTTCATCCAACTCACTAAGAAATATGAAAGTTAATCAGTGATCAAGCATATCAAACCCATACTTTCATAGTGGAGGCCCTACATCAACAATTAAATGATCAATGTATACATACATAAGGAAGCTTCAATGGTATATCTAAAAATATATATATATTTCACATTCAAGACATGTGTGGGGAATCACTGCTTTTGCTTTAATGGGTGAATTTAATTTTCATACATGATTTAGAATAATTTGTATGAAGGAATACAACAGCTCCTGCTAAAAGTATAGCACTCGGGGCATAGACACATTATTCTTGCATTTGGGCAGCATGGATGCAGGAAGCACATAGCAAGCAGAAAAAATACAATCCCTGTTGTGTGGAATCTGTTTAATGGTTGCCTTCAATGGACACACAGTATGTCTCAGGCTGGAGAAAGCTCTACTCCAGCTACCCTACATGGAAACCCTGACCCAAAACAATATATGATCCAAAACTCAGGGTACTGCATCTGTCTTTCTACAGTACTGCTACTATCCTGTCTGCACCTATCTGTCTGGGGGTTCCAGCCAAGATCAGGTGTAGAGATACATAGCTAAAAAAAGAAACTTGTGCATCAAGTTCAAACTTTTATATCTTTATAAAACCAACCTAAATTCTGATGGATCCAGAGGAAGGCAAAAAAAAACTAGCAAGTCTCAATAATTGATAGTTGACATTTTCTTAACTATCCTTTTACTTTTTAGATTATTCTACACTTGTTCCATTATAAAAACTTGAACTGTAGGCTGCCTAACAGGCTTCCTTGGGTAAAAATATATATGATGACATCCCAGGCTATGTGTTTTTCTCCCTCTTCCAATCTTACAATGATGGCATGTCTGCTGTGCAGCAAATGTGTCACTTGTAAGCTGCCCACAAGGGTTCCTTTTGTGTTTTTCTTTTACAAGAATCCAGAAGAGGATATTGACTAGCTGCCCTGGAGGTGAAATATGACATCATTAGACGTGTGGTCATCCAAAATGGAAGGTAAATGGAACTTTTCTTAGCAAAGACATCTCCCTGGGCTATCTTATAACCTAAAATGTGAAATACCAGTAATCTACATCAGTATAGGTATTCTCCTGTACTAACAATGCTGGAAAATCTGAGGCATGACACTAGAGTCAGTTCCATAGTGCGATCATTGTACTATATATTAAATTTGACAACCACCCCAAGGTGTCCTCATCTTGGCAAGTTTTCCCACTCTCATGGTCTGACTCACTTTGACATCATTGCTTCATCATAAAGTAAAGACTGAGCTTCTAAAACTAAATAAAAGGTACTGAGCCCATGGTGTAGAACAGAATACCAGGTTTTGATAGGCCCAAATAAAACTATAGTATATTCTATGAATATGTTATTTAAAGAGCAATGTCTAAGACTTAGGCAATGCAAGTCTTAATGTGAGATTTAATCATTGTTGATACCTCGTAATTCTTGGATTTCACTGATTTAAAATGATGTAGCCTTTTAGAATTTAACTGTTCCAAAAATTTGTGGCATGTTAACTATATCTTGTAAGGCTGTATCCTTGTGTACTGGAATAAAACTACTTATGATTTGAAAAGCCTGCCTGGAAGATTGGTCTTTGGTCTTTGCAAGTGGTTGCTCTTTTTCTTTACACAGTGGTCCACTCCCTTAGCTGAGGGTTAGGGCAGTGCACCTGGACCTCTTCTCACAATTGGTGAGTTTTACTGAAACCTGAGAATTTTCTTTTTATATATTACTACTATCAACAAGTGTGTATTGTCTACAGATGCAGCCACTTTGGTTTGTCTGTTTGACACAGAATATCTAAACACAGATATCCCATTTATCTCATTTAACACAGAAAACTGCGTCACAACATCCCATCTAATTAAAGCATTCACCATTGTGAACAATGGAGCTTTGGTATGCTAATGAAAAGGTTAAATGCATTAAATGAGTTAAGATGACTTAAGATAACACAGTTTCTTCAATTACCCCTGAGTCATGACGCATTTAACTCACAAATCCAAGTGGCTTCATCTGTATATTGTTCCAAAAATTACCCTTACTGAGAATCACACTATACTGACTATAACATTTTACTCTGGAATACTCTTTAATTATAAAGAATTACCTCTTATGTGAAATATGTATTTTCCTTTAACAAATCTTTTTGTTTATTTATGTTACAATAAAATTAATGAGTCTAGACAGCCTAAACGTGTGCTCTTCTATGCATTAGTGAAATCTACTTTTTAGACTCTTGAATGCCTCCCTCTCATAGCCAGCTAATAAAACATGTTGGTTTGTTTGTATTAGTTTACCCTTTGAAAGACCACAGTTGGTTCGTAGAAGATTTTCCTTTGTCTCTAAAATGTCAGTAATTGGGTGTTGGTTGTTTGGGTTCCAAGGAAACCTGGGAAGCAGGCCTGCAGTCTACCTCACTGTCTAAACTTCCATGGCATGGACACATACAGTATGGGATTCAAAGACCTATATTCTGAGCAATTCAACATGCCAAGCACACTTTCTCAGTGTAATACGTAAAAGGTTGATGGAGAGAAATTTCTTCAAGGGGAACAGTATGAGAGGAACAGTAAAACAATTCTGCGGTAAAGAAACTAAAGGTGCATGAAATGAGGGTAGGTGAGCTATAGGATGAAGATCTGGGAATGACCAAAGCAGTGGAAGGTGGCCCAGCATGAAGGTTAATTTGAGTGAGGTAAGCAACCATTTGCTGTTTTAGAAACCCAGCATGAAGGCCAATTAATGTGGCGTCAATGCTTATTTGCTGTTCTTGAATGTGGTGTTGATACTGATACTGGATGTGGTATATGACTGTATATGACAGTATTTTCTCCAAGCAAAAAAAAAACCTGAAACCTTTTATGTGCACTGATGGAGAGTAGAATGTTGATGATGAAATTTAGCTTTAGTCTGATTAAGAAGATGTTGGGCTATTTGCTGCAAAAAGGTGGACAGTGAGATGGGATGTCTGTTACAGCTGAAAGTGAAAAAAAGGGTTAAGCATTGGGAATCTGCTACATTCAGAGGAATCAGCTGTATTCTTATATTGCTGATAATGTGGTTCTTCCTTTTGGTTGTTATGATAACATAACAACCAGGTTGGGCTGTAGTAGGGCTATCTACCCTTGGCCTATACGTATAAAAGGATAAGAGGGTGTTCCATGTATTCACTTTTTGACTGTAGAGCCTGCATGGTAGTGCATGTAATTGTAGTCCCCTGACTGTGGAATTGCAGGTATAGTAGGGTAAGATGGTGCCTATAGTAGCAGAGGGTCATAATAACATCAGGGAAGGGACTGTGGCTGTGGGATAGCAGGTATAGTATGGAGAGATGGTGCCTATAGTAGCAGTGGTATAATAGTCTTTGGGAAGGAACTGTGGTTGTGGGATAGTAGGGAGAGATGGTGCCTATAGAAGCAGGGGGGTAATAGTCTCTGGGAAGGGACTGTGGGATTGCAGGTATAGTAGGGAGGAATTGTGCCTTTAGTAGTAGTCAGGAAAATAGCCTTTGGAGGCAACTGTGGTTGAGGTAGAACAGGTATAGAAGGCTAAGATGGTGTCTATAGATGCAGGGAGGCTGTAGGTATGATTGTTGGATCCTGGATATAGTAGGGTGAGATGGGTTTTTTTGCAGGGAGAACATATCTGTGGGATAGCAGATAAAGTAGATTGAAAGAGGTGTGTTGGGAGTTGATCACTAATAATCAGGCTTTGTTCAGATCTCTTGTGTTGAACTGTCTGGTGTTAGTATCCCAACAAATAGCTCTTTGACCATCAGAGGTGACTATAAATAAAAGGGAACCTTTCAAATGGTATTAATTGTTTTACACAAAAGAAGTGATGGGTGAATTTGTGCCATTTTTCTGGACTATTCGCGATATTGCGATAATTCACAAAAACAAAAAAAGTCAGTGGGTTTTCTCATGGGGACTTTTTTTCCAATCTGCAGTGACTTTTTAAGAGCGCAATACATTGGTGCCTATGGACAGTTTTTCGTAGTGAAAACCTGGCACAATATTTCACTCATCACTGCACAGTATCCAGAAGCTATATATGGCATAAATCATTTAAACAGACATTATTGTACTATTTTTAGAATAAATAATATATGCAATTTCCACTTATGTATGATCAAATCAAGAAAACCAGCAAACGTGTTAAATGTGAGTTCCAGGGAGAACGCTATCTTTCCTTTCAGTAAAACATGACAGCTCTGAGCCTTGCAGAAACTGTTCCTGATTTTTATCAGACTTAATACTTATTTCTGAAACCAAATATATTGAGATCATACAGATACAGCTCATGATCATTTTGGTTCTGTCTTTTCTGGCACAAGTCCCATGAAACCATTACAAAATCCTGCCAAGGATTCATATGTGGCCAAATATAGTCCGGTTCTGCAAAAACAGCATTGCCTTCTCTATATAGCATGAGAGGTTTAAAAATATAACCTTAATATTACCTTGTTATTCCTAACATACCCAACGGTGTAAGGGCAGTAACACAGTCAATTTTCTAACATTTCTTGGAATTGTCATTCTGCAGAGGAGGCTAAAGCAATGCTCTGTAATTCAGGCAAATTGTGCAAAATCTGGGAAATCGAACTAGAAATGCTGTATATCATGGATCACTTGCAGTCCAAAGTCTACCAATAATAAGGAACAAATGTTTTAAACCTTTTTATACCCAAATTGTGTGCAGCTAATCTATTATTGTTTTTTCAACCTGAAAAGTAGTTAGTTTTCTGGACTTATTGTTCTCTAGACTGGGCTTAACGTATACATTAGTGAACATTTTTCAATCATATCAGCGGCTGCTTTGGAGTCAATCAATGACTTCAATTTGATTGGATCCTGCAGGAAAAGATAAACTCTAGGCTTTTCCCTTTTCCTCCACTCTGTGTTCTAGAGGCCCTTAAAACATTATCTACACTCACTGAAGCAAAATAAACTGGTTAGAAAATAAGCAATGGCTAGGTTTTTATACAGGAATTGCAAAGCTGGATTTAGCCAACATTTTTTAAGTCTGTGGAAAGGGTGGTGCGCATAGTTGGGTTATGGCAATCTGCTCTCACTATGCAAGTTCACATAGAGCTGGCCCCTTTCTCTAATTGAGATTGCTTAACTCCACAAGCATATCTCGCTGCTGACATTCTCATGAGTAATATGCGCGTTCCTGGCTGCTTTGTGTCAAAATTGTTAATGCTCGGGCTCTTGAAAGGCAATGTAGCATCTGCTGAACATATGTGGCAAACCTGTGTGCACAATAAAAGCAGAAATCTGACAGTAATAGCATTATCCCTTTATTTTAACAAATACAAGATGTTGAAATTTTAAATTTTCCTAAGAGTTCACTTCATACTGGTCCCTGTCGTAGTGCAAATGCACACTGAAATATCTCTCAACCCTAATAAATCCTAAACATTATTTAGGCAGATTCACTGGTAATTTTGATTGTGACTGTTGTTTTTTTTTTGTTGGCTGCATTTGCAGTTGAATTAATTATTTTGAGCTGTCTTATTTTGGAATATTATGAGAAGACCTGATTCAAAAGGCAATTCTGATCAAAAGAGAAGGGAAAAACGGAAGTGGATGATCAAAAAGACAGATGAATGGATTCAGTCCCAACCATTATCATAAAGCTATTTCAAAGCCTGGTGACGAGGCAGAAGATAGGAAAGATCTGGAAAAACACTTTTCACATGGTCACCATGACGCACCATCAGCGTCATTATCATCCATCCTTTATTGTTATATAACCAGCAACTCGAAATCAACTTAATGGTAATAATAATCATAATTGTAGTGGGGTATCCAAATAGCTAATGTTGGCCCATCTATGCTCTATGATCTATCTATCTATGCTATTCTCTTACATTATAAACAACAGCTTTCTACATATAGCAGGGGTACTAGACCTGTTGTTTGATAAATGTGTGTCATAATATCTGCTCAAGTGGGGTGCTTGATAACCCTGAGAACAGCAAGCGAGACAAAATAATAAAGCAGGAGTTAGAAGCAATAACGTTGATACCCCCTGGGGTGGAGCCAGGCTCTAAGTGTAAATGGACATGTAGCTGTACTATAGCTCTCCTCAAAATAGCCCAAAAAAGATGACATTTTAGCATACTCCTGAGAACCTTGGGCAAACTGAGGGTCTAGTAGGTTCTACTACAGGAGGACATAAGATGAAAAAAATCTGCCTATAAAAAGATCCAAAAAAGTGAGTTCTTCACGGAGCAGCACATAAAGCAGATACCATGTTGGAACAACAAACCACACATGGTGGAGAGACGGAAAAATCAGTGCCATCAGCCACAGCAACTGAAATTAAAACCATTCTGTTGAAACTTAGATCTCCCTTGAAAACTACAGACTACATAGAGTCTAAGATGAGTGATTTTCAGCAGCACATAATAAAGTAGTAGACACACAACCATAGGAAAATAGCTTGGTCGATTTACTAATAAAGTAGCAGATCTAGAAGAATGATCAAGGTGCTGCAATATATGTGTCAGATGAATTTTAGATGGTATTAGGAACCTAAGATGTGTTCATTGGGCCTAAACAAGAAGCCTAATGCCTGATATGCCCATCCATTGGGTCCCCAAGCCCACAACTGCTCCAGATTTTGATTCTGTTGATGTTGACTTGTCACTAAAATGCATTATATCAAAACTAAATAAAACAATTGCCACTAGAGACCTGGGCAGAAATAAATATTTAATTCTGTACTGATTCATCTCTAGCCACCCTGGCAAAACAGAGAATATATCAGGAAGCCACTTAAGTCCCCAATGAACATACAATTCCATACAGATTAGGTGATATTTGAGGTAGAAACCAGCTGCAAATCCTGGATGTCCCTTTCTGACTGCTTCAGTTTCCTTCTGGCAAGGTCAGTTTGTGAGTTCATTACTGTAGTTTTGTAGACTTCAACCATCCAGAACTGAATTTCGGGATGTTTTTGACCACACCCATGGCACATGCAGACATGCCTCACTTTGCCTCACTTTGCTCCAGCTATGTAGGTAACAAAGATCACCTATATCATCGTTCCTGCAAAACTAAGGATATTATTGCAGTGAACCAGTTAAGGAAACTGTATACTAAGCATTGGGTTTCTGGTTCAAATCCAGGCAAGATGTTACAATTTGGTAGTAATAAATGTAATGCAACTATATGAATAACATATGCAAAGGTAGCTAGGTGGCACAAAAATAAATATACTTCACTGAATTAAAGATCAGTTTGCCCATTAAGAAGGTTCTCTTTATCATCAGACTATTTATGTTGGAGTTAGAATATGTTACAATAGGGATAGGAGTGATAGCAGTTGTAGCTTGCAGCAGGACAGTTAGCATATACTACTTGCACGCAGAGCATGTGGTCCTGAATGAGCAGGTTATAATCCCCAGATGTTCCTGGATATAGGGGGCCTGTGAAAATTTAGCATTGGGGCCCTGAAATTTCTAGTCATGCCACTGCGTGCTAGAATTTATTTATAGGTTTGCAGTCTAAATGATTTTCATCCTGCATATTCTTTCTTTGTGTGCTCCAAGTATATATATATATATTTTTAGTATTTTGGCAGTGCTGACCATATTATATCAAATAATTATTACGGCAATGTTCTGGCATCACTCACTAACATGAACGCAGATTATTTTTCTATCTGTGACCAGCACATCAAATTGGCCGGCACATGAGGAGCCATATACTGGGAGCTGCTCCAGATCTGCTGTACCATGCACTGCATGTCAGGAAATCACACTCTAGCTTAACCTCAGGATTATTATGTGCAAATACATATCTCCTGTATATTTAGACTTGTACAACTCTTTCACTATAACATTTAAACTTTGGAAAGCCCCTCTGTGCATTCACATTGTGAGAGTTATTTTTGCCGGCAGCTTCGGAAATAGTGTAATTAGCACTTTCTGTCATGTATTCCTGTATTTCATGAAACTCTTAGGGGTTCCAGATTTCTTTGCAACATGATAAAATGATTAACATAGCCCTAATTGTTTTTATACGAAGTCAGAGAGCTTGTAGTTGTGGGATAAATCTAGGGTACATACAATGTTATTTCAAATCACATGAAGGGTTGTTTTATGACTCCATGTGCACAAATGTTGTATTCATACCTTACAGTAGGCCCTACCACAACCCTTGAACATGTTGGCAATATCAGGGTTCCCACAGTAGAATGTGTCAACAGACAAAGTAGCCTTTACGCCAAAAGAATGAATGACTAGATCACATTCTGGATCTTTAATATAACATAACAGTGAAGACAAAAAAATGAATACAAAAAACAAAAATAAGAAAAATTTAGGTGGTGTTACCTTTCTTTCAACCCAAATGATCAAAAATTAAAAATGTACATCATTAAAAAAATATTTAATTCTAAGCAACTGAGCCATTGGTTGAAACTAGTCACATGAAAGGCTGACCCACTCAAGTGGGACATGTAAAATGGCCATCAAAGAAATCAGAGTAATTTGCATATGCAGTGTAAGCAAATACAAGGGTGGAGTAAGTGATGCAATTTTTAGTTAAATATAATCTGTCAGACAACAATTACATCCCTGTGCGCTGCATGGAAGCAGATGTTCTTCATATTTGCATTTTAAACACTGAATTCATTTCTACCTGACGCACACTCATGGGGTAACATGCATAGCTACTTTATCCATTTCCTTTGTTACCATTCCTGCTTTTTTTGTTATTTCCAGGCTCTGTATCTTATGTTCAAACTTACAAGTATTTTTAAAAATAAGGAATGGATTTTTCAAGGGGGTTATGTTAGTGGGATATTAGAGTTCAGAGTTTCAGTTCTTCTAAGCAGGGGCAATGCACCAAATGAGGCAATTTAAAAAACTGCACCCCACTATTTACTAGGGATGGCAAAAATGCTGCTTCTGGTAATTGTTCTTCTCTTTGCAAGCATCATGGACCCCTCTGGACCCCCTCTGGGATGTATGCAGGTGGAAGAGGGGGGAGGCAGCAAGCCATCTCAGGGCAGCAGAAGGGTCACGATTGCCCCTGCTTCTAATGAAATAAATGATTATTTTTAAGTCATATAAGTCATACCCATGAAATTTGCATTCTCTGAATGATGATATATTGATTCATTTCACCCTTTAGCAGGTACATAGAAAAATACTTTGAAAACATTGACAAAATTACACCAGCTAGTTGAAAGAATAAAAGAATAGTGCTGCCATTCTTAGTTTCCACCTTAAAATATTAAATCAACCCCGAGGAAAAGATTAGATATAATGGCTCTGTATGATTCGGGGCCTAATGTCAGTACAGCTCCTGTTATTGTTAAAAAGTAGATATACTGTAAGGGGCAGATTTACTAAGCTCGAGTGAAGGATTCGAATGACAAAAAAAATTTGAATTTCAAAGTATTTTTTTGGGTACTTCGACCATCGAATGGGTCAAATTCGAACGATTCGAAGTAAAAATCGGTCGCCTATTCGACCATTCGATAGTCGAAGTACTGTCTCTTTAAAGAATACTTTGACTACATACTTCGCCACTTTAAACCTACCGAGGTTCAGTGTTAGCCTATGGGGACCTTCCCCAGCACTTTTCTACGTTTTTTGTGGTCGAATAAAAATCCATCGATCGATCGCTTAAAATCGTTCAAATCGAAAGATTTTATCGTTTTATTTGATTGTTCGATCAAAGTATTTGCCGTAAATCCTTCGAATTCGATAACGGATTCAAAGGATTTTACTTTGAGGGTTTTTTATCTCTCGAAATTCGACCCTAACTAAATCTGCCCCAAAGTGTGTGTGTATGTGTGCGTTTGTGATGTGTTGGCTGTGTACAAATTAAGTGGGTTGGACAGTGCCAGTGAAATGCTATTTAAAGGTATTTCTTGACTGCAAATCTTTTTGCAAGCTTCTTGGCTTTCAGAGTTATAGTTTAGCTTGGCCTCCACTCTGACTGAGAACATAGTTTGAAGACTGTCAGTCTACTTTTAATAGGTTCTATTGCTGCATATTTTAGTTACGTTAGGGGTATCCAAATGCCCAATTTATAGTCTGTCATATACCTGAATAATAAATGTGAAAAACATAGACTTTTCTGGAATGGCAATTTGACAAGCACCCAGCAAAGGGATAAACAAGGCCAAGCTAAGCTTGAGTTACGCTGGGCATACTTACTAAACACTACTCTGTCATAGACTCCTTCAGGTGCTGAATGTATAATGTTCCTCCCAGATCTGAATAACATGAGATTTGCTGTGGACACAGTACAGCTTAATTCACTTAAGGTAATATTTCTAAATTTTAGTTATATTGAAACATTTTGTGTCTCTCAGTCAAATGTGTATTTCAAGCTAATTGAATTTTTTAAAATTATGTTGTTTTTTTAGGTAAGATTGTGAATTTTAATAGAATTGTAGAAAGAACTTGAACCATTTGGTCCATCTGATCTATCTGTTTAAGTCTTATTTGTGTTCCTGTTTAATTCCTGTTTTAACTGCTGTAAAACTGCTCTATTATTTATCCTATCTGGTTAGAATTCCTTTACTTTACTAGTCTTTGCCATATCTACTGAAAATCAAGTCCATGTGTTTTCTTATATTACCTAACACTCCCAGGTTTATTTTGTGTCCCCTGGTTTTCACTATCTCAAGCTTCTAGAAATGCATCCCTCTTGAATTTTGATATACACTTTTTTCAGTGATCCCCAACCAATGGCTCCTGAGAAACATGCTTCTCACCAACCCCTTAGATGTTGCTCCCAGTGGCCCTCAAAACAGCTGCTTATATTTGAATTCCTGTCTTGGAGGCAAGTTTTGGTTGCATAAAACCAGACGTCCTGCCAGAAAGAGCCTCCTGTTGGCTCCATAGGGGTTACCAATGCCAATTACAGCCTTTTTTTACATCAACCAGCTCTTTTCTTATCTAAATGTTGCACATGGGTACAAAATGTTGGGGATCCCCACCGTTGTTTATAATTTTACAACTCTGTCACCTCTTACTTTTCTTTTCTAAGAGGTACATGCTTTCCTGAATTTCATTGTTGTTTAGACAATTCCCCATTGTTGTAGTCCTCTCTACGAAAAGTTTGCTGCCTTGATTGTGTCATCCTTCCTCATCATCCTCATAATCATGATAATATAGCAGTTTGTGTGTACATTTTTATTATTAATAATAAATAATAATAAATAATTAATAATAATGCAAAATTGTTTCCTCTTCCACCATAGACAAGGTATTCCACCAGTTGTCTTTGAGATGCAATTAGTACACTTTACTCACTTTGGTCGCTTTAGCAGTTACTATTCCTATATACCAATGCATACTACTGGCCTTTTATGCTGAACATCTTAAATATGTACCAGGTTCTGCTCTCATTGAATTTACTACAGTAAAAGCAGCGGTGGGTGCTATATAACAGTTGCTGTACAGTACTATTACCATCATATTGATCCTTTTATACTAAGTGGCCTTATCTGATCTTTACTGGGCACTGCTTTTAATTTATTAGTTAACATATGGCCATAAATGCTAGTTGTTATACAAGTTGACATCATACTGCGTGCAATACCAACTATACTAACTGATGTTTTTAATGGGATGATCCACTACTTCCACTACAAATTGCATGCATGCCAATTTGATTGTATTTACTCATTTCTACATTAAAATATTTTTATTTACTAAAATCCAAATTTTTCTCATTATTTTATGAAAAAAACTTCGACCAAACTCCCATCCATAATTTTACATTATTTATCAAAAAAATTCATTTGAAAAATTTGGTGGGGAAAAAGAGTCTATATACTCTTGATAAAAATCATGAAAAAAATTTGAAACATTCAGTACGTTGTTTTCAGATTTAATGCCCAAAAACTCAGATTTTTTGTGATTATCGCTCGAAAATCACACATTTTTCAGTTTATCGTTCGAAAACTAACACAGATTATGATATCTTCCAATGGTAAAAGGGACATCTGCCATTGACTTCTACATGACCTTGGCAGGTTCGAGATGGAGTACTTTTTTATTCGGACATTTAGCATTGGGTATAATAAATCTCAAAATTATTTAGTTTTTTTTCCCATTAAAAAATTATGTTTTCTCCTTTAAAACGCTGACCATAAAAATTCAGGCTTTAGTAAATAACCCCCTAAATGATACAGAATATTTTTTTTTGACATGCAAACTCCAACTTGCCGAGAAAAGGGAAATCTTGGAAATCTTGTATATTATTGTATTGCAGAAAAAATATCGCCAGTTTACTACAAAGAGAAAAATAATTCAAAACAAAGTTGTGTATTCTTTACTGGGCCCCTACCTGCATTATTGGCATATCTGTGCAAAAAACGTTTTTTTAAAGACAGGACAAAACTCCTGTAACACTTTTTGCTATTCATTATCTATTATTTTTTTGTTGATAATACCAAATATTTGAGTCTTTCAGTATTTTCGTGCATTTTCACATTAATAAATGCCAAAAAGAACAATAGGGCTATTTGCATTATTTTGTAATTTTATTTATAATGAAAATCTTAGCGTTAACTAGATAACCCATGGAAAACACAGTGACACCCTAAAATGAATAAAGTACATGATGTTCCAGATATTCTTGGAACTATGGCTTAAAAAGATATACACTGATGTTTTCCTATATTAGTAACCTTGCTTTGATCTTAATGAGGCCATGTCAAACTGTTTAACTTCCAAATGGGGGTGTGGTTGACCTGAAAAAGTACAATAACCATTGCTCTAGCCCAAGAACAGGGAGACAATGGGAGCTGTGCTGATCATGCTGGACCTTTTTTTTAGCCATTGTGACTTTTTTTGGCTAGTAATTGTCTGAAAAATATTCTTACATCATAATCATGGGTCCCTGTGTACCCTGGTGTTCTACATAACCATAAGTGGAATAACCAAATAGTGTGTGTGTCTGAGAAATCTGCTAATCTTGGAGTTCTCTCTCCCTGGTTACCCTCTGTCCTGCTTACCTGTAATGCACTCCCACTTGGAAGTCCATGCACCCTGGCACCCAGTACTGGTGTTTATTTCTCATTCACAGGTGTCTTTAAAGTGGACCTGTCACCCAGACACAAAAATCTGTATAATAAAAGTCCTTTTCAAATTAAACATGAAATCCAATTTCTATTTTTTATTAAAGCATTCATAGCTGTTGTAAGCTCATTTAAAAATCTCAGCTGTCAATCAAATATTGTCTGCCACTCCTCTATGCCAGTGGCATAGAGGCAGGGCAGACAATTACTTTCACTTTCCATTCAGCACTTCCTAGATGTCACTGCCCTCCCCACATTCCCCCATTCTCTTTACCATTTAATTGAGTAGCCAGGGCATGGGGATGGACATCGGTTCCCCCATTCTGGTGCACAAACAAGATTCTGAGATGATACAAGGCTTGTCTTAATAACAGTGTCCACAAAATGGCTGCTGCCTGCTTGCTATCATTTTGAAATCCCAGACTGAAGGAAGCAAAGATTCAAATAATTTATATAGTGTAATTAAAGTTCATTTTGCTTGACTAATGTGATAAAATAGGATTTTGAATAATTTTTTTGGGTGACGGGTCCCCTTTAAGAACAATGGGTTGTGCATGCGCATTGTATATTTTGTATATATATATACCTGTCATCCAGACTGCTTAGCATCTGGGGTTTTCTAGAGAAGGAGTCCTACCATAATTTGGATCTCCATACTTTATGTCTACTAGAAAATCATTTACCGTATATACTCGAGTATAAGCCGACCCGAGTATAAGCCGAGGTACCTAATTTTACCTACGAAAACTGGGAAAACCTATTGACTCTAGTATAAGCCTAGACACAACTATAGCCCTGTCTCCCAGCAGCGCACATTCTGCCAAAGCGACCCCCCCAGCGATCAACCGGACTTCTTTGCAAAGTTGATGGTGACAGAGAATTGCCAAACGGATTACTGTGTGCATTGTCCCACAGTCCCACTACCATGTGCAGAGGGTGCTGTTTGATATTGCCATCACTGTTAATCTTTTGTATAACCAACAGAGGGTGCTGTGTGATATTGCAGTCACTGTTATTCTTTCATACAACCAACAGATGGCGCTGTGTGATATTGCAGTCACTGTTAATCTTTCATATAACCAACAGAGGGCGCTGTGTGATATTGCAGTCCCGGTTATTCTTTTATACAACCAACAGATGGCACTGTGTGATAGTGCAGTCCCTGTTATTCTTTCATACAACCAACAGATGGTGCTGTGTGATATTGCAGTCTCTGTTATTCTTTCATACAACCAACAGATGGCACTGTGTGATATTGCAGTCCCTGTTATTCTTTCATACAACCAACAGATGGCGCTGTGTGATATTGCAGTCACTGTTAATCTTTCATATAACCAACAGAGGGCGCACTGTTATTCTTTCATATAACCAACAGAGGGCATTGTGGGATATTGCAGTCTCTCCCCAAGTGAACTGTTGGTATAGGAATGATTAAAAGTGACTGCAATCTCAGCTTCTCGGGTTGGGTACTGCTGACCCGCGTATAAGCTGAGGTAGACTTTTTCAGCACATTTTGGATGCTGAAAAACTCGGCTTATATGCGGGTATATACGGTAAACATTAATAAAACCCAATAGGACTGTTTGCCTCCAATAAGGATTACTTACATCTTACTGTACTAGATTACTTCAGCGCACTGCCAAATTTTAAATGCAATGGTGCTTCTTTCCTCTAAGACTTCACCGCAAGTCTTCAGTATAAACGTAACCAGTAGAATGAGGAGAGCAATCCAAGGCAGAATATCTTGTACAATGTAATTTATTAGCAGCTACAAAACACTACATGTTTTCGGGCCTCAAACACCCTTTATCAAGTGTCATCTTAGTTGGGATAAAGTACAAGATAATGTTTTATTATTACAGAGAAAAAGGAAATATTTTTTAAATATTTGAGTTATTGGATTATAATGGAATCTTGGGGAGATGGCCTTCCCATAATTCAGAGCTTTCTAGATAGTAGGTTTTCAGATAACATAACTGTACATTAGTGATGTGCGCACCGGCCTGATACCCGGGGGACGGGCGGATTTGAGCTGACATCACACTCTTCTTCGCGGGTGGTTCTGGGTTGAGCTCTTCTGCTCTCCCTGTCCGCCACTGTCATATGCTGGCTTCCGACTTCCGGGTTCCTCTTTTATAGACGATGCGCCTGCTCACCCTGCCCCTTTTGTGACATCATTGGCGGGGTGGGCAGGTCTATAAAATGAACCCAGAAGTTGGGCTCAGGCGAGAGAGAGGTAGGGTGTACATTACACTTAAGTTGCCAAGACCTCTAAGCATGTTTGTAACTGGCCAAGCTTTGCAGCTGTGTATTGAATCAGATAGCCTTCTGAGCAATTGTACAGGATAGAGGTTGTTAATCCCTAGTGAACTAAGTACCCCTTCCTGTTTGTGCCAGATGAACTGCTTCGTGCCTTTTGTGTTCCATATTTTCAGCTAGAAATGGCAACTTTTGATTGTCTGACTTTCGAATAGGGTATCCTGAGCCTGGCAAGAGCTTACAGAGATAATTGGGAGTACGGATTCCCAACAGATGGCTTCTGGTGTAAATATTATAATTAAGAATTTCTGTCAAGCATTTTTTGTTCTGTAAAATTCCATTAAAATCTGATTTTTGGGAAATGGTATGTGGAACTAGAAACTCTTTGCTGGAAACAGCCATAGCTGAATCACAGTATTCAACATCCTACATCGAGTTTATATATATGATATGATATATTGGAAAAAGGACCAAATGTTTTTTTCTTTGTTGTCAAACCCAATTTGAATTATCATATTTCCTAGGTAAAGTTTTCTCTTCCAGCATCCATTGCTGTGCTGACTGTGATTAGAGCTTTGCAAACCAGATGGAGATGGTAAGGACGAAGTACAATGCTCATTCCTATAAACTGCTGTAATTTGCCTTTTACTAGAGCAGAGCTAATAATTTTACCAAGCCTGAGTGTTTAATAGTTTGTGTAAGCTTTAGTCAAAATTCTTTAAAATAATTAATTCCCTTAAATACATACATTGTTCTAGTTTTAAGTGAGTACATGCAAGTAGCATACAGTATTTAAACATATATACGTCCAAATATCTTCTACAATCTGAGGGGCTATTTAAAGCATAAACATATACTGCTTTTACAATAATTTTGTTATTATTTTTTTTTTAACAGTGAATTCAAATGATAACGTTCATTTGGTCATACAAGAGAATATATTAAGTAATGTCAAAATTATACAGTATAAATTGTTACCTGGTTGCTAAGGTCAGTGGAAAATGCAAGAAAGTGACTTAAAGGGCCAATAGTAATATAACACATTTATCCTGCACTGGTTAAAAGGTCTGTTAGATTCAGAAGCTCATATATAGTTTAGAAAAACAAGATATTTGTCCATGGGGTAGCCATCAAGTTCGAACATGGTCACCTGTTTAAAAGCCAATATCCAATTGGTTGATAAGGCGTGCTAGGCTTGGTGCAAACTTTCCAATTTTCATTAAATTACCCCCCATACAAATACAATGGTGGATATAAACAATGTGTTAAGGAGCCACCCATTACTGGCCAGGTGTATCAGGAAAGCCTTTACTGAAAAATTAGACATCTTCACTAAGTTGAGAAGAACCAAGGCACACTTTATTAGTAGCTTCTTGCAGGGAGGCAGGTTACAGAGTGAGGCACAGGTTGCTGACTCAAGGATGAATGTTACACAATAAAAACTTCTCCACAGTTCTTTATACTTCTCATTCCTTTGCTGAAGCCTCCAGGACCCCGGTCATGGAAATATACTGAGAGAGTGCAATTAGCTGTAAGCTATAAGCTATAAGCTGTCATTTCTTCACTGCGGCAGGTTACTGATATATAGATGGCTCAGAAAGCTTCTAGCCTAGATTGGGAATATCTGCTTGTATCATGTTATGGTATTACGTAAAGCTCAAATTCGCTTTCATAGCTACTCCCAGACTCTATGTGGCATAATTTAATTACAGTGTTTTCCTTAGAATTTATAGGAACCTCTTTCATAAGTTTAGAACAAGGATGCAGTATAGAGATTACAAAAAAAAAAATCTATTGGAGCGGCAGTAAGGCGTAATTATAATTTCCTTAGATGAATAAACATGGTGCACAATGTAGCGAACATATTCTTTTTACATTATGGGTAATATTTTTTCTGAGGCAATTTGGAAGGTAATGGGACTAGCAGATCTTGGCTAGCCTTGGCCTTCCAGTACTTGGAATAAGCAGAACCTAAGAACAGAACTGAGAGTCCTTTGGAAAGGAACCAACCTTTTTTGTCATTTGTAAGAACTCAAGGCCACACAGTATAAAAAAATGCAATTTATCCATTTCTATGAACATCAGTGTAGCACAAGCTTTTGGGGCACAAAAAAAGAAATGGAATTTGGTAATATGAAAGCAAACCAATATTACTAGCTCATGTATCTATGTAAAGATAAATTTTACATCTCAGGAGTGGATAAGAAACTGTGCATAATACAGTTTGCAAGCGTGGCCATTTGGGTGTACGCTAACTCTACTATCCTCTGCATGTTACCTGATGGGCCTTTTACTGCAGAGGTAGCTGGGGAGTATCATATTTATATCTGAGGGTGTTTAATATGTATTTCCTACCATATTGATATGATCATAAAAGCATAGACTAACATAAACATTGTATTCCAAAAATAACTAAAAATATTATTTGTTTTTATTATATTTATTGGTTCAGTTTTCTCGACACAGCCAATAGGTTTTAATATTAAAGGAGTCCTTTGTTATAAATTAATATACCCCTTTAAAGGCGAACTAAACCCCCCCTACCAAAAACCCCCTTAATCTTGTAGGCATTGCCCCCCTCTCCCTCCCAGCGATATGCTTTAAGGTTAAAGCTGCACTTCGCTGCTTTTAAGGGTCAGAATTTTTTAAAGGGTTTTTTTTTTTAATACTAAAGCACATTGCCAAGAGGGAGAGGGGAGGGGGCAATGCCTGCAAGATTGGGGGGGGGGGGCTTTAGTTCTCCTTTAAGTAATTGCTGTTCACAGTAAATGTATCGTTTGCCTTTTAGTATCCCCGTTTATTGCATTTTTCCAGTGGATGTGTAATATGTTTCCCAAATTTAATTTTGAGAATGATTTACAAATTCCCGCGAATGGACATCTAAGAAATATTCCCATTGGAGCAAGGCGCATGCCAACTAACCTGTGCTTTTCTGAAATTATCAGGGCCCTGAAATGTACTTTGAAAGCTGGCCAATTAAAACATCATTAAAAGCCACAAGCCAAAATTAGCTTGACCTTGCAATGCAGAGTAATCCACCCAACAATTAAAAGTAGTTTGTTATAAATATGCACCATTGCCCCAGTGCAGTACCAGTCTTGTATTTGAAAGTGAGGGAAATTAATTATTCTATTATGTCACCAAGAATTCAGTGAAAGTGTGTATGCCTGGGTGACTTCATTTCTACAGCTCATATTTTTGTTGTACTTTTTGCAGTTTGTCAACACCATTTTATAATTGAAAACATGGCAGCCCCACTTTGCATCAGCTGCTTGTCCTTACCTCTGAAAATTATGTAACGACATTAAACAGATACTGTATGCCTTTGTTTCCCTTCAAATCCTCTTAAAGAGGAAACTGACCTTACATATATATATATATATATATATATATATATATTGCAGGCGAGCATGGCCTCTGGATATTGACACAGGATAATAAATATCCCCAACTGCTTTGTACTTTTTGTTATTATGTGTATTCTTTTTTTATGTCTGGACTGACATCACTTACCTGATCAATCACTGTTTTTGGTCAAAATCCTGTTTCTGAAAGGCAAATAAATTACTAGTAGGTGTAGTAGAGTAATATAAAAACAATAGTCCCAACAATCATGACATGCATGCTGTTTTTTCTGTGTAATTGAATCATTAATTTTGGCTTGTTAAAAATAATAGCACCCCCAACCCCTGAATTCAAGCCACAATACACTGTGGATACAGTGAAACATGGTGGCACAAGCATGTTTCTCATACTATCAGTTTCAATAGATCAAAATACTTGAATAGGTGATGTTGCCTTATGACAAAGAGGAAATGCCCTTGAAATGGGGGTTTCCACAAGACAATGAACCCAAACACCAGTAAATGAGCAACATCTTGGTTCCAGACCAACAAGATTGACATTATGGAGTGACCAGCCCAATCACTGGACCTTCATTCAATAGAAAACAAATCAACAATTCTGTTTCTGAGGCACAGTCAAGGTATGCAAAATAATTAGGAAATGTTACAGGTGCCACAAGTTGGTCAACTCCATGCAACACAGAAGTGCAGCATTTCTCAGAAACAGTGGTTATACATAGTGATGGGCGAATATGACCTGTCTTTCTTTGCCAAAAATTTGCGAAACTGCAAAAATTCTCCAAAAGTCTATGGGTGTCAAATGTTTTTTGTTGCACTATGCGTCACACCAAATTTTTTTTGCAACCGTACAATTTTTTTCACCCATTGGGGTTTGCAGGGGCCAGTTTGCTCCTCCTCCTAAAGTGATTTTCCATTCAACTGGTGACACAGAACATGCAGAGTTGAAGCCATGACTGATTCGGCTTCAATTGTACAAGCTCCAATGGCGATCTCTAACAGAACAGGTACACATAGACAAAGGGAAGGAGTATATTCATTCTCTTTAAAGCTTTGATCCTTCCCAGCTGTGAATATTCTTCTAGTGTAATACATGCTGTGGGGTGGGAAATCCATTATGACCCTGTGTCATGTTTAACTGCATCTACTTCATAGTGGAATGTGGATAATGTTGGGGATGGAGCTGGAAGCAGGAGCCCTCTGTAAACAAGAAGAGCCTCGAGGTACGAAAGCATTTTAATCAGAGTCAGGGACAAGGGTCCCTGTAAATAAGGTGCATTTTATGGCCAAAATATGACCCATATGTACAATAACAAACTGAGGAAATGCTTCATGTGGCGTTAGCCTTCCACATATTTTTTATGAATGATGCCTTCCTTCCCACAGTCACTGGGTGCCTAATCTCTATCAGTGAGAAATTACATGTTAGGTAACAGAAATGCTTCATTGTAGTTTAATCCTAAAAAAAAATATTTGGAAAGTCAGTAATTGTAAATAACACTGCCTTTGGTAACAATACATGTACATTTTTGTCCCACAACTTTTTTGTAAGCAGGAATCAGAATGATTCATTTATTAATGTTAAGCATCCCTATTGGCTTGAGAAAATGAATATTCCACATGTTCCCTGTCAAGCTGTTTCTTGTCAGGCTGTCAGTGGCTGGCTTTGATCTCATCCAATCACAATGTTCCCTGATTTTGCAGCCCAACAGTAGAGCACTCTTAAAGAAAGATGAAAAGCGGCCTTGTGCCTCTCATAGGACAACACTGATAGGCTAACTAGAGTTGACCGATTTATAAATGGGGGGAGAAATAGCAATCTAACAAAAAAATTTCATCTCTGTTGTGATTTATTAGTAGAACGGGTAGCAAGAAATGATTAAAAACATATATGTCTCTGTTGGCATAGTTAGGAAGTAATGTTATATTTGACCTAGCCCTGCAAAATGTCAGTTGCCTCTGACTAAATATAATACATTTATTATAAACAAGCTTCGGAGGACATTTTTATTAGATGATCTGAAATAAGAAATAATGGAATGCTTATAAGGATTTAAATGTATTAAACCCAGATGTGTAAACTAGCCACGTTTTCTTGTAAAACACTTTTCTGTATAATTGGGAAAATAGACTGATACTGTTGCAGTTTTAATATAGGGTCAGTGCCAATGATATACAGTCTACAGACCTCTAGCTGCTGTGGAACAACAATTCTGTGTCCCTCAACAGATTGACCTATATGGTTTTGCTGTGTAGGTTAATTGAATTTTAGAATGTTATCACCAGGTTCAGGAGTATCAACAAAGTCAGGCACAAATACTCTATAGGTACCTTTTAACTGCCATTTTAAGCTCATTTTGGTTGCTACTGAGCACCTATTATAATAATTATTTTATTCTTTGCCATAGTGCAAGCCATTCTTGAAATGGAGTTGAACCTGCCTCTATTTACTGGATTTACTAGTGAGTTCACCTACACTTAGCTCTGCTCTACAGATTCTTTAGCTGTGTACAAAGGATCTTGCCTAGGCAAAGGACAGTGATTCATGCGGGGCAAAATTATTTGTGCTTCTATCTATTTTTCAATTGATATTTTTGTTACTTATCCTGTAACCACTTTACAAATTTACCAGTTCATATTTGACATGTCATAATCTGTCATTCGGATTGCTACAACCGAACAGTTTGCTGTCTACCTGGTGCCACGGTTCAGCATGTGATTGATCGGGTAGACAAATTATTGGGTGGTGCTGGGCATGACCCAACTGTCTTAGTGCATATCGGTACTAATGTCAACATTTCTTAATTTAACCAGTAACCTTTTGTGTGGCACTGTATCAAATGCTTTAGCAAAGTCTAAGTAAATCACATCCACTGCCATCCCAGAATCAAGGTCCCTGCTTACCTTCTCAAAAAAGAAATTAAGTTAGTCTGGCAAGATCTATTACGCATAAAACCATGCTGGCACAAACTCATAGTATTATGATTTGCTATAAAGTCCAGTATCTTATACTTTATGAACCCTTTGAAAAGCTTTCCTACCACTGGCGTCAAACTAACTGGCCTATAATTTTTAGGCTAAGAACGGGATCCTTTTATTAATAGAGGCACCACACAGTAATTTGCCAGTCTCTTGGCACTATGCCAGACCTCAATGGATCCTGTAAAATTAAGTAAAGAATTTTGGCTATAACAGAGCTAAGCTTGCTAAGTACCCTGGGATGAATACCATCTGGCCCCGGACCTTTGTTTATCTTAACATGTCTCTTTTGAATTTCCTCATGTGTGAGCCATGTATCATTAGTTGTATTACTAGAATTGGGACTATTAAGAAGGAAACCTTGATAAATTGGTTCCTCGTTTGTGTAGACAGATGAAAAATATGAGTTCAGAATCTGCGCTTTTATTTTGTTTTCATCACCCAGCTCTGATATTAAAGGTCCCACACTTTGGATTTTGATTCTTTTTACTGCTTGCTGCAATATACTTTTCCATATCAATTTTAGCTTGCCTTATAGCTTCTTTGCGTGATTTATTGGCCTCCTTGTACCTTATAAATGATTCAGCTGTCCCTGCTAACTTGAAAGCATTTCCCACTTAATATGTAGCAGAGATGCCCTTATACTGTCAAAGTTTGCACGTCTGAAATTTAGTGTTTTAGTTACTCCCTTATAGAATTGCTTCTGCAACAGAATCTCAAAGGAGACCATGTTATGATCACTATGCTCACCCACACAAATGTTAGATATGAGTTTAGTATTTTTAGTTATTACAAGGTCCAAAAGTGAGTAATTCCTAGTAGGTTCTTGAACGAGCTGGAATAAAAAGTTGTCATTCAGCATATTTACAAACCTACTAGCTTTTTCCGTTTTGTCAACTACATTACCCCAGTCAATGTCCGGATAATTGAAGTCACCCATAGCAACAACTTGACCAAGCTGTGAAGCCGCTAATCTCTACCCAGAGGGATTCTACACCCTCACCAGTGCCAACTATAATTATTTCTTTAGTGCATGGCTTTAATTCCGGCTTTACATACAAACACACTCCTCCACTCTTTTAAATCCCTCTGTCCCTCCTATAAAGGGTGTAACCATTTAAATTCCCAGTCCAGTCACATGTTTCATCCCACCAGGTTTCAGTGATACCAATTATATCATAATTTTTAGAGCATGCAATTAATTCTAGGTCTCCCATTTTACCTGACAAACTTCATGCATTTGCCAGCATTCAGCGGAGGTTACTACTTTTACTTTTGAAATTTACATTACTTAGTGGAGAATTATATGTTAAGTTAGTATTATTCTGTTTTCCTTGTAACAGAGGGACCTCCTTAGCTGGTAAACTGTATGCCCTCCTCCCCCATGACCCGTTACTAATCCCACTGCCCCGTCTACCCTAGCTTCCCCATAATTCTTTATCTCAACCACCCACCCCTTGCCTACTTTAAACACTCCTCCAACCTCTTAGCCATTCTTCAATTCCATTGAGGTGCAAACCGTCACAACTGTATAGGTTGTACCCCAAGGAAAAATCAGTCCAGTGCTCTAGGAACCCAAACCCTTCCTTCCTATACCAAGACTTGAGACACGCATTTAGCTCCCTAAGCTCCCGCTGTCTTCCTAAATTTGCACGTGGCACAGACAAAATCTCAGAAAAAATTACATTGGAAGACCTTTCCTTGATCTTAGAGCCTATGAGGTTGGGGCTGCTTTCTTTGGAAAAAAGGCGCTTGCGAGGGGACATGATTACACTTTACAAGTACATTAGAGGACATTATAGACAAATAGCAGGGGACCTTTTTACCCATAAAGTGGATCACCGTACCAGAGGCCACTCCTTCAGACTAGAAGAAAAGAACTTTCATTTGAAGCAACGTAGGGGTTCTTCACAGTCAGGACAGTGAGGTTGTGGAATGCACTGCAGCGTGATGTTGTGATGGCTGATTCAGTTAATGCATTTAAGAGTGGCTTGGATGATTTTTTGGACAGACATAATATCAAAGGCTATTGTGATACTAAACTCTATAAATAGTATAGATGTGGGTATATAGAATTTATGTGAGTGTATGGAGGGGTGTGTGTAAGGATGCTGGGTTTTCATTTGGAGGGGTTGAACTTGATGGACTTTGTCTTTTTTCAACCCGATTTAACTATGTAACTATGTAACTATGTCTAAGTGCTCAAGATCTGTTATTGACGATACATTTTGCAGAACACATGTTTAACACTACCCAAATAAATAGGGCTTTTAAAATTAAAAATGTCTTATGTTTTTTTTCAGTTATACAGGGCAAACTGTTATGGTTTTAGTTTAGCCCTTACAAGAAAGCCCCACTTGGTGCAAGTTGTGGAGCAGACTTTGCACTGTACTTTAGACAGACATATGTGCTTAGTGACAGTGGCTTTAAGTTTCAGCACTTGTTCCTATCCAATTGTTAATGAGCTATATAATGAGTGCTTTATAAATGACACACTCTTCCTGTTACATATTTAATTTATGTGAAAAAGAAAAAATGCCGATTGAGTTCAACCCTTTCAAATGAACCCCAATGCACAGATATTCACATCTACTTGCCAATTTATGTAGATATATTTATCTACATATACCAAAACTTATAGTATACTAACTGAGGAGCCGGGAGTGCTTGCTTCAGCTGCAAGAAGCAGAGGGAGCCCGTGATGCTGACTGTGACCATGATTGTGACTCTGGTTGGAAAAGTGAGGGAAGCCAGGAGGCTGAACACTTTTGGGAAAAAGGAGTCCTGTGAGTAAAGGGGTGAGCCAAACTGGTTTTGCTTTTGTTGGTAGTCCACAAGGGGCCCAGTCTAGTAAAGAACTTCTTTAAATGTCTGAAGGTAGCGCCCAATGGGCAGGGTTTATTTTTATGAATTATGTTTTATGTATACTTGTGTTTTCTCTGAGCTGTGGTGTCCCTGTCTTACTGCTCCTTTACCTATGCTTGCCTAGCTACCATTTGCTAATTTCCCCAAAAATTGCATGTACAAACAGTCAACTTGTCACAGCTGATTAATAACAAAATAATAAGGAAAAAGTTAATTTGTTTTATCTGATGCCGTATACATGTTGTGATGGAGTGACATTTTATAGAGTGCTTATGTTTTTACATGGCTGAAAGTTAAATTAGGAGACAGCATTTTATTTTAGTTCTGTGTAAACTGCATTTATATATATATATATATATATATATATATATATATATATATATATATATATATATATATATATATATATTTATTTCTCCTTTAACACAGTTTTCTTAACTACTAACTATGTAAGCATTCTATTGAGAATTTGGATTGCTCATCACTTACACTATAATTGAATAATTGTGTAGAGAGCAACTTTTTCCTCTGTCCAATGCTGCGGTGTCTTGAGGCTCTATGTACTTGGATAGTCTGTACTCTAAATCCTTTAAAACGACTGAAGTTGGCTATAACATATTGCGCCTGGTATTCAAATTCACTGTTATTTTTATTGCTTATTAATGAAAATTTCCATCTTTCTCCCTTGTTGTTCAGAGATCAGTTTGCATTAACACTTTTAAGTCTTTTTTTTAAAGGAGCCCTTTAATTTTCCAAAACACATTAGGGTCCAGGTGCTAATGACAACTGCAGTTGCGGCCTCACTAAAAGTAGCACAATGGTTGTGTGACTTGACACCATTCATTAAAAGCACTTGCATCCAAAATTTCTCTTACCATGTTTTCACAGTGGTTTTGTACTTAAAGGGGAACTCCGGCTTCCAAACCGAAATTTGATAAAGTGGCCCACATAACACAGAAACCCCTAATATACCCATCACAGTTACCTGTTTCTTCAAAAAGTATGAATAAATGCCATTTTCTATGCTGAAATCCAGCTGTTTAACAGTTCTTCTCTTTCTACATCATTTGAAATCCTGGCAGGGAAGGAGGGACTAAACACTGGTAGTCAGCCAGCTCAGCAAAGTAGTCAGAGACATCAGCAGTAGAGCAGGGGGCTAGGCTTAGGGAACTGTCAGGAACCATTAAAAATCACGAAAAGTCTGCATATTTTTTAAATAATGTATATTGCAAAGTTGCTTGAAATTATGTTTACTTAAAAAAATGTTTTTATGGCGTTCCCCTTTAACTTACTTTTTTCTTTATACTGAGGTAGCTATAAATACAGCAATGGGTGTTTTTCCTTCCATTACTCTGTGAAGAAGTAACTTGATGGTTTCTTTTCGTCATGCTTGCCCAAAATAGAAGCCATTTGGATCAGACCTTTCCAATTTTAATTCCAAATATTCCACTTAATCCAGTGGTTTCTCTAGTTGGCACTTAACTAATATGTCCATTTATAGTGACTTCTCAATCATAATAGTACTTTTTAGCAGACAAATCTAATTTGTATATTTTTTATATTGCTTTTTTTATATTTAAGGAAACAAAAAGTGTGTAGCTACCAGACACATCCTATAAAAATAAAGCAGCCCTTTTGTTAAAGATTAGTTGCTTAAAACTCTCCAAAGTGGACAGCATTTGGTGGGACGTACAGATTCAGCTGGCACATACAGATTCAGCTGGCACATACAGCTATTAAAAAGAAAAAATGGCACCTCTGGTTTATAAGATTGTGTGGTTGGAGTATAGCATACAACTATCCAGCAAAATCTTATTTTGAAATTAATACTTCAGAATAGTTTCATGGCAACACTGCCTGAGAAGAAAACACATCTATGAGGAGAATATGATTTTGAACATATGGGTTTAGTTTCCTAAATCTCACAGCTGCAAAACCTGGTTAATGCTGGTATGTATAATAGTTTGCTGCTGTGCGGGGCTTGCCGGTAAACAACATACTTTTAATAAAAAAAATGATTTCTGGGAAACAGAATTAGGGCTTAAATTAATTGATTAAGGTACAATGTCCACCAGATGAAATGTCTTCCAACAGAAGCAGCATGCAAGTTCAGAATAGTTTTGAGCTGAATTGACCTGTCAAAGGAATCAAATCCTAAAATACAACTTGCTGTTTGATAGCATGGAAACATAATCATAAATCAAGAGTGAGACAAATGAAGAGATGAAGAGAAATATACCCTATATTTAGATGTTGGAACTGTCAATATGGGATTTAAAGTTAAGTGGTTAATGGCATTTTAACAATCAGTAGTTGTCTGGCTCTCACAGAATAATATTGTTTTCAAATTGGTTATGAATTTAAAAAAGATTTTCCAGCTTTTGGTTTGCAGCCATTATGTTTCCACATATTTCATCTGTTAGCAAAGTGGCCTTTAGTCCACTAAACAAAACTCTCCTGCAAATAACTTTTATACTTTATCTGAAACTCCAGTCTCTCTCTCTCTCTCTCTCTCTCTCTCTCTCTCTCTCTCTCTCTATATATATATATATATATATAATCAATTTTACATGAAACGACTCAGAACCAGTTGAACTGCAGACTTTCAGCTTTAATTCAGTGGGTTGAACAAAAAGATTGCATAAAAATGTGAGGGATCAAATCCTTTTTTTGACACAATCACTTCATTTCAGGGGCTCAAAATCAATTGGACAATCGACTCAAAGGCTATTTCATGGGCAGGTGTGGGCAATTCCTTTGTTATGTCATTATCAATGAAGCAGATAAAAGTCCTGGAGTTGATTTGAGGTCGGGGTGCTAGTATATGGAAGATTTTGCTGTGAACAGACAACATGCGGTCAAAGGAGCTCTCCATGCAGGTGAAACAAGCTATCCTTAAGCTGCAAAAACAGAAAAAACCCATCCGAGAAATTGCTACAATATTAGGAGTGGCAAAATCTACAGTTTGGTACATCCTGAGAAAGAAAGAAAGCACTTGTGAACTCAGCAACGCAAAAAGACCTGTACATCCATGGAAGACAACAGTGGTGGATGATTGCAGAATCATTTCCATGGTGAAGAGAAACCACTTCACAACAGCTAAACAAGTGAACAACACTCTCCAGGAGGTAGGTGTATCGATATCCAAGTCTATCATAAAGAGAAGACTGCATGAAAGTAAATACAGAGGGTGGACTGCCAGGTGCAAGTCACTCATAAGCATCAAGAATAGAAAGTCTAGATTTGACTTTTGCTAAAAAAAAAAAAAAAATCTAAAAAAGCCAGCACAGTTCTGGAAAAACATTCTTTGGATAGATGAAACCAAGATCAACCTCTACCAGAATGATGGCAAGAAAAAAGTATGGAGAAGGAGTGAAACAGCTCATGATCCAAAGCATACCACATCTCTATAAAACAATGGCAGAGGCAGTGTGATGGCTTGGGTGTGCATGGCTTCCAGTGACACTGGGACACTAGTGTTTATTGATGATGTGACACAGGACAGAAGCACCCGAATGAATTCTGAGGTGTTCAGAGACACTGTCTGCTCAAATCCAGCTAAATGCAGTCAAATTGATTGGGAGGCGTTTCATTATACAGATGGACAATGACCCAAAACATACAGCCAAAGCAACCCAGGAGTTTATTAAAGCAAAGAAGTGGAATATTCTTGAATGGCCAAGTCTATGTATTCAATCCACAGACTTTACATTTTTTAAACCTCTCTAATTCAAAAATGTTGAGGGAAAAAAATGCAGATGTGCTTTTATAACTGTAAGATCTTTCTTTGATTTGTGGTTTTAGAGGCTTTCTAGTTTTCTGGTCTTAGGCATAGAGGTGAGGCAGGCAATTACTTTCACTTTCCGTTCAGCACTTATTAGATGTCACTGCACTATCCACATTTTTCCTTGTGTAGCCAATGCATGGGCATGGGCATCATTTCCACCATTCTGCTGCACAGATCTTGAGATGATGCAAGGCTTGCCTTAATAACAGTGCCCACAAAATGTCACCTGTCTGCTTGCTATAATTATGAATTCCAAGATGTAAGGAAACAAAATGTAAATAATTGATATAGTGTACGTAAAGTTTATTTTGCTTTCCTAATATGATAAAATAGGATTTGGAATTGTTTCTTAAGGTGACAGGTCCCCTTTAATAATTGGTTGCCTATCTGTCATGCTTTGGAACAGTGATGTATGGTAAGCTTAGTTGCCCAACATTTACACAGCACTTCCCTCCTATAGAAGGAGAAGCCATTAACTGAGATTGTTCCAAATTATGGGCCAGATTCAGTTTGATGAGAAAAGCTTATATACTAATTCAAGTCCAAATTTCCCCATAGAGTCAGATACAATCAGGTCCGGACTGGCAATCTGTGGTTTCTGGCAAATGCCAGAGGGGCTGCTATAAGGTGCCATAGAAAGTCACTATTTAGTGGGCTGGTGGAGGCTGTTTGTGCCTCTGTGTGGGCTGATTGGGCCTCTGTGTACTTCAAATGCCAGGGCCTATTTTAATTCTCAGTCCGGACCTGGATACAATTCAGTGAGAAAAAAATCTTACTGGTTATCACATGGAAACTGAAGTCTATGGGAAAAACTGGAATTAATTTAAGTTTTTCTTCTCTAATTGAATCTCGTCATGTGATAAACCATGAGATTGCTTTTTCTCACTGAATTGAAACTGGTCTTTATATATAGGACGGATTCGCATCCATGGGGAAACTCGGGCCAGATTCAGTTCCGTTCAGTGAGAAAAAAGGTTCATCACGTGAAAAATCTTATTGAAATCTATAGTTTTGCAAATTTTCCGCCGTTTTGTGAATTTCGCTAATTTTTCGGCGAAGCTAAACGCCCCAAATTCGCACATCACTAGCTGTAATGTTGAAAACTGGTAAATATTATATAGTTCATAGGACTTCTACAGAAGTGTTGGCATGGGAAAACATCATGAAAGGCCGGTTATAGATGAGTGCAATATGGAAAGAAAAACAGACAAATATCCATCTAGAGCTGAGCTATCCAATAAAAAGTTCTGCTGCCAAAGGGCTCAACTAACTTGTTTGAGTGGCATAATCATTTTATGAGATTAGAACCAAACTCTGGATGAAGCACGTTGAATAGTCATTCCACAATCATTTTACTGCATTAAAAAATAGGTAGTAGAAGAATAGTGTCACATATCTCCAAAGGCTTGGAGCCTTTAGAGGCAAATTGCTCTGAAGCTGTTTGAGTAGTTTATAGTAGCCCGCTCCCACTATGTATTTGCTGTATGATGGTGTTTTCATTACAGTTATCTGTTTTATCTGCATTCCTTCAAACTTAAGCCAGATCTAGGAAGTACATTTATCAAAGGCTTCTCAGGATATCCTAACTTGGCACATTTTCTGAGATGGATTTCTAGGGCTTAATTGAATTAAGATGACTTACCGTATATACTTGAGTATAAGCCGACCCGAGTATAAGCCGAGGTACCTAATTTTACCTACGAAAACTGGGAAAACTTATTGACTCTAGTATAAGCCTAGACACAACTACAGCCCTGTCTCCCAGCAGCGCACATTCTGCCAAAGCGACCCCCCCCCCAGCGATCAACCGGACTTCTTTGCAAAGTTGATGGTGACAGAGAATTGCCAAACGGATTACTGTGTGCATTCTCCCACTGTCCCACTACCATGTGCAGAGGTTGCTGTTTGATATTGCCATCACTGTTAATCTTTCGTATAACCAACAGAGGGCACTGTGTGATATTGCAGTCACTGTTATTCTTCCATATAACCAACAGATGGCGCTGTGTGATATTGCAGTCACTGTTATTCTTTCATATAACCAACAGAGGGCGCACTGTTATTCTTTCATATAACCAAAAGAGGGTGCTGTGTGATATTGCAGTCACTGTTATTCTTTAATATAACCAACAGAGGGCACTGTGTGATGTTGCAGTCACTGTTAATCTTTCATATAACCAACAGAGGGCGCTGTGTGATATTGCAGTCACTGTTATTCTTCCATATAACCAACAGATGGCGCTGTGTGATATTGCAGTCACTGTTATTCTTTCATATAACCAACAGAGGGCGCACTGTTATTCTTTCATATAACCAAAAGAGGGTGCTGTGTGATATTGCAGTCACTGTTATTCTTTAATATAACCAACAGAGGGCGCTGTGTGATTTTGCAGTCACTGTTATTCTTTCATATAACCAACAGAGGGCGCACTGTTATTCTTTCATATAACCAACAGAGGGTGCTGTGTGATATTGCAGTCACTGTTATTCTTTCATATAACCAACAGATGGCGCTGTGTGATATTGCAGTCACTGTTATTCTTTCATATAACCAACAGAGGGCATTGTGGGATATTGCAGTCTCTCCCCAAGTGAACTGTTGGTATAGGAATGATTAAAAGTAACTGCAATCTCAGCTACTTGGGTAACGCTGACCAGAGTATAAGCTCAGCGTATAAGCCGAGGTAGACTTTTTCAGCACATTTTGGATGCTGAAAAACTCAGCTTATACTTGGGTATATACGGTAACATATGTCGAACCATCCCTAAATGAAATCAATTCATAGGTATCCTTCTTGAAAAGTGTGGGATATAGTGGAAAGTCATTGGATAGCAATCATTTCAAATAAAGGAAAGTTTTTCTTTAGTGCTGTAGATGGATTGAATTGTTTTTAAAAAGTTAAACAGAATATTTTTCTGTCGTGTGAAGGAATAAATACTTTAGGCCCCTAGGGTGGTTTGATCCTTGCAGTCCTTTAAACCATTTCCTGCAGTCATCCACATCTTATTTGCTAATACCTCCCAACTGTCTGTTTTCTGTGGGACCAGGCCCGGACTGGCAATGTGTGGGTTCTGGCAAATGCCAGAGGGGCTGCCATAAGGTCCCATAGAAAGTCAGTATTCAGTGGGCTGGTGGGGGCTGTTTGGGCCTCTGTGTGGGCTGATTGGGCCTCTATGTACCTGAAATGGCAGGGCCTATTTAATTTTAATTTTGATAGCTCAGCCTGCAGTCCAGGATTTTTATTAAAAAGTTCTGGGTTCCTCTTTGATCTCCTCCAGAAAAAATACAAAGTTTCTGAAACCTTTTTAAAATATGAGGCCAGAACTCTCAGCACCTGCTTTCACTTTCATTAGCAAAACTGTCATAACACGTAAAACATGGCCCTAAAACTCCCAGAAATGTGTTCAAACCAGCAAAATTTTATAAAATGGACATGGTAATTAGGGGTATAAGACCATAAAATGTGAGTGGTCAAAAACATTTCACTGAACGCAGCAGATCAGTTCCTCTTTCCATTTTTCAAATGTTGGGAGGTATGCATTTGCTTGTATGCAGCCCTGGAAGGACCCCTCCTATTCCTCTTCCTCATAAATAAAACAGATGCTTTTTGGTCTACCTGTGTGTTATAGGTAACTGGACTTGTCTAATCATGAGTGCAAAAGAGAGAAATTGCTGTGGCATGATAGGAAAAATATATAGATTATTTCCTTTTCTAAATCTATGCCAGTGCACTTACAAAGTAAATAATGTTTACCTCCTACTAGGGATGGCGCGAACTGTTCGCCGGCGAACTTGTTCGCGCGAACATCGGGTGTTCGCGCTCGCCGGAAGTTCGCGAACGTCGCGCGACGTTTGCCATTTTGGGTTCGCCATTGTTGGCGCTTTTTTTTGCCCTCTCACCCCAGACCAGCAGGTACATGGCAGCCAATCAGGAAGCTCTCCCCTGGACCACTCCCCTTCCCTATAAAAACCGAAGCCCTGCAGCGTTTTTTCACTCTGTCTGTGTGTGCTGAAGAGATAGTGTAGGGAGAGAGCTGCTGCCTGTGATTTCAGGGACAGTTGAAAGTTTGCTGGCTAGTAATCGTTTTGATACTGCTCTGTTATTGGAGGGACAGAAGTCTGCAGGGGTTTGAGGGACATTTAAGCTTAGGTAGCTTTGCTGGCTAGTAATCTACCTTCTACTGCAGTGCTCTGTATGTAGCTGCAGTGGGCAGCTGTCCTGCTTCTGATCTCATCTGCTGACTGCTGCAATAACAGTAGTCCTTGTAAGGACTGCTTTTATTTATTTTTTTGTTCCAATACAGAGCAGTATCAAGCAGATTACTAGCCAGCAAACTTACTATCATCTGTCCCTGAAATCACTAACAGCTCTCCCCCTACACTATCTCTTCCAAGCACACACAGGCAGATTTTTCAGATACATTTTTGCCCTTGATCCCCCTCTGGCATGCCACTGTCCAGGTCGTTGCACCCTTTAAACAACTTTAAAATCATTTTTCTGGCCAGAAATGTCTTTTTTAGATGTTAAAGTTCGCCTTCCCATTGAAGTCTATGGGGTTCGCGAACCGTTCGCGAACCGCTCGCATTTTTGCGCAAGTTCGCGAATATGTTCGCGAACTTTTTTTCCGACGTTCGCTACATCCCTACCTCCTACGGGGTTAAGCATCAGCTGATTCAATGGGGAAAAAATAAAACTGGCAGGCCAATAAAAACACATTGTGATGCTTCAGATACCAGTTGGATTAGTGAACCAATTGGCAAGGGAAGTGCATTTCTCTTCAAACCCCAGTTTTATGTTTTTTTAAGCTTTTAAGGAAATCTTTGAAAAATGCTTGTGTCTCTGTAAAAAAATGTGTTTGTGGATTGAACGTTTGACTTTCTGACAAAAATATTGTTCCCTATATCAGCTGGACTGGGTTATGCCCTCCCCCGCTTAAAAAACATATATACTTTTCACTCTGTAGAGGTGTAAATATGTGTAGCATGAGACTATTGAGATATAGCGCTAGTGTAATGTTGCATTTTTCAAAAATTTAATAAAATTAAAATTTTTAGTTGAGATCCTATGGAAGTCAGTGGGAGCTGCAGTGATTGAGGTTTTCAGATTTTTTTTGCTAGTAATTATCTGAAAAACTCAAATTTTTAGAGGTTTTAGAGAAATTTGTATTTTTTAGCACATTGTTTGGAGTTTTTTTTTGGCCATATTATGGGAAGAGCCCTTATCTAGAAAAACCCCAGGTCCCAAGCATTCTGCATAATACATCCCATATTTGTAACATTGAGTATAAAGCAGGAGTGCCAATACTTTACTAATGCGAGGTCTACTTTTAGTGATGTTGTCTACATCCATAATATCACTGTTAGCATTCTGTTCCATGGAAAATATTACTTAAATATTATATTGATTTATAAGAGAATTTATATTACTGTATTTAAAAAACAACTATTTCTTATGTAACATTAGAATAAATATCTGAATGAAAAGAATAAAACAGGAGGGTGATTTAGACAAGCTGTTTGTTGACAGTCTCTTGAGATCTACTGATCACCAATTAAAGGTCTACTGGCAGAGTCAGATCTACCTTTTGTGCACCCCTTGTATAAAGTACCCCCTACTGTAAAATAGAAGGATATTATAAATCACAGAGGAGTTCCATGATCATATCAAAGCATCAGACCAAAGGCCGATTCATGGAATTCCAAGGTGAGAACATTTTGTTTACCAGCCAGTGAGGGCAACAATAACCGAGCAAGTGTTGTGATGTAAAAAGGGGGTGGAAGAATGACAAAGTTCGGAAATGGTGTTTGGACTGGTGGAGGGGGTTTATGGAGTGGTTCGGGGAATTGAACGTAAGATTGTGGTATTAAAGGGGCAGACTAGGAGCTCAACAAATTTACTAAAAACTACATTGCCAGAAATTTGTAAGAACACCAGCCTTGGCAGATGTTTTACCAACAAAGCCAGTAAAATAACAGTCAGGTGGCAACCTAGGACAGGATGGATTTTCGGGTGGGATGATGATGTAGCGATTGGCGATTTTCCTTATTTGGCAAACCGGGTAGACAGTTTTGACCTGGGCAGCCTATCTGAAAACTGCTTTTTATATATATGGCTAAAAAATATGTTCTGCTTGTTTTCATTGAGCCAGTAGGAGACTCTTAAGCATCCATAGAAAATAAGCAGCAACTACTGAGCTCTGTGAAAATCCTGCCCTACAGTCTTGTACTAATGGCAGGGAATTCTAGTTGAAGGACAGTATGTCACCTATTACAGTACAGAGAAAGGAAGTAGTGGTTAGATTTAATAACTATAATTTATCATTATTTTGCCTAATAAATGTATAAAGGGGATCTTGTTGGATTATTCACAAAATGTAAAAATAAAATCTATTATTACCTTATTTCCAGCTATTAAATATATGTCTGCTTATGATCAAGTACTTCTGTTTTCTTCACAATATGTCTTTCATAAAATAGCGGGGGACATGACATCATTAATAATTCAGTGTTAGAGGGCTGTTTTTTGTCACATGGTGACAGCCATGAAGCAGTTTCTCCTTTCTCTCACAAGATGGCTGACTTTGCTTTGTATTCATGTGCTTTGGGTATTGGAAGCAAGGGCACAATTAGAAATAATACGTACAGTTTCTAGCTGTGTCCGTGTTCTTTCAAGGCTAGGAATATTTTGAAGCAATTTGCTTATAATTACAATTGAAATTAAGGAACGTGAGCCAAGTACGCTGCTAGCTTAGCTAAAGGTATGCCAAGGTAGGGGGAGGAGTGAAGATTTACTTGTATGAAGGAAAAGTCACTTTGGGTAATTGCCACTGAAAAGCAGATGCATCGTGATTTTGCTATGACTGCTGGTTGAACAGTCTTTAGACAAAGGGCCCTAGTACACTAGTATATAATAATATTGCTACCGGTGGGATTGAGGCCATAGCTGAACTTAAACAGTTTAATAATTGCATTTAAAATATTTGTCTTTGTGTGAAACATCAGATGACTCATCCATGTACTTTTTTAAGCAGAACAACATCAAAAATATTTTCCTCTTCTTTCCTGACAATCAGGAAAGTGTTAATAAACTGCCACGTTTATCAAAGCTAATTAACCTGTCAATTCGTTCAATTTGAAGAAATCAAGCACATTCATTTCCAATAAAGGGTTAATGTTCAAACCAAGTCACCAGCAGCACTGAGCACTCACTCCCATACAAATCATTAATTGCCCGTTTAAATCCCATGCCCCAAACTCCAAATCACACAATTATTTGTTTTTGCTCTGGAACAAAATAAAAGAAATCTGAAATGATCACTAACTTTTTACCAAGCAGCAAGCACTATCGCTTGTTAAAATCTAACGACCATTGGTAGCACTTAGTATGTTTTTCGCAGAAAAAAAAGTCAGTCCTGAGCATTATAAAAATAATATATATATGACAGAGCTTTAGTACTTCTGCAAGATAATATAATATTTTTTATTTTTTGCAGACATCAAGAATCACCCGTTCTGATGATGATAAAGATAATGGCTGGGATGCCTGGGGAGCCTGGAGCGACTGTTCTCGTACCTGTGGAGGCGGAGCATCCTATTCTTTGCGTCGGTGTCTGAATGGCAGGTAATTATTATTTGCAACTATACTGCTGTTGTAAAATGTTATTTTTATTTCAGTAAAAATAACTATTGCAGATCGTTTACGTCATACTAAAAATGTACCTCTGTCTGTGCCATTATCTTTTTGGTCTTGCCGTATTTCTGTAGATCCAAAAAAAACCAACAGAAATTAAGCTTTTTGCAGCAGGGACCTCCTTCCTACATTCTCCCTTACCACATGGCACTTTGTGTATTTATACATATTTATTTATAGGGATTTATTATGTTATTATGTAGTAATTATGTGTCTACTTTTATACATTATAAGATTGTACAGTTCTTTTTATCCTTACAGAAATGTATAAATAAAGTTATACATACAAATATACATACATACAAGAACTAGCTTGCCAGTACTTTTGTGTCAGTGTCGTAGATTCTATGCTGCCCAGCACATACATGGTTAAAGCTTCCCATCTGAAGGAACATTTGCCCTTTGCATTATTTTTAATGCAGGGAGGATATTGCATAAGGAGAAGTTACATATCAGGGAAAATATGGTTACATCTGAAATGCTGTAGAGAATCGGGAAGAAGAAAATACCGAATACCACAAATCCTCACAAAAAAAGTCTGCATTTTATTAAAGAAGAGACAGAAGCTTTTTATATGTTTTTCTTTACCGAATGTTGGATTATGGAAATATTTTGATAAGTGGCTGAATGTGTTTTGTTATAGAACAGCCAATAATGTGTTTTCTTTTAGTTTCTTTGAAATTCTAAATGATCTAACTGATTGATCAATCTAGCAAATGACTATTGTTTTTGCTTTGAAATAAGTTCTGGCACAACTGTAGACATCAAGAAAGAAAGCCTCACAAACTGCTACCTATTGCCCTAAAGTTATTTCAAACTAGTTTTGGTATGTTTTCCCTTTTATATCTTAGGGTGTCATTTGCCAGTTTAATCCTGGTCCTTCAAATAGAAAATGTTGTAAATTACAGGAAATCTAAACCTTAAAATTAGGATCAATCTAACATTTGTTTTCTCTTTACCATATGACTACTGATGGTGGCCTTTGCCTTTGAGTTGGCTGGTTAAAACCCTTAGAGGTTAAGATATATCTTCTGTCCTGTTTCCGAGGCATAGTTCAACTTTCCCACTTGAGATGTGCCTGTCAGGGATAGTAGTCTTTAAGCTAGGTACTGCTGCTGTGCGGACAGGAACAGGGTGACAAGGGTGAAGAATCAGGACAGGATGGTGCGGGAATAGGGAGAGGGCTAGGCAGAGCAGGACAGGACAGTGCGGGTGTAGAGATAGGACTAGAACAGTGCAGGTCATAGAGACAGGACTAGAACAGGACGATTCCGGCGTATGAGACAGGACTAGAACAGAACAGGATGGTGCAGGCAAAGAGACGGGACTAGAATAGGGCAGGACAGTGTGGGCGTAGAGACAGGACTAGGACTGGAATAGGGCTGGAACTGAGCAGGCTAGACAGGGCAGGGGGAAAGGAACAGGATAGAAACTAGACAAGGCAAGGAGCAGACAAGGCAGTGGCGTAACTTCGGATGCCAGGGCCCCCCTGCATAAAAAATTTCAGGGCCCCCTCTGCACATATATAATAGTGGGAGAATTTCATGTATAATACCCCCAGAACTCATAGAAGGATGGCACTGTGGCAATTTCACATATAAATACCCCAGAACTATAGAAGAATGGCATAGAGGCAATTATATATATATATATATATATATATATATATATATATATATATATATACATCAGATGGCACAATTGCAAATTTGCTCATTAAGGCAAGGAAAGGGGTTAAAGGACCACAAGGCAGTGCAATAAATGTGGTTTGTATCCTTACCGTCCTACATTCTTTCTATGCTGATAGTCTGGTAGAAGGGGGAGGAGGGGGGAATCTGCAGGGAACGACCATCTGTCCTGCCTGTCTGGCTTGCTTCCCTCCACATGTTATTGAACTACAACTCCCAGCACCAACACCTGGAGAGCTACAACCTTGGCCCAGGGCTAGTGGGGAGAGAGAAGAACCTGCTCCTGGAACTTTAACAGGCCGATGGTAAAACAGAGTGAGTTTATTGCCTGCCACTTTGTAAATAGAGTGGGAAAAGGGGCATGAGTGTGGGCACAGCTGGCATCACACACACACAGCAGCAAATGTACCAATCACTCACACACACAGTAACAAACACACACACAAAACACACACAAACAGAGAAACACACAAACACACACTCAGACTGTAATTGACACACACATAGTAAAGCTTGCCTGGCTGTATAGTATCCGATCCAACCTGCTCCCTAAATCCACCCCGCCCCCCAGGTTTCAGCTCGAACAGTCAGATTGAAGCAGCTGCACTGTACACTCTGCAGGTTCCGCCCCCCAAGTGACGTGGAGTTTAGAAACTCTTTTTTTTTTCCCAAGCTGCTCAGGATGTCAGCCTATAAGGGACAGAGGGTTGAGCTGTAAAAGCCTGTAAAAAAATCGGACGGTTGAGACTGAGGTATGCGGGTATCCGCATACTACTGAGGAAGCAGGCCCCGTCCGGGCCCCCTGTACTCCCAGGCCCCCCAGCGGCTGCGGGGTCTGCTTCCTTGGTAGTTACGCCACTGAGACAAGGGGAAGAGGAGGGAATGAGAGCCAGGGACAGTGCAACAGTGCTTAAGTTAGGCCAATGTTCAGGCACTGGTGGTGAGGAAGGCTGGCCTAATATAGGGCAGGGTCAGATTGGCTGACCCCCAAACCACCAATAAGGATGCTGGGGTGAAATAGCTAAACCTGAGAGATAGTATTTTATTTTACAGTATTTACAAGATATCCATCCCTGGTGATAAAAAGCAGCCCCACAATACGATGCTTAATTTACTAAGCCACTGATAAAATGTGGTTCGAAACTGAAATGCACACACGTCTTCCGACTCACCTGAACAATCTGCCTTGAAAACTGGGCCAAAATCATCACCCCTGAACAGATGCGCAGCTAGAACATACTTACCCCGAAAGACTTAAAGCTGTTATTGTAAAGTAAAGTAAAGTCGCTCTTCAAAATACAAAGTTTGGGGATTGAATACGTACAGTATGTGAAAGTTTTCCACTTATTATAAAAGTTAAAGCCATTATACCACTATGCATTTGAGTTTTTCTAATATATATAAATTAAGGCTGCTTAATATGAAGTGTGATCCTTGATTCAATGGTCCACAACATCTCATACACTCTTTTGCAGGAGCTGCGAGGGTCGGAATATACGATACAAAACATGCAGCAATAATGTAAGTCTGAAGTGAATTATTAATTTCCTTTCTTTTACTGTCTTTGAGTTCAAGAATCTAAACTTGGAGCAATTCCGCTAGCCTCTGTTATTCTCTGCCTCCCTCCTTTACTCCATTGCCTTAATTGACAGCACGAGGCTTTGAACTAACACTTCCAGCTCTGTCTCCTAAGCGGAGTCTTCCTGCCAGGCTGTGATTCAGAAAGTTTTATGTGTATCAGAAGGAAGTTGCACTTCACAGAGGATTTAAAGAGAAATATTTTTTACCTGAAAGTAGCCAAATTAAAAAAAACAATTTCTAAAAGAGACAGTGGCGTTTGTTAAAATGAAGGGATTTCCTGACAGAAACCGAATAGGTTCATTTCATTCCAATAAATGTAGGAGAATTTTTGTTATGAACGTTCTCCATCTGTTTTTATCCTTCCTATAACACAATACTGGCCTCCTGTGGACAAAATCTGGAAGAAAAATTTTATTTTCCATGATCAGGTCAGCTGAGATAGACCAAAGAGAAACTGCTGAGGAAATAGCTGGATAAAGAAAATGCTTGGGAACCATTTCACTAACAAAATTTTACAAGTTGTTTTAAGTAATCCATTACAGGTGTTTATAACCTTTAACGGTTGAAATAAAGCCCCCAGCAAACTTTTGTGTGCAGATTAGGGCTCCTGTATGAGTACAATAGCTCGGTGCTAATATGGGGATATAGTCAGCATCTGCCCTTTTATAATAAATGTGTCTCCTATATTAGATCCTCATAGGAGAAAGGAATGGAACCTGGTAAAGTTCTCTAGTATATTAGAAACAAACTCTTCAGATGCCCCACTGGTGAACCACAGTTGTATAAAAGGGACCAGCTTTCTGTTGGATCCCCTTAATAAAGGATGAATTATATAGTACAGAAGAAGGAGGCCTCAGTGAAGAGTGAACCTATTGCAGGATACTTCAGGAGGATCCCAACTCAGGACAAGGGAATTCATTAGATGCAAGTCAATTACATGTGTGGGCAGAGTGTCCTAATATATGCCTGAAAGTATTGACTTCTCAAAGTAGACATAATTCAAGGTGCCTGTGCACCCTGTAACTAGGGTTGCCACATTTGGCGGTTGTTAAACCTGAGCAAAGGGGGAAGACCATCAGCATCGGGAGCCCAAGGCAACCTGGCAGGCAACCTGGCAGGCAACGGTGCCCTACCCCCACCACCATGCATGGATACATTATGACAGCAGGGGTGGGGACGAGGTGAGTGGCGAGCAGAGGAGAGTGGCAGTGCCAGGGGATATGAGGGTCAGGACTAGGGGTATGCAGACAAGAGGTATGTGCCCAGTGACCCCCCAGCATTGCACCCAAGGTACATGCCTCTTCTGCCTACCCCTAGATCCGGCCCTGAATACCAGTGATGTTAGTGGCAGGACAATAAAGTTGATGGCATACCAATGACATTGGAGGTAGAAGTTGTGATGATTCGGTGGCATTAGAGCAGAGTTATAATATTACTTGGATGCAATTATGTGGATTTCTGTCCAGTTTTCACAATGTTGTGTTCCTCCAATGAGCCAAGATACATACATATACTGTATATATATATATACACCAAAAGAGGTACCTTGTGAAGGCTGTAGCAGAAGGATTACTTGCCTAGGGCATTTTGAACATGGGGACTTATTAAATATCCCAAGCAGACCTTTGGTTGACATTTAGAGCAAATGTCCTATAATGCAGATCTCCACAAGCCCAAATGATGGCACTGTGCCCCATACACAACCAGTTACATAAATGGCTACACCACATCCTTATAAATGGTGCCACAATACCTTGTACGTTTGTGACAAATATCATGTTAAATAGGAATTTTCAAATATATTGGTTAGCATAGCTTGCATGTTGAAACATTACATAGTCTTGCCTCAACAGCAACAATCTCATTTAACTATAGCAACAGGCACTATAGCAACAATCACTGCAATGCCTAAACCTCTAAGAGATTATTGTTTGATAGTTTGGTGTGGCTTCAGATGTATTCAGCAACCAAATGAATCTCACAGACAGAATGTTTTTTTGTTGTTGTTTTTTTTTCACATTTATTTTGGCTAATTTCTAATGAACGTGTTGCATCCTGTGTGATGTCACATATATTAGTGCTGCAAACATTTTACTGTGGCACAATGCTACCTTTAGCCTTGTGATATCTGTGGTGCCATATTCTTCATGTCATGCTATACATGACCCTTGCCCATTTCAAAAATGTGTGTATTGGGTAATGTGAGGCAGGCATTCTTATTTTAAGTGTACAGGGATACCTTCAGTGAATTACAGGGATGTTAATTGTAAGTTCTTGTTTACGCATTCCCAGACTGCATGTGCCTGTGAGACACCCCACTGTGAAGTATGTCTCTTTCTTCCATCAGTAAATTCTCAGTCTGGGGGTTTCACCACAGCACACACAGCAGCTATTTGGGCTGTAGTAGAGATCTCCCAGTGCCCCTACTGGTGAACCTGTGTGTATTATGCTAATATGACTTTTTGGTTAAGATTCAAACATTAAGCAAAGGTATATTAGGAGAAGCAGTGGATGTGATTGAAAATTTGGGGCTTATAGCATAGCAGCATTCCTGAACCATAGGGTTAGTATCAGTTTGAGAACAGACCTATGCACAGAGCAAATCAGTGATACCAGTAATTTTACATTTAATGACCTTCTGATCACTGAATCGTCCATATAATGACTGTACTATAACATAAGCTCTCAGAAGTAAGGGTACGGTAGCTTTCATCCTACTTAAAGTATTGCGTCATACCCTTGGACAATTTCATCGGAAACACAATCAGGACATTATTTAAAGGAGAAGGAAAATATTCTTCCACTTGGGGGTGCCAGATGTTAGACACCCCCAAGTGATTGAATTGCACAAGATATTGTAACCTCAAGCCGGTGCTCCTATCAGCAGAAAACGGCACCGGCCCGGGGTACTTCCAGTGAGCACCAAAAAGCGCTCCTCTTCTTGCTTCTTCTTTCCTCTCGTGGCTGCGCATGCGCAGTAGAGTGAAAAGCCGAAAGGCCAGCTATTTCATTCAACTGCGCATGCGTCTGCCCCGGGAAATTTGAAGAAAGACGTTTTCTGCTGATTTGAGCACCGGCCTGGGGTTTCAGGTAATCACTTGGGGGTGCCTAACATTTGGCACCACCAAGTGAAAGAAGACTTTCCTTCTTTTTTAATTGTCATTGTCCAAACCTTGGAAGTTACAATCTCTTTGTGATGGCAATTACAATGACTCATGCCTTTTTATAGATGTTAGTGGATATACATTGTACAGAATATCTCTATTATGTATTTTGTTTCTGCAAACCACAATTCATAAAGTTACTTTTTTGCTTTATGGTCATGTTTTATATTCTGTTGTAGCATTGTAAAGCTATGATGCATATTAAAACCTTTCAGATAAACCCTTAGGATAAACTTTATAAAAGACTACTTGGGCCGATTCCATACCCAAAGTTTCTATGTGTATGTTTTTTTCTGCTAGGCATCAATCCAGAGGCTTTCATATGGGAGAGGAATGGAGAGCTCCATTGTAACTGTAGACATAAACATTTGGGGCCTTTATTATCAAGCGCTGTCAGAATAAACATTGTTTTATATCCACATGAGCATTTTGAGGTATATATATACAAATTTATACTGAGCACTTAATTTACAAATTTAAGTACCACATTCTCAGGATTTGCAACTGATATAAATACATTTGTTGCCTTAATCCTATGCTATGGACCCTAAATGTTACTTTCCTCGGGTACAAATAAAGGGTGTTCTTCCCTGAAGCAGATCACATTGAGGGCCCGATTTAAGAATGCTGCTTGAGCCTATACTCTTGCATCGTTTCTTCCTTTAAATACCTTGGCTTCTTGCTGAGTAGGTTTTTTTTCCCCTGACGAAAAAATAAAGATGTGCAGGTTTTAGGTGCCAAGCTTTTATTTTTTGGAAAACCCCACTTCTGGGATAAAAACTGTGCAAAGGAAGAAACCATGTGACAGTTTATGTACTCTTGTGTCATTTTTGGACCAAAATGCTTGAGCAGGAAGGCTAGGGCATTCTTAAATCAGACCCACCTGTGTAAAACATTGGAGTAATTCAATTAATTCCTTTATTTTTGTTGTGAGAGAGATTCTACCCATCAATCTACGTGTCTGTCTTTAGATATATCTCAAGGGTGCCTTGTGACAAAAAGACAAATGTCTTCCAATAGATACAATAGATAATCTACGGTATATAAATATATATTGCAATCAAAGACATACATGTAAAACACAATATATTCTTGCCTGATCTGGAACAGTCTACGATGATCTCTCCTACTAACTTACTGACACTAAAAAATGAATTTTAGCATATGAATGTACATTAAATGTTACCTATAGGTCATGTTGATCATTTTTTGATGAGAGGTTTGTTTTTGTATATAATTGTTAGTTGAAGTTCCTAAGCCTGACTCTCTGACACTCTGACTTTGCCAACCTGACTGTCCCATCTCAGCCTGTTAGTTACAGTTTCTAATGCTAACGGACTCCTGCTGCACAAATATGGCAGCCCCCTCATACAGGAACATGGGGGATCAGACAGGTAATGTAAAAGCATCATGCAAATACTTTATGGCAAAGTTAGAAGTAGCTTGCAAAGCCAATATTATAATAGATGTAAAAAAAAGTTTAATTTCAGGTGTCAGTATTTCTTTAAGAAAACCTAACATATATATACAGCACCCTCTACAGGCTGACACAAGTTTTTCTTATTCTACACCCCGTATCAATTATCTATCTAAGCTGCCACATCACTGTGAATAGGTCCCTAACATTCTTGAACAAAGGTGAAGCAAATGTGGTTTATTATAGGTTACATAAAAAGCTGCTGAACATTAGCAGTGCTGTATTGATGTGGGCAAAGTGCAAGTTCTTGTGCTTCAGAATCATTAAGATGCAGACATCAGATCAGGGTGCAAACTACAGAAAACTTGATACATTGCACCTGTTTTTTGTACTTTGCACCTTACTCCACCATCAGTAAATGACTGCTATTTAAAGCAATTAACACATTGATTATTGGTGTAAGCTATCCAGAATTTTTATTCAGAGAGGATATAAAACATCTTGTGTGATGGTATTTATTCCTGTGGGTAATGTTAAATCTTTATAATTAGATCCAAAGTGTTATTACTTCACATTTTATTTGAAATTACATTATATTCTTTTTACAAAGCCTTAAGATAAAATTCCCAAAAAGTCATGTTTTGGATCTAATATTTATTTATTGGATCATATTTATCTCTAGGCTATAAACGCAGGAGACAGTTGTATTATTTGTTCCAGTACCAGTAGAATTGTACCAGTAGAATTATCAATTCTAACAGCTGCCTTTAATGAAACGCGGGCATTCTGCTCAGCATGGTCACAGATAAGAAATGTATGAACTTATGTATCAGTTTACAATTGCAGTTACAGAGTCAGCGACCCAAACCCTCCCCGAGCTGCTTTAGAAAGACATAAAAAGGTGAAGAATGACATAAATAGAAAATAGAGTAGAAAGTAGTTGAAAAAGGCATTAATTCTGGTTGAACTATTTGAAAACAACTGAACTAAACAAAAATGTTAAAGGTGAACAACACCTTTAATTAAAAAAATACCCAAACTTCAAAGTTTAAAATATTTGTCTTCCTACAACCTCAACTAATAACAATAATGTATTACTAGTCTAGAACTCTAAGAACTCTGTGACTAACCCTGTAACCCTAACCTCTCCCAAGCATCATGAGTAGTGATGGGTGAATCTGTGGCATTTTGCTTCACCGAAAGATTTGCGAATTTACCCGAAAAATTAGCGAAACGGCGAAAAAATAGTGAAACGCATTGAAGTCAATGGGGCTCATTTATCAACACTGGGAAAATTTGCCCATAGGCAGTTACCCATAGCAACCAATCAGTGATTAGCTTTTTAAAGCCAACTGCAAGTAGAACAATGAATGCAACAATCTAATTGGTTGCCATAAGTTATTGACCATGGGCAAATTTGCCCAATGTTGATAAATGACCCCCAATGGATGTTAAAATTATTCTGACACGTAACAATTTTGCTGCGAGTGAAAATTTTATGCGCGTGGCAATTTTTTTGTTGCCACAGTTTCGCGAATTTATTCGCTGGTGGCGAAACGTGGAAATTTGCCGTGAATCCATGCCTGCCAAATTTTTTCACCCATCACTAATCATGAGGGCTTATTGGCCCTATTATTCATTAATGTACTTGGCTCCTGGAGAAACTGACCCTGTGCAGGCCTAAACTAAAAATCACATTAGGCCCTTGCATTTCAGAGGGTACAGTGAGCCCAAACAGCCCTCAAGACAGACAACAAGAGAACTACCCAGCACTGGGCTCCCCTTGCACAAAAAAATGATCGGAGTGTCCTGGTGTGCAGAGCTATTCCCTGCCCAGTCATGTTCCCTGCTCCACACCAGCTAGCACCACCCACAACCTTTTAAAATAGGAGAGTGGCTGTGGAGGAGTGATTTCTAAAACTTCAGGTAAACAGAACCTCCTGCTTTGTCTATAGCTACACCATTGTCAACGACCCAATAAGTAGTGACTGTCTATGGGATTCCGTCTGGCTTTTGCCATAACCCACAGAATTCCAGTCCAGGCCTGATCCTGTATGTGTGTTTGCATAAGCTCACTTGCATTTGTGTGTGTGTGTTTGTGTTAGAGAATAAATGTGTAATCTCCACAGGGCAGAGACTAATATGACTGTTTAATTATTCTTGCATAATGTGTGTTGTCACTGTATAAATAAAGGATAAAAATAAACTAAAAAATAAACCCAGGTTTTCTCCAGGAAGACATACGTAAACATTTCAAATTAAGGGGAAAACATGCATGGAAGTACAACTGATTGTTCACTGCTGACAGGCTACTGTACGTTGCAAGGATTCTGGGATAAATTATATTAGGTGCCCTTGTAACCCATGAGCCTTGTGTCAGCAGGCATGATCAGATTATTACTGCATTATCCTTATCCCCCCCAATCATGTTAACAGACTATATTCCACTTAAAATGACTCCCACATCTGCTAGTACTACAGTTAATGAATGTGCAGATGTCATTTCTATCCATACAACATCAAGGAGCTTGTTCATAGAGTAAGCCGCTTCATTTCTTTGTGTCGAACAAAAAGTCACACATGCTTACACTTTGTAAATGTTTCCATAACGTTATAGACTTTAAAGTTGTTTTCAATTGTTTTGCCTAATTTGTACCAATTTTGGGGAAGGAAACCATTTTGCTTGAATACGTGATCAGCTTAAAAACTTTAATACTAGAATATTTTAAAAATAAGATCATTATGGCATCCATCAGCACTGGTGGAATAAAAATATATTTTATACATAGATATATATTTAAACGTTGTTATAGTCTAGTACCTTACAAAGCCTAGACAAATATTTCCTTTCAAATAGTAGACCAGCAAATATCACCAATCGATGGGTTGCTGTGGGTTACTAGAACTGGAGCTAACTTTTCACTGTGAATTTGATCACCAGGGTGAGCTCACTTTTTTTAAACAATACTTTTGTGCTACCCACGGCCTACCCAACATCCTCTGCCAAGTACCTGTAGTCCAGCCGCACAATCCAGACATCAAAGCTTTTCCACTAAAATCCTGACTACTTTGTGGGCATTTTGTGGGTATTTTGTGGTTTCCTGCAGATACCTGACTTGATTCAGGATTCTAACACTAGGTGCCAATGATAACTGATGGCATCTTGGCAAATTTGCTTCTTGGCAGTAACCCATAGCCACTTATCAGTGTTTAGCTTTTTTCAGCCAACTGTCAGAGGTGCACATTTGCCCAATGTTGATAACAGTAATAGATATTTTTTGTAGAGTCTTCATGTCTTTCTCACCAAGTAAATCTAGTGCATAATAACAAGTGTATTGCATAGTTGAATCATTTTTCTTCTTTAGAAAGCATTTAGTGGAATGCATCACAACTTCTAATTGGTCTATCTCTGTCCAAACTCTATGCCCTATTTCCTCTTATTGCTTGTAACGGTCATCTGGAGCATGACACAAAATGCAAACAGCAACAGTATAATCCTTTCTAGATGTATTCAGGTTGATATTTTCTATATATAAGCACTTGAGGGCCCATGCCTAGGGCTAAATCCAGCTGAAGCGTTGGGGTGGTAAAGTAGATACTCCTCTCTTCTGCGGTCAGTGCAAGTACAATGCCCCAATCTTTGGGTTGCTTTGCATGCTTCCCATAACATGTATAAACAGACAATAGCATATTTTGATATAAACAAATATTTATATGATTTTTGCAGGATTGCCCATCTGATGTTGGAGATTTTAGAGCACAGCAGTGCTCGGCACATAATGATGTTAAATACCAGGGACAATATTATGAGTGGCAGCCGGTCTACAATGATGCAACTGCCCCCTGTGCTCTCAAATGCCAAGCCGTGGGGAAGAACTTTGTTGTGGAACTTGCTCCCAAAGTACTTGATGGCACTCGCTGTAATACAGAGTCCCCTGATATGTGCATCAGTGGCATTTGCCAGGTAAGTGTCTGGAAACCTGTAGATTATATTGAATAATATGCATTATTAAACAGGTATTTCACCTTAAAATAAGCTTTTAATGAGGTGTTTACAGCAGAATTCTAAGACAGTCCAATTTTTTTCTTTTCGGACTTGCAAAGGGGAAAAAATGACCCAGATGCGTTTAAAAGTCTGACTAAAAAAGTGTCTGAAGTCTGAATCTCAAACCTGCCAAAGTCACGTGGAAGTCAATGGCAGATGTCCCGTTTATAATTGAAAGATAGCATGATCTGAGCTGGGTTTTGTACAATAATCCGATGAATTTGTAACTTTCGGTATTAATCGGTTTTCAGGCATCAAATCTGAAAAAAATCACTTGGGTTTTTTTTTTTTCCAATTTTATGGAGTCTCTTTTCACACCAGATTTTTACGAGTAAAATTATTGGTAAATATGGTAAAAATGTGTATGGGAGATTGGTCGAAGTGGTTTTAAGAAAATAGTGAGACATTTTTGGATTTTAGTAAATAACCCCCTTCAGTTTTAGATATGGTGGTTTCTTTTTTAGCTTTTTCCATTTTTTCACCAGAAATGTTTTCATTTTCCATGTAATTATAGTGACATTTAGTGATCACAACACTACGTTGTTACAGAATATTTTAATTAAATCTGAACTTTACTTTTTTCATAACTTCTTGTTAAGCTTTTAATATACACCACTCACTAGCACAGGTTCTTGCCTTCACCTAACTCAATCAATGACTTGCTGATTTCTAGATAAATTGCCGTTTTTGATACATATTCTTAATTTCTGCACTATCCACCCATTTTCCCACCATATGACATCTTCACCCCACCCCCCAGCAACATCACTGCCTCAAACCCCACAACATTTCAGGTTTTCCTCTACTGCAGATGTGTAACTTGCATTTTCTTAATAAAAGAAGAGGCTGCTGGGGTTTCCTCTGGGTCCTCATGTTTCCTTCCACAAAAAAACACAATCAAAAAAAGGCAGGGTAATTGGCTCCTATTAAAAGGGGGCATAGGCCCTACTGTGTGTGAATGTGAAAGGGGCCATGGAGGCCTATTTATAAACAGCATCATTTTAGTGTTTTTTGAGGTTTTTTATACCACAGCTAAACTCGCTTTCTCTAAAACCACGAATGTCATGACTATCTATAAAACTACAAATGCCGTGACTTTCTCGACTTGTCACATAATAGCGATGACTTTTTCATATGGTTGCACAAAAGTCAGTGTCATCTAAGACATTTAAAACCAAGAATCAAAGAAAGATCTTACAATTGTAAAAAGGAAGATCTTACAGAAGAGGAGGGCAGGGAGGGGAAAGAAGCAGAAGGGAGTGAACACGGACTAGGGGTAGGTACAGTACCTACTTCATTGGGTAAAGAAACTGCATTAGCAACATGGAGGCCTGAAGCTAGGAGAAGGGCACGTAGCTCATGTCCCAGGTGGGGGCAGCAGTTTTGCACCTGGGCATATGGTTACGTAGTTACACTAATTTAATTTAGTATTGAATAAATAAAGAGTCTGGGTCCCAGAAAAATCATGAATTAAAACACATTTTCTAAATGAAAGCTAATTTTTATAATAAGCATCGGGTATAGTAGACAAAGGATTTGAAGTAAGATTTTTTTTTTTATAATTAGAGGTTTTCAGCATAGGCAAGTAGCCTATGTGTTTATTTTCATCCTCCTTCACAGCAATTTGCGTAGGGAAGTGTGAACATTATATGCAGTATTAGTCTGCAGTTATTCTTTTCTAATGGTTGTTACATGACCCATTTGAAATCGTGACATTTTTGCATGGCTCCGTGGCCAGAACTTTCCTTTTTTTTTTTTTAAATAAACTGAGCACCGGCCAAAAATATAAGAGCAAAAGGGGTTTTCCATTTCATCTTTGGCACTTTCCCTTGGCATTGCTTTGTCAGCAAATACATGAATTTCGTGATATCAGCCAATTAAATGGGCCATAAAACTGACACTGCTTGCAGAAGTAATTTTCAGTCATCACCCTGGCTTGATCTTTTTTTCACTAAGGAAAATATGACCAGTTTCTTTTTGCATTAAAATTGCCAGGTTTCCCTAAGAGCAGCTATTGATTGAAAAAAAAAAATAATGTATGTAGTTCATATCATTCATTTAAAACAGGAGAACAATTACTTGAAGACAGAGCATAACGTATTATGTAAAAAGGAATTATACCAAGTAATTAGATGAAAAACAATTTATCCTAGTTAATGGAATTAGAGTGCAGCTCATCCCTTTTTTTATTCTACAGTTAAGTCTACTGTAAATTATATTCTTGCAAATGTCAGATTCTGAACTCTCCCCCACTGTTCCCACACATCCACCCCTCCAGTGTCTGAAAGGGGCATTCGATTCCATCCTTCTCCTTAACTAGGGCAGCCAAATGGGGCAGCAGGTCTGGGCCGGCGGGACCACCGTGTGCTGTTTCCTGTGTCCCACCAGCCCAATCCCACCCTGCAACCCTCTCCCGTTTCTCCTTCACTCCCTCTAATCTATGGCTACAATTTAAGGAGCCACCAATGGGAATTGTTTTCATTCAACCAGTGCAAATGATTTCCTAGAAACAAAAGAAATAATTGGGAGGGGCCACAAAAATATAGAGGAAGACATTAAGCAGAGGGGATCACACACAAGAGGGGAACACAGGAAAAGGAGGAAGCCAAAGGGTATGGACATTGCAGGGGGAGGGCAGCAGGGGTGCTCCACCAATGAGGTGAGTTAAGACACTTGCCTCAGTCGGCAGTGCCCCCCTGGTTTTTCAACCCCAAAATCAACCCCGAAATTCCACTCTTCTAGTACAGAGAGTGCAATTGCGCTCTTTGCACTAGCGACGTGGACCGCTCCTGACCCCCTCTGGCGCTGAAAAGGTGAGTGGCAAAAGGAAGGCCGTCTCAGGCGGCAAAATGCCCAGGTTCGCCCCTGGAAGGCAGGGTTATGGGCATCAGACATTTTCCTCAAGTAAAAAGACTGTAGATTATAATGAAAATATTATAGTCACCTTGGAGTTAAGTGACCTGCAAAAAAGTAGTTATATAACTTTACAGTTTACATTGGGGGTGTACATTATTCACTATATACAGTATGTCCCCTGAGGCTCTGATTTACTCACAATCTGAACGATCCCAGTAGAATGTCTGTTGAATGACAGCTCCCAGCACGCCTTGTTACAATCTAGATTGCAGCCTTCATGAGAGTGGGACCACTTCCCTGGCCTGTGGACAAAATGTTAATGTTTGAGAAATAAAGCAATAGCTAATTGTGCATGAATTAAAACTCAGTGGCATTGCAGCATGCAAAGTGACATTTGCTCTAAAGAGGTTCTGAAACTTCTGCCAAAAAAACAAGTTATTGTTTGGAATGTGCAGTAATTATGTACCAATTTACAACATGGTTGGTCCAGTGTAAAGAAAATGATTAACCTTAATACATATATAACTTTCCTCTTGTGAAGCTAAACACAAATGCTTTGTTTTCTGCAGATGGAGCTAGACTAATGCAAAGCTATGTTTACTCATATAATGCAACGAGTAAACACATCATATCACGAAATGAACATTTCTGGGAACACTGTAAATATACAAAATATTGTAACAATTATATGGGATAAAATAACACGTACATTGCATGACATGTTGCAGAGTCACATCATCACATGATGGCCTTATTTCTCTGTATACCTTAAAAAAACCTTCTGCTTTTACATTTTTACCACATAAGGAGTGGTCATTTTTATCCAGAAAGAAGCCCAGACACGGTGCACATTTTAGTCTCCACAATTATTGCTACATAATCTGTCCAAGTCCTGACATTTCTCTGGCTCAAACTATAAATGTCTCTGTAGGTGTTTTGACCCTTTGCTCATCTAAACAAACATGCTGATCCTCTGACGTGGGTTTGTCTGCATGGAATGATTTTTGTTGTTGTTAGTTTATTTCAGATGGCGCTGATAATGATATCATAAGATTAACTAGGTGCTGCTAGACGAAGACTTCTCTTATACCTTTATAACACAGAAATTGAATTCATCTTCAGTGATAGGGCTTAGTTGTGCTGCACCCGAGGTGGTTAATGTGTAATGGGGAAAAGCAAAAAGTGTGTTGGTTGGTTGAAAGCTGTAATAATTGAGAAAATCTTCTCACCTTACAAGACTTGGGCAAGAATGGGAAGCAACTGCCATATGACTGTTATAGTTATGGTTTGTGGATTTAACTGTTAGTGCTATGTACAATACATATAACAAAAGTTGTGGATTGTATTTGAAGGGACCTTGAGGTAACCCTTGAGGTGACAATAAGAAGAGAGGGTTGGCAACATTGTTATGTGTGATATTAAAATACTTTGCTTGCTTGCCACTCCTTCAGCAGACTGCTGCTTGGAGTTACAGAAGGGTCGGAAGGTGGTAATGTGTAGCGCTAGCACCACTTCTGCCTCTTCTGCCTACTGTTAGTTCTGTAATATTCATGTGGTCCTTACTCTCCAAAAGGTTTAGGTGATCTTAGAAGATATATAATATATGTAAGCTTTCTAGATTTAAATATTACATCACTTCATCAGGCGTTGAATATACAAAACTTCCCTAAAGGAGAAGGAAAGTTGTTTAGCACTTGGGGGTGCCAAATGTTAGGCACCCCCAAGTGAATGTATTTACACCCCCAAGTGCTAGCAACTTTCCTTCTCGTTTAATAACAGTGTCCACAAAATGGCATCTGCCTGCTTGCCTTGATTGTGAATTCCAAGACTAAAGGAAACAACTTTTAAATACTGTACTGTATTTAGTGTAAGTAAAGTTAATTTTCCTCAACAAACATGATAGAAAAGGATTTGGAATAATTTCTTAGGATGACAGGTCCCCGTTAACTATAACTGGCTGAGTTGTATTCGATCTCAGTGATCAGTGTGTAACTCTGTCCTTTCCATTAACTATTAGCGGGACAGGCATTTGCCTGGAATGCTAGGATTTTTAAATTACTTAGGGGGCACATTTACTTGAGTGAAGGAATAAAATAAAAAATACTTCGAATTTCGAAGTATTTTTTTGGCTACTTCGACCTTCGAATAAGACTTTGAATCGACCATTCGATAGTCGAAGTACTGTCTCTTTAAAAAAAACTTCGACCACCTACTTCGCCACCTAAAACCTAGAGCATCAATGTTAGCCTATGGGGTAAGGTCCCCATAGGCTTTCCTAGCTTTTTTTTGATCAAAGGATTTTTCCTTTGATCGTACAAACGAAGGAAATGCGGTAAATCCTTCGACTTCGAAGTCGAAGGATTTTACTTTGACGGTCGAATATCGAGGGTTAATTGACCCTCGATATTCGACCCTAAGTAAATGTGCCCCTATGTTTTTATTTTTCTTTCTTTTAGTTTTGATTCCTTTTATAGCCTAGTGTGCTGGAAAGGTACATTCTCTAGTGATGGCACCATTATTGCAATATAGGGTAATATATAGTATTTATTTTAAAGCTGCCACTGAAAACAAATTTCTTTGGAATCCAAAGCAGCTGTAACTCAAAATGCTAATTTTACATAATATACTATGGGGCATTTATATCAACTTTTTAATGTCTGGGCGGCAGATGCCTAAAAGCTATTTGAATTTGTACTTGAGTCCAGGCTTTTCTTACTTGCTGTGTCTGTGAATCTGAATAAAGGCTACAATTTCTTCCTGTCTGTGTCTTTGATTCTGTGTCCAGGCTTAGTTTTATTCTCTCTGTGAGTCTTTATTTATGCATTCTTTGGCTTTAATTTACAGGGTCAGTCCAACACTGTGTTTTCTAATGTTGTTATGTCATGGTGCCAGTATTAGGTTTTAAATACTGTTTTTTTTGAGTTTATGAAGTTTTCTGACAAAACCCTTTACATATGGTTTAATGGTGTGTGAGTTCCTTTTATATGAGAAGTAGCTGCGCTGTTTGTACTTTCTTAGCACAAGTGAGAGAATATAACCCAAATCATAGATAGCACTATTGGAAGAATTGCTTGCACTGCTCATATTTATTCAATTTGAAATTGTAATTGTAAATGTCTTCTGTACAGAATGTATTTGCAGAAAATGTATTTGAAGGAAGGATAGGGGAACTGAATTTCCCATTTTTTTTTCAATTTACCCTTTTTATTATACATGTATTTGTAGTGCTTTTTTAAAACCCTGTTAGATCCTAGGTCTTCCTTGTGCATAATTTATTTTAGCATTCGGAAACATCAACATGAAGTTAAGAACCTTAGCAGAGATGTTCATCTTTTAATTGTGGTTACAATACAAGATGCCTATCGTGTGCAAATACACACATGCCATTTTCATCATGAACCAATTAAAGTACCTGCTAGTTATTAAAATGGTGGAGTAAAATGAAGGAATCCATCACAGAATCAATTAGAACAAACAAACTCCATGCATTTAGTCCTCCGTTTAGAACTGAACCCAGGACCCCAGCATAGAAAGGCAGCAATTCTAACCCCCTTGCATTTCTTTTTGTTTTTTTTTTCAAGCAACATAATCAAAATATCAAATATCTATATTCTGCCATTTATTTTTCTGTAAGGATTTATTTAAAATCGAAAGAAAAGCCTTTTTTCTAATCTTGGTTCAACAATTGATTATGTACTAAAATGTTGAAAGGCAAATGCATAATTATTTTTATATTCTGCATTTCCAATTACTGGTTGTGTGAAAATATTATTTCTTTATTATATGTTTCCCATAAATATATGTAATTAACCTTAATGGACAAGTATGAACATTTTTATATAGACTTGGGTACAGAGGGTGGTTGTTAATGGTACATTCTCTATTTGGAGTAGGTTCTTGGGGTGCCTCAGGGCTCGGTATTGGGTCCACTTTTATTTAACTTGTAAGTAATGTATCAGTGTTTGCAGTATTGTAAGTAATGTATCAGTGTTTGCAGATGACACAAAACTATCCAGCCCAATAAATTCCATCAAGGATGTGGCATCCTTGCAACAGGATCTTGACAAACTGGCAATCTGGGCAGCTAAGTGGCAAATGAGATTCAATGTTGATAAATAAAGTGCCTTTTTTCCAGAGAAAACAACCTCAACCTTGACAGTCTACCCTCATAATTTGAGTCTTCCATCCCTCTAACCAATTTAGTTGCACGTCTCTGCACTCTCTCCAGCTCATTTATATCCCTCTTAAGGACTGGAGTCCAAAACTGCACTGCATACTCCAGATGAGGCCTTACCAGGGACCTATAAAGAGGCATAATTATGTTTTCATCTCTTGAGTTAATGCCCTTTTTTATGCAAGACAGAACTTTATTTGCTTTAGTAGCCACAGAATGACACTGCCCAGAATTAGACAACGTGTTATCTACAAAGACCCCTAGATCCTTCTCATTTAAGGAAACTCCCAACACACTGCCATTTAGTGTATAACTTGCATTTATATTATTTTTGCCAAAGTGCATAACCTTGCATTTATCAACATTGAACCTCATTTTCCAGTTTGCTGCCCAGTTTTCCAATTTAGACAAATCACTCTGCAAAGTGGCAGCATCCTGCATGGAACCTATAGTTCTGCACAATTTAATATCATCTGCAAAAATAGAAACAGTACTTTCAATGCCCACCTCCAGGTAATTAATAAACAAGTTGAAAAGCAAGGGACCTAGTACAGAGCCCTGCGGTACTCCACTAACAACACTGGTCCAACTAGAAAATGTTCCATTTACCACCACTCTTTGTAGTCTATCTTTTAGCCAGTTCTCTATCCAGGTACAAATACTATGTTCCAGGCCAACATGCCTTAATTTAACCAGTAACCTTTTGTGTGGCACTGTATCAAATGCTTTAGCAAAGTCTAAGTAAATCACATCCACTGCCATCCCAGAATCGTGGTCTCTACTTACCTTCTCATAAAAAGAAACTAAGTTAGTCTGGCAAGATCTATTACGCATAAAACCATGCTGGCACAAACTCATAGTATTATGATTTGCTATGAAGTCCAGTATCTTATCCTTTATTAACCCTTCGAAAAGCTTTCCTACCACTGACGTCAGACTAACTGGCCTATAGTTTTGAGGCTGAGAACGGGATCCTTTTTTGAATAGAGGCACCACATTAGCAATTCGCCAGTCTCTCGGTACTATGCCAGATCTCAATGAATCCTGAAAAATTAAGTAAAGAGGTTTGGCAATCACAGAGCTAAGCTCGCTAATTACCCTGGGATGAATAGCATCTGGCCCCGGACCTTTGTTAATCTTAACATGTTCTAGTCTCTTTTGAATTTCATCATGTGTGAACCATGCTTCATTAGTTGTATTACTAGAATTGGTATTGTTAAGAAGGAAACCTTCACTTACTGGTTCCTCATTTGTGTATGAAAATTATGAGTTCAGAATCTGCACTTTTATTTTGTTTTCATCAACCAGCTGACCCCCCTCTGATAGTAATGGTCCCACCCCTTCTTTCTTCATTTTTTTACTATTAACATATTTAAAATATAATTTTGGATTTTTTTTACTGCTTGCTGCAATATCCTTTTCTATATCAATTTTAGCTTGCCTTATAGCTTCTTTGCATGATTTATTGGCCTCCTTGTACCTTATAAATGTTTCGGCTGTACCAGCTAACTTGAAAGCCTTAAAAGCACGTCTTTTCTTACCCACCTCAACACCAACGCTTCTATTGAACCAAAAAGGTTTTGCTTTGCAACGACGTTCCTTGCTTACAAGTTGAATATACTGACAAGTATATTTATTAAGCAGCATTTTAAAGACTTCCCATTTTTGTTCTGTGTTTAACCCTGTGAAAAGCATTTCCCACTTAATATGTTGCAGAGATGCCCTTATACTGTCAAAGTTTGCACGTCTGAAATTTAGTGTTTTAGTTACTCCCTTATAGAATTGCTTCTGCAACACAAATGTTAGAGATGAGTTCAGTATTGTTAGTTATTACAAGGTCCACAAGAAAGTTATTCCTAGTAGGTTCTTAAACGAGCTGGAATAAAAAGTTGTCATTCAGCATATTTACAAACCTACTAGCTTTTTCTGTTTTAGCAACCCCATTACCCCAGTCAATGTCTGGATAATTGAAGTCACCCATAGCAACAACTTGACCAAGCTGTGAAGCCGCTTGTATCTACAAGAGTAGCTGGGCTTCATACTTATACAAGGTGGTTTATAACATACACCAATGATAATTCTTTTTGTTACCTTTTGCCCAGTCAAAATCTCTACCCAGAGTGACTCTACACCCGCACCAGTGCCAGCTATTGTTATTTCTTTAGCGCATAGCGCTTTAGAAAGCGTCTCATTTCCATGAGATGAACCTTGTATTACATTTTTATTTATGCAATATTTCTACCTATAACACATGAGAACTGATATTTCCTGTAATGTAGAGTATCATGTCTTTCAAATAACAGATACATCTACTGAATTCATCTACTGAAACTCTCTCAAGTTTAAAGTCTGGGCCCATGCTTGTATGCATGTATTAGCAAGCAAAGAAAAAAGGTTCTTTAAATCACATTGCCTATATTTGCTTGAAATAAGAAAAATCAATTATTAGGTATTGCTTTGCAGAGCTATTTTCCCTTAATATCAAGAATCATTATAAAAAGGGCATGGTATGATAATATTATATTATTACATAACATAACATTTGAGCTATGCATAAAAAATAAAACAAATAAACACAGGCATGTATAGAAAAACAAAGGGAAAAAGGAGAGAGAGAGAGAGAGAGAGAGAGAGAGAGAGAGAGAGAGAGAAAGAGAGAGAGAGAGAGAGAATTTTGCATTCTGTATGGTATGGATTATTCTATGTAATACAATATTTGACTGTGCTTAAGGCTTTGGAACATCCAGTAATGGTTTAATTTATTGGGGTGTGTAGAGGTCAATCTAAAATGTAAGAACACTGTGTTACTCCAGGAACATAACCAGTTTTAGAAAAGATTAATTGGCATTGTTTCTAAAACCTGCAAAGGTGCGGTTGATTAGAAAAGTGAATGAGGCCAGACTGACATGGTTTCATTTCAGATTGCACCTTGGTATTGGCTTTTAACATGTGCCAACAATTTCTTTGTCACTGAATTTGCTGTAGCCAAACGCAGATGCTAAATCATCCACATAAGTGATCAAAGGGTCATCCTACGTACATTGTAAAGGTTACTTAACAGTACGTATTATCTTGTTAAGATCATAATAATGAATAAAAACTAAACAAGCCCTCATTTTAAAAAGACATATCAATTATGGTCTCTTTTTTGAAGAAGAAGAAGAAGAAGAAGAAGAAGAAGAAAAAGAATCCATTGGATTCAGGTGGAGTTTCATGCTTTTATGTTTTTAATAGTTTAGCAACTATTGAACTATTTAATTGGCAGAGCATTCTCCATTTAAAATCCAGAGTTTGCTGCAGGTGTAGAGAAAGAAACCCTCCCATGACTCACCTAAAAGTATTTCTGTTCTTCATGAGCCCATAAGGATTTCTCTAAATTCTGCAGTAGACTATACATTGTGTAAAAGTCATTTTGCTTTTAAATTATACACCTGTTTACAACAAATTCTGGACTGCACCTTATTTCACTATATTTGTTATCTATATGGTTATTATATTTTCAGAAACCCTTTTCAGTGTGGATTTGGAAATAATATTGGCGTTCTATTACGTTTTGCCACTGGCATGTAACGTGTGAAACCATCTGCTTTCCTCATTTTAATCTGGGACAGTGATAAACCTCTGAAATGGTAAAATCATGTCTAGTTTGAGATTTGCCTTTATGGTCAAGTAAAATACAATATAAAAGCATTATAAATGACATCATATGCTTTAGACTATTTAAAAAACAGAGACTAAACAGAGCATATGTAATTAGAACAGGGGTCAGATAAACTCTTGCATTTTAGGCACAGGTCATTGATAGTGCACAATTGTAATTCAGAATATTTGGCTTGCCGCAGTTCGCTCTTTTCATTGAACTTTCCTCTGCAGTGTATCAGTTGTGGTTATTTCATTTGAAAAACATGCTTAGTATAATAATCACTTCATCTGAAAGTTTTAGAAAGTTCTTTCTATTTCTTATACATAAAACACATGCCGTAATTGTTTGAAGGAAGTCTGTATTCTTCACAGGAAGTGTAAAGTTATTATTTCAGGTCTCGCTAGCATACTAGTTTGGATTGCGAATAAAGCTGACTCAAGGGAGGGGACCTTCCCCTTTTCAATGGAGGCATTGACCCTCATGTTCCAGACTTCACCCTGCTCCATGGACTTAGAGAATTCAGTGTGCTCACAAATGCAAACAGTTTTCTTACAAGTGCAGCCAACTTATTTCTCTGTGTATATAGCGAGAGCACTGACAGACTAAAATGTCTTTTGAATAATCAGCACTGCTGATATACATTGAGCTTTTCACTCAGGTAGGCCAGGTCTGATTCTCTTTTTGGCTAATGGAGGAGCAATGCATGCCTCCTGGGTTTTGTGTCAGCCTCAGTTCCTTTACCACAAAAGTGGTATAAAGGTGATACCTTTATTGGCTAACTAATATAATCATAGCAAGCTTTCAGAACATTTTAGTTCCTTTTTCAAGCTGATTACAATGAAGCAGTGGTGTTCTCTGGTATATATACAACATTCAGCTTAAATGACAACAAAAAGGAATATCAATCTATGTGTAAGGTGTCAAAGTAATTTACGAGGGATCTGCAAGAGATAAGCAGATACGGTACAAGATAATGTGGGTCAAAGAGGCTGAGTATAAATTAGGGCTGAATTATTGAAGTGTAGAATCAAAGGAATTCCATATGATCTCTTAGTCCATATCCAGACATGTTGGTATTTCTGACCTGGTGCAGGCCTTTCTTAGTCCACATAATTAGCCATAAATCCAAGACCCAGATTTAGTCCCTTCTTCTAAGAACTGAAAGTTTCCATTAGTTTGTACTCTCACACTTTTCTTTCATCATCTGTTTTAAAATTGCCCTTAAGAACCAAAATTCTTAAATCCTTTGTGATGATTTCCTATTGTTGTGTCCAGTTTTTTATTGGTGATAGTGAATCTGGGGTGTGTATTTTTCTTTCTCAGGCTTTGCCCAGTCTCTCCTACATACAGTCCCCCTGATTTGCATTTAGTGCATTGTATTAAGTACACCACATTGGAATAAGAACAGTTGTAGTGACCATGGATGCTGTATTCCTCTATTGTCCGGAATTGGTATTTTGTCTGAAGTCAGGATGTGTGGGCAGGTTTTGCATTGTTTTTTGCCACAGGGATATGTTCCATTTTTGGTGGGGTGCAACAAGGCACTTTTTGTTATTAGTGACTTGTATAGGAGAGACTGGGCAAAGTCTGAGAAAGAGAAATACACACCACCGATTCACTATTACCTATAAAAAACTGGACACACCAATAGGAAATCATCACCCCATAAAGGATTTAAGAATTTTGGTTCTTAAGGGCAATTTTAAAACAAATAATGAAAGAAAAGTGTGGAAATACAAATGAATATTTCCGAAACTCAAATTGAGTTTTTTCTCCGAAAAAAACTTGAATGTCAGGAAGGCTATTAACATCTTCAAATGGGTCACTGGACCTCTGGCATTGATTTCTACATGAACTCGGCAGGTTTTAGGTGGGGAATATTCTAATTTGAATTGAGTTTGGATTATTCCCAATTCGAATTTGTGAGTTTTGACCAAATATACAAATTCGAATTTATGTTGATGAGATTAAGGCATTTACTGTAAAAATACCCTTCTCCTGCTTTGGTCGTCCCTTCAGAATACATTCTTTCATCAAGAGTAAACATAAGTCTTTCCCAATTTGAGATGAAAGGGTGATTTTTAAAGTGCTGTATTTTTAGCTACAGTGTTTGACCTAATGAAACAGCATATGGAATTACAAAGAATGATGCTGTTAAAAGTACCTGTGTTTATTTCTTATGAAGCATATACATTATGATAAAATATATGTGATGGCTTATGGTTTTTAAAGCCTGCCTTTCCCCAGGATTTTTCCACTGGTGTTTTATGAGTACATACTCTGCATTCATTTCTTTACTGCTCATACTGGTTTTACTGATACAGTAATTCACCTTTTGAAAATGAAATACAGTGTTGCAGGCCACATATTGCTTTAGAACTACGGTATATATATTGTTCTAAAATTGTCTGAAAGCAGCCAGAAGGACCATGTGAAACTAGCAGGGACTTTATCCTTGTGGAAAACAGTAATAAATCACTTCTGTGCCATTATTTTCAAAACTGTTGAGATGGGTGTACCAGCAGCTCTGGCACACACTTAAAATGTACAGTTTGCAACTGTCGTACTTTCTTACCCCATGTTTTAAAAATGTTAATTAATCTCAATTTGTATCTGGTTTAAAATATGGGCAAGTTAATAGGTGCATTGCAGTGCTGATTAGTTGTTGAATCCTGACACACTTGAATACGTGCACAATAGTCCTTCGTAAATTTGGGTATACTTGGATTACCTGCAAGAGTGTGGGTTTCCAGTAGGGATCACAGATGCAGGTATAGTAGTAGGCATGGGTGCAGGTCTGGTTTCTAAGTAGACTTTTTTCCTGATTTGCCATTATCCTCCCTCTCAGATGACATCACTTCTAGGTTTATAATGATACACTGCCATTGATGGTGGCAACACCAGTTTTATGGTAAAAAGCAGTAGTGGATAAAGTTATAAAGGCAGGGACAGGTAGCAGATTCAAACAGCTAAAACTGTAGAACTTTGCAAAAGGTGAACATCCTGATTCCGATTTTAGCTCTACGCCCTATAATTTATAGTCTTCTGGATGATTATTATTATACTTATATAGATATTAAAAGGAGCCTCAATTTCTCCAGTTTTAGAAACCTGTAATAATTAACTACCAAGAATCGTTTACTGTTTGAAAGCATAAATATGGATTGGGATATACTGTAGATATCACTCTATCACTATGGTCATGCTGAGATAGAAGACTTATTTTGCAAAGCATTGATTATTGTGGAAAATTCCAATCGTGTAGTTTAAGTTTAAGTGAGCTTTTAAGAACATTTAGAAAATAACCCCAATTTTGGTAGCCTCTGCATTTCATAAAGCCCTTCTCAATTTAGGAGAACAATAGGAACCCAAGAAATGTAGGTGAGTAAAAAAGAGAAGGATCAAGTGATGGGGACAAAGAAAAGAAACTGGAAGGTGTAGGTAACAGGTAGAGGAAAATAAGCAGAACATTGAACAAAGTACAAATCAGATAAAAATAAGAACTTTTGTTAAAGAGAAGGTTAGGGGAAAGAAGCACAAAAGTGAAAAAGAGAAACCAGAAAGTAAAAGGTAAGGACTAGAGAAGGCACATTGTGTATACATGTTTAGTCTGTGGGTTGCTGGGCTGTTTCTTAGCTTTTAGAATCTGTTAGTGCTGTGTAATAGATATGTCTTATACTGTACTGGGAATTCGCATTTAGCATGATAAACTGAAACCAGTTGTGATTTTCAACACTGCGAGGCAACACTGCTAGGCACATTTATCAAGGGTTAGTTTCTTATCACCTGCAGTCCTCTGAGTGACTAGTTAAATATGTTAAAGTCTGAGTGGATGACCTCGTTAATTCTGTCCTATTTCCAAAGCATTACAATATAGAGATGTGAGCCCTGAGAGTCCGTAAAATATTTGTGTTTACCAGAATTGTTGCGGCATAAACTGGGCAGCAAACTGGAAAATTATGTTCAATGTTGATAAATGCAAGGTTATGCACTTTGGCAAAAATAATCTAAATGCAAGTTATACACTAAATAGCAGCGTGTTGGGAGTTTCCTTAAATGAGAAGGATCTAGGGTTTTTTGTAGATAGCAAGATGTCTAATTCTGGGCAGTGTCATTCTGTGGCTAGTAAAGCAAATAAAGTTCTGTCTTGCATAAAAAAGGGAATTAACTCAAGGGATGACTTTCAGCACAGAGGCCAGCCTTGCTTTGGAGGCAAATTATGGGGCAGATTTATAAAGGGTCAAATTTCGAGTTCATGGGAGTTATTTTAAACTCCCATGAACTCGAAATTCGACCAACTGCAATTTATTAAGAATTACAAATTTTTAAAACTCGGGTGAATGGACTCGACCCACAAACTTGAATCAAATTAGAATCAAATTCAATTCGATTTTTTTCTCTGAGATTTTCAGAAAGGCTGCAAAGAAGTCCAAATTGATCCCAGGATGTCCTCCATAGGCTAAAATAGCAATTTGGCAGGTTTAAGGTGGCAAATATTTGAATTCTAAAAGGGCCAGTGTATGATAAATTTAGAAAATCAAAAAAAAAATTACAAAAACTCAAATCTAATTTTAAAAATTCCCTAGTCGAATTTGACAGTTTTGGCCTTACAAAAAACAAAAAAATTCTGAATAAATCTGCCCCTATGTTCTGCATAACCAAGTTCCTATTCCACTGGGTCCCTCTCTGGGCAAAGTTCTGTTGGTAATCTTTCTCTAACCCTCATCACTAACAGCAAGCTCCAAAATGTTAACTATTATCCTAGGTATCTCCTGATGTTTGAAGCCTAAGGCTCCCTGGAATCGTTCACATGTTCCTTCTATGAGCAACAGAGGAAGTAGAACCTTGTTATATCCCTTAACTTTCCTTGGTAAATATCCTCCATGTGGGGAGGAACTAAACTAGCTCAAAGTGGCCTCTACCTAACAAACCCATCAAGTAACATAGTAACATAGTAACTATGTTTATTAACTACCTATCTGCCAGTTGATCCAGAGGAAGGCAAAAAATCCATCTGAAGCCTCTCCAATTTGCCTTAGAGGGGGAAAAATTCCTTCCTGACTCCAAAATGGCAATCGGACTAGTCCCTGGATCAACTTGGACTATGAGCTATTTCCCATAACCCTGTATTCCCTTACTTGCTAAAAAGCCATCCAACCCCTTCTTAAAGCTATCTAATGTATCAGCCTGTACAACTGATTCAGGGAGAGAATTCCACATCTTCACAGCTCTCACTGTAAAAAACCCCTTCCGAATATTTAGGCGGAACCTCTTTTCTTCTAATCGGAATGGGTGACCCCGTGTCAGCTGGAAAGACCTACTGGTAAATAAAGCATTAGAGAGATTATTATATGATCCCCTTATATATATATATACATAGTCATCATATCACCCCTTAAGCGCCTCTTCTCCAGCGTGAACATCTCCAATTTGGCCAGTATTTCTTCATAGCTAAGATTTTCAATACCTTTTACCAGCTTAGTTGCCCTTCTCTGTACCCTCTCTAATACAATAATGTCCTGTTTGAGTGATGGAGACCAAAACTGTACGGCATATTCTAGATGGGGCCTTACAAGTGCTCTATACAGTGGAAGAATGACCCCCTCCTCCCTTGACTCTATGCCCCTTTTAATACAGCTCAAGACCTTATTTGCCCTTGATGCTACAGCCAAGTTTATCATCTACAAGGACTCCAAGGTCCTTTTCCATAATGGATTTGCCTAGTGCAGTCCCATTAAGGGTATAAGTGGCTTGGATATTTTTACATCCCAGGTGCATGACTTTACATTTATCAACATTGAATCTCATTTGCCACTTAGCTGCCCAGATAGCCAGTTTGTCAAGATCATGTTGCAAGGATGCCACATCCTGAATGGAATTAATTGGGCTGGATAATTTTGTGTCATCTGCAAACTCTGATACATTACTTACAATACCCTCCCCTAAGTCATTAATGAACAAGTTAAATAAAAGTGGACCCAATACTGAGCCCTGGGGGACCCCACTAAGAACCTTACTCCAAGTAGAGAATGTCCCATTAACAACCACCCTCTGTACCCGATCCTGTAGCCAGTTTCCTATCCATGTGCAAACGACTTCATTAAGCCCGACAGACCTTAGTTTAGAAAGCAGTCGTTTGTGGGGCACAGTATCAAACGCTTTGGCAGAATCCAAAATAGATCACATCTACTGCCCCCCCACTATCCAGAATCTTGAGGTGGCCATACACGGGCAGATAAAGCTACCGATATCGGTCGTTTGGACCGATTTGACAGCTTATCTGCCCGTGTATGGGGGCTTCCGACGGCTTCTGGCCACGATATCGATCAGGAAGGTTGGATTTTTTACCCGACCGACCCGCCGGAGCCGCTTGGCGCATCGATTCGTAATCCGATTGTTCGGCCATACGGCTGAACGCTCGAATTACCCCCAATATAGCCACGCAGTTTAGTGGCATATCGGGGAAAGATCAAATTCGTCTGACATGACCTATCCTTCATAAAGCCATGCTGATTGTTGCTCATAATGCCATTCATTAGGACAAAATTTTGAATGTGATCCCTTATCAAGCCTTCAAATAATTTGCCCACCACAGATGTCAAGTTTACTGGCCTATAATTGCCAGGCTGAGATCGTAATCCCTTTTTAAATATTGGAATAACATCAGCTTTTCTCCAATCCATAGGCACCATACCAGATGACAGTGAATCTGAGAAAATCAGAAATAAGGGCTGGTCTAAAACTGAACTAAGCTCTCTTAGAACCCGGGGGTGTATGCCATCAGGCCCTGGAGCCTTGTTTACATTAATTTGTATTAAAGCTTTTTGAATCATATCCTGAGTCAGCCACTGACTAGATTGAGCTGAACCATTCGTGCAGTTATTAAGTGAGCCTGTGAACCCAGACTCCTCTATTGTATACACTGAAGAAAAGAACTGATTTAACACATTTGCCTTATCTGTATCTGTTACAACCATACTAGTACCATTATTTAATGGAGCAACACTCTCAACCTGCATCTTTTTACTATTAATATATTTAAAAAACTTTTTAGGGTTAGTTTTCACCTCCACCGCAATTAACTCTTCATTTCTTTTCTTAGCCTTCTGGATTGCTGATTTACAACATTTATTACAGTGTTTATATTTATTAAATGCAGCTTCTGTCCCTACAGATTTGTAGTTTTTAAATGCCTTTCTCTTCTTTCCCATTAACTTCTTTACTTCTGTATTAAGCCACACAGGATGATTCTTAGAGCTTCTACATTTAGTCCTTAAGGGAATAAATTGAGAAGAGTAATGATTTAATATCATTTTAAAGGACAACCATTTCTGTTCTGTGTTTTTAGCTGAAAACCTAATGCCCCAATCAATGCTCTGTAGGGCAGCCCTCAAGGCACTAAAATTAGCTTTTGCAAAATTCATGGTTTTTGTTGCCCCAGTATATTTTTGTTTTTTGCACCAGACATTAAAAGATATAACCTTATGGTCACTATTACCCAGGGGTTAAATTACTTGCACATTTGCTATAAGTTCTGGGTCATTTGAGATCACTAAATCAAGAATAGCATTTTTTCTGGTAGGCTCCTCAACAACCTGTGCTAAAAAATTGTCGTGCAATAAGTTTATAAACTTGTTCCCATTAACTGATCTAGCAGTACCGTTGCTCCAGTCAATATCTGGGTAATTAAAATCCACCATTATCATTACTTTACCTAAACTAGTAGCCTTTTCTATTTGCATTAGGAGCTTTGTCTCTTCCTCCTCACTTACATTAGGGGGTCTATAGCATACGCCTACAATTAATTTGCTGGATTCTTTACAATTGGTGAAGAACTCCACCCATACGACTTCTGCCCCCTCATTTTCTAACATAACCTCCTCCTTTATATGAGATTTAAAATCTTGCCTAACATACAGACATACCCCTCCTCCTTTTCTATTGCCTCTGTCCCTCCGAAACAAAGTATAGCCACTGATATTTACTGCCCAGTCATGCGACTCATTCAGCCATGTTTCGGCCACACCAATCACATCATATTTTCCTTCCATCACCAGCAGTTCCAGCTCTCCCATTTTACCAGTCAGACTTCTTGCATTTGTAAACATACATTTAATACTGGCACCATATTGAACATATGACATGTGGTCCTCCCTATCCTTAACAGTATCCCCAGCCAAATCTCCTCCCCCATTTTCCCTTTCTTTGCCCACTATCTCATCTAACCTGTCTTCCACTGAATCTTTTACTGAACCCTCCCCCCCCACACCTAGTTTAAAATCTCCTCCAACCCTCTAGCCATCTTCTCTCCCAAAACAGCTGCCCCATCATCATTGAGGTGCAGCCCATCCCTAGCAAAGAGCCTGTAGCCGACTGAAAAATCAGCCCAGTTCTCCAAAAACCTAAAACCCTCCTCCCTACACCAATCTTTCAGCCACGCATTAATCTCCCTACGCTCCCGCTGTCTCCTTAGCGTTGCTCGTGGCTCAGGTAATATCTCTGAGAAAATTACCTTGGAAGTCCTCTCCCTCAGCTTTGAACCTAGTTCTTTAAAATCATTTTTGAGGACTTCACCACCTCCTCTAACTTTGACTATAACTAAAATCATATTATTTTTATAAAATAAACTACTTTTACTTGGTAACACTGATGTACACTTTCTGTATTGATAGTATGCAAGTTCATAGAAAGTCCAAGTAATGTACATTTTATACGTATGCTTGCTTCATGGTCAATGTTGTGTAGTTTAAATTAATGTATTACCATTTTGGCAATAATATATGTTTTAGTTATTTTTATGTATAATTTATTTTAGAAAATGGTGATAATGGGCACAGTATGATATGGTCTTGCCCTAGTCGACTGGGCTTGTAATAATGTAAGAATAAGTACACATTTAGCAAGACTTTTACTTGGTTTAGTTAAAATTGATTTGGTAACCTATTAGCAGGTCAGTATAACAGAGCTAGAAATCATAATAAAAATACAAATAAAAATACATAATAAAAATATATTCAGTTTCTAATAAAGGACTATATGAAAACGTACCCTACTGGGACTATTTAAGTTGTCTTTTAATAATAAATAAATGTGTCAAAATGTTTAAGTTTGTATATCAAAAGACTTTTATTTGAGTGCTTCCTGGTGTATCCTGGTAACTAAATAGATATAATTTTTTCTCTCTGCAGGCTGTCAGAGTAGGTTCTATTTTTAGTAGTAGTAGTAGTAGTTAGGGATGTAGCGAACGTCGGAAAAAAAGTTCGCGAACATATTCGCGAACTTGCACAAAAATGCGAGCGGTTCGCGAACGGTTCGCGAACCCCATAGACTTCAATGGGAAGGCGAACTTTAACATCTAAAAAAGACATTTCTGGCCAGAAAAATGATTTTAAAGTTGTTTAAAGGGTGCAACGACCTGGACAGTGGCATGCCAGAGGGGGATCAAGGGCAAATTTGTATCTGAAAAATCTGCCTGTGTGTGCTTGGAAGAGATAGTGTAGGGGGAGAGCTGTTAGTGATTTCAGGGACAGATGATAGTAAGTTTGCTGGCTAGTAATCTGCTTGATACTGCTCTGTATTGGAGGGACAGAAGTCTGCAGGGATTTGAGGGACATTTTAGCTTAGGTAGCTTTGCTGGCTAGTAATCTACTGTTCTCTTTAAACAACTGCCATACGTTGACCTTGTAGGCGTTGTTTGCCCAGTTTTTTTGGACGCAGCCACTGAAGCACAGTTGCCAGAAAAAATATGCCATATAAATGCTGAAAATAGTAATTTTTCGCCATACGTTGACCTTGTAGACATTGTTTGCCCAGTTTTTTTGGTTGCAGCCACTGAAGCACAGTTGCCAGAAAAAATATGCCATATAAATGCTGAAAATATAAATTTTTTTGTTTGCAGCCACTGAAGCACAGAGGCCAGAAAAATTATGCCATATAAATGCAGAAAATATGCATTTTTTTGGACGCAGCCACTGAAGCACAGAGGCCAGAAAAATTATGCCATATAAATGCAGAAAATATGCATTTTTTTGGACGCAGCCACTGAAGCACAGTTGCCAGAAAAAATATGCCATATAAATGCTGAAAATAGTAATTTTTCGCCATACGTTGACCTTGTAGACATTGTTTGCCCAGTTTTTTTGGTTGCAGCCACTGAAGCACAGTTGCCAGAAAAAATATGCCATATAAATGCTGAAAATAGTCATTTTTTGCCATACGTTGACCTTGTAGGCATTGTTTGCCCAGTTTTTTTGGTCGCAGCCACTGAAGCACAGTTGCCAGAAAAAATATGCCATATAAATGCTGAAAATAGTCATTTTTTGCCATATACGTTGAGTCAACGTATGGCAAAAAATGAATATTTTCAGCATTTATATGGTATATTTTTTCTGGCCTCTGTGCTTCAGTGGCTGCGGCCAAAAAAACTGGGCAAACAATGCCTACAAGGTCAACGTATACACAGCGGTGGATACGGATTACGTAAAATATATGAATGCTGCTTGAAAAAAAGTAACTCAAGTGGTTTTTCTAGAGACGATAATATTATCAATATTTAGACAAAATGTGAACAAGCTCACACAGCTAGATGGCGGTTTGAAGAAAACACTGTGCAAATACTGCCCACAAGATCAACGTATACACTACTACAGCGGTGGATACGGATCTCGTAAAATTTATTATGGCTGCTTGAAAAAAGTCACTCCGGTGTTTTTTCTGGAGACGGTAATATTATGGATATTTAGACAGAATGTGAACAAGTTCACACAGCTAGATGGCAGTTGGTTGAATAACACACTGGGCAAAAAATGCCTACAGGGCAAATAATGCCTAAAAGGTCAACTTATACACTACTACAGCGATGGATACGGATTACGTAAAATATATTATGGCTGCTTGAAAAAAGTCACTCCGGTGTTTTTTCTGGAGACGGTAATATTATGGATATTTAGACAGAATGTGAACAAGGTCACACAGCTAGATGGCAGTTGGTTGAATAACACACTGGGCAAAAAATGCCTACAGGGCAAATAATGCCTAAAAGGTCAACTTATACACTACTACAGCGGTAGTAAAATAAAAAAAAGTAAAATAAAAAAAAAATGAATATTAAAAAAAAAAAAATTAAAGTTGGTGCTGCTGAACTACTAGGAGCAGCAGATTAGCACACCAGTCCCACTCCCCAACACTGCTAGACTAATAGCACTGGGCTCTTATAGTAGTAGTAGTAGTAGTAGTAGTAGTAGTAGTAAAACAACAAAAAAATAAATAAAAGCAGTCCTTACAAGGACTACTGTTATTGCAGCAGTCAGCAGATGAGATCAGAAGCAGGACAGCTGCCCACTGCAGCTACATACAGAGCACTGCAGTAGAAGGTAGATTACTAGCCAGCAAAGCTACCTAAGCTTAAATGTCCCTCAAACCCCTGCAGACTTCTGTCCCTCCAATAACAGAGCAGTATCAAAACGATTACTAGCCAGCAAACTTTCAACTGTCCCTGAAATCACTAACAGGCAGCAGCTCTCTCCCTACACTATCTCTTCAGCACACACAGGCAGAGTGAAAAAACGCTGCAGGGCTTCAGTTTTTATAGGGAAGGGGAGTGGTCCAGGGGAGAGCTTCCTGATTGGCTGCCATGTACCTGCTGGTCTGGGGTGAGAGGGCAAAAAAAAGCGGCAACAATGGCGAACCCAAAATGGCGAACGTCGCGCGACGTTCGCGAACTTCCGGCGAGCGCGAACACCCGATGTTCGCGCGAACAAGTTCGCCGGCGAACAGTTCGCGCCATCTCTAGTAGTAGTAGTAGTATTTTTGTAGTTGTTCATTATTTTTGTTCCACTTACTGTATGGGTCAAAAGCTATAAAGGTCTAGAGAGAATAAACTTATTGCAACATTAATTATTTTCATGCATGCAACTTTACACATGTAGGGTCATTATTACCACAATCAGGTGCAATTGTGGTGAAAGTCCTCCACATTTATTTGGGGTAATTTCTATTGTTAGGTGTGAGAATGACATACAGTATGGAACTGATTCTTTAAATGCAAGGGCACTGTGTCTATCGATTCAGGACACTGAAAGAACCTTGGAGCTGCTGCCTGGTCCGGAGGTGGCACTAGCTCCAGGGTTCCTCTGTATCAATAGGCATATCAGCATTCAATTTAGAACAGAAGAAAGACAAAACTGTTATTGAAGTGCAAGGAGCGCATGTCACAAGTACCATTAAAGAATGGGGGGTTATACGCGCAACCGACTGCAGGGAAATTTGCTTGACCACAACTGTGCTTGCTGTTGTAGATAATATAGAGTTTTAAGATGTAAAATGCCAACAGAGTGTAATTTTCAGATTAAACTATCAAAGTGCAAAATGGAATTCGAGACCTACTTGCTATTATCTGCTGTCACCAGACTTTACATTATGTACATGAAAACCAACTTTACTTACATACTTTATATGATAATATGAAATTATATTGAGCTGAGGATTTGCCTAAATTCAACTTAAAAGTTTGATGTGTTGAGATGAGTGAGGCCATCTCACAAGATAAAAATAATAACATAATAAATAAAATTCCTGAAACCTGAGCATGTGTTCTTCAGCAATGCCTCCTTCTGACTTTTCTGTTGATACTGGCAGGCCGTGGGCTGTGATCGACAACTTGGGAGCAATGCCAAGGAAGACAATTGTGGGGTTTGTGCAGGAGATGGTTCCACGTGCAGGCTGGTTAGGGGACAAGCTAGGCCTCATGTCTCCTCCGAAAAGAGTAAGTATCTATGAGCACATCTGCACTTTATCATGTTCTTTATCATGTTCTTACTACTATCCTATCACAATGATACACCCATCATGTCTGACGTTTAGCATTATTTACTTAACATATTACATCTGCTGAGTGTCTTGTCCTGTCCCTGCACTATGCTGACCTGTCTTGCAGGAGTTGCATATTTTTGCACTTGCACTTTTTGTCTGTTGTCCGGTACATCTATTTTGTGTGTAGGACCATGGTCCAAGAGGAACGTTGTTTCGTTTCACTGTGTACTGTACAAATTGAAATGACAATAAACTCACGCTTGACATTTAATTGATAGGGCAATTGTTTTCAAATTCTGTAAAAATGTTACTTAATGGACAAGTAAAGTCTAATTCAATGGTGAGTGGTAATTTGTTTTAATTTTGGTAAACAAATACTCTTGTCATCATCTTACCTGCATTATCCAGGGATTCCTTGCTCCTAACTAGATTTATGCATGTGCAGTATAGTAATATCTTCGGTTTTTACTCTACATAGCACGTGCAAGTCTAGTCCTTTAGTACAAACAGTGAAATCCTGAATAAATCTCACCAGTTTTATCTGTTTTTGATTTATCAAAAAAATCAAATGAATTGGCACATTAATCGAAGCTGAAACTTGGGTCAGTTCGCAGACTGTTTTTGACTGCTTAGAACAGACAAACACCATTCTTATTTATTCTTATTGTTTACTATGTAAATTATATGCAGAGAGAAAGGATTCGAACAAAAATTTTTTGCTCAAGAGATTGATTAGCCAAACCACTTTACTTAAATTTGGCCGGACTGAGCTATAGCCTATAATACTTTGATTTTATACAACCTCTCTTGTGAACATTGTCTGAACATTCCTACTTGTGGCATGGGGCATACAAATATGGCCTCTGCATCCCAAATGGGGCAGTTTCTTTACATACTATAGCTAACTCCTTGGAGGTGTTAGTTACTTTGGAGAGGGACATTTTTGCGGGTGAGACTGCAGTCTAATCAGACATCTGCTGAATAATTAGCCATATGTATCAGCTTTTTTCTGTCATCAAAATGGAATGCAAGACTGGATTTGTGTGGCATTCTGTGTGAGGTCTGCAGCTGATACAATAAACATTGTTTTCATTGTTACCTGTAATTGTAACAAAGCAGAATCTATTGCCTCTAAAATGATGCTTGATCTTAATTTGGTTGCCTTCTGGAAAGGTTTAAGATGCTCTCCTGTAATATCAGATGAAAGGTTTTACCTAGAGATATCCATTAGTTTGTCCAAATAATACCTAGTATGAGTAAGTTTTCTTCATGAATGTACAGTTTGGTACTACAAAGTCTCAAAGCCCTTCAATAACCTAGTGAAGTCCCCTGAAGCAATCCCTTTGCATGTCCTTTGTAACTCGGCGGTGGATAGGCAAACTAAGATTACAGTTCATGTTTTGTAATATATGGAAAATACATTTATATTATAATATAAGTGAAAAGCCATAAACCATAAACTTCAGAACAGAACATAAACTAATGCCAAACTAAAGGTATAGCTTTATGTTACTTTTAAACATCAACTTTGTAATAGAATTTCAGTCTATATATAGTGCCAATGCAATAAAAGGTGCAAGATGCAGTCAATTTTTAGATTTCTCCTACAAACACAAGACCTGTGTTTAAAAGTAAAGAGGTAATGCTCCTCCTCATATACTATTAGGATTTACCGATGTGTACTTTTTCACTTTCTCTAACGAATCTGTGTATAGCATAACTCAACAGAGCATTACCCAGTGGAGCTCAACATTTAGGGGCAGATTTATTATGTGGTGTATAAAATGGCGGAATAATTCGCCACACATCACCAGACATTGCTGTGTAAAAAAACATAAAAATGGCATAGTATTTTTTACACACATAATAAATAGGCCCATTATGTGTTTAACTGCGAATCCCATATATTTATAAATATATATATATACTTTATAAATAAGCTAGCGTTTATATCTTCCCCTGTTCATTTCTTTCTTTCTTTCTTTCTTTTCTCAAATTATTTGAAGGAGAATTTACCTTGTTGGTGGGGAACTTAAAATATAACATTGGATCTCAACCTGTGGTTTCAGATTGATGCCAAATTGCTGTGGTCTCGTACAAATATTAGCATTATCATCAGATTTAAAAGTATTGAAAAAAAAATAATTAAAAAAAAATAATAATAAATAAATATGAGTTATGTTGGCCACAACAGTCTTTTTACATAATTGACCATACGACTAGGGCTGTTATAGCACCCAAACAAATCACTTTATGGCATTTCAGTGTCATCATGTATTGGTTGGTTAGTGTGCTCATACAAACATAAAGGATAGTTCAGCTCATTGGCCAAACATGCTTTTAATTTTCAATTGTGATACAGAGATAATCATTATTCTAATGTTGGGCCTATACATGGACAGATAATAGTAAAGGTGAGTCAAATTTAGTCCTAAAGCACTGGGGTAGGTTTTATGAATGGAGATAAAACTTAACATGGTTTCTAACAAAATATTGGAAAATACCTTAAATTTTAGAAGCACAACCTTGCTAGGTATAGTAAGTAACTTACTTTAGTTACATGCCTACATGTAAAACTTAACACATCTGAAAAATTACAAATTAAGCATCATTTAAACATTGTATTTCAATAGGAAAAGAATAACATATCATTTGAGAGCTTTGCCAACTCTTTGCTCATATAGAATCATATCTTATCGGGAATCATAACTGAGGAAATAAGATACAAGGTTGTGCTCTGCCTATGACTCTCTGAGGCTTATGAAATAGAATTAATAGGAATGAAATACCAAGACATTTCCTGGAAGAAAAGAATAAAAACGCAATCAACAAATCTACAGCAAGAATTTAACCCTTGCCAATGATATACTGATGTACTGATATTTATCTTCTATATTGTTTTTACTACTACCTACAGCATTTCTTGGGTCCTCCTGAGAGGCTTGTAAAGGTAATTTTGAACGTTAATAATATTCACACTACTTATAAACAGTAAGGGAATATTTATGTATTTCATTCAGTACTGCTTCTAATTCTGTAAGCTTGATTTACCTTAAATTGGCCATATTTTTGTGCAGGGCTAAAATATATGTGTGTATGTTTTTGACAGTAAGGTCCAACAGAAATACCATAAATTAAGCTTTTTTGCAGTCCAAAAATGTTCCCATATGAAATGTAAATGTATATATACATAATTTAAATGGTTAAACATTACCTAATGAATACATTTTTGTTAAAAAAAAACAGTACAACACTCAAGAGAGATTTACACAAACCAAGTCATTTTTATCCAAAGCAGGAGGGCATAGCTAGTGCAAAAAGTTAAGTAGAGCCAAAAGATCTCAAATGGGAACATAATACTTTCCAAAGCATTGGTGCAACTACAAAGAAAGTGTAAATTTTTAGAATGTAGCAAATACAATTATTCATCATCATTTGTTTATATCGTGCCAACACGTTTTCAGTGCTTTACATTCATTGAGGTGCCACTCTGTTCTGCATAGCCATGCCATGCACACGTTAGCTTAATTGTGTGTAAAAAGATTTTTGTTCTACTACCACAACGGTTGTAAACATTTACCATACCATTAAGTTAAAAGGGGTTACTTTTAGTATGATAGTAGAGAGTGATATGCTTGGGACTAGGTATGGGTGAATTTGACCCATTTAGTTTCGCCAAAAATTTGCCCTTGGCAAAATGCTGCCGACGCCCATTAAAGTCTATGGACGTCAACATTTATTTTGTCGCACAACGTCATACAAGTCTATGGGCGTCATAGCTGGGACAATTTGCATGGTCTTTGAGTTATTTTGATTTTTTTAGCAGCTATCCAGTTTCAGCAATATTTTTAGTAGAGTCCACATTTCCCTAGTAGCTATGCATTGAATTGAATAAGAGACTATATTTGTAGACTTACAGAGAATTTATGTTTTTAGAAAGGGTCAGTGACCCCCATCTGAAAAAGCTGGAAAGAGTCAGAAGAAGAAGGCAAATAATTATAAAACTTGAAGAAATAATAGGACAATTGAAAAGTTGCTTAGAATTGGCCGTTCTACAACATATTAAAAATTAACTAAAATGTGAACCACCCCTTTTAATGTTGTCACTACACCTCAATGCCATCTTTGAAATGAATACTTTCTGGGATGCTCTTAAAGACCTGTACAATATTATGTACAGCTACAGAAAACAGTGTGTTTATTTAATGGGCGACATATGAAGTGTTTGAAACCCAGAGCATGCCACATGTGTTTAGCTGTCTATTGACTACCTCACTGCTGAAGATATTAGAAATGAACTATCACTTGCAGTCAAGAGTAGGCACATTAAAACACCACATTAAGCCGACTGCTGTAAATTACAACTGCCTGCACCCTCCTACAGTCACCGTTATAGGCTGGAGGTGAAGAAGACAATACAGACTAGTCAATACAGAAAGACTGGTGTCTTCATTTGAGGGGAATACTATAAATCTGATGTATTTATGTATTGTATGTAGTGAGAGTACAATTTTATGTTTTTATCAGTATTTGGGCTGTTAGCCTTGCATTACTGAGCATAGTCTGGGTATGTATCCCTCTTTGCAGTTTACTGTGTAATGTATAGTGAGACTAGAGCAGTGAAACAGTCAGTATGTTATAGTACATGCCTTTGCAGTATCCGTCTGTGTATTTGTGGAAGAGGTCATGGGAAGTTTACAAGTAAAATACATCCTTTTATATCCAGAATGAAGGTGGTAATAAACACAGTGAAACCACAGGAGAAACTTGAGCAAATTATGTTAATATATAATATGCAATTCTTATTGATATTTAATCATGACACAGAGCAAAATTCTGCCTTGTGCTGCATATACAGTTACAGCTGCAAATCCCTTTTCTTTTACATTTAAAAAATGTATTCTTTTTTTAATTCTATGGTTTTTTGTATGCAGCTTCGGTGTTGACAGGGAGCCCTGTATAACTGCCTGTGATGGGTGCTACGTACAGGACACCCTTGTTCCTAACAGTGTTGTGGAGCCCCCAGCCTGAAAAGACCTTTGTCCTGTGTGTTTTGTGCCTAAACTGAGACAACATTGCTGTCTTTACTACTCCGGCACCTGTTTGTTAGCTATTTACTCTTGTACCACTTAAGGTGGCCATAGACGCAAAGATCCTATCGTACGAATCAAGGATTCGTATGATTTTCGGACCGTGTGTGGAGAGTCCCGGCATTTTTGTCCGGTCGTTTGGATCAAGTTTGATCCAAATCAGATCGATTGGACAGGTTTGATTTTGTCCCGCCCGTCCTGCCGGAGCCCATTGCGCTCTCATCATAATCCGATCGTTCGGCCATAGGGCCGAACTTTCACATTACCCCCGATACAGCCATGACCGTTGGCATATAGGGGAAGAATCTTCTCGTTTGGCGATGTCGCCAAACGAGCGGATCTTTGCGTCTATGGCCACCTTTAGTTGTGTTAGTGATTTTATGTTGTTAGGTATTAATGAACACCAGAGAATGTTGTATATCTTTCTAAGCCTAAAACAAATTAGAAATGGAAGGCCACTTGTCTGAGGGAAGAGTTGCAGAGTTGCTTTAGAGTAGAGGTTCTGTGGGGCTCTGTCTTGAGTATAACTAGAAACATAGCATGATGGCCGTTTTCATGTGTCTATAACGTTATATTGAATAAAAGGGAATGTCCAAACTTCTAAAAACCGCTGCTTTAGAGCTTTATAGCCAAATTCACCTTAAAATTAGAAGACAAGAGCCAAACGCTCTTTGTTTATGGATTGGCATATTGCTGGTCTGAATAGGATCTGGCATCCTCAGCAAAGGAATTGTTTTTATCTGCTGTATTTCTTCATTCTGCTGTAATGTGAGCCTAACAAGAGACCTCGTCCCTGCCGAAATTCTCATGTTCCTGATTCAGGTCTGACCTGTATATCAGATGCAGTTGCATAGCTACAGTACTTACTAAGAAAAGTCGGAATTGTAGTTAAAAAAAAAAAATCGAATGCTTTGTGTTGCCATTCTTCTTTGTTTGCAATTCTTACCCCACACAAAGAATAGAGCATATATGAATAATAACATTATGACTTTGCTATGTTTATCACTAATCTCTACACAGATATTTAAACTGATACCTACTGTTGATGTTTGTTGTTCAATAAATCTAATTGCATTGTAAACTCTTTGGGGCAGGCGTCTCCCATTTCTTGTTGACGCATGCATTTTTATCATCTTGTTATTGAAATTATTTATTTATCCTGTGTATTGTATTCGTGTAAACTCTGTAAAGCTCTAAGCACCCCGTGGTTCTATATAAATAATCCTATACAAATCAATGTAAATACATCTGCTAAAACCAGCATTTTAGAGTAATCAAAGTAACGTGGAAGCAAACTGGTCAGCCCAAAAAAGTGCCCCTACATACAAAATGGCTGTGTTCCACATTTAGCTGGTATGTGTAACCTAGACGTGACTGCTAGGACCTTACAAAGAGAACAGAACACACTTAGAAATGTCCAGCTCTGTGTTAGAGGCGCAGGCATAAGTTTGCTATGCATTGATACCTTGCAGATCTAGAACATATTCTGTTTGTATAGGTGTTTCTTGATAGGGATGATACTACAACTCTTAGGACATATCTATAAATGTGTGTAAAATTATTTATGCCAAGAAAATATTTAATAAATGTTTTGTAATGTATTTTTGTTGGCCATCCAATTGAAATAACACACATTGCATAGAAATAATCATGAAAGGCATCTACTACAAAGAGCTAATCACTGTAGTTATAAAGGTTTGTATTTATCAATTTCAAAATCAGTTTCATTAAGCCAGCCTGTAAAGCTTCAACCAAGTAAGCATCCTACAAAAATTGCAGTGACTTGTCCAAATCCTTAACTGAATATTGGATTTGGTGCTTCCCTTGAAAAAATAACTGATTAGTGCATTGTTTTCTTGTTAAACTATCCACAGTTCCTCTTGTAGTTACTCATGTTATTTTAAACGGTTTGCTGCTTCTTCTATACAGTACATCTGCTCTCTTTCCTTCAGTCCAGGCAATGCCCAAGTAGCACATACAGCTGAAAAGCAATTGTGGGAGGCCTTTCCTCTCTCCCTTTTAAGCTAAACTGTGGAAATAAAAGCACTGTATTTTATGAAATGCTTCAATATGTGTCTTATGAAAAATGTATCCTCCTGCTTTAGTATTTAGCTAAGTAAAAGCCGCAGCACTGATCAGCCACATGATACTCCAACATCTGCCATGAACAGTCATTTCTTTCTCTTTTTTTTCTATAGGAGAAGAAACTGTAATTGCTGTACCGCATGGAAGCCGCAGCGTGAGAATAACAGTGAAGGGACCAGCCCACGTCTGTATGAAACCTTCTAAATATTGTACAACATTTTGGATTTATATTGGCTTAGGACATGGTGTTTGCCACAGGGTTTATTTTTTTTCTGCTACCTTAACTCACTACACACCATAATTGTTTGCCGGTACCTCTGTTTGCCATGGTGGCAGAAGAGGCTTTTGTTTACAAGCAGCCAGTGGGCAGAGCTCAGCTCTGGAAAAAAGGTGGTATTGGTCTCAACTTTTTCTAGATTTATTATACCCCTGGGATGGAAAAAGTCCACCTTTTTCTGACTTTTTGGGCAAAAATCCAAAAATGTGGGCTTTTTGTGGAAATAGCCTGAAAAAAATCGATTTGGGAAAAATCACTTAACTTTTTCTTGTTTTGTCCCCGATCATGTTTTTTTAATAGTAAATAAGATCTAGTTGTGGATTCTAGTTTGGATTTTGATAAATATGCCCCAAAATGTCAGATTCCCTGGACCTAATCGAGCAGGCCTCGGGCACAATGTGGCAGGTCTCATTATTCTTTCTAATTGATGTATTTTTTCAGATGGCACCATACCCCTAGGTTGGTCTGTCAGTATGTTGGACATAGTAACAGTAACTGCCAGCTGGAGGTATCCGGATGTGTTATTTGGAATGCATAGCTGTGATTGTTTGTCTGTAATGTTGCACCCTCCACATTTAAATTGCTGTATGAGCACAAACACACACACATATATAAAATGATCTTTAACACATAGTTACTCCAGAGAGTCAGATCATTACATTCTTTCCTACAGAGAGCAATGTATGTTTTGCACTCACATGTTGAAGGGCCTGGCAAAATTGAACTTTGATCTGCCATAAAACATAAACTGCCACTGGGTGTCTCCAGGAAGACTTATCTCTCAGCACTTAGTGAATCGGACATGAGAGAGCAGTTTGGAACGGTTCAATCAGTGGTTCCAAGCATTGTGAATTTAAGGGAAGTTTGATGATGTGGCACAGGCAGAATATATTATAATTCTGCAACAGACATCAATGTAAACCTTATTTAAAGCATGGGATTTTGCATTTATTTTAAATTATTCATGTTTCGTTTTAAAACAGGTTTAGGTGGAATTAGACTGTTTTATTCATGTTTTAATTTGCATTTGAAAGCATATTATGTTTTTTTAGTTGAGGCTTTCTGCGCAATTATGTGATTTTTATAACAGTCCTTTATCTATTATCTATCTATCATCTATATACTATATCTATCTATCTATCTATCTATCTATCTATCTATCTATCTATCTATCTATCTATCTATCTATCTATCTATCTATCTACTGTATCTATCTATCTATCTATCTATCTATCTATCTATCTATCTATCTATCTATCTATCTATCTATCTATCTATCTATCTATCTATCTATCTATTAATCTGTTTATCATCTATCTATTAATCTGTTTATCATCTATCTATCTTTCTATCTATCATCTATATATCTATCATCTAATCTATCTATCTAGCTATCATCTATCTATTAATCTATCTATCTATTGAAAGCATATTATGTTTTTTTAGTTGAGGCTTTCTGCGCAATTATGTGATTTTTATAACAGTCCTTTATCTATTATCTATCTATCATCTATATACTGTATCTATCTAATCTATCTATATATCTGTCATCTAATCTATCTAACATATATTTATCATCTATCTATTCATCTGTTTATCATCTATTTATCATCTATTTATCTAACATCTATCTATCTATCTATCTATCTATCTATCTATCTATCTATCTATCTATCTATCATCTATCTATCTTTCATCTAGCTATCCACAGGACTTGCTTTGTTTGGCAATTATTTATCTTATACTGGAACACTAAAGGGCTGTCCTCTGTACCATTAGCTGGATAGAAAATCTGTCATGAGGTGTAGAGTGAGTTGCCAGCAGCTGCAGGACAGCCTCATTGCCCCAACCCCTACATGTCTCCCCCTTTAATAAATACAGAGCTGCTCATGAGTAGAAGGCAAAGTGCAAATGGCAGATTGTGCCTGTGTTTTATTTTTTACAGCCTTAGGCTAATGGCACACAGGACCCAGCTTCAGCTTCTCTCCTACTTTCTGTTCTCTACAGCCGGAGAGAAGCTGATCCCATCTGCTCCCCCTTGTCTCTACACTGACAGGCACAGAGTTGGCATATGTGCAGACACACTGAGCAGATATTGGTGTGGAAACTATGCATTTTCAAGCTGATATCCACTCAGAGTCTTTGCACACAATACAACATCATTCTGAGCAGATAGGAATGAATGTGTTTCCCTCTGCCTGTGGAGAAGCCAAAGTTGGGCCTTGTGTGCCATAATCCTTAAACAAGACAATCTACTATACTCCGATGGGCAGAACAAATAGAGCATAATAGGGGCCACAAATGGTATGACCACCTTCACACCTAATAGAAAGTGAAGAGGAGGTGATGCACCAACACTGACAGCATACTTTGTGCATATGACCATTATTCTAGGCCTGTGGTGCATCAAGTCATTGAGTCATTCACTGCGAAAATGACGCCCATAGGCTCTTATGGGTGAAAAATTTGCTGTGTGTCAAAAATTTGTCTCACAATTTGTCGTGCGTCAAAACAATGCTGTCACACACAGACTTTGATGCATTTTGCCAAATTTTCGTCATTTCGCAAATTTTCGACAAGGCAAAATGGGTCAGATTCGCCCATGACTAATGGGAATACTTTTAGATGGTGATCACTTGGGAAATCCTGCTATGGCATTCTGAGCAATGCCCACCTGAGAGCAGTCTGAAGACTGTGGTTGTCAAAACGAATGTTGCATGGTGGGAATTAAGGCAAAAATCTAACAAAATACACACCATGTTTTTTGCATGCAGTTGTGGCAGAAATCCTGAAAATATTTTAGAATACTTCAAGAACTACTGTCTGCATCTTGAAAAAGCACCTCTATGCTATTACTGTTAATAATAATCGTAATAATAATAATAATATCTGCAAACTAACATCCAGCGACAATACCCCTGACTTCAAGAAAGATTTGAATTGAATCTTTGAAAGTAATCACCTCAGTGCAGATTCTGATCTCCCTTCTCACAAGAGATAGTCTATTTTTAAACTCCATACACAGATTTTTTCACTCCAAAAAAGTCCTAAATGAAACTCTCTCAAAGCCTAAATAGTTCAGTACACAAATGAAATAATCTATCATCTACAAATCTGAAAATTATATTACATCTATTGATGTTTTCCACACAATCCTTCCTGAGTTGATGGAAAAATATACAGAAATTAATGTGGCTTAATTGCGTATTAAACCATATTGGAAATGGCAAAACCTTCTGTACACTGCACGCAGAGAAGATCAGCGTGTGTGTAATTTGAGTATCAGGTTATGTCAATGTAACCCACTGACCCATGGAAATTCAGCGCAGGTGCACTCAGAAATATTAAATATATTTGAATAAATTTACATATGAAAAAAGCAAAAGCCAGTGGTAAAGTTGTCAGTGGTGTGTCCCATACTATCCTTACACTTCTTTATTGATAAAAATCTGTATTTGTTGGAGAGACATGTTTTTTTTTGATGGAAATGGGCAAGGCATCCTGTATGCTTTGACATTGATTATACATTATTACATAAGATATAATGGTACCAGGGCCAGAACTAGGGGTAGGCAGAAGAAGCAGCTGCCTAGGGAGCAATGATAGGGGCACTGGACGTCTACCTCTAAAATTGTCTTCTGCCTACCCCTAGTCCTCACCCCTCTGTCACTCCCCTTCCTCTTGTCATCCGCCCCGTAGCTCTCCGCTCCATCACTGTCCCCTCCCTCCCGCCATCGCTCTCCCCTCCGTTTCTGTCCCCTCCCTCCTCTTCGTCTACTCTCTGTCCACTGGGCACAGGGGGGTGGCAGCCGACTGGGTTACCTAGGGCACCTGGCCGGCCCAGCCCTGGATGGGACTAAACAAATGCAGAGTAATACGGCATCCCTGTACCTGCTACCAAGTATAGAGCTCTTTGAATGTTTAGTTTGAAATAATATTGCATTTATAAGATGGCTAACAATTGGTTAGCCAGATCAAAGAGTTTGGTCAATTTTTACCAATTTGGTATGCCATTGGTCAGTGTGCACGGACTACAAATTAATTTCTAAAAGCGGGAACGACCACTAACCCCCATTTAAGGTTACATATATATACATACTCAAACCATATTAATATATGTTATAATAGACTTAAGGTATGAAGATCCAAATTACAGAAAGATCCATTATCTGGAAACCCCCAGGTTCCAAGCATTCTGTATAACAGATCCCATAACTGTATAATGATATGTTATGATACTTGCACATATTCCAATGTTTTTATTTGAGTTTAAAGAACCATATTGTCTACATGCTCTACTGTTAAATAAAAAAAATACTTATTGTGAGCAAGTAGAAAAAAACAGACATAAAACCATTATTCCAGTGTTTTGGGGATTATCAGCAAAAATTACTTATGTGGTGTGTCAGCATTATTTTACGGAATTCATTACTGAAATCAAACACTATTATGGAATGTTTTACATTTGAGAAGGGAATTTTCCACTAGACCTTACTATTACTCATGGTGCATATTGTATACAGACATTGGCAGGGGACCTTTTTACCCATAAAGTGGATCACCGTACCAGAGGCCTCCCCTTTAGACTAGAAGAAAAGAACTTTCATTTGAAGCAACGTAGGGGGTTCTTCACAGTCAGGACAGTGAGGTTGTGGAATGCACTGCCGGGTGATGTTGTGATGGCTGATTCAGTTAATGCCTTTAAGAATGGCTTGGATGATTTTTCTATTTTGATACTAAGCTCTATAGTTAGTATAGGTATGGGTAAATAGAATTTAATTAAAAGTAGGGATGGGTGTGTGTATGGATGCTGGGTTTTCATTTGGAGGGGTTGAACTTGATGGACTTTGTCTTTTTTCAACCCAATTTAACTATGTAACTAACTATGTACTATTTATATTGAACTATAACCATAAAAGTGAATTCCTTAAGCCAATTTAGCCGTTGACTCCCCTTATCCTCTTATTCACCGAGGACCATTGTCTCCTGCAGTGGAATGACTAATGTCTGCACAAATCAGAGATATGTCTGTCCTTTGGGACATGTAAACTAACTAGTGAGAGTCAGACAGAAGGAAGAAATGATAATATTTTAAGCTATTATGCAACTATTGTCTCATCCAGACATAGTAATGTATTGAGGGAGACAAAAAGAAATAAAGGAATCAAAGTTACAGACTACATTTATACATGCGTGAAGGGGGGTTTGGCACAGTGTCAACAAAATCTTTTAATGTATCTTGATTTGTTTCTCAGAATTTCTTAAACATCCTGAAAATTAGCATAGTCTCTGTTTACTTATAGACTCCTATAATAAGCGAAAAGTGAAAATATAAGAGTCATATTAAAATGCAACTTGCCTGTTTACTTCTCTAACTGTGCTGCAAAATATATTATCACTCTGTAATGAAATGCAGTTCAGAGTACAAGAGTATGTTTCAGCATACATGGGTATGTTGTACTAAAAGTTCATGATCCCCATAGCAAAATCATTTTAAGGCCCTCAAAACTTTAGAAAGATGAGGTTTGAAAAACATATTTTGAAAGACTGCCTTGTAGAATTTATGTAGAAAATAATGTACCCCCCCTATTGTAAATTCTAAGGATATTAGAAGTCACTGAGGGCTTCCAAGATCAGAGTCTGAATGTGGTTTTACAGGTCTTGGAACTCAAGTTTCAATGAGTCATGTGGTACCGATTAGAACCGATGATATCGCTAAGCACCATTTAAAAAGGTTATTCATGGCTTTTGTGTATGATATCATAATAACATATGTAGTGATAGAACAGCCTACTGTAACTTTAAGTTGATCCAGAGGAAGGCCAAACTTGCACTTTTTGTAGTAATATGTGGTTTAGAATTCGTTTTTAATTCCCTATAATACAAAAAAAATATTAATTATCTGTCTTTCTTTTCTTCTCCCTTTTAGTTATTGAATCGAAAACTTTGCACGGTGAAAGTGGGGAGCATAGCTTCACCAGCCCTGGCTCTTATGTGATCGAAAACACAACAGTTGAATTTCAAAGGGGCTCTGAGAGGGAGATACTAAAAATACCAGGTCCACTCCGAGCTGATTTCATCATTAAGGTACTACTATTAGAAGGCCAGGAAGTATACATTTTCTTTTTATTTCATTATGTACTGTCACTAATTGTGCTATGTTTACTTAAAAAAATATTGCTGTGATTCTCAAAAATGTTGCAGGAGTTTCTGCAGCTTCTCATTTTAGGTGGAGAGGTGGTGTATCTCATCTTCTCAAGTCTAGTATCCAAGAAGATATCAATCAGCTGATTCCCAGTTTTAAAAGCTGGGATGGCTGCTGCATTCACCCTCAGAAATAACAAACTGCTCTCAGCTCTGAATTAATGTTTTGTCTAATTTTTGGAGTGATAGAAGTAGCCCATCTTGTTGGATGCTGTTAAAAAATGTATCCAAAATTTCAGTATTATATGTACTTCAAGACCATTTTAAGTAACATTATCAAGTGGAAAATGCTTTAATTGCTATGGCTTGTCTGGATCCTTGATAGGTTCTCTTTCCACTGGTCTACAGTTGGGTTGTATCAAATAATGGCAATCATGATCTATGGCTTTAACTTTGGACCAGGCCTTCATTTACATGGGTTCCACCAGGTCTTACTACACATGAATACAGAGCAACTCACTGGGGTGAGTAAGCAAGACAAATATTGGCAGAGCTGGGTGTATTAAAGGGATAGTGACACTTCTCCAGTTTTAGCATAATTGAATTCTTCATCAAAATATGCCTATATGTCCATTAGACCTTTTTCCTCGATGTGACTTCTCTTTCTATGTAAAATGGGCATAGGTAACTTCTTTAAGAGAGTGTCAGACAAATGACACATTCTTATGGTCTCTTGAGGCTTGTCAATCAGAGCTACAAGGCTTGACTGACAGGAAGAATCTGGCAGCACAGCTAAATGGTGTTGTTGGCTTATTCTTCATTGCCACACAAGGTCAGGGTTTACAGACTCCTTATTACAGTGCTGCTGCTTCCCTTCATGTTCAAGTATGTCACAATACAATAACAATCCTCCACTCCTCCATCACACTGCAAAACTCCTCTTCTGCATCGCTCTGTGCTGCTCATTTTTTTAACGGTGCTTTTAACTTATTCTGCCTACTTGATTATGTGTGGCCCTTGCCTGCCTCTCTTCCCTGCACCAATCTATGCCAGGACTGCTTGCAAAATTTACCTTTTAACCCCCAGAGCTGGCGTACATGGTTTGTGCAGGAAAAGTCAAGCAGGCAGGAAAGGGACATGCATAAATAACCTAGTAAGAGGGAATGAGGTAAGCACCATCTGAAAAAAACCCAAACCTGAGCAGTGCGGGAGAGGAGACACTTTTATTTTTTGCAGGAGTGGGTGTGAGATAAGAGAGGCTGAAAGCAGTAGTACTCGCCCCCTACATGAAGTAGTATCCTTCTCCATATGAGGAAGTGGAGTGTTTTTTTAAAACAATATATTTTACCAATTCGTGGGTTTACATCAGTAATTTTGTGATTAATAGTTATTAATGCCATCAAAGTAGAGATCAAAGCACAAAACTAGAGGTGTCACTATCTCTTTAACCTTAGATATATTGGCTCAGGACCAGATTAACAACTGTAAACTGATCTGTGATGAATAACAGGAGACCAATTTCAACACCAGGAAGTCAACACAGGAATAAGAAAGAAGAAAATATGACTCGGCAAACAGAATGCAGAGTCAGGATTCAGGAATCAGAACACCCGGGTTTAAGTGACCTTCAACTGGCTGCTAATTTTATAAGGAGGCTGATGTTAACCTCAGCTATGGCCTGATTAATTGCAGTTGAAGGATGGCAAAGAATTGAACCAGGAACCTAGCCACCTGGTCATAAAGAGCATGCAATTTAAACTACAGGTTTTTGGTTTAAATCCAAGGAGCATCTCAAAGGTTTTGGTCAGAGCTATTTGCAACCAATAAAATTAAACTTTCATTCCTATCTAAGCAAGTCCATTCTGTAAAAACGTTGTTCATGGGGACATTATCCTGCTAAAATTAGCTAAGTTTGAAGCACAGAATCACAATTGTCAATTCTAATTTATATTGTTATGGTATGCTTTCATTGGAACCAAGGGCCCTAGACATAATTATCAAGTAAGCCTGTGTCCAATACTCCTCCTCCATCAAACTTCACAACCAGCATTAAACACTCAGGCAGGTAGCATTCCCCTGGCATCTACCCAGACCTGTCACTCAGACTGCCAGATGTTGAAGCAAAGAGAGTGTTTTCATTGTTCCAGAGTCCAATGTAAACTTTCCCCATTCCAATAAGAAAAAAAAAGTTGGCCTCACGACTAAGCATTTATAAAATATTATGGGGGTGCAAAGATGGCACATGAGCACATAATTTATACAACATTTATCTTGTTTTGGTGAATTGTGGTCGTGAATGCTGAGGATCAGTTGCAAACTCACTGAACAGATATGACCCATGTGCCCCCCCTTAAAGTCACTGACTAACTCAGAGTTAGAGAGCTGAAAAGCAGGAAATTGGGTTCTGTTCTGTTAGACATCCAGTCACTTCAGCCTTTATATATTACATTTTTGAATAACTAACTATATTGAAAACATTTTTTATTTTGCACAGCCTATCTATTTACCCAGTTTTTATTTTTACACTGAACCGTTCCTTTAATGTTAATCATACAAAATATTGATATGGGTGCAGATCTCTTTTTCTGTCTTTCCACCTATCCAGCCAATGCATGGTATTGTAAGCGGTGATGGTAGACTTGTGTGCTACTGCTGTCTCATAAAAATCCAGGTTTCAAATAAAATGTATCAACAGTGCTTTTTACTAATTTTACTCTCATTTTATAAGAAGTATCTGGGTACTTTTGGCCTAATACAGGGTTATTCAGTAAAAGGCACTAAGTTTGCACATTCCTTAAACTAATGTCCATCGTATTATTTAGTCAAATTCTCAGCTTCACTGATTTTCACGACATTAGGTGATGGTACCCAAAGTAAAAATGACTGGAATGTAAAGTTTTCTTCTAATATTATATTTGTAATATACATATATCAATCTAAAATACTGTGACTTTTTTCTTTTAACACAATACAGACTCATAAAATGTTATAGCAGATTAGCTGACTGTTGACTATGCACAGGTTAAGTGTATCTTGCAGCAATCTAGAAACAAGAAACATATCTTGCACATGGTTAAGTCTGAAACCAAATCTTTTGCAAAATGAATTCTTTAGAACATCGAAGCATTAAAACATTTGTTAGACAGATGCAGTGGGAACCAGGGAGCAAAGAAAATGTATTTTAGCTTTCTCACGTTACTACTTAAGTTTCAGCAAAACAATATTTTCAGTGACTTATGGCCTTCTATAGCTGCATGGATTGAATTTGTGATAATTGTTCACTTCCTGAATTTTTTTGAATGTTGCTACCAGAAGGCCAATGTTTTTTTAATTCCTCCTCTTCAGAATCTTTTTACCAGTTATAATTAGGAGAAAAATTATGTTTTATGAAAGAAAGTGATCCCTGAGGGTAATGATCTGGCATGCTTTTTTGGGTTGAAATATATTATACTTGAAGAACTCATGTATGAAACCATCTGAATATGACCAGGTGGAAACATGGGACTTTGTGAAACTAAACCTATACCAAGGAAGCAGTTTATCAGTTCTCTCCATTACAGCTCACATTCTGATAGTTTCCCCTCTCTCTCTTTCTATTGGACAGAACTTGCACACAAAAAAATAGTAAAAGAATAACCAGACATATGTGACATCAAAATCTATGTTTGCCTCCTTTAGGGGATATTATTTTTGAACTATGTCATTCCTGTGGGACTTTTATAGTTCTGTCCATGTATGTTCTTCTCTCTTTCTGTCTCTTGGCACGTCTCCGCTTCTGTTTATCTTTGCCTGCATGCAAGTACCTCTTGGCCTTTGTTTTTGTATGTTTTTAGCCTTTATGTTTATCTACATTTATGTTTTTGTTACCTTTAAGCTGTGAGGTCAACGCAGAACCAGTGAATTTTCTGTAAAATCACATACTAAGTACTTTCCGATACCCTCCTTTGTACATAGGCACAAAATTTTGCTCACAAAGGCAAAAAGAAATGGGAGGAAACATTGCTTTATTTTTCCTGTTCTACTGTATAAGTGCCTCTGTGTAATTGCACTTTTTCTTCCTATGTATATCTCTGGCTCTCCTTTTATATGCATGTTTTTGCCTCTTCTGTGTCTAGAACATGATTGATTTCCTCTTCATAGCAAAATCATGGCAATATTTTAGCAGGCACTATAGGCATCCTTAAACTCCTCCTCAAAATGAAAGAGGCCTGACCACCAAACAAAATCTAAATCTTAATATTCAGTTTTTTTATATAGGTCACCGGTGTATTCCTTTTATGATTATTAATCCAAAGCATTTCAACAGAAAATTGGGTTCAGTTCCTGCATCAACTCTTTGGAGTCCAGGGCAAGTTTTATTTTTTTCCGTACCCAACCAGTCTACATGACTGTGACTAAAAAATGTGTTTATTGCTCTTTTTTTTAGTAATGTTTTTAGTAGTGCTATATAAAGATTTATATTTACCATAAACATAAAATTATTATGCTTAAAAAGAACGCATAGAATAAAAGTAATACTTTACACAGGGCTAAAACTGCCAAAAGTCCCAAGCCTGGAATCAAAAAGCAGTAAAAATACATTAAGTGGCAAAAATACAAAAGAATCGTGGCAATATGTTCTGGTATTCTAATGAGAAGGGCATATTGAGTCATCTGCTGAACTGGAGCAACATGGCCCTCAGTTAGATGAGTGCACAATTCCACTTCTGCCATGCCCTTTCCCTAATACCATACTATGAACTGGTGTCAAATGTATTCTTCCCTCTTCCGAAGTTTTGATATTGATATTATTGTATGATATGTGTTTTCTTTTTCAAAGTTTTCCCCCAAGTATGATATTAACACTCCAACTTTTTCAGATCAGGTATGCAGCTCCTAAAGACAGCATTGTGCAGTTCTATTTCTACCAACCAATTAGTCACCAATGGAGACAGACAGACTTCTTTCCGTGCACAGTAACATGTGGAGGAGGTGAGTTACCACTACATCAGTGATTATGTCTGCTTTGAGCCACAAATTATTCCTATATTGAATACCGTATATACTCGCGTATAAGCCGAGTTTTTCAGCACCCAAAATGTGCTGAAAAACTCGACCTCGGCTTATACGCGGGTCATACCGTAGCAACAGTAGCCAATCCCTCACCGGCCGCAGATACGCTCCTTCCGCGGCCCCAGCACACCTCCCTCTCCCATAGCGCAGGACTGTCTGTGTGATCGCCGCCCGGAGCAGGTCCAGGAGCTCCGGGCGGCGCGTCCTTCCCTGCCGGCGTTCGCTCCCAAAATGGCGGCGCCCATGGCCGCCATGTGGGTAGCGGCCGGCTCCTGGACCTGCTCCGGGCGGCGATCACACAGACAGTCACAGACAGTCCTGCGCTATGGGAGAGGGAGGTGTGTTGGGGCCGCGGAAGGAGCGTACGGTACCTTTTTTCTGCTTTCCTAGGTGCAGCACCTCATTGATCTTCTGAGCAGCCATGACAGGTGGGAGGTCACAGGGAAAACAAGTGGCAATTGTCCAGCTAATAGTTCTGACTCTTTTACGGTAAATAGTTTTAGATAGATTTCTATGCCATAAAACATGATTACACATTTACACATTCACATTTTGAAATCTGACATGGGGCCCCTAGGCTTATACACGAGTCAATACATTTTTCCAGTTTTCTTAGGTAAATTAGGTACCTCGGCTTATACACGGGTCGGCTTATACACGAGTATATACGGTATGTGTTTTTTTAAATGGGTAATATCACTTAGCTTGTCATTCTTTATACTAGTCTTCCTTTTAATAAGATCAGGTTTCAACCAAAAAACTAAACTCTTCTAAACTAAAACTTACTAGCTATTTCTAGTTAATTTGTTTTATTTATATCTAATATTATCTATATTATCTGTATCTAATGTGTAACTAATTTGTTTTACTGCCCCTGCTTTTCCACTGTTTTCAGTGTGATTCTAGGTAATACTTCATGTTCCGCTGAATTGTGGCTTCTTGTCACAAATACGTTTTTGTGACATCTTCAATGTTCAGCCTCTACAGTTATTTTCTGTGGTGCATATTCATCCAGCACGATTCATGTGCCCTTACACCCACTGATGTCAATAGAAATTACTATAGTTCCTATAGTATAGAGTGGATTCTGATAAACCTGTCCATTTAAAGATTGTGAGTTTCTCTAATGTTGCCATGGTTGCACATTATACTATTGAAAAGAGACATAAAGCCATTTAAGATAAGAGCTTTCTACATTAACCCAGTGTGGAGATTTTCATCTTGTAATCCCAGTATCACATATACATTCACATAACACCTTAAGTAACAATGACAACGCTGATGTCTTTTCTAATGTTTATTATAGCAGATGTTTAAATTGTCAGCTCTGGTTACAGCTGAATCATCACACAGTGGCTAACAAATTAAAGGGATGTTGAAACATTTAAAATCTTTGGGTGTCATCCCCAACACTTGATTTCTTTTTCAAAATGCCACATTTTCAGCCTGCACCCCCTAAATAAATTGTGTTTTGTAAAATATCAAATATTGAGGATAACACTCCTCATCAGTATGCATCAGTATCCCCTTCAAAGGGTTAACATTATCAAAAGTTATAAAATCTTATGGTTGCTTACGGTGTGTGTTTACAATAAGAAGGACCATCAAATCATCAGAGAGTCTTCACTCTCTCCCACACATAAACAACCATTAGTTCCATCATGCACTCATGCTTTATGACTCTAGAATTTTGTAATAAGAATTTTGAAATCATGGAGATCTAGTTTGTGTCAATGCAGAAATATAACTATCCCAAAACCCAGAATAAACCCATAGGTCCCAGTCACTGGTCACTACCTATAACAGCCTCCTTTCGCTTTGGGAGGAGCCCACCAGTACTCAGATGCCGCCAGATCTTAAAGTGAGAGGACCAAGGGAAAAAGGTCTGGGCAGACAAGGGAACCAAATGTGCACAAGAAGGACAGGGAACAAGGAACAAGGAACGTAGTCGGGGTCACAGGCCGGTGTCAGAAACAACAGTTATTACAATCAGGATCCGAAGAATGTTCAGTAAATAGGCAGAGGTCGGTACAGACAGCAAAGAAACAGAGATCAGAACAATAAGAGGAAGGAACAATTGACCATGGTCCCTTTAAATATTTGAATTTTCATACCAATCACAATGACGTCAGATGAGGCACACCAAACAAAACAGACACCCATGTTCAGCGTGCATCACTTTCGGATTTGGCAAGCGTGTTAGAAGGCACGCAGGAGTGGAGAGGCATTCCTGACGCCTCCCAGCTACTATTACAAGAAATTTGAACCATTATTGGGTTTAATAATAAGGGTTATTCACAATTTAGTAATGTAAGAATGCCAAGCACTAATCAGAAGTGCCTAAAAATTGGGATCACCTGACCAGAAATACTGCAGCTTTAACTGTAAGGAAGAAATGCAAAAGACAGAACTTTGTCTAATTGGCTGATGTGACCTAACATCATAGGCAGAGGGTGACTTTTGAGTTTGGGAAGTCTAATCAAAGATCACCAAAAAATTGTTTTTTAGGTGCAGACTAACAGTGCTTTCAGTGCAGATGGGGGAAACAATAGCATTTTTTTAAGAAAAGTCCCATATAGAGTGCTATAGTCACCTCACTCATTAAGAAAATGTGTGTGCCCCAATGAGGCCTTCCATACCAGGAGGTCCCTCCTAGTGAACAAGCCGCAGTGCTTGATAGGGGTATTTTCTTAAAAGAGAATTGAACCCTAACACTTAATATGACGAAAAATGCCATATTTTATATGCTGAACTTATTGAACCAGCCTAAAGGTTCAGCATCTCTATAGCAGTAATAATCCAGGACTTCTAGTGAAAATTTTTTTAGATTATAGGCATCCTTTAAACCAAAGCTATGGTCAATAGTATCCCTGCATGAATTCTCTCTCTCTCTATATATATATTAATATGGAAGGTACCAGCACTCTGTCTCTGACTTCCTCTTTACGGATGCTTAGCCAAGTAAATGTATATAATTGTTGAAGAGGGACCAGCACACAGATTTTTAAATTCACCAAATATTTATTGCAACATCGCTGTGCTTCCACAGTGCTACTGGAATGTTAATTGTTATTTCTGCACAAGGGGATCACACCAAATACTGAGCAAAAGTAAGTCAATACTAATTCACTCACTTTTGCCACAAGCAGATATGTTATTGGATTTTATTTTCAATAAATACATGACAAAATCTAATAATTTAGATCTACTTTTAGGACTTGTTTGAAAAGCAGATGATGTTTTAGGTCTGTAAAAAGTATTTTCCTTTTCTCTGTAATCCTTATTGAAAGCATACCCAGCCTATTTGGATTTATTTAGACTTATATAGACTTAAAGGAGAATTCAACCCTTAACTAAAAAAAACCCCTACCCTACATAGAACCCACCTCTTTCCCCCAGTCATGCTGCTACCCGGGGAAATGCCCCTAACTTTTTACTACCCCTCGGTGCAGATTCAGGGATCGCAGTTTACGGCAGCCATCTTACGGGTCTTTGGTAATCTGAGACTGACCTGTTCATGCGCAGTTAGAGCAATTTTACCGGTTCGCAAATGAGTATGCGCCGAAATAGACGGAAATTGCTGAAGCGCCGGAAGAAGACACGAAGACCCAGAAGATGGCTGCTGTGAACCCTGAATCTGCACCAAGGGTTGGATTCTCCTTTAAAGTATAAAGATCCAAATTACAGATAGATCTGTTATCTTGAAACCCCCAGCTCCAAGCATTTTGGGTAACAGGTACCATACATGTACTTTATTTTGTATTTTCACCTTCTACCGCTATATCCTCCCCCACATTTTTCATCAAACAAATGAGATGTTCTCTGAAAATGTTAAAGTAAATTGTTTGACTGCTGTTCATTTGGTTCCAGGGTATCAACTAAATTCTGCTGAATGTGTGGACATTCGATTAAATCGGACTGTTGGTGATCATTACTGTAATTATTATCCTGAAAACAAGAAGCCAAAACCCAAACTGAAGGAATGTAACATGGAGCCCTGTCCTTCCAGGTAGATGTATAGCTGTGATATTGGCAGATCCCACTGCAAATGTTCAAGTTAAATGGATTTTGTCACAGGAAAACATGATTTTATTTTCAAAATGCATGTTAATACCACTCAGGCATAACCCTGTACTAAAATCTGTACACTTTGTCAGTCCTGAGAAGCACCAGAGTACTTGATTATACTTTAAATTGCTCCCTAAGTGGATTTTCGGGGGTAATAACTTGGCACATATTTAAGCAGAATGCAGAATGAGGATTTATTTCATGCAGTTAGGGTGCATAAAGTTACAAATCAAAGGTATACTTGGGCCCGGATTTGTGGTGAGGCCGCAAAGGCAGCAAATTTAGGGTCGGCATGCCACCCAGCGCTTCCTATGGAGCACTTGCGCACACAGAGGAGGGGGTTGCAGTTTTTCTTTGGCGCTACGACCATGCGGGATGGGGGGCATCGCTATCAAATCCGGCCCTGGGTATACTGGGTGTTTGTTGCAGGAGTGTGATTTCCTTCCACCACTATACAGCATATGGGTTGAATAAGTGAGTTTGGACTACCACTGCTGTCAGGGAAAACCAGTGGTGGTTAAAATGGCCCTGTCTGCCTGTCACATCGTCTGAAAAAATGAAGTGCATTGTGACTGATACACAAGATGATGACGCAGGGTCAGACTGGCCCGCTGGGGGCAATTTTTTCTGGTCGGACTTTTAAAGGGGAAAAACATTTTTTTTGTAGAACCCCCCCCCCTGAATTTATCATAATTTATTGAACCCAGATGGTTTTAAAAGTCAGAATAAAAAAGTACAGGGCAGATGTCCCAACGACATTTTGAAGACATCATGATCTGTGCTGGGTTTCGTTCAATAATCCGAAGATTTCATGTTGTCAGACGTTGGGAAAAAAAGACGCTTGACAGGGGATAGAATTGCACTTTATAAGTATATAAGGGGACATTATAGACAAATAGCAGGGGACCTTTTTACCCATAAAGAGAATCACCACACCAGAAGCCACCCCTTCAGACTAGAGGAAAAGAACTTTCATTTGAAGCAGCGTAGGTGGTTCTTCACAGTGAGGACCATATCAAGTAACCATTATTATGAACAGTTAGTGGTCTGTATGTTAACTAGAAAGTGATTACAGTTCAAAGGAGTAATTACTGTTCAGTGGTTCCAGTTTTTTCTTTTTGAGGCATTTCTAAAAATGATTGGCTACCATACACTTTCATTAAATGCTTATTTCAAACTTAAATATACAGTTTACAATGTGATAGTCCCTGGTTAGTCCCATAGTGCTGTATAGTAACACGGGGCATTACATATTGCTGAGTGATAATAACACGTAAAGCTGACAGGGAATTCAATGGTGTTCAGGTACATTTTTAGTTACTGAAATACTCCAGAATATTTCTACTTCCTGATTTTAAACAATCCATTTCCTAAAACGCCCACTAAGCACACATGAACATTTATTTATAACATGTGCAGTTATCCCTACATAAATAGATATTATATGAAGCTATGAAGTAAGACCCCCTACTGCCTGGGCATCATTGTCTGCAGGGAAACATGCATGGCTGCTTAGTCAAACCAAATTACAATCTAATGCTTTAAAAATCACTGTGAATTCTGTTTTATTTAACCAATCACATGGCCAGACTGACATCTGTTTCTTATGCTAGATAAACAGAGAGAGAATGTAGAAATTTCTTACACTGTTGTAGCACTAGCAACATCCGGTTTCTCAGATACTTCAGTATGTCCGAACCTTCGCCCCACATCTGACAATAGTGGAGCCATAATTTCCAGTCAGCGTGTAATCGGTCATTACATGGGTTAGACAGGGGGAAGTGACCTCTGTAGAGAAAAGAAGAGAACATTTAAGAGTTTATAACTGTATTCAACCTGTTGACCGCAGTAAGACAACTCTCATATCATCTGACACCACAAAATGAATTGTGATGAGAAAGGAATGGAAACCGTTTGTCATAGTGCTGACATACACCATGTGTCTATTTATACAGCAGACATTAGTTATTTCATAAAAGCAAGTCACAAATTCTATCTTTACAATCTCCATCCATGAAGTTATTGTTCATTTTTACAATGGGTTAGTAACATACGTAGTAACATACATAGTAAGTTTTTTTGAAAAAAGACACACATAAATCAAGTTAAACCTTTTAACTCTATTTTAACCTGGCTAATTGCTACTTGATCCAGAGGAAGGCAAAAAAAACATTTGAAGCCTCTCCAATTTGCCTCAGAGGGGGAATAAATTCCTTCCTGGCTCCAAGATGGCCGGACCAGTCCCTGGATCAACTTGTACTATGAGCTATCTTCTATAGCCCTGTATTCCCTCACTTGCTAAAAAGCCATCCAACCCATTCTTAAAGCTATCTAATGTATAAGCCTTTACCACTGATTCAGGGAGAAAATTCCACATCTTCACAGCTCTCACTGTAAAAAACTCCTTCCAAATATTTAGGCGGAACTTAGTTTCTTCTAATTGGAATGGGTGAACTTGCGTCAGCTGGAAAGACCTACTGTTGTTAATTGTAGGCCAGTTTATACAAATCTGTCCATGGCTGAAAAACACATTTTTGGATAAGCATATAGTTTGCTATAATTATTAGATTACCTATGTCAATTGCACAGCACCCCAGTGGTTGTATACTTCTACAACTACCACCATTGCTTAAAGGAAAACTATACCCCCAAACAATGTAGGTCCCTATAAAAAGATATTGCATAAAACAGCTCATATGTAAAATCCTGCTTCATGTAAATAAACCATTTTCATAATAATATACTTTTCTAGTAGTATGTGCTATTGGGTAATCATAAATAGAAAATTGCCATTTTAAAAAATAAGGGCCGCCCCCTTGGATAGAGATGGCGCGAACTGTTCGCCGGCGAACTTGTTCGCGCGAACATCGGGTGTTCGCGCTCGCCGGAAGTTCGCGAACGTCGCGCGACGTTCGCCATTTTGGGTTCGCCATTGTTGGCGCTTTTTTTTGCCCTCTCACCCCAGACCAGCAGGTACATGGCAGCCAATCAGGAAGCTCTCCCCTGGACCACTCCCCTTCCCTATAAAAACCGAAGCCCTGCAGCGTTTTTTTCACTCTGCCTGTGTGTGCTGAAGAGATAGTGTAGGGAGAGAGCTGCTGCCTGTTAGTGATTTCAGGGACAGTTGAAAGTTTGCTGGCTAGTAATCGTTTTGATACTGCTCTGTTATTGGAGGGACAGAAGTCTGCAGGGGTTTGAGGGACATTTAAGCTTAGGTAGCTTTGCTGGCTAGTAATCTACCTTCTACTGCAGTGCTCTGTATGTAGCTGCAGTGGGCAGCTGTCCTGCTTCTGATCTCATCTGCTGACTGCTGCAATAACAGTAGTCCTTGTAAGGACTGCTTTTATTTATTTTTTTGTTCCAATACAGAGCAGTATCAAGCAGATTACTAGCCAGCAAACTTACTATCATCTGTCCCTGAAATCACTAACAGCTCTCCCCCTACACTATCTCTTCCAAGCACACACAGGCAGATTTTTCAGATACATTTTTGCCCTTGATCCCCCTCTGGCATGCCACTGTCCAGGTCGTTGCACCCTTTAAACAACTTTAAAATCATTTTTCTGGCCAGAAATGTCTTTTTTAGATGTTAAAGTTCGCCTTCCCATTGAAGTCTATGGGGTTCGCGAACCGTTCGCGAACCGCTCGCATTTTTGCGCAAGTTCGCGAATATGTTCGCGAACTTTTTTTCCGACGTTCGCTACATCCCTACCCTTGGATCATAGGATTCAATGTACTCACAAACATACCAACAAACCATACATGTTAGGTCACATGAGCCAATTAACAGACAGAGTTGTGTCTTTTGCTTCCTCACTTCTTCCTGTTACAGTTAGAGTTGTAGTATTTCTGGTCAGGTGATCTCTGAGGCAGCACAGAGACCATCACAAAATGGTGGCTCAAGGCAAGAGATGTAAAAGGGCAATATTTACTTAAATATATATTCTAGTTTGGTAAGATTCTTTAATATGCCACTTAATATGATATGAACTATCTGTTGCTTAAGTTTTCATTTTGGGAGTATAGTTTTCCTTTAACAGTTACATTTCTATTCCATTATCAGCTAAGGGCTGCAGACTGAACATATCTGAATTAGACTTTTCTGGCTCTTAGGTTGCTATAAACTAAGCATTGATTGGACACAGGGAAAAACTTACAGACTACTTCTTTTGTGTGTTTGCAGTGATGGGTTTAAGGAGATAATGCCGTATGACCATTTCCAGCCTCTCCCACGGTATGTTGAAATGAAAACATTCTTTGCACTTTGACGTAAGTGATATCTTTTAGCAATGTGCCAAAATTCTTTATCATATTCTTGTTTCATTACATAAAAAATTATTTGCTGCTATCAGAGAGAGAAAAAAGTTCAGAGAATGTTTGTGTACAAGGCTAAATGAAGTGCCGCTTATAAACCAATATATAATTGCTTTGCTGCTGATCTGTCACAAATGCAGCAACTGTTAAATTTTTTCTGCTCTATAGTGTGACAAATGTCCCTGGATAATAGACCAGAAATGACCAACACTCAACTATCCAGAATTTGTTTAATAATCTTACATTTCAAATGTCATGTGCAACTATACTTTATTTTCTTCGAGAAGCAGAGGCATAATGGTTCGAAATTTTCCTTGGTCTGGCATGATTCCTTCAAAAATAAAAAATATGGGAACCTGGACAAGTGATGCAAATAAATGGATAAAGGTGTATTGCTCAATTTCATTAAAAAAACAAAAAATTGCAGGCTCTGCAGTTCTCCAAAATAGTATATTGTACAAAGTAGCTTATTCACATAATGGCCAAAAAAAAAGAAAACATGCCTTAAGTTTGTCATGCCCTTAATCTGCATTTTGTATTGGATAAATAAATAGGAGAAAAAAATTTACATCCACACATTGTACAAAGTGTCACAACAGTGTGAACTAAGTGGGTTTAACTTTTCTTTCTTGAGTTACTAGGCTATGTCAATCCAGTTATTGGTGTTGAACCATGCTAGCCACTCAAATTGTTGAAGGCTAAAACTGAAATTATATGAAACATAAATCGAGTTGCATAAAAGTGATACCTTTGTTGGCTAAAATGAAACTAAAATGTTCAGAAATCCTGCTGTTGTTATCAACTGTATACCACTTTTGTTATCTTTCATATCATATCTTTACATGTAGGCTAGGTAGAGCAATGTTGCCTAAGGAATTGAATTTCCATACCACAAACCTGCCTCCCTTTTTTTTTTAAATAGCGTTCAATTTAAGATTCATAATAACCCCTAGATTTCCTTAAAAAATTATGGTCAGATTATCAATGGCACTTTGTGTCATTTTAAAAAATGTTTAGAAAAAATCTTTCCCAGTGTGATTATAACCCTGAGTGAATGAGGCAATGATAATATTTCCATCTGCAATAGCTGAGAAGTCTGAGAACAAATGGTTGTAAAAAATGGTTGATACTTTCAGAAAGGTGTTTTTACATAGAAACTACTAGCCCTGCAATTATATCCCAGCCAGCAATGATTGGGCATACTTAGTTATAACATAAGGCCTATCATGGGAATAATTTATTTTCATGCTACAATATTTACTGCATTTGAGAATTATTTCAGTGTTCATAGTTTAGTAACACAAAGCAACAAAAAAACGAGTGTAACTAGCAGCTACATTAAATCTGGCTGTAATTCCATAGCACATAATGGTTGCTGCAGTGGCAGAGCCTTTGGCATCTCCCTCTGACAAACAGGGCTTTAACTGAATAAATATATAAACAATAAAACAAACATGGGTTCCAGAACAGAGTACAAGAATCTTATAAGTTGCTTATAAGTTGCTGTTAAATACAATAGCACACTGGTTGTAATGATTAATATATTGCTTGTAGAAAGTTCAGTAAACCAATGAATTTACATTTCATTCTTTTATTTTGCTAACTATTGCAACTATCAGCTAAATATAATTAACTGATGTTGCAGTAGTTAAAACTACCCGTTTAAATGCTAAACATATAAGTAGAAAGTGTTTTGAGAGAATAAAAACGGCTTTATTATTTGTTCTATGTTTAAGTTTGTGTATTTATGTAAGTGTTTTTATGGCTTGAAATCAATAATCACCTTTATGGTAACATAATGTGGCACAAAGTTAGGTGGCATCCAGGCTTATAAGTTATGTAATTTTTGAGGGATTCTTTATATCTGTCTGTGACATAAAGATGTCTTCTCATATTTCCCCAAACCTGATGTGTAGATCTTCCATTCCCCTGATTTAGGTGGGAACATAATCCTTGGACAGCATGTTCTGTGTCCTGTGGAGGTGGAATTCAACAAAGAAGTATTGTTTGTGTAGAGGAGACCATGCATGGTGAAATACTGCAAGTGGAAGAATGGAAATGCATGTATGCCCCTAAGCCTACCGTTATGCAGACTTGCAACCTCTTTGACTGTCCAAAATGGATGGCAATGGAGTGGTCACAGGTAAAAAAGTCACATGGAATATGAAGATGAATTAAGCCTAATCTTCCAAATATCTCATCCACACTGGTTCTGTGAAAGACAAAACCAAACTGAATTCTTCTTTATTTTACCTATTAGTGGTAAATTTATAACTGCAGTCAAGTAACAAAATGTATCTATACATTAAGAGCCATTTCATTTAATAGCCATTTCATTATTACATGTAGACAAGATTGACAACTCTTCATCCTTTCAATTTGCTAAGCATGTCTCGAAGATCTAGTAGATCTCACCACCTGGGGAATTATACAAAGCTAAAAAAGAACCCCTATTGATCTGCTAGGCTTGGCTTCATTTTCCCTCAATAATAAGTACAGATGAAGCAGAGCAGACAACAAAATGACATGCCACAACAAGCATTACAGAGGAGAATATAGTAGTAATGGTCTATTGGTAGTAATGGCACACTGAGACATTTTTTAGCATTTTCAAAGCTCAGAAGGCCATGGAAAATTGGGGCATCTCCTGTGCTTGCTTCACTGCCTCGTATGTAATTGTAAGTGTTCCTAAATGAAATGCCAATTGTTGCCAAATATCTAGATGACATTTTTGCATGAATGTTCCTTCCCTTGAAAGTTTCAGAGAAGGAAATCCTTTTATCATTCTGTGGAACCTGTTGCTTTAGAGGATTTATTTGCCATTAATGGAATTGCTAAATTCCCATACATCTATTATACAGTATACAAATAGCCATAGCTAAAGCACATGAACTATGGACTTACTAGTGTTTGCACTGAGGTCAAATTCAGAGAAACAAATCTGAAGACTGATTTTTTCCAGTTCTCAAGTTACTGTTCACTTTCTTCTATTGAATTTATATTATGACTACATGTAGGGGCCCATTTACTTAGCTCGAGTGAAGGAATAGAGGAAAAATAGTTCGAATTTCGAATGTTTTTTTTGGCTACTTCGACCATCGAATGGGCTACTTTGACCTTCGACTATGACCTTCGACTTCGAATCGAACGATTCGAACTAAAAATTATTAGACTATTTGATAGTCGAAGTACTGTCTCTTTAAAAAATTCTTCGACCCCCTAGTTCGCCATCTAAAACCTACCGAGGCCAATGTTAGCCTATGGGGAAGGTCGATCGATGGATTAAAATCCTATGAATCGTTCGATCGTAGGAATATCGGTAAATCCTTCGACTTTGATATTCAAAGTCGAAGGATTTTACTTTGACAGTTGAATATCGAGGGTTAATTAACCCTCGATATTCGACCCTATTTAAATGTGCCCCGTAGTGACTATAATGTGACTTAAACCAGGTACAGGACCAACATTTTTTCTTATATGTTTATGGGGCCCATTTACAAATGGATTTTGAAAAAAATTGTGGTTTGTCTTTATTTCCTAAAAGCTCAAAAAATTCTAACATTTTCAATAACAGTAACAAGTTGTTTTCCACCCATTGAAGTCTTTTTTGCAGTGAAACCTAGTGACAACATTCGCTCATCACTAGTAAAAAACACATACAAATATTCGCCAAGTAAAAGTTGTCAAGGTCCTATAGAAGTCAATGGGAGATCCGCTGATCTTATCGTACAGTTCCAAATCAGTTTGGATTTTTAGAGGTTTTTGGATTTTTTTTGCTACAAATTTTTTCGTTTTTCTGTGCATCGTTCAGCACTTTTTTCCGTTCATACTTTTTATATTTGCCTCTTTTAATAAATTCAATGACAATCATGGTTTTAGAGTTTCAAAAGCTCTAAACCTCTAAAATCTGACTTTTAGTAAATAAGTCTCCATGTTTTGTGTTTTTCAGAATTTGATACTAGAGCTGGCTCATATACTATAGTGACAAGAATATATTGAATGTTTAATAGATAACCTATCAAATATTACCACTTTGTGTACTTATATATTTTAGTGCACTGTGACATGTGGCCGAGGATTGCGGTACCGAGTGGTATTGTGCAATGATCACCGTGGGCAGCATACAGGAGGATGCAATCCCCAGCTAAAACCACACATAAAGGAAGAATGTGTTGTTCCAGTGCCATGTTTTAAACCCAGAGGTATGAATAAAAAATAAAAAAAACTATGTTCAGATGCTTGAAAGTGAGAGAAGAGGCAGATACACTTCTTAACTTATGTCTGATACTCATTGCTTGATTATGCTTGAAAAAATAAGTGATAGAAAGTACAGGTCTTGGTTTCCACGGTACGAGTTTAGAATGCACTGCAGTTGTATCTATCCCAGTTGATGGTATGTCACTACATCTCAAGGTAATCTAGCTACAATATTTCTGAAATCTACTTATAAAATATACAATTTTTAAATGATACTTGTTATGGCTCTCTATATTAAATGTATTTCTCTCACAACTCACATTATCAAATAGCCAAACAATAGGCAAGGGTTACCTTTTTGTCAGCTGTTTCCCTGTTACTTAAATTCTAAGAATGCTATGATTTGCTGGGCTTTGGTGATATTATAAAATGCTATTTATTTATTGTTTAGAGAGGTTCCCAGTGGAAGCCAAACATCCCTGGCTCAAACAAGCTCAGGAGCTGGAAGAGACTAAGACAGCGTCTGATGAACCAACGTAAGACTTCAGAGGCTACGTTAACACAATAATAGAAACATTTTACAGAATTTGGGTTTAAGGATCTTGTATGCCACTAATGTTGAAGAAGGCTTTAATTCTTCAGTATCCAGTCAAGTGAAGTTAGTTTTTTGGTTGATTTTTTACCTTCTTCTACAGTTGCACAATTGCCTTGAAAAAGGTTTTAGCTCTACAGTCATTTCTCAGAAATTTGATTGCTTTTTAGCATTATTTATTTTTGCATGCATTCTATGCACGTGAAAATTGGTGTCTGTAGATCTGTCTTAAAATTTGGAATTTATCTTGCCTCCATATGAACGTGCGTAACTTCCCTTGTGGGTGCCTATTAGTCCCAACAGGAGTGCCTTCTATGATAGGATACTCAGATTGCCTCATAGCTGAAATACCACTGTTTTATGATAGTTGCTAATGACGAGGCAAATTCAGCACATCAGTATTTAGATTTTAAAGTCAGCCCAAATAGATTGAATATGTCTTATCTCTTGCATTAACACTCAATAGCACAGCCTAAAAGTATTTTCTATGAATTCTCTTGCAGAACTTATGACATTTATCTATAGTTGTATATCCTCTAACTACTGTACATATGAGTACATAAGAGTTTTCCCAATCTGTAACATTTTTGAGAACAAATAATATAAGATGAGCAGCCTTATTCCAAAACACAGAACTGAAAACTGAACTTTGCCAAACCAGCCTCGTGCAAAATAAATAACTTTGCCTTTGCGGTCTACCACGGCCAGTGTCCTACATTTATGCTGAACATTCAGTGGGCTTTTTTTTATTGGCAGAATATAATATGACTTGTTGGAAAACTCAGCCAAGAAAAACCTGGGCCTGACCTTTTCTTGTTGTTGTTAGATGTGGAATGTGATATGTGATAATAGAAACCCATGATGATTTTTAACGCTGCTCCCGGGTCTTCTTGGTTACTCTGGAAGTGTTTCAATGATTATGCATTATTTCTTAATTATTATTAGTATGGATTCTGGGCTTACATATTTATCTGCAGCTGCTGACTTGTGAATCTTCAAAATCATGAAGCTGAATTTACAGTTTTGGTATTTGGTATGCCGTACAGTTTTGGTCTCCATCACTCAAACAGGACATTATTGTATTAGAGAGGGTACAGAGAAGGGCAACTAAGCTGGTAAAAGGTATTGAAAATCTTAGCTATGAGGAAAGACTGGCCAAATTGGGGATGTTCACGCTGGAGAAGAGGCGCTTAAGGGGTGATATGATGACTATGTATAAATATATAAGGGGATCATATAATAATCTCTCTAATGCTTTATTTACCTGTAGCTGACATGAGGTGACCCTTTCTGATTAAAAGAAAAGAGGTTCCGCCTAAATATTCAGAAGGGGTTTTTTACAGTGAGAGCTGTGAAGATGTGGAATTCTCTCCCTGAATCAGTTGTACAGGCTGATACATTAGATAGCTTTAAGAAGGGGTTGGATGGCTTTTTAGCAAGTAAGGGAATACAGGGTTATGGGAAATAGCTCATAGTCCAAGTTGATCCACGGACTAGTCCGATTGCCATTTTGGAGTCAGGAAGGAATTTTTCCCCCTCTAAGGCAAATTGGAGAGGCTTCAGATGGGTTTTTTGCCTTCCTCTGGATCAACTGGCAGATAGGTAGTTAATAAAAAAAAAAAAGGTTGAACTCGATGGACATGTGTCTTTTTTTCAACCTTACTTACTATGTTACTATGTTACTATGTTACAGTTGTAAGAAAATGATGTAAAAACAAGTTGTGCTAATGAAATGAGATTAACGAAATCTTTCTAATTCTGTGGAATTTTGTCATGGCTCCCTAAGCAAGTGATCATCAGTCTTATTGTTCATATAGCCTATACCAAACAAGGGAAAGTTGTGCTCACCACTACTTTTTAAAACCATTAGGCGGGGGTGCAATGAGGCTGTGACCACAAAATACATATAGACAAATACAAGAGTCCTCTGCATTCAACCCATTATCAATATATTTAAGACATTGAGACATTTTGTGCTTACAGCAATTAAAAATGCCTTACTTACCTTAGTAGCTGTAAGCACAAAATGTCTCAATGTCTTAAATATATTGATAATGGGTTGAGTGCAGAGGACTCTTGTATTTGTCTATTGTCAGTGGTGGAACTACCAGGGGAGCAGGCCCCCCCCCCCGGCATCTCATGCGCCGCTGTTTCCAGGCCAAAAATCACGTACAGAGGGGGGGCCAGACTGCACGTCCCGTACCAGGGCCCGACCACCCCTCTAGTTACGTTACTATCTATCGTTCATATAGCACCATTATTTCTCACAGCCCTTTACAGAGTAAATAGATACAACACAAGAGTTTAAAAATAAAATTAGCCTGTAAGCTCAATAGAGGGGAGTAAGACATAAGAAGAGGTGTCTTGTCAAGTCAAGACATTGGCAGTAAGTGTGTACTAAAAAATTGGTAAACCAGGGGTTAAGGGTGTTATTAAAGATAATGATTCATTAGTTTGGATCATGTATAAGGTACTGTTTTATTATTACAGAGAAAAAGCAAATCTATTTTAAAAGTCTGGATTATTTGATTATAATGGAGTCTATAGGAGCCTTTCTGGATAACAGGGTTCCGGTTAACAGATCCCATACAAAAGCTCATTAAAAAACAAATTAAGTACACTGTATTTATATACAAAAAATTCTAAATAATGTGAACTATTGTTTTTACTCAATTTAGGAAATATACTATTTCCCATTATATACATATGTGTGGTTGTTCCAATAGGTTTATCCCAGGAGTCTGGTCTCCTTGCAGTGTTACCTGTGGCAGAGGAATGCAGAGGAGGGAAGTCAAATGTCGTATACTGCTGTCATTTACTCAAACTGAACTGGAATTGCCTGATGAAGAATGTGAGGAGGAAAAACCTGATACAGAAAGATCCTGCTATCTTCTGCCTTGTGAAGGTGATCCTGGCACTCAGGCATCTGAACTTCCTCCGCACAATATAGAATCTTCTCAGCTGTATGACTGGGAATATATTGGTTTTACTTTGTGTTCCAGTTCATGCTCGGGAGGTATGATGTTTTTTATATGTCTGACTTTACAATGAAGGTATAGTGCTCAGCTTAGAAGCAGAAGACTGGTATTTACCAACCAGGGATTGTATGTGAGCCCAAATTACGTAGCTTTAAATGAAGGGTTGTTTATCTATGATGGTGTCTGTAACATACTGTAAGGTACATTTGGTACTGTACATTACTACAGACAATGTACCATTTATAATTTTATAATATTTTCCATTGAATTTCATTACATTTTCCAATGTTTGCTAATGTACTTGTTGGAACATAGCAGTGAGGAACTTGACTGTATGACACAGAGAAAATGCTGCTGGAATAGTAGATTAGGAACTTGTGATCTCAGTTTTCTTTCAGTTCAATATGTGTTTGCTTTAGGACAGCTTTGCAAGTAATGGTAAATAACCTTGCTTTTTATTTTGAAATTCAGGAATACAAGAAGCAATTGCAGTTTGCCTTAATATGCAGACAAAGCAACCTGTGAACAACTCTATGTGTGACAGTTCTATGCGTCCACCAGCAATGACTAGAGCCTGCAACACAAAGATTTGCCCACCAAGGTATGATATGTCACTCTATAATATAATAATCTGATATCATTTATCAGCTTGGCTTTGGTATATTAAATATCATATGAATAGTTTTTTAATTCTAAATTCAAATAGTGTTTAATAAAAGAAGAACAAATGACAGTGCTTGGATAAAAACACCATATGTCACAGTGGCCCAGTATTCCATTTGTGCATCTACTGCCCATAGAGCCTACAGCCTCTATCTGCTCAGGTGTGACCAGGATGAAACATGCAGGGTGAGTTAATTACCTAAGCTCAGCAAAATATGAGGTCCTAGTGGGCTGAAATATGAAAAGGGGAAATTACAGGTAGAAAACTACTGAAATGGCTTTGTGTTTAGGAGGACAGAGACAACGAGATCAGGGTTATAAAAGATGAAGAATAAGCAAGGCCCACAACAAAGGAAATTGTGTTTGCTACACAAACGTAAGAGCAAGTTGGCTTGGGCCAAGCCATGAAGCTAAAATAGTTCATATAAAACACAATGCGTGAGCAATAGTGATGGGCGAATTTATTCGCCAGGCGCAAATTTGCAGCGGATTTGTGCGATTCGCCGCCAGCGAATAAATTCGCAAATTTCCAGTGAAAATTTGCGTAAAAGAAACGGGCGCCGGCGTAAAAAACGGGCGCCGTGCCGTTTCAGGAATTTCGCGGGAAATTCGCAAATTTGTTGGCTAAACTGCGCAAATTCTCCCATCACTAGTGAGCAACATGATTAAGGATATATATATGCCTCAGTAGAATGCCTTCTAAAATTAAAGTAGAAAGTGTGTCTTCTATGTATCCTTCCCTTTAAAATAGGGATAAAACCATACACAGACATATGGTAAAGTAGAAATGTTAATAAAACTAGACTAATGTGTAGGAAATATCAAAAGGAGATTGAAAAACATGAGAGTATGGAAAAATGATGGATGGTAGGAGAAATGCAGCTAATTGTATATTGTATTAGGGAGGATTCTATTGTTTGCATAAGCAGAATATAGTGTCATTTCAGATCATGTTATTAACAGCCAACATATCGTAACTAGGGATGCTCCAAATCCAGGCTTTAGTTTAAGGCTTTGGCCAATTTCCTGCAGATTATGCTGAAATGTAAGGGGCCAATTTATGATTGGCCAACCTTTCATGCTCAGGGAATCAAAAAGGAAACTCTGTGTGAGTATACTAATCACACAGGATTTTGTAAAGCTTGGCAATCTTGCTACCTACAATTCCAAACCCTTAAACCATGTGACTTTATAAGCTCTGGAGAACTTAATGTGGCAATATTTGTATTAATGAGGACGTTATTTGATGTTTCTTAGGTTTGCATATGCAAATGAGAGTTTTAATTTGGTCCGGTATTGTTTGAATCTTTGGTGGAGGATTTGGTGCCAAACTGTAACAAAGATGATCTCTTAAAGAATGAAAAAATCTAGCATTAATTAAGTGTATTTGCACAGGTCTTTTACCCCCCCCCCCCCTTAGCTACACTTTGGCTTATGGTTAGTGATGGACGAATAACACGAATTTGCTGAAAATTTCCACGTTACGCTGCAAGAGAATTAATTTGCGAAACTGCGGCAAAAATTATTCGGATGCCTATTGACTTTAATGCATTTAGACCAAATAGTCGCTCGTATAAAAATTGATGCTTACGTCCAAATTGATCCGCATCCAAATTATTTTGACGCCCATTGATTTCAATTCATTTCACGCATTTTTCACCATTTCGCGAATTTCATGGTAAATTCGTATATTTTTCAGCGAAGTGAAACGGCACAGATTCACCCATCACTCCTAATAGTGCATCTCAGCTACATGATGTAACTGAATTGACAGACATGGTGTTGGCCTTTGTGCAGACAGACACACAGTAGATTTTGGTGTGAAAATACATTCTGTTTTTCGTGCTGATGCCTCCTCTGTGTGTCTTCAAACTTGGCCATCAATCCAGTTAAATGATGAAGTGGATGGATCTTGATGAATTAGGTAACTGTCACTCAAATGATTCAGCTAGAGTCTTTTGCTAATCTCTCCTGACACTATATACCTTGATGAATACCTTGTGGACAGTTTCTATGATGTCTTTGCAATTGAGAAACTATGGTATTAACAACAAAACCAAAAACATTTATCCATTTTAAATTCTATTGCACTGATTTTTTTATAAGATGTGCATTTTAGAGATACCCAATGATAATATCTCAACACCTCCTTGTGCTGAGTTTCAATAACCTTAAACTCTTAATAAAGATGTTAGCTACAAAGGATTTTCTAGAATTGCCAGTATTTCTTCCTCCACATTTATCATGATTTTTGTTCTCTTGAGCAGACATGGCATCTAAAAATAATTTCAGGCTGCTATTATGACTGTATAATAATTCTGAAACCCTTTTAATGACCTAAAATTCTAGACTTCTCCATGGGTACAGCTATTTTAAAACTCCTGATTTTGGAAATAATATAAAAACCTGCAATCTTTCCAAAATCCAGGTCCAGCCTTTAATGTGTACTGGCAGATGTGTCCTTTTTTCCTTAACCAGAAGTCAGAAAAGGTCTTTTTAATAATGATTCAGGAAATTGTTTCACATTGAGGCTGAAAGAAGATTTCATGTTAGTTTCATAATAATTTCTTCTTCTATGAAATATTCACTTTGAATCTCTGTTATAGCTGATATGAATACTGTGTTTATTATTTAAGTTGTTTTGTTCTGCTTCATAAAAAGTTCACATATAAGTTTTTTGATGAAGAAAGAAGTTATAATTATTTTTCCCTCTTAGCAGAAATATTAGTTGAAATCAAAGAAAATTTGTTTGGGCATATATTTTTTTTTTTTTAAATTGGTGGTATTAAAAGATTTTTCCAAAAAAATATTTCCCCTGAACTGCATGAAGAGACTTTTTGTTAACTAGTAAAAAATATTCAGTGGGATCAACTAATGATACCAGCATGGACACAAATTGTGGTGTGCATAAAGAATTTTATGCGAAAATACATTTTGTATTAATTCTGACGAGCACATAGTTTTTAAAACCTGCACACATATGTTTAAAATGTGTGAATAAAAGAATTTTTTTGCACACATAGCCGCAAAGGAATTAAAGGGAACATTGACCACATGTTTCTGAATAAGTGCAGAACTCTAAGGTGACTTTGATATTTTTTAAAAATTCTAGTACTGGAACAATGGGATATGTTATCTTCATTGTGGAATGAATAGTAATTTCTCACAGTGATTCGGGGGTTCACCGCTTTTGTATTTAGCCATTTGTATTTAGTGACAGATGGAGACCAACTTAATGTCTAAGCTTTAGTTTATATATTAACCCCGTTCAATAATCTGTTATATTGGCATTTGTTACTGTGTGTGCTATCCATCCAAACTGTTTGGAAATGTAGTGCAGTGCATTGGAATGCACATGTGCTCATACAATAGTGTAAAGATACTAATGCAAGTGTTGTTGATATCTTCTAGAGGAGACATGCACTGTGAACTCTTTACCAAGTACTCAACAACCACTCATTCTGCTCTTCTAATGGTCTTCTCCTCAATATCTCACTCAACAACTCTTCACGTACAAACATTTTTATAAGAGTGTGAAATTAGAGCTCACAACAGTAAAAAAGCACTACTCTTGATATCTATAAAAATTTTAGAGGTGTATTTATCAATTGTTGAAAGAGTTTGCCCATCAATATATTTATGCTTCTAAAAATCCTATAGGAATGAATAGAGAGTGGTTGTATTTTGTATCTTGTTTCACACTTTGATAAATCTGCCCCTTTGCTAGATCTGCTCCCCTTCTCTGGAATCTCCTTCCAGATTTCAATAGACTTTCTCCCAATCTTTTAACCTCCTAAAACACATTTTTAGGGTAGATTACACTGTCCTATCTTAGCATTTCTTCACAATACACTATAAGCCACTGCCAATTGCTAAGAGCAATACTAGGGGGGTTATTCACTAAAATCCGAATTCTTCTGGTCGGGATTTTTATGGGGGAAAACAACCGACTTTTTTCGCAATTTATTATACCTGTACCCCGAAGCTACTAAAAGTCTGAATCCAAAAATACTCCAGCTCAAACCTGTTGAGGTCATGTAGAAGTCAATGGCAGATTTCCCTTTTACAATTGGAAGATAACATGATCAGCTCTGGTTCATGGTTTTCTGGCAATAATCCAAAAATGTGGAGTTTTCGGACATTAAATCTGAAAAATATGTATGATTTTAATGTTTTCACAATTTTATTATATAAGTCTTTTCTTGCACCAAATTATTTGAGTTATTTTAGTGAGAAATAAGGTAAAATTGTGGATAGGAGTTTGGTTGAATTTGTTTTAATAAAATAATGAGAACATTTCGAGTTTTAGTAAATAACCGCTAAGATGTCTCTCACTTTTCTTTCTTCTTATCATGCCGACCCTGCACCTTATGTCTCATATACCTTCTTCCTTTAGACTGTAAGTGCTAACAACTAGGCTTTTTCATATTGTCACTTTCAGCACTTGAATGAGATCTATGTTTGAGTTATAATCTCTCTATTGTATAGTGCTGTACAATATCATTAAAAAGAATACATTAATCGAATTATTAATACAGGTACGGGATCCGTTAACCAGAAACCCGTTATCCAGAAAGTTCCAAATTAAAGAAAGGCCATCTCCCATTGAATCCATTATATAGTGAATAAAGTACCCCCTCTTGTAAAATATAAGGATATTATAAGTTACCGAGGAGTTTCATGACCATATAAAAACACGAGGCCGAAGGCCGAGTGTTTTTATACAGGCCATGAAACTCCGAGGTAACTTCTAATATCCTCATATTTTGCAACTGGGGGTACTTTATTTATTATAATACACAAGTTTCAGTGAGTCATGTGACAGAAATGACATCAGAACTCACCGTTTATAACTGATGACATCAGAACTCGTACGCATACATATTACTCACATGCGACTGGTCCGCATCTACCCTCGTGGTGGCCCTCCGTCAGCCGGACTTCGCTCCTGGCAAATTGGCAGCATCCAAGACAGCAATAGATAGACTGGAGCCGTAATAACCACGGGTAATATTAAGATAAAAAAATGTCTTTATTTCCAGACAGCCTGTGTTTTTAAAGATGCTTGGAAATAAAGACATTTTTTTATCTTAATATTACCCGTGGTTATTACGGCTCCAGTCTATCTATTGCTGTCTTGGACATCAGAACTCACCGTTTATAAGGATATAATTTACAAGATATTCATGGCTTTTGTGTATTATAATCAAATAATCCAAAATGTTTTTTCTCTATATTAATAAAACAGTAGATTGAACTTGATTCAAACTAAGACATAATTAATCCTTAATGGAAGCAAAACCAGCCTATTGGGTTTACATGATTTTCTAGTAGACTTAAGGCGTGAAGATCTAAATTGCGGAAAGACCCGTTATCCGGAAAGCCCCAGGTCCCGAGCATTCTGCATAATATGTCCCATACCTGTAATAACATTTATGGCAGAGTATAAAAGTATAAACTTGACAATAAATCAATAAACAAAAGCATTAAAAGGGAGAAACTTCTTGAGCACAGTAAAAGACTGAAACCTAATACCAATGTTATTCATGCCAACATGATGAGGTAATTTTAAAATCTGAACCTGTCAGAATATAATAATGTTAAACCATTAGCTTAATCCTATCCTGTTGCATAAAATTACTGTCTTCAGTTGCTTACATAATTCTGCGCTTTAATGACCCCAAGCCTTATGACTTCATTTTATAAAAGCAGAATCTTGTAGAATGTCCCTTATAAGCAATAACTTCTTTTCATAAAAAAATCAAACCAAGAAGTAGGACAGAAATTATGGCAATTCCTTATGTATATTGTTATCTTTCATTAATGCAGTTGAGGATTGACCAGTTGACCCGTCCTTGATGTATGTTGATTGTTTGGACTGTTTGCTAATGTCCAGGTTAAATACTGCTGAGTTTCAAGCAAACAAACAAAAATGAAGCTTGGTCTGCCCTCTCTAACTTGCACACCTGAATAAGGCACAAGTTAGGGGATGATAGGCAACCAATGCACTTTGCATACTGCCTTGGAGGTTATAGATGTCCCCCTTTTAGGTTTCAGTAAAATATGAATCCTAGAAAATGTGCCAGGATTTGTCTGAATCCTTGATTTAATGCATCCCTAGTTGCAATACCTAATTATATGTTCTCATAAAGTGGCATAAGTGAAACAAGTCACATGGCGACACATTCACATTGCCTTTCTTTGACTTTGTCCATATAAGGAGGTTTAACTTTTTAAGGGTATTTAACCTGGTACAACATTTGAGTACGGTATATTTTGGTTTGTAGATTATCCCAGGAGAAGGCCCATTTTCTTTTCTATGTGTTATTATTTGTAAATGGAATCCTTTGACTTGTTTTTGGGACTTCATAACTCCCAAGAGAACTCTAAAGATTTCAGAACGCTGCTAATCATTTGTAGTCGTGTTAACATTTACTGATTCATAGACTTTCCAACACTGTCGGGCTTTTGACATCTGTTGGTTTATGTCCCTTCTGTGCTGAGCATTTCACCCATGTGGTATATCTGCCCTGTATGTATAGCATAGATTTGAGTGGTTTGCACAGAATGATTTATCAGCATGACTGATGCCACTATAAAACATTTAATAAACTAGGTATCTTATGCTATTGAAACATGGTTTCTTTGGAACTCTATTCCATGGCACTGTATTTTTCATTTTGTATGGATGAAATATGGTAATTAATACAATGTCTTTGTTCTTATCTAATACATTTTTATCACCTTTACTGAATTAGACCCCCACAACAACTATTGAGGGCTATTCTCACTTGTTTTTATCGCCCTACGTAGAGTAGTGTTTTTATGTTAATTTCACTCCTTCCAATTACTGTATATGTTCTGCCCCCTAGTTGTTATCATTTACTGGTGGAAATTGATTCTCTTCTGATCTCTGTTAATTGCATTCACATATGTATAAGTTTCCATTGTATCACCTCTCTCCTGAACCTTTTATAAACTGTACATATTTATTTTTTTAGCATTTTCTGAGATGTTTTGATATTCAGATATTCAGGTATGCACCGAATCTTACGTCAAATATTCGGCCGAATACCGAACCGAATCCAAATTTGCAAATGCAAATTAGGGTGGGAAGGGGAAAATGTTTTACTTCCTTGTTTTGTGACAAAAAATCACGTGATTTCCCTTCCCATCCCTAATTTGCATACACAAATTAGGATTCAGATTCGGTTTGGCCAAATCTTAAAAAAGCTGTACCCTGGCCAAATCCCGAACCGAATCCTGGATTTGGTACATCCCTAATTCAGACAACAAATCACTTTAGTTGTCCTTACCCTACAGTTTCTTTGATTAATATGTTTCTTGTGGAATGGACTAGTCAATGGGCTAAAATGTGGCTCTTATTCTACCAGTAATACAGTTAATAAACAAACCTAAAGTAGTGCTGAGAACTGAGCTTACAGGTGTGAACCTGCTTGTATAACATTGAAAAATGTGTATACTTAAAATAGTTGTAACCCATTCCTGGCTTTATTTTCTAGACCCAGCTGCTCTATGCAGAAAACGGTTACATTTAGGGGGTCAGAGGAGGCTGGAATGGAAGTATGAAACTATGAGAATAATTGGAGCTGTTGTCTCTGTAGAAAGGCATTTGCTAGGGTAAATTATTCCTACATTAGAGAACAATATGGACAAATAGCAGAGGATATTTTTTACATAGAAAAGAACAACAGACTTTACACTTAAGGAACTGAGCTTTTGCTTGAGACATATCAGAGCAATTAGGTTGTAGAATATATCACTAGGTCTGCAATCTAAGGTTAATTTTGAATATATCAATTCTAGGAGTTCCTTTTAAATGTTATCCTAGAAAAAAAAACTGCTGCAGGTCTCTGCTTTCAAAAGTGAAGAGACATATGTTCACCCTGTGAAAATAGTACTTTATTCATGAGGGATTGGTGAGGGGAGGCATCACCTATTTATCCTATACCTGTCCCCTGACTTGTGCAGCATTTAGGGATCACTATAGCAGGCAATGAGGACAGGGATGCCTTGCACCCATTGGCACTGTGTTCTGCAGCCAGACCCTGACCCCAAATGCTTTTTTATGTGATTTTACCCCACTTAGTACTTTTGTTATTAAAGTATCCCTTTTGTGTGTATGTATCAGGCTTGGGCCAAGCCTGGTGAGTGCCCTAGGCAATACGCCTGTCCACTTTGCCCCTCCCTCACACGTACACAATGTGACAATGAGCAGGAGGTGGGAGTGAAGTGCGGGTGAGGGTCTGGACCAGTGGTAGGTGACAGAAGAGGTACATGCCTGTTCCCAGCATACATATTCTTCGGCACACCACTTACTTTTTCTTTAGGGTGCATTCAACTCCTCCAGCTACTTCCAAGCCTGGTTTTCATACAACGAATTCCCATAGGGAGGAAGCACACCAAACATATAATTTTGCCTTTTAGGACATTTATTCAGCAGTGTTGGCACAAGCTTTCGGGGTCAACCCCTTCCTCAGGTGCAATAAAAATCAAGTGAACAGCATTGCATTAAATACCTTTAACACCATGTGAACTATCATGTGATACAATTAACTGTTTAGTGCTCGATCCCATTCCTCTTTATATAATGGTTTATAAGTATCCCAAAATTCATGAAGGAAAGAAGAATCCCTTTAGGAAAATTCATTGCCTGCAATATAACAATAAATATTATAAATAACTCATTTAAAACATACTTATATCAAACATTATTTGCAACAATATTAAAAAAATTTTTTCAAGAAACAATTGATACATTATCCTTCAACCAGTAACATTACACTTGTAGCCTAATGGAGGCTTGTTACATATTATAAAAAACATCTCATATTAAAACTTTCATTTAATCCCATAGGTGTTAGGGAATCCAATCTTTTTATCCACACTGCTTCTCGTTGCAGCAACCGTTTTCTTATATTACCTCCCCTCTCAGTAGTTACCTGTTCCAATATATTCCATCTTAATTGGGCAACCGTATGTTTATTATGGAAAAAATGTTTTGCCACCGACATTTCAGACAAATTTTCTTTCTTATTTTCCTGTTTCTCTGTATCAGGTGTAAAATTTCGAATACTACTTTTATGTTCATTTAGTCTAGTTTTTATAGATCTACTCGTCTGTCCCACATAGGTAAGTCCGCATGGGCATTTTATCATGTAAACGACTCCTGTACTGTTACAGGTAAAATGCCCATTCAATTTTATTGGATAGCCCTTAGATGGATGTGCTATAATGTCCCCTTTCAGGATACCATTACAATGTGCACATTCACCACATCTGAATGTGCCATTTTTTAAAGGTGCCAATAGTCCCAAATTTTTATCTTTTTTTAAAATTTTTTTAGTCACTGTCTGTCCTATAGATCTTCCTCTTCTATACGAGAATAATGGCGGATCTTTAAACAATTTACCCATTTCTCTATCTTTTTGTAGTATCCTCCAATGTTTCAAAATTATTCGCCTAACATATGGTGTTTGGCGACCAAAAGTTGAAACAAATGGTATCTGCGAATTTTTTTGTTTCCCTTTCCTTTCTCTTCTTATTAATAACTTTTTTCGTTCCATTACTTTAAGGTCCTGTTTTACCTCATTAAGTTGGTCCCTGTCATATCCCCTTTGTGAGAATTTTTTTATCATAGCATCAGCTTCTTGTTCAAATACATTTTCTTTAGACGTAATACGTCTCACCCGACTTAACTGGCTGCGTGGGAGTCCTTTGAATACCCCCGGTGGATGACAGCTTGATGGTAACAGTATTGTATTACAATCTGTAGGCTTATAATGGATTGCCGTAGACAGGGTATTATTTTCAATGGAAACTTTAACATCCAAAAAGGCTAGGTCTTGTTCAGACCATACTGAGGTAAATTTGATGGTATTATGTACCTCATTTAAATTCTGCACCATCATTTCAAATTGGTCCACAGTACCATCCCAGATCAGAAAAATATCGTCCATATATCGCCAATACTGCAATATATACTTATTCCACATATTGTTATTAAGGATATATTTACTTTCAAAATCATGCATAAACGTATTTGCATATATAGGCGCCATATTGGCCCCCATAGCGCAGCCTATCTGCTGGACATAGTACTGCTCAAAAAATACAAAATAATTTCTGGTCAATATCATCTCCAATAAATGTCCTAAAAGGCAAAATTATATGTTTGGTGTGCTTCCTCCCTATGGGAATTCGTTACACGCCTGTTCCCCCCACTAGACAGGTGCCTCTTTCGCATACCACTACTTCTGGCCTTGGTATTAAGATGCTGTTGCTGATGGAAAGATGAGCATTCTGACCTTTGCACCACATTTGTCACAGTTGACTGCAGTTTCCCCATGGATATAGTGCAACCTCTGAATGATTTTCTGCAGCTGGCCATGATTTTCCTTGATATTTAGGAAAAGTGGTGCATAATGACTTGGCATGTGAGTTGAAATACAGATTTGTTTATCAGACAGAAGGCATGCTACATTTGATGGAAAAGAAACTGGAGCACTGTTCTATTTTTGCATTAGCTTTTATTACAAAATTGTCAGCACATAATTTCTGGGGCATAGCAGTTCTTTTTATTAAATGACTCTACCTGGACACTACTACTTCTCAGTATATGCAGTTTATGGAGTATTAAATGTGTTATAGAAATGAAAAGAAGTAAAACCCCTCTCTATTCAATTGACCACCAATTAAAGAAAATTCAAGTATTAGTGCAGCAGTGTCAGAGTTTATTAACAGTTTCGTTAAAGGTTACTAACCCAGTGTTGCTTTAATTATTGGGCAGCCATTGCTGGGTTACCCAATAAAGTGCTATGTGCTAGGTGCTAATAATTCATCAGCAATTAAAAATCATGTAACAGGATTAATATTGTGCTATAAAGTGCTAGTGCTTCAAATGAAATTAAGAAGTTGACTTAAATAACCAGGATTAAATTGACCCAGGTGAGATTAAAGTTAATTCATTATTATATATCACACATTAAAATCCATTCATTATAGAAGATTGTAAATAACTGATTAACTGTTAAAAAGTAAACTTTACTAAATTCATTAAAATTGCTGCAAATCAATTAAGATAATCTTTGAAAACTGCATAAAAATTGGTGAGTAATAATTAATCCATACACCCCCGTTAAAGTTATAGGGTGTTAAAAAACGTTTGCATAAAATTATTCAAAGGAGACCAGCATTGAAAGAGAAAGGAGGAATAGGAAAATTGTTAGAGGTGGAGAAGTCCCAAGTTCTAGCTGCCTGTATTTTTCTAAGTCTGGGACCCCACACGGAGGAGAAAGTAGGTCACTGGGGACTGTAGTCTCGATTTTACCTTGCTATCTTATAATTCGGAGAGCTAATCTTCCCTATAAAACTACAAATCCCACAGTGCCATTGGATAACAGGTAAGATTTTAAAAGAAGAATCAATGCGGTCGCAAAGGTTTAAAATCAATAGGAAATTATTTTGCAATAGTAAAAATAAGGAAAGCGGCCAGGAGACTTCACAAAAAGCGCTTCCCAGTGTGCCACACTGGGAAGCGCTTTTTGTGAAGTCTCCTGGGCGCTTTCCTTATTTTTACTATTGCAAAATAATTTCCTATTGATTTTAAACCTTTGCGACCGCATTGATTCTTCTTTTAAAATCTTACCTGTTATCCAATGGCACTGTGGGATTTGTAGTTTTATAGGGAAGATTAGCTCTCCGAATTATAAGATAGCAAGGTAAAATCGAGACTACAGTCCCCAGTGACCTACTTTCTCCTCCGTGTGGGGTCCCAGACTTAGAAAAATACAGGCAGCTAGAACTTGGGACTTCTCCACCTCTAACAATTTTCCTATTCCTCCTTTCTCTTTCAATGCTGGTCTCCTTTGAATAATTTTATGCAAACGTTTTTTAACACCCTATAACTTTAACGGGGGTGTATGGATTAATTATTACTCACCAATTTTTATGCAGTTTTCAAAGATTATCTTAATTGATTTGCAGCAATTTTAATGAATTTAGTAAAGTTTACTTTTTAACAGTTAATCAGTTATTTACAATCTTCTATAATGAATGGATTTTAATGTGTGATATATAATAATGAATTAACTTTAATCTCACCTGGGTCAATTTAATCCTGGTTATTTAAATCAACTTCTTAATTTCATTTGAAGCACTAGCACTTTATAGCACAATATTAATCCTGTTACATGATTTTTAATTGCTGATGAATTATTAGCACCTAGCACATAGCACTTTATTGGGTAACCCAGCAATGGCTGCCCAATAATTAAAGCAACACTGGGTTAGTAACCTTTAACGAAACTGTTAATAAACTCTGACACTGCTGCACTAATACTTGAATTTTCTTTAATTGGTGGTCAATTGAATAGAGAGTAGGGATGTAGCGAACGTCGGAAAAAAAGTTCGCGAACATATTCGCGAACTTGCGCAAAAATGCGAGCGGTTCGCGAACGGTTCGCGAACCCCATAGACTTCAATGGGAAGGCGAACTTTAACATCTAAAAAAGACATTTCTGGCCAGAAAAATGATTTTAAAGTTGTTTAAAGGGTGCAACGACCTGGACAGTGGCATGCCAGAGGGGGATCAAGGGCAAAAATGTATCTGAAAAATCTGCCTGTGTGTGCTTGGAAGAGATAGTGTAGGGGGAGAGCTGTTAGTGATTTCAGGGACAGATGATAGTAAGTTTGCTGGCTAGTAATCTGCTTGATACTGCTCTGTATTGGAACAAAAAAATAAATAAAAGCAGTCCTTACAAGGACTACTGTTATTGCAGCAGTCAGCAGATGAGATCAGAAGCAGGACAGCTGCCCACTGCAGCTACATACAGAGCACTGCAGTAGAAGGTAGATTACTAGCCAGCAAAGCTACCTAAGCTTAAATGTCCCTCAAACCCCTGCAGACTTCTGTCCCTCCAATAACAGAGCAGTATCAAAACGATTACTAGCCAGCAAACTTTCAACTGTCCCTGAAATCACTAACAGGCAGCAGCTCTCTCCCTACACTATCTCTTCAGCACACACAGGCAGAGTGAAAAAACGCTGCAGGGCTTCGGTTTTTATAGGGAAGGGGAGTGGTCCAGGGGAGAGCTTCCTGATTGGCTGCCATGTACCTGCTGGTCTGGGGTGAGAGGGCAAAAAAAAGCGCCAACAATGGCGAACCCAAAATGGCGAACGTCGCGCGACGTTCGCGAACTTCCGGCGAGCGCGAACACCCGATGTTCGCGCGAACAAGTTCGCCGGCGAACAGTTCGCGCCATCTCTAATAGAGAGGGGTTTTACTTCTTTTCATTTCTATAACACATTATTTTGGTAATCACACCTCTTTCGTTCGGAAAACGTATTGCTTTTTTAGGAAGGTACACTGAACAATTCTTTCTTTATAAAAAAGGAGTATTAAATGTGGACAGTTTTAGTAACTCAAAAGATGCCCTTTATAGAAGTTTTCATGAAGTCCAGCAACATTGAATTGTGAGTGCTTCAAACTTTCATGTCAGGATAAGCCTTTCTCTACTCAGATTTCGCCACTCAGATTTCGGCATGTCTTAAAGTGGGAGAACCAAGGCGAGGGTTCTGGGCAGGTGAGGGAACCAGAACATGTGACAGGGGTAATGGGTAAAGAGCAAAGCATAGTCAAGAAACAGGCCAGGATTAACACCAGCCAGTCAGTGCAGTACAGAATCAGGATCCAGAAGAGTAGTCAGCAGTGGTTCAGGCAGCAAAACAGCAATGGTTAAGAACAGTAAATCAGGCGAAGATCACTACCAGGAACTATTTCAGAACAGACTATTGGACAGTGGGAAAATGGACAAGGCACCTTGAATTATTTTAATTTAATCCTATCAGTATAAAAAAAATTGTGCAACCAGCCAGCATGTCAGAAACAAGCGGCTTGCAGGGGGGGAGGTGGCGGGTTTCCCCCTCCATCTTCCAGGTAATACCACAGAAAGCCCTTATTCAGAGAGTTGTAGCATCGCAAAGCCACATTCCATGGCTGTATCCAGATAGCTGTACTACTGAAAGAAATTTTACATGTTTGTAAAGGTTAATATACAGGGTCAGACTGGGGGGCCTGCTGTCCCAGGTCCCCCCTCCGGCCTCCCTTGCTGAGCCAGCGCTTTGACGGGGCAGAACCATGTGTGTGTGTGAATCCCCACTGTGCCGCATAAGTGCATATGCTCACAATGTTTTTGCTGCGACCCCCGACTAAGGGAGGTCGGGGCACGAAGAAGTTTAGAATTTCGGATCTGGGTGCGCATCCGGCCCAGTCTGACCCTGTTAATATATCTAATGGGTATTCACTGTCAACTTGGTCTCCTTTAACAGGAATTTAGCCAATCCTTATCAATGTAAACATTGAAGGGGTCAAACAATCCCTCTTTCCGTGTGAAAAATCTAGCCATTCGAGAACCTCATTAGCTTGTATAGTTCACAACTGACCACATTGCAGGTCAATATCTAAATCAGGCAAATAAATATCTATACAAAGCCATCATAAGGAGGACTTGATAATGGAAAACACAGGTTGTTTTTATAAAAAAAAAAATCAAGTTGTTTTTTTAGTAGTTTTTTGGGGAAGTATGCTGAAATTAGCCTCTAGTTTATAAACTACGGTGGTCATTTACTAAAACTGGACATTTCTGCTCCTTACTAACGAACTGGAGATATTATATTTTTATTTATCATCCAGTAAAATGATAAAGGGTAATCTGTTACTGTATAGGTGCAAGTACAGGTGCAGTAAATAAGCCTCTGCTAGTTTATGGCTGTATTTCTATGCATAAATGGCTGGTATTGTAGTCTGAAGAGGCCTTTATGGAATTATGTACAAAGGGGAGAGATGGTCATCTAAGCAAAACAGCATCATTTAAAATATCATTTTATTAAAACCAGATCCCTTATGCAATAGAAATCAACAAATAACTAGAGTATATTGATTCCCATAGGAAAATGTTCCCCTACAATCCCCTACAAGTCCAAAGTAAGATGAGCATATTTGATGTATAGGCAAGATTAATTATCAGTATCAAATACACATGTGAAAATTGCCTTTTGGGGCTACCAGTAGGCCCACTATCTTTACAGCAGCTTCATGTCTCTGTATCATTATGCTTCCTAAAAACGGAATAATATACCAATTGGCTTGAGAATGAAATGGCCTGTGTAAGCAACTAATATATTTTTAGATACACAGTTATTACTAAAACCCACTGCCCAGGCAGCCCAACAAGGGTGGCATGAAATCAGTGGGACTGATGTAGGAGTTAAAGGAAAAGGAAAAACAGATGGCAATACAATTACAGAAGCTAGACATGCACAGATTCATTTAGCAGAAGGATGCACAGGTTCATTGGAAAGTTTTCTAAGGCAATTTCAGAGGCCCCGATGAGGTACACCAACCTTAGGAAAACAGACAAGTCTCCTAAGAATAAGACTTTCTGGTTTGTAAAAACAGTAGTAGGTGATGTGAGAGAAAATAGTTTAAAACTCTGAGAGGAATTTGCACTTAAGACAAAAAACAAAGGAATCCTCACAATCATGGAACTAAGTTATAGTACAACTTTTTTTAAAGTGTAAATGAAAAAAACTTGGTCAGTGGACTGAATCCACAAAGCAAGTACCAGAAACTGACCTGTAAGAGCTTTCTTTCAAACCTGTACATTTTGCAAGTATTAAACTGGGAGGTATCCAGGGTCACGAAATATATTTTTGAACTATAACTCCCAGCAACTAGTCATTGTTTGAAATGCTAATTGCCATTCAAAAATGAATTGAGTCCCACTTCCCAAGCTTAATCATTTGCTGACTAATGTGTAGTCTAAAGAGCCTTGGGTATAGCTGGGCATACACATCAATATAGATATGGGACCTGTTATCCAGAATATTCAGGATCTGGGATCTTTCCATAATTTGTATCTTCATACCTTAAGTCAACTAGAAAATCATGTAAACATTAGATAAACCCAATAGGCTGGTTTTGCTTTCAATAAGGATTAATTATATCTTAGTTGGGATCAAGTACAAGCTACTGTTTTGTTATTACTGAGAAAAAGGAAATCGTTTTTTTAAAACGTGGATTATTTGGATAAAATGGAGTTTATGGGAGACAGCTTTTCCCTAACTTGGAGCTTTCTGAATAACGGGTTTCCGAATAACAGGTCCCATACCTGTATACTTATCATGGCTATGTTTATTAAATAAAGCAAGGGTAGACAACATGTAGCTCTCTTAGCTTTTGTTGAAATACATTTCCTTGCAGCCTCCAACCCATATCAGGCTTGAAATGTTCTTCATCTTCAACAAAAAATGGAGGAAAACATCTTGGTTATACCTGTTGTCCAGGAGAATTTTGATTTGCACTTGTTTATTAAGGGTATGAATTAAAATAATGATCCATCTGTTATATTTACATTCTTTATTTAAATTGTAATGGTGGAAAAATGTACACAGGCAGCAACATGAGATCATGTATAGCATGAACTCTATAGGACAAGACATTTAAAGGAGAACTAAAGCTTAACAAAAGAAGTAGCTCGAAATGTTGTTAATTATGTTTTGGGCTTCTATACCAGCCCAAGGCAACCACAGCCCTTTAGCAGTAAAGATCTGTGCCTCCAAAGATGCCCCAGTAGCTCCCCATCTTCTTTTCTGCTGACTCACTGCACATGCTCTGTACTGATGTCACTTACTGAGCTTAGTGACCAACTCACAGTATACAGTACACATAGAATACAAATGTCACAATATAAGGCTGATTAGTAATTAATGCAGATAATTACTACATGGCAGCACAGAAACCAGTGCAACTAGCATCAGAATTAAGCCCTGTAGCATCATGTTATATTATAGACCAACCTCATTTTCTGCTTGATAATTTGTGACGACCCCTAAGCTTAGCTTCTCAACAGCTGCTCAGAGACCACTGAGCATGTGAGTGTCGCAGACACTTTCCAAGATGGTGACCCCATGTGACAAGTTTGAAGTCCTGGATCATTGCTGATTTTGACAAGTTGAAACTTTAGGCTGTTGCAATAAATTCAGTATCTAAAATATGGGATTTTTGGGCACATTCATTTTTAGGGTTTAGTTCTCCATTAAAGAAGATACAATATAAACACCAAAATAAAGAATGTGGTAAAAATAGTTCCTGTGTCTCCCCCTGTATATAACATTGTCCTAAACAGAAATATCTCATGTTCATTTTGTCATTAAATACAGGTGGAATACTGGTTTCTGGAGTCAGTGCTCAGCCACATGTGGTGTGGGAATACAAACAAGAGATGTCTATTGTTCCAGTGTTTCAGAATCTGGTAATAATTCTGAACAAGAGTGTGGTACTGAAAGGCCTTCAGCAATACAGCCCTGCAACCAGATTGACTGCCCTCCAGCCTGGCATACAGAGGACTGGCAACCGGTGTGCAATCCTCTCTTTCTTTCCACTTTCTCCAGTGTTTTCTTTAAATCAGTCTTCCCTAATCCTTTTGTTTGCAGTTGGTTCAGATGTGGTATCACTTGGCTCAGTGCTTCAAGTCAGCTGTTAAGGGTAATGGATGTTGAAATGGTTAATCAACTGTTAGTGTAAAGTGTGTAGGAATGGTTTAAACGTCTAAGCTTAAAGGAGAAGGAAAGGTTAAAACTAAGTAAGCCTTATAAGAAAGGTCCATCTAAATACACCAGTAAGCCTCCAAAGTAATGTTGCTCTGAGTCCTCTGTCAAAAGAAACACTGTATTTCTTTCTTTCTATTGTGTACACATGGACTTCTGTATCAGACTTCCTGCCTTCAGCTTAAAACTCATTGCCCTGGGCAAGAGCATGCTCAGTTTGCTCCTCTTCCCCACCCCCCTCCCTTCTCTACTGTAATCTGAGCCCAGAGCAGGGAGAGACTCAGGCAGGAAGTGATGTCACACCACATTAATACTGCAGCTCCTATCCTAAACAAACAGAGAGTTTCTAAAGCTTTTTACTCAGGTATGGTAAAACATTCTACAGAATAAATATAGCATTGTAGCTTGCACTATTGCAGCTAATCTATTGGCAATAAAATGCCTCCGTAGCTTTCCTTCTCCTTTAAAGCGTAGGCTTGAGACAGAATTATAAGACAGATAATAAAAACGTAGCACATAGACATACTGGGCTGCAAACTACTGAAGATGCCTCCCTCTTCTTGCACCTATGTTTGTAAACCCTAGTAGATTTCAAAATTGCATTACCTGTGTTGCACCCAGGTGTATCATGTTCTACATGTATGGTCTACATATTCTACTTCCTCCATGTTCTGGAGATGCTATTACTCAGACTAAAACTAAACCCTAAAATGAATATGGTTTAAAATACCATATTTTATATATTGAACACATGACACCAGCCTAAAGTTTCAGCAACACAATAGCAGCAATGATCCAGGACTTCAAACTTGTTACAGGGGGTCTCCATCTTGGAAAGTGTCTGTGACACTCACATGCTCAGTGGGCTCTGAGCAGCTGTTGAGAAGCTAAGCTTAGGGGCTGTCGAAAATTTACAAGCAGAAAATTAGGTTCATCTGTAATATAAGTTGATGCTACAAGGCGAATTATTAAATTCTGATTATAATTGCACTGGCTTCTGAGCTGCCATGAAGTAATGATCTGTTTTAAGTAATAATCAGCCTTTTATTGTCACATTTCTGTTCTGCATATACAGTATATTTTGAGTCGATCCGCAAGCCCACAGCAGCACAGCAGCACAGAGTATGTGCATTGAATCAGCTGAAAAGAAGATGGGGAGCTACTGGGGCATCTTTGGAGACACAGATCTTCACTGCTAAAGGGCTGTGGTTGCCTTGGGCTGGTACAGAAGCCCAAAATATAATCTACAACATTTCTAACCTACATCTTTAGTTAAGATTTATTAAATCATATGTCTTCTATCCTCAATTCAAGACAGACATGAGTTCAACTAATTATCTGTGTGTCTTGTATACAAAGAGGACTTGTTTACATTGTAGCCTTGCATTGTTTTGCCTCTTTGCGATCTATTTCTCTGCTTATATTGCTGAGAGCTCCCAACTGCTTGTTGTCTTCTGTGCAAAAGCTCACCTCTGCCCCCAGTAGTAGCTTAACAACCAAATGCAACAAATTTGATTCTTCATGTTATTGTAATGAGCACATTTTGTTCCTACTTACATTATTTTGGTGCAAGTGGAAAGTATGATGTTTTTGGATCACATTAGTTATTCTTGGGAGGTTTATTTCTAAATAGATTAATTGCAAGGGACTATGTAATCTTCCTATGGGGATGCTGAGAGCTGTACTATAGCAAAAACAATACACATTTCCAAAAGCTGGAAAACAGCAAGACGCCAAAATCCATCCACCCTGCTTAATACACTTTCGGAAAATCCTTTGCCCGTCCTACAATTTAAACATGGATGCAACTGTTTTTAGGTTTCCTAAAGGAACAAACAACATCAGCTTACAGAGAAATACCCATCTAGCAGGTTGAAAAATTATTATGCTGAGAAGTTTGATACTTTAAAAGTGTATCTGGTTGGCAGGTTTATAACAGCAGCTCCACAACTGCAGGAATATAGGATGTCGTATAAATGTGACTAATATGGCTGCATACTTTAGCACGCGCCAAGTAAGCTGAAGACATGCCAGGTTAATGCAAGGGGATATGTTATGCTGCTTATCTCACATGCACCATGCTATACAGTGTGAGTGAAGTGATACTGATGTTGTTAACAGTGCTCTGCTTGTGTCTGTAGTGTTCACGGACATGTGGAGGAGGTGTCCAGAATCGCAGAGTGACTTGTAAACAGTTGTTGGCAGATGGGAGCTTTCTGAAGCTTGCAGATGAACTATGCCAAATGCAGAAGCCAGGAAGTCACAAGCCATGTGGGAAAGCAGACTGTCCCCCGCAGTTAACTACAGGAGAGTGGTCCAAGGTCAGTGGTATGCAGGAAAGATGCCAGTTATAAGTACTATAATGTCTCATATTTTCCATGAAAAGCCGCTAGATTCATATTGCTAGGAAAGATTAATTTAGAGCCCCAGAAACTGATCATTAACATGTAATACAGTTCCTTTACTTAGTGTTTGACACTTCACCAGAATGCAAAGCTTCATGGAGCCATCCAACAGACTAATCATGTTGTAACATCTATTTAGGTACAGCCTAGAATACTGTAGCTCAGGATACATTTTCTTAACTTACAAAATAGAGGTAACACAAGGTAGATCCATTACTAAATTCTGTCCATTTAAGTTGCTTGCGGCCCCTGCCCTCCTCCAAAAAACAGGTTGGTTGGGAAAACTCAGTTTTTTTGTTATTATAAGTGCTTATTATTATAATTCAATTTAGCCCATCTAGTGTTTATCTTCTATTCCGACTTCTGAAATGCTTCTGGTATCTACAATAATTAAGCTCTAGCAACCAGACAGTTTTAATTCCAAGCATGCATATCAAAATCGAATAATGCAAAAACCGCAAGTATCAAAGAAAGAAAGAATAGTTGTAAATTGTGGTAAATTGTAAATTGTGAGCATACTGTCAAGGTATAAGAAATAAGGACTCACCTTGAATACGTTGTACAATTTTTGGGGCACCAATTTCCAAAGCACAAAACAATGGAATATATTTTTTTAAATATATAAATTTTAGAATAAACTCAATCACATGTAGTCAAAACTATTAATAATTTTCCCCAAACCCACAAGCTGAAGATATTACAGTGTCCTAAAGTGAAACAGAGTCATGTTATCAGATGGACTAATGATCAGGGTGGGACACAAACAGGCATAGCTATAGTGTACTGGTGTAGTTAGAGAAAGTGGTGCAAGGTGCAAGGTCAAAGATCAGGCCAAGGGCATTACATGTAGAGGACAAAAGCAACAAGAAACAAGACTTCAGCAAGAACTAGATTTAAAATCATATTTGGGCAAACAAGATGTGTTTTAAATAGGGTAAGGATGTCATGATTGGCTGCCAGAAACCAATGAGGGTGTTTGTTAAAAGAAAGAAAAGCAGGAGAGAAGTCTAGGTTCTCTGCACCCTAAATCCAGAACCAGTGCTAGGCTCTGATTTTGCTTCTTCCTTTAACAGACACCTTTCACTAATTGGATGCCGCCAGGTCTTAATAAGAGAGGAGCCAAGCAAAGGTTCTAGACAAGCAAAGAAGCATGATCGTTAGCAAGGTTTTGGACGGAAGGTACAGTTCTAGGGGTAGGCAAATTGTAGTCAGACAGGCAGTGGTCGGTGTGGGCAGCGTTCAAAGATAGTCAAGTGGCAAAGGGTCAATACAGGAAGATCTTTCAGAATGGTCAGGACGGCACAGGTCAGGATTACAGAGTTTAGAACAGTCAGACTGGCAAGGGTCATGATCACAGAATTCAGAATAGTCAGGCAGGCAAGAGTCAAAACAGATAATACAGGAATCACACCCAGGAAGTAGAACCAACAACGGGCAATGAGTTTGAACAGAATGCCCCTTTAAATACCTTTCTCGCGCCACTGCATAATGACATCATGACGCCTGCGATGTTGTGCACGTAAAATCAGGAAGTGCGCGCGGCGTCCTAAGGCAGACCAGCGAGCGACTGAACTGGAAACATCATGCGGTGTGTCCCCCGGAGGCACGGCGGGCATGCCCGCCGGACCACTGGACCACCAGGGTGAGAGCTCCTTTACAGTACAGGTGACTTCATAGCCCAGTGGAAAGGATAGGCAACACTTGGAAATCCATGGTTGAAATCCTAGCAGAACCCTTTTGGAAATCCATGGTTAAAATCCCAGCAGAAGCTTCTTGGAAATCCATGGTTAAAAATCACAGCAGAGCCTAACAACCAAATTGAAGAAGTTTATTGGACTCATAGGTCTTCTCAGAAGAAGAGAATGTGCCTAGACATATGCATTTGCAGCATTGCCATCAGTTCTACAGGCTAGAAACTTCAATATTATGACAGCTTGCTGTGAATTTACCTTTGACTTGCCCATTAAAATGATCAAATTTCTGCACTTTTTGTGACCATTAAAACTGTAATTTAACAACACTTGCAGTTGTATAATACTTTTGCTATGATCTTGTAATACCACTGTAAAGCTCTGTCAGAATAACTAATAATCTTGACAGTTTGGCTACCCTGATGCTGGACTCACTTTATGGACAGCAAATAAAATATAGCAAGTGGTACTTTATTTTCTCCCTCTTAGGGGCCGATTCACTAACTTTGAGTGAAGGATTTGAAGGTAAAAAACTTCGAATTTCGAAGTTTTTTTTGGGCTACTTCGACCATCGAATGGGCTACTTCGACCTTCAACTACAACTTCGATTCGAAGGATTCGAAGTAAAAATCGTTCGACTATTCGACCATTCGATAGTCAAAGTACTGTCTCTTTTAAAAAAAAACTTCGACCCCCTAGTTCGCCATCTAAAAGCTACCGAAGTCAATGTTAGTCTATGGGGAAGGTCCCCATAGGCTTGGCTAACTTTTTTTGATCGAAGGATATTCCTTCGATCGTTGGATTTAAATCCTTCGAATTGTTCGCTTCGAAGGATTTAATCGTTCGATCGAACTATCTGCGCTAAATCATTCGACTTCGATATTCGAAGTCGAAGGATTTTAATTCCTAGTCGAATATCGAGGGTTAATTAACCCTCGATATTTGACCCTTAGTGAATCGGCCCCTAAGTGTCCGTTCCTTTTACAGTGTTCAGATAGCTAAAATGAAGGGAAATAGCATCAATCGCTGCATAATTGTTACTTATCTTTTTTTCACATTAGCTTAAAAAATGATCTTCATAATATTGCACTCATGTAGCTTAACTAAGCTTGCCTGTATTTCTTTCTAAACTCCCCTGTGCAATCAATAAGATAATTTTATTATACCCACATGTTTCCATTCAGTGCTCTGCAAAATGCAGTGTCGGGATCCAGAGAAGGAAGATGATATGCCTGAAGATAACAGCCAAGGGCCACCTAATTCCTATCAATGATTCACATTGCCATGGACTCCCTGCCCCAGCACTTGTTAGGTCATGCCATATGGGTGTGTGCCAGAGTAAGTATGGCCATAACATATTCCATGTTGACATATCTTTTAATAATCAAATTGTTATGTGAACATCAGATGGAATAGCATGACATAACCTGTATTGTAAAATATTAGCAGAACTTTTACATTCAGATGTGCATTCTGTATCAGTCTTTGTTATAGATCTAACACAAACACCAGCTGCCAGCCATACATGTGAAATTTAAAGTAGATATCAGGGGATTTTAGTTATTCCAGGAACTCTGGGATGTTTTTGACCAGGCTATGGGAAGGTAACAGGGTTTCGATCAGCAAGAGCTTTCTTTATTAACATGTTTTACTTTTCCGGGTTGATCTGATGCAGAGAGCCCACAACATATGATCCCTTATGGATACGCTACAGCTGTCCCTAATACAATGGCACACTTGTTGAGATGTGGACCAACAGTTTTGTAGCTCCCTGTGATCTTTGGGTATTAATGTCATTAAAGGTGCAATGTTTACTAATAACTGTATCAACTGTAGGAGTGCCACATAGTCATCTAGTACTTTGAACTGCTTCTCAAATTAAATCTCGTCCATGACATCACGGGAAAAAGCTTTTTCTCACTGAATTGAATCTGGCCCAATGTGCCTCCAATCTAAAAATGGGCCAGATTAAATTCAGTGAGAAAAAAGGTCTATCACATGAAAAGTCATGGACTAGATTCAATTTGAGATGCAATTCAGTAAAACAGCTTACAGTTTATCATGTGAAAACTTTATTGAAGTCTATGGGGGAAAAAACTGGAATTGAATGAGGAAAAAAAGTTTTTTCTCCTTGCACTGAATCTTGTCTGTGACTTTTCTCATGATAAGGCATACCATAACTTTTTCTCACTAAATTAAATCTGGCCTTATGTGTCAGCTCATGGCTACCCAATACAGGCCCAGATTCAATTGAATTCAATTACAATTCAAAGGAGAACACCATGGAACAAATTATGTTACAATAGAAACTGTTAAATGGGTATGGTCCAGTCCGAAGCAATGCCATAAGGCCTATTTAAATATTTTATTAAGTGTGTGGTGGCTTAGCACTGCAAAGATGTGTAACTATGGCTCATGGTGGCCTGATGCATTAGCTGTCTTTGAAAACAGTCAAACTTGCTGCAGGTGCAGTCAAGTAGGCATCTAATGATTAGGGAATGAAAAGAATGTGCAAATATTTGATCTGAAAAAGCTGACAAATTTGCCACATTTAAAAAGTTACAAAAGCCTTTTGGAAACTGGGTGTTAGGCTTTATATGAATTGATGGTAAGCAGAAATTGTTGAGAGTGCTCTGTGCAACAGACTCTTTCCTTAGGATTTATTTAAGATTAACATGCCAATCTGTTGTGAATTTAGCACTTTAAAAAGCCCCAAGGATTTTCAAGAATTCTCTTGGCAAAAGGTTTAATTAAAAGAGAAAGACTTGACGTAACTAATGATGGAGAACTTGTTGGCAAGGTGGCAGCTGTAGAAATCATAGCACCTTGCTGAAAAACGTTGGTGTATTCATTTGATTTACTTGAGCGGGGTAGAAAATGTCTTACCTTTGGGAACCAGTTTTATACCAATAATAATGAACCAATTAATTGCTGGGCCACCGTATTTAATTAACTTTTTTAATAGGTTTGATTGGGGTATGTGTTTTAAGCTGATTTCCCAGATGGGGCATACGAAATAATCCACAAAAGTGAAAACTGAAGAGGCAAGAGCCTTAAATCCTTATTATTTGTGTCAATCTTGGCATAGTAATAAGGAGTTAGAGCTGAAGTGTGACAAACTTTTTGTTTAGAAATGGACTAGAAACATGATTTACACTATAATAACTTAGGGACTTGTTTTTTCTAAACTCTGAACAAACATGACATTTACATAAATATATGAATACATATACTGTATAACTGCAATTTTAAAATAATTTGATATCCTAAACACCATAAAAGAACATACCACTAGTTAGGCTGCTGAAACCCCATATTTTATTGTCAGAAGGCTTTATATTAGTTCTATTTATATTTGCATATTCTTTTTTTTTTTTTTTTTTTAAAAACAGCTAAACAACATAGCCCAAACAGAGAAATCAACACAGAATCCCCAGAAATCCTCAGCATCCACCGTGTCTACATTCAAACTAGACAAGAAAAACGCATCAATTTTACTATTGGTAGTAGAGCGTATTTACTTCCAAAAACTTCAGTCGTCATTAAATGCCCAGTGCGGGGGTTCCAAAAATCTCTTATAAAATGGCAAAAAGATGGCCAGCCACTGAAATATTCCACAAAACTTGGTGTTACAAAGTCTGGATCACTGAAGATACATAACCTAGAGGCGCAGGATATTGGAATATATAAGTGTTTTGCAAACTCAGCGCATGAAACTTTTGTTCTCAAGCTTATTGGCACAGATAATAGACTTCTTGAAGCTCCAACTTTTGAAAAGGATCACAATGAAGCCAATAATTTAGGAGCAAAATGGCATAAAATGAGTAAAATGTGGAAGTTATGGAACAAGAAAAATAATTTGTATCTGGAAGACAGCCAGACACAAGATGAACTAGTCTTACGAAATCTTGAAACCCTGGTAAGTAACTCAGCTGAGGTGTTTGGCTCTCAAGACTTTAAAGAGAAGAAATTGGAAGCAGCAGTTCTACAAGGTGCTTATAGTATGGACACAGCTGAGTTCGAAGCTCTAGTCAAAAATATGAGTGAGCTCATTGAAGCTGGGGAAATAAGTGATGAATTTGCATCGCAGATTATCTCACAGGTAGTGAATGAACTTTCCAAACCTCAGTCCACAACTGAAAAGTGGAAACAACCATATGAAAACAACAAATCAGACACCAGGTATATTAACAAAGAACCATATGCATCAGTGCATTTCCACATTAAAGACACAGAAGTGGACAGTGGCAGGCAAAGGCCACAAATTATTCGCATGCAAAAACCTGGTCAAGTAATGTCCACTAACAGAACCTTGCATTTAATTATTGGAAATTCTGCCTTTTTTACTAATAATACACAGTTTATCACTATACAGTGTGAAGTAACTGGGGACATTATTACAAAAATTACTTGGACCAAAGATGGAGGGCCATTGACATCATCTGAAAAGTAAGTATGTTTTGTTGTTTATTTGTCCTCAAAATAATTATTCAGAAGAATATGAGTTCCTTAAAACAAGTTCACGATATTTATGGCATCTGAAACTCTTCTGTGATACCAGTAAAGTATGGCTAGATATCTGTTTTTTTCCATTTATTGTGACCCCCTTTGCATGAAAATTTTGGTCACACTGAATGAGGTAAGCACATACCTGCATGTTATATAGAATTTGTGGTGTTTATTTATAGCACTCCCAAATACAGTAGAGCTATCAAAATCAACATAGACTAAATGAATAAACTGCAATGGTACCTAATGCATTTAAACTTTATTAAAGGGTAGCTACTTATGATGCAAAAAACGAAATTCAAAATATGCTAAGACCATGCTAAGTTAGCAGTAAACAAATATTGTAAAATTGTCAAATATGGAGAAATATTCATGTTAAATATTCTAACGCTGATCGAGGTTTGCTAGCTAAGCTAGGTTACCCAAGTCACCTTAGACATAGGCACAATAAACTAATAATAACATTTTAATACTCTGGATAGTATAGTATCTTCAAAACCTTGAAAATATTTTAGAGTGAATGGCTGTACATTGCCCTTGGGCAACATCTTAACAGCTAAAAAAACAGCTACACTTTAATTTAACAAAGAATCAATTTGTTTTAAAATTAATCTAGAGGGTCCCTCATTAAACATCTCTGACAAAGGAAACATCTTCGAAATCCTCTGACCTGCATGAAAATTGAATGCAGTAGGCAAATATTACAACAACCTTCAATCATAGACGGACATTTCAAATATATATTGTTTGCCATAAGTCTATTATAAGGGGTACTGTAACACACCCTTTGTTAATGATCATAAAGTATATTAAAGGGGTTGTTCACCTTCCAAAGACTTTTTTTTTTCAGTTGAGTTGTTTTCAGTTCGTTCACTATAAATAACGACTTTTTTCAATTGCTTTCCATCTTTTATTTTTTACCATTTTCCCAAAATGTAAGTTAAAAGGTTAATGTTCCTGTCTCTGGGGTCTCAGTCCGGCAGCTCAATGATCCATGTGACTTCTGCAAGCACTTTAGGATAGAACTACTTTCTGGCAGGCTGTTATTTCTCCTACTTAAAGTAACTGAATCAGTCTCAGTGGGACTTGGCTTTTACTATTGAGTGCTGTTCTTATATCTACCAGGGAGCTGTTATATTGTGTTAGGGAGCTGCTATCTGGTTACCTTTGTTCTGTTGTGAGGCTGCTGGAGGGGAAAGGGAGGGGGGTGATATCACTTGCTGTACAGCAGTAAAGAGTGACTGAAGTTTATCAGAGCACAAGTCACGTGACTGGGGGCAGCTGGGAAACTGACAATATGTCTAGCCCCATGTCAGATTTCAAAATTAAATATAAAAAAATCTGTTTGCTCTTTTGAAAAATGGATTTCAGTGCAGAATTCTGCTGGAGCAGCACTATTAACGGATGCATTTTTTTAAAAAAAAACATGTTTTCCCAAGACAGTATCCCTTAAGCTTAGGGGTTGTCACTAATTATCCAGTAGAAAATGAGGTTGGTCTGTAATATAAGCTGATGCTACAGGGCTGATTATTCAATTCTGATGCTAGCTGCACTGGTTTCTGTGCTGCCATGTAGTAATTATCTGTATTAATTACTAATCAGCCTTATTATCTATATATACAGTGTATTGCGAGTGGGTCCCTAAGCTCAGTAAGTGACAACAGAACAGAGCATGTGCAGTGAATCAGCAGAAAAGAAGATGGGGAGCTACTGGGGCATCTTTGGAGACACAGATCTTTACTGCTAAAGGGTTGTGGTTGCCTTGGGCTGGTACAGAAGCAACATTTCTAGCCTACTTTTTTAGTTAAGCTTTTGTTCTCCTTGAAACATTGTAAGTGGTGAGTGCGGACTGACCAGCTCATGCGCTGTTATTTCTGGTTTTGGCATGGATTTGTCAGGCACAGAATATTGCTGCACTGATAAAAGCCTCACATTCTTTTCATAGTTAGTATAAACATAATCCCAGTAATTGTATTTGCGTTTGATTGTTTCTAGTTATCAGACTTACAGAGCTGTGCTCTGTGGTTTGGCTTTCCAAGGGCAGTGCATGTCACAGATGTTGGGAAAAGCTCCTGTCTAAAGTGTGAGATCAGAGTTGTGATATACATTCAGGCATGATCTCACCAATCTAACACTTTCTCAGTAGTGCTAGTAATTAATATAATTTCCACATATCATTAACATTTGTCTGGATCATGTAGAATTACATGTCCTTGAGGTGCTGTAGCAAAGAGAGTAATTTGTCTATTACTAAAAATAGCGGACAAGACTGAGCCAATGGAAATAAATCAGAGACTGCTATCAGCATTAGCGAAAGAAGTCACTTCAGAGACCAACTTTTTTAGGAAGATTTTGCTTTGCGGTCAGTGGTTTAAGCAAATGGAAAGCTACATTCTGTAATATATAACAAATATAAATCATTTCATAATGTCCAGTTAAATGCAATACATGCTAATTCTGGAAAATATTCAGATATTGATGTATGAAGGGAACAGCTACCAGTCTTGACATTCAGTATGCCGTCATTGTTTTAATTCTTTAATTGAAGTGACAGTTGAAAACATCCTTGCATTATTACAACATAAAGCAATTCTGATGATGGGCTGATCTAGAGTAATTACTACCTCTAATATACCTATGCCTTGAAGTATCTGTTAAAGGAATTGTTCAGTGTAAAAATAAAAACTGGGTAAATAGATAGGCTGTGCAAAATAAAAAATGTTTCTAATATAGTTAGTTAGTTAGCCAAATATGTAATGTATAAAGGCTGGAGTGATTTGATGTATAACATGTCAGTCTGAACACTACTTCCTGCTTTTCAGCTCTCTTGGTTTACACTGACTGGTTACCCTGGCTACCAGGCAGTAACCAATCAGAGACTTGAGGGGGGGCACATGGGTCATATCTGTTGCTTTTGAATCTGAGCAGGAAGTTGGATTCTGGCTGTTTTATTAGACATCTGTTCACTCCAGCCTTTATATATTACATTTTTGGCTAACTATATTAGAAACATTTTTTATTTTGCACAGTCTATATATTTACACAGTTTTTATTTTCATACTGAACTGTTCCTTTAAAGTTGTTCCCAAAATACAATTGTTGATCACCCTTGACAAGTCTTTGAGTACTGGAAGTAATGTGGTGCTCTAAATGAACATTAAATTAGCATTTACGTGTTACATATTCACTTTTGCTGTGCCATGGGGTCGAAATATATTTTCCACCCACAGAACTAGGTAAAATGCTTATAAAGTGCTATTCTATGAATCCCCACTACATACTGTAGCACCCTCTATATGTAGCATGATTAGAATAAGACACAAACTAAAGAAACATTGTTGTTTCTGGATATTTCGATGCACATTTTCATACAGGTCTGTAAGAGTTAATAAAACAGGCCAAGGAATTAAAAAACATTCTATATATTCTATTCTATACCTAACAGTGCTCTGTTCACTATTACCTATGTGTAAGTGATCAAAACCTGTGGTGCTCTTTTCTAAGCAGCTATAAGAGCCATGCCGTGGGGGGTGAAAGCCTACATAGGGTAACTTCACATCAAGACCCCTCATAGGTGATGTGGAGGTCACGCTATATTACAGAAACTCAAACATCATCACAGATTCTATAAAAACTGGTTATGGATTCAATACAATATGAGCTTCCAAAGTCCAAACATGACTATGCTTGGCATTCAGTTCACCAGATGGAAATATCTGGGCAGGGACGGGTCACACAGAATTGATGTTTGGTATTATTGGAATCAGTAGGGAAACTCGTGGATAATAAATATATCAGCTCGCTATTATGTTCCTGTAAGGAGTTACAGTCATTATATTTTTAGTATGGTCCCTATTCACAGAAGGTTATAAAAAAAATCATGTTTGGCCCTGCTACACCATGCCCCTTGCATTCCAGTGGGAGGGGGAGTGTCTAGTTAACTGATACCCCTACAAACCATAATAAATAGTTACTTCTTCTGACCTATGTATAAGTGAGTGAAAGACTGAGCTAATGACACTTGGTAGCCACCCCTAAAGTCAAGTGCAGCTGAATATGCCATTATTATGACACACATCCCGTTATAATTGATTAAACTAATGTACTGCATTAATGCATTCAAGTATGGCCTAGTAGGGTCAAGGCCTAAACCCCTAAAGTATTTTTTAATGTTTTTAAATTAAAGCTCCCTCCAAAACCCTCAAGGCTGTTGACCTTGGTCTTTCCTTCTTTTGATTGTAAGATAAATATATCACACTTGTACCATATCAGACTAAGAATACTGTAGTTTTATTATTTGGTGCTGGATTTGGGTTCTTGAGCCTTAAATATTGCAATCTGAATTCATGTACTTGAAATAGATGGTGATAACTTGGTTTGTTCATGGACCCAATGAGTTAAAAGCAATGTCCACTTTATGCAGTATGGTTGAGCATGCACACATGGGTTCTGTCTGCTTGCTTTTTTGGTCTCTCACGTTAGTTTCTTTCTTAAGTAAAGATCTAACTTTAATCTTCCAAACTATTTCACTCTTGGAAAGCTGAAGGGTAAAGGTAAAAGCCAGGAATTGAATTTATTCTGAAACTTGGCAGTAATTTGTGATAAAGATGGTGCCAGCGAGCCTGGCCAGTGATAGGCATCCTGTGGCTCTCTGACTGTTGTTAAGTTACAGTTCTCCTCATCCTCAGCCAACCATTTCTGTATGAGCAGCTTACCCCATGGGTTACATCCATGTCGCATTCCTGGAGTAATTTTTGCATGTTCCACATTAATCTATTTATCCGGCTTCCAGCTTTCCTGCTTTAACTTGGACAAAGTCCCCATTATGCAGCCCCTGAGCAGTGTGATTAAATACAGAGAACCAAGAAGGCTTCAATTAATATTTTCTTTAGAAGATCTTAAAAATTAGGCAAACTATGTCAAGCGTTTAGATTCTGGCATCATGTGCACATACTGTATCTGGCAGGAATCAACAACCCTTGGCACACATTCTATTGCAGAATAGACGTTTGCCTATCCCCTGTATTAGTGTCATATGAGCCTAATATTCTTATTGTGCCACATTATGGTTTTCAGTGGCAAAATATAAATTCCATGTCAGTGCAAAAACAAAACCATAATAAAATCCTTTAGGTTATTGTCAGCTGTGTTTTTGACATCCTCATTGTTCCATAAGAATTTATAGATGAGCTTTAAGCTTTGGCACTTTTACTCAGAATATATAGCACTTCATAAACTCTGAGACGGAGGCAATAAATTCAAAGAACTCAGGAACAATGTTGTGTGACCAAAAAGAAAATGATTCCCAGCACTAATCCTGACAGGCTCCTAATAAGTCAGTTGAAAATTCTCTCTCATTGGCCAACAGGCTTTACTCAGAACCAGAGCCTTCAAATTAGCAGTATACATGTTCAATATAAGGTACAAAATTTGTTCTATTTTTTAAATGTTTAAAATATGATTATAATATTAAATACTATTTCATAAGCTATGTCCTCTTTCAACAAGACAAGGAGCTGTACATACTAAGCGCCTCTTCATGTTTCCCATGAAGCTTAATAAAGTCTTGTTACATAGAAAGTGTATTGATAAGTCTTTCCCTTCTCTGACTCCCAAAAGCGCTTCACTGGTATGTCAGAATTTGTTTTCAAAAATGCATTTCCTAGTCATACCTAAACTGGTTATCGTTGTTATCCAAAAGATAAAAAGGAGCGAACAAATGAAAGCATGTCATTGTTTCATTAATACTTGCATATGTGAAGTGATGACAAGTATTTATCTAAAGTTAACCAAGTACATCATTAGTGATCATTCTGATTTGCTGAGATTTCCTTCTCCAAATATAAGCCAGGAAGATTAAACCAATGTTGTTTCTTTTTAGGGTTGCAATGGAAAACAATGGGATATTACAAATTCGCAATCCAAGTGATAAAGATGTTGGTTTATATGAATGCAAAGCAATAAATGAGTATGGCTCTGATATGGAATCTACAAGACTGCATTTTGCAGGTAATTCACCAAAAATGTTTGGAGTTTTAAGATAGTTTGGCCATTCTTTGAACCTGTAAATTATGATAGCAGCATGAAGGTAGCATTGTAGACATTTACTTCCTTTGGCTTGAATGACATACAAATAAAGCATCCTTTGTATGCTGGCTTTGTGATTATAAAAATAGTTCTTCAGAGCTTCCATTATCTTTCACTATTCCTTTGGCCAGTCCATAGTAACACGATTCTTGGGAAAGAATGCAACTCATACTTGGCTTAGCTTTTTTATTAAAATATCTAATAAAGTACTGAACCAGGGCATTTTTTGTAAAGGCAATGCCATTTTTTCCCACTATATTTGCCATTTCACCCCATGCCAAATTATTATTCTTCCCTCCCATGTTGTCTCTTATTTAATTTTCTATCCTATTTTCATAACGTATATGCTATCCTGTCCCCTTGCCCTTTGCGTTATACTCCTATGAATAATGATTTGTGCTTTGTATCTTTTCATTGGCTATAACTTGGATGCAGCAGACCTCAACCATGAATCAAAATGATACATGTACTTAGTTATACTACAAAATAACATTATGTACTGTTTGAGAGAAGTAATACTATCAATTCCATCAATTAGTGGTCTATTTTAGTTAGTAGCATGTATCATATGAAAAGATTTTTTTTGCATTACTTAATAAAAAGGATTCAAATTGTTTTTATTTTATCCAAAGAAAGACCTGTCATCCAATCGTCTGAAAAGAATATCACATACCTGGAAGATGGCAGCATTATTGCACTTGTGGGTGGTACTGTCATGGCAAGGAGGGGAGTAAATGTAATGGTGCAGTGCCCTGTAAAAGGTAAGGGAGTGTATTTAATGTGTATCAGTGATGTGTTTACTCTCGGGTCGGGTGGGTTCAAGCCAACTCCTGCACACCAGCTGCAGGTTGTGGGCGAGTTTGGGCTGAACTTTTCCTTCCGCTCACCCTTGACCTTTCTGTGCCGGCTTCTTGTTCCGGCAGAGCCTATTTAACAGGCACTTGCCTGCCCTGCCCCCTTTTGTGAAGTCAGAGATGAGTGGGTGAGCGCTAACTAAAATTGTGTAAAAAAAGTGGAAATATTTAACTTCAGGGTTGTAAAACTGAGGTTTTATTGTGATTTTATTGTTTTTAAACAATGTTGTTTGTTTATCCATTTGGCTGTTTATTATTTTTGGTGTGTCTAGTGCAATATTGATTAGAGATCAACCTTTTGTACCAATGCCCACGTGTACCTAAGTTAAGACAATTTGCAGACAGGCATCATTTTTCTTTATTTTCTCTATGTCTATCAACAAGAGAGACACATATATTCCAGGATGGAGAATGACAAACTGCAAAGGGGAATAATAAAAACAGGCAAAAATAGTAAAGAAAAAAAAAATAAAGACCAATAGCAAAGTGCATGGATTACTTAAATTTTCAGTAAAAGTTCAATTTTGTGAGCTTCAGCATTAAAATGTTTTTCGTTTCTCTATTATTTTTTACTCAGTTTCTTTCTGTAAACTATTTATTTGCTGTTCTTTGAAGTATAAGAAAGTCAAGAACTTAGTTTTATCTGTATCTATGTTGTCAAGTTGGCCATGGATATACTTTTTCTGTGAAATGTCAAAAGACAGCATTGGTGCATCTGTGTACAGCTCTATAACTTTTGCACTTGTGAGTTATTCTACCTTTTCAGCAGTAATACTATGGCTAAAACCCTGTGCAAGCCTTATTACAATACAGCTCAAGACCTTGATATAAAACAATATATTCCAACTAGTGGATTTGGGGAATGGAGAGGCAGATTATATGTTCCAAAAATGTTTAGTATCTTTGTTGTCAGCACTTAACTCAAAATTGTAAGTCCCTTTTATAAAGCAGAAGTTTGTGTTAACAATGAGAACAAGCTATTTTCCCCCAAACTCTGGCCAGGATTTCAGTTTATGGCGCATTATATAGTTAGAGTTAGGTTCTTCGCTTTTTTAATCAAAGTGTCACATAAGTGTCATAAAAACAGCTGCAACTGTTTAAGGCAAAATAGAAAAAAAAGTATATCTACATAAAACGTATAATACGTCTGAATGTTTTGTGCTCTAATATTGCACATTTTGCATCACACCATCATTTGATCTTGCTGTTTAAACAAGTGTAGTATGGGAAGATCTCAACAGAATTAAAAGCAAGTAAGTAGGACTGAGAAAAAATGTTAATGCCCAAAAAACCCTATTTAAATATAATTAGATGGAAAGTGTATCCATTTATAATAAATCCATTTTGGCAAAGGTTCAAAGGTTCAACAACACCCTGTAGGAGCTTTTTGTGGCAACACCTACCAAGATGTGGCTTTATTTTGAACAGAAAGAAATTATGGTGTTGACAAGGCTGGCAGGTGGCAGTCATCTTACGTTATGGTTCCAAGCTAAAGGCCAGGCAGCAAACTTCATATTTGAGGGTGCGGCAAGAGGTACAGTAAGTATAGGCAACAACCTTTGTAATCTGTATCCAGGGAAGGGTCAAACAGAAGCTTAATTGCAGATAGAGCCAAGACTTCACCAGGAAGGGCTGAAACCATAGCACACGCACCATGAGTAACTCTGCATCATCACTGCTGTGCGTATAAAAGTATTTGAGCATGCACTTGCCTGGAAGCACTTTGCTGGCATGCCTAAGTACTGGCACACAAGGAAACTACCACTGGGTTAGCAGCATGCATGAAGCTCATCTTATGATTAGTATGCTTCTTGATTTGTAACTCTTTACAACTGAGAGCACTCATGGGCATCTAACTAATCATAAATTACAGTACTACGCAATATGTTGGCGCTATATAAATACATGTTAATAATAATAAATGAATTACTGGAGGTTTAATTACCCATATGACAGAATGATGTTTTCTGTGAGTGATTAACTGTGCCATTGAGACTTTATTCCTGGAGACTCTACTGCATTCCTTTCTAATGTAAAGATTTTGTTCTCTGTCAGTCCAGAAGTCTCCAATACAAACATGGATGCTTGACACTTACCCTGTAATGTAGGGCTTGTTTGAATTGCAAAGTGCATTGTTACTTAGGCTCTGCTGAAAAACATTATTATACATATTTCAGTATATACCCGATTCAATAATATATAACTAACTTGTTGGGAACAGTCTAGATTAGAATATTAGCATATCTCTGTAATTTGATCAGAGTACAGTGCAATGCATTGATTTGCTGAGTCACTGCTAGTGATAGGCGAATATGTGGCGTTTCACTCGCCAAAAAAATTCACAAATTTACCCAAACGGTGAAAATTTTGTGAAACTGATTGAAGTCAATGGGAGTCAAAATAGTTTTGATGCACAACAATTTTGATACAACCAACAATTTTTATATGCAAGACTATTCTGAAGTGCAACAATTTTTTTTGTTGCGGTGGATTTTTGCTGCAGTTTCACAAAATTTGCCAGAAATCCATGCCTGGCGAATTTATTCGCCCATCACTAGTTACTGCCCCAGTGCTACTCCATATTAAAAACATAATCAAATATTAAAGTTCACCCCAAGTATTATTTCTACAGCAACATTTCAGGCCAGTACATGGACCTCACATATACTGTAATAAAAAAAAACTATATTTAAAGGCGTGGTTCACTTTTAAGTTAACTTTTAGTATGTTATAGAATGACCAATTTTTTCCAATTATTATTCATTTTTTTACAGTTTTTTTAATTATTTGCCTTCTTCTTCTGACCCTTTCCAGCTATCAAATGGGGTTCACTGACCCATCCAAATGTGAAATGCTCTGTAAGGCTACAAATTTAATGTTATTGCAACTTTTTATTGCTCATCTTTCTATTCAGGCCCTCGCGTATTCATATTCCAGTTTCTTATTCGAATCAATGCATAGTTGTAGGGTAATTTGGATCCTAGCAACCAGATTTCTGAAATTGCAAACTGGAGAGCTACTGAATAAAAAGCTCAATAATTCAAAAACCACATACAGATATAAAAAAAATAAAAACCAAATATCTCTAAATTATACTAAGAGTTAAATCAAAGGTTAACAACCCCTATTGGGGTAAAAATGATATGTACAATACTATGGAGAGGTAACACAAAACCATTATAACATTATGTTACCTAAAGAAGGGCACTTTGCGTACTGTTTTGTGATATAATGAACATACATTTATACTTTTCTAATAACCCTTAGCAGTGGGAGAGAACCTCAGAAAAACACAAAAACACCTCAGCCGAAATAAAAAATAGAACTTTTATTTTTTACTTCAGCGGAGATTCCCTTTGGAGTGCTTGCCTTTCCTAAGGTTCTCGCCCACCCCTATGGGTCCGGGGCAAGGCAACTGGGCCACGATCCATCAGTGGTTATATTATGCTGTTTATTATTGATTGACTCATTAGTGTCATGATAGTTTACACACCCGAACTCACCATGGATAAGGGTCAGTGTCGTTGAGCGGAGTGGTGTATTGTTTTGTATGTTAACCCTTACCAGCCAATCGGAGAATTAGCAGCTAACATTAAATGGTCTGATTAATTGCTACGCGTAACTGGGCCAGGCATCTTAGCTATTAGGCTCATGGCACACTATGGTGTTTTCTTGGCCTGCTAGAAAAAGTCAGTACCTGGTTATACAGCCTGTCATTGATTGTAATGAAACGTCTTAACTGTACATGCACTTAATAATTCCTAGCTCAGTGCCTACATGTTTCTATTCTTGGCTGCAATCTACTCCCTGTGCTAAAATGTCTAAAGCAGCGATCCCCAACCAGTGGCTCGTGAGCAACATGTTGCTCACCAACCCCTTGGATGTTGCTCCCAGGGGCCTTAAAGCAGGTGTTATTTTTGAATTCCTGGTTTGGAGACAAGGTTGGGTGCATAAAAACCATGTGCACTGCCAAACAGAGCTTTCTGTAGGCTTCCAGTCCACATAGGGACTACCAAATGGCCAATCACAGCCCTTATTTGGCATCCCCAAGGACTTGTTTCATGCTTGGTGAGTTATATACCCTTCAATGGTCTTATAGTATAGTATCACTATGATGGAAATCTAGCTGACACCACTGATGGAAGATTGCCATGGCATGGTTAGGTTTGGGTGTTTCATAAGCCTGAAACTACAAAATTTGAGAGATACATTTACAAAAAATGTCTTTCATTTAAATGTGTTTTGTACTTCTCCTTGCAGACCATTTTTGTTGCTGCTTTAGGAAACCATCTTATTAAATAATGTCTTAAGCTATACATTTAAAAGTGTTGTTGCTGCTAGGAAAACATCATATTAAATAGTTTACATTTGTTGATTATCAGTTTTCTTTAGCTACAATTGAATGTTTTATTAAGGGAGAAGTGAGGATCATCCAGACTTGTAAGTAACACTAAGGGGCAGATTTATCAAAGATTAAAGTGAATTTTCGAAGTAAAAAACTTTGAATTTCAAGCTATTTTTTTGTGTACTTCGACTAGGGAACAGTCCAACTTGGATTCGAAGTTGAAAACAATGTAGAAATTCGAATATCGAAATTTATCATGTACCATCTGTTTAAAACTTCGAAGTGTTTAAAAGTAAAAGCTGTCGAAGTGCTATTTTAGCCTATGGGGGACCTGCTAGAACCTATATGGAGGCAATTGGTGGAGTTTGAGAGATCAAAGTTTTTTGGGGGGAAACTTCGAATCGAAGTAGATCGAAGGCGCTATTCCTTTGATCGCACGATTCGAATACGGACCACTTCAACCCTCAAAAACCTTCGACCTCTATCCATTTGGTCTTTTTGAATTAAAAGTTTTTTTAACTTCGAACTTCGACCCTTGATAAATATGCCCCTAACTGTAAACACAGCACATTTAGTGCATGAACAAGCCTGTAAATTAGCACAGTTGTATTTTACATTAAATTTTTTTTTTTAAAAAGGAAGCCATTTGTGGTGATAAAAATGCTTTACAGGCCAAGAATGAACTATCATATACATATATCATATACAGCTAGCTATTTGTGATAGATTCACCTTTTTGCAGATTTTTGGGATGTACAACTAAGCTGAAGGCCAATTTCCATCAGTCTAGTTCCAAGAATATTTCAGTTTGTGTCTAAATTTATTTTTTTCTATTGGATGACTTAGTAACCTTTCTATACTTAATATTTTTTCATAGGTATTTCTTTATCTGAAGATATAGTGGGCTTTATTGCCTCAAGGCTTTAAAGGCTTATTACCCTGCTCCCATATTTAAATACTGGGTATACCTGTTGTCATTGGTTGTAATCTCCATGCATGATGCCTTTCGACTGCCTAGGGCAGCATCAAGATGCAGATTTCTACACCATAGAAATGTAACACCCTATTTGCGACCCCCCTGGTGCCAAGGTTGTACCTTCTTACCAAATACCAATGCAGGGTATTTGTCCCCTTTGCAAGGTGAAAGGGTACTGGGAATTTCCTCCCTTGCCAGTGCCTCCACCTAATGGGATCCGGAAATACACTTGCAGGTGGCCCCATTGGGAAAACATTCAAACACACAAATTTCTGTGTAACAATATAACTTTTTGCAAGATTACAAGCAAAGTAAAATATAAATTTGCATGATATAAATGACCAACTACCCTGATCTTAGTCCCTTTTCCCCTAAAGAGCTCTTAAGTTTCCCAGGTAGCACTACCTGCCCAAAGACCTTTCCCGCTGGACAAAGGTATTTACTCCCACGTGGCAGGCACACAAAAGGCCTGTATCACACACAGGAGACACGCTGGATCCTCTCTTTTTCTACCCTCCCTTAGGCACAACTCACCCTTGGAATTCATACAGATGGGTAGGCTCACAGAGATAACATCCTCAGAAGCTCCAGGATCTCCTAGCCAAGCACACAACTTGATTTATCCTCCAGCTGAACTAAAGCTCCCAGCACTCTCCATAGTGTAAGCATGTTAAAGTACAGTTTTGCATTTAGGAGCTGCAGAACCTCCTGGTCTAGCTCCCAGGCTTGGGGCTGCTACACCACATCCATCAGGGGCTCATCCAGGATGTAGCACACTTTGATACCTCTGTACTTTAAGGATTCTTAATAGAAACCATTATTTTTTAAGTGAAGTAAAAGGCCTTGGCTACATTTTAAAGAACTAAAGTCTTGACAAATAAGTAGGGTGGAAATGCTGCACATTATGTTTTGGAGTTCTGTACCAGCCTATGTCAACTTTTATCATTTAGTAGTGAAGATATGTACCTCTTAAGATACAGTAGTTCTCCATTCTCTTCTCTGTTGAACTGCTCTGGCTGCTATTAATTCACTTAGTTTAGGGGCTGACTCACAATTTACTGTGTATACAGAATATGAAATTCAAAGTTATCCTTTAAGGGAAGTAATAAATCCTAAGAACCAGGTTTAACAGTTTGATTATTACATTTGTATTGTGGTGGAGCTCTGTTTCATCGCCTCCGAAAGAAATCCACCTCTTCTTCCCCTTTTTATTTAGGTTAAATGAGTTTGACTGAGAAATGCTATGGGAACGTTTTGGGACTTAGTTGTCTTTTTTTGTTTCCTGGTGTCGTTCATCCAATAAACTTTAAAACCATTCCTTTGCATTTACCACACCCTAGTATGACACTTTGGCCCCACACCAGTTGGAGATGTGATGTGAGTGATGCATTTCTGGAAAATGTCACAGTTGGACCACATATTTTCTTCATTATCTTTTCATCATCATATACATCCAAAAGCCATTTGAAAACTCCTAGGTTAACTTAAACTGAAAGTTCTATGACCTTCTACTATTTTAAAAATAGATACTCCCTTAGAGATTTTAAAAGAACTTCAAAGATGTCGTTTCACCAAAACATATGTAATTTTTATGTATCAGCAGAAGATTGCTGTTTGTTTTCAGTTCGCCAGTGGGTCACATCATTTTTTTTGTTTTGGCAGTATGATTAATTTGATTCATTCAACCTAATTAAACTAGTAAGTTAAACCCCATTTAAACCACATTGCAGAACAATTATGAAGTTGATTATTTTCTATATTGTTTTATTTTTATAGCCAATGTTTCTGTTTCTGTGTAACTATATCTTCACATTCATTTTGTTTTTAGAATTTCACTGAATATTAAAATACAAATACAACCTGCAATCAATTTTTTTCCATACTAGGCAATGTTAACTAATCCTCCAAGTCCTTGACTTCTAATGACAAGTGAGACTGTACATGATCATTAAGATGTGAATTAACCTTTCACAATTATACCAGTTCTAATGATCCTATCAACGTGTCTTTGAAATAGTGATAGTGATTGTTGAAATTTTCAACAAATCAGGCTGTAACATTACCTTTTAAGCACCTTCCTTCTAAATTTAATAGTGTATAATGCACTGGCACAATTTTGTTTTTCATACTACACTTTTAAACAGCTTAATTGTTGGTGAACCCTTTCTCAAGGAAGATTTGTTTGTCCTTACAAATGTTTTTAATTTCTGGTAAGTAAACTCTTTTGTTTTTATTTTTGGCATTCCATTGTGCACCGACAATGCATGTAAATGTAAATGTACAAGACATATATACAATGTATTCAGTATTTGGCTGAATCCAAAATGTATAATTTAGTGCATTTATTATTCACACTCAAGGGTGAATGGCATTCATCGTTGGAATCACTTAACAACCAGCCAGCTGACTTCTACATGTTGCCCTCTACTGAATTTGGAGGTTCCAGGCAACTGCTTGTCCTTACTTTACTTAAAAATAGCCTTCTATATTTCATATGAAGTGTGCCTGCAGTTTAATTAACTTGAATTTCTTACTGATCTTGGCAATATTTCAGGAACATTAAGAAAAAAATATTTTTGCAAGTATAAACCAACCTTAAATAATTTAGCCACTGTGTTCGGCAAAAACAAACAATGCCTGTTTTCTCTAGGTTTATCAAATGCATTTTATCAAACCTTCCCTTTAGCCTGAAACACTGTTGATTTTGACTTAAAAACAAAGCAATTTACTTTTTTTAAAGTAATATTCAGGACTCATGAATTCCAATGAACAATATTTGTTTAGAAGATGATTTCCAACAATTAAGCAAATATAATCGTGAATGCCATTCATATGTTTCAAGAGGAGACTGACACATTTTGGTTCCAGAGTGAAAGATAACAATAAATGGGGTCAGTATTACAAGTCCAAAATGGAAAGATACAGTAAATGCAAAGTAAATGTTATTTCCTTGGTACAAAACTATTTATTATAGTTTTGCAAACGAAATAAGGTGTTTAGTAACCCATCAGAGAAGTGATTACTTGCATCATTAAACAGGGTGTGTTATAAAAATTCTTACCAAAAACATAATTTCTGCATCAAAATATGCCAGCTTTAAGCAGGTTATTAATATTGAGCTACTGTATATGCAATTAAAATTTGCAGTGTAATAACTGTCTAATAAAGATGTCAAAACCAACATAGCTTCTTTGTAGCCAGCTTTGAAACAGGAACTGAAATGTTCTGAAAACTCGCTGTGACTTTCATCTTAGTTAGCCAATAAAGTTATCACCTTTACACCACTTTTGTTATGCCGAATATCATAACACAACTATAACTGTCTAATGGAGACCATCATTGCATTCCATAATATACATTTCTGTTCTTCTTTATGTGAATATTTGCCCCTTTTTCGAAAGATCACTTGTTACAGTGAAAAATACTGCATTGTGAGTTAAAATATGAACTTTTGTGTCCAAATTATGCACATTGCACTGCATTCATTATACAAGCCCTCATCAATGCATGGTGCTCCACTTGTTTAAGGCTATGTATAAGGAAGAAGCACACCAACTTATACTGGCAGATGCTTTATCACATTTAATCGCAGAAGTTGAAGCACATGCTTTTGGGGACCAGCACCTTCCTCAGGGGAAATTTGCTCCACCCGTTAAAGCCTTCGGCCTACTTCTCTTTTCTGACCAGCATTGTACCAGGAGATGTATCAAGTGCATTCTATTACTCTTTATTACACTAATGGATGACAGTGAAGTACAGTTGGAGCCCTTAGTCTCCTGTACATACACAAGTGTGGTCTAAAATACTTTAATAAAATTTTGTTCAACTTAATATTGTGACTCCTGGAGAATTACAACCCAGGTGCCAAAGTTGTTTACCTATCTGGACTTAAAACACTAGCAATCTTTCAATAATTTATCTTAGGTTTTTGTGAATAGTAATTTAATAATTCAATAAGAAGTGAATAAGAATAGGCCACTGATTTGGTTGTGAATGACTACATCAGCACTCTGTGTGTATATAGGTACCTTTAGTTAAAGTCTATTGACTAATTGATCTCAAGTTCTCCAACAATAAATTTAGAACTAATTCCATTACTCTTGGCTCATCACTAATTGGGTGCAGAAATTACAGAATATATAAATTCACAGGCACATTCCAGTCCACATCTGGCATATTAAAATCTAGAACCATCGCCTCACCCTTCATTGTCATTTTAGAGATTTGCTGTACTGAAATTCTACCCAATTCTTCATCTGGCTTGGGGGGCCTATAGATTTTTCTTACTCGGTTATTAAGGGCTCCGGAAGCTTCTTTTTATTGCACGTTCGGTTTGATCATTTTGTCACCTTCCCACAGATCTACAAAAAGTTAAAAATTGTCCTGTCATTATGTTAATCTATGTACAGGTACAGGATCTCTTATTTGGAAACCCAGTACCCAAAAAGCTCCAAATGACAGCAAGGCCATCTCCCATAGAGTCCATTTTAAGAAAATAATTCTCTTTCTTGAAAAGTATTTCCTTGCTTTTCTGTGATAATAAGATAGTTCCATGTACTTCTATATACTATTAATAATTATTGGTGGCAAAACAATCCTGCTGGGTTGCATATTAGTAGACTTAAAGCATGGTGATACAAATTACAAAAAGATTTACGCTTAAACCCCAAGGCCCCAGGCATTCTGGATAACAGGTCCCATACCTGTAATGCTTCTTAAAGAAGACAGGTCTACTATGCACATTTTCTTTAGGTTTTTCTCTAAATTCCAATTAATTTCAATATCTTTATATCCTGTTGCATGAATGCAAATATACACATGCACACCTACTGTATATGTTTGTGTGATAGTCTGAATCTGTTTTTAGATATTTTAATGTTTGTGTTTCTTTAAAATCAAATATTTTGTTCTCTGAAGAAATTCATAGCTTGTGTTTCTCTCTTCAAACATGGGGGTATGTAAGCAGAGGGACCTTTTTTTATTTTTAATATAAATATCAAAACACATGTGCATACCCCCACCCTTTCAGCCTTGAAGTCTCCTGGCTGCAGCAAAGAATTTCTGTTTGTTTTTGTTTTGTTTCAAGATTTGGTTATAAAATTTGCCCTGTGTTTATTCAGAGCCATTGCTTATCAGTTCCACGTTGCAGAAGCCTGGAATATACTTACAACAGACGAGGGTTGATTTGTGTTTAATTTTTACAGCCAAATGCTTTTCAGTCAACACATGTGGTATAATTATCAACAGTGATTTTACTCCAAGCTGCTCTTGGATAGCATTAACAGCGTTCATAGAAAGGATCCTTTGTTTTTATGTCAAAACATATCTTTTAACTGCCAGCTTATATCAGAACCATTAAGAAAATAATAAAAATATGCAACTGCATACCACCCTGCTCTCCGTGTAAATGCCTGTTACTTCAATGGATATTAATGCTTTATTGCTTGAAAAATGTACAGGATTCTAACGGACGGAGTTTCCTTAACTTTCATTTTCAGGGAGTTCAATTAAGACTTGAAGTAAAGCAAGAACTTGATCATACATATCCTTTGAATTACTATTTAGTAGGAAGAACATTTTATTAATGGAGAACACGGAGAACCCACTCTAAACTGCATCTTAGCCATAGGTTAAAGGAGAACTATATGTTCTGAAAGAAAACTGATTCATCCTAATAAGCAGCAATTCCTCTTTTACATTTTTACTCTTGAGCCACCATGTTCTGCGTGTCACTCCCTCATCACCTGACATAAAATGATACAGGTTCTAACAGAAAGAAGTGATACACATACACATACATTGTGTGTATGAAAGTGTTTTAAATAAGAACTATACTTTACTAGAGACCTGCAAAAGATCTGAGCTCTAGTTTCCCTTTTAAGAATCCCCAATGGATATGTGTTGTCAATTGCTTATGCAAATGCATAGTGATGGGTGAATCTGACCCAATTCGCTTAGTCATAATTTTGAGACAAAACCTAGCGAAAAATTTTGCTCAAAACTACTTATGGACTGTGGCTATCTTTTCACTGTGACCCTCAAATAACTTATACATAAATTGTTGATTTTATTTGGGGCAAATCTGACATCAGGACTAATTACCATACATGTGTGATGTGGCGTGTGCTTTGTTAAATGTGAACATGGTTACCTCTGTTGTAGAATATGTTTTTGTTGATGCAGGGCATTGTTCAACCCAATGTGGTGTTAGATAACTACAGAGATAGTGACCACTTCCGGTCACACTTTAAATTGGAAAAGGGTGGTTCTTCCTCTTTGGACTCCTCTTCTAAACTAAGTTGATGTGTCTGGAGACCTAATGTCAACAAGCCCAGCAAAAAGTATGCCCTAGACAACCAACCTAGAGAAAACTGGACAATAATGACCCTGAGAATGATGTCTAGTCTCAATATATCTAGTATAAGTCAATCTAGTCTCAACCGTCTCACCCCCTTCCACTTCCTTATTACTAGATTTATATATTATTTATATATTTACATATTAAAGCTAAGCTAAATGTTGAAAGGCAGCCCAAGTACCAATAAAGTTAAACTATAACAGAGCTTTATGACACAATACAGATGGCGCACATCTGCGATTTCTAGATTTCAGAAATTATTTTGGTGGGCCCCTGAGGCAAGGTTCTCTGGTTGGAATATAAGCTAGTAAGGCAAGCTATAAACTAATTTAGTAAGGCAAGCTATGAATAGCAATCTTGCGCCTCACCTAAGGATTGATAGCGGGAGGTAGCTCTCTTTAGGCATCACTGGCCTAAACTGAAGGGACTGCAGTACTGAAAGGATTCAGGCTTAGCACATTGTTCCCATTGCTGGTAGTCTGAAATGGGTGTTCCTACATTTGCTCCTGGACTCCCTCAAAGGCATTAGTGTCCAACAGTTACCTTCCAAGTGTCTCCACAGTGTCACGAACTCTGCTCTACCTGTGACTGTATCTGATACATATACTACCTCATTGATCTGTGAGTATTAACCCTGTATTAACCCTCTTTGTTTCATTGCAAGAACCTTTGACATCCTATCATTGTTCATTTTTGCAGCAGAGCTGTGTAGTGGCACAATAACCTCTCCCTTCCTCCTGCAATTAGTGAGGGCCCATCTGTGAGTCCAGTGTGACCCATGTTCTATCATCACAAGCTGAATAGAGCACTTTTAGGCCAATATGCTGTTACAAATATAATATGGAAAACTTCTGTAAGTGTATAGCGTCATTTTTAATCCATGTAAGGCCTGGAGTTCCACAGAATCACACTGCCTGGGCTGTTATATTCTTTATTATAGTCTAGTAGTTAAGTGATTAGCAGTTTTATACCCTATACTCTGCTGAAAGTAGCTGCAATCAATTTACTAACATGGGGCAATCTGTTCTATTATCATTGTTACACTGGTAACTGTGTGCTGAAGTGTGTTCATATCATTTTATCTGGACCTGCTAAATGAATAACCTGTTCATGCTGTGCCACCTTCTGGTTAAAGTGAAGAGGTGCATAAGTATTTTTTATTATTTCATACTGAAAGTTTTTGGGATTAACTTTAAAGTAATAGGACATTCTAATGTTAGAGCAGAAGATAAAATGTGCTTTTAGTTGGGCTGCCAAGTCCTAGCCAGTTCTCTGTTGTCTCCCCAGAATCTGTATGTATTTGTACCCCACAGACTGTCTCCCTACAGGAAATGACAGATTATGCATATTCCTTCGCTCGCACACTGCCCTCAGATGTCTATGTGTGTTCTTTACGCTTCACAGCCCACTCGTTGATGACACCTACCTTCTCCTACTTGCAGGTGTTCAGAGGGCCAGGGAGGGAGGTCAAAAGCCATGCTAGCAGCTTCGCACAGGGAGCAGGTCTGGGCCAACGGAGCCCACGGAGGCTGGGGCCCACCGGGTTTTTTCCTGGTGTCCCACCGGCCCAGTCCAACCCTGTCTATGCAGTTTATGGTTAGCAATGCTACCTTACAGTACTGGCCTTCTTTGTTTGGTTCCAACCACTATCTGCAAAGATGTTTGCTCTGTGTACAGTATGTTTGGGTTTCCTCCCATGCACCAAAACACACAGAAAGGGTAACTGGATCCTAATGAAACTGACCCTGACTGGTGAAGTTAGGATCAAGACTAAAAGTCCCACTGATGCAAGGACTGATTGGAATGATGAATAATCTCTGCATCATACCGATCTGTATAAATGAATGTTATTAATAAATGGATTATGCTATTAGCTTCACAACCTGACCCTGGGTGTCTGCCTTAACCTTAATAAGTCTTCCAAATGTCTGTCTTCCCCTCCACAGACTGTCCCATAAGCCTATGTGTATGCCTTTCCCTCTGCATGTATTTGTTATTCATCAAGAGCACCAACCACACCCATTTGGAGAAGTGAATTATACATTTTCATTTGGAATCAGGTGCCAGATACAGGCATGTTCCCAAAGAAGGCCATATAAAATATCCATGGACACATTTTACTTTACAAATATATTATTTGTTTCAAAGCATTTTAAAAAAAATATTTTTAATATATAAATACTATATATTTTTAATATTGCATGTGTAACTTTTTCTATAGGTTTCCCTAACCCCGAAGTAACTTGGTTAAAGAAGGAATATGCTCTGGCGAACAATTCTTTTCTACTCTCCAACGGTTCCCTACTGCTCACCAACGTATCAGCTGGAAATGAGGGAACGTACTTCTGCATAGCAACCAATGCCCTTGGAAAAACGGTAGCAATGTCTATGCTTCGATTATCAGGTTAGTGTCTGACCCGCTGCTGCATTCTTACTGTATGACAAAGCGCTAGCCTATTTTTCTAATCATCTCGGCTTTTATAGCATTCTTGGGAGAGAATTGTTGGGATATAAAGTCATGGGTATTTTTTTTATGAACACATTGAATGACCGAGAAGCCAGCCTCCTTGCTTTATATCCTTGCTTTGTAGTTGCCCTATAAATCATAAACCAGCATGCAACATTTTCCTCTAGCAAGGTGGGAGTGTTTGATGTGTCTGTTCCAGTCTGTATGATCGAATTCTACTGGGTGAGCTAATGAAATTCTAACCAGACTGTTTTGAAGTTTGAGACAATATTCATAATGGTTCTGGGATTCCTCATTAGAGGTTGTCAAAAAAAGTGAAAATGTACAGGCCCTACAAAAGGCTGGCTATGGCAACTTCATTTTTTTTCACTGTGGTGTACAGTGACTTGGGATTGGGAATGTTGCCTCTTCCTGACATTTTCCATTTAACCATTGTAGTATGAGAGGGCACTTGGCACAGAGGGGATTTGCAGTAATAAAAATGAAACAGCAGTACTTCTATCCAGCTCAGTATGGGCCTCAACCACGAAAAAATCAGACACCGTCCAGCATATAAACCTTCCGGGTTCTTAAAAAATCGCTGGTTTCCAATTTGCCCAGAAATAAATAAGCAACTGATTTTTATACACCGTAGGTCACAGAATGCAAGACTCACAAAATGAACAGTCCAAGGGGAAAGGCAGGCGGAGAATTATGATGGCTTCTGCCAGTGGCACTCATATTTCGGGTAAAGAGGGAGACCTCTTGCATGTAGGTAGGTCAAATTAATGTGTATGTGCATGGGTATTTGTTTTGCCCTTCTTTCACATTTATGCCTGTTAGTTACAATATAAATTTTCATTCCTGAACCAGGCAGCTGTTATCAGGTTAAATTCCCATTTTTCTGTTGTTAGGCTGCTGGGGTGGGGGAGGGAGGGGGTGATATATCTCCAACTTGCAGTACAGCAGTAAAGAGTGACTGAAGTTTATCAGAGCACAAGTCACATGACTGGGGCACCTGGGAAACTGACAATATGGCTAGCCCCATGTCAGATTTAAAAATTAAATATAAAAAAAATCTGTTTCCTCATTTGAGAAATGGATTTCAGTGCAGGATTCTGCTGGAGTTGCATTATTAACTGATGCATTTGATTTAATCTGTATCCCTTTAATCTGTTCAATGAAAGAAGAATGGAAGACAATCTCTATGTATAATTAGAGTATACAGTATTCCCCAAGTTCTGCTGTGTCTAGTGCTAAATGTTTTTATACACAGCAATCCTTTATAATATTGATGGGGAATTTAATAAAAGTCGGTAATGGAAAAAATATTCGCAATGCAAAAAGTTATGACTCTGTGCGAACAAATTTTCCTTTGCACAAATTTAATATAGCTGTTGCGAATCCAGAAACTGTTTAGCAATCACTTCCGACAGTGGAAGAAGGTTTGAATATTACATTGCAAAATGTGAATTTTTATTCTTATATGTGCTAATTGTTTTGCTCTTTGCGACTTTTATTACATTCCCCCATTAATGCCTTAAAAGATGTCTCAATGCCTCTCTACACACCTACTGATTTTGTTGTAGGTTGCCCAGTGCAAACCAGCCTTCGGAATGCAATACACTGGTTTTTTGGATTGCAGCCCATTGAAGGAATTGAAGGGCTCCAATACAGAGTTCTAGTCTCGGGTCGTGTTCTGGAAATATATCCCTTATCTGTGCAGTCGGCTGGAGAGTACAGATGTTGGACTTCAAATAATTCAAATGCGATGTCGGCTTGGGTGAATGTCACACTGCAAAGTAAGCTTGTAGGAGCTCTCCGGCATGTCCATATTGGTCTTAGAGCTATTATACTGTGCAGTGTTAAACTGATTTATTCTTCTGTAATGCCATCAACATTACTCAGAGATTACTATCCTTGTTTTAAAGCAAAAAGTTGAGCTTCTGCTCAGTGGTAGGACTGTGTGGATTATGATTTGCCCAAGCGTGACACCAATGTGTACATATGTGGGTAAAGCAAGGTGTGTCAGCAACTGGTGGAGCACCCTGATAGGTGAACTCACAATTGAAATTAAAGTTGAACTAAACCCCCCATTAATCAAAAATTCCCATCCCCTTCCATCCATTGACCCCCCTAACTGCTTTAGTGGAAAAAGTATCCCTGTCATTTACTTTGGCATAATTATGCAGAGTAGTGCAGCGGAGCTCTTCGTGTCATTTTCTGTATCTTTGGATACTCTTCTTTTCCTTTGGCAATCTTCAGAGCTTTCTGCACATGCTCAGTAGGCACAAATACCAGAATGGTCCCAAATGCGCATGCGCAAACAAGCTCTGTGCCGGCGCTTACTTCTGCGAGGAACCAGGAGATACAGAAGATGGCGCCCTGAGTTACTAAGGAGGGAGAAAGCATTGATGGGGGTCAATCGATGCAAGGGGATGGGGATTTTTGATTAATGGGGGTTTAGTTCTCCTTTAACACTGCTGCTACAGGACAGGAATGGGATCCATTATCCAGAAACCTGTTATCCAGAAAGCTCAGAATGATGGGAAGCAATCTCTCATAGACTCCGTTTTATCCAGATAATCCAATTTTTTTTAAATTATTTCCTTTTTCCTCTGTAATAATAATAATAATAATAATAAAACAGTACCTTGTGCTTGATCCAAACTAAGATATAATAATCCTTATTGGAAGCAAAACCAGCATATTGAGTTTATTTCTTGTTCATTATTTTTTAGTAGAGTTAAGGTATAAAGATTCAAATTATGGAAAGATCCGTTATTCAGAAAGCCCCAAGTCCAGAGCATTCTGGATAAAAGGTCCCATACCTGTATTGGGGCTGTGTCCAAAGTTGGACCGTGAGGAATTGAACTCTTCTCAAGTTTTCAAGGCAGATTGATATAGAAATCATATACATTGCATTTGACAATACACAACTCACTTCTATCATCTCAATCATACACTGTCCGTTACAACTCCATGTCAGAATGAATGCTTCATAATCATCACATACTTTTATGCTGATGATCCCGGTAAAGTGTGTGTATATATATATATATAGATATATCACTACAGGTGATTGACAGCTCAAGGGAGACGTATTGGGCTCAAAGAATAATATCCTTTACCATTAAAAAAAACTGCAGTGTGAAAGGACCAACATACAATGCCACATCAATAAAAGATGTGGGTGGATATTAGTAGGGATCAAAAGCTGGTGTTGAGTTCAGTACTGAATGTTTTTGAAATGCCAAGATGGATGGCCAGTCATATATTGTACTGTGGCCCCAAGTCTCTACATATAGCACTAATGCATATCCTGAATATATACAGTGTAAGGAGAAGGAGAGATTTGGTTCCAATTTGGCCTGTGTAACATGGTGCAAAGGTTGGCTTGAATATAAAACATTTTTTTTTCACTTGAATTGAGTTTTATTATTTAATTGATTAAAAAAAAGTTTCCACCATAAAACATGAACTGGAGCAGTAACTTTGTAAAAAGATGTTTGATATATATCCCTAGTTACACACTATACTACTTGCTAATAGCATGCAAAGGCTCTTTTTGCTATTTTGAGCCTAAGGACTATTACATCTGCTTATGCACTGAAACATATCATATTACTTCTCTTTCTACTCTACTTTATTGCTGTATTAAAGGGGAACCTGCAGGGTTACAACCCCCTACTTATGACACAAGCATCTAGCTTGACAGACTATAACTAAGTGATTGGTACAACCATCTTTTTTCCCTAGGAATAAAAAGGATATTACAGCATTTATGTTTAAGGCAATTTATCATTAACATTGAAACCTTCAAATCATGAATAAAACATGACAAAAACATGGGCCTCTTTGGTGAAATAGAATTCCTAGAACAAAATGTAGAAACAATGAATTAAGGACCCAACGATTGTAGAAATAATGAGTTTGTGGACACGGCTGGTTACTATCAGTCCCTACAGAAAAATCTGGGGCTTTGCAACCACTTACAGATCAGTCGGCTTAGTTAAGTGTTCCATCCATTGACAGTTAAATCTTTTAGGGGGATCCTTTTGCCTAGAAGATGTATTAGAGCTCACTCTGTTAAAATCACCAGACATCATGTCTCTCTACAGGCAGGATTTGTGCAAAAGGCAGTTATTTTGTTAGATTTTGTTTGTACTGGAATCAGTTATTTGAGTGAGCTCTAATACATCTGCTAGAAAAGGGAGCCCCCCTATAAGATATATTGGATCTAACTATCAATGAATTTCTGACACGCAACTGCTGCAAGGTGCAATATTTTTAGGTGATAGTAAAGGCAGTGTAGCATTTTATATACCAAATTGTCAGTTCATATCAATTATTTCAGGATAAGCTAAACACAGAATGTGTGTCTTAAGTTTGTTTAAAACTTAACAGCCGGCATGGGAAGGTTGCTGGAAAAGAAAGGGTTAACTGTATACTTACCGGGTTAGTTCCGGCTTGTTTGAAGGTCTAACGGTGCTTCTGTAAAAAAAAAAAAAAAAAGATATGATTGGTCGGTGTCAGTCATGTGACCTAGACGGAAGGATATAAAAAGCCGAGTCGTCGCTAACTTACCATCAGTCGGCGAAAGACCGGTGAGGAAGGAGCATCGTCAGTATGCTGTCCAGGTTTGCACCCACCCGCCCACCCTGTTGTTTGTGCGTTTAAAAAAAAAAAATATATATATATATATATAAAATAATGATAACTAATGATTATATAAGTTATTGTCGCAGCTGGAGGAAAATTTTATTTCTGTATTAAATAGTTCCTGGCCAAAAACATTAAAGGCGGAACTATTGTGGATAGGCTGCTCAATGATGTAATTGGGCTGGCTAAAGAATTGAAAAATGATATTGATATTACATGATATGTTTTGAAGTTTGTCAATAAAATCTGCTGCGGCCTTTCTCCAACCTAAAAGTTATGTGTATTATTAAAATTTGTTTAAATATGTTTTTTCTGCAATATAGCATGCCATTCCCATGTTAAAATTAAAGTTCTGGAAGAAAACTAGAATGTATATATTGACTAATCCATCTGGGAGAGCTGTATGATTTTTAGAAAGACACAATTCATATGATATTCTATTACTGCCATCTACCATGTTTCTATAAAAATAGTGTTTTCTTTGGTTTTTACAGGTTACCATTTAGAATATGGTGAATGGACTCAGTGCTCATCTCCATGCGGAAACAATGGCACCCAGAGCAGCACAAAACAATGTATTAATGCCAAGGGGCACAGAGTGAATGACTCATTGTGTGAACATCTTCATCCTTTAGTGATTAGGTCTCAGACATGCAATAGAAAGGACTGCCCAGCAAGGTGAGCCATGGCTTTATAAGCATTATATGTATTTGTGTTTTTGCAAGTACATATCTTTTAGGGGAAAAATAGAGCCTTTTGTTTAAATGTGCAAATTAGAGTTTGGATTTAGTTCAGCCTTTGCACTTGTGCTGTCTGATTCAAGAAAGATAAAATGAGTGATAAAGAATATTTCTAAACACATTTGTACCAGGTCTAGTAACCCATAGTATCCAATCAACAAACAACATTTACTTGTCACCTAATTCAAAGAAAGCATATTCTTGGTTGCTTGGGCACATACAAATATTCTATCTTTCATTATATTAGCTCTTATGTGAGTAGTGTTTGTTGTGTTCTCTTCTAGATGGTTTACAGGTGCTTGGTCTGACTGCAGCACCTCATGTGGCACAGGAATCCAGCAACGACAAGTGACTTGCCAACAGACAAAGTCCGATGGAAACATAAAAGTTCTTTCTTCCAGTTCCTGTCAATATGCTGACCATCCAGTGACACAAAAGCCATGTTCTTCTGATGCTTGTGTAGACTGGATTTCTCAGCCCTGGGGGCAGGTAAGAGTTCACTGTGGCTGATTGTTTCAAATGACAGAAACAAAGATGAAAAAACTGCTTCCTGGGACCTTTGTTGCCAGTTGCCCCTTCTGTTTCCAAGATGCCAGGAATCCGTGGTTAGGTTTTACTGTTAACATAAGTTGGGGATCTTGTCTTGTGATGTAGGGTTTTGATACAATGGTGGTAGGTTTAAGTGTAGTGTAGTAGTAGTGTAACTATTGACCCAAGAACTTCTGTAAATAGTGTCAATTTTACATTCTAACATTTTGCACTTGTGTTTGTAAATGAGCTATAAATTGTATTAATTCCCTTTATAATCCCCAAACCCAGGAACTTTGTGCAATCTGCGTGCAAGCTTTCCCTGTGTCTGTACACATGTTATACTCACGAGATTAGCTAAGAAACTGAGAAACAAGCACAGATCTGAGGCATGTCTTCAATACATTTTTAAAATTGCATGTTCAAAAAATGTATTTATGAAAATTACCTTTCTAAAGTTCCCTTTTTATAGAATTTGAGATGTGTGGGTAAAAAAAATATATCTTTAGCCAGCATCACATACCTATCACTCAGCGGCAGGCTGATTACTTTCATACCCTGGCATGCATATTTGTGATTATCTTTCAGCCACTTACTGCAAATATGTAAAAAATAAACATTGCTATAATGTTCGTCATTCTTAAAATGATTGTGCTCCATTGCTATACAGGTCCTTGGTAAATGAGAGCAACAGCAGATCCAGTTGAAATCAAATAAAGACCTAGTTAGTAGAAAGCTTATGCTAAACATAGGGGGTTATTTACTAAACTCTGAATGCAAAAATCACGAAAAATTTGTGATTTATTTTTTTTATAAAATTGGACTTTTAAAAAAAAATCTATTTTTTGGAATTCATTAAACCCCAAGGATGGAAAAGTCAGAATCTGAAAATCCAGCATCTTAGACCTGTTGAGGTTGCATATAAGTCAATGGGAGAAGTCCTAGTGATTCTTTTGATGTGCACTGGGTTTTTGGCAATACCCCAAAGTTTTCTGAGTTTTCAGACAAAATTTTGAGTTTAGGGTGAAAAATCTGAAAAAATCGTGAAAATTGGATGAAAAATCTTTAAAAAAATTGTGAAAATCAAATTTTTCAAGATTTTTTCAGACTTTTTCCCCGCAAACAAAATTTTCGGGAAAGTGTACTAATAAATAAGCCCAAAAAACTTTTTCAGACTATGGCCAAGCCATCTGTTTTTGTTACTTACTAAACCTATACCCAAGGGTGAATCATGGTGACTGCCGTTGTGAATCAGCCAAACACCCCTTGCCCAGTTATACTTTTCTGATGCAGTGGATTTAATTTGTACAAGTATGCCCATTCTAACACTATACAAATATATTTTTTTCAGTGTTTGAATCAGTGCATTGGACAAGGAATGGGGTTGCAGCATCGACAAGTGTTGTGCCAATACCACAACGGCACTACGGTGCCGGAAGCTTCATGTGACAGGAAAAAGAGGTATTTGTGATAGCAAAACAGTTGTAGGCACTTCAGTTGTTTCATGCCTACTTGCTGTCATGCAAACCTTTGACTTTTTTCAGTTCTACATTGTTTACTACAGAAAACTTCAAATGTTCTGGGAATTATGCTATGTATATAATGAGATCTATATTCTTAGACCGTAGCAATTGTACACATATAAATGTATAACAAACAACATTTCTGGTCTTTGGAAGAGATATATGGGAGTTTTGGGACTATAAGCAGAGGAAATTGAGGCAAATTTTGCACTCAAACCCACAGGCCTCTATATGGATCTGAAATCTAGTACTTTTACCTTATTTAACTAAACTTACAGCAGAGGATAGGCATACTATTCCTTCCAGAAAAGTGTGCCCAGCAGTACATTACATGGGTCAGATTCCACAATCTAATGAACAAACTGAATAGGATAGAAATGGTATGCTGTTGTGATGATGGAATCTGGGGGCAGAAATATGTTGGGGCAAATTCTCTAAAGGGAGAATTTTCACCAGCGAACGATCCTCCACACTTTTCGCTAGCAACGGCCACTTCTCCCTTTAGTAAAGCTACCCCATTTTGTTTTCACTTTTGCTTACAGGCTAGCAGCCAGAAAAACATGTTCGTCTGAAATGTGTGATGTGTACTGGAGGACTGGCCCCTGGAGACCCTGCACTGCTGCATGTGGTAATGGTTTCCAGTCTCGGAAGGTAGACTGTGCGCACAAGAAGAACAGCAAAGTGGTGGCTGATCAGTACTGTGTGTGGAAACGGAGGCCAACAACTTGGCAGCACTGCAAGGCCACAGCCTGCGGAAGTATGCAAATGTTTGGCTATTTTCGTCACTGACACGCTAACATTACAGGGGTATAGAACTGCCAGTGCAGAGCAAGACAGCATTCACACAATTTGGCATTATGTTATACAACTTGCTGTGTGTTATCTGCTTTCTGATTTAATGGGATCTTTTATTTTTCAGAGGGAGAGTGCAAGGACACAACTCACTACTGTACATTTGTAAAACATCTTAAGTTATGCCACATAGATCTCTACAAACAAAGGTGTTGTGAATCGTGTAATGGAGCATAACTCTTCTTCTGAAACAAACAAACAAACCCAAACTGAAGAGATACGAAGAAATTCTACCAATGTGTATAAAGTCTGTACATAGTAAATTTTTTAGCCCAATTGGCACCAAAGGGATCCAGATTTGCAGTATCTATAACATAGTCCATCCTTTGGTACCTATTCCCTAGGGATCTCCTGAACACTAACAATGAAAGCACATTGTGTGAAGTCTTTTTTGTAACTAACCTGCTTATGATCAAATAGGTGTGATATTAGTGTATGTAACTGAGTGCAACAAAGTGGTTAAATGGGATGTGGGTATATTGAAGAGGAGCTAAGCTCTCTGGATGTTGCTACACTTTGGGCTGGCTCAGGATATAGGGAACGTTATGAAGGAAACCCCTGTCCTGATTGAGAGAATAACCCTTATATGCAGAACTTTCATTGGTAGAAACTGGGAATATTCAATGCTGTCTGATCATCTATCCTCCTGTGCATTGGCAGGACCTTTTCTGGATGTTGTATTATATGATATTCTATGAAGCGATTTCAGTGGGGATATTGCCCAATAGCTGCCCAGAGCTATACTAATATTGGTAAGCAAGTGGTGCGGGATTATGTGGATACCCAGGCTGGTTGACCAACTTAATTGGTCTATCAAATGAAAGTCTCCCTAAAGTATGCCATGTGAGGAGACCTAACAACCACTGGAGGAAGTAGGAAGTAAATTGTCCATGTTTATTTTTGAATCACTTGTCCTGTAGTAATTAGACAGCATATATACACAATATAACCACAGATCTCAATGTATAAACAATTACCTCCATGCCCTAACCCAGATATATTAGGGTTAGTAAGTGTTGCACTTGACTTATCTAGCTGAAATGATGCATGGAATGCAAAATGCAGCGGTGAAATGTGGGGTTTGGAGTGGTGACAAAACTGAGTAGAATCACTGATGGAGAAGTGAAATCCTGCCAGAAACAGAATGAACTGGGAAATGGCAGAATGTTCACTGAATAGAATAACTGGTGGAATAGTAGAATGTTCTTATGAATAGAAAACAGAAATGATGAATGCAATATAAAGACGCAACATCAAAAGTTACTTTGATGGAGAGAAGCTTTTATTATGAATAATCTGTACAAAGAAATATATACTAATAGAGTTGAGTGTATACTAACAGAGTTGATGGGGGATTAGTTCTGCGTACTCTAGTTCTACATAGCCAGCCAGGGATTTCCATGCAACGGCATCAGATCCCAACAGGCAGAGCAGGGGTTTCATTTAAGCCTTTATGTTTTATGAATGAACTTTGTATCTGTGCAGTATTTGAAGGAATCAGTGCGTTCAACAAACTATGCAGCGGCAGATTTGTTGCATTAAATATGACATCTGCAAATGTCATACATGTATTTTAAAAAGCAATTTAACCACGGGTACCGGTTTTATTGGGAAATTGTTCTATACAGAGATGGCGGAGACATTAAGAAGGGATTGAAGGGCTCTACTGAGCCAGTGCAATTTTAGAAACAGCTTTAAAAGCACATTTTCTTACTGAACCAAGCCTAAATTGGAGAAAATAGGAAGGCACACACTATAATCACAAAATGGCTCTAATCCATTCATTTTAAGCCACAGATGTCCTGAAGCAAGGCCTACTAGCACGGGGATAGGTCACTTACTAGGAAGTTACACCATTAAGAAGCCTCACCGCCAGTGCCTGACAGTCTGCCAGATGTGCTAAGCTGGGAACAAGGACTAGCTCAGCTCTGCAACTTTTTCTTCACATTCCCAAAAATCTTATGAACAAAGAAATGAACATTTTGCTTTACTCAATGTACCTTAATGAGCACATCAGGTCAGAAATGGATTGGCCTTACCTAATTTGTGCAGGAGATTATAGAAGGCTATGCAATGTGAAGTTCCTCCTACCCTTTTCAGCATAGCACAGATTGTGGATGAACCAGAACAAGGATCAGTGCACTCAGGTAAGGCTTCTGCATGGCAATGTCTTCTACATACAGGATTCATCCTAGCCATTACAAGAAAATAGGATTTTCAATAAAGTGATTGAAACATGAATCAGGTGCAAAAGTGCTTCAAAATCCATTTAGTCTCAGTCATGTAAAGGTTTAGATCACCCCCTTGAAATGTTGCTTGCAACTACTCTTCCATTTAAACTGTGCATTCATATGTCTACACACAAACTGTGACATCAGTGCACAAAACATAATGAGAGCCCCCCCCCCTTTTTTTTTTCTAATAGTTAGTTTTGTTACACAAAGTCTACAATAAATGAGAGGGAACACTCAGAACAATGCAGAAACTTGCACTGCGGAGCCTGAAATGTGTGTTCACGACCAAATCAAGATTCAGTGGCAGAAACTGCTTGGTGAATAGAAACATTTTCCTTTGAATTAAGCACCTTGGTGCCAGAGCGGTTACACTGGATGCTGGTGCCACTTTCATGTCCAAGTATTTGAAAACGAAAATCTGCTTTCTGTAATATGTTGCTATGGGACATATTTGTTTTCCCAACTAAAGTAAACCTGTCGTTGCTGAGGGGCAACATTAACTTTATGTCATAGGAAAAACACATAATCTGGGTTAATAAGAACAGTCTTTCATGATATTCATGCAATATTTCTAGTTAGGCAACATCTAGTTGAGCTCAAAGCTGGTTCCATTTTTCATTGCAAAATAATCTGAGCCCAAATTATTAATTACAGTGAATATTTATGCCCCAACTAAGGAGATTATTAAACAGCAAAAACAGTGACCAGCTGCAAAATTGATTAAGTTACTATCTCAAAAGTAATTCCAAGATGAACTTATAGCTGTGCTATAGACCAAAGAAAGATAAGGCCAATGGCACATTGGGCAATTTCACATGTTTTGTTACCCAAGTGGGCTTGGGTCTCAGTTGGCTAATATAACATGCAGCAGTTTCTCTGCTGACAAACCTTATACTTTTGTGGGGAGGGGGACGTGTTTACTAAAATTGGAGATAAATAATCATTGGTCGCCATGGGCAACATCTCCAGAGATCTCTGGAGATATTTATCTCCAATGTTTGTAAACACCCCCTAAATATTTTACAATTTAGTGGAAAATAATAATCAAACCTATCTGTGAAACAGATTTATTTAGCTTCTATTACTGTTTGGTGTTTTATATAATCCCAGCGTACCATTAAAATTGACATATAAAGGCTTTTGCACAACAAGGTCTTCTTGCTTACAAATAAAGTAAGCAAGTGGTTAAAAAAAAAATCTCTCAGTATTTTCATCTGCTTTATGTGTGAAACAGAAACATAAACACCTTAACAGGACACAATAATTGGTTTGTTTTCACCACTGCTCATGATCTCTGTAAGATCTGGCTGGCAGAGCCAGCTCAGAAGAGTTTAGGTCATTACTAAACCCAAATGAACCTCCATATTTAAAAACTGTTGAATTCATGTAAAAGTCAGTGAGAGCTAAACAAGGCAAATTTAACGCTTTTTTTTTTAGGAGTGATGGTTTTTTTTCCCCTTTTTTGACCCATTTAAAATGATAAATAGAGGACAAACTTGAGGTGTTTAAGTTATTTTTTATGTTTTATTCAGATTTTTACATTTAGATTATTTAATAAATAAGCAAACATTTGAATTTGTTCGTAACAGAAATAAAATTTAACATTACACACATTCAAATTTTGATAACTAGGCCTTTTAGTGGATTATTTATAAAAATTCAAATTTATCTGATTTTTTAAAATAAAAAATTCCAAACAAACTACAAACCACGATGTGACCTTATTTATTATTAAAAAAGCACGATTTAATCGGATCGGGGGGAAACTCGATAATATCGAGCGAAACCTCAAATTGCACGTTTGTTTCAGTTTTTTCTGAAATCACGCAATTTTTTCGAGCTTTTTCCCGCAAAGTCAGAATTTTTCAGATTATTGCTCAAAATAGTTGGGCTTATTCCAGCACAGACTGCAGAAACTTCCAAATAGGATAGGGACCTCTCCCATTGACTTACATACAACCTTGGCTGGTCTGAGATGACGGATTTTCGGATTCTGACTTTTTACATCCTCGGGGTATAATAAATCTCAAAAAAAATTAGTTTTTTTTCCCACTAAAAATTAGTTTTTTATAGTAAAAAAAACTTGAAAGTTGTTGGCATTGGGACTTTAATAAATAACCCCCTAAGAGTCACAATACAAGCTTCCTATCTGACTGGATCTTTTTGTCCAAGTGGGCACATACAGCAGGTACTGGACCAACTAAGATGTCGTATAAGGAGCCAAGTTTGCAAGCCTGGATCTCTGGTGCTATACCCCTAGTGCGCTAATCTACCCTAATCCCATAGCTGTTTACTTTTTTAAGAAATTTCATGTCACATCAGGAGCAAGGTATTTTACCTACAGTTTTTGGTTTAATTTATTACTAATGTTTTGTTAAGCACCTTCCACTGATTTATGTTGTGGATTTAGTTCTGGCTTGTACCGCCCATTTTTAGGGCACTCTTCACAAAATTGTCTTTAGGTACAGTGTCTGGATCTGCAAATACTAAGCCAATGATTACTAAATATTATCAAATGACGGCTAAATTGTAAGTAGGTATTCATCTTGGTTGCCTTGACTTGGCTACCGAACCACATTTTTTAAAGGAACAGTCTGCTCTTCAAACGGCTTGTATCACTGAACGTTAGACAAGAACTACTGTACACAAATACTCCAGTCTTTTAAATCATTAATGGGTCTTGATTGTTATTAGAGATTTATAAATTAAGAGAGAAAGTTTGTAAAATACAATTGTACATATTTATGGTCTGATTTAAGTGCAATACGTTGTTCTGTACAGTGTGTAATAAAGATTTTGGAACATATATTTTCTTATTTACTAGATTGCGTCATTGGGTTTCCCCTACTCGTATTTAAAGTTCAGATATGCCAATTTTTGGCACTTTTTGTTGCTATGACAAATGTGTCTTTGGTTAAGTATGCATGCAATATGGAAGCAGAAATGCTGGAATTTGTTCTTATAGAAACGAATTTGACATTCCCATTAAGCTTATTATTCTTATCATAAGCAGTAATCAAAAATGTTTCTTTCAGCAACACAATTACTGTATTCTGTCAATAAAATATACCTGCGTTATTCTGAAATTTATTTTGTTCTTCTTTAATCACTCCTCACCTAGTGAAGTCATATTTAGAAACAAATGTTATAGGCACAAGATTATACAGCTTAGCTAAGACAATACCTCCTTTCTTACATATATATGGCATATAAATATTGAGAGAAGAAATGTTGTCATACTTTACAATATAAGTGGTAGATAACACCCACTTATTAATAGGCAGTACTTAGCCTTTCTTCAAAAAAGTCACTATAAATCTCAGCTCTTCAAACACAGCCACAAGCATGCAGTAAATAACAGCAGGATGTTTACACCAAGGTCATTTTCAGTGTATAGATATGAAATGTGTGAACTGCCAAGGCAACATTTTCCATATTTTTGCTTGCATGGTTACTGATGTATTTATACAAATAGAAAAATAAAACAGAACATGGTTCGGTCTTTTAAAAGCCTGGAAACATATTTTCATACTTCTCTGATATTGTTCATCATTTGTGTTGGGAAAGGAAGGAGAATCAATGAAGAACCCAAGACACTTACTGTATCAAGGTTATTAATAATGTAAAATCTTTACACTTAGCCTTGATTAAAAATACAGTTTTTCTGTCCTCTCTTTGTGTGGCCATTAAGTCTCTGCGGACTACGTTAAGAAATTTGCACTGACAGCCATGTTATGATTGGCGCAGGTTAGAGGAATTACTCTGGATTGGTTGGTTGATGTTCCATGTCCTCATTTTCCCAGCACATGAGCCTGACATCTTCCATGCCAAGTCATGTAGAGCTTTGTTGAGCTTTGTTTCTTCATGTAAGTATGTCTTTGCTACTGGTTTATTTCAGGTGAATTTAAATGCAAAAGACATGCTACTGAATGTATTTAACTTAGTTTTATAAGTGAAATTACAATGTATAGAAAAACCAAAGTGTGAAAAATGCAGTAGCAATATCACTGATTGAAATCAACCAAATGGGTTGTACAGAAAAGTTTTAGTTTATATATATATTTTTTAAAAAAACTGTCGGCGGAACACCTAAGCTTTACTTGATAATTACCCATTGGTTAAAACAAGCAGGTCTCCTGTCCCATATGAAGTATGAACTGCTGTAAATTATATGCCTCAAATAATGATTGGCTTAGATATTTTAGAGTACAGGTTTTATTTTTTATTGAATAGTACTCAAATTGTGTAAAACAACCACTCACTGTAGTATTACTGCACTGGGGTTCCATATATATCTAGAGGTAGTTGACTGCATTTTTATATCTCTCATCAGAGGTATGGTTATTCATTTCATACTAAATAACGTTAATTACCATAGGCGTCAGGTTAAAAATCATAAGAAATTCTGATTCATTGTAGCTAATATATATATATATATATATATATATATATATATATATATATATATATACATACAATGTAAACTTTTGTTTACAGCACAACTTCTCTTTCTTTCAGTCTCTAAATAAGATATAAAAATAAATCAGATTAAACAGAAGCTAAAATATCTGAAAGCAGTGAAAAGTGTTTAGTAAGTATTTATTCCTTTGCTGATTTCTGCTGTTCAGTGCTCTGTAAGAATAATGGCAATTGTATATTAAGACATAACAGCGATTGCCTTTGCAATGGTGTTTCCGTTTGTAAAGACTTTCATTTCTGGAGTAAGAATCTTCAGAAAGGTCTTATGGCCTCTGTTATAAATACTTTTGAAGACGCAACCAGGAGGTGACGGGTAATTTGCAAGGCAAAGCTCATTCTTTTTAGAAGTAAATTCAGAACGATACAACGTTGAACCTTCAAATGGAGCCGATATGTGGAGCGGCATGTTTAAAGACTTAAAGCTCTGGGTTGCATTTATCTCATGAACTTTGAAAGTTGTTAGTCCTTCAAATTTCCCACTAGGTTTTGGGATACGATTATCTCTCTTGATCATTTCTTGAGGCCGTGCTTCCCAAGCTCTAAAATCATCCTTCATTATTGAATTTCCTTGGAACATTGCTTCTTCTTCCATGGGATACTGGCCTGATAGGGGCAACCAGCTTCAATTGATGTGGAACATAATCCAGATGAGTTGTTGTATCGCATTCCATATGAGATGTGGGTGCTTCATACTCGTAGGATTTGTGAACATATGTGCATATGGCTGAAAACTTTCTTGGAATTCAGTAGCACCCTCAAACCAACTTTGCCATGCTCTGGTTTGCAGCTTTTAGTTATCTCTCCAAGGGCACCCTTAACATTTAGATGATGGTTGTCAGATCCTCAAGTGGTTGGCTGCTTGGCTTATAATCTTCTTTTGGTCTTACAAAACGTAGTTCTATCTCATGGGGAACGTAAGATAAGCAATGATTTGTTGTTCCATCAAAAGGAATGTCACTGTTCTTCACAACACCAAAGGGCTTAAAGCTCTATTATCTGCTTTGGAAAAAAAATCATCCTGAAAAGTGGTTGAATTTCCAAATTTCTGTTGGTGGTTGGTAAACACGTTTTGCAAGTTCACGTTTCCGAATTTCCCATGGTCTGAAATCCTCAGAAACAAATTAATTTTGAATAAAATACAATTTTTATTTTTAAGTTTTAACAGGCTTATTTCTTTCAAACTAAACTCTAGATAGAATTAATTGCTCCACAAAAGAAATGTTTTTCTACATGAAAAGGACATTTTGGACAAAGTGAAATTTCAGAGCAGCATAGAGAGGTCAGTTGAAGTCATCTTGGACACATAATGTGTAATTGAAATTAAAATGCAACTATTAGATAGGTAAGTGAAGGTGAGTGAAATACATTCTTCCAATCCCGCTATGTAATTTATTGGCTCTTCATCTGACACAATTGATTTACATAGTAACATAGTAAGTTAGGTTGAAAAAAGACACACGTACATCAAGTTCAACCTTTTAACTTTTTTTTTTTTTAACCTGCCTAACTGCCAGTTGATTTAACCTTTTAGCAACATATGCTAGACTCTTTTTTGTTTGCATAATTAAATGAAGAACACTTTTTGATTGCCCATTGTTTCAGGAATTGACTGCTTGGGTAAACCCTTATATGAACATATTGATTTTTACTTGCAATTATTTGTGTTATGCTTTGTTAGTTGCATTAAAGCTAGTGGCCAAGATTTAAATTCAACCCAGTCTGTAATATAGAACCTGTTATTTAGGTGGGACACAGCACAGCAAAATTAATGCAGGTTTAAAAACCAGAAGCTTTTACTTGAACTGATAAAGCACATATAAAGAACATTTGAAGGAATTTGTACTGAAAGCCGCTGAATTTTCTGTGCCCACAATTTGGAATCCCTTTCGGTAAACTAGGTGGAATTTGTGGCATATGCTTAGGAGTGTAGAGATTGTATCACTGGGTAGGACAACACGGACGTTTTCGGTGCGAACCGACGCGCTGCGACAAAACAACGGCGACAAATCGCATGCAATGGAAATAAGGTAATAGCAATGTCGGATGAAGTCGCGGTGTTTATCTGACGCGACACGACTGTCAGATGCAGACGCAGCGTGCAGCTGTGCCGGTGACAAATCTCGACTGCACACAGGCTGATCAGATTCAAATA